>OV702288.1:12500000-13750000 GCA_916181665.1 Avena sativa | reverse complement strand
GGGAATGGTCGAACCTAACCGTTTGAACCAAGCATGTGGCATCTGGGAGCGTCTCCGCGGGTCCAGCATCTTCGCCACATCATTAGCATATCGTCACAATACGCAGCCAGAACCATATGCGGACGTCCAAGACGAGTTCCAGGACCGTAGCGAGGCAGTTTCCGTGATCCAGGACCGTTGTGGACTTAGTCGTAGAGTTCCAGTACTATGGGTGCGTTTTACTCGGCGTATGGCCCAACTTCCGGCGATATCACTGCACGAGGCCATGTCGCCTTCGTCCCCAAACGTTGCAACGTAAGTCAGGCTAGATGTGATCTTGGTGACAGCGAGGTGGAGATAACTGTTGCTTGGTCGCTTCTTGTCACGGACAAGGATGACATTGCGGCACAGGGATGGGTGCTTGATGAAGAAGGATGAGAAAGTGAGGGCAAGAGCAGCCTTGCTCTGTGCGCTCAGATTGATGAAGAGGGATGAGAAAGTGAGGGCAAGACCAGCCTTGCTCTGCCTGCTTGCTCCGACCGTTGAAGCATCTCTAGTACTCCCTCCGTCTTGAAATAGATGTCATAAATTTTCTAAATTTAGATATATGTAGAAACCATTTAGTATATAGATACATTCAAAATTTGAAAAGTTCCAGACATCTATTTTGAAATAAAGAAAGTATTTTTATTATGTCAAGTACTCGCTCCATTTCAAAATATAAGAGGTTTAGGCTTTTTCTAAAACACATGTACTTAGACACTTTTTAATGTGTAGATTCGGGTAAATGAGTTAATCTACCCACTAGAATGTGTCTAGATACATACATTTCAGAAAAAATTAAAACATCTTATATTTTGAAATGGAGGTAGTATTCCTGTGTGGATGTCCCAACTATTTGTTATTTGTGTATCAGTTGCTAAGCTGTGTGTAGTACTTCCATCCCGGTTAACCAGCGGTCTTTTTTTTATGGCAGCAGCTTCTTCAGTTTTTTTTGTACAACTAAAATAAGATGGGTACTGTCTGTTGGGAACCCCTATATTCTCTACTTTTGATGTGTCCAAAGTTACTAAAGGGCTCTTTGATAAAGCTTATTTGTATCTTATAGCTTTTGGCTTATAAGCAACAAAAAAAAGCACCTAAATATGTGTTTTCGATTTTAGATTTTAGCTTATAACATCATACAACTACTATATCTACTTAAAAGCCAAAAGCCAAATTGCTTATAAGCAAAAATTTAAAAGTCAGATTTAAATCCAACAAACAGCCTATGAGAATTCTGGAGCTGACTCAGACTAAGTCCTCCGATGAGCTCTGAACTGCTCCGCCAAGAGTGAATCTCCTATTCATCAATTAAACTCTCTCACAATTAAAAAAAACATACTCCCTCTGTCCAGAAATAAGTGACTTGGATTTGTGTAGATTCGTATATATCTAGACATGTTTTTGTGTATATAGATACATGTGAATCTAAATAAACCTAAGTTACTTATTTCTAGATGAGAGAGTACATAATTTAGAAAAGCAAAAAATTGTCGAAGAGGTCCGAGTAAGCCTACAAGTGAATTGCTTTAGAACGTGGGCCTAGAAAGTGTAGTTCTCCTGTTTTTAAAGAAAAGTTCACTTCTCTCTAAACTCAGAATAAGTCTAGAAAGTTTTACTTCCTTGGAAACCAAAATATTTCTCTTTTATTTAGGGAAATCCAAAATATTTCTCTTTTTTCTAGATACATGTGTATATAGAAAAATCTCTGTAGTCAAAAGAGGTCTTGGCACATTGATATTTTTCTTTTTTGTTATTTGGCTGCGCATTGCAATGACTGTATTCCTCTACAATTGGGATTTTTGTGCATGTTGAAACACATATTAACATGTTTTAATGGAATATAAATATGGGTAGGAAAGTTAAGCATATATCGGTACAATAACAAATAACTGGCACATGGCCACTGATCTACTAATGTGAAAAAACATAGCATTCCCACTAATACGATACTACTCCCTCCGTCACAAAATCTATTTTGAGACAGAGGGAGTACCAAGGTTAACATACTCAACAAACAAGACGCTGCATCATCTCAAGCTGGCATGTTTAAATATCAAAGACAAGCCAACATGTTTCCCAACGGAGCAAATGATGGAAACGAACATCTAATGTCGCCAAATGCATCAGTACAACAAGTCACAGGCTTCAGGATCCACAACTAAGCCGAGACAGTACATTATGGAAGACAAATCACTTTCATCCGGCACGCCGGTAAGGCACCATATGATTGATTCCTGAGGCATCAACTCTCACGACCTCCCAGGGCATCAGCTCTCACCGAGTTGCTTCATGTCATCCAATCCTCCAACAGAGTTGCTGACTGGCTTCATGTCATCGAGTCGTCCAACAGAGTTGCTACGGTGATGATCCTCGTGATTGTGGTAATGGCGGTGACCGCGATGATGTTTGCTTTTGTGAGACCCTTCGCCATTCACCCTGTCTGGTTCACCAGCAGCTCCATCATCTGAAGATGCCCCCATGGAGCGGCTCCTATGGCGCTTATGCTTGTCAGAATCTGAAGGCGAGTCCTCACCCCTTGACCTATGCCTCTTCCTGTGCCTCGACCTGGTCTTCTCCCCAGAGTCATCATCTGAAGACCTGTGGCGGCGCCTGCGGCTCCTAGAATGGTGGTCCTTCTTGGCTGACCTCCGTTCTTCTTCATCGCTGCTGTAGTCCGAAGCATCAGAGTCTGACCTCGAAGAGTGCCGGCGATGATGCTTTCTCTTGTGCGAGTGCTTCTTCCTGTGACGTTCTTCCTCATATTCACTCTCGTATTCATCACTGTCGCTCTCGTCACTCGAGTCTGAGCTCCTCCTACGCTTTGACCTGTGCCTGCGCCTCCTGGCACCATCGGAGTCAGAGTGACCATGCTTCCTGTGCCTCTTGCGGTCCTTCCTCTTCCTGTGCTTCCGATCACTGTCAGTATCGGATTCGCTGTCAGATTCCGAGGAAGAGTAGCTTCTCCTCCTGTGCTTTCTCGACTTCAGCTTCTTCTCCTTTTCTTCAGTGGCCTTGATTGCTGCTTCCAGCTTCTGCTGCCATTTCAGTGGGGCTTCTTTCTTCTCGAGGAGTCTCTTCTTCTTCTCCTCGACCATCTGCAGGAACTTCTTGGAATCCATCCCAGCAAAACTGATACAGACTCAAAACCTGCAGGGCCATGAAATGATGCAAGGAAGTGCATCTCATAGAAGAGAGAAAAACACTGTTAGTTCATTGAACATCTAGGATTATCTAGCATCCTAAGGAAAAGTAGAAGGGTCCAAATCTAATCAGTATTTTGACAACTCAAACAAAGAAATCAGCAACCAATTTACATCTAATATCAGGAAAAAGGAAGTACAGTAAAGCTAATCGTTTAAACCAGCGAAAAACAAGTAACTTGGACTGTGTGACTGCTCAAGTTTAAGGTAACAGCAAGAATAGTACAGAATCAGATTCATACCATCTGCTTAATAACAAAACAGAAGCTCAAAGGTTTGAAACTGCTAAACATTCGGAGCTTATGAACATCAGCCAAAAACAAATAAGGGCTCTCAAAATGACACTCGATAACAATAAGTAACCTATATGAGAGGGCTTATTAGAAGTTACAGGTCAGCAGAATAAGAATTTGATATGGTCAGCAGAATAAGAATTTGATATGGCATCAGCTTTGTTAAATGTTGCTGCTCCATAGATTAAGCTTTTCTTCATAAGGCATCAGTTTATATTTGAAATTATACCAAAATCTTAAGCTGGCCAGGAAGAAGAGAGCAAGGGACTACTGATTTTCTTCCTGGATCTTATTCCAAAAACGATACAACAACAGCTACAAACGATTTCTTCTCAGCATTCCAAACAAACTACACCAACCAAGCGTTGACTAGCATCAGAAACAGCTAGGAATAACTGCAGTTGCAACTAACAGAAGCACGGAACGTGGATGATTATACACTTTCTTACCTTGTCCTGAAGTTCCAACGACCAAGAGAAGTTGCCCCTTTCTCCTCGGCACCAAATTCGCCTGCAATAACAGAACAGAAGGCAGATTTCCAGTAAGTTTCGAGAAACTCTTAGGGGGAATATATCCACAGCTAGCTATGGTCCGGCCAAAATTCGAATCCTAGCACTTCCGCGGCTCGAGACCACAGAACCTCGCAACAAAACCAGGAAGGAATTCCGGAAGCGCGGCAGATCTAACTCGCGACCGACGGAAAACCCTAGAATTTTCGGCCAACGGCACGGGCGTTCGAGACTGGATACCAAACCCCCCTTTCGTTCCAGCCCTACCGACCCGGATCTGGACCCTGCAGGCCCGCACGGCGCGATCTAGAGCCTAACCGTAACATCAACGCGGGCAGCCCTACCAGGCAGGAAAGAACCGATCTAATCTAAATAAATTTTGGTACGGAAAAACAGGAGGAGCGTCGCAACTCACCGGGGGACGCGCGGGTGGCGGCGACGGCGACGGCGACGGCGGTAGCGCGCGTGCCGGTCGCCGCCTCGACGAGGTAGAGGAGAGATGGGGGTGTGGGAAAGGAGAAGTGCGACTTTGGCTTGGGTTGGGCTGGCCGGCCGAGGAAGTCGACTACTCGACTTGCAATGGACCCTAGCCTGAGCCTGCCCCCACGGTTTATAAAGCTGGAGTGCAGGAATATTCGTTGCCGATGGTGATACTGACTGGTGGGTCCCGAAGCATTTGGAGTCGGCTCATAGTACGTCGGTTGCCTTTATTTTTTCACTTGAAGGTTTTTGTTAAAAAAAACATTTAGAGGCAATATGCGTTCATTTTTTCACACTTCATGATGACTTTCTCGAGGAAAAAAAGAAGGATCATGTCAACCTTCCTTATTTCGCAAAAAAAAAAAAAAACCTTCCTTATCTGTTCACATTGGGCCAGCACAATTTACCGGAGTGACTTACCGTGGCTCTTTGAAATCCAATAATCATAAAGTCTACTACGGTATAAAAATGGAAAATGAAAAGCAAAAATAATGAGAAAATGATTTTCGCCCTGAAGCTAAAGGTACAAAGAATACGCCTAATGCAAAGCCTAGTCTCTAGTCGAATTTTCAAAAATAGAGAACTCGATCGTGCATGTCACGAATCTTTTATCTTTCGCTGAAATTTCTCACAAGCTTCGAAATGGCCACCCACAGCGAGACTGGCTACTCCTACAGTCCTCCACTAATCTTCTCGCGCTCACCCACGGATAAAACATGGCTTTTCTAGTTGATTTAATTTTGAAGAACTTTCATACCTCACAACAAATCACCCCGAGCACTATTGGTAATGTCCACTCCACCTTCTGGTTGGACTGGTAGCTGATGTTGGAGTCCTTATAATGGATGATAGGATCAAGGTTGTCTTTCCAAACAGAGTAATCACGGTTGTTGCCGCAACCGGGTTACGGTCTAGGGATGGCTCATGTTTCTCAACAAGATGGGAATATGCAGCACTCTTATGCCAGCCAGCGGACGAGAAGGTAGACATCATCTACGGGAATCGTACGTAGGCTCTAAGCAATGTTAAATCGAAATCATGCAAATCTCCATCGAAAAACCTCGCCTGAATCGGATACGTCTGTCGGTACTATGGCAGAAAGGAGAAAACAAGGAGGTGATCCCAACTCACCGCCATATATCGGAGAAGAAGTGCGGGCGGCAGCAGTGGTGGCAGGCACTCGTGTACCGTGGTTGCCTTGAGGAGGAAGAGTTTTCTTTATTTGATTGATGAGGGGTTGCACGAGGAAGAAGAAGAGATGGAGCGTTCGAAGAGAGAGAGAGGTGCGGCTTTGGCTTTGGGTGGTCTGCCGGCTGAAGGAGTCGACTTGCCATGGACCCAACCATCTCCAACGTTATATAAGTAAGGAAAGGAAGTATAGGACACGATCCGTCTCTTGTGGCGACACTGACTGGTGGGCCGCCGAGCATTTTAAGTCGGCACATGCGCCGGTTCTTCTGTTCCCGGTTGGAGTTTCCTCAAAACTCCACGATAAGTAGCTTTCTCGAGCGAAACGGATCGTGCCAACCTTTCCTTATTTGTCCACCCTGGGTCAGTACAGTACACCTGATAATGATATAAACCAGAGTGATAGTGGCTCACGTCATCCACTCCACGATGTGTGCAGCGCAAAGCCTCGACCCTACTCATTTTCCAACACCGAAAACTTCTTCATGGAGAGAATGGCCACTCCACCACTCCCTGCCCAAATGCCCTTTTTTCAAGAACGAAATTGATCTGCGTACGATCCTTTGGTGTCCGACGTGCGTACGAAACCAGTCCGAACCGTGAGATCCTCGAGGAGCTAGACTCTCACAGGGTTGGATTACTTTGTCGGACAGAAATCGTACGAAAATCATCGTACGTATAGCAGTTCTCTTTCAAGAATACCTGCCCAAATGCTTTTGTTTCCCACGTAGTAATGCCAAGGCTTGCACGCACTGAATTATGTAAAATCGGCTATTTTGTGGTTTAGCCCAGAAAAATCGTCCATTTTTTTTATCGTCCATTTTCATCCTTGAAGCGGTGGCCTCCGAGGACCTATGGTTTTGGCATTGCCCTTTTTAAAATAGTCGGGTTTCCTGGTGATATCAATATTTTGTACTACCTCCGTTTTAAGTAATAAGGCGCACACATTACAAAGCAAAATTTGGCCGAATAAATAGAACAACTAAAACTTGATTATGTTGTGTAAAATTAGTATCGTTAATTCGTATTGAAACACATTTTCCAATGATGCTGATTTTGTACCGACATTTTTTATTTTATTTTTCAAAATGGGTCTCCCCAGCCTCTGCATCAATTGATGCATGCAGCCCTACTCGGTCAAAGAAAAACACGCAAATTGAGGACGTCTTATTCCTTGGGACGGAGGTAGTTGAGAACTTCCGTGGTGCAAAGTCTCTGCTCTAGTTGAATTTCAAAAACATAGAACTTCTGGCATGCCATGAATAGTTCAACTTTTGCTAAAATTTGCTTACAAGCTTCCAAATGACATGGGCCTCCCATAGCAAGACCGCCTACATGTCCTCCACCCCTCCCCTTGGCCGCTCACCCAAAGCTATAATAGACTGTTTTGACCCCTTTTTCTTGAAAGTTTAGCACAATCTCAAAAATAATTTTGAAATTAACCTTTTTTTATGACTTCATGACTTGTCATGATAGCCTTGACCAGGAATTCATGTTGTAGAGAATGACGCCATGGGCAAAGGAGTCATGCTAAGCATGACTCTTAGGTGGCGTGAGTCTTAGAAAGTGATTGTTTTCGAGAGAGAAAAACAAGATATGGTTATTTTATGCTGATTTTTTTAGAAATGGTTAATTCTACTAAAAATAGCAAAAACTAGGCTTTTCTAGGGGAAATATAATTTGGGACATGTTTTACCATTTTCAAACGTGTGACCCGCGCTTTAAACCCCGTTTAGAAGGGACACTAGCAAGATTGATGTCTCTGTTCACCGAGTGCGACATTAGAAAGTGATGATGTGTATGCACCTACTACGACACCGTTATATGTCGGTGTAGACTCAATCATGAGAAATAAATATTCGATGCCTTCCTAGTCGGCACAAATAGTTGATACAACAGCCAAAAGAAATTTGAAGATACTTTTGGGACGTGCCGTCATCCTAACATCGCCCGCGATGAGCTGTCGCACCTCACAACACAAGCTACACAAAATAATTGTTCGCAAATCGCAGACGATGAACCAGGTCTCAGGGTCATTGCCCCAACATCTAGACTAGAGTGCTAACTTCATGTGAACCTCTAAAATAATAAACTACCCAAAATCTTATTTGTTCACTTTGGTCACTACTTGTGATAATATTAGAAGAGTAATCATGCTTAACCCATCCATAACGTGTGTAGTTTAATGTCAAGACTTGAATCCATCGAATCTAATTTCAAAACTGAAAAGTGCTCATTCTTGAATTCAGAGAGAAAAAAAGAGAGGACGAGAGCCCTGAGGAATGGACAGTCGCACATTCAGGTATGCCCTACATCTTTGCACAATGTTTTTTGTGGTTTGGTGAACTAGTTTGTTGCACAAAACTTAACGTTCTATAACTCGGTTTATATAGTTTAGGTTAGACTAAGATATATTGTGAAAACTCGATACTCCCTCCGCGAGTCAATTAATTTGGATCGGAGGGAGTACTTGTGTTTGAGTCCACATCAATCATCATGAAGAGTCTAGACTCGGCACATGGAGCTCGGGCGGGTGTCACTTCTAGCCACTCCAAGTCACACACAGCCGACCACAACGTTGCATGTTTTCTTTGTCCCGAAGAAAATTGTTTGTATATGCAACTAGATTAGAGCTTTTTGCAATGACTCGTTTTCATTGTGTAAAGTAAGATGTTTTCATCCTTGAAAGTATATCGGTGTGCCTAACTGTGCTGTGGTGTGTTACGACTGGATATTCTTTCTCCACCTCCATTTCCTTTACCTAAAGACGAAAGCGAGAAAAGAGCTTGAAGGTTGCGTGTACTACTTACACTCGTTTTCTGCAAGTGTGCTTTGTTATCGTATAGCTTTCCTCATCAATGGAAATGAGCATCATCCGAACACATGCAGTGTTGTGGTTGGTCTTGCCGTACGAGTTTTGGAAAATAAGAGATGAGAGAGAGGCTATCCCCTTTTTAGATCTGGAACTTCCGCGCTAATTGTTTCGATGCCAACATCGTTGTCCATTTGGGCGATTGTACTGATTTTCATAGGCTCCGACGACGAGTGAGAGCGCCAACAGATATGGGCGCCGGGAGCATGTAGTGCAGGGGTGTAACAAAATGGCCAAGTCCCACACATGGGCATCATTTTTTTTGAACAGGAATGGGTCCGAAGACCCGAGAAGCTGCTCAATTAACAAAGCGGTGGGTCATTTTTACAATAAGCCACCTAAGAAAGGTGGAAAGTAAAAGCAGTACTGAAGCAATTGCAAAGAACACCCTAGAACTAAGAAATGAAAAGCAATCAGGTCCTCGGGTTTCTTCTCCACCGCAGACGACGAGCACCTTCCGCGGCTGCCAGAGCGCCGCCGGGGACAAACCACTTGGCAACACCCGGGGGAACTCTGACGAGGTGCTTCTAACAGGGCCTTCGCATTGGAGGTTTGAGATAGTGCAATCTCGGCGCATATCGGTCGCCCTTCGACCAGAACAAGCAGTACCTCCATGACCTTCATCGCCATTATCGAGCCACTACGATTTTACATCAGGGAGAGCAGCCAGAGGAGAAACCGAAGAAAGCCGGCAGTGGCTCGCCGTCCGCCAGGGGCCACCACCTCGGTGGAACCATCTAGACAGCTCACCCACCATCCACCTGCAACGCTTCTCCAGGAAGACGACCTTCCCAATAGGAAAGATCGAGATCCATCGGGAGGAAGGAAGAAAGGAAGGCCCGTGAACACCGTCCCTATCCTCGCTGCCACAGCCGGCTATAGGAAAAGCATCCACAACCTTCCAGGAACCGCACCGCCCCCCCTCGCCGCCTTGGTCGGCTAGGAGCGCCACCGCACCCACACCACCTCCACACCAATGGAGCAAATCAGCTTTATTGACAGAGAGGTCCTCTGCACCGCCCACCACAGCAATCGGCTCCGATCGCCGGAGAACCACCGCTAGGAACAGAGGGAGAAGGCAAATCCAGATCCAGCCGAAAGGATTCGGAAGCTTCCTCTCTCAGGCATATCGCCCACACACGGCATAGAGCCGAACCCTACATCTACGACCTCTACTAGAACCTACAACTACTCCGGCGCCAGCCTCTCGCCGCCACTCACCGGCTAGTTCAGCGAGGGAGGCATGAGAGAGGCCCGGGAAGGGGAAGGGGACTCTCCAGGAGGAACCGCTCTAGCCTGCCTCTCTATTCGTGCGGGAGAAATGTGGGAGGGAGAAGTGGTTTGAGGCTTGTACACATGGGCATCATATGCCACGCGATGGGCATATTCATTCAAATGACCTCTGAGTGTTGGCATTAAACTTTGACAACGAGCGTTGTTGTCAGGTCAAGTGGAGGGCCCGGCGACCTTGGCCCCGATCCTAGGGGTCGTACGCGAAATAACATTTGGACGAGACCTGATGGGTACAATTAAGTCTGAGTTAGGGCCATTTAGAAATAAAATATTGGACACAGGCTCCATAGGTCATTAGTAGAAAACATGCATTGGTTCAGAGCATTAGTCCCGTTTGTCTGGAACCGGGACTAATACTCCGGACGCAACAGCTAGAAACAGCCGCAGTGCCCGGCCACCTCTAGTCCGGTTTGAACGGGACCTTTAGTCTCGGTTGGAAACACCAATCAGGATTAAAGGATTTTCGCCAGACCCGGGTCGGCGCCAACCAGGACTAAAGATGGGGATTTAGTCCTGGTTGGAAACACCAACCGGGACTAATGTGATTCAAATATCATTTTCTTTCCTGCCCGATCCACATATCTATTTTCAATCTGCTTCTCCTCTCTTTGTTTCCTCCATTGAGCTTGAGTTTATCCCCATTTTTTCACAAGATTTGACGGCGCCCCATATATCCAAGGGTTCTAAAAGGTAAGCAACTTCATCCTTTCATCTTTCATTGTTAGTTTAGCTCATTTCATGCTCTAGAAGTAGTACGATTTGTGGGTTTATTCTGGGAGTAATTTTTGCAATAATGACATTTGGTCACTATTTTACTTTGGTTTTAATGTGATAAACTTGTATTAATTAGGTCACTTCTCTATTTATGATGTTGTGTAATGATTTTTGATATACTTAATTATATAATGCCGATTTGGCCACACTCCTTCTAAGCTCGAGTTCATCCCTTTTTTCACACGATTTATCAAGATTTGGCGGCGTCCATCTATCCAAGTGTTTTAAAAGGTTAGCAACTCCATTATTTCATTTGTAATTGCTAATTTAGCTCATTTCATGTTGTCGAAATAGAGAGATTTGTAACTACTTCATCTTCAAAATCTAGACGGATATAAAAAAATATCATCATTATGCATAGACATATATATGTACCATAGTAAATAAAAATAGGGTTAATTCGAAAAAGCTTTATTGGAAGATACGCTAGCTCAATACATCTCCGAGAAGCTCCTCGAGATGAATATATGAGAGTGTCTCTATGACGAGCTCCTCGAAGATGTCTAAGGATGGGATCCTAAGACATCTTCGAGAAGTTCTCGTAATGGTGTCCTTATCGTACCATCTTGCAATTGATAACTTCTCTAGTTAGATCAATATGCCCGGGAGCTAACAAATTTCACATATATGGGAGTGCCTCTATGTTGAGCTTCTCGAAGATGTCTGAGGACGGGATCCTAAGACATCTTCGAAAGTTTCGCCGTAGTGGTGTCCCTCTCACACCACATCTTGCAGTTTATTATTTCACAAGGATACATCTTGCCTATTAAGTGCCACAACATAGTGTCGACACTCACCATTGACATAGATAAGATTTTTTAAAGGTTATCCATATGATGGCACATTGGGTGTAGCTATGAGCTTTGCTTCTACTGGAGGATCAGTGAGATGCCATGGCTATTGAATACAGATGTTTGCTAATAGTCGTTCATGATTTCTTCAGCCAGGCCGGGTGTCAGCATACTAGTCGACTAAAGGATGCCTAGTGGTCATACGTTTCTTGTTTTTCGCTAGATGATCGTTGTCTCAACTTTGAGCGACCCTTGAACTTGTATTTGTCCGGATGTTAATTTTTTAATAAAAGTCGTTGTGCATCGATCGATGCAGAGGTCGGGGTTATACTTCCTATTTCAAAAAAAATGAGAGAGAGAGAGGGGAGAGAGGTAAGATGTGTATGTAGGTGAAGACTCGATGGTCACTAACTAGGAACATATTTGCACACAGAACAATGATACACTTAGCGAAAATATAAATACCATAATTTCACATTTGTTTTGAAGATAATTTTAAATCAAAGTAAACTATTCTCGTAGGGTCGAAAAACCCTAGGCCAAGCCGCCGCCGCCGGCCAATTTCTCCGGCTGTTGCCGCCACGGCGCCGGCGGTGGCGGCCTCGCCCTGGCTGCCGAAGGCGGGGGTGCTTTTTCTATGTGCCTTATCGGGCTCCTGCGCGCGGGAGGTCGGATAATGGGCGGGCGGAGGCCGTGCGGGAGGGCGACGACCACGACGGTGGGGCGGTAGCATATTCTTCGATGGGGCGGCTCGCAACGGCGTGTGGTGGGGAGGCGCAGAGGAGGACGGAGATGGCTGCAGAGATAGGCGAGGGCGGCGGCTGCCCTCCTAGCCTGATTTGTGGATCCGATCTGGGCTCGTTCCAATCGCCGGGAGCCAGCCAGTGGTGTGAGGACTATTGTGCTGGTTTGGCCTGAATAAAGGTGGTTGTCCTTGGATTTTCCTCTCTCTATGATGAAGAACTACATGTCGCCAGTCGTCATTGATCTTTGGTGGACTACCGAGTTCCGGATGACTCCGTCGGTGAATTCCAAATGAATGACATGCCTGGAGTTCGCAGGTGTGGACGGTGTTTCGGTCACGCGCAACCATGTTTTTTGCTGGCCGTTTGGTTTCAGAGGTGGCGTTGTGAAACTCTGCAATCTGTTGCCATTATGGGGCATACTTGGTTCCAAGGTGAAGTCAAACGCGGAGAATGGCACGGAAGTCAGGAACTGATGACGGGCAATAGAAGTTTGAGTCCTGGGGATGTAGGGTTTCTGGCTTGGTGTTTTGTGATTTGGAGTAGCGGAATTGGCAAGCAGAGGCGATAGCACATGAGAAATTCAGTGTCTAATCCTGCAGGGTGAAAACCTAAAATCTGGCCTTAACTGGTAGTGCCTGACAATGACCTTGTTGAAGGCATTGTTTTGTGTGTGCGGACTTTCTCCAGGGTGAAAACCTATGATCTTTGATCAGGACGATGACGGTGCTTGAGCACTGTTCCCTTTTTGCAGGCATCGTTTTTGGAGTTGTTGGATTTCTGGTGCTGTCCTGGTGGTGTTTTGTCCGCTGTTTCAAGGATAGGATCACTACAGCGGGAATTTTCCTTTTTGTAATTCTTCTTTCTCTTGTTGGGTGTGCATCCATAATTCTAATAGGGTATAGCGTTGTTGCAGAGGGTAGGTGTAATTGGTACGTCTTGATATTAATATATGCTCTTTCTAGAAAAAAAACTATGAAAAGCACACCATCGCTGTTATGGTACCGGACAATAACAAAAGTACATGTGAACTAGAGTATAAAATGACTAACCTAAACAGGGGGTTACTTGGTTAATGTTGTGTTGCACTCTGAAGACAGTCGACGTCTAACAAAGTCACTTTTTTTACGGTAGAGAGAGAATGTCACATATCTAAAACACAGGAAATAAATCAGAGAAATAAATATCTAAATATAATAAATTAAAAATATTATGCTTTACATGGATTACCTATTAACTAGGATAATTTTTTTCATTCGTGTTATTAGTAAATTTATCTTTCTGTTCTTTTAGGAATATCACCTACTATCTTCTTGCGCTAATCAGGTAGATAAAAATTAGTTTTCTGGACCATAAGGAATAAAATTTAATTTATTATATATTGTGGACTCGAACATCTGATAAATAGTATTGAATAGCATGTGGACTAAAATATATTTCAATACATTGACCTAACATCGTGTACAAATGACACATGCTCTGTACTGGGTTTAAAAAAATATAATTTTTCTTCAACAAATGACTTGATAATTATTTCCCTACAAATTAAAGAGATTTTCCACTATAGGTGATATATAAAGTTTTAGTATTTAATGTGTAACTTAAATTTCTAGTGTATAAAAAAATTAATTCCTTAGTTATTTCTGGCACGTTGAAGACAATGCTCCCGTGTTTGTGAGGACCGCCCTACTAGTTATTCAAAAACAACCTTGCGCTGCCATAGGTTATTTTCTTTCCTTTTTTATTTAGCACGATGATTTTATCAAAATTGTGACAAATTTAAATCATAATTATAACTTTGATTCAAGCAATGATGTTGCTGGACATGCGAGCATTTAAGTTTTGATCTCACCCCTGGTGTTCTTCGGCAGCTTGTACTCCTCCATGAGAAGGTCGCCGAGCATGGGCACCAGAGTGGTCATTGCCCCGGTAGTGGCGACGAACTCCAACCTCTCTCGGATATGAGTAAATTACATAAAGCTACCACAACTGGAGCTAGGGTAACAAATCCATGCAACATTTGGTGATTTTTTCAAGAATCTATCATCTCTGGGGTGTATAACTTTTGGTGATTTTTTTCAAAGATTGGGAGAGACTGGGGGAAGGGAAGGGGGAATGAGGAGCAAGACCGTCGGGTTCTGACCGTGTCGGTCTTAGCGCCTGGTGCAAACAGACGGCGCGACGACCGTTTGACCACGTGGAGTCTGACAGTGGGGCCGCGATGGTTAAACCGTTCTCAGACAAGGATCAATGCTGGCCATTGCGTGTCAAACCAGAGATGGTAGATTTTTGAAAAAATTATCAAAAGTGACACTAATCTGTTACCCTAACCCCAATTGTGGTAGGTTTATGTAATTTTCTCCTCGGATATTCTAGTTGCTAATTTGATTAATTGTGTAGTGTTTGCAGCTGTGGCAATGAGCGACTCCCCTTTTCGAAAAAAAATTTAAAGAAGCGGCAATGAGTGGGTTTACTTAAGAGGTAATACAACGAGTAACTAATTTATTTAATACCAGTGTAGGCAAGCAATAATTGACGAAAATAGTATATATAATTCCGTAGAGCTCACCTCTAGCTAGTGTTATGTCATGATCTTATCAACAACCATATCCCCAACAGCGCTGTTCAAAGCTCCTTTATATCATTATAATAAACTAATTATTTAACAAGATAAACAGTAGGTTCAAGGCTTCAAGCTATAAGCAACCAACCTGACACGCCAAGATGTCGACTTGGCACCTACTCACATGTTGCCAATCAGTATAAGCACACCACTGTTACTATCGTAACCACCTGTCTCTCCCTCTCGCGACCAAGAAGGTGATAAGGGAGACGCCTCTTGTTCCTCACCGGCAAGGTCGTGGGTCCCCCCCCCCCTCCCCCCCTCGTCTGCTACTTCGGCAACAGCAGGTGGGGGTAGGGATCCCAGTTCTTTGTTCTGGAGGTGTAGTTAGGGCTTCCTGTGGCGGCGTTCAAATGGTTGCAGTGGCGATGTATGCAATAAAGTCTCTCCGGCTTTAGCCCTACCACGGTCGTACCGTCAGAAAACTTGTGGGAGTGGTGTATCGGTCGAAGGCGCTACCGCATCCGGCTGTGGGACGGTGATTCCAGTGGCAAAGGATCTGGATCGTGAAGGAACTTCGTTGGTGGTTACTTCTTCTTCTTCATCTCCGGAGGAACATGATCTTCTGGACCCCTTCGACGACTTCCCGTCTGCACCCGACAACGTCAAGCCAGCTCTGGGAGCAGTGGCAACGGCGACGCGTCATCGACACGGTTTAGAGGTTGAAGACGAAGGGCATCTCAAGGACCTCGTTGTATTTTTTCTTTTTGTTGAGGTGCTTTGTACCGTCGATGGTTTCTTTTAATGCCAGGGTCTTTCCCTAAAAAAAAATAGCACACCACTACTGCTTGTATTACATCCGTTTGGGCATAGGTAGTACTAATAAGCCTGACATGTTGCAACACACAGCCAGGGAATTGGTTGCCACCAAAATGTAGACGATCTCAAACAAATCAAGCACACAAAAGATGCTTTACATTGATTGATTTGATCACTGGTGGAGGCTCAGGCAGCATCGCCCTCGGCGTCGCTCTCTATCTCACTCTCCATCTAGAATGGATAAGCCTGCTTTTGCTATACTACTGAAATATAGTGTCTCTCTCTCCGAGTCTCACCTTATGTCTTTGTGCTATTTTGAACCATGCTGAATCTAGGTAACAGAAAAACTTCTTCCATAGGCTATATATAACTCTTTATTTATGTCTACCCTGGAAAGTTTCCTCTGTTTGGGACCTTAAACGGTGGTCTGAAGCTTATTAATTCTGTTGATGATTCTTGATCAAGAATTGAACTTGTGAAAACACAGAATCAGAACCCAGAAAGGGCATCAACCGAGTATAAATAACTCTTCATTTCTGTCTACCCTGGCAAGTTTTCTCCTCTGTTTGGGACGTTAAACGGTGGTCTGAACCTTGATTCTCTCGATGATTCTCTTTCAAGAATTGAAGTTGTGAAAAACAGAATCAGAATCCCAGAAAGGGCATCATATCACTTGATGTGTCGGAAGTCGGAACCTGTGGAGGCATCCTGCGGAGTCGAGGCCCGTCCTCCAGTACTCTTGGTCGTACTCCTGGTAGGTGAAGGGCCTGTACGCCAGCGGGTGGCCGTGGTGGTCGTCCACCAGCGCGGCCGCCGGCGCGACCACGGTGTCCGGAGACGGGCAGTAGAAGGTGGGCACGGAGATCCTCTCGCTCTCGCCGTTGACGACCGCGCGGTGGCTCACGCTCTTGTACCGATCGTTGCTCAGCACCTGCAACTGGTCGCCGACGTTGACGACCAGCACGCCGGGCACGGGGTCGATGGCCACCCAGCGGCCGTCGCGGCGGACCTGCAGACCGGACACGCCGTCCTGGAGGAGGATGGTGATGGCGTTGCAGTCCCTGTGGCCCGGCAGCCCGTAGGTGAGCTCCGGCTGCGGGCACGGCGGGTAGTAGTTCACCGCCATCACCTGCTTCTGCCGCCCCATGGCCTGGACCATGTGGCCTCTCTCCAGCCCCAGGCTCTCCGATATCGCCTCCAGCAGCCTCACCGCCAGCGCTCGAGCTTCCGCCGAGTAGGTGCCCACTGCTTGCCTGTGCGTGTCATCAATTGCAATTTGTCACTCTGCTGCTGGCCTATCGCAGTTGCGGTTCGAAGATAGGAAAACCTGAATTCCGGTGGGTTGGACGGCCACTGGTCCACGAAGGTCTCGAGAGGGTAGCAATGGAGGCGGAGGACGTCGCGCCAGTTGCTCGTCTTGTCCGCCGTGGGCACGTTGAAGCTCGTGGACAGCCGGGTCGCCTGGGTGGGGTCGTCGGAGCAGCACTTGAGCCGCTCCGACTCCGGCAGGTGGAAGAACTCCCTCGCCACGCGCAGCATCCCCTCCATCACCGCCTCCGGGATGCCGTGATTCGTCACCTAGCAAGATGGAGCATATACGTATGCTTACTACTGTCAAAATTTGGCGTTCAACTTGTGCACGCACACGTACCATGAAGAAGCCGTCGGTCTCGCACGCAGAGCCGATGGCCGCCACCAGCCTGCCCCGCCCCGGCCCGTCGAGATGCTGCAGGTCGATCACCGGAATGCCGGAGCCGGACTCGTGGTCAACCTTGCCAAGGTCCGGGCGGTCTACCACCGCTGTGATGTGGCTCGACGGGACATGCCTGGACTCTGCCACCACATCGCTAAGGAGAGCCATTCTGTCGGTCTAGGAATGTCGCTACTACTGCAAGTATTGCCACTAGCCCTTGCCCTTTTATAGGCAAATCGGTGGCTCGGAGGACAAAGCACCTTTTTCACTGCCTGAAAAATGATTTTTGCCGAGTAAAGAGTTGTTTGCCGATCGAGTGTATTTTGACTAGAACTCATCCGATATATATAGATGATCGAGTTAATTATTAGTTCGACTCCAGTAGTCATGTTGTTGGACACGCCAGCACTGAAGTTTGCCCCTAGGACACCGAGTTTCATTGGAAGGGAAATTTTAAGATTCTCCCAAACAAATAGGAGTATAAATTGACAAGTGCTCCCGAACAAATGGGAGTAAGCCAAATTGACATGCCAAAACTTCTTATATTGGAATAGAGGGAGTATAAATAGACAACAAACGCGCCTAAAATCTCCGCCTCACACAAATTGACATCGCAACACATGACTGGCTGCTAAGATGGAAGGAAAATGCCCGAGACTAAATGGTATACGATTTTCCGTCTTAATTTTTGAGAGAAAAAGTTTGAGAGTTCGTCCCTATCGTGTGAACAATGAAGTCCGTACAGATTTGAATGTTATAAAAAAAAATTAACATACCAATGTATATTTCTTTTAGAACAAACATACGTTATGCATGGTCACATACTGGACAACGTATCCTAAGAAATGTGCCTCAAGTCTGCACGTGATTTCTCCTCACAAATACACTACAGGAATGGATGAATACGCCAACTGCCGGTCGCTACGCCGACGGACAAACATCGGGGCCGTCGGTGTAGACCGTGACCAGGCCAGCCCCGCCAAGTAGACCGTGACCGTGACCAGGCATTTTCCATTTTCCGAGCACAAAAATGGGGGAGTTTTGTGAAGCAACCACCAAATGGCTAATTCAAAATGCTACCACCACATTTTATAAAAATACTAGACCACCTTATATGGACAATGTTCCAACAGGGGGATCTGAAACCTTTCCGTCCACCCCTGGTAAAAAAGACAAATTCCTGCCGAATCGGTAGGAAGAGGGTCAGATATGAACTACAGGTACATGATCTGATGCTCATGTTTTTTTACAAAAATCATTTTTAGGTTCACAATATGCTATTTTATCAAAGATCCAAAGCAAGTTTAGTGAGGCTCGGCCCTGAGCTAAGAATCTTCATGCCCGTCGTTCGAGAAAGTTTGACGATAGTTTAAAACGGGCATAAAAAATTCAAAAACGATCCAAACAATACAAAACCTTCGCGTGGTGTCATATTATGTGACATAGTTACAAGGAAAAATATCAAACCTGGTATATTGATTATGTCTGAAAAAATCCTTCACAAAATGACCTATCTCATTCGAGATTTCTTGGCTTTCGGGTCAAGTGACCAATGTTATGGCTAGAATTAAGGCATAGTTTGTGATAATGTGCCCATATTGTGCATACATGTGCATCATGGGATGTCGAACAATGTTGCAGGAGGAAGTTTTCATTTTCATCGCACCAAAAAGGCATTTTCCATTTTCCGAGCACAAAAATGGGGGAGTTTTGTGAAGCAACCACCAAATGGCTAATTCAAAATGCTACCACCATATTTAAAAAAAAAATACTAGACCACCTTATATGGACAATGTCCCAACAGGGGATCTGAAACCTTTTCGTCCATCCCTAGTAAAAAAGACAAATTCCTGCCGAATCGGTAAGAAGTGGGTCAGATATGAACTACAGGTACATGATCCGATGCTCATGCTTTTTTACAAAAATCATTTTTAAGTTCACAATATGCTATTTTATCAAAGATCCAAAGCAAGTTTAGTGAGACTCGGCCCCGAGCTAAGAATCTTCATGCCCGTCGTTCGAGAAAGTTTGATGATAGTTTAAAACGGGCATAAAAAAAATTCAAAAATGATACAAATAATGCGAAACCTTCGCTTGGTGTCATATTATGTGACTTAGTTACAAGGAAAAATATCAAACCTGCTATATTGATTATGTCTGAAAAAATCCTTCACAAAATGACCTATCTCATTCGAGGTTTCTTGGCTTTCGGGTCAAATGACTAATGTTATGGCTAGAATCAAGGCATAGTTTGTGATAATGTGCCCATATTGTGCATACATGTGCATCATGGGATGTCGAACAATGTTGCAGGAGGAAGGTTTCATTTTTGTCGCACCAAAAAGCCATTTTCCGAGCACAAAAATGGGGGAGTTTTATGAAGCAACCACCAAATGGCCAATTCAAAATGCTACCACCACATTTTACAAAAATACTGGACCACCTTATATGGACAATGTCCCAACAGGGGGATCTGAAACCTTTTCGTCCACCCCTGGTGAAAAAGACAAATTCCTGCCGAATCGGTAAGAAGTGGGTCAGATATGAACTACAGGTACATGATCCGATGCTCATGTTTTTTTACAAAAATCATTTTTAGGTTCACAATATGCTATTTTATCAAAGATCCAAAGCAAGTTTAGTGAGGCTCGGCCCTGAGCTAAGAATCTTCATGCCCGTCGTTCGAGAAAGTTTGACGATAGTTTAAAACGGGCATAAAAAATTCAAAAACGATCGAAACAATGCAAAACCTTTGCATGATGTCGTATTATGTGACTTAGTTACAAGGAAAAATATCAAACCTGCTATATTGATTATGTCTGAAAAAAGCTTCACAAAATGACCTATCCCATTCGAGGTTTTTTGGCTTTCGGATCAAATGACCAATGTTATGGCTAGAATCAAGACATAGTTTGAGATAATATGTCCATATTTTGCATACATATGCATCATGGGATGGCGAACAATATTGTAGGAGGAAGTTTTCCTGTTCGTCGCATCAAAAAGCCATTTTCCATTTTCCGAGCTCAAAAAAGGGGGATTTTGTGAAGCAACCACCAAATAGCTAATTCAAAAATGGGAGGTTTGTGATAAGTTGATGTGGATATCATATTTAGATTCCTTTTATTTTTCTGGTCAATTTAGACATATTATTTATCAAATTCCGATTTATGGATTTAAAGATATTAATTATTCCATATTAAATAGAAAATACAAAAAAGTAAAATTATTATATTTTTATTTGAATTCAATAGTATTTTTATTTGAATCAGTAATATTTTTACTTATTCATTGTTGTTTACTTAAATAAGTGATTTTAGTTTCAAAAAATAAAAACATGTGACATAATGATATAAGAGTTAATAAGATTGATATCATAGTATTGACAACTAGGTACAAATTGCTTCGCGGAAGCTGATTCGGAAGAAACTGAGAAGTTAAGTGTGCTGGAGCTGGAGTAGTGCTAGGATGGGTGATCGAGCGGGAAGTTTGTTAGACTGCAATTTGTTCAAAGATTAACTATAATTAGTGTTAAAAATGTTCCAGCTGAGAAATTAACGATTCAAACAATTCAAAGATTTAAAAAAATTGAGAAAAAAATCAAAATTTTTTGATTTTTTTTGGTTTTTTATAACCTGCCGTTATTATGCCGACGGAGCTATGCCGAGGGCAAAGCCGTCGGCGTAGCATACGGCTAGAGCTACGCCGACGGGCAAAAGTGCCTCCACCGAGAGAGAGCTTTGCTGAGGACAGCCGTCGGCGTAGCATAAGCCGAGGGCATTTTGGCCTACGCCGACGGCTCTTTGCCCTCGGCGTAGCGTGCCGTTCCTTTAGTGATATGTGTTAATAAAACTCAAAGAAACCGTGAGAGATTAAAATGGTGGGTAATACTTTATCTCATTTTATGAGAGAGAGTGGAGAGAGGAGACAGGAGAGAGGTGCAAGATGTGTATGTAGGTGAAGACACGATGGTCACTAACTAGGGACATATTTGCTCACGGAAGTACACTTAACGAAAATATCAATACCAGAATTTCACGTTTGTTTTGAAGATAATTTAAATCAATGTAAACTATTGCCGTAGCTATGGAAAGCATGTCATCGCTCTGACAATAACAAAAATACATGTGAACTAGAGGGTAAAACGACTAACCTAAACAAGGGGTTACTTAGGTAAGGTTGTGTTGCACTCTGAAGACAGTCACGTCTAACAAAGTCACTTTTATTATGATAGAGAGAGAATGTCACATATCTGAAACACGGAAATAAATATCAAAATAAAAAATAGTATTCTTTACATGGCTTACCTATTAACTAGGATAATTTTTTATTCCGTGTTATTAGTAAATTTATTTTTCTATTCTTTTAGAAATATCACCTATCAACTTGCACTGATCAGGTAGATAATAAATACTTTTTGGACCATAACGAATAATATTTAATTGACAATGACCGATAATATACCGCAGATTCAAACATCTGATATATTGAATAGCGTGTTGAAACTGTACAACCCGCAAAGGATTGCACCTCTATGTATCACGCCAATCCCTGGATCGGTTCATTGGCATACATAGTATCGATAGACATCAAAAAATTAACAGCACATCATCATTACAACGGTATGATCCAGAATATTGCATTTATTACAAAGTTTGCAAAGCATAACGCTTGCACAAATAAACAAGTAGCGAATAGATAGCATAAATAAAGTAGCTCCAGTCTCCATTAGACGCCACAGGCGAACAAAATGTTGAGTGGAGGATCGCAACCAACACTACTACTCAGATTAACCGGAAGAGTAACCTGCAACATGAAACGTAACAGCCCCGAAGGGTCAGCACTTGAAATGCACTGGCAAGTGGAACAATGAGAGAAACAACAAGACTAATAGCTATATGCATATCTGGCCTGTGGGGTTCAGCCTTAGTTGCAGCAACAAAATACTTTATCCTAACATTTGTAAATCATTTGTAAAGCATTTAATCTTCAACAAACAACCCAATTAAGTTTCAACCACAAGTTTTAGCAAATACAAGTTAGAATGAACAAGAACATGTCATAGCACCCACAATTCAGCAACTCAAACGTCCATTACCGGGGACACGACTAAGAACTTAGTTTTACACCCTGCAGGGGTTGCACACTTTACCCATATGACTTGGTCGACCCGCTCGTACCACGACACGCATATTGAGTCGTGATAGGGAGAAGTCCAAGAAGAGACAATTCGGGAAGTAGCTCCCCAAGCCCATCCACGCACCGTACCAACCTATCATATTCACTACATCTCTGGATACGAAGGGCTCGGGTCGCCACAACCTACTAAGTCCATCCAGCCACCCATAATTTACTGGCATATGGTTGCACACGGAAGCTACCAAATCAAGACACTAATCATTTCTCGGAAACCTGGGTGGCCATCCACAAGTGAGCTACTCGGGTAAACCATAGACATGGGCCTGGCATTCACGAACCATGCAATTACCAATACACCCAGGTAGTTCATTAATTAAGTTGTTTTCACTTTCCAAACATGTTCCTTCAAAACAAACTTTGTCATGGTGTATCCCACCCTCGTCTACATAAGCACAACTAAGCACGGCTACTTACGACGGCTCGCCTAACAAGATAGACTACGGCATAATAGGATATAGCATAGCAATAGATAGAACTTGTAAAACAAAACAAGCTACAATGCATATAGAAAGTAAATAGGACATTTATGAAGCTCCACTTGCCTTGGTAGTTGCCGGAGTCAAAAGCACAGTCCGGACAGTCACACAGGTTACAATCCTCACAATCTACACGAAAGCAATTCAAACAATAAACAAACCACACATAGAGATCAACAGGTGCAACACAATGCATGCATGGTACTTTAACAAAGCTTCAGTAGCTTGGTCAAGTTCTCTGATCAATTCTACTACTGGATGATGCATGAGAAAACTTTTAATGCAAAGACATGGATGATGCATGGTACTAGTTAATAGGTCTTTAGTCAAAACATTGCACCAAAGTTGTAAACAGTGCAGTACAAGTTTGACAAAAACCACACATGGATGATGCATGGTACTAGTTAATAGGTCTTTAGTCAGAACATTGCACCAAAGCTGTAAACAATGTAGTACAAGTTTGACAAAAATACTACTGGTTAGATAGCTCCAAATAGAGCCTGGACCAAAAGGAATTACGTCAAAAAGATTTACAGATCTTTTTCTACAAATTAAATACTACTTTAAGCCTTTTTATAAACTCAGGATAATACATACAGTAAACCTGGGATATTATTGCAGAATAAAATTCTACACAATTTTGCGAATCCAACGATACCCTGTTTGCAATTTTTGGTCAAGCAGATCTTTTCCTATAAATTTTTGAAGTTAAACAAAGTTTCTGCCCTTTTAATAAAAACTGCTAAATCCGGGGGAATATTCCGAGAATATTCCGGGGAATATTCCCCGCTGACGGGCGGGTCCCAGTCGACCGGCGGTTGACCGGTCAGCGGTCAGCCCGCGGTCGGGCCGTTCACGGCCAGATCGACGGCCGGGAGCAATCTGGGCGGCGGCTTACCTGGCGGCTCCGGCGGGTCGGCGAGGGGCGTCGGGGGTGGCGGTTGCGGGGGCAGGGTCGGCGCGACCGGCGGCGAGCTCCGGCGGCGGCGGCGGTGGCCCAACTCCGGCAAGAAATCGGCGTGAGGTGGCAGCGCGATAAGAGGCGGTTTTAGGGAGGTTTCGAAGGGGAAGCCGAGGGCTTTAAGAGGGTGGCGGAGAGGAGTCGCGGGCGAAACGAATCCCGCGAAAAACAGGACTCCGGCGGCGGCGGTTGGAGTCCGTGTCGGACCCGGCTGGTGGCGGGCGGCGCGCTGACAGGTGGGGCCCACCTGTCGGCGGCACTGCGCGAGACGGCGGCGGGTAACTACGCGCTGCGCGTGCGGTGGCGGGCGGAGCGGCGCTGCTGGGCCCCGGGCGGGCCGTCGCGGCTGGGCCGGCTCGGCTGCCGCAGCCGAAAACATTTTCTTTTTGTCTCTCAGCTAACTGAACCTGAACTGATTGTACTGTTTTAACTGAAACTGAAAATTCAGCAAAGACTAAAATCGACCTAACTTTTGATCCGCAGCTCCGAATTGTGTGAAACAAATTTTTATGGGTTAGTAGAGACGATCTCTATGCATCCATGCATCTGGAATGCCCAAAAGAAATCATTATTAAAGATGCAAGGCAAAAGCCCTAGTAGGCTTGCAAATGGAATGAACTAGCAAAAAGGAGATGTTTTGGCAAAACCTTAAAAACTGAAACTTTTTGCAAAGATGCTTATGATGCAATGACATGTTTGTATGCAGTGCCAAATCTAATATTTGGGATGTGACACGTGTGTACTAAACTATATTTCAATATATTAACCTAACATCGTGTACGAATGACACACGTTCTGTACTGGGTTTCGCAAAAAAAAATTATAATTTTTTCTTCAAAAAATGACTTGATAATTATTTGCCTGCAAATTAAATTAAAGAGATGTTTCCACTATACGTGATATATATATAATGTTTCAGTATTTAATGTGTAACTTAAAGTTCAAATGTATGAAAAACATAAATGCTCTCCCATTTGCCAGTGATACCATGCTAGTTATTCAAAGACAACCTTGCGCCGCAATAGGTTATATTTTTTCCTTTTTATTTAGCACGATGATTTCATCAAAGTGGTGATAGATTTAAATCATAATTATCACTTTTTTGAGAGATAATCATAATTATCACTTTGATTCAAGCAATGATGTTGTTGGACATGCAAGCATTTAAGTTTTGATCTCACCCCTGGTGTTCTTCTGCAGTTTGTACTCCTCCACGAGAAAGTCGCCGAGCATGGGCAGTATAGTGCTCACTGCCCAGGTGGCGGTGACGAACTCCAACCTCCCTCGGATATTCTAGTTGCTAATTTGATTAATTGTGTAGTGTTTACAGCTGCGGCAATGAGTGGGTTTGCTTAAGATGGTGTGCTTGGGTGGGAGGCTAAGTGAGTGGATGGATGTAAAGGTCCCCTTTTCCTTATTGGTAGTCTTCATAGAGATTATAAATCTCGGGGACTAACATTGAAAAAAAATCACTCAAATAATTTGTCGTAGAAAAACTTGATATTAATTTGTAGAGATGAGTTAAAGAAGCGACTCCTCTTTTCGAGAAAGAGCGACTAGGAAGTAACTATTTTTTTTAATACCAGTAGGCAAACAATAATTGACGAAAATAGCATATATAATCCCGTAGAGCTCACCTTTAGCTAGTGTTATGTCATGATCTTATCAACAAACATATCCCCAACAGCTCTGTTCAAAGCTAGTTTATATCGTTATAATAAACTAACTGTTTATCAAGATAAGCAGTAGGTTCAAGCTATAAGCAACCAATCTGACACGCCAAGATGTCAACTTGGCACCTACTCACATGTTGCCAATTAGTATAAGCACACCACTACTGCTATGGTAACCACGACCAAGAAGCCAATAAGGGACACACCTGGGGATCCTAGTTCTTCGTTCTGGAGGCGTAGTTAGGGTTCATGTGGTGACGGTCAAACACTGTGTGCAAAGTCTCTCCGGCTTCAGCCCTACCTTGGCGGCAGCGTAGAGAAGCTTGTGGGAGTGTTGTGTCTATCGAAGGTGCTACCGCATCCGGCTGTGGGACGGCGGTTCTTCTGGTGGCCATGATAAAATACGAGATTTATGTTTAATTACGTTCTCAGAGTAGAAAAAACAACTTTGGGCTACCCTGCTGATGTTTTTGAATGTGGTCTCGTATCATCGTAGGTGCCACACTGATAACACGAGTGTGCTTATACTAATTGATGGTTCTCACAAGAGTCAGGATGTGATTGATTTCGGTTTGCGATCTGGTGATGGAAGGATGACTTGGATAACATGGTGAGGGTGGGCTTGGACGCCTACTGCCAGGCCCTGCCTACTGCTTCTCCTACCCTGGTCGGGCATCTTCCCCAGTACGTCCATCTCTCAAAACACATTGATCGACCGGTTCGCGATCAAGATTCCCGTACGATGGTGAAATCTATCCGTGAGTGCATTCCTTGTTTGGCCATCTGATGGGCAGAGGTATCGTCACTGGAAAGATCGTGTGCACATCATTTCTGTTGTACATATGATTGTTGAACCCAGTGATGCACCGATGCATGTGTATTTATTCTGCACAAACAAAATGCAGGTGGCATCGGGAGGATCAACAAAGACGCCATGGATCATCGGGATAGGCTCATCAACTACATGTTTGACAATAGTATGGGCATTCATCTTTTAGTTTCTTTGAACTAGTTATGGACAGAATAAGTTTAGGTTCTTATTTATTTACTTCAGACTGCCCTTGGTTTTGTTTATATGGATCATTACCCACCGGGTTTCTGTCTCAAACTTGACTGCCCGTGCTTGGTAGGGGTGGACACAAAGCTCGAGGCTCGGGGCTCGGCTCGGGCTCGACATGTTTTGGCTTGGGCTCGGCTCGGCTCGAAGGTTATACAAGCCAAGCCCAAACCCTGCAACCGAGGCTTGAGGCTCGACAAGCCTGCTCGGTGAAGCTCGCAAGCCGGCTCGAAGGCTCGGTCAATTTTGTTTTTCCCATATATTTCTAAAAGCCTAGCATTTCACAAATATATATAGCATACATGTAACATGGTAAATGCATGAATTGATCAATACATCATCATCTCCGTGATTCTCAACATTATACTGATATACATCATGTGTGTAATTAGTCCAATAGTCTCACAATGTACTCCCTCCGTCCCGTCTAGAAATGCATGTACCTACACGCTAAAATATGTCTAGATACATATCTAGTCAAAGCTAAGTCACTTAATTTGGAACTGAGGAAATAGAAAAAATTCAAAATACAACAGGAAAGAATGAACAATTCTAATCTCAAACTATAAGCGACATCAAGAATTTATTTTCAAGAAAAAAAACACTGCGGACAATACTGATGATTTGTTAACATTAGTAGCCACCATGTTGTGGCCAGGAGTTTTGGCTGCCGATTGAGCGGGATGATGAACCAGGATATTCAATTGGAGAGAGCTGGCGGGCGGAGGGCATGTGCCTGCTGGGCAACAGGTAGAGGACGCCGCGGCCGCTGCTACGGCGCTAACCCCCGATGCTTGGGCCTAGGGAGTAGGGGAGCGAATCGGCAGGATCTGGGGATAGGGGATAGCCACGAAGGAGGAGATGGGGCGGTGGCGACCGGCGTTGGTGGCAGTGGAGGCCGGCGTTGGTGGCGACGCCGGCCCTAGCGAGATGAGGGAGAGCGACGGGGTGAGGGGAATCAAGCGACTGGATGAGGCATGACGACGGGACGAGGGAAATCGAGCGACAGAAGTTGGATAACGTCTGGCTCAACGAGCCGTCCGAGCGAGCCGCGAGCTTTTCGAGCCGAGCCACGAGCCCACTTTTCAGTTTATTTTTGTACACAAGCCAAGCCAAGCTTGGCTCGATTTTGCCGGAGCCTGACCGAGCCGAGCCACGAGCCGGTCGGCTCGATTCCACCCCAAGTGCTTGGCGTGGTTAAAATGATCATCACATTTCTCCCTGAGGATGGCATGCGGAACATGGCTAGTTTACTACTCCCTCCATTTTAAATATAAGTACTCCATCTGACCCTAATTATTTGTCTTAACTTTGTCTAGATTCAGATGTATCTATACACGAAAAAAAGTCTGGATACGCGCATATTTAGATAAAGTTGACACAAATAATATGGATCAATATAAGTGTGACACTCTCCGAACCTACACGCTAAAATGCGTCTAGATGTATCTATTGCAGGAAAGTTAAAACACTTATATTTTGCAACGGATGGACTACTTGCTTGTTGTAACACGCCAGTGGTACGTGAGTTACAGGCCAACTGAGCTAGGTAGGCGCATCTTTGCTTGTCAAAATCAAGATTCTGACAGTGACATATTATCAAATACTTCAGTCAAGTGTACAGTAGTACTTACGCAGTAAGTAGCAGGAACATCACATCCTCAGCTGGTTTAGTACGCGAGGGCAAGATGATGAGAAATCCAGGTGATCTTCCAAACTGCAGTGCATGTTGTACGTTCCTGGTACCTGCAGATTCAGCCTCGGAGTCTTAGAAGCTGTCACCTTAACACTCAATTTGCCCGCTAATGACAATTCCAAGCCTGCCGGCCTTGGACGGCATGGCACGACAGACACATGTCCGTCCAGCAGACAGATACACCATAATACCATATCCATCATCGTCACCTTCCTCTATTTATGGATTCTGCTTAGATTTGAGAGGCAACAATGGCATGGGACTGGGGCCCGGTGCTGGTCGCGGTGCTCTTCTTCGTGCTACTCACCCCGGGGCTGCTCTGCCAGATCCCCGGAAACAACGGCCGCGACGCCGAGTTCCGCACCATGCGGACCAGCGCCGCGGCCATGGTCGTCCACACCGTCGTCTTCTTCGGGTTCTGCGTCATCTTCATGACCACAGTCGAGGTCCACCTCTACGTCGGCTTTCTGCAGCCTCATCAGCGACCTAGAGCTTCCTTTGTCGACCCAGCGTGTCGCTACCGATACCCTGAGTTGTGAGAAACCTATCGGCTGAAAACTACGGCCGACTTTTCTTTATCTGCCGGTTTAACTGATGCAATATGGTATGCATCAACAATTAATCGCTTGTGTGACGCCTCTGAAGAGATAACACGTCCGGATCACCGGTGGGTACTTCAAAACCACCCTGTTATTTCAAATGTACAGCGAGATGGCTCTTTCACAGTATAATATGCAAAGTTTTAAATAGCGGGCTATAGTCTAGCTATAGCGGAGCTATAGCCTTTTTCGCATGGTGTGGCTAAGTGTAATAGCCAGCTAAAAGATGTCAGACCCCTTAAATAGCCGGCTATAGCCAGGCTGTAGCTGTTTCCGGAGGCCGCGCTATAACCTATAGCCGGCTATTTAAAACATTGATAATATGTTAGAATTTTGCCTAATATAGCCCAGCCCATTTATTATATTGAACACTGTCAGACTTCAAGTCCAGGACTTCGTTATTACTGATCTTCAGTACGGCTACCAGTTGCATACCAGCCAAAACCGCTCTAGCTCTGCCTCCTCAACATTGTTGCGTGTACAGATACGGTTGCCGAGGGCGGCGAGGACAATCCCCTGGTCGTTACTAGCCACAACGCCGACTACAGCCTTCCTCGACTGATGAGAAAAAGCAGCATTAATATTCATCTTGACAGTGCTATTCTTCAGAGGAAACTACCCTCCCGACTCCATACTCTTCCTGTTATTGCTTTACGAATTGCGTGTAAAGTAAACAATACGATTCCAGATGCAACATGAAAAGGCACAAACAAAAGATTTATGAATAACATGCTTTGCAAGACGTTTGTTTGTTTCACATAAAGAAAACATAGCATAATAGCATTCAACTTATCCCTCAATAGAGTAGCAAATATAAATGCATAGGACACCTTCAAAGTTCATAAGAGTGACTAGATACAAATAGTTTAAAACAAGCAATATCAAGTTATGCATCAATCAACTAGTCTTGGGACAATGCAAATAGAATTAAGAATGACGATTATGCTCTCAAAGTATGTGCATAAAAGTAGAAAGTGGAGACTCAATGCATAAGTGGAAGAAAGGCTTTCATAGAAGGAAGCAAAGATTCAAGTTTCATAAAGAGCTTCAAAAAATTATGGTACTTAATAGCTTTCAGCTCTCATAGCCCCTATCATAAGCATCTTGAAGTGATTAAGGTTAAAGTGACCAAACTATGGTGTACATGCTTGACGAAGTATAAGTTAGAAATCTCATGTCCCTTGAATACGAGGGCCGCTCCTCATGCTACTCAAGTTTAGTCACCGGCAAGTTCTTATCATCGTAAGTACATGTGTATCATAGAGAACCGCCAACGAGGTACCCCTTGCCCGATGATACGGAAGAATCCCCATATCAAAATGACAAGGCAAGCAGACAACGAGCATCTCAACAATCTTCTTATTTACCATGGGAATATGGTGCTTTTTTCTCTCTTTCCTCTTTTCATAATCTTTTTTTTTCTTTTTCTCTTTTTTCTCAATATATGACTCTTTTTTTAATAAGAAGAATGCTTCATAGACAGCTCATTATGGTTACGCTACAGGTTTCCACCATGTCAGCATGGATTAGACCAGCGGCCCAGGCGTTTCTCTAACACATATACATAACTCTATGGACTTACAAGCTCCCCTTTCATTTCACACCGACGACATCCATAGACAAAAGAGCATGATATCAACTAGGTACAAAGTACCCGTGCAATGTTGAAAGCGTTCCCCATGACAACATGGTTCTGCTAATCCCCAAAAAATAAGTGCAAGCATATACAACATAGACGACACAATGGTTCAAGTTTATTAAGGGCAAGAAAGTAAAGTGTGCCATCAAGTTTGTGAGAGCTTTAATAACTAGTTTTATCATAACAAGTTTAATTCGGAAGGTAAACAAAAACATGAATATACTTGGAATAGCATAAGCTAGTAGGTAGGTATGGTGGAATCTTTGGAATAACTTGGTTTAGGGAGTTGGATGCATGAGTGGAACTCATATTTGGTTGCGGAGGCTAGCAAAAGACTAGGAGCGACAACCTAAGAGAGCAATAATAGCCATAATCATGCAGAGCGACAAAACATCATTGATCAAAGCATAAAGTGATACTACAAGTTGAAAACTAAAGGATCATAAAGGCTTATGGTGACTTTGGATAGTCATAACATGGTGTGAGCATGCGCCAAGTCAACCCAAATAAAGCATCAAAGGAGAATACCACAATACTATGCTTTAATATGCTAAAAAACGCATGATTCATCCAAGGCACATTAAGCAATCTCAATTGTTTATAACAAGTCATGCTACAACAAAACAATATCAAGCATGGCATGACAAAGCATAGGCCACAGTCAAAAACAAACTCTCTTTATCACTTAAGCATGAGCTTTCCTACTCTTTTCCACACCAACCCAAACTATTTGAAAACCAATGTATGAAAGAGGCGGTCCAACCAATTTATTTAGCAAACTAAGCAAACAAAGGAAACGAAAAACCAAAACGAAAACGAAAAAGGAGACGCTCCAAGAACAACACAACTGTGCATGAAACAATAAAAATGAAGCGTTTGGAAGAAACCTGGGATTTTTATTGATGAAGAGAGGGATGCCTTGGGCATCCCCAAGCTTTGACACTTGTACTTCTTGAATATTTCTTGCGGTGACACGCGTGGCGTCCCCAAGCTTGAGCTTTAATCCATTCTTTATCTCATTACTCATTCCTTCCATACACTTAAAATTTTTCCTTTATACAAAACTTCACACAATCTTTATTAGCAACATTAGTGCACTCAAGATAATAAGTCATTAGGTTCAGTTCTAACACCAATAAAACTTCCATTAAAATAGAATCTACTGTAGCACTTCCCTCAAAAAAGCTCAATTCCCCAAAAGAACTCAAAAAGGAACCAACAAGAAGCAAATGCAGAAAATGGCAGAAATCTGTTAAAACAGACTAGCAGGTAAAGACGAATTTTTTCGAAGACCTTCTATTGCTCAAATCAAAAAGTGTTGAACTAACTAAAATTATATAACAACCTGGGGCAGAAGCACAAAAATTCACGCCTCAAAAGGACGTACAGCGATTTTACACGAATTTTTACGGTGAAGCACAGAAATCTGTTTCGGGACAGCAACTTTCCCAATCATTACTTCTTTCTCATTAGAGGTTACTCTTGACACAAAAAGCAAATAAAAAGGATAAGGAGCGGTTATTACTCAAGTAATAACTTCCAAGACTCATCTAAAACTTTTGGGTTATCTCCCAATAAGTACTTTTCTTTAACGCCTTTAAGTTAGGCATAAGAAGCAAGAAAAAGAATCAAGTGTTCTCAAATGAAGAAGCATTAAAACCAAATTTTGTTTTCATAGGAGAGGCAAAATAAATCTTCTCTCTCTTCTTATGGAAGTGTTCTGTAACTTTCTTGAGTGGGAGTTGATATTTAATGGTGCCTTCTTTCATATCAATAATGGCACCAACAGTTTTAAGAAAAGGTCTTCCCAAAGTAATACGACAAGAAGCATTGCATTCAACATCCAAAACATAGAAATAAATGGGGACATATGCATTGTTAACCATAATAAGAAGATCATTAAGACTCCCCATGAGTTTCTCTTTAGCATTATCATCAAGTGGGACATTCAAATAACAATCTTGAAGTGGAGGCAAATCAAGCATATCATAAATCCTTCTAGGCATAGTAGAAACACTACTATCAAGATCACATAAAGCTTTGAAATCAAAATTATTCACTTTCATATTAATGATGGGTTCCCAACCATCTTCTTGTTTTATAGGAATAGAAGCTTTATGTTTCATCTTTTCTTCTTTAATCTTTAAGAGAGCATCAGTAATGTGTTTTGTAAAGGCCATGTTCATAGCACTAGCATTAGGACTTTTAGCAAGATTTTGTATGAACTTAATAACTTCTGAGATATTACAACCATCAAGATCAAAATCAAAATTATCATCTAGAGTGGTAGAACCATTACTAGCCTTAACACTAGTGGTAGTGATAGTAGAAACACTAATGTTTATAGCAATTTTATCTTCTCTTTCCCACTTAGCATGTAACTCAGCTAATAGTCTAACATTTTCATCAATTCTTACTTGTATGGCATTAGTAGCTGCAAAGGGATTATCATTAGTTTCAGGTTTAGCAGCCATTTTATTTAAAGAAGATTGAGCTTTAACCAAAGATGCTATATTTCTTTTAGCATTAGAGAGGTTTTCCTCAATAGTTTTATTGAAAGCAGTTTGTTTACTAATAAAGTCTTTAAGCATAACTTCATGATCAGAGGGAGCACTCCTATTATTGTTGTAAGAATTTCCATAAGAATTACCATTGTTGGGAGGATATGGCTTATAATCATTGTTACCAAAATTATTCCTATAAGCATTATTGCCAAAATTATTATTTCTTATGAAGTTCACAGCAACTTGCTCTTCTTGAGCAACCAAAGAAGCTAAAGGAACATTATTTGGATCAATATGGGCTTTCCCATTCACAAGCATAGACATAATAATATGAATCTTATCACTCAAGGAGGAGGTTTCCTCAACATAATTTACCTTCTTACCTTGTGGAGCTCTCTCAGTATGCCATTCAGAGTAGTTAACCATCGTATTATCCAGAAGCTTTGTTGCAGCACCCAAAGTAATGGTCGTAAAGGTACCTCCAGCAGCAGAATCCAATAGGTTCCTTGAAAAATAGTTCAATCCTGCATAAAAGTTTTGGATGATCATCCAAGCAGTCAGTCCATGAGTGGGACAATTCTTTACCAAAGATTTCATTCTTTCCCAAGCTTGAGCAATATGTTCATTATCAGATTGTTTAAACTTCATTATTTCACTTCTAATAGATATAATCTTAGAAGGAGGATAGTATTTTCCAATGAAAGCATCTTTGCATTTAGTCCAAGAATCAATACTATTCCTAGTTAAGGAATTCAACCATTCTTTAGCTTTTCCTCTCAAAGAGAAAGGAAACAATTTCAGCTTAATAATATCACCATGTATATCCCTATGCTTTTGCATCTCACAAAGTTCAACAAAGTTATTTAGATGGGCAGCAGCATCTTCATTACCAATACCAGAAAATTGTTCTCTCATAACAAGATTGAGTAAAGCAGGTTTTATCTCAAAGAAAGTAGTGATACATTGCAAATGTATCTATAATTTTTGATGTTCCATGCTTGGTTTTATCTACTTTCTTGTGTTTTGTTCCAACTTTGGAGTACTTTTCATATGATTTCTTGGACTAACCTATTAACAAGATGCCACAGTGCCAGTTGCCTGTTTTCTGCTGTTTTTGGTTCCAGGAAAGTCAGAAAATGAATATTCTCGGAATTGGACGGGACAAGAGCCAAAGTCGATATTTTACCAGAAGACTCACGGAGTCAGAAGACGAGACGAGGAGGGGCCATAGGGTGGCCACACCATGTGGTGGCGCGGGCTAGCCCTGGCCGCGCCACTAGGTGGTGTGGGCCCCCTGGCCGCCCACTGACCTTGCCTCTTCGCCTATAAGAAGCCTCCCGATGCAAAAACCCTAAATTATCAAGCCTCCAGCCACGAAAAGTTCCACAGCGCCGCCGCCACTGAAAGGGAGATTCGGGGGACAGAAAGTCTCTGTTCCGGCACCCTGCCGGGACGGGAAAGTTCCCCCGGAGCCATCTCCATCGATCTCCACCACCATCTCCATCACTGACGAGGGTTTAACTCGTCAATGCCCATTGTTATGGACTTGGGTTTTGGAGAAGGAGGGAGCGCTGGAGACATCTATTGGCTAGCAAACAAGCACACAGGGGACAAAGGATTTACCCAGGTTCAGGCCTCGTAGAGGTCCCTACTCCTGCTTGTATGCTCGTGGAATTATCGAGGGAGTCGAAAGTTACAATGGTGCGCAGATGCAATCTGGCGAAGGTTGTGGAAACTAGGGTTGCGTGTGTCCTCCTTGCCGCCCCCTCCTAGACTTTATATAGATAGGCTAGGTCTCGGGTAGCAGGTCAAGTCGGTTACAAGTTAGGGTTTTCCCTTCAAACTTTCTATATTTAGCTTCTTCTTGTCCTTCAAGCAATCGAGAGTCCACAGGTTACTCGAGTCCTTTCGTCTAGGCCTTGGTGACACCGTGGGCCTGTACGTATTTGGACCGTATATACCAACCTCGAGTACCCGTAGGGTATACCCATGTCAGTAGCCCCCGAGTGTCCAGTGGAATCGCAGATTCGACTGGGGACTTTTTGAAGCCTTCGAGTGCCTAAATGAGTACATTTCGATTGCTTTTATTTGTGTCATAGGGATTGTTGATATATGTGCCTGATATAACCAAAGTATCGGTATCAGTTAACCACCTTAGGGTGAAACAACACAATCTACTCAAATTCGAGTCCTTAGACTCGAATCCGGAAAAGTGCTGGCGTAATTCGACTCAGGCCACGGAGGTCTTACAGGAGTCGAATTCCAGTTATATGGGTGTGAGCACTCGACGCGTCCGTCAAGGCATGTTCATCGTGCCTGTAGGCACGGATACATTTCTGGTAGTGCGCAGTTAAATGCGTTGACAGGCCTTATTCAGGTCTTACCTTCACGCCGTAAGCGCGGCATCCGAATTTTATCATCGCGGAGACGATTCGGGCGTCCCAGGAGACGTAGTCTCTTTGTAGGGAAAATGTGTGAGGCGGTGTCGCCAAAGGTTGCGAGTGCAGATGTTATCAACACACAGTTTTTGTACAAATAATCATAGGGTGCGCGACCAGCGCTCCCTATGGGAGTAGCCCCCGAGTGCCTGGTTGAGTTGAAGACTCAGGCAGGGACTAAAAACTTTTGCGACTGCTGTCGTCTTTTTGCTTATTTGTTTCAGTCGATGACTCAGGCAGGGACTAAATACTTTCGTGACTGCTGTCGTCTTTTGCCTGCTTGTTTTAGTCGAATTTGTTTCCGGCGCTCCCTATGGGAGTAACCCATGTCCATAATCGAACTGTGTTTTGAGTGGTTGGGTTTGCTTTTGTGATTGTCTACGTGCCTGCAACAAGAAAAGTAAAAGTCATAGGGTGCGCGGCCAGCGCTCCCTATGGGAGTAGCCCCCGAGTGCTTGGTGGAGTCGAAGACTCCAGCAAGGACTAAAAATAGTCGAAGTTTTCTACTGCGTAGCCTTGGTGACGTCAGTGCTGACGCTTGTATGACCTCAGTTGCCCGCGTGAGCGAGTTTGACGGGACGTGACAAGCGGTGGGTCCCACTTTCTGACTTTGATTTGACTAGGCATGCGTAATCTTATTTTTAACTGCGCCTCCTCGATTTCCGCGCGTAATGGTAGAAGTGGGGGGACGGTTCGCGCTTCCTCTTCTCCACGTGTCCAACGCGATGCATGCCACGCGTCCAATAGGGTTTTTGTTAGCCGTTGGATTGCATCTTCCAGGGGTTAAGTAGCGGCGCTGTGGTGGTAATTTTTCATCTGCACTTTTTCGTCCTCGCTGCCATTGCCATTGCTGTCGTTCTTCTGCTTTCCTGCGCTCGTCTCCTCCATAGCACTGGACCACCTCCGTTCGTTTCCAAGTTACTTTCTGCGCTCTCATCGCTGCCGCGCAATGGGAAAGAAGAAAGGAGGCGCTGCCACTGATTCCGCGGCCACCGTTGCCGCGACGAAGAAGAAGGGTGGCTTCGCTGCTGCGGGCACCAGCACCGCCACCGGTAGGAAGAAGAAGGCCGCGGGCACCCACGTGACAAATGGTGCATGGCGCCCTTCCATCATCAAGGCATCGGATCTCCGTCTTCTTCGCCAGGATGGAGTTATTTCTGCGGCAATCGCTGATGCGCGCGTCCCCAGCGGTGAGACCATTCCTACTCCTCCTGCTGGTTTTCGAGTGATGTTTCTCGCATTTGTCATTCGAGGTCTCTCCTTGCCTCTCCACCCCTTTCTTAGGGGTCTTCTTTGCTTCTACGGGCTCCAGCTCCATCAGCTGTCCCCAAATTCGATTCTCCACATCACGTGCTTCATCACCCTTTATGAGTGCTAGCTCAGAATCGAGCCACACTTTGGTCTTTTCAAGCGCTTGTTTAAATTGAAGCGTCAGTCCGCATCTGGCTCTTTAGTTTATGACGTAGGTGGTTGCGGAATCCATGTCGACCCATCTGCCACCTACTTCGACATCAAGCTTACCAAGTCCGTCCAGGGATGGAGGGACAAATGGTTCTATGTCCGCGATCAGAAGGCCAAAGATGAGCACTTTGGACTCGCGCCCTTCGATCCGGCGACTCCATGCAAGAAGATGCGTTCTTGGAAGAACGTAGTTATGCCTGGCGAACTTGCGGAGACGGACGTGCTGTATCAGCGCGTCTACGACCTCGAAAGTCGCATAGGCGCAGAAGAGGGAGGCTGCGCTCTTATCAGAACTTGGTTGCGTCGTCGTGTCCAGCCTCTCCAAGCTAGAGTCCATCCCATGTTTCAATGGAGTGGTGCTGATGATGCCACTCGCATGTCTGCCGATGGCATGTCCGCGAGTGAGGTGGATAAGAGGATTCGACTGGTCACGAAGTGCACCGTCAAGGATGTGCTTCCAAGTGAACCAGTTGTTCCTCCTTTTGATGCTTCGAATCCTCCTCCTGAGGTATAGTTGTGCTACGCAGTAGATTATTTTCGCGATTGCTTTTCTGTTTGCTTACTTGTTCTGTTTGTATGCAGGATTGGGCGGTGTCGCCTTGTATGCCTCCTCTCCCAGAGGGGATTATTCCTCGCGAAGCTTTGGAAGAGGACGAGTCTGAGTCGACTGTTCCTTCTGATGTGGAAGAGGAAGCCCCCGAGTCCGAGAGCCCGGATACTCGCAAGCGTTCGCATAGCGAGGACTCCGACGCGTCGACTCCTTTGACTCCAGGAGGCGCGGTTGTTGGCACGGAGTCGCCAATTCCAGCCGTTCCTGTGAGGGCTGTGGCACCGTCTTCTCGCAAGAAGATGCGATTTCCCAAGGAGTCTTCGTCGGAATCGGCGGCGGCCACGTTTGATCTTGACAACTTTAACTGGTAAGTTTGCTAGGTCATTCATTCTTTTCTGTTTTTCTTCTTGTTGGTTTTGCCCTGGAGTTTGCCCTTCTCTCAATGTGTATTTGGTCTTGTAGTCAAGAGGCGTCATCATCTTCTGGCGACGTCGAGTTTTTGAAAGAATCGGGAGTCGCGGCTTCAAGGGCCAAGGTAGAGGGCGAGCGCGCTCCTTCTCCTCCGGCGGCGGCCCACTCCGGGCACAATTCTTCAAGCTCTCCTCACGTAGGGGAGCATCGAATGGTTGCTCGGATGACAGTTCAGCAAGCCTCTTCGGAGTCGCTAGAGGACCATGTAAGTATATCTTCCTTTCTTTTTAGTGTGGCAGTCGATGTTTTCTGTTGCCCTTTCTGATCCCTTGTTTTGTGCAACAGCTCCTTGTAAAGGAAGCCGCGCAAGTGGTGGAGCAAGTGATGGCAATGGGCCGCCAGCATGCAATGCTGGAGTCACGTCACCGCGTCGTCGAAAGTGAGTGTTCGACACTTGTTCTTTTTCATCTCCTTCCCTTTTTTTGGTATAGTCGACTGATAGTCAACTTTTGGTTGCCATGTAGCTGAGCATAATGCTTTACTGCGCAACGTTGCCACCTTGGAAAAGACGTTAGCCGCAGCTGTGAAGGGGCGCGACGAGGCAATCGCGGCTCGTAATGATACACAAAAGCGCGAAGAGGATCTGCGTGCCTCCTTTGCGGCTAGGGAAAAGTTGTTCGAAGAGCAACTGTTCTCAGTCGCCAAGGCTCTCTCAGGTACCTTTGCCGGTAGATATTTTATTGTTGTCCTTCTCTGCATCTGGAGTTGTGCCGGTGGCACTAGAGATTTCATCCATGTGTGGGTTTTCTGTGCAGATGCTGGCGATTTGAGCTTTGAACCGCAGGCCCTTTGTCGCGATGACGCTCTGGCGGGAGTGGTGTCTGCAGTCGAGGACCGTAGCGCTGCTGTCCAAAATACATTGTCCAAGGCCAAGGTCGCCCTTAGTCGCCTCTGGGAGGAGTTGATGCCGAAGGCGGAGCTGGTCGACAATGTGGACGAGCTGGTGGAGTCACTCACCGGGGGTGTGCCTGCCACATACAAGAACTCCCTCCGCGCGGCTGGCACGACCATGTCACTTGCCATGGTGCAAGCCCACGGAGTCGAGATAGATCCCTCTGCGGTGTCGAAGACGATGCCTATTGGCACGGATGGTCAGCAGGTAGTATTCGCTCCCTTTGCGACTGCCTGTGCCAAATATGGCTATTCCTTGATAAATACCGTTGCCAAGTATTCGGAGGAGCTCCAGCGTGCTAAGAAGGCTGCGAAGGCTTTGGCCTCAGGAGCTGGTAGAAAGTCAGTGGCGTCTGATACTGCCACAGACTTGATGAAGCCCCGAAGACGTCGAAGTCGAAGAAGCTAGCTGCTCTGTAGTTAGTTTTTGTAATAATTGATGAATTGTCCTTTTGATTTGAGAACATGCCTGCTGGCGAGTGTGTTTGTGGATACTTTATGCTGATCCTGAATGCATCTGTTACTTTTGACTTTGTGTTAAATTGGTCACCTTATTTGCCTCTGGCTTGACTTTGTGGTAGGGTACATCAAGTGATCCTGTGGGGGGAACCCAGGACTCGCCATCTCTTGAGGATACAGTGGCACCACCGCGCTCCAGGGTAGAGGAGTTGTCCTTGCTTTCGCGACTTCATGATCGCGTTAAGCAACTGGAGCGTGAGTTGCCTGTGATCCACGGTAGCGCGGACGTGTGGAAGTCGAAGGTTGAAAAAACCGCCGCCCACGAGCAATATCTTCTTGGCGAGGTGACTCAGCTGGGCGACCAGTTTAAGTGTTAGTTTGCTCATCCTCATCTTTTCCTTTGTAGTTAGTCGCAATGGTACGTTGTACTCATGCTGTTGATGCTGCTTCATGTAGTTGTTAGCACACGCCATCCGCAGGAGGAGAGGGATAGGATTGCCATCCGCCTTCATGATCTCACCGAGGAGCAACTTCAGGAGAGTGGATACTTCTGGGTAGATCATGATCGTGCGACTGCATTGGCGACCCTGTAGGATCGCGCTTCGCAAGTGCTGCTCTTCCTGAAGAAGTCGCAGTCGTGTTTGAAGAACATCTATCGGGCGATGTTCCCGCTGGATGACACTCCATCAAGCCTGCTGGCTCTCCTGACCAAATTTCAAGATATGTCCGCGGTTCGCGAGTGCGTGAGAGAGCAGTTGGTAGCTGGTGCCAAGGCTGCCCTCTCAATGGTGCGTTTGCATAGGCCTGACGTGGATGTCTCCGCCATTGCCTCTGGGCCACCGGCGCCACCAGCAGGATCTTCCTGGAATATGGTGACGCACTATCATGCGTTGGACCGCCCAGCCGAGGAGATCGTCGACTTCTTCGAGGAACAAACTAATGTTCTTCTGTTGCAAGGGTAGCTGAATATGTATCCTGCACATAAGTGTACTTGTGTTGTAAAGTTCATATATATTTGTAGATAATTTATTGTCGAATGTGCATAAGGAGCTTTGTGAGCGTGAGGTGCGTTGCACTATGCGAGTCCTTTTCGTTAGCCTGGCCATCTTTTTATCTCGTTCCCTTGTCAACCTATCAGGTGCATTGCAGCTGGGTTAGGTTTGTGTTAAGGGGTTCGATTGATGTGCCAGCTACTCAGGATGTCGCATTTTTGTTCGAAGAACATATGTGTATAGGGTGGCGTAGCCCCCGAGTATGAAAATTGACAAAATAAAGGAGAGCACAGAGTTTCAGGGTACTTAGCTTTTATTTATTCGAAGAATAGTACGAAGCACGATGTGCGGCTAAGTAGCCTTATTTGCGATATAAAAGTAAAGAAAAACGACTAAGGGTAGAAGCGTCGCAGTTGTGCGACGTTCCAAAGGTTGGACTATGCGGCTCCTGTCTCTAAATCTTGAAGGCGATAGGCGCCACCTGGGATTACTTCTGTAATCACGTATGGTCCTTCCCAGGGGGACTCGAGCTTGAGATGCCCCTGCTGCTTCAGTCGCAGGACCAAGTCACCTTCGACAAAGGATCTGGGGCGAAGCCTTCTACTGTGGTAGTTGCGCAGGTTCTGCTGGTAGATCGTTGATCTTTCCGCGGTGATTTCCCTTGCTTCGTCAAGGAGGTCGACGGAATCCTCGAGTGCGAGGGATGACTCTTCTTCGCTGTAGGCGACCACGCGCGGCGCTTTGTACCGTACCTCGGCAGGTAGTACTGCTTCTGCTCCGTGCACCATAAAGAATGGCGTGTAGCCCGTGGCGCTGTTTGGAGTTGTACGTAGACTCCAGAGTACGGATTGTAGCTCATCTGGCCAGCAACCCGCCGCTTGTTCGAGTGGTCGCAGGAGTCGCTTTTTGATGCTGCTGCAGACGAGCCCGTTTGCTTTTTCCACCTGACCGTTGGTATGTGGATGCGCTACTGAGGCGTAGCTGATGTTGAACCCCAGGTTCTCACAAAATTCTTGGAACTCCTTGGACGTGAAGTTCGTCCCGTTGTCGGTAATAATGCTGTGTGGCACGCCGAAGCGGTAGACGATGGACTCGAAGAACTTGACTGTGCTGTGCCCTGATTGGTTGGTCATTGGCATGGCCTCGATCCACTTGGTGAATTTGTCGACTGCCACCAAGAGATAGACGTAGCCTCCGTGCGAGGATCTTGGCAGCTTGCCAACCATATCAAGCCCCCATTGTGCGAAGGGCCAGGCCTCCATATCAAGCCCCCATTGTGCGAAGGGCCATGCCAATGGAATAGGCCGTAGCTCTACGCCTGGTGTGTGTGGCTTGTCTGCGAATCGCTGGCAAGCATTGCACTTTTGGACTATGTCCTTGGCGTCGCGCATGACCGTGGGTCAGTAAAATCCAGCTCTTAGAGCTTTGGCGACGAGGGCGCGACTGCCTGCATGGTGCCCGCAGGTCCCTTCATGGATGTCGAGGAGTATTGCTCTTCCGTCAGCCATGGAGACGCATCGTTGTAGCACTCCTGTGATGCTACGTTTATACAGTTCGCCATTGAGAACAGCGAATGCCTTGGAGCGCCACGCGATGTGCCGTGCATCTGTCGGATAGTCTGGTAGTCTCTTGCTGAGGAGGTATGTAATGTACGGCTGCGTCCAAGATTGCTCGATCATCATGACGCTCATTGGTCCCTCGAGTCCTGTGTCCAGCTCCAAGTCATCGAGTGCCATTGGCTGATTGGGTGGCGTAGCCCCCGAGTCCATTGCTGCGCTTGTTTTCTTCTCTGCGGCCTTTGGCTTGATGGAGCGTTCGCATATGCGCTCGAGAAATACCACAGGTGGTACGGGGGCGCAGGTAGAGCCTATGTTGGAGAGTGTGTCTGCCTCCTCGTTGCTTTTGCGACCTATGTGTCGCAACTCGCAACCATCGAAGGAGACGTAGCCCCCGAGTCCGTTGTTGTGCTTGTTTTCTTCTCTACGGCCTTTGGCTTGATGGAGCGTTCGCATATGCACTCGAGAAATACCCCAGGTGGTATGGGGGCGCAGGTAGAGCCTATGTTGGCGAGTGTGTCCGCCTCCTCGTTGCTTTCGCGACCTATGTGTCACAACTCGCAACCATCGAAGTCTCCTTCGAGTGTGTCGTAGAGGTCGCGGTACGCGATCATGTTGTCATTCAGTGCGTCGCACTCGTGCATTGTTTGGTTGATAACCAACTTCGAGTCGCCATATATGATGAGCCTTTTGGCGCCATAGGCTTTTGCCATCCTCATCCCATGTAACAGGGCCTCGTATTCAACCTCGTTAATTGAGGCTGTGAACTGCATTCGCATGATATATTTCAGCTTGTCCCCTTGAGGTGATGTCAATATGACACCTGCGCCTGCTCCATCTTTCCGTTTGGACCCATCGAAGTGCATTGTCTAGAGGTAGGACATATCTGGCTTGTCCGGGAGTTGGTTCTCCATTCAGTGGACGAGAAAGTCAGGGAGCACTTGCGACTTGATGGCGTCGCGTTTTTCGTATGTGATGTCTCGTGGAGACAGCTCTATTCCCCAAAGCACGACTCGCCCCGTGGCGTCGGGGTTATTGAGAATATGCCCCAACGGGGCGTCGTTGACTACCACGATTGGGTGTTCCTAGAAGTAGTGGCACAGTCGCCGGGCGGTCATAAAGACGTCGTACGCCAGCTTCTGGTAGTGCGGGTACCGCTGTTTTGTTGGCGTGAGGACCTTGCTGAGGTAGTATACCGGGTGTTCTACGCCGTGGACTTTGTTTTCCTCGGCTCGCTCGACAACGAGCACTGTGCTGACCACCTGGTTGGTGGCAGAGATGTACAACAACAGTGGTTCCCTTTCTCGTGGAGTCACCAGTACTGGCGAGGTGGATAGCAAGCGCTTGAGGTCTTCGAATGCTTCTTGTGCTTCATTGGTCCACTCGAATTTTTCGGCTTTGCGGAGGAGCTGGTAGAAGGGCAGTGCCTTTTCACCCATCCGACTGATAAATCGACTAAGGGCCGCGATTCGTCCGGCCAGTTGCTGGACGCCTCTTATGTTCTTCGGCTTCTCCATGGCTAGTATGGCTTTTATCTTCTTCGGGTTTGCCTCGATTCCCCTCGCGGAGATGAGGTATCCGAGTAGCTGCCCAGATGGTACGCCGAAGGCGCATTTGTCCGGATTGAGCTTGATCCAGTAGCGATCGAGGTTGGCGAAGGTTTCGCGCAAATCGTCGATTAGAGAGGCTTCCTCCTTGGTCTTGATTACTATGTCGTCGACATAGACTTGGATGTTGTGACCTAGTTGTTCCTTGAGGCAAGCCTGCATGCATCACTGGTAGGTGGCTCCCGTGTTTTTAGCCCGAAGGACATTGTGTTGTAGTAGAACACACCAAAGGGCGTTGTAAACGCTGTTTTCTCCTGATCTTCCTCCTTCATTCGAATTTGGTTATAGCCTGAGTAGGTGTCGAGGAAGCAGAGGCGCTCGCATCCCGCGGTGGAGTCGATGATCTGGTCGATCCGTGGCAGCGGAAAGTGATCTTTTGGGCAGTGCTTGTTTAAAGAAGTGAAGTCCACACACATCCGTAGGATGTCTGTGTCCTTTTTTGGTACCAGCACCGTATTGGAGAGCCAAGTGCTTTCCTTGATCTCGCATATGAACTTGGCCTCGAGGAGTTTGTTGATCTCCATTCCGACTGCCTGTGCTCGTGGCTCAGACAGTCGCCTGATTATTTGCTTGACTGGCCTTGCGTCGGGGTTGACGTTGAGTGCATGCTCGGCGAATTCCCTGAGAACTCCTGGCATGTCCGCAGGACACCAGGCAAAAAATTTCCAGTGCTCACGGAGGAATTCGATGAGCGCGAATTCCTATGCGGGACTCAAGTTGTTGGCGATGAGGGTCGTCTTGGCGGGATCCGATGGATGGACCTGCACCTTCTTTGTGTGCACGGATGAGTCGAAGGAGAGATCAGGTGAGCTTGGTCTACTCAAGGGAGGCAGACTGTTGTCTGTCGTCTCTTTCAGTCTTGCGAGTTCCTCCTGCATGCCGAAGGACTAGGAGATTCTGTTGAATTCCCTGTCGCAAGCGTCAGATCACTCAAAGTTCCCGTTGATTGTTATGACGCTGTTGGGACCTGGCATTTTCATCTGCAGGTAGGCGTAGTAGGGTACTGCCATGAACCTGGCGAATGCGACGCGCCCAAGGATGCAATGGTATTGTGAGGGCCAGTCGACGAACTCAAAGTCGATGCGCTCACGCCAGAAGTTCTTCGGCGTGCCAAAGATGACGTCGAGGTTTATTTTTCCCAGGGGGTATACGCCTTTCCCTGTGACGATGCTGTGGAATGTTGTGTCCGATGCCTCCAAGCAGGTTAGAGGGATCCTCATTGCTCGCAAGGTACTCGCGAATATGAGGTTGATGCCGCTTCCGCCATCCATGAAGACGCGACTCATGTCGAAGCCTCCAATTTGCGCCTCGAGTACGAGGGGGCAATGACCTGGGCGAGGTACTTGAGGCGGGTGGTCGTGTTTGTCGAAGGTAATGCATGACTCGCTGCCACTGAGGTACTCAGTGGTTGATGGTGGCGAGCGTGTGGCCAAGTTGACTTGGCGAGTTATGGCCTTCTGCGCCCTGTTGGAGGGGCGCCCCTTTTGGATTATCATGGTACCCATGGCCCGTGGGTACGGTTCGCCTCCGTGGTGCTGGTCTGGTGCAGCTCCGTTCGGTGGTGGCCCGGGTGGTGGTGGTGGTGCGCCATGTGCCACGGCGCCTGGAGCGGCTCCGTAGCCTCTTTCGTTTGCGTTGCGGTTCATTCGAACCAATACCTCGTGTAGCTTGAGGAACTCGTGGCAGTCCTTGAGGAGGTGGCTTTCTCTTGCCATCATGCTTGTCAATGTAGAAGTGTACCGTGCATGGCCCGGACAGTTTGTCCTCGATGGTGGTCGCGGGTGCCTCATCGCGAGTGCGGTGTTGCCACACTTGCGTGGTTTTCCCGGAGTCGCGGTATCCGCCGCTGCGGTATCCGCTGTTGCGGTTATCGTCACGTCTATCGGTGTAGCCGGCTGCGACCATGTTGACGTCATCGCGATCGTCGTAGACGCGCATGCGACGCTTGCCTCGGCGGTCGCGTCTGCGTTCGAGTTCTGCTTCCTCGTCGGAGTGAACGCGTTTTTCACTGAATCTTCTCCATCGGCCCACCGATTCGCGATCTCCATCAGGTGGTCGATGGTCTGGGGCTTTGAGCGGCCTAGCTCCTCCCTGAGTTCCATACGGCGGACACCACCGTTGAATGCGTCAACCGCGCGGTCTTCCGAGATGTTCTCCACGGAGTTCTTGATGATGGACCACCTTTGGATGTAAGAGCGCAGCGATTCGCCAGATTTTTGCTGGCAGCATCTCAGTTCTTTGATTGAGGCGGGCCGTTTGTACGTGCCCTTAAAGTTGCGCACGAAGCTATAGACCAGCTCATCCCAACTGTGAATGGATCCGCATGGGAGGTTATTGAGCCATGCCCGGGCGGCGCCCTGCAGCTATAGCTGCAAGCATTGCATGGCAGTACTTCGACTGCCTCCGTGTAGCCTGACGGAGGAGATGTGGTCCTCCAGCCAGATCTTAGGGTCCTGTAGACCATCGAATTTCGGGTTCTCCGATGGGAGTTTAAACCCTTTAGGCATTCGCTTCTGCCTAATGGCTTTGCTGAAGCATCTGGCGCCGCAGAGCTCCCCATCTTCCTCTTCCGATTCAGTCAACCGAGCACGTCGTGCCCTTGACTTGTCGATCTTGTGCTGCGTGAGTTCGTCGTGCGCATCATAGTCGTGATCGTGTCACCGTGAGCGGCGGCGTCGAGACAGGTCGTGACTGTCATCGCTGGACGAGCGTGAGGAGTAGCGCTTTGCTAGCGCTTTTCCCTTTTTTGGGTCTGGTACCGGCTCCTTGTCGAGGGCGGCCTCGATTAGTCCCAGGCCCGCGATCGTAGATCGGTGCATGGCCGTTCGGGGATCTCCAGCTGGCGGCTGGTTATTGAGGAGGTACATTGTGGCTGATGTCACCGCGGCCTATGGTGTCCTGGGAACCACGTTGCCTCTCGTGTCGACTGTCATAGAGCCGAAGTCGAGGACTTTCGCGGCATTTATGCGCTCTTGTTCGGTGAGGTGAGCCATCCGCGACTGCCTCTTCTTGGCGAGGTACTCGTTGCCTCTTGAGGAGGATCCTCCGTAGGAGGAGAGCCCAGCACGACGAAGGCTTGATTCGTCCGCTGCCTTTTTACGTGCCTCAAGTTGCGCGATTGCTTGTTTTTAGCGCTTGAATTCCTCTTTTAGGAGCCACTGGTAGCCCATCAGCAGTTCCTGCGGGGACCCGAAGGGTAGAGGTGCACCTCGTAGGGCTTCGCGGCAGCGATCCCACTCTTGCTCGTTGAGCCTGATCACGACGCGTTCGCTGGTTTGCTCGTTGATCATGCTAGGAGGTTCGACTGCTCCTCCGTTGCCACCGTTACCGTCGTTGCCACTGTTGCCACCATTGCCGGCGTTGGGTGGATCGGTGCCGTTGCCGGTGTTACCACCGTTGCTGCGATTGGGCGGATCGGTGCCGTTGCTGGTGTTACCACCGTTGCCGCGATTGGCGGAGGTGTCGCATGCGTTGATGACGGCGCACATTGTAGCATCCCATCTGTCTAACATATGTAATGCTACATGGTCTAGTAATATAATTGCTACTTCTTACATATAATTGTTGCATCATAATTATATCATGCTCATGTCATCATGCCACCTTGCATTTGAGCATCATATAAAACCCTTTTCATTTGGTTCTTCTCTCATATGCATTAGTAATTGCATTTGGCTCTTGATATATTGTATTTGGTTCTTGATAAATGCTTGATGCCCAAGTTGAGTTGGTGACATATCTTTTATTAACTCCACCACCTTTCTTGTCACCACCCTATAATTCCACCATCCAACTATATGTGAGCTTTGCATCTTATCTGGGTTTACCTCTAGCTCATGTGGGTTGGGATGGGACCCTCTTACAACTCCACATGCTCCCATATATGCACCATGTTGTTTTTACATTATTGGTATATGAGAGCCACATGGCCACTTTTGCATGCTATGTGAGTGGAATCCCTTGTTAAGTTTCCCTATGGGTTAATTTTGAATATAAGCTCATGTAGGAATACCATTGTGGTTCATGTTGGCTAGTGGCACCTACACACAAGCTTGACCACCTTATATTCATGCATGATCCTTTATGCTAGTCCATGTGGTAAACAAGCTTCCTTTTCCTTTTGTTGGGCCATATTCAAATTCTTGGAATCTTGCTTGTATAAATGCCATGAGAAATTCTGGAGGTTTTCACTACTAGAGGAGGCATTTATTTAATTATGCATGCAAGTCCCATACAACCTCTTTGACGATCATGTGGGTTTGATAGAGTCTTGTTCGACTTGAGGCCAAACAAGACTAAGTCAAATTCTAATGAAGTCTTGATTCATAATGTCCTCTTTTCTCCCTACCTTACCGACCAGGAATTTGGTGGCTTTTCTCTTCCTCTTTGGAACCTGGAAAGTTGATGCCTTTCTTAAACAGATCTAGTTTAAAAATTTTGAAAACAGGCAAGGCAAACAACAGCAGCAGCAGCAGTTTTGTTTTCTTCTTCTATGCAGCCGCCAGCAGCCCAGCCCGCATGCGGAGCAGCCCAGCGCAGTGTCCCCCGTGCGCGTAATCCATTCCCAGGCCGCTTCCGGCCCAGCAGCGCGATGCCAGCCTGTACTGCTTCGACGGGGGGCCAACCTCTGCTCCTCTTCTTCGTCCCAGCTCGACTCACGCCGTCGCCTCCGCTCGCGCAGCGCTGCAGACGAAAAAGCGAGGCTCGAGCAGGTAGCCGTCCCCGCCGTCATCCGCCCTACCAGCACGCGCCGTGTGCGAGCACGTCGTCTTACCTCCCCTTTTTTTGCTAGGTTTCGCAGGCCCCTGTTTCCCCTCAGTGTCCATCTCCCTCTTCCTCTCCCCACCATGGCCGCCATCCCTTGTGCCTCGGCTCTGCAGCTCTGGGCGACGCCGGAAGGTCGAAGGAGAAGGAGGATCTCCCTGTTCAGGTGCCGCGTCGAGCCGGTGGCAGTGGAGGGCCCGGGGCAGCCTGGCGCAGCGTTCCGTTGTCGACCGCTTCCGAACCACCTCCCCTCCGCCGAATCGCGCCTCCCTGTCCTTCCTCCTCCCCGATCCGGTGGGAACCGAGCCAGGTGAGGATCACCTCCGCGCTTACCCCTCCTAGCTTCCTCTCTGTCCCCCTAACGCCGCCGATTTGTGGTTTCCGCCAGCGAGCCGCGCCACCGGAGGGTCTTCGTCAGTTCGTTCGCCGCTCCCCCACCTGTTTCCCCCTCAAATCCGGCGACCCTAGTCGCTCTCCAGCCGAGAAGCCTGAAGGGGACCGGCAGCCTTAGGATCCCTCCTCAGTTTCGGTTTTTGTCGCCCCTGTTTTTCGCCGACCGCTCCGCCGCAAACCCCGCTGGAAAACCTCGCCGCCGTCAGGATCGTCGGGGTTCAGTACGCGTAGGGTTCAGTTAACAGCCGTAGCGGTTTTGCAGAAAGCCCCCCCCCCCCCCCCCCGCACCTTTTGTCGATCACGCGCAAGCCCCTTCGCGGCCTGTAGACCCACCAGTCAGCCTCCCCCGTTTTGTTTTGCAAAAAGGCCCCCGTGGTTGCGGGTTTCTCAACCCACACTCCCTCGGATCCCACACGTGGCAGGCCCCCGCTGGCGCGCTCGTGTGTGGCCCCGCGGATTGGCCGGTCCCGCCCGTCAGTCTCTGTGGCTGGTTGAGTGGGCGGTAAGAAAAACCGCTGCGATGCCGTTTTTGCCCAGTCAGCATTGGCCCCACCTGTCGGTGGCTGGGGCTAGATCTGCCTGGGTATAAAAAGTGTGCGTTTTCTGTTTAATAAACACAATTTTCATAAATGCTTAATGTGTATTTAAATTCTGTTTTTAATAACTTTTAATCTGTAAAACCAAATAATACAAATGATATATGTTTTTGAATTAGAAAAATGTGAGGATTTCAAATATGCCATTCAAAATATTATTTGAGCACTTTAATTTTTCGAAATTGTTTAAATGCAATAAAAATGCCTTTTCTTAATTAATTAATAACTTTATTTCTACAACTCCAAATTTGACATATAATATGTCTAAATCGATCAGCGCGACGAGCCCGTTCTAACTATGCATTCCTTGTTCTGAATTGCAGCGTTCATCATATAAATATTAAGTGGACAGCAAGTGTTATGGGAGCAAAACATGACTAAAACTTAATAAAATGTTTTATTCTTGTACCCCACACCTCACCCATGCCATGCTACATTATTGCCATATAAACTGTGCATCATTCATCATGACATGCTTGTTTGCTTGTCGCATTTCAATTCATATGCTTGTGCACTTTATTTATGTTGGCCCTTCTTTGTTTGGTTCTTTGTCGAATAGACGCCGAGCAGGGGAAATAACAGGAATCCCAGGAGTACTATCTAGATCCGTCTCTCGCTTCAACTGAGCTGCCAGGCAAGCAATACCACATGCTTGCATACATATAGTACCTATTGCCTCTATCTTATTCTTGCATCATTGAGTCGCGATTGCATTAAATTGAATCCCAAGTACTGCATAGCCTTTATTTTTAAACCCCACCGAAGCTTGTTCCTCCATCCCATGAGCCATTACTACATGAGTTGTTTGAGCCATGCGGGTCGTAGAACAACGTGTGTAGGGTATGTGAGTGTCTGATGGATAACGAGGTACCTAAACAACTTAACCTGAGTAGTAATGGGATAACCAATGAAAGCGGCACCGGTGAGCAATATCTGCTATTTGGTTTTCATGCTCACTTGTGTCCCATAGGACCCCGAGTACTTGATTCATGTTCCTTGACTATTCGCACTATCCACATCCAGGAGGCCTTATGGACCCCCCCTGAGCCAGAGCTTGATTCATTTCTATTTCTTGGGGCCACAAAGTAGTTTGGGGCTTTGTTACTATCCTGTACTTATGCCATGCTTTACTGTTTTATTTAAGATTGTGCGTGAAGCACCTGTACTGTTTTGGATGCGGAGTGTTTTCGCGGTATCGACAAGCCCAGTCACACTTTCGGGTTCCCAGTCGTTTACAGCCATTGACGCAAACCTTGGGTCCGTCTCGGAGCCAGCCAACTTTGTTGCGGGTAGCTTAATGGGGTGGCCCCCTGAAACATTTCTGAATCCTGTGATCGCTTTGTCGTGAATGCCTCGTTGGGTTTTGATTTGGTTTTTCCGAGGTTGATCAAGTGTGTGTTGCTATTTGTGCACCCCTGCAGGGTAAGTCTTTCTGAAAGCCGTGTCCGCGGTTATGGATGACTTGGAGCACAGTTTCTCGATCATAGACAAGTATAACTAAAGTACCGCTTTTAATTTGACTAAGTACTTGACTAGTAAATAGTGCAATACTCATGGAATGGTTAATAAAACTGCCAACGAATGGGTTGTTCGTCCGCTTTCTCGTTGGTAAGCGAGAAGGAGGATGGATCTGTTAATTATACTGTTATAACTGTTGTTACTAATTAACGGACATCCGTCTATCATTGGTTAGGCGGATGGTTAGCGAGTATCTATAGACTTGTTAGTTATTATCTTTTGCTTCAATTGCGTCACTCCAGGTATATGTCCCCTTTAAGGGCATAAAGACTTGCTGAGTACCCCTAGGGTCTCACACGATAAATTGTTTGATTCAGATGAACAGGTGTTTTCGCAAGATGGATACTGGGTGGAGGAGACAGATGATGTTGGCAATGATCACTCGGTGTAGAGATTCCGGGGATGGGGATCCGTGAGATCTATGGGCAGGATGTGCTTACTTCTGTGGCATCTTATGCCAATTTGTTTCTTGTCCGTACTCAGATCTTGTTTCCCGCTTCCGCTTGATACTCTGATGTTTGATGTATGAGGAGCTATCCTAAACTATTATCTCTATCTAGGATATTTGGATCTTGCCGTATGGCGTTGCAATATTTCTATTTCTTTTAGATGGTATGGCTCTGAGAACAGTTGTATGGTGGCTTGCATACATACTCACTTGTGTATGTAGTTGATCCCTTCGCCTGCCGACTACGCCGCTCGTTCTTGTCCAGATGTTCTGGAAGTGGTTAGGACGGCCGACGGGTCTACCTGTGGGTGGTCCCTGGGCCCCCACCGTACTATTTTTAACCACTTTCGCTCATCCAGGCATGCAACTTAGAGCGTAGTTCACCGAGGTTTTACACACATGAAGTGATTAGGGAAGTTGTTGCTTCCACAACTTTCAGATCCGGAACCGTAGGTTCCATCTTCAGTGGCCAGATTGCTTAAATCGGAGTCGCGACTGCTATCGCTGACCGTGTTCTCCACTGCCACCGGAGCGTTGAGCTCACTGAGGGTGCCAATCGATGGAGGGAACCATGATGCCGGGGCAATCGCCGGTGTTGTCGGCTGATCAGGCATGACAAGCGTGCCCATCTGACCAACTTGGAAGCGGAAACTCCCAATCGCCAGGCTGATTCCGTCACCCATGGACTCGAAGGCTGGGCGAGTGGCCGGCGTGTGGACGGTGAAGTCGAAGGCGCCGAAGAGCGGGCGAATCTCCGTTGTTGCAGAGTTGTAGATCGCAGTTGATGGGGCCGAAGAAGCCGCAACATCATCAGTCCCAATTCCCACAGACGGCGCCAATTGACGAGGGTTTAACTCGTCAATGCCCATTGTTATGGACTTGGGTTTTGGAAAAGGAGGGAGCGCTGGAGACATCTATCGGCTAGCAAACAAGCACACAAGGGACAAAGGATTTACCCAGGTTCAGGCCTCGTAGAGGTCCCTACTCCTGCTTGTCTGCTCGTGGAATTATCGAGGGAGTCGAAAGTTACAATGGTGCACAGATGCAATCTGGCGAAGGTTGTGGAAACTAGGGTTGCGTGTGTCCTCCTCGCTGCCCCCTCCTAGCCTTTATATAGATAGGCTAGGTCTCGGGTAGCAGGTCGAGTCGGTTACAAGTTAGGGTTTTCCCTTTCAAAATTTCTATCTTTAGCTTCTTCTTGTCCTTCAAGCAATCGAGAGTCCACAGGTTACTCGAGTCCTTTCGTCTAGGCCTTGGCGACACCGTGGGCCTGTATGTATTTGGACCGTATATACCAAACACGAGTACCCGTAGGGTATACCCATGTCAATCACCATTGCTGATTCCCATGATGAGGAGGGAGTAGTTCTCTCTCGAGGCTAAGGGTTCTACCGGTAGCTATGTGTTCATCTCTCTCTATGCATGATCTTATTGAGATCATGAGCTTGTAATCTATAGATCTACCTTGCTACTCAAGTGCTTTAATAGATCTCTTCTCTCCCCATGTGTGTGAAAGTGACAGTGTGCACACCATGGTGGCACTTAGGCTAGAGATTACAAATACTTGTTATGAGTTATATTTGGAGTTGGATGTCTTTATGAAATTGTGGTGTTTGTTGGAACCATCTAGTGCTCAAGGTGACAGTGTGGGGTTATCTAGATGGGGAAAGCAAACTTTGAGGTGTGTTGTTATAGCCCTACCATGGATTAGAGTGTCCAACCAGAGAGTAGTTAAGAGTAGTATCATAAAAAGAATATATTTATATGAGAGTGTTCACTAGTGAAAGTATGATCCCTAGGCCTTGTTTCTAAGCATTGAAACACCGTTTGCTACTAGATCTATTACATGTTTGCTTGCTTCCTTCTTTATTTCAGTTTGCCTTTAGTCTTTTCCCACGTCAACCACACGCCAGCAAGCTATTTTATATCACCGTTACCACTTATAATTATCTATACCACTTGTATTTCACTATCTCTTCGCCGAACTAGTGCACCTATACACCTGACAAGTGTATTTGGTGTGTTGGGGACACAAGAGACTTCTTGTATCTTGATTGCAGGGTTGCTTGAGAGGGAATACCTTTGACCACTTCCTCCCTGAGTTCGATAAACCTTGGGTGATCCACTTAAGGGAAAACTTGCCGTTGTTCTACAAACCACTGCACTTGGAGGCCCAACAACTGTCTACAAGAATAGAAGTGCATAGACATCAAGTAGCTTCAGGAACAGGTGGAGCAATAGGTGTGCTCATAAAATCATTGTTGTTGATGCTAGTGAAGTCGCACAACTTAGTGTTTTCAAGAGTAGTCATTTTTTTGTGTTTTTGATAATGAAAGCAAACTTGTAAAACTAATTTTTTTGTGTTTTTGATAAAGAGTCTAGCAAACAAAACAAAAGTAAACTAAGCAAAACAAAAATAACAAAGTAAAGAGATTGGTTATGAGGGACTCTCCTTGTGAAGATGTCCTTGACTCCTCGGCAACGGTGCCAGAAAAAGTACTTGCTGACTCGTGTATTAACGAGCTCGTTGGGGAACCTCAAGAGGAAGGTATGATAAGCACAACAGTAAGTTTTCCCTCAGTACGAAACCAAGGTTATCAATCCAGTAGGAGCAAGGAAACACCCCAAAGGTGTAGCTAGCTGAACGTTGGCAGGGCGCACTACCGGTGCCAGCAGCAACGTGGAGACCTACACAACACAACCACAGAACTCTGTCCCCAACTTGCGATGAGGTTGTCAATCTCACCGGTTTTGCTGAAAACAAAGGATTAAACGTATCGATTGGAAGAAAGTAATAGTTTGCAGAAAGTAAACACAAAGCAGTAAACAGTTTATAGATTCTATGTGAAAGAAAGGACCGGGGTCCATAGTTCACTAGAGGTGGCTCTCCTTAAGATAGATAACATGATGGGTGAACAAATTACAACGGGGCAATTGACAAACATCGAGAAAGCATACAAGCATATACTAATCATCTTGACTCCTTTGAGACTTGATTGGGCATTACAACATTATACATAGACCGCCATCCAACTGCATCTATGACTAATAATCCACCTTCAGGTTATCATCCGAACCCCCTCCAGTATTAAGTTGCAAGCAACAGATTATTGCTTTACGAATTGCCTGTAAAGTAAACAATACGATTGTTATATGAACAAAGGATTGTTGTTTTCTCCCTAGTAGCAACAACACATCTAGTACCTTAGAGATTTCTGTCACTTCCCTAGATTACCAGAGGCAGGAACCCACTATCGAGCATAAATACTAACTCTTGGAGTTGCTAGCATCTACTTGGCCAAGATAGCTACTAACAACGGAAAGCATGCAAGATCACAAATAACAAAGACATGATAGAATCAATAATTAATCTGAAATAGCATCTCAATATCCATCGGATCCCCGCAAACACAACATGCAGAATTAGAAATAGATGATCTTGATCATAAACAGAGCTAACAAGATCTAGACATGAAAGCACAAAGGAGGAGAACCAGCCATCTAGCTACTACATGGACCCGTAGTCCAGAGATGAACTACTCACGTATCCCACCGGAGGCTTGCATGATGATGAAGAAGGCCTTTAGGGTGAATTCCCCTCTCCGGCAGGGTGCCGGGAAGAGCTTCAGATCCCTCCCGATGTAGGGATGGAGATGACGGCGGCTACAGACTCTTTCATGGATTTTTGATCGGGTACTTAGGGTTTCTGTATCAGAGGCAATATATAGGCGAAAGGAGAGGCTCAGGGGGTGCTGGGGTCGGCCAGACCACCCCCTGGCACGGGCCAGGCCTGGCCGCGCGACCAGGTGGTGTGGCCGGGCCCCAGCCCCTCTCCGTCTCGTATTCTGGCTCCAGATGTCTTCCAGTAAAATAGTGACTTTGGCTTTTGTCTCGTCCAATTCCGAGAATATTCATTTTCCAATTTCCTGGAACCAAAAACAGCAGAAAACAGGCAGTTAGCACTGTGGCTCTTGTTAATAGGTTATTCCAAGAAATCATATGAAAAGTACTCCAAAGTGTGGACAAAACACAACAAAGTAGATAAAACCAAGCATGGAACATCAAAAATTATAGATAAATTTGCAATGTATCACTGTGTTGCAAAGAATAGACACCATCATCTCCACGGGAACCGTCATCTCACTTTACTTTATCCTGTCTACGCGTAAGACACATGGTAAAGGCTTTGTCGTGTCTTTTTAAAAAACACACGGCAAAGGTTTTGCTGTCGCCAACGTTGTCGTGTGCTTATACATGGCAAAGTCTTTGCCATGTTCCGGGGATCCTTTGCCGTGTATTTTGCACACACAGTAAATAAGTTTTCTCCCGTAGTGAGTGCTTAAATGTGATTGATGGGTTCATAGCATAGAAAATAAAAATTCCTGTGGTTGCAACTGCCAAGATCAAATCTATGTGATACATATAACGGTTTTAGAAGGACTCACCATTGAAGATCGAACGCGGGATAACGTTGTCGCAAATAAACGTGGCTGATTTAGAATGTACACGTTCGTCCTCAAGGCCGGTGTCTCCATAATCGATCACACGTCCATCACGACGATGACCTCTGCCCCTTGCTCTAGTTGGAAAGCGGAAACAACAGATCCTCGGGAACTCCAGCAGCGATATGACATGGTGGCTATGGTGGTGGAGAAGGTCTTGAGTAGGGATTCATCTAAGCACCGTACTCGTGATAGTGGATTGGCTAGCAAGATGGATAAAATGCTAATCAAAGGGTATATGAGAGAGAATGGAATGGAGTGAGAGGAGAGGGTCTCCACCCCTCCTTATATAGTAGAGGGGGCACACCAAGGGGGTGGACGGCACCACACCTGGTTCCCCCACCTCTCCCCTCTTGATTACTAGTGGAGTCTCCACTAACAAATAATCAAGAGTCATTTTCTCCCATTAAATTTCCACTCAAAATCCAAAGGTCTTTCCATTAAAACACTGATTAATGCCACTCAATTTAATGAATACTACATTTAATAAGTACTTCATTTCATGAACACTTCATCAAATGAACACACTAACAATTTATTCCCTTGCAATATTTTGGTACACCGAAACTATTCCGGCAGTTTTATCAAAAACAATTTTGTGTTGTCTAGTATTTTCTTCGGTGTTTCATATGCACTCAAATGTGTCGACGAGACTTAAGTGTGTCACCCTATGGTTTGTGAACTAAGTGGAGCGATCGAAAATCTCTCCGATCAATAATCATCAGCGGGATCTGGATATCCATAACGACTCCCACTTACTCAACGATGAACTAGTGATCACTTGAACCTTTTTCGTAATAACCAACTCCTTTTGTCTCGCAATATTTTACTTGTTCGAGATCTGATCATTTGGTATCATCCTTACCTAGTTCAATCTCATTATCGATATGTAATCTTTTGCTCGTTCCATGATATAACATTCTCGTGAGCTAGTCACGTGCTTGCAAGCGATGTCAATGTAATATCACCGAGAGGGCCCAGAGTATATCTCTCTGTTATCGGGATGGAAAAATTCCACTCTTGATCCACGAGCCTCAAATAACACTTTCTAAGTACCCAACAACACATTTATAATCATCCTGTTATGGTGTGACGTTTGATGGAATCAAAGTACTCTTCCAGTGTTAGTGATTGACATGATCCCATGGTCTAAGAATTAGTGTTACTTAGTGTGAGATTGATATAACAATATAAACTTTGACGACATGATCGTATTTCTAAACCTACTGTGGGTGAATGTTCATCACATCATTCTCAGATGACATGACCTTGTCATTAACAACATCTAATATTCATGATCAGGAAACCTTGATCATCCGTTAATCAACAAGCTAGTGTAATGAGAGGCATTACTAAGAACCTTTTCTTTGTTTATTAAACATACATGTATTAATTTTTCTAGTTAACACAATTATAGCATGAGAAATAAACATATATTATAAAGTTGGAATAAGATAATAACTACTTATTATTGCCTCTCGGTCATATTCCTTTCAGTGATAGTAGATCAGCGCTACCATCGATCGACGCCACTCGTATTATGGCGTGCTGATTTTTCGTCCACCACTCGTGCCGATTTTTTGTCAGGCATCGGTAAGTTATTGCTAGTGGTGTGTCCAAACTCTTGACATGCCACGAGTAAGTGGGACCCACTGTTCGACCGGCTGAAAGAATATTTGTGGCCTAGAGTTTTCACACACACCACTAAGTTTTTATGCGATTATTGAAAATTAAAAGTTAAAAAAAGTGGAGAGCAAATAGTCTCCCCATGTCCTCGGTCGCCGCTGCCAAGACACGCTCAATTCGTGTCTGAGCCGCCGTTGTTGTCATCCCTTCAGCATCACCTTCTCAGTCGTCACTGATGTCGGTGAGTATCCTTCCCCTCTTGATGTAGTTGTTAATTTAGTTGATGTGTAGTTTGGGCGAACTTTGTGTAGATTTAGTGGTAAAATTTAGTTTAGGGGAAATGTGTAGTTAAAAATAGGATACAATAGTCAGCGAACAAGTGAGAGATTCCGGGCGGTGTTCTATATATCTTAGTTCCACCAGAGCATATGGTCGTGGGTTTCTTTTTGCATCCTTTTAGAGAGACTGTCAGCCACAAAGATAACATGTACATTTTCTTTTATTTGCACTAAATTTTTTGACTTCTTTTTAACTCATTATCTCGACATAAGATATTAACTAGTTTAGTTTTATGACACATATCAGAATTAACCACATAATAATGCTATTAAATTTTAAGGTATATATAATTTTACATTTTTAGTGCCTTTGCTAGAAAGTACAGTTGCACTAAATTTATAGTATATATTCTAATGGAGGTGATTGTAGCTATTTTCATTTTCAAGACGGTGAATGTAGTCATCCTTGGACTAACTGAGTTCCACTATATTAGAGAAAGGATAAATTTGATGCGTGTCTTGACGGATTAATTATTGTCACCTAAAGTGTAAGTATATGTATGTGAATGTTTCTATTTTAGCATCACTAGATATCATGGAAGAGAGCCATAAAATTGATAGAGGCTTCTGGGGTACAAGATTGTGTATCTTCTATGAACATAAATAAAAGGGATAACTATCACCGTACTCGGTGTTATTCAGAAGTCAAATGTCTCCTAGTTGTCTTTTCCCGAATTTCTTACATGGATCTTGGTCAGATATGTCTCTTAGTTTCCTATGTTCAATAATTTGGCAGCGTCATATATATATACTTTAAATTTAGTCATAAAATTGCATTTGTTTTTTTTTCAAAAAGGGGAAAACTCCAGCTTCTGCATAGATGGATACATATAGCCTTTAGTAACTTATTAAATTTATTATAACGAGTTTAAAAAAGCTCAGTTCATGGGTCAAAAAAAGTTGATACATGGACCAACCATCTAAAGAAAGTGAGAATCATAAAAAACCGGCGAATCAAAATGAGATCCTATTATCGAAACGCCAACCGTGCTGACTGAATAAATCTCATGGGACCATTTTCAAACGGTTGCATCCAATATCCATGGACTACCGAAGAAAATACCACATATGGATCCAGTGTGTGATTAATGGAATGCATAAAAATGAGTTTGGTGCCCTGTTAAAAATCAAATCGTTCCTTATGTTCCATATAGCACATAGTAAAGCCCAAGAACCCACTCGTATTTGAATTTCTCTCTCTTATCCACACCATGAAGCCAATTCCCAAACAAACTCATAATATTATTTGGGGGTTCAAGATTATAGGCCATACGAACAATGCCATAGAAGTTTCGCAAAAGGGCAATAGATAAACAAATGTTTAATAGTTTCCTCTTTGTCACAAAAACAACAATTTTTGTTTCCTTGCCAATTCCTTTTTGCTAACTTGTCTTTTGTTAAAAGGAATTTGTTGTTTAGTGTAACACCCTCAAATCGGTCATATGCAAGTTTTAGCGCTTACCGCCAAACCCACATAGAAACGATTCAAGGACGCCCACCAGGCACTTTCGTGCGGGTGGCAAACGAAGCCATCTTGACGTCATCTGTTTTCTGTCTTGCGGATGAGCCCACTTGGCCTTGGTGAAGATCTGGACAGAGGCATCTACACATGGGTGCTTGCGTGCGGCAAACTCGATGGTGGCTGAAAGAAAACCACAAAAACAAACAAAAGACAACGGGAGCCACTGTCTTGGGCTCAAAGGACGCACGCAGAGCGGCTTCCACCTACAACAGTAGGGGAACGCGGCTCGGTGGACCAGAAAGGCGGTGACGACGAGGTCCAGCAGCGAGCAGTGGGCGCCCACGACGGCGGTTGGGGGCACTGAAGGGGAAGCTCGGCGGGTGACGGCCGGAGAGGGGAATCCCGACGACGGGGCGCTCGCACGGCAGGAAGAGATGCTGGCGGCGACGCGCGGTGGTGGGGTGGACCGGTGCGACGCAGGAGGGCGAGGTGGAGCTCGGTTGGAGGCTGCCGGAGGAGCGCGACAGCGGTGCCGGGACCGAGCAGGGAGGCGGGGGGGCTCGGAGGTCGACAGCGGCCGGAGCTGCAGCAGAGAGCGGCGGGTAGAGAGGCCGAGGCGCAGGGAGATGCGGGGCAGAGGGGGTTCGAGGAGGTCGGCAGAGAGGGCTCCGGCGACGAGGGACGGTGAGAAAGGTCGCCGGCAAGGCGGGATGGCCGGGCTTGACGAGGAGGTCGGGGACGCTGGCGGCGGTGAGGGTATCGAGGCGAGGAAACGACGGCGCGGCCGGGGCCCGCTCGCGGCGGCGGCCAGATGCAGGGGAGCGAGCGGAGGCGACGGGGCGAGCCAGGCAGGTGGAGGAGGCCGCGGTCGCTGCGGGAGCAGAGCGAGCGGGGGAGGAAGGAGGCGTCCAAGAGAGAGGAAGGCAGGGCAGGAGGTGTGCGGGCAGAGAGAAGGTGGGTGGGACCCGGCTGACGACGCGGTAGGTGGAGGAGGACGTGCGCCTGGGGCCGGGGAACCGAGGCGGCTGTCGTTGGAGCAGGGTCACGCGGGGTGGGGGTTCGAGAAGAGACCAGGTGGGGTGGGGGGCTGTGCAGGTGGCGGTTCAGGAGGTGGCTGGGCGGGAGTTGGAGAGGGAGTGGAGCCAAGCGGCTGAGGTGGCGGACCGGGGTTGGTTGGGGTGATGTGGAGGGTGGAGGGAGGAGGGAAAAGGAGGAGGTTGGTTAGGATAGGGTTAGGCTAGGGTTTTATTTGGAGGTGGCCGGCTGGGCTTTCGGGCCTAGCTGGCTGCCTCCTACAAAAATAATATAAATTTTTTTTATTTAAAACGGAGCTTTTGAAAACTGTTTGTAGACGAAACAAAATATTCCGGAGACCCGGGTTTTAATTTGAATAAAGACGGGAATATTTAGAAAACAAAACTAGGCGTTTCGAAAATAGTTTTAGACAAACCATGCAAGATGATGACGATGCTCAAATGCAATGTGGCATGATGACATGAGCATGCGGTCATGATGATGCAATGCACAAAAACACCGCAATTTTCTAGTAGCGGTTTTAGCGGGATGCCACAATTCGACACCACTAACAATGGATCTCGCCCTCGAGATCCGCCTCATGGTATCGGGGAGAAGGCTGATGATCGGATTCTTCTCGCTTCGTGTAGATCCTCGCGACACCACTAACAAAGATTCTTGATCCATCTTGAAATCGGCGACACCACCAACAAGGTGTGGTTGTCCGTGATCGTCGAGAGAACACTCCGGGAACAAAGGGCGAAGGTAGAGGTATCAACAAATAAAGCCACCTCTAGCTTCCGTGGACGGAGTAAAATTGCTTGATTCTCCGATTCGATGTACAAGAGCGAATGATAAGAGTAGTCGGATGGTGATCAGTCCATCGCGCACCCAAAGCATTACTTTGCACACGAATAGGAGAATTACGCAACCAACTCTCGGAATCGGACTGAAGAACTCGAAAAGCGAGGATCGGAAACAAAAGAGTGATGCATACTCTGCATCGGATCTGGCGTAGCTAATGATGACATCTTGGAAACTCCGGACGTCACAAAGAAGGAACAACGAGAAGTCCAACAGATGAAGGATTCCTCGGAGAGCACGAAGACCGGATGTAGAAGCACCGTTACCAAAGGAGGAAGCGAAACCCTGAAGGTACGACGGAAAACCCAACCACAAGAAATCCTGGACTCGAAGAAAAGATAAGAGAGTAGAATTCAAAACACGCAGAGGTAAGAGGAGAATAGCAGAGGGGTAAGGAGTAAAAGCAGACCTAATCAGATCTATCCAACCGATTTTGCAAAATAGTTTTGACACTCTACTTCGGCTGTTAGCTAGGTTATCCTACAGGCTGGACTTGTGGGGTATCGCAACTGCTGAGCTCTGATACCACTATGTAACACCCTCAAATCGGCCCTATGCAAGTTTTAGTGCTTCCCGCCAAACCCGCATAGAAACGATTCAAGGACGCCCACCAGGCACTTTCATGCGGGTGGCAAACAAAGTAATACCATTACACAACAGTCCTCGATGGGACCCACAGAACAGATATATATACAACAGCGACTCCATGAGTCAAGAATACAGATATAATATACAAAGATCCAAATCACCTCGAAACGATAGAGCGTCCGACTACAGACAAGATGCAAATGGGGCTAAGAGCCCTGAAGAATAACCAATGGCGTCCATAACCCTGCCCAGGCCAAGCCGGAAGGGTAACCCTGCTAACGACGTCGATCGCAAACCTGCTAAAACAAAAGGGGGTGCTGACAAAGGGCAAAGGAAAAAGAGGAGCGTCAGTACTGAGGCCAGTACACGGCGAGGCTAGAATTCGGCGGCTCTCGCTTACATAGGTATGGTGGACTGAAGCGGCAGCGCAGCGGCACTAAACAACCTATAGAGACTTGGTACAACTGTCGACTATTAGAGAGAGATAAGAAAGACCTATTCGGAACCACCTGATACTAACACCATTCATACCCATCCTAGTATTTCCCCCTCGAGACCAAACGAGGAAGTCGGACCAAGGAACTCACACAGTTGGCAGTTTTACTCATTCCATTATAGTTGCAGCATTTACTAGTCAGATATATAGTATGAGTCATCTTGATAGCATTAGTAGGCAGTTTTAGTTAACATTCTGTTGTAGTTAGAACATTTACTAGTCAGATATAATTGTCCTGAGGAATCCCAAAACCCAGCAGTTGTTGGCACTTTTATCACATTCCATTGGAGTTGCAATACTTACTAGTCAGGTACAGCATGTCACAAAATAACCTCAGATCCACCAGTTGTTGGCATTTTAATATCCATTCCGTGATAGTTGAATCCGATTACTAGTCATATATTAAGGCAAGTTTATAGCACTACTTTAGTTATACTTGTCTATGATCGAGATAATGTGCTCCAAGTCGTCCATAACTGCGGACACGGCTTTCGGAAAGTTTTACCCTACAGGGGTGCACAAATAGCAACACACACTCGATCAACCTCAGAAAAACCAACTCAAAACCCAACGAGGCTTTCACGACAAAGCGATCACAGGATTCATAAAAGATTTCAGGGGGCCACCCCACTAAGCTACCCGCAACGAAGTTGGCCGGCTCCGAAACAGACCCAGGGTTTGCGACGACGGCTGTAAACGACTGGGAACCCGAAAGTGTGACTGGGCTTGTCGATACCGCGAAAACGTGGTGCGATCCAAAACAGTACAGGTGCTCCATGCACAATCTTAAATAAAGCAGTAAAGCATGGCATAAGTACAGGATAGTAAATAAAACCCCAAACTAGTTTGTGGCCCCAAGAAATAGAAATGAATCAAGCTCTGGCTCAGGGGGGTCCATAAGGCCTCCCGGATGTGGATAGTGCGAAAAATCAAGGAACAGGTATCAAGTACTCGGGGCCTACGGGACACAAGTGGACATAAAAACCAAATAGCATATATTGCCCACCGGTGCCTCTTTCATTAGTTATCCTAGCAATTTAATAGTTGTATTTAAAGTCATGATCATCTCCACCAGAAACATCTGCTAGCATTCCAACAACTGTGGTACTCGACAACACGCGATCGCACCTGAGCAAGAAACTACGACTCGCCAGGCCAACTATCTACCAAACAACAGGTATTAGGAGGTGTCCATGGCAATATAGAGACTGCACGGGATATAACTGGTGCACGGAAACTAAAGCATCGCGACACGGATAGCAATAGATCAACGGGAGGAAATAAAGACTATAAATGCAAAATAGGTAGAAAGGGGGAGAGATGCTCGCCTGGGAAACACTGCCGAAGGTTCATATCCGGAGAACTTGTCGATACTCGCATCCACTCATCGGTCTAATCCGCGAAGAAGCAAACACTAGAAGAAACACCGGATGCAATATTTAATACTACGGCAGAAGATCCGGCATGATTATGGTATGATGCATGGCCTGGCACAGATGCGGTGCAATTAGACAATATTAAGCGGAACCGGGGTCCCGACAATTAATTAGACGGTTCGAGTTATTTATCTACCCCGCAATTTAAATATTGTTTTAACAAGGCAAAACATGGCATCGGTTCTCTACGCAAATTTTAATGGGGCCAATATGAGACTAGAAAAGCCTGCATATAGTCTCTATATTTAATTTAGTTGAATTGCCAAAATAGCCCCAAACTCCCAAATATGCATGCAAGTATGAATAATTTAATATGCGACAATTTATATGTCATATAATAAAAATAGGGGCTTAGGGTCACACATGTGGTTCCGAAGATCTTGGGTTCGGGGGTCGACGGGGTCAATGGGATCGGGTTTGGTATCCGAGAAGGAGGTCTTGGTCAGACGGATGGTTCGGGGTCGGAGCACTTGGCGCGCCTGGGTTCGTTCTCGGCAGGATCGGTCTTCGGATCTAGGTCCGGGGTCTTGGCGTCTGAGAGGAAGTACTTGGTGGTTCCGGGAAGGAGACCTTGGCGTGCTGAGGGTTCGGTCTTGAATCCATGTCGGCGTACTCGGCGTCTTCGGGTACGGGTACGGTTCTCGACGTTCCGTGAAGGAGGTCTTGTGTTCTCCCCACACGAGGCCTTGGGTGTGGCTCCACTTGTTCATCGAGGTGGATCTTTTCTCACAGCATCGGTACTGATCCACGGGCAATTATGCATCGAAGATCTTGACGTCATCTGTTTTCTGTCTTGCGGATGAGCCCACTTGGCCTTGGTGAAGATCTGGACAGAGGCATCTACACATGGGTGCTTGCGTGCGGCAAACTCGATGGTGGCCAAAAGAAAACCACAAAAACAAACAAAAGACAACGGGAGCCACCGTCTTGGGCTCAAAGGACGCACGCAGAGCGGCTTCCACCTACAACAGTAGGGGAACACGGCTCGGTGGACCAGATGGCAGCGGTGACGACGAGGTCCAGTAGCGAGCAGTGGGCGCCCGCGACGGTGGTTGGGGGCACTAAGGGGAAGCTCGGGGGCGACGGCCGGAGAGGGGAATCCCGACGACGGGGCGCTCGCGCGGCAGGAAGAGATGCTGGCGGTGACGCGCGGTGGCGGGGTGGACCGGTGCGACGCGGGAGGGCGAGGTGGAGCTCGGTTGGAGGCTGTCAGAGGAGCACGGCAGCGGTGCCGGGACCGAGCAGGGAGGCGGGGGGGCTCGGAGGTCGACGGCGGCCGGAGCTGCAGCAGAGAGCGGCGGGTAGAGAGGCCGAGGCCCAGGGGAGACGCGGGGCGGAGGGGGTTCGAGGAGGTCGGCAGAGAGGGCTCCGGCGACGAGGGACAGTGAGGAAGGTCACCGGCAAGGCGGGGTGGCCGGGCTTGACGAGGAGGTCGGGGACGCTGGCGGCGGTGAGGGTATCGAGGCGAGGAAACGGCGGCGCAGCCGGGGGCCGCTCGCGGCGGCGGCCGGATGCATGGGAGCGAGCGGAGGCAACGGGGCGAGCCAGGTAGGTGGAGGAGGTCGCGGTCGCTGCGGGAGCAGAGCGAGCGGGGGAGGAAGGAGGCGTGCGAGAGAGAGGAAGGCGGGGCAGGAGGCGTGCGGGCAGAGAGAAGGTGGGTGGGACCCGGCTGACGACGCGGTAGGTGGAGGACGTGCGCCTGGGGCGGGGGAACCGAGGCGGTTGTCGGTGGAGCAGGGTCACGCGGGGTGGGGGGTCGAGAAGGGACCAGGTGGGGTGGGGGGCTGTGCAGGTGGCGGTTCAGGAGGTGGCTGGGCGGGAGTTGGAGAGGGAGTGGGGCCAGGCGGCTGAGGTGGCGGACCGGGGTTGGTTGGGGTGATGTGGAGGGTGGAGGCAGGAGGGAAAAGGAGGGGGTTGGTTAGGATAGGGTTAGGCTAGGGTTTTATTTGGAGGTGGCCGGCTGGGCTTTCGGGCCTGGCTGGCTGCCTCCTACAAAAATGATATAAATTTTGTTTATTTAAAACGGGGTTTTTGAAAACTGTTTGTAGACGAAACAAAATATTCCGGAGACCCGGGTTTTAATTTGAATAAAGACGGGAATATTTAGAAAACAAAACTAGGCGTTTCGAAAATAGTTTTAGACAAACCATGCAAGATGATGACGATGCTCAAATGCAATGTGGCATGATGACATGAGCATGCGGTCATGATGATGCAATGCACAAAAACACCGCGATTTTCTAGTAGTGGTTTTAGCGGGATGCCACATTTAGGAACTACGTGAAAATTCTAATTTTCAGTGATACCTTCATTTTTTTTTAATATACTTCTGCAGGAACCTTGTCAGTCCATTTAGTAAGTCTTGGTACGTCGAATTAACCGACCAAATCATTCCACCTTAGATGATTAGATCTCCAATCCCCCCAAGTCCTCTTGAGCCTCGGGTGGTAGGGATGCAAAGGAAGAAATGGAAAGGCATGCAACACCGTTGTGTAATAGTAAAAAAGTCGAGGTAAGTCTAGTATAGGTTGAATCGAGGAGTTTCCTTTCTATCTCTAGAGGAAGGATGATCGGGAATTGGAGCCTCCTGCTATGTAGGGATACGTCGAAAGAAGTTAGATCCCATCTAAACTGATCAGCATCGTCCATAACTGAATATCCATCAATCGATTAACTAAATGTATCCATCTTGACCACCTCGTTTCAGTTAGATCTCTAAAAAAACCAATATTTAGAGGATTATTAGACATAACTTGTGCAATAGAAACTTCTTTTTGTTATACAATATTATAGAGCGATGGATGTTGAAGCGCTAGAGAAGTATCTCCTAGCCAAGTATCTTTCAGATACATATATTCTGTCCATTCTTAGCTATAAAAGACCCTCGGGAGAAAAAAAGCATCTTTCACTCTCGCATAAAGCCTTTCCAAAAACCGAATCTGATGGCTTAGCTTGGACTTGCGATAGGGTTTGAAGTGTTGATATTCTTTTTAAGAAGTTCTTGCCAAACCCCTTCCTCATTCAAAATTTTAAACAACCACTTGCTGAGTAAACATCTGTTCTTTATATCTAAAACCTCAACGCCTAAACCACCTTTATCCTTTGGTCAACACTTTCACTGATCATGTAGTTCGCCCCTCTCTGACTGCATTCATGCAAGGCCGAAACATCCTCGATGGGGTTATTATCCTACATGAAATAGTTCATGAACTACATAGGAAGAAGTTGAACGTGGTTATTTTAAAAATTGATTATGAGAAAGCCTATGACAAAGTCAAGTGGTATTTCCTTTAGCAGACTCTCAGAATGAAAGGTATTTCTCTAGAGTAGTGTTCCTTAATCTATAGTTTTGTGTCGTAAGGTTGTGTGGGCATTAAAGTCAATGATGACATTGGCAAATACTTTCAGACAAAAAAAGTGCAAAGACAAGACAATCCATTATCACTAATGCAACTCAATATAATGGTTGATATGCTAACTGTCATGATTGAGCGTGCCAAGTCTAATGGCCAAATTGAAGGTGTAATTCATCATCTGGTTGATGGTGGATTATCTATCCTACAATATGTCGATGATATGATCCTCTTTATGAAACATGATATAGAAAAAAGATAAATCTGGAGTTAATTCTTTCAGGCTTCAAGGAATTTTCGGGTATGAAAATAAATTTTCATAGACTTTCCTCTTGAAATATCTTGCTTCGGTGCTTGGCTTTAGTCCAATTAGCACCTAGGCCTGATGAATTTCGATGGAATTATATGAGTATGGTGAATTCTCAGTTGGTTCCATATACAGTGCACTACTTCAGGCAGACTTATCAGTTGATAATAATAGTAAAATCTGGAAGATGAAGATACCTCTTAAGAACAAAAAAGTTCTTTTATTTTTGTCAGGGGTTATTTTTACTAAAAACAATCTTGTTAGACGGAATTGGCGCAAGAGTACGAAATGTATTTTTTGAAATCATGATGAGACAATGGATCATTTGTTCTTGCAATGCAATTTTGCCCGCTCTATATAGTCTTCATACATAATTCTCTTTAAGGTGGGAGCGTTGCCATTATTTGGTCGCTTGGTTACATAGAAATGACAAAGTGTTTAATGATTAAAAAAAATCTCTCTTGCAAGTTATCTGCCAGTGTACCTGTACACTCCGATTATAGGCGTGTCTGTATCATGTGGAGTTTCACAATTTGTTTACAGAAGTGTGTGCACGAATAGAGGACATGGTGAGGGACTTCTTATCCAACATGGATGTCAGTACAATCTTTGGACCGTCCCTCCACCACCTTAGACGTTTTGCAATTTAGTATTCTGATATGTTTTACCTTTTTCTATTGTTATGCTCTTTTGACTTGTGTCAGCTGTGTGCATAGTAATTATGCAGGGTCAGGTGTAATGCTTAAAACTATTAAAATAATAAAACATCCTTTTTGGAAAAACTCATACTCACTCTCCGAAGTAAATGGCTTGTATTTATCTAGATTCGTATGTGAATATAGACAAATCTAAATCACTTGTTTTGGGACGGATCGGATCGAGTACTTGTGATCTGTGGGCTTGCTTCTACACTGAAATAATCAATCGATCTAGCTAGCTTCGTTATGTCCATGCGCGTCTTTGTGCAATAATCGATAAGTTACAGTGCTATCTGTGTCCGTGCGCATCGACGGCGGAAGAATCGATCATCTATGTACAGTGAGCCACCCGACACAACCACCGTCAACGATACCACATAAGTAGTTCTACCAACGCAAATAAACAGCATCGTTCCAACTTAAATTAGGAGTACGATAATTCTACACTTACGGACAATACTTACGAAAATTTTGCTACGGACGCATGTGGAGCCGTGTGATCAGAAGGCTTCCCACGGCAGTTGTTCCCGTGAATCTCCCACCCGAATTATGATTGCCACGTCATTCCGCGACATTCTTTCCGTATGAATTAGTCCTCAAATTACTACCACGTCTGATGGAACCACCACTCAAGCCGAGGGCCAGCGACCAGTACTAGGTATCCTCATATATTTTAGTTCTTTCCGTCCTGGAAATCATATCATGTCGTAGATTTGTTTAGATTTAAATGTGTCTGTGCACTTAAAAATATATAGATACATAAATATCTAAGAAGAAATATGTGACATCCTTTTTTTTTTGAACGCTCCCTCGGTCTCAAAATAGATGCGCAAATATGTCTAAATTTGAATGTATCTAGTACTAAATAGATACATCCAGATTTAAAAAAAGTTGAGACATCTATTTTGAGTAGAAGGGAGTACTATAAGTTCAGCTAGTTTAAGATTATGTTTTCAAATGCGCCGAGTTCTTCTGAGGGAGGTCAATGTCCCTCCATGGACATTCTTTCTATATCTACCATGGCTTCTTTCACGCTTATGTCTGTAAATGGACCTAATAAGAATGAAATCTTAGAGCATCCCTAACCGAAGACCTAAAACTTAGAGGAGAAAAACATGCACTGTTCATGAATGAGGAAAATTTTGCTCCTCTAAACGGTGTCCATGGGAATTGATCCCCTAAATGTAAGCTCCTATATTTAGATCTTCTACTAGATATTTCAACAAACACATTGCAATCAAACAAAAAAAACACCAAATTCAAACAAAAACACATAGGATTGAAACACATTGCATTATTTTGTTGCTAGTTCATACATACATAGCCTAGCTGATGCTCGCACCGTCGGTGGCCTGCCGCGCCACCACCTAGCTGTCGAGGTGGCTCCGGGCATGAACTCGGCGACAGACACCTTGATGGCACTCGGAGTCGTCCCGGGTATTTTGTCGATCACCTCGCAGGCGCCATCTAGAGGTGCGACGGTGGCCGTCGAGGAGGACAATGGTGTGGCCCCTGAGGCTTGACCTTCGTCACCGTGGTCACCGGCTTGGGTGCGGATGCGACAGCGGCCTTTCCCTTACTCTTCTCCTTCGCCGCCTGCGAATGGGCTAGCATGGCCTCCATCGGCTTCCGTGCTCGCGGCCCGCCCAACACCGGCACAAGGGGCGGATGGCCCACCTTCCCTATCGTCGTCATGGCTTTGGAGGTGGTGTTTGCGGCCACTACCGCCGACTGCTCCACGCTGTTGGTACCCAACCGCTTCCGCGGCATCAAAGGCGTCGCGGGAGGGGGGGGACGACCGAGCAAATATGAGAGACGGGGAGGGGGATTGTGAGAATTTAGGAGTCACATTACTAAATATACTCCTCTAACTGAATTTGTGGTTTCGGTTAGAGCCGGTTGCGGCTGATAGAGGAGTAAATTTGCTCCTCTTGACGCGGATAGGAGTTCGGTTAGAGATACTCTTATGATGTTAAAAAAACAAACTTCCACTAACAGGTTCACCTAATCCGATCTCACTTCCTTTGTCACCTGCATTAGCTTATCTGCCTCAAAAAAGTATAATCCGGTGTGAAGAAAAGCCTATATAATTGAAAAAACAAATTGAACATAAAGTTCAGTTCTGTTAAGGAAAGTATGCACGATGGGTACACATCCAACATATCCCTTTTATTTGATTATTTCACCAACAAATTCAGAACACATCCATCTCCCCTCCCAACTCATATATGGCACTCGGTACAACAAAGCACGAGACAATAAGAACACAGCAATACGATTTGAGAACAACATGATGATGCAAGAGGGCAACAACGACTTCATCCATCAGGAGGAGGCGGCTTCACGAGGGCTACCACCGCCACATGGAAGGACTTCACCAAGCGGGGACAGCTTCATGCACATCTGGTTAACACAGGTACAACCCATATAAAACGTGAAACATACTCCAAACCTGCATGGTTCCCCACAGGAAAACCCAAGCATTTTCACTCCCTTGGGCGACACCCGTACGTGGGAGTCGTCATCAGCTGGTTTCATGTGCTGCGGTGAGCGAGCCACTGCGGTCGCCACCAGATGCAGAGCCACCATTGCAGTCAGAAGCACCACCACGCCGGTTGCCTTCTTTCCGCGCTCCATGATTGATAGATGTCCTCTCTGAGATAGATCGATGTGGTTTGGTTGGTTTGGTTGGTTTCGGTTCTACATCGATTTCAGCCGTTTTATAAGCAGTTGGCATTACTGTTTCAGCTGCCAGACTTAAAATGGAGCCAATAATTATTCGCCTACTGGGTCTAAATGTCCTGCCCATGCCATAAACAACAGCTCGTACAACAGTTCATGGCATCTACTAGCTCGTACAACAGTTCATTTACTTTTTCCAGCTCTCTGTTGTCTTCCAGCTCTTACGTCATCAGGACTCAGGAGTATGTAGTATAGAATTCGGCGCCCGATCCCTGTTCTTCTAGCGAACCAGTTCTTCACCATATGGGTGCCTGCTGCTTCCGCCGTGCGATTGGTCAAGCAAAATTGCTGGTAGGACTAGCTTTCCCGTCGTTGCAGCTACTTATCGTTGGGGTAAAACAGATCCATGCAATTAGCGCGCCCACCGACTCATTAAGGACTCTCCCAATAATTGCTTCCAGATAGAGCAAAACTCTTTGTATCCAATATTATTTGGATTTTTCTTCCATCCGAAAAACGTATTTAATTAGCGATTGGTTCCCGAAATAAAATTGCATTTCCATGGTTGGAAATTTGTGTTCCATGGCAACTAAAACTTTGCTTCGATCCAACTGAGAATCGTGTACGCCAAAAATATACTTTTTGTTTCCAAGGAGTTACAACATTGCTTAGATCAACTTGAGAATTTCCTGCAAGAATTTCGAAGCATGCTTCCATGTAACGAAATAATTTTATCCATATATACAAATAAAACTTCTAACGGTTACAAACATGTTTGAACAAAATAGGTATCTGCTTCCGATTAAGTGGACCTATCAGCCTTTTATTGCGATGCAATGTTTTAGATCGTGTTTAACTGACGAAAATAGCATATATAGTTCCATTAGAGCTCGCCTACTAGCTGGTGCCATGTCATGATCTTATCAACAACCATATCCCCAACAGTACTAGGAGTCAATCCTTGCTAGGAGTATATGCTAGTTCAAAGTCATGGCTGTTCAAAGCTGGTCTATATCATTACAATAAATTAATTCTTTAACGAGATAGCAATAGCTTCCGTATATATTGTTCAAAGTCATGCCAAGATATCGACTTGGCACCTACTCATGTGTTGCCAATGTATAAGCACACCACTGCTGCTTGTATTGCCTCTGTTTCCTCAATTAGTACGTTTCTGGAAGACTAGGGAACAGAGGTACTCCTGCTGTTTACTAATATAAGACCTTGTAGTTAAAGTAGACTAGATTTAAACTAAAACGGATGAACTTAAACAAAAAATGCGTCTAAATACATGCATTATAAAGAAAAGTTAGAAGGTCTTACGTTAGTGAAGGGAGGGAGTAGTACTAATTAAGCCTGACATGTTACAACACATGGCCAGGGAATCGGTTGAATCAAGCACGCATGGAGGCACTCAAAGGATGTTTTACTTGAATTGTCTCGACCAGGAGCAGCAACGGCAACAATATCTTGATGTCATCAGATGCCAATGTCCCCGACTTGAATGATGATCACTTGGCTTGCGTCTACATCTGCGTGCCGTTTTTCCTTCTTAATTCGAAAGCTACAACTCCTCCTTTCAATGAACTCACATCAACATAGATACTACATTAGTCTTAGAAGGTTGTAACAATTCTTTATAACCTCTCGAGCTGAATATTTTCATGACAATTTCAGAACAAACCTGGTTTACTTCAAGCTTCAAACCAGCTACCAGATGAAAATGTTGTCAAAAGATGAAGTTGTACTCACCGGTCATGACTTCATGCAGATTTTCCGGACTTCAAGGGCGTGTTTGGTTACCTGCATATGATTTTCGTCTCCGGCTGGCAATGCCCTGCGGAGCATGGCCAGGCGAATACTCAACTTCAGCCATGTTCTGCACGGCGAATGGGAGCCTGCATTTTTCTCTCTTGCATGAGGACAGCAACAAATGCGTGTTGTTTGGTTGCCACACTAATATGAAGTCATTAGCAGCTCGTGTTATTCGCCTTTGGTCCGCGTATTTGCCTGCGCTGGACCTATTGCAGCTATGCCAGCCTCCGCCGGCGACGGAGGCCGGCGGAACACCTGTTGCAGTTGTGCCGACGATGGAGGGCGGCGCGACACCTGCTGCTGCGGTGCCGGTGTCGGAGAGCGCAAACACGTCCGGCCACACTAGCATCGATGAGGAACCGCTCGACGACAGGCTAGACTAGGAACCACCCGATCTTGCTCGTCGTGTCGGGGTCCAGGAGCTCGAGCTGGAACTCTACTTGCACGACCTGTTCGTCAACCTCACATACAAGTTCAGAAGCTTGATGGATTGCTCTACCTCCACCAAAACAAAACAAAACTTGCAACACAAGAGTTGTGGGGAACAACGAGATCAAGCTACTCCTCAAAGTAAATTTCGAACAGTTGATTGTGTGCGACGAATCTGGCATCGTCCACAACCAGGAGGAAGTATGTGTTGCCTACTAGCGTCGTTAGTGTAATAGGACGGCATAGTTTGGATTGCAGAACTTGCGCGCCCCGTGGCCCTCGATGCCACAGTTGTGGCACTTGCCTTTGCGTCGCGGAGGGCGGCCAACGCACCACTAGCGTTGCTACCTCCGTCCCGAGCGGGACGAGCCTGTGGCTTCTTGCCCTTAACGGCCTAGTACTTGCCACCGGCCCTTGAAAATCCATCTCCAAGGTCACAGCCATTCTAGCGTGCATGCCACTCCTCCATGAGAAGCAGCCGCCCGCCCACATCTATCTCTGGCTCACCGCGTCTGTCAGACGCTGAGAGACGTCCTCTCAACTCTTCGGTTGACATGTCCTTGAGATCCAACAACGTTTCAATCGAATACTCCATCTAAGCATACCTTGGTGGGACAACGTTGAAATGGGATTATATGGGCATCTAGAGGGGGACAACGCTAACATCCACGGGCTATAGTTAAGTATGTACTCCCTCCGTTTTAAAATATAAGATGTTTTAGCTTTGTGAAAGAAGTGTATCTAAACCAGCGTTTTGGTTACCGGTTGGGAAATCTGGTTACTGGAGCACCCTCGGGAAACTGGTTTACCGGTCAAAAAATCTCGAATTTTTGAATTTTTTCTAAAAATTTTGAATTTAAATAAAATTTCTCCGTAAATTTTCCTACTGAGAAATTTGAATTCGAAATTTAATTTTTAAATTCGTCCGGTAACCTGTCGGGATTTTCCGGTAACCGCGATAACCGGAAATCCCGACCACCCTTGGGATTTTTTTACGGGTCGGGAACCAAAATCTTGATCTAAACCCTTTTTATTGTGTAGTTTCACATAGCTAAAACATCTTATATTTTTAAACGGAGGGAGTATCAGGTAACAGGAGTTCAAAGTAGATTTACAGAATATCAATGTAGATGGAAAATTGAAGTTCTCAACGCTTACCTCAAATGGGAAGTTGAACTTTTTTTCTAAAATTGCAGCTAAATGTTGGTGGAAAACAAATTCAGTTGCTCCGTAGTTGTAGATGGGTGGAAGCTCAATTGGGCAACTCGAGGAGGCCCAGCTTGACATTAGGCTTGTATAGAAGTGTCTCTTATATCCAATTCCATCGGTGTCGTTGCTTTGCAGGTGACATGCACATTTCAAATCAATAAACGGTCACCGGACTTAAATACTCCATGCTCAGATTAAATACTAAAGGGACGATCTACAAGGTTATCTTAACGTCATTTCCTTTTTGTCTCCCTTTTTGAACTATGTCTACGCATTCTATCAATGATCATTATGCGCGTGTGGAAAAAGAAGCAAATTTTGCTACTATTATCAGAACAATCGTACCGTGTCATATTTCTTCAGAATTTTTTAAGGGAGGGCCAATCAAGAAGCCTTACCTATATTTTGTATCCTCGACCTGTTAACTCATGGGAGAAATCAGAAGCAATCGACTGCAGCGCCATAACTCATGTGACGCCGCTCAGGTTTGTACAGGTGAGATTGAGTTCATGTTTGGTTCCCGGCCATATTTTGCCAAGTCTAAGTTTCGCAAGTGTAATATGGCTGAGAATTTGGGCATCACAAAGTGTGATAAAAGTTGGCAAAGAGTTCATTTCTCTGCTTGACGAAGTGCGGCCCGAACCAACCCACCCAACCCCCCCCCCCCCCCCCCCCCCCCAGGTGTTGGTACTACATCATGTTAGGTTAATTGTTCAGTTGGGTGCGTTTTGTAAAGTAATATTGCGTGTCTCGAGTGTTCCTAGTGAGGAGGAACAAAAGATCATGGCATATAGGACCATCGTCGAAGCCCTCCTTTAAAATCGGATGCTTCGGGTTCAAACAATCAATCTGAAAAAAATCACCCGACCCACACAAAGCTCACTTGCCAGATTAATGGTCTGAAGCACTGCAAGGGCCTCTGAATGAAGAGGATCGCTTGCATTTGAGTATCATCATGAAGTTGGACCGGAAATATATTGTATTTACGTGATGGTGACCATAAGTTACAATGCCGGTGCTGTCAATGAACTCAGTTTTCTTCACAAAAAAATCTGTCGGCTCCATAAGTCAGGCTCTTACTAAAAGACTCAGCTTCAGTTAAACTGTCGCCATGACTGCACATATTCCTCTCAGCCCATTAATGCCATAAGAAACATAATGTACTGCATGAGTTTCTTTTTTTCGAGGGTACGCATCAGCGTGCCGTCTTTTTATAGAAGGCAGAAAGTTAATACAAGGTTGACAGCGAACAATCGCTTTGTCCGGCACACCACACCACCAAACCTAGTCAACTACTCTCTGAAACAGAACACACCCTCCTTAAACCTGCTATACCATCCACTGTCGCCAGTCTTGCAAAATCTTGCCTGCGAGCTCCTCCACAGAGAACTCTCCGACAGCATTTTGAAAGGCTCTTGCGTTCCGCTGCTGCCGCAGCCTCCAACCATACCAAGATTGTCATGGTGTCAAAGCAGCGCCTCTCCTCCTTTCTGAAGCTCTTCCTTGACAGCAGCCACCACTCCAGAATGGCAGTCTCCGAAACCTGGGATTGTAACCTGTAGTCCCATCAAGTCAAAACCTGCACCATACTTGCCCGTGAACACGCGCAGTTCATGAAGATATGCTGCGTCGTGTCCTCCTCCTGCAGCCTGCAGGCAAGTGTGATGTGCAGATCTGGAATCTTGAAGTCCATGTATGAACCTTGGCTCATGGGCCCAGAGCCTATCCTGTAACATGAGCCACAAGCAAAATTTTCTGCATTTCAATGGTCCTCAACTTCTTCAAATGCAGCTAGCTCGATCCATTCCCATATCGCCCTGATAAAGTGCTTTGTATGTGGACATCGCTGTACCAACTCCTGACGGCGAGGAGGGCCAGGAGAAGAGATCCGGCGCAGTTACATCTCTCTGTAAGGTGCAGATCACCTGAGAGCAGCAGAAGACACTGAGCCAGCCCTTGCTGAGAACGGTTTCCTGCGATGGTATTCGCCCATGGATGATTTTGCAAAGCCTCTCGTACTGTCCTTTTGTCCGCACGCCGCGTACTGACCATCTGTGTAACCTGGGGCGCCAGATCCTCGACAGCTGCACTCGATCTTCGCAAAACAGGACGCTGGCTCCATCCACTACTTTGATCGCCACCAAACTGTTGAAGACCTCAGTGGCGCCTCTGTCATGAAGCATTGGCAATGAATGCCATGGTCTGGTACTGGTAGCGACCGTGCACCTGAGCCACTCCCATCTTGCCTTGAACGCTATTCCCTGAAGAATGGAGATGCAGGTTTTTGATTCCCAGCCCGCCAAAAGGAATTGGCTTGCAGACTTGCTGCCAAGTGCCAAGCCACCATACATTGGCCTATGATCCTTTCCAGCATGCAGCCACTTATTTACTTCCTCCAAAAGCCAGGCCGGAGCCTCTGCAGTGAGCAAGTGGTGAATAGACCTAGCTGAGATTACTGTCTTAATGAGTATTAGTCTACCTTATCTTGCCAGGAGACCTCTCTGCCGCCGAAAGCCAAGCAATGACATGATCGAGCAAGGGTTGCCACTCTACTTTGGTTAACTGTCTGGTAGTAGCAAGCTGAAGGCCAAGATATCTACAAGGAAACTTGCCCAGTTCGCACTGCAAGATAATGTGCCTGAGTTTCTGGTCACAAGGTAGACACAGAATTACCCCCATGATCTCCAAAGGACAGTCAGTACGGCGAGCATTCTCCAGATCTGCCGCTTGCCATCCCTTCTTTACCTCTCAACATCTAAGAAAAAGGTGGTCTCCATCCTTGAACAGTCTATTGCACACCACACGCCGAGTATCTAAATCGATGCCCTTTCGTCGTTTTACACTCATATGCATAGGATGTCTGTTCCAGGAAAACCTCCATAAAAAATGGTGCACCTTGGAAGGGTACCCAATGCTCCACAAACTACTTCATGCTAGTTTATGAGCACTTCTGTGACTACAGAATTCAACCAACTTTGTCAGGTAAGTGGTACCATTACTCCTCATGTTTATTGTGCATACAAGAAATGGCAGCCAAATGACAAAGTTGTTCCTCATGTCTTCTTCCCAGATCAAGCTGGGAACTCAACTAACAGAAAAGCCATAATAGTTCTGGAGTTATTGATGACAAGCAAGAGCGGTTGTCTCTGAGTTATACTAGAAACCTGTTAGTAAAATTCACTTGTTAGTAACATACTGTATAAATTACCATCTTGCCAAAGCAAAAAAGAAAGCTACACATAATGTGAATAGATCAAAAAAGACATATAGACCAGAAGACCTCACAGTGCTACTTTTTTTCCTGGAACACACAGCCGACTGTGTGCCAGTCATGTATCAGATGGTACTTACAGTACTACTACTTTAGAAACATTGTTCTTATTAGTGTTTCATCATAGACTTCAAGAAGATAGGAAATGTTTTGCCTGTAATAATTTAAAACATCAAGTTGCATAGCCAATTGCCTTTTTAGGGCATATGAGTTTGAAGGTGGGGGATCAGGTTATTTTCTATTAAGTATGAAAATGAGGTCTTCTAATAGGAGTGTACCATGAGCTAAGCGACGAAGAGTGGCAGCATTCAAAGGACATTGCTAGTTCTAGACCAAAATTTGATAACTAGCAAGTTTTTTCACCGTCATCTGTTAATTTAGAGTTGTTTATTCTACTGTATAAATAGTATTAATGAAACACACCATCTCACACTATCCAAGTGTTGCAAAATATATCAAACATATACTAAGAACTGTTTCATTGACTAAAATGACAACGACAATAGCAAAATCCAACCATATCAGCATAGACATCAATAAGGGGCCAAACAAAGGTATGTGCAAGAATCCATACCTATTTGTGGATCTTATTAAAACTTGGGATGATCCACACGGGAACTGGCCAATTCAACCAAGGTTGGGGAGACACTACATCATTGGCACTTTGATCCTCCAAATTAATTATTCCAACATCTCGACAGATCTCATGTCCATCCATCAGCCCATACTCATCGTCATCCGTAAAATAGACATGGTTCGGCAGCAGCTTTGGGTAGTCCTTTGTGGAAAGGCAACAAGTCCAGTTATGCCCGATGAACAATGCATCATCCCCCAATGTCCGGACAGGAACAATCTGCTGGCTGTCAAAGTCAGCCTTGAATATATCAACACGAGCTGTATGTATCTCCTCTTGTTCACCACTTGTGCTGATCTTTATCCTCCATATTTGCAGCACATCGCCATACGATGTCTTGGCTATGTACAGATTATGTGCAATGAATGGCGAGGTGTCCTTGAAGATCATATTTCGCGTGGTTGTAGAACCTTCAATGGCATAGCGATGGATCCCACCTAGGAGATTCATCGCGTACAGCGCACCGTCGTCCCCAAATATGCAATCGGAGTACCGCGGAGGTTCAGGCTGTGAGGAAGCAATCCAGTGCCACTTCTCATCGCCGATTCTCGCAAAGGATATATCCCTGTAGGGATTGTGAATCACAACGACCGTGCAATCCCCCAGCGAAGGATCGCAGGACAGCACGACCTTGAGATACAGGACTCCCCGGAGCTCGTCCACCGCGTAGGGCTGCGGTTCCTCGCCATAGAGAGAAAGATCATATCTTTCGAGGTTGCCGGCGGGGTAGAAGACGGGGCTTACCTTCTCGATGGTGGCGACGGAGGGGAGCGCGACCTGCTCGCCCGTGGCGGGGTTGAGGAGGTGGAGCTCGGAGCGGGCATCGGCGGTGACGAGCCACCCATGCGAGGAGCCGACGATGTTGCGCTCCCCGATGGGAGGGTCCGGGAGGCGCGCCCTGTAGACCTTCTTGTCGGCGAGGCTGAAGAGCTCGGCGGCGCGGGGGCCGGCGGCGGCGGTGGTGTAGAGAAGGCACGGGGTTTGGGGGCGGCTGTAGATCCCGAGGCAGCGAAGGGAGCGGGAGGTGGCGCGCCAGGAGGTGCAGACGTCGGCGGCGCGGAAGAGGTCAGGGAACTCGAGCTCGCCGAGGACGGTGGTGAGGACGTCGGACGGCAGCTTGGACCAATCGGGACTGGCCGCCGTAGATTCCTCCATTGGGCAAGGATCTAGCGGGAAAGGAGCCAAATAGGGCATCAGGATATATATATACGCCGGCTATGTAGGGGAGCACATCGCCGCCGGTGGTCTGGTGCCCTGCTTCCCCGGTTCCCCCGTTGGAGCAGGAAGTAGGAACATAGTACTCCGTGTTATTTTTCGAGGAGAGTTAGAACTGAAAATACTATCGGAAAGCGTTTTTTGACTCCCGAGTTTCAATGCTTCTTTTATTTTAAAGGGTCAAAATTTATATTTGTAAGTTTCAGAAAATATGAAAACAATTCAGAACATAGAGTGAGGCTCCGTTTGGTAGCTCGGTATTTTGTAACCGAAGTTTTCCAAAATCAAAGTATTCCAACGCTCGGCTAATAAAGTTTTTCTGCTTTCTAAATTTTAGGAAGAGGGTCTGACCTCTTTCTCAAATACTTTAAAAATATTACAGTTTTGCAAAAATATTTCATTTTAAAATTATATTATTTATTGAATCCAAACACCTTAAAATATTCAATACTTCGGCAGTTTTAGAAAATATGAATACTTAAAAAAAAACTTTCATACCAAACGGGTCTGAATACGGTATCCTACAAGCATGTAAAATAACAACCCGATTTTTTAATGGTGGGCTAAACAAAGTAATTTATTTAGCATGGTGTAAAATAAAAATTTATTAAATCAAGTAATTGTTTCATTCTCTTTCATTGTGTGGCGAATGGCAAATACCGAAGAGAACTTATTCAGCTTCTTGTACATGCTGAGGGCACGATCAAAGGGCATGAGCAACTTAAATCTTACATTACAAATTATTATAAAGATCTATTCGGAGCTCTAGAGGAAGACAACTTCTCGATGGATGAGTCTTGAACGGATGATATACCTTAAGTTTCTGTTGAGAAGAATAACTTTCTTACTGCTCCTTACACTAAGGAGGAAGTTAAGAAGGTGGTTCCCAAATGGAATAGAAAAGGGCTCGAGGACCCGATGGCTTTCCAACTAAGTTCTATCAAAACTTATAAGATATAATCAAATTGGACCTTCTAGATTTGATGGAAAACTAGACATGTTTAGTCTGAATTTAGTGAGATAATTTTATTACCTGAGGTTAACAAGACAAAAATAATACAACGGTATAGACATATCTGCCTTCTTAACATTATTTTTAATATTTCCACAAAAACCGCAACGATAAGGCTAAACTCGGTGGCTGACCATGCAGAAAAGAAATATCCTAGATGGAGTGGTTATCCTTTATAAAATAGTACACGAACTACGTAGGAAAATTTTAAAAGGGGTGCTTTTCAAAAATGACTTTGAAATTTTTTATGACAAAGTCAAGTGGTCTTTTCTTCAACACTCTCAGAATGAAAAGTTTTTCTATATAATGGGTGCTTTAATCCATAATTTTGTGTCTAGAGGTAGTGTTGTCATCAAAATCAATGATGTGGGGGTCACTGTGATCCCAGATAGGTCAAAAACATCATTGACAATCACATTGCATTGCCCCATTGTTCACGAGTTCAACCATCCTATTTAGGAAGAACTCTGGTAAAGCAGGGTCCTAAACCATTGAAGGTTTAGTGGCACAAAGAACTGGCATTTTTTAAGGCATCTTCTAGATCATGTCAAAGTTCCCCACTAAAGGAGCAGACAAATCTAGGGAGTTAGTACGCATGTTGTTCTACAGTCATGTAAGCATGTATGGAGGAGAACGATGCTGAGCATGGTATGAATGAGAACAATGGTAAGCATGGGTATGAAATATACAACATTAAGGGGTGGAGGTTATATTATAGCCATACGCATAGCTCCAGCATACTTGTTGGGGAAGTGGGGGGAAGTCGGGATGGTCACAGTTGCAGTGCTTGAGGGAGAAACAGGTAGGACCACCTTCGATGTGCTGGAGGAGGAAGAGGACACGACCACCATCGACATGCTCGAGGGAGACAGACGAATGGCCTACAGTCGAGTAGGACAAACATCAATAGTTGCAGATCCATACATCAATCCACATCTATCACATCCTTACAGATCTTTGCTAGATCGTCCATAGTTGGACATACTTACAGAAAGCGGAACAACATCTATAACAAAGGACGGGGAGGACATGTATTCTAGCAAGCCGTCGACGGCCTCCGTCACCGCTCTCAGGGTCCAAGCTCCCGCCATTGCCATGGAAAGCAGAGGAGGGAGGAGCTCGAAAGGGGGAAAGGGAGATTTGATTTCGGTAGTCGTCTTCAGCGACTAAATAGGGGGCAATTTTGCTCAGACGGTGATCGAAATAGCGGCTGAAAGGACCAATATGAGCGAATATAGAGGGTGAATAGGAGCTCGGGGGCTCCCCCCACCTCACGATTTCATCGACTGAGGACAAAACGCGCTCGGGGGCTCCCCCCACCTCACGATTTCATCGACTGAGGACAACACATATACACCTGAGTAGCTGACCACGTCAGGCTAACGAAAAGGACACGTACTAAATCAAAGCACTGCGTGCTTACTAACAAGCAAACCTTTACAACAAAGGGCACATACACGCCCAGCCGCAATATACAAATTTTACATCTATCTGTTTATTTTCAGGTTCTACCTATTCTGCAGAATAGCCTGAGCACGCTGCTCAAACAAATCTACAATCTGTTCGGCATACTGCCTTACAGCCGCATAATGCGGACGCATATTCCACTCGCCACCATCTGGCCGAGGAGGTGGCCCAGTCGCCACAGCAGCCAAATCTACATCAGGGCGATGCACCCTCACAAGAGACAAGGCAGCCTTCACCCCTGCGACAAGCTGCTGCCGCACCAGCTCCTTGACATTGCTGGCACTCCGAAACTTCGCCATAAGACCTGCAAGGGTCGTCGGCGCGCCATCCAACGGAAACATGACGTGCAACACCGAGGACAGCGATGTCTGCACCTGGCGGAGCACCCGTGAAACCTGGAAGACGCGATCCTGCACCGTCGCCAGAACCATGGCACGATCGCGATCCACCCAAAAGAAGCCACCGGCTTCCATGTCCTGTTGAGTCAAACAATTGACTCGAACAGCAATGCGCTCCTTTTCTTCCTTCGGAGCGAGATTCGCACCTGCGACAACAGCACAGAACAAGAGTAAGGCCAGCAGGCTCACCCGAAGAACTAAGCTACGGCCCGAAAGAAGGATCAACTTACACTGCAGCTGCTCGGACAGCCGACCCAGCTCCACCATCAAGTATTCCTCTCTGGCTGCACTACGGTCTGCTTTGGACTTCCAAACGTCAGCACGACCGCGTAGCCCAAGCAAATCCCTCTCCAAGCTGCGCACGCGATCCCGCAGAAAAGCGAGCTGCGAGAAATCATCCAACGATGCTCGCAAGGGCCTTTCGGATGAAGTACCAACTGGGTCAACACCCGAAGGAACCTAAAGCAGAATAAAAAGAAGGCACACAGACACTCAGCCAAAGATAAAGCCCAACTCTGAGGAATTCATTAAATAAGGCCACTGCGTGGCTCAAGAATGGTGCTACAAAAGATATTTACAGCAAAAGTAAACTACATACTACCCTACATCTCCTATGCCTAAGGCGTAGGACACCGAGTCGCCTCAGAGCCAGACTGCCTAGCTTTGGCCTCGCCCTGCTGCCGCAGCGCGTACTCAGACAACAAGTCAATGAGCTTGGGCCCATATCGTCTGCAGCGAGCGGAGTAAGCAGCGAAGGCTACCTCTGATCCATCCGCAGCCGTCGTCATCCGAGAAGTGATCTGGGGCAAGTCCAGCTCCGCCCCAGCCGCCATGGCCATCGCCAGCCCGACGGACGCGCCGATGCCTTTCTGCTTGCGCTTGTACGCTGCAGGCGCTTCGGCTGACAGAGCCTCTGCCAGAGCACCCACATCTTCAAGGGTTGCGCCCTTCGGGAAGAGCTCCTGGTAGAAGCGACCAAGGACCTCCTTTGCCTTGGCAAGGGAGTTGACGACGGTGCTGCAGCGGTCTTCGACCGCCACAGTGGCATCATCCAGAGCACTCCCGTGCTCCAGAGCACCACGGTCAAACTCGATGCCTGCGGCATCTGAGACAAAACAGAAGAAAACATGAAGAATAGCAACATAGAAGAGGACCCGAAGAAAAAGAAGCAAGTACAAAAGCTAGCACTCACCCGAAATAGCCTTGGCAGTAGCCATGAGCTTCTCCGCTACTCCTACCTCACGACCTGCGGCTTCCTGCTGCAGACGCTCTTTCGCTTCGGCTGCCTTTGACAGCTCCAGCTCAAGGCGCTCTTTCGCCTCAGCGGCAGCTTCGGCCTTCTGCTCCAATTGGCCAAGGCTCTTCTTCAGAGCATCAACCTCACGAAGAGAGTCATTATGCTCCTCTGCATTCACAACAAGCCAGTGTCAACAAACATGACAAGGATAAACAAGTACTACAAGGCAGACGAATACCTTGCAGCTGCTGCAGTTTCACCTCCAGCGTCAGGTGCTCCTCCACCAGCCGCTTGGCCTCTCGGACACAAGGCTGCAGGAAAAGGCAATAGCAGTAAGAGCATGACTTGGGGGCTCCGCCCAAAACAAAGAAGCAAACACAACATCAGCACACGAAGACGCCCGGGGGCTCCCCCCGTGACATGAAGCAGAAAAACTTACGTGCTCCGAAGGCGAACCCGCAGGCCCGCCTGCGAAATTCTGAGGCGCAACCACCAGCCTCTCCTGCACAAGAGGAACTGGTGCAGCACCACCCGACGTCGCCACCGTCTGCGGAGGCGGCGATGCAATGTTCGACTCCCCCATCATCTCGCGCACTCCATCACTAGAGCCGTCGGAGGATTGCCTACATACGAACCAATCAACACAGGCGCAAAAATAACAAGTGAGCAAAAGACAACAGTGGTAACAAGCACACTTACGAGCCCAACGCGCTCAGGTCAAAGATAGGAGAAGCCCTCCGGGCCCTCTTCTCCTCCTTCTTCTCCTCCTTCTTCTCTTCCTTCTTACGCTTTGCTGGCGGGTGCGGAGCAACAGCTCGCACAGGAATGGCAGGAATAGGAGAAGACGAACCCCCCTGAACATCATCATGACGCTCAAGACCCCGAGGATTCCTGGGAGTCGGAGGAGTCGAGGCATCCGAAGACTCGCTCGAGCTCCGTGATCGCTTACTCGAATGGTCTTCACTCGATTCGTCGGCATCCTCCGCCGGAGATCGCGCCGAAGGAAGCTTGGACACGGAATCCACCACTTCATTATTCGGGGCATTCGGATACCTTTCGGGCAATGGTGGCGCCATGCCTGGCACTTTGAAGCTCTACAAGATGAGAAGAAACTTTGTTAGCAAACAAAGGACACAAGTACACAACTGACAAAAACATAAGGGAAGCACTACGTGCGCAAATCTACACCTTTGGCACGGCCAACGTCGACGAAAAGGGAGGAGTCAGCGACTTCCCCGGGATTTTTTCGTCGGCCTTGAACTTCAACAGCACGCGAAGATCCTTGTCAAGGTCCACCTCGGAGACCTTCTCACTCGAAACCCTCGTCGGATCACGGCGCCCAGAGTACAGGAACATCGGGTGCGCTCTCGCTTGGAGCGGCTGCACCCGACGCTCAAGAAACACCCGGATAATGTCGACACCGTTCACCTCCTTCTCAGGAATCAATTGGAGCTCCTCCACCCGACGGTACAAGGCCTCTATCTCCGCCACCTCACCGTCTAAGATCTGATTTTTCCAGGACCTCTTCTTCACAATTAACTGGGAGGGGTCAAAAGGAACGAGACCAAAATCTTGCCCAGGCAGCACGGAGTCACGGATGTAAAACCATTTCCTCCGCCAGTACTGGACAGATTCGGACATGGAGAAGGAAAAGAATTGGACATCGGGACTAAGAGAGATGATGAAACCCCCAATGGGATACACACCATCCGAACCAGACTGCCTCCTCACGGAATACAGCTTCCGGAAGAGGCCAAAGTGCGGCTCAATGCCAAGCCAACACTCGCAAAGCGTGATAAAACACGCAATGTGGAGAAGGGAGTTGGGAGACAGATGATGGAGTTGAACCCCATAGAAAAAGAGCAGTCCACGAAGGAAGTCATGGACTGGATACACAAACCCACGCAAAACAAAGGCGACAAACATAACCCGATACCCAGATGGGGGACGGGGGATTACCTCACTACCGGGGAGGCTCACGGCCGTCGTGTCCTGCGGAATCAGGCTCCGCTCGCGCAGCTTGCGGAGATCGCTCTCCCGCGTCTCTGATCGTCGCCAGCCACCATCGGTGACACGAGCAGCGGCGGCGCCCTTCTTGCCTCCGGCGGCGCTGGTTCCCACTGCAGGCGAAGACTTCTTTGGCTTCCCCATGGCGCTACGGCGGTGGTGTCGTTGCCAACGACGAAGACAAAGGAAATGCGAAAGGAACTCTCAGCACGCAGCAAGAATCGCTCGAGCACAAGGAGGCAGTAAAACGCAAGAACTGGTGCGGTGAAAACAAACCACGATTTTCACCATGGATTATAACAGCAAAGACGACGCACGCTGACCGTCCATCAAGAAGACCTAACGCCAACGGCAGATCTGGCCGTACACGTGTCAGCACCAAAACGAACCGTCGTTCCCACGACGTCCACTACGCGCAGAAATCGAGGAAACGCCGTAATCATCTCCACGCCGCGCGTGACCGGTCAATTCAAAGTCAGGAAGTGGGACCCACGCATCGTCCAGTCAAGTCATCTCTGGCGCAGCAGACGCTTGAGGTCATTGATCGTCAGCACTGACGTCATCAACAGCTATACTAGCAATAACTTCGGCTCCACAGCTAAAAGTACTCACTCGAATCTACGATTCGACTAAATACTTGGGGGCTACTCCTATCAGGAGCGCTGGTCGCGCACCCGATGTACTTCCGGGTCAGCGGTACGCCCACGAGATTTTCCTACTACCGTTGCATGATACAAGACTCGAGTCTCTGCCCGAGTCTACGACTCCGCCAGACACTCGGGGGCTACTCCAAACTGGAGCGATGGCCGTTCACACACAAGAGCTTCGAGTCCTACGTCGAGTCCACGACTCCACTACGGACTCGGGGGCTACTCCCATAGGGAGGAAGGATTTCAGCATCCGAAAATTTTCGAGTCCTACGGACTAAACAACTGAGCAATGCTTGCACTAAAAGTCTCCGCTCGAGTCTACGACTCGAACAGACACTCGGGGGCTACTCCCATAGGGAGCGCTGGTCGCGCACCCTATGAAACCTTCGACTGCGATCTTCCGGATCCGCATGCAAAAACTTTTCGGCAACTCTGCCCCAATTAATGCTAAGTGAGTAACATCCTCCTTGGCCACCCGAAACACCTCCGCGGTGATAAACATTCGGATGCTGCGTCTGCGACGCAAAGATAAGACCTACAGATATCATCTGATGGCCTGGCAACGCACCTGACTGCGCTCTGCTAGTATGAATCCGTACCAGCAGGTACGATGAAAAATCCCGACGGACGCGTTGGGTACATCATTTAAAAACACTGGAATTCCACTCCTGTAAGTCCTCCGCGGCCTGAGTCGAATTACGCCAGCATATGTTCCGGGTTCGAGTCGAGGGACTCGCACCTGAAGAAGATCGTGTTGTTTTGTCCTAAGACGATTAACTGACCCTGATCCGTCGGGTGAGTCAGGCACACGCATCAACAATCCCTACACATTCTCTTGAAAGACAGAGTTACACCCGAAGGATTGAAGAGTCCTCAGCCGAATCTACGATTCGACTAAACACTCGGGGGCTACTGACATGGTTATACCCTACGGGTACGTAACTTCAGCATACCTGGTCCAGCCCAAGGAAGGCCCACGGCCAATATACGCCAGCCCATGAAGATTTTCGGGTGGCCCAGGCCCATGACGCCTTCGGATCCTTGAAGAACAAGACTAGAGTTTCAATACAACTTGTAACCTACTCGTATCGGTACCCGAGACCTAGCCTCCCCATATATAAAGGCTAGGAGGGTCCAACGAGGAGGGGAAACCCAACAACGATTACACCCTGCGATTACGACATACACACCTCCACGCCAGATCGAATCTGCGCACCCTGTAACTTTCGGTTCCGCCGCAATAAAAGAGCAGACAAGCAGGAGTAGGGTTTTCCCTCCGGGGGCCTGAACCTGGGTAAATCTCGTGTCCCCTGGTTGCTTGTCTGTTAACCGTGCCACGATCTCCAGCATCCCCATCTTCTCCAAAACCCAAGTCCATAACAATGGGCATTGACGAGTTGAAACCTCGTCAACTACTTTTTATGTTATTTTTCAATTGAGGCTTGACACAAAGTCAATTTTCTAGATATGCAACTAAGTGAATTTCCCTAGATGACAAGCAAGCATACAAACAAGATAAATTACAATACAAGAGAGAGAAAGAGATAACCGCAAAGGTGGACATGAGGGTGTGAATCCTAAGTTCCTTCCTTGTAAAGGGAAGTACGTCTCCGTTAGAGAGGTGGGCGGTATTAAACCACCAATGCCATGAAGGCCTCACCTTATGCTCCCAAGCACGAACCACAAGTGGTCGGTGCTTGTTCCACTATACAGTGCGCTTGTCAGTGGTACACGAAACCTCTCACGGCACTTGGGGAACTTCTCCACAACCGAATTGGAGGCTCCCAACACAACCTCGAAGCTCTTACAAGTGAGGACAAGCTTGGAGGGCGACTTCTTCAAGTTAGAGTTTCCTCAAACCCTAGAGAAACAACTTCTTGGTCAGGAAAACACAAATCCCTTTAGTAGAAAGCTAGATCTAGGTATCCTCCCTTGATTCCTAAAAGGGCATCAAGTTCTACTGGCTAGGTGTGGAGATCTTCAAGGTTTCAACTCAGCAACAATGGAGGAGAGAGTGTGGAAGCCGCAGTCTTCACTTGGGGAAGAAGGGGGTATTTAAATCGCACCTCAAAATCGAGCCGTTGCAACCCACTAACTCCAGAGTCTCCGGCAACCACAAGTCGGAGTCTCCAGGCTGGCAGGAGTCTCCGCCGGTAGAGGCGGAATCTTCAAGGAGGCAACATATCCTTCCAGCAACCTAAACCACGCAGGCGAACCGAAGATTTCAGGTGGGAGGAACCGGAGTCTCTGGATAGCTGAGTCTACGCCCGTGGAAGTGGAGTCTTCGAACCGATACCAGAGGCTAGCAGCTAGCTGGCCCAAGAGAGCGAACCGGAGTCTCCTGCTAGGATGCATCGATGTCTCCGGGGCGAGTGGAGTCTCCAGCTTAGAGGCCGGTCAGGAGCTTGAAGGTTCTAGGTCGAAAGAGGCCAGGACGGAGTCTCCTCCAACGAGCTTTAGGAGTCTTCGGGGAACAAGACAGTTTGGCTAGGATTTCTAGGAGAACTATTCCAAACTTTTCTCCTTTTGCCCATTGCTATAAAACGGTCTAGCGCAAAGACTTGAAAACACATGTAACCACTTAGCACAGGTTAGACCATCCTTGTGTTGTCAACAAACACCAAAACACATTAGTAGCGAAAATCCCTTTCAATCTCCCCCTTTTTGGTGTTTGATGACAATACACGGATTTGCAAGATAGATAGCCAAAAAGAACAATGAAGCTAGAAATACAAAACATAGACGGGCTCCCCCTAGATTTGTGCACATTTGAGTTTGTGTTTGAATACAAGTGCACATCAACTAGGATTATGCTCCCCCTATGTTTTATACACCAACAACATGTGCTAGCAATTAATAAAGAAACAACCATGCACACAAGGTAAGTCAGTAAAGGATAAAGACTAGAACACCATAACAATAGTAGAACATAGTATTAAAGATAGAGCCGGATGCACATGTCTTACCACACATAGAGTTCAACCCACATAAATAAATAGATAAAGGCACAAGATTCGAAGATGCATATCAAGGAAAACAAGAAGCTATGCAACCCATGCAAATCCCAGATAGAACCTAAATAGAGCCACTTCTCCCCCTTTGGCATCAAGATTCCAAAAAGGGGGAAAAGAGCGACGCTACGCAACCGATGGTGTTCACTCATCCTTGTAGTCATCATCTTCATCATCGTCGGAAGAGGTGGAGGCCTGAGAAATATCATCTTGAGCAACCGGGCCCTTGCCATGAGGGAGAGAGGAGGACGTCGCAGCGGAGAAAACATCCTCAAAATCAGTCCACCTGCCAAGACCTTCACTCCATTTGCCAAACAAAAGCATGCCCTCGGACTCCTCCGTCCCTTCAGCAGCCTCAGGAGACTGACCATTCTTCTCGTTGATGGAATCCAGGATCACTTGTTGATTGGAAAGGATTCTCCTAGAGTCTCGGTACTATTGATATTGAGTCTTTCGGATGTCCACTTACATGCAACAATTGACCCTTTCCCACCAGGAGTCCTTCTTGACTTGAGACCTGACAATATCGCAAGAGGTGGGAGGCATGTACACATTGGAGGCTTCATGCAAGACCCCTTGTGGGGAACATTGATGAGTCCAAAATTGAAACATATTTAAGTATATAAATTATTCATATTGTCACTAATTACATGTTACATCTAGCTACAATGCCTATTATATATGATTACTAGTTCTCATTCATTTTCACATGGACTTTGCACAATTAGTAGTTTAGTAAGATTTTATTACCTTTTTCTTGTCTTTGATTGTGTGTAGGTGCTATGAACAATCATGGATAAAAGGAGCCAAGAGGATTCAATATGGAGGGGTTGCAAGCACCAGACTTAGCCATTTGAGGGAAGGAAAAAAGTGAATTTTTCCATCAAATTCAAATAAAGATCCAAGGCCATGGTGTTGTATCCCTCGTCCATATGAATCCAATGAGCCAAAGCACACCTCAATTGGAGTCCGTATGAAAAAATAGCGACCAAAACACTATAGAGTACTGAGGGCATAACGACCACTGGTACGGGCGGAGCCTGGCCGTACTGTACGGTCGTACCACCCTATGACGGCTTTGTTTTATCAACCGGAACAACATTTGTGAGGGCCCAATAGGCATATTTGGCCCCTAGCTCCGTCGGTTCGCAAAACCGACCTCTAGATGTCTATTTAAAGAGGGAAAACCCTAGAAGATGGGAGGATCCATCCACACCTCAGGCGCGGAGCCCTGTTGCTCCTCCCTCTCCATAGCCACCACACACCTCCAAGATCAAGATCTCCTCCAACACCTCCACAAGATCCAAGCAAGAGAAGGAGAAGGAGAAGTCCCCATCTTCACCACGCGCACCGTTCATCATCATCATCTCCAACGGCGTCTCCGCCTCTCTCTACCTTGTTTTAGATCTTGTATTTGTAAGATCAAACATGGTTGTGACTTTATTAATATATTCATCTATGCTTTATTGTTCATCCATGTGTGAGTGATTGATTAGGTTCTAGGTTGAGGTTTGATCTAGTGTGCCAAGTTAGAATGTGTTTGTGATCCAAGTATTTAATTACATGAGTCGAAGATGAGTTCATGGGATCCCTTGGTCCGAAAGTGTACGTTTGCCTTGCAAGTGACACGTGAGAATCATGGATAGTACATATAGTGTGACAGTCTAGTAATCAAGTGGGGAACGTTTATTTGTCCAATGAATCTCTTGTAGACAACGGATCACACATATATTTGCCCATCTAGTACTAGTGAGGCCAAAACCTAGAAACCCTCTCTCATTTCATCCAACCCTAAAAGTACAATCCCTCTCGCTTATTTTCAGTTTTAGTTTACTTTGTTCTTGTTTAGCTCCTTGTTCTTAGTTACTTCAAACCTCTCCCATTCATTGCCATTCTAGTAACCTATAGAGTAGACTATTTTCAAACACCATTTTGGGTGCGAACGTGGCCGTATTGACAACATGGTTGCAGGGTTATGTTGTTGCCATTTGCAAAGCTTCTAACGGATGAACTTTATAAATAATATTTGTTGCTACAAGTACTACAATAACTCTGTTATTGATCACAGGAAAACCAGGCATCAAATTGGTGTCGTTGCCGATGAGCATAGCATTTGGTTATTTCCTACCCACTCGCACATAGTTTATTTCTGTTTTTTGCTATTATCTTACTACTTTTATTCATTTGAAAAGAACAAAAATATTAGTTAATCTTTTATTGATGGTCTTGTTACTTGTCTTAAAAAATAATACAAAAATATGGGAATTATGGCACAAAAGGATCTTGGGGAGTATGGTACTTTCAATAGTAATTATTTACGTTCACCTATTACTCAGCATGCTATCACAGTGTAGAATTATGAAATTAATCCTAAACTAATACATATCATCGAAATCAAAGCTTTTGCATGAGATCTAGAGAATGATCCATACGAGCATACTGAGAACTTCACTGAATTGTGTTCTACGGTGAGGTTGGCTATTTGGACAAATGATGAGCTGAAATTAATTTTGTTTCTGTTCTCATTGAAACGGAAAGCCAAAGAATGATTACATTCACAATCTATGGGATGTTTCAAATCATGGCAAGGTATCTTCGATGATTTTCTCAATTACTATTTTTCAGAAAGAAAATTGGTCGGAGGTTTGACATCATGACTTTTAAGCAAAGTAATAATGAAGATTTAATGCCAGCTTATAATAGGTTCTTAACATTGTTGCGTGATTGTCTGCCTCATAATTTACATGATTGGTTACTATCGAATATATTTTATGGGGGCTTAAATCCTACTTCTAAAGATAAGTTAGACATGATGTCTAATGGTTCTTTCCTTAGAAAAACTGTGGATGAAGCTTGGCAGATTTTGTTGGAATTATGCCTTAGAGGCAATAATAAAGATGTTATTATTATAATTCTTGTTCATGATAAAGTTTATATTCCATGCTAGAATTGTATTAAGCGGAAACATTAATACTTGTGTGGTTTGTGAACAACACCGTGTCCCTAGTACGCCTCTATGGACTAGCTCATTGATCAATGATGGTTAAGGTTTCCTAACCATAGACATGAGTTGTCAATTGATAATGAGATCATATCATTGGAGAATGATGTGGTGGATAGACCCAAACTAAGCGAAGCAATTAGATCGTGTCATCGTGTTCGTCATTGCGAAGCTTTTCCTATGTCAAATATTGTATTCCTTAGACCATGAGATAATGCAACTCCCTGGTATCGGAAGAAAGCTTTGAGGTCATCAAACGTCATCCTATGAGAGGGTGATCATAAAGGTGTCTCTCAGGTGATCGGAAAGTATCTGTTGGGTTGTATGTATCGAGATGGGATTTGTCCCTCCCAAGTCGGAGAGATATACTTCGGGCCCACTCGGTAATCGATATCAACACCGCTTGCAAGCATGTGGTTAAGGAGTTAATCACAAAGTGATATTGGATTACGGAACGAGTAAAGTACTTGCTGTGAACGAGATTGAACTAGGTATGACGGTACCGACGATCGAATCTCGGGCAAGTAAAATATCGCGAGACGAAGGGAATATGTATATGGGATTGATTGAATCCTGGCATCGTGGTTCATCCAATATGATCATCGATGAATGTGTAGGAGTCAATATGGGTGCCCAGACCCCGCTGTTGATTATTGATAGAAGATCATGTCTGCATATTCTCGAACCCGCAGGGTCACACACTTAACGTGTCTCGACGCTAGGATAGATTGGATACTTGGTTTATGAATTTTTGTTCGGAGTCTCGGATGGGATCCGGGATATCACGAGAGGTTCCGGAATGGTCCGGAGAATAAGATTCATATAAGGCAGTGAAAGTTTTTGGAGTTCGGAATTGTTCCGGATTAATCAGTATTGTACCGGAAGCTTCTAGAACCTTCCGGAAGGGGACCAACGTGGCCCCACCTTCCGGGAGGGGGCATGGGCCTATGAGGGAGTGTCCTGGCCGCATTGGGCCAGGGGCACAAGGCCCCATAGGGCCCAGCCGATCCTAGATAAGTTTAAAATCGTTTAAACTAGAGATAGGATTTCTAGATAAGGGAAAGTTTAAAATCGTTTAAACTAGAGATAGGATTTCTAGATAAGGGAAAGTTTAAATCGTTTAAACTAGAGATAGGCTTTGAGGATGGGCAAGGGCTGGCCGCACCCCCCCTCTATATATAGAGGGCTGGTGCGCCCCCTCCCCCCCAACCTACACCTTCCTCCAAACCCTAGTTGCCCTGCTGCCCTCCTCTCTCCCTCCCGACTGTTTGTAGGCGAAGCCCTGCTACAGAAATTCTCCACCATATACACCACGCCGTCGTGTTGTAGATCCAATCCATCTCTCCACCATACTTGCTGGTCCGAGGAAGGAGGAGACGTCGAGGTGCTGCACGTGTGCATCTCACGGAGGCACCGCCACTTGTGGTGCTAGATCGGATCGGATCGCGAGGAGGAGAAGTGAGTACGACTACATCACCCACGTTCCGACGAACGTTCCGTTGTGCGAATCTTCAAGGGTATGAAGATCTAATCCAATCTCTCTCGTTGTTTGCATCTCCTAGATTAGATATTGGCTTTCCCTCTGTTCGCTTCCATAGAAAATTTTGATTTACTATGCTGCGAAACCCTTCAGTGGTATCAGAGCTAGATCTATGCGTAGATGTGTTTCACGAGTAGAACGCAACATGGTTGTTGCGGGCGTTGATGTTTTCTGTTGCAAGCCTCTTGTTTGTGTTCTTCTTATGGCGCGGGATAGTGAGATTGAAGCGGTCCAGGCCAACCTTACGCGACGTCGTTCGCGAGACCGGCTCCGCACTTGACGTGTGGCTTGTACCATACATGCGGCTGGTGGATGTCAGTTTCTCTCACTATAGTTGTCATGGGATTAACACCGGAGTTTGGCAACCATAATATCACCGTTGTGGCTTTCCGTAGGTAAGAATCGTTCTGAGCATCTACTCCCATGAGCCACGTAAAACATGCAACAACAAAGTAGAGGCGTCTAACTTGTTTTTGCAGGGAGTGTTTTCTGTGATATGGTATGGCCCAAGATGTGATGTGTATATTGTATGCGATGATCATGTTTTGTAATGTTTCACGACTTGCATGTCGATGAGTACACAACCGGCAGGAGCCATATGGTTGTCTTTATAATTGTGTATGACCTGCGAGTCAACTTCTTATACGCCATGTAATAGCTTTACTTTATCGCTAAGTAGTTAGCAATAGTTGTAGTTGCTATTCGTGGTGGAGGCAATCATGGTGGAGTGATGGAGATCATGCCGGAACGCACAAGATGGAGATCATTGCGCGAAGATTGGCTATACCATGTCACATAAAGTTATATGCATGTGATGTTTATCCTTTTATGTATCTTATTATGCTTAGATCGCGACGGTAGCATTATAAGATGATTCCTCACTTAAAGATCAAGATAAAACTGTGTTCTCCCCATGTATGCACCGTTGCGAAAGTTCGTCGTGTCCAAGCATCACGTGATGATCGGGTGCTATAGACTCTACGCTCACATACAACGGGTGCAAGCCAGTTTTGCACACGCGGAAATACTTGGGTTTAACTTGACGAGCCTAGCATGTACAGACATGGCATCGGAACACATGAACCGAAAGGTTAAGCATGAGTCATATGAATGATATGATCGACACTTCGTTGTCCACCATTGAAGCCACATCTCTTCTCGTGAAGATCGGATTAGGTGTGGTGAATTTGGATCGTGTTCACTAAACAACTTGAGGGATGTTGAATTTAGTGGGAGTTCATCTAGTAATTTGATTAAGTTGAACTATTTATCATGAACATAGTCTAAATTGTACTTGCAAATACTGTAGATCACATGGCCAAGTCCAACTTCAACTTCAACGTTTTTGCTGAGAAAGAAAAGCTTAGAAACAATGGGTCTAACTTCACCAACTGGTTCCGCAATCTAAGAATCATTCTGTCTGGCGGACAAAAGGACTATGTCCTTGAGAAAGCGTTAGGTAACCCCCCTGCTGCAACTGCGCCGGCTGATGAGAAAGCTGTCTATCAGTCGCGCAAAGATGATTATGATGTGATTAAGAGCACCATGTTGTTTGCTATGGAACCGGAACTTCAAAATCGTTTTGAAAACTATCCCGGGCCCTTTGAGATTCTCGAAGATCTGAAAACCATGTTTCAGACTCAGGCCCGTTCTGAGAGATATGAGATCTCCGAGAAGTTCTTTAACTGCAAGATGGAGGAAGGGAGTTCCGTTAGTGAGCACGCCATTAAGATGTCGGGCTACACTCAACGCCTTGAGCAACTGGACTGCAAGATTCCAGAGGAGCTCAAGATTGACAGGGTTCTGCAATCACTCCCTCCCAGCTACAAAAGTTTTGTAGTGACTCATAATCAGATTGGTTCCACTGATACAATCACCGAGCTCCTCGCAAAGCTGAAGGCTGCGGAGGTGGACATCAAGAAGGATAATCATGTGTTGATGGTTAACAAGCCCTCCTTTAAGAAAGGTAAGGGTGCAAAGAAGCCCTTCAAGAAAGGCGGCGGCAAGCGCGTTGCCCCTGCTGAGAAGAAGCTCAAGTCTGGTCCTAAGCCGGACACTGAGTGCTTCTATTGCAAGGACAAGGGTCACTGGAAGCGCAACTGTCCGAAGTACTTAGCGGACAAGAAGGCTGGCACCATCAAAGGTATATTTGATATACATGTTATTGATGTTTTCCTTACTAGCCCTCGTTGTAGTGCCTGGGTATTTGATACTGGTTCAGTTGCTAATATTTGTAACTCGAAACAGGAGCTACGGAATAGACGATGGCTTGCGAGGGATGAGGTGACGATGCGCGTTGGCAACGGATCAAGAGTTGATGTGATGGCCGTCGGCACGCTCTCCTTAGTTTTACCTTCGGGATTAGTTTTAAACCTTAATAAATGTTATTATGTGCCTGCGTTGAGCATGAACATTATTTCTGGATCGTGTTTATTGCAAGACGGTTATTCATTTAAATCGGAGAATAATGGTTGTTCTATTTATATGAGTAACATCTTTTATGGTCATGCACCCCTTGTGAATGGTTTATTTCTTCTAAATCTCGAAAGGGATGAAACACACATCCATAACATTGAGGCTAAGAGATGCAAAGTAGATAGTGATAATACTACTTATTTGTGGCACTGTCGTCTAGGTCATATTGGTGTAAAGCGCATGAAGAAACTCCATTCTGATGGACTTTTGGAGTCTCTTGATTTTGAATCATTTGACACATGCGAACCATGCCTCATGGGCAAGATGATCAAAACCCCGTTCTCCGGTATGATGGAGCGAGCAACAGACTTGTTGGAAATCATACATACCGATGTATGCGGACCGATGAGTGTTTCGACGCGCGGTGGATATCGCTATTTTCTCACTTTTACCGATGACTTAAGTAGATATGGGTATATCTATTTAATGAAACATAAATCTGAAACGTTTGAAAAGTTCAAAGAATTTCAGAATGAAGTGGAGAACCATCGTAACAGAAAGATTAAGTTTCTACGATCCGATCGTGGGGGCGAATATTTGAGTTATGATTTTCTCACGCATGTCAAAGCAAGTGGAATCGTTTCACAACTCACGCCACCCGGAACACCACAGCGCAATGGTGTGTCTGAACTCCGGAATCGAACCCTATTAGATATGGTCCGATCGATGATGTCTCTTACTGATTTGCCGTTATCATTTTGGGGTTATGCATTAGAAACCGCTGCATTCACTTTAAATAGGGCTCCATCTAAATCCGTTGAGACGACACCGTATGAACTGTGGTTTGGTGCTAAACCTAAGTTGTCGTTTCTTAAAGTTTGGGGATGCGAAGCTTACGTCAAGAAGTTGATGCCGGACAAGCTCGAACCCAAAGCGGAGAAATGCGTCTTCATAGGATACCCTAAGGAAACTATTGGGTATACCTTCTATCACAGAACCGAAGGCAAAGTGTTTGTCACAAAGAACGGTTCCTTTCTTGAGAAGGAGTTTCTCTCGAAAGAAGTGAGTGGGAGGAAAGTAGAGCTAGACGAGGTTATTGAACCTTCTCTTGAATTGGAGAGTAGTGCAGCACCTGAAATTGTTCCAGTGCCGCCTGCACCAACAATAGAGGAAGCTAATGACAAGGATCATGAAGCTTCGGACGATGCTGCTACTGAACGTCGCAGGTCGACAAGGTCGCGTGCCCCTCCTAAGTGGTACGGCAACCCTGTCTTGACTGTCTTGTTAGTAGAAGACAACGAACCTACGAACTATGAGGAAGCGATGATGAGCCCAGATTCTGAGAAATGGCTAGAAGCCATGAAATCCGAATTGGGATCCATGAGCGAAAACCAAGTATGGACTTTGGTGGACCCTCCTAGCGACCGAAAGGCCATTGAGTGCAAATGGATCTTCAAGAAGAAAACGGACGCGGATGGTAATGTTACCGTCTATAAAGCACGGCTTGTTGCGAAAGGTTTTCGACAAGTTCAAGGTGTTGACTACGATGAGACTTTCTCTCCCGTAGCGATGTTTAAGTCCATTCGGATTTTATTAGCAATTGCTGCGTTTCATGATTATGAAATATGGCAAATGGATGTCAAGACTGCTTTCCTCAATGGCAACATTGATGAAGAGTTGTATATGATGCAACCCGAAGGTTTTGTCGATCCTAAGGATGCTGATAAACTATGCAAACTTCAGCGTTCCATTTATGGACTAAAGCAAGCGTCTCGGAGTTGGAACCTTCGTTTTGATCAAGTGATCAAGAGCTTTGGATTTGTTCCAAATTGCTACGAAGCTTGCATCTACAAGAAAGTGAGTGGGAGCTCGGTGACGTTTCTGGTACTATATGTGGATGACATATTGATTATTGGAAATGACATCGACATGCTTAACGATGTGAAGAGTTATTTGAACAAGTGTTTTTCAATGAAAGACCTAGGTGAAGCTGCTTATATATTGGGCATCAAAATCTATAGAGATAGACAAAGACGTCTGATAGCTTTAAGCCAGAGTACATACCTAGACAAAGTTTTGAAAAGGTTTAGAATGGATAAGGCATTGAAAGGTTCAGTGCCTATGTTGTCAGGTAAGATATTGAGCAAGGCTCAGTGTCCAGCTACGGTAAATGATAGGGAAGCTATGAGCAAAGTGCCTTATGCCTCGGCCATAGGTTCCATCATGTATGCCATGCTGTGTACTAGACCGGATGTGTCCAATGCTCTTAGTTTGACGAGCAGATATCAAAGTGATCCAGGAGTGGAACACTGGACAGCCGTGAAGAACATCCTAAGGTACCTAAATAGGACTAAAGAAATGTTCTTAGTCTATGGGGGTGATGAACAGCTCGTCGTAAAAGGTTACGTCGATGCTAGTTTCGAAACCGACAAGGATGATGCTAAATCTCAGACAGGATACGTGTATATTTTGAATGGAGGAGCTGTGAGCTGGAGAAGCTGCAAGCAAAGCGTGGTCGTGGGATCTACAGTAGAAGCGGAATACATGGCTGCTGCAGAAGCGTCAAATGAAGGAGTTTGGATCAGAAACTTCATCACTGAGCTTGGCGTGGTTCCAAGTGCATTGGACCCACTGGAGATATTGTGTGACAACACTGGCGCCATAGCACTCGCTAAGGAACCAAGATATCATCCAAAGACCAAGCATATCAACCGCAAGTTTCATATAATCCGAGATTATATAGCAGATGGAGATCTGAAGATCAGCAAAGTACATACAGATCTGAATATCGCAGATCCATTGACTAAACCTCTTCCACGTGTAAAACATGATCAGCACCTCAGTGCCATGGGTGTAAGATTGTTGCCAAATGTAAACTAGATTATTGACTCTAGTGCAAGTGGGAGACTGTTGGAATTATGCCCTAGAGGCAATAATAAAGATGTTATTATTATAATTCTTGTTCATGATAAAGTTTATATTCCATGCTAGAATTGTATTAAGCGGAAACATTAATACTTGTGTGGTTTGTGAACAACACCGTGTCCCTAGTACGCCTCTATGGACTAGCTCATTGATCAATGATGGTTAAGGTTTCCTAACCATAGACATGAGTTGTCAATTGATAATGAGATCATATCATTGGAGAATGATGTGGTGGATAGACCCAAACTAAGCGAAGCAATTAGATCGTGTCATCGTGTTCGTCATTGCGAAGCTTTTCCTATGTCAAATATTGTATTCCTTAGACCATGAGATAATGTAACTCCCTGGTATCGGAAGAAAGCTTTGAGGTCATCAAACATCATCCTATGAGAGGGTGATCATAAAGGTGTCTCTCAGGTGATCGGAAAGTATCTGTTGGGTTGTATGTATCGAGATGGGATTTGTCCCTCCCAAGTCGGAGAGACATACTTCGGGCCCACTCGGTAATCGATATCAACACCGCTTGCAAGCATGTGGTTAAGGAGTTAATCACAAAGTGATATTGGATTACGGAACGAGTAAAGTAATTGCTGTGAACGAGATTGAACTAGGTATGACGGTACCGACGATCGAATCTCGGGCAAGTAAAATATCGCGAGACGAAGGGAATATGTATATGGGATTGATTGAATCCTGGCATCGTGGTTCATCCGATATGATCATCGATGAATGTGTAGGAGTCAATATGGGTGCCCAGACCCCGCTGTTGATTATTGATAGAAGATCATGTCTGCATATTCTCGAACCCGCAGGGTCACACACTTAATGTGTCTCGACGCTAGGATAGATTGGATACTTGGTTTATGAATTTTTGTTCGGAGTCTCGGATGGGATCTGGGATATCACGAGAGGTTCCGGAATGGTCCGGAGAATAAGATTCATATAAGGCAGTGCAGTTTTTGAAGTTCGGAATTGTTCCGGATTAATCAGTATTGTACCGGAAGCTTCTAGAACCTTCCGGAAGGGGACCAACGTGGCCCCACCTTCCGGGAGGGGGCATGGGCCTATGAGGGAGTGTCCTGGCCGCATTGGGCCAGGGGCACAAGGCCCCATAGGGCCCAGCAGATCCTAGATAAGTTTAAAATCGTTTAAACTAGAGATAGGATTTCTAGATAAGGGAAAGTTTAAAATCGTTTAAACTAGAGATAGGATTTCTAGATAAGGGAAAGTTTAAATCGTTTAAACTAGAGATAGGCTTTGAGGATGGGCAAGGGCTGGCCGCACCCCCCCTCTATATATAGAGGGCTGGTGCGCCCCCTCCCCCCCAACCTACACCTTCCTCCAAACCCTAGTTGCCCTGCTGCCCTCCTCTCTCCCTCCCGACTGTTTGTAGGCGAAGCCCTGCTGCAGAAATTCTCCACCATATACACCACGCCGTCGTGTTGTAGATCCAATCCATCTCTCCACCATACTTGCTGGTCCGAGGAAGGAGGAGACGTCGAGGTGCTGCACGTGTGCATCTCACGGAGGCACCGCCACTTGTGGTGCTAGATCGGATCGGATCGCGAGGAGGAGAAGTGAGTACGACTACATCACCCACGTTCCGACGAACGTTCCGCTGTGCGAATCTTCAAGGGTATGAAGATCTAATCCAATCTCTCTCGTTATTTGCATCTTCTAGATTAGATCTTGGCTTTCCCTCTGTTCGCTTCCGTAGAAAATTTTGATTTACTATGCTGCGAAACCCTTCAGATTTTGAATAAAATGCAAAATAATTTTCATCAATGACATGTTAATATTGTGCATGAGGAGAAACCTCTCCCTACTGATCTTGAAAATTTGGTCAATCGTTTCTTCAAAGATGAAAACTGTAGAGGAAAGATTCCTTATGGTGACACCATAGTTAGAAATGTTCTTTGTAAAGCAATGTCTTTCATAGATAATTATTTTAATTATATTAAAATTGCTATCACTAACAATGGAGAACAACCCTCTACTATTGTTCCCATATCTACCACTTGTTGTACTATTGAGGCAGGAAAGAAGGGTAAAACCAAGAAGCCTAAAACCAAGAAGCCTAAAACTAAGAAGCCTTGTGTTGAACGCATCATACCCGCAACAAGCTCCCAATAAGGTAAGGAGAATCGTGAATTAACTAAATCTGATAAGCTGTATACATGCGGGGAGTATAAGGCTAGATTAGGGTGGGTCGCTCTTATGAATGGAAGAGATCCAGAAGTCAGCAAGGAAGAAGAAGATGAATTGACAAAATTGGAAGAAATGTATCTCGCTCTCAAACCTTATCCATATCCTAATTCTATACCTTATGATGCATATGACTCTAGTGATGATGAGGACTTATATAATTCTAGAATTCTTGATGATTGCCCTGAAGAAATTTTTGATGATTCTAGTAGTGTTTGTTTATATATTATTTTTGGGAATACTGGTGATGATGAACCCAATACGAAACCTTGTATGCCTTACATATTTGTTTGCTATGCCCTTTGTTTTACTAATGAGATGCTGGAAAGTCCATTGCTACAAGGCAAACTACTGTCCCCAAAAGAATATTATAAATTGTACCCTCAAAATGCTAACCAAGGTAAAGATTCAAAGATAGATCATAAATATTTAACCTTCTCTTGGCAGAAAAATAAGAGTACATGCTAACCAGACCTTGTGCATAAATTATTCCTAAGTTGCGAATACATTTTTATTTATATGATGCCAATGCACCGCAAGAGGGTTCGTCTCCGATTATAGATGATTCTTGTGCCTATCTCTATGGCTTTAAATTGGGATCTTCTTGGGAGACAACCCGAAAGTCATTAGCCATTTCTTTTAATTTTGTGTCTTGAGTTTAGTTGTATTCATGTTGCATTAGCACTTGTATTTATGTGCATGATTTTCTATTAGAGTTGGCTTGGGACTATTTTCAAGAGGTAGAATTGTCGTTGCTCTAATCATGTGTTGTATATCTTGGTTAAATCTTCTCAACAAAAATATATGTTTGCTTTGTTTGGATGTTGGACTAATGTTTTAGGTCTATAGTAAAATTTTCGGAGAAAATAACTTATTCCGGAGCTTACAGTGAGCTTAACGAGCACCAGTACGGGTGAACCCGTTAGTACCGCGCACCCGTACCGCTCATCGGATACATCAAAAGAGGCAGAATTTTTTCCAGAAAAGGTACTGCAAGCTTAACGAGCATTGGTACGGTGGGATGCCTCCATACCGACCTTGTTACCATGCGAAGGAAACATGAAGACGATCCAGAGGGTGTAACGACCACCCGTACGGGTGCAACCCGCCCGTACCACCCGGTCGTACCAACTTCAATGGAACTATTCAAAAAAAAAGGAGAAGAAGAATACGAGGTGCAGTGCGGGCGGAGCCTATCCATACCACGCGCCCGTATCAAGGAGCATCACCGCACAGCAAGGGCAGGAACAGGTACAAAAAGGTTATAACCCCTCCAATCTTTTTATTTTGACAATCTCAGGTCAATGGGTTACCTTATATATGTTCCATTGTACTTCATTTTATTTTACCTACCTTCTAGCCTATAATTTTCTGTAGTGTTTCATGTTCCTTTTATTTTATTTTCACGGTTGGGAGAAGAAACTCTGTTCGTACACCGAATCGTTTGCTTTTACTTTATTTTTATTTTTGCAGGGACTTGAAACTTGTGTGATGACGTGCATGGTTTGTGCCAACTGTGCAAATACTTGCATAAGCCACTTGGTTGTTTCAACTCAATGCTTCAACAAGGAAGAACTCGTTGAACCAAAGGTCCATATCCATCAAAAGTGAGGTTATTTGTACCTCAATGGTAAAGTGCATCACCTTTGCTTTATTCAAGCATGGGGAGGTAATCAATTCTCACACTCTCTTTTGATAACTGCATTTTCTCTTTTCTTGTAGTAATCTATTCAAATTTGGTTCTTGCAAAAGTTCTAGCTTGGGGAAGTTACTTTTGCACGTGTAGAGTCTTATGCAATGTTCTTGTTTGATGAAACTTTTTGGTGCAATCATGTATCCCACTATTTTTGAATGCTTGCTTAGGTAAGTTGTGTTTCATGTTTATATAATGGATGCACTTGCTTTTGTTAGGATTCATAAGATTTGAGTTACAACTTTGATTCACTATGTTAAAATCTTTATCCAGCTTGAGAAGAACTTTGTGATCCTCTAGAATACATTGCCATGATTTCTACACTTAAAATGAATAAAAGTATATTGATGAAGCCTCTAATTAATTTCTCGAGTGATGTTTAATTGTTTTAAGAGCCTAGTCTTATAGATACTCAACCCCATAGATTTATTGATAGAGACTTGATGGCACTCTTAAAGGGAGTTGTTTGATAGAAATGAAGTCTAGCGGTAATTGTGATTCATGCCAAAGCTAACCTTGTCGATCAAACTATGATACTATTTAAAGAGTTCTATGTTTTTGATGCACACCTTGGGATGCCAATAACTCCGCTGGCCTACGAATGATCTATGGTACAACCCCTGATTTCGGCTATGAGTTGACGACATGGGTGGAATAAATGTCACCATAATGAGCAAAAGTATTGGTACTCTCTAAGGTTTTGCAAACCATTGTTTAAAAGAATCACTCAATAATCCTTGTTGGGAATCCTCCATGAAAGGAGAAGAAGAAAAAATGAAGATCCACATAACAAGTCCTTGGCATGGTCTCATTACTACTTTATGAAGTTTCTTGTAAGACAATGAATGGAATGGTAGTGTTTGATAGTCTTTATCTATTGATATGGGTATTCTAATGAGACACTCTGATGCTAAGCTTCTTATTACATTATCTCTCACTCTTATTTTCTAAAGCCCTTACTTTACAAAAGTGAGGAGATACAAAACATAAAAGGCGCAATAGGAGGATCACAAGGTTGCTTTCAAAGTTAGATTCACTTTTGACATGGAAAGTTTTAATTGATCTTTTGTAGATTGATATAACTGAGCTTGTGTTTCCTTGTATGAATATGTTATCTCTTACTTTAAGCTTCCAGGGAAAATAAGGATACAAGGCATCAATCTTCTACATCCGATATGGTACTTTTGTTTCAATTTTTGCCTCATTTAAGGGATCGACTCGTGCCTCATGAACATGAAGACCTTGTCCATAAGCCAGCAACTTGCTCGGGGACGAGCAAGAGTCTATCTTGGGGATGTTGATGAGTCCAAAATTGAAGCATATTTAAGTATATAAATTATTCATATTGTCACTCATTACATGCTACATCTAGCTTCAACTATGTCTATTATGTATGATTACTAGTTCTCATTCATTTTCACATGGACTTTGCACAATTAGTAGTTTAGTAGGATTTTATTACCTTTTTCTTGTCTTTGACTTGTGTGTAGGTGCTATGAACAATCATGGATAAAAGGAGCCAAGAGGTTTCAATATGGAGAAGTTGCAGACACCAAACTTAGCCATTTGAGGAGAGGAAAAATTGGATTTTTTCATCAACTCCAAATGAACATACAAGGAAATGGTGTTGTAGCCCTCGTCCATACTAATCCAACGAGCCAAAGAACACCTCAATCAGAGTTCGTATGAAGAAATGGCGACCCAAACACTTCAGAGTACTGAGGGCGTAACGACCACTGGTACAATCGGAGCCCGCCTGTACCGCATGGTCATACCACCATCTGACGGCTTTGTTTCATAAACCGGAACAATATTTGTGAAGTCCCAATGGGCATATTCGGTCCCTAGCTCCGTCGGTTCGCGAAACTGGCCTCCAGATGCCTATTTAAAGAGGGGAAAACCCTAGAAGAGTGGAGGATCCATCCACACCTCAAGGGAGGAGCCTTGCTGCTCCTCCCTCTCCATAGCCTTCACACACCTCCAAGATCAAGATCTCACCTCCAAGATCAAGATCTCCTCCAACACCTCCACAAGATCCAAGCAAGAGAAAGAGACGTCCACATCTTCACCGCGCGCACCCATTCATCGTCATCATCTCCAACGGCATCTCCACATCTCTCTCCCTTGTTTTAGATCTTGTATTTGTAAGACTAAACATAGTTGTGACTTCATTAATAATCATCTATGCTTTGTTGTTCATCCATGTGTGAGTGATTGATTAGGTTCTAGGTTGAGGTTTGATCTAGTGCGCCAAGATAGAATGTGTTTGTGATCCAAGTATTTAATTACATGAGTCAAAGATGAGTTCATGGGATCCCTTGGTCCGGAATTATATGTTTCCTTGCGAGTGACACGCGAGAATCATGGATAGTACACATAGTGTGACAACCCGGTAATCAAGTGGGGAACGTTTATTTGTCTAAGGAATCTCTTGTAGACAACGGATCACACATATATTTTCTCATCTAGTACTAGTGAGACCGAAGCCTAGAAACCCTCTCTCATTTCATCCAACCCTACAATTACAACCCCTCTCGCTTACTTTCAGTTTTAATTTACTTTGTTCTTGTTCTTAGTTACTTCAAACCTCTCTTATTCATTGCCATTCTAGTAACCTATAGAGTAGACTATTTCCAAATACCATTTTGGGTGCGAACGTGGCCGCATTGACAACATGGCTGCAAGGTTATGTTGCTGCCATTTGAAAAGCTTCCAAGGGGTGGACTTTATAAATAATATTTGCTGCTACAAGTACTGCAATAACCCTATTATTGATCACAGGAAAACCAGGCATCAAACATCTTCCTTAATCTCCTCATCTTAATATGGAGCGCTAGAACCGGGGATACGTGGGTTGTTTCCTTTGAAGCTTATGGAGCTTGTGCTCCATGAGTTGAGCCTGGATAATATAGAAACTGATGGATTGAGCAATGATGAGCTTCATGATGAATGGAGTAAAGGTTGGAGATTTCTTAGCACTGATGCAAATCCACATTTCTTCATAGATATAGTCCATCACATCAATGTGTCTAGGAGGAGTACCGGGGCCCGCAATATAGACTTTCCAAGCGAGACCCAAGAGGTTCACGTGGACACCACAAATATTATCCAAATTGCCAGCTTGAGTGGCAAGGTTATCACGGAAGCCAGGGACCAAGATATTGGGAAAAGGTGCATGTTCTTAGCCTCACCGCAAAGACCATCCTTATTGTAGAGAGGAGTGATGCGCTCGACGATCGACGTAGAGCTCGTTGGGAACCCCAAGAGGAAGGTATGATGAGTACAACAGAAAGTTTTCCCTCAGTTATGAAACCAAGGTTTAATCGAACCAGTAGGAGCAAGGAAACACCCCAAAGGTGTTATTAGCTGAGCTTTGGCAGGGCGCACTACCGGCGCTAGTAGCAACGTGGAGACCTGCACAACACAACCACAGAACTTTGTCCCCAACTTGCGATGAGGTTGTCAATCTCACCGTGTTTTGTGGAAAACAAAGGATTAAATGTATCGAATGGAAAGAAGTAAAAGTTTGCATAAAGTAAACACAAAGCAGAAACAGTTTATAGATTGTATGTAAAGACAAAGGACCGGGTGATGGCTCAATGCACGGCGCCCAGAAAAGTGTTGATGGCTCGTGGTTGATGTAGAGCTTGTTGGGAACCCCAAGAGGAAGGTATGATGAGCACAACAGCAAGTTTCCCTCAGTTAAGAAACCAAGGTTTAATCGAACCAGTAGGAGCAAGGAAACACCCCAAAGGTGTTACTAGCTGAGCTTTGGCAGGGCGCACTACCAGTGCTAGTAGCAACATGGAGACCTGCACAACACAACCACAGAACTTTGTCCCCAACTTGCGATGAGGTTGTCAATCTCACCGTGTTTTGAAGAAAACAAAGGATTAAACGTATTGAATGGAAAGAAGTAAAAGTTTGCAGAAAGTAAACACAAAGCAGTAAACAGTTTATAGATTGTATGTAAAAGACAAGGACCGGGATCCATAGTTCACTAGAGGTGGCTCTCCTTAGATAGATAACATGTTGGGTGAACAAATTACAGTGGGGCAATTGACAAACACCGAGAAAGCAATACATGCATATACTAATCATCTTGACTCCTTTGAGACTTGATTGGGCAATACAACATAATACATAGACCGCCATCCAACTGCATCTATGACTAATAATCCACTTTCAGGTTATCATCCGAACCCCCTCCAGTATTAAGTTGCAAACAACAGATTATTGCTTTAAGAACTGCGTGTAAGGTAAACAATACAATTGTTCTATGAACAAAGGATCGTTGTTTTCTCCCTAGTAGCAACAGCACATCTAGTACCTTAGAGATTTCTGTCACTTCCCCAGATTACCAGAGGCATGAACCCACTATCGAGCATAAATACTAACTCTTGGAGTTGCTAGCATCTACTTGGCCAAGATAGCTACTAACAACGGAAAGCATGCAAGATCTCAAATAACAAAGACATGATAGAATCAATAATCAATCTGAAATAGCATCTCAATATCCATCGGATCCCCGCAAACACAACATGTATGAATTACAAATAGATGATCTTGATCATGAACGGAGCTCACAAGATCTAGACATGAAAGCACAAAGGAGGAGAAACCAGCCATCTAGCTGCTACATGGATCCGTAGTCCAAGGATGAACTACTCACGCATCACACCGGAGGCTTGCATGGTGATGAAGAAGGCCTCCAGGGTGAATTCCCCTCTCCGGCAGGGTGCCGGGAAGAGCTTCAGATCCCTCCCGATCTAGGGATGGAGATGACGGCGGCTACAGACTCTTTCGTGGATTTTTCATCGGGTCCCAGGGTTTTCGTCCCGAGGGCAACTTATAGGCGGAAGGAGAGGCTGAGGGGGTGCTGGGGTCGGCCAAACCACCCCCTGGCGCGGGCCAGGCCTGGCCGCGCGGCCAGGTGGTGTGGCCGGCCCCTGGCCCCTCTTCGTCTCGTATTCTGGCACTTGATCCCTTCCGGAAAAATAGGCACTTTGGCTTTTGTCCCGTCCAATTCCGAGAATATTCATTTTCTGACTTTCCTGGAACCAAAAACAGCAGAAAACAGGCAGCTGGCACTGTGTCTCTTTTTAATAGGTTAGTCCAAAAAAATCATATGAAAAGTACTCCAAAGTTGGAACAAAACACAAGAAAGTGGATAAACCAAGCATGGAACACCAAAAATTATAGATACATTTGCAATGTATCAACATCCCCAAGCTTAACTCCTGCTCGTCCTCGAGTAGGTAAGTGATAAAAAGAAATAATTTTTGAGGTGACATGCACCATCAAAGACTTGATCAAAGTATTTGCAAAACATTCAAGGCTAGGATCATAGTACTTCAATCATAACATGAAAGACAAAGTTCTAGCAATAAGCAAAGAGACTATGATGCAACATGAAAAGGCACAGACAAAAGATTCATGAATAACAATGCTTTGCAAGACATTTGTTTGTTTCACATAAAGAAAACATAGCATAAAAGTATTCAGCTTGTCCCTCATAGAGTAGCAAATATAAATGCATAGGACACCTTCAAAGTTCATAAGAGTGACTAGATACAATAGTTTCAAACAAGCAATAACAAGTTATGCATCAATCAACTAGTCTTGGGACAATGCACATAGAACTAAGAATGGCCACTATGCTCTCAAAATAGGTGCATAAAGATAGAAGGTGGAGACTCAATATAATGGTGGAAGAAAGGCCTTTTGTAAAGGGAAGTAGGGATTCAAGTCTCATAAAGAGCTTCCAAAAATTATGGTACTTATAGCTTTCAGCTCTCATTGCCCCTATCATAAGCATCTTGAAGGTGGTTAAGGTTAAAGTGACACAACTAAGAGGATATGCTTGACAAGTTATAAACCGAAATCTCATGCCCCTTACTTACGAAGACCGATCCTCATGCTACTCAACTTCAGTCACGAGTAAGCTCTTGTCATTGTAAGTATATGTGTATCATTAAGAACCGCCAACGGGGTACCCCTTGCACATGATACGGGAGCTTTCCCATAATCAAAATGACAAGGCAAGCAGACAATGAGCATCTCAGCAATCTTTTTATTTGCTATTTGCATAGGTTTTTATTGAGGATGCTTCATAGAGTGCTCATTATGGTGATGCTGCAAGTTTCCACCATGATTAGGCATGGCTTAGGCTAGCGGCCTAGGCGTTTCTCTAACACACATACAAACTCCATGATCTTACAAGTTCCACTTTTATTTCACACCGCCGGGATCTATAAGCAAAATAACATAATATCAACGGGGTACAAAGTACAAGTGCAATGTTGAAAGCGTTCCCCATGGTACATGGTTCTGCTAATTTCAACTTATAAAGCGCAAGCATATACGCAACAAAGAAGGACCCAATGGTTCAAGTTTATTAGAGGCAATAAAGTAAAGTGCCATCAAGTTCGTGAGAGCTTTAATCACTAGTTTTCTCATAACAAGTGAAAGGTAAACAAAAGCAAGAATATACTTGGAATAGCATAAGCTAGTAGGTAGGTATGATGGACTCTTTGGAATAACTTGGTTTAGGGAGTTGGATGCATGAGTGGAACTCATACCTTGTTGTGGAGGCTAGCAAAAGACTGGGGGCGACAAACTAAGAGAGCAATAATGGCCATAATCATGCAGAGCGACAAAACATCATTGATCAAAGCATAAAGTGATGCTACAAGTTGAAAACTAAAGGATCATAAAGGCTATGGTGACTTGTGAAAGTCATAACATGGTGTGAGCATGTGCCAAGTCAACCCATATAAAGCATCAAAGGAGAATACCACTATACTATGCTTTAATATGCTAAAACAACGCATGATTCATCCAAGGCACATTAAGCAATCTCAATTGTTTGTAACAAGTCATGCTACAACAAAGAATACTAAGCATAAAGCCAAAACAATATCAAGCATGGCATGACAAAGTATAGGCCATAGTAAAAAACGAGCTCTTTTTACCACAAAAGTATGAACTTTCCTACTCTTTTCCAAACCAAACCAAATTGTTTGCAAACTAATGTATGAAAGAGGGGGTCCAACCAAATTATTTAGAAAACTAAGCAAACCAAGCAAACTAAAAACCAAAACGAAATCGAAAAGGAAGACGCTCCAAGAAAAACACAACTGTGCATGAAACAATAAAAATGAAGCGTTTGGAAGAAACCTGGAATTTTTATTGATGAAGAAGGGGATGCCTTGGGCATCCCCAAGCTTGACGCTTGTACTTCTTGGATATTTCTTGGGGTGACACGCCTGGCATCCCCAAGCTTGAGCTTTAGTCAATCCTTCATCTTATTACTCGTTCCTTCCATACACCTGAAAATTTTTCTTCATACAAAACTTCACACAATCTCATTAGCAACATTAGTGCACTTAAGATAAATAAGTCTCAAGGTTCAGTTATAACACCAAATAAACTTCCATTAGAACACTAGCTATTGTAGCACTTCCCTAAAAAAAAGCTCAATTCCCCAAAAGAACTCAAAAAGGAACCCACAAGAAGCAAATGCAGAAAATGGCAGAAATCTGTCAAAATAGACCAGCAGGTAAATACAAATTTTTTCGAAGATCTTATGTTGCTCAAATAAAAAAGTGTTAAACTAACGAAATTTAGATAACAACCTGGGGCAGAAGCACAAAAAATTACAGCTTATTCCGAAGTACAAAACTCTTTCAGGAATTTTTATGGTGAAGCACAGAAGTCTGTTTCGGGACAGCAACTTTTCCAATCATTACTTCTCTCTCATTAGAGGTTACTCTTGTCACAAAAAGCAAATAAAAAGGATAAGGAGAGGTTATTACAGAGGTAATAACTTCCAAGACTCAACTAAAACTCTTGGGTTATCTCCCAACAAGTACTTTTTTTTAACGCCTTTAAGTTAGGCATAAGAAGCAAAGAAAGAATCAAGTGTTCTCAAATGAAGAAGCATTAAGACCAAATTTTGTTTTCATAGGAGAAGCAAAAGAAATATTGTCTCTCTTTTTAGGGAAGTGTTCTATACCTTTCTTGAGTGGGAGTTGATATTTAATGGTGCCTTCTTTCATATCAATGATGGCACCAACAGTTCTAAGAAAAGGTCTTCCCAAAGTAATAGGACAAGAAGCATTGTATTCAACATCCAAAACATAGAAATCAACGGGGACATAGGAATCATTAACCATAATAAGAACATCATTAAGACTCCCCATGAGTTTCTTTTTAGCATTATCATCAAGTGGGACATTCAAATAACAATCTTCAAGAGGAGGCAAATCAAGCATATCATAAATCCTTCTAGGCATAATAGAAACATTACTATCAAGATCACACAAAGATTTGAAATCAAAGTAATTCACTTTCATATTAATGATGGGTTCCCAACCATCTTCTTGTTTTATAGGAATAGAAGCTTTATGTTTCATCTTTTCTTCTTTAATCTTTATGAGAGCATCAGTAATGTGTTTTGTAAAAGCCATGTTCATAGCACTAGCATTAGGACTTTTAGCAAGCTTTTGTAGGAACTTAATAACTTCAGAGATGTTGCAACCATCAAGATCAAAATCAACTTTATCATCTAAAGTAGTAGAACTATTAGTAGCCTCAACACTAGTGGTGGTGATAGTAGAAACACTAATGTTTCTAGCAATTTCATCTTCTCTTTCCCACTTAGCATGTAATTCAGCTAATAGTCTAACATTTTCATCAATTCTTACTTGTATGGCATTAGTAGCTGCAAAGGGATTCTCATTAGTTTTAGGTTTAGCAGCCATTTTATTCAAAGAAGATTGAGTTTCAGCCAAAGATGCTATATTTCTTTCAGCATTAGAGAGTTTTTCCTCAATAGTTTTATTGAAAGCAGTTTGTTTACTAATAAACTCTTTAAGCATAACTTCAAGTTCAGAGGGAGCACTCTTATTATTGTTGTAAGAATTTCCATAAACATTACCATTGTTGGGAGGATATGGCTTATAATTGTTGTTACCAAAATTGTTCCTGTAAGCATTATTACCATAAGAATTGTTGCCAAAGTTGTTATTTCTTATGAAGTTCACATCAGCATTATTACCATAAGCAACCAAAGAAGCTAAAGGAACATTATTTGGATCAATATGGGTTTTCCCATTAACAAGCATGGACATAATAATATCAATCTTATCACTCAAGGAGGAGGTTTCTTCAACATAATTTACCTTCTTACCTTGTGGAGCTCTCTCAGTATGCCATTCAGAATAATTAACCATCATATTGTCTAGAAGTTTTGTCGCAGCACCCAAAGTGATGGTCATAAAGGTACCTCCAGCAGCAGAATCCAATAGGTTTCTTGAAGAATAGTTCAATCCTGCATAAAAAGTTTGGATGATCATCCAAGCAGCCAGTCCATGAGTGGGACAATTCTTTACCAAAGATTTCATTCTTTTCCAAGCTTGAGCAACATGCTCATTATCAAGTTGTTTAAACTTCATGATTTCACTTCTCATGGATATAATCTTAGCAGGAGGATAGTATTTTCCAATAAAAGCATCTTTGCACTTAGTCCAAGAATCAATACTATTCCTAATTAAGGAATTCAACCATTCTTTAGCTTTTCCTCTCAAAGAGAAAGGAAACAATTTCAGTTTAATAATATCACCATCTATATCCCTATGCTTTTGCATCTCACAAAGTTCAACAAAGTTATTTAGATGGGAAGCAGCATCTTCATTACCAATACCAGAAAACTGTTCTCTCATAACAAGATTGAGCAAGGCAGGTTTTATGTAACTACCTCGGTGAATTACGCTCTTAGTTACATGCTTGGATGAGCGAAAGTGGTTAAAATAGTACGGTGGGGCCCAGGGGCCACTCACGGGTAGACCTTTCGGCCGTCCTAACCACTTCCAGAACATCAGGACAAGAACGAGCGGCGTAATCGGCAGGCGAAGGGATCAACTATATACACAAGTGAGTATGTATGCAAGCCACCATACAACTGTTCACAGAGCCATTCCATCTAAAAGAAATAGAAATATTGCAACGCCATACGGCAAGATCCAAATATCCTAGATAGAGGTAATATTTTAGGATATCTCCTCATACATCAAACATCAGAGTATCGGGCGAAAGCGGAAAACAAGATCCGAGTACGAATAAAAAGCAAATCGGCATAAGATGCCACATAAATAAACACATCCCGCCCACAGATCTCACGGATCCCCATCCCCGGAATCTCTACACCGAGTGATCGTTGCCAACATCATCCGTCTCCTCCACCCAGTATCCATCTTGTGAATACACATGTTCATCTGAATCAAACAATTTATCGTGTGAGACCCTAGGGGTACTCAGCAAGTCTTTATGCCTCTAAAGGGGACATATACCTGGGGTGACGCAATTGTAGCAAAAGATAATAACTAACAAGTCTATAGATACTCGCTAACCATCCGCCTAACCAATGATAGACGGATGTCCGTTAATTAGTAACAACAGTTATAACAGTATAATTAACAGATCCATCCTCCTTCTCGCTTACCAACGAGAAAGCGGATGAACAACCCATTTGTTGGCAGTTTTATTAACCATTCCATGAGTGTTGCTCTATTTACTAGTCAGTTACTTAGTCAAATTAAAAGCGGTACTTTAGTTGTACTTGTCTATGATCGAGAAACTGTGCTCCAAGTCGTCCATAACCGCGGACACGGCTTTCAGAAAGATTTACCCTGCAGGGGTGCACAAATAGCAACACACACTCGATCAACCTCGGAAAAACCAACTCAAAACCCAACAAGGCATTCACGACAAAGCAATCACAGGATTCAGAAATATTTCAGGGGCCACCCCAATAAGCTACCCGCAACAGAGTCGGCTGGCTCCGAGACGGACCCAGGGTTTGCGACGACGGCTGTAAACGACTGGGAACCCGAAAGTGTGACTGGGCTTGTCGATACCGCAAAAACATGGCGCATCCAAAACAGTACAGGTGCTCCACGCACAATCTTAAATAAGCAGTAAAGCATGGCATAAGTACAGGATAGTTTGTGGCCCCAAGAAATAGATATGAATCAAGCTCTGGCTCAGGACGGTCCACGGCCTCCCGGATGTGGATAGTGCGAATAGTCAAGGAATAGGAATCAAGTACCCGGTGTCCTACGGGACACAAGTGAGCATGAAAAACCAAATAACAGATATTGCTCACCGGCGCCTCTTTCATTAGTTATCCCATTACTACTCAGGTTAAGTTGTTTAGGTACCTCGTTATCCATCAGACACTCACATACCCTACACATGATGTTCTATGACTCGCATGGCTCAAACAACTCCTGTACTAATGGCTCATGGGATGGAGGAACAAGCTTCGGTGGGGTTTAAAAGTAAGGCTATGCAGTGCCTGGGATTCAATTTAATGCAATCGCAACTCAATGATGCAAGAATAAGATAGAGGCAATAGGTACTATATGTATGCAAGCATGTGGTAGTGCTTGCCTGGCAGCTCAGTTGAAGAGAGAGGTGGATCTGGGAAGTACTCCTGGGATTTCTGATATTTCCCCTGCTCGGCGTCTATCCGAAAGAAGAACCAAACAACCAAGGGCCAACATAAAATAAAGTGCACAAGCATATAAATAAAATGCGATAAGCAAACAATCATGTCATGATGAATGATGCACAAATTACATGGCAATAATGTAGCATGGCAAGGGTGAGGTGTGGGGACAAGAATAAATCATTTTATTATTTATTTGGTCAAGTTTTATTGCCATAAACAGTTCTGATTTTTAATAATGACATGATGCATGCTGCAATTCAGAACATGGAATGCATAAGCAGAACGGGCTCGTCGCGCTGATCGATTTAGACATATTATTTGTCAAATTTGGAGTTATAGAACTAAAGTTATGAATTATTTAAGATAAAGGCATTTATTGCAATTAAATTATTTCGAAATTTTAAATTGCTCAACAAATTATTTTGGATGGCATATTTGAATTCCTCACATTTTTCTGATTCAAAAACATATATCATTTGTATTATTTGGATTTATAATTTAAAAGTTATTTAAAACAGATTTAAAATCATATTTAAACATTTCTGAATTTGTTTTATTAAAAATAGATATACAGCGAAACTTTTTACACCCAGGTCATACCTAGCCACAGCCACCGGACGGCTGGGCCCGGGCTGACCTGGCGAAAACGGTGCGGTGGAAACTTTTTGCACCGCGGTGTCGCCAGCCACAGTCACCGACCGGTGGGCTCGCCGGTGGAACGGGCCCATACGTCAGAGACGTGGAAGGGGCGGCTACGTGGCGCGGAGGGGGCCGCGGGTTGACGCTCAGAAAACCCGGGGTGCTTTCCGTAAAAGAACAAGGAGGCTGACTGGTGGGTCTACAGGGCCACAGGGGGACTTGCGCGTGATCGACAAAAAGGTGCGGGGGCTTTCTGCAGAACCGCGAGCCCGAGCCTGAACTTGCTACCTACTCTGAATCCGGAAAGACCGACGGCAGCGGCGGCTTCGGACGAGGACGACGGCGCAACCACTGCGAGATAGCCTTCACCGCAAAAACGAAAAAGGCAGAGGGGATCTCAAGATAGAACTTTCGTGCTATGGGTTTTTGGCGGTGGGGTCTATGGCGCACCGGAGACGCAGAGGAACGGAGGGGCTTGGCTCACCGCGATGTCGGACAGGCGCGCATGGGGTCGGTCTCTGCCCGCCGCTTGCGGGGCGCGAAGCAAGCGCGGGAGGTACTAGGGAGGCACAGGGAGGCAGGGAAGAGGAAGGTGGATCTTACCTTCGCTGATTCGTCTAGGAATCGGGGCTAGGGCGGCAGGAGATGATGGCGGCGTCGGGGTACTGCACCGGAGTGCTCGACTCGGACAGGAAGGAGAGGAGGGAAGCCGCAGCTTCTCCGGCTCCCCTGGAAGACTGGATCGTCGCAAGGCCCCTTGGCGTTACTTTCCCGCGACTCCACGGACTCCGGCAAGATAGGAGCGACGATGCGGGGCTCTATCTGGCGTCGGCCATGGTACGGCAGAGAAGAGGGGGAGGGGAAACGGAGAAGGGAAGCTAGGGTTCGGAAAAGGCACGGCTCGGAGCGAGGATAAGAAGGAGGGGAGAGGGGCGTACGGGAGGCGTGAGCTGACGCGGCAGACGGCGGAGAACGGCCACCTGCCTCGCTTCCGTCAGAGCAGAGGAGAGAGGCGGGGTGACGGAGAAGAGGAACAGAGGGAGACGACGTGATCGAAGGGGTATGGGCTAGCTGGTTTGGGCCAGCCCAAGAGAAGGAGGGGGAGGAAGAAGGGCTCCGGGTGGGCCAAAAGTTGGGGCTGGGCTGCTGCTCTCTCTCTTCCTGTTTTTTTATATTCCTGTTCTGTTTTATTATTTGTTTTGGGTAGTTTTGGTTTTAATTCAAACAATAGCTGAACTCTTAACTATTTGAAACTTTGCAGATTGATTTGAAAAGAGGGGTTTTGACAACACAAAGACAAGAGGGAAACAAGACCTGGGAAAAGGGGATGCCCACAAGTAATTCAATTTAGGCACTTGTACAAGACTAAGAATTGGGTTTCACACTTTGATAAAATCATTAGGAAAAATATTGGACCCAAGCAAGTGGGTCCCAACTTGTAGAAACCAACATAGAGAGTTTTAAAAGAGAGAGGGAGATGGGGTTGACCTCACATGATCCTGCATGGCACATACACATGTGAGGGGATGATTTTGAGGGCACGTGGTAAGGAGAGATCAAACAAGGGGGTAGGGTTTTATGGTAAGAGCAAAAGAATAGAGCCAACACGAATTGATTCTCAAAGAACCATGCTCCACTCAAAATCCAAGTAAATCCCAAAAGAATAGAATGGTGGTGATTTGCATGGCCCATGCATGGGCATTAAATGCCATGTTTTATCTTGTGACAACAAAACAATGATCATGGCATTTATGCACATGCATTCCCAAAATATGGAGTAAAGCCAAACTAAAGGAAAATAGAATTGGATCCATCCCAACTCACATGAGCTGGATTAAATGCCAACAGAAGTAAAAGCTCATGGGTAATTAGGATGGTGGACTTATAAGGTGGTGACAAAGAAAGGTGATGGAGTTGAATAAAAGATATGCCCCCAACTCAACTTGGGCATCAAGCATTTATCAAGAACCAAATACAATATATCAAGAGCCAAATACAATTACTAATGCATATGAGAGAAGAACCAAATGAAAAGGGGTTTTATATGATGCTCAAATGCAAGGTGGTATGATGACATGAGCATGATATAATGATGATGCAATAATGATATGTAAGAAGTAGCATTTTATTATTAAACCATGTAGCATTACAGATGTTAGACAGATGGGATGCTACAACTCTCCCCCACTAAACAGGAATCTCGCCCCGAGATTCTAGGAAGAAGAAGACTCAAAGAGAATAGGGTACTCAGAACGGAGGTCATCCTCACGCTCCCAAGTGGCTTCATCAACGGAATGGTGCGACCACTGCACCTTGCAGAACTTGATAGACTTGTTGCGAGTCTTCCGTTCTGCGACTTCAAGAATTTTGACGGGGTGTTCTTTATAGGAGAGATCTTCTTGGAGATTGATGAGCTCATGGTCCACGGTCCTGCCGGGATCCTTGAAGCACTTCTTGAGTTGATATATATGAAAAACATCATGGACCTTGAGTTTTTCAGGGAGCTCAAGAGCATAAGCGACTTCTCCTCTTCTTCCACGAACTTTGGAAGGACCTATGTATCTAGGAGCCAGCTTTCCTTTGATACCAAACCGGTGCGTGCCTCTCATGGGAGTGACACGAAGGTAAACGAGATCACCAGGGACATACTCCATGTCCGTGTGCTTTCTGTCATAGTTGCTCTTCTGGCGACTTTGAGCAACCTTCAGATTTTCAAGAATGATGTGAACCTTCTCCTCCGCTTGAGTTACAATGTCGGGGCCAAACAATGTTCTTTCACCTGCGCCCGACCAACCAATCGGAGTTCTGCATTTGCGACCATAGAGAACCTCAAATGGTGCCATCTTTAGACTTTTTTGGAAGCTGTTGTTGTAAGAGAATTCAGCATAAGGAAGACATTCTTCCCACTTCATGCCGAAAGAGATAACGCAAGCACGGAGCATATCTTCTAGAATCTGATTAATCCTTTCAACTTGTCCTTGCAACTGAGGATGGTAAGCTGTGCTGAAGTTCAATTTTGTTCCCAAAGCATTTTGGAAACTTCCCCGGAACTTGGAAGTGAAGATGCTTCCACGGTCTGAACTGATCTCAAGAGGGACCCCATATAGAGAGACAATTTTGTTGATATAGAGCTCAGCCAACTGAATTGCGGAAATTGTTTCCTTGACGGGAAAGAAGTGAGCCACTTTAGAAAGCCTGTCGATGACAACAAAGATTGCATTGTTGACCTTCTGCGACCTTGGAAAACCAGTTATGAAGTCCATCTCTACTTTCTCCCATTTCCATTCCGGAGGTTTCAATTGCTGTAGAAGACCGGAAGGTTTCTGATGGACAACTTTAACTCTGCGGCAGACATCACACTCCGAGACATACTTGGCACAATATCGTTTCAACCCAGGCCACCAATACTGTGTTTTCAAGTCCATGTACATCTTAGTGCTGCCAGGGTGGATAGAAAGAACAGAATCATGCGCCTCCTTAAGAACTTGCTCTCTCAAACCCGGGTAGTTCGGAACAAACATCCGGTGTTCAAAGAAAAGAGCGCCTTGGTCGTCGACGTGGAAGGACTCATACCTCGGCAGTTGAATGTTGGAGATTATGTTTTTGGCATAAGCATCACCTCACTGACTAGCACGAATCTTTTCTTCCAAGAGAGGGGTTGCCAGAAGATTTAGAAGATACCCTTGATCCACAATTTCAAGGTTGAGCTTGTGGAATTCCTCGCACAAGAGAGGTTGTTGTTCTTCCAGCATGAGGTTGTTGACATAAGCTTTTTGGCTGAGAGAATCGTCCATCACATTAGCTTTGACAGGAGTGTAGTTGATGGTCAAATCGAAATCATTAATTGCTTCAATCCACCTCCTCTGACGAAGGTTGAGATCAGGTTGTGTGAAGATATATTTCAGACTCTTGTGATCAGAAAAGATTTCACAACGGTTACCAAGCAAGTAGTGCCTCCATATTTTCAAAGCAAAGACAACTGCTACGAGTTCAAGGTCATGTGTAGGATAGTTGATCTCATGCGTCTTCAACTGTCGAGAGGCATAAGCAACAACTTGTTTTTCTTGCATAAGGACCGCACCCAATCCTTGCAAGGAGGCGTCACAGAATATCTGGAAAGGCTTTGATGTATCTGGAGGAATCAAGACTGGTGTGGAAGTGAGCTTCTCTTTGAGTGTTTCAAAGCTTGCTTGACATGCATGAGTCCAAAGGTATTTCTTGCCTTTCTTGAGGAGATCGGTAAGAGGCTTCGCAATCTTCGAGAAGTTCTGAACGAAGCGACGGCAATAACTAGCCAAACCAAGGAAACTCCGGACTTCTTTGACATTTATGGGTGGAAGCCAGTCAACAATTGTCTTAATAGTTTCTGGGTTGACGGCAATGCCCTTGGCAGAGATGACGTGACCAAGGTAGGTGACTTCGTGCAGCCAGAACTCACACTTGGAGAACTTTGCATACAGGCGGTTCTCATGAAGTTTGTTTAGGACACACCGAAGGTGTTCTTCATGTTCTTCATTTGACTTAGAATAGACTAGAATGTCATCCAGATAGACCACAACGAACTTATCAAGATACTCCATGAAAACCGAGTTCATAAGCCTCGAGAAGGTGGCAGGTGCGTTGGTGAGACCGAAAGACATGACCGTGTACTCATACAGGCCATAGCGGGTGGTGAAAGCTGTTTTAGGAACATCTTCCTTGCGAATCTTGATTTGATGATAACCACTTCTCAAGTCAAGCTTAGAGAATACCATAGCTCCAGCTAGCTGATCGAAGAGATCATTAATCCGCGGAAGGGGATATTTATTCTTGATGGTTTTAGCATTGAGAGCCCGATAGTCAACACAAAGTCTATCAGTCCTGTCTCGCTTCTTCACAAATATGGTTGGGCTACCCCAAGAAGAAGTATTGTGCTGAATGAAACCCAACTTAGTGTTTTCAAGAGTAGTCATTTTTTTGGGGGGTTTTCAAATAAGAAAGCAAACTAGCAAAACTAATTTTTTTGTGTTTTTTTGAAAGAACAAAACAAGCAAACAAAGCAAAAAGAAACTAAGCAAAACAAAAACAACAAAGTAAAGAGATTGGTTATGAGGGACTCCCCTTGTGAAGATGTCCTTGACTCCCCGGCAACGGCGACAGAAAATCGCTTTAATGGCGTGTAGTTGACGTGGGAGTTTCTTCTTCTTTGTTCCCCGGCAACGGCGCCAGAAAATCGCTTGATGGCTCAATGCACGGCGCCCAGAAAAGTGTTGATGGCTCGTGGTTGATGTAGAGCTCGTTGGGAACCCCAAGAGGAAGGTATGATGAGCACAGTAGCAAGTTTCCCTCAGTTATGAAACCAAGGTTTAATCGAACCAGTAGGAGCAAGGAAACACCCCAAAGGTGTTACTAGCTGAGCTTTGGCAGGGCGCACTACCGGTGCTAGTAGCAACGTGGAGACCTACACAACACAACCACAGAACTTTGTCCCCAACTTGCGATGAGGTTGTCAATCTCACCGTGTTTTGCGGAAAACAAAGGATTAAACGTATCGAATGGAAAGAAGTAAAAGTTTACAGAAAGTAAACACAAAGCAGTAAACAGTTTATAGATTGTATGTAAAAGACAAGGACCGGGATCCATAGTTCACTATAGGTGGCTCTCCTTAGATAGATAACATGTTGGGTGAACAAATTACAGCGGGGCAATTGACAAACACCGAGAAAGCAATACATGCATATACTAATCATCTTGACTCCTTTGAGACTTGATTGGGCAATACAACATAATACATAGACCGCCATCCAACTATATCTATGACTAATAATCCACCTTCAGGTTATCATCCAAACCCCCTCCAGTATTAAGTTGCAAGCAACAGATTATTGCTTTACGAACTGCGTGTAAGGTAAACAATACAATTGTTCTATGAACAAAGGATCGTTATTTTCTCCCTAGTAGCAACAACACATCTAGTACCTTAGAGATTTCTGTCACTTCCCCAGATTACCAGAGGCATGAACCCACTATCGAGCATAAATACTAACTCTTGGAGTTGCTAGCATCTACTTGGCCAAGATAGCTACTAACAACGGAAAGCATGCAAGATCTCAAATAACAAAGACATGATAGAATCAATAATCAATCTGAAATAGCATCTCAATATCCATCGGATCCCCGCAAACACAACATGTATGAATTACAAATAGATGGTCTTGATCATGAAAAGAGCTCACAAGATCTAGACATGAAAGCACAAAGGAGGAGAAACCGGCCATCTAGCTACTACATGGATCCGTAGTCTAAGGATGAACTACTCACGCATCACACCGGAGGCTTGCATGGTGATGAAGGCCTCCAGGGTGAAATCCCCTCTCCGGCAGGGTGCTGGGAAGAGCTTCAGATCCCTCTCGATCTAGGGATGGAGATGACGGCGGCTATAGACTCTTTCGTGGATTTTTGATCGGGTACTTAGGGTTTCCGTATCAGAGGCAATATATAGGTGGAAGGAGAGGCCGAGGGGTGCTGGGGTCGGCCAGACCACCCCCTAGCGCGGGCCAGGCCTGGCCGCGCGGCCAGGTGGTGTGGCCGGCCCCTGGCCCCTCTCCGTCTCATATTCTGGCACTTGATCCCTTCCGAAAAATAGGCACTTTGGCTTTTGTCCCATCCAATTCCGAGAATGTTCATTTTCTGACTTTCCTGGAACCAAAAACAGCAGAAAACAGGCAGCTGGCACTGTGGCTCTTGTTAATAGGTTAGTCCAAGAAATCATATGAAAAGTACTCCAAAGTTGGAACAAAACACAAGAAAGTGGATAAAACCAAGCATGGAACATCAAAAATTATAGATACATTTGCAATGTATCACCAGGATCCATAGTTCACTAGAGGTGGCTCTCCTTAGATAGATAACATGCTGGGTGAACAAATTACAGCGGGGCAATTGACAAACATCGAGAAAGCAATACATGCATATACTAATCATCTTGACTCCTTTGAGACTTGATTGGGCATTACAACATAATACATAGACCGCCATCCAACTGCATCTATGACTAATAATCCACCTTTAGGTTATCATCCGAACCCCCTCCAGTATTAAGTTGCAAGCAACAGATTATTGCTTTATGAACTGCGTGTAAAGTAAACAATACGATTGTTCTATGAACAAAGGATGATTGTTTTCTCCGTAGTAGCAACAGCACATCTAGTACCTTAGAGATTTCTGTCACTTCCCCAGATTACCAGAGGCATGAACCCACTATCGAGCATAAATACTAACTCTTGGAGTTGCTAGCATCTACTTGGCCAAGATAGCTACTAACAACGGAAAGCATGCAAGATCTCAAATAACAAAGACATGATAGAATCAATAATCAATCTGAAATAGCATCTCAATATCCATCGGATCCCCGCAAAGACAACATGTATGAATTACAAATAGATGATCTTGATCATGAACAGAGCTCACAAGATCTAGACATGAAAGCACAAAGGAGGAGAAACCAGCCATCTAGCTACTACATGGATCCGTAGTCCAAGGATGAACTACTCACGCATCACACCGGAGGCTTGCATGGTGATGAAGAAGGCCTCCAGGGTGAATTCCCCTCTCCGGCAGGGTGCCGGGAAGAGCTTCAGATCCCTCTCGATCTAGGGATGGAGATGACGGCGGCTACAGACTCTTTCATGGATTTTTGATCGGGTACTTAGGGTTTTCGTCCCGAGGGCAACTTATAGGCGGAAGGAGAGGCCGAGGGGGTGCCAGGGCTGGCCTCACCATCCCCTGGCGCGGGCCAGGATGGGCCGCGTGGCCAGGTGGTGTGGTGGCCCCCTGGTCCCTCTCCGTCTCGTATTCTGGCACTTGATCCTTTCCGGAAAAATAGGCACTTTGGCTTTTGTCCCGTCCAATTCCGAGAATATTCATTTTCTGACTTTCCTGGAACCAAAAACAGCAGAAAACAGGCAGCTGACTTGTTAATAGGTTAGTCCAAGAAATCATATGAAAAGTACTCCAAAGTTGGAACAAAACACAAGAAAGTGGATAAAACCAAGCATGGAACATAAAAAATTATAAATACATTTGCAATGTATCAACATCCTCAAGCTTAACTCCTGCTCGTCCTCGAGTAGGTAAGTGATAAAAAAAAAATTGAGGTGACATGCACCATCAAGGTGTGGAGCGGCCTGCAAAGGGATGATCCAAGATACGGGCAACGTCACGGAAGGAGGCTATGTAGCAGGTATCTCCGTTCATCCATACCATGTTGATGTCCTCACTACTATTAACACCACAGTGCCATAAAACTGATGAATGAACCTGATGTTGTAGTTCTCTTGTGTTTGCATGATCCCGTGTAATCCAAGCTGAGCAGTGATCCAAAGGAAGTCTTCAAAGTAGGCCATGTGCTTCCTCATGTAAGGAAAATTCAACACTGTTTGAGGGCAAACTAGGTACTTGGTGAGAGAGGCTTAGAATTCCTTGAAGATAACCTCTTGTTCCTTCCTCCAAACGCAAGTATCTCACTAGTGTGGGGCATCTCATAGAAGTTGCGCCTGCGCATCTCAAAGTAGTTACTTGGAGACATTCCCTTTAGGGAGGTTATATTGTTATACTTGGCCAATTCAGCCAAGGTTGGGAGACACTACATCATTGGCACTCTGATCCTCCAAATTAATTATTCCAACATCCTGACAGATCTCGTGCCCATCCATTAACATGTACTCATCGTCGTCAGTAAAATAGACATGGTTCGGTAGTAGCCTTGGGTAGTCCTTTGTAGAAAGGCAATAAGTATAGTTATGCCCGATGAACAATGCATTATCCCCAATGTCCGGACAGGAACAATCTGCTGGCTGTCAAAGTCAGCCTTGAATATATAACCACGAGTTGTATGTATCTCCTCTTGCTCACCACTTGTTCTCTTATTTATCCTCCATATTTGCAGCACATCGACATACGATGTTTTGGCTATGTACACATATGCAGTGAATGGCGAGGTGTCCTTGAAAAACATTTCGAGCGTGGTGTGAGAACCTTCAATGGCATAGCGATGGATCCCGCCTAGGAGATTCATCTCGTGGAGCGCCCCATCATCGCCAAATATTCAATCGGAGTAATCCAGTAGTTTAGAGGGTGAGGAGGCGATCCAGTGCCACTTCTCATCGCCGATTCTCACAAAGGAGAGATCCCTGTAGGGGTTGTGAATGAGCACGACCTTACAATCCCCCAGGAAAGGCACGTAGGACAGCACGACCTTGAGATATAGGACTCCCCGGAGAACGTCCATCGTGTAGGGCTACGGTTCCTCATCATAGAGAGAAAGATCATAGGTTGCGGCTGGGTTGAAGACGGGGCCTACCTTCTCGATGGTGGCGACTGAGGGGAGAACGACCTGCTCGCGGCTGACAGGGGTGAGGAGATAGAGCTCGGACCGGGCGTCACCGTGATGAGCTACCCGTGCGAGGAGCCAACGATGTAGCGCTCCCCGATGGGAGGGTCCCGGAGGCGCGCCCTGTAGTCATTGTCGGCGAGGATGAGGAGCTCGGCGGCGGAGGTGATGTAGAGGAGGAACGAGGTTTGGGGTGGCTGTAGTATTAAATTGTTGCCCTAGCCAATTATTTCAATAGTCCGAACTGATGGAAAGACGATATGCAACATATTTTATATTCTCAACACTCCCTTGGATTCGATTATCTGCAGAATCTTTTTTTTATACTGCGTAAGCAGGGTCTTGAACTTTAGACCTCTTGGTTGTGATACCATATTGAATTAAATGCACTAGCCATCTCAACCAAAAGTCCAAACTGATGGAAATAGCTAGGCTATATATTTATATTCTTAACACTCCCCTCGCGTCTAGGCTATTTAAGTCTTTAGCGTGGGTTCAGTGCAGGCCGCAGAATCTTTTTTAAATTGCTCGAGCAGGGTCTTGAACTTGAAACCTCTCGGCTCTAATACCATATTGAATTGTTTCTCTATACATCTGAACCAAAAGTCCGAACTGATGGAAAGATGATGCACGCCATATTTTATATTCTCAACATGTAGATCTCGAGGCGGCGAAGTTCGCAGACGGTGGCGTGCCAGGAGGTGCATACGTCGGCGGTGCAGAAGAGGTCAGGAAACTCGAGCTCGCCGATGTTATGGTATTGCTAGAGGAAGGGCGCAAGAGGGCCGGCCGGGGGCCTTGCCCACGGCCGGTGGCAAGAGGGAAGGGATTTCCTTCTTAATTCTTGCTTGATTAGATTGATACATCTCCTCTCCTTATATAGATTATATAGAGAGGTTTACTTGACTCTCAAGCAAGGCTTACTTGACCCCTAAGCAAGTGACCCTTATCTCTAATTAACCCTAAGACTAATGGGCTATACTGCCAGCCCAGGCCCATGACGTACTCTAACACTACACCCCACCTGGACATGCAGCTCGTCCTCGAACTGCAACCTAACCAACTTATAACGATGACTCGACGCGACACAAACCTCACACTTAAAAACAAGCCTTTTACATCTCGGCTTGGTTTATTACTCTCAACCTGAAATGGGTTGGGACGCTCTATTTTGGACCCCTTAACAAAAAATGGACACCATCCGCACGACGTACGTGCACGTGTACAGCCACCTGGATCCCATGGACACTATCTGGACAAACGGAGTGCATGTGTACGGCCACCTGGAAGAGGTCGCAAGAGCGACGAGCGGAGGCACCCTCGCGGCGGCCGGCGACGGAATGCAGTGGTGTTACACGGTGCGCTCCTGTCGAGGAGGGGTGCGTCCTCCCAACCGCTGATGTCGCAGACTTTGAGGTCGCTGCACACGGGGAAAACAGGATGCTCGCCGCTCGTGGGGGAAACCGTATGCCCAAGAGCCCCGACGCAGCGGACGAGATCGAGGTCCTTGGCGTAGCGAAGGGCAACTTGGAGGAACGGCAGCTGCAGACCACGCATCTCCCGCACACGCCGGCGCGCTAGGAGGCCGCACGCAGCAGCCTGCAGCCTCACCGCCGCCGACACGTGGCGGGTAGCGATCCAAGACGGAAGCGGTGACGGCGAGGGCGGGAACCGGACTTGGATCGGAACTCCCGTCGGCGCGGTCATAGCTGGCCCGGGGCTGAGTGGCAGCGGCGGCTGCTGCAGCAGGGCCATGGCCGCGACGGGGCCCGCGAGGGGCTGGGACGGCCACGGCAACCAGGGCGTGGTGGTGGCGACGACCGCGGCGGAGACCGCCAGATGCGGCGGCTGCCACGGCAGGAGCAGCGGCCTGGTGGTGGCGGCCGGTGGTGTGGCCAGCGGCGGCCCGTAGGGCCTGGCCAAGTAGAGGTGGATCTCCTGGACCGCGGTGACGAGATCGCGGAGGGCTGCGGTCATCTCCACCGGGGAGAGAACGGCGGGGGCATCAGAGTGCAGCGGCGGCGGGTGGGAAGAACTCGGTGGAGGGCTGGACATGATCGAACCCGGGAAAGCTGATACCAAATGTTATGGTGGTGCTAGAGGGAGGGTGCAAGAGGGCCGGCCGGGGGCCTTGCCCACGGCCGGTGGCAAGAGGAAGGGATTTCCTTCTTAATTCTTGCTTGATTAGATTGATACATCTGGAGAGGTTTACTTGACTTCCAAGTAAGGCTTACTTGACCCCTAAGCAAGTGACCCTTATCTCTAATTAACCCTACGACTAATGGGCTATACTGCCAGCCCAGGCCCATGACGTACTCTAACAGCCGAGGACGGAGATGAGGACGTCAGACGGCAACTTGGACCAATCGGGACTGGCCATCGTAGATTCCTCCATTGGGTAGGGATCTAGCGGGAAAGAGAGCCAAATAGGGCGTCAGGGTATATATACGCCGGCTATGTAGGAGAGCACATCGCCGCCAGTGGTCCGGTGCCTAGGAAGTAGGAATACACTCCCTATTTTTTCTTCCGAGGAGAGTTGGAGCAGAATTACGGGGGATGCTAGTCACCGCTCGACGCGGCGCTGCCCACCGCGAGCCGCTTGAAGCGGCGGCAATTGGGCCGGCCCAGTTTAGCGCGCCTTTTTTTCTTCTATATCTTATATTAAACTCTGAACACTTGTATAATTAGGATTAAAAAGCAGTGAACATTTATCCGAATACTTTTGAAGAATTTATGTTGTGAACCCTTCAAATATAGGAAAAAATCCACTGTATTTTATGTTGTTGCTCTGATTGGTAAACCTCTAGGGACGGATAAGAATAGTTTGAGGAATTTGACTTATGTCAGAGTAAAAGTTGCTTGTTTAGATGTTACTTTAGTCCCTAACATAAGAGGAGGAGAGATGAGGGGGATTTATGAATTCTGGTACACTAGGGAGATTTTTGCTCCTGATGTTCTTCCCTCAATTCCAGTTTCTGTAGAGGCAGGTGGTCAAGGTGCCAATGGAGATAATCTTGGTCTTGCTGAGAATAACACACCTAATGTCAGTAGTGCTGGAAAAGAGAGAGGAGGAACAATTAATGTGACACGACCTCCCACTAATACTGCTAGAACTGGGTTAGGTGGTGAGGTGAATAGGGATCTTCCTCAGTGTGCTGATTGGGAGAAAGGTAAAGAACCCAGGGTGGAGCATGAGACTTCTGAGAACACAGGTGATGTATCTTTTGGCACCAAGATAGATCAGTTGTGGGCTAGTGGTGGGAATGCTAGGGGAATTGTCATTAGAGAAACTCCTACCAATGAAAATGTTGGAAATATGAGTGATAATAGGGAGCAAACAGAAAACAGGCATCATCAAGATAATGTTCAAGAGGATACTCATGTTCAAGATCAGGAAATGGGGGAGGTGCACATGGAGGTGGCACAAGCACTTGCCCCACAAGAAGTTGGTGTTGTGATAAATCATGGGGATCCAGCTGGTGTGCAGACTTTCCAAGAATTCATTCAGGATCTAGTGGCAAATAAGGGGAGTGATAAGTATTATGAACTCAAAAAGCAATATGCTCACTTGCTGGATCCTGTTGAGGAAAATCAAGGTGATGTGGAAATGAATGATGATGAGGAGGGAGATGACTCTGAAGATACTCTGGTTTCATCTGCTGATAATGGTGTTGATGTGGAAGTTAATTCTCATGTGGACTACATTCCCAATTTTGTGATGGGTCTTCCTGTTCCTTCTCAAGAGAAAGTGGTTGTCCAGGTGTGATCTTCTCAACCTGAGTTGATATCAACTCTAGAGACCTTTCAGGGCTTCATGGTGCAGGTGAGCAGGAGGCCTTCAGGAGTGGGGCTGAGGTGTTACAAAGGAATGCGATGGAAGATGCTACGACTATGGATGTTGCCCCGGTTCCGTTATTGGGCTTGTCGATTAATGATCCTGCTCATAACAGGGGTCCTAAGGACTCTCAGGCTGATGGAGAGTGAACAAAGAAACGAAGAAAGAAGCTCCCTGGTGTCTGTTTTGTGTTGGTGGAGCTCTGAGATGCGGTTGTTATAGTTTCCCTGATGTTGATACTTGCTCTTGTGATAAACACTAGCTGTGTGCGGTGATCTTGAACTTCCCCTTGCTGTAGTTGGTTTGATAGTACTTCAGTTTCTGTTTTTTGTAAAACTTAAGGCAGGTCTCTGTTCCGTTACTGATGATAGTGAAACCCGATCCTCATGTTGAGGATTGTATGGGGGAAAAAAGCAGCATGTGCAACACTAGATGGATATATCTAGATGTTTCCTTTAGCATTTGGGTTCTTTGGTTCAGAGACTGAAGATAACATTCTAGAAAGCTCCCAAGAAATTCAGAGCTGAAGAGTAAGGTTTGACAAAAAAAAATCGTTTCAAAGCTCCCAAGATATTCAGAGCTGCAGAGTGAGGTTTGACATGGCAACAGCACAGGGAACATCTACCTAGAGAACACAAAGACATGACAAAACTTTGCTTCCCGTGGACTGGAGAAATGCAAAGTCAGCTAGCTGATGGAGCTATTATTGTAATAATTAATTAATCAGAACAGGATACTGCCTTCTCTTCTATTCCCAATTACCACCAGTTACTTTACCAGTACAAATCAAAGATTCTCCACTGGAGCCATGCCAGTCAGAATAATAAGCTAGCTGTGCAGGCAGGAATACATGCTCTCTACATACCAACTCCTCCATCGCATACAAAGGGTTGGTTGCTACACACCCATATAACCCCATACATAATCCACCTTACTCCTACTACTACTACTCCTTGTTCCGTGCGGCGCGGTCCTTCTTATGCCCGCCAAGGATCCTGGAGATCTGCAGGCCTCGGCTAAACGCCTGGTTGAACAGCATCCGGGTCTGGAACTCCGACACAAAGGGGAACCACGCCAGGAACGCGATCGGGGTGAAGAGAAGGAGGCCCATGATGATCTCGTAGCCACGCGCCAGTGCACGGATCGAACTCCACAGCTGGAACTTCACGATCGCTGGCTTGATGGCCTGCGCCACCTGCTCGTTCAAACAGCAGCAGCACATGTGTTCAGACCACGACAGGTGTAGATAGGTTCACCGGAAGCAAGTAGGATCAGGAGCTAGCTTGCACTTACCAGCAGCAGGCCCCACCCGGTGGGCATGAAGGCGAGGATGCACACAAAGATGTCCTGGACCGTCATGTGGGCGAGCGCGATCAGGATTATCACGACGGTTATGAATGTGATGAATATCAGCCCCTTGATCAGCCGGAACACCAGCTGGAACTCCGCGCTGAATTTCAGCCTTCCCACCGACACACCCTGCAATGCAGAGGAGGACCAACAGTTAGTTATATTAGCGCACAACAGGATGCAGCCTCACATGTGCTGCTGTGCACTTGTGGTGTTTACCTTCATCACCAGCAAAATCACAAAGATAACCACCCATGACAAGCAATACACCTGAAAGAAGAAGAGCATCAAACAGAGAGTTCAGCAACAGACAGTAAATAAAGTAGTAGTAAACGCAACTTAAATAAGATAGTAAGTGCTAAGCAAATTACCAGCACGCTCTTGTTGTGTTTGGTGATGTGCAGATGATAAACGAGCCCATACTGGTAGATGAAGAAGCGCGACGCGAGCACTATCTCAAGAACAGTGCCACGCTTTCCGGAATGTTTAAGAGGCTCGTGCTCCTTCTCCCACCATGACTCCCAGCTCTTCTCCGGCGACACGCCAATACCGCCACGGTTGCTGATCCACTTGTTCCAGTCAGTCCAGTCATCCACAATCTTCTGCCACTCGAACCCAGAAGGGTTAAACAGGAACGGCGCAAAGAGCCAGGTGAAAACCAAAAACCACATGGAGAACGTGATGAAGATGTAGGCGATGGCTCCTCGATACGACTGCCCAAAGATTTCAAACACAATAAGCAGAATCATCAACTCGATGCCCTTCACAAAGTGGCTCCGTGAGTACAGCCGGTAGTTCTCAGCAAACTTGGCATGGAACACCACGAACCCACGTCCAGTAGCTCTATACTCGGCTCCTCCATGAAGCAGCGTCTTTCCATAGTAGTGGGTTTTGGTCCCAAGAGAGAATGTGAAGAAGACAGATGCTAACTGCAGCTGCATCAGCACAAAGTCACTCAATGCAGTTCTGAAGCCTCTCTCTAGACCAATTTCCATCATCATAGGGAGTGCCATCAAGAACCCAAGCTGCACAAAAGACTGTGAAGCAAGAGCAACCCGCAGATTATTATTGTGGTTAAACCTCTTTCCGGTGGCTAGTTCATCATCAAGACCACTGAGGACAAGATACAGACGCCCGTAAAGGAACACGTATACGGTCCACACCGTAATCTGGAAAGGGAACAGAAAAGGCGCAAAGGTTAGAATTAACCAATGGCTCAGAAAGTAAGAAGGTCCAGGGCAAAGACATTAGTACCATTGTGCTGAAGTAAAAGCCAATAGTAGTATAGTAGCACGACAACATCCTGAAGAAATCAAAACGATGTCCAAGTCGGTAGACGTCACGGCTAAGTGTTTGTTCCCCATTGCCGTATGCTATTTTCGCCTCAAATAATGAAATTTGATTGAGACCAACATCTCTTCCCTTGCCAACTTGCATGTATTCATGATGTGTAACGTTTCCTTCTCGCAAAGTTGAATTGAATCCTGTAATAGAGAAACAGTTATTAGCATTATATTTACAAGTACCAACACAACAATACCAAAGATTTGATAGCATACCAGCAAATATGTCCTCACTAAGATTGATAATCTTAGATGCTTTGCTTACACCACCCCTTGTGAGGTGGAAAAGTCGATCAAAGATATCAGGGTGACCATAATGAAATCGAACCCTGCACATAGTGATAATGTTCAGGAAAACAAATCATAAACAGGTGTTCTTTAAAATTTCTTCGGAAAAAAAACGTATTTAGTAGTGAACAGTTACACTGACAAAAGAGACAAAACCAAGCAGTCCACTCAACTGAATAAACAAAAACTAGCACTCAATTGAAAACTTCAATGATGTTTCATCAGTGCCAGAATTAGTGACTTACAAATTAGTAGAAACATACAAAATTAAGTAAATGGAAGTATTAAACCTATGCATGACATGGACTATATTGTGATTTGAGTCATATATCCATAAAATGCTAAGTTACCTCAAAGGATTGGCAAGTACACGCTGCCCAATTGTCACAAAACTTGTTTCTTGGTTTGACATGAACCAAGCAAGAGAAGAAACACTGCAAAAGAAATCATGTGATAATATTGTAATTTACCGAAGTAAATGGCAGGACAAGTCACAAAATAATCGCAATTTAAAAGGTCAATGGCCACTCAGTAACATATACCTGCCAGTGAATATGTGTTCTCTTACACCAAGTATTGATGGATACCTCACACCATCATGTTTCTTCGTAAACTCTTGCAGCAGATTTCTCATTTTCAGGGTCTCCTCCATATAATGTTCCTGTTGTGGAAGCATGATCATAACTAAATGGCCCAAGAATCCTAGCAGAAAAAGAAGCACCAATGATGTATACCTGATTCATGTCTATAGTTTGTAGGCCTTCACCTCGAGTAAAAATTATCGCATGGTTCTGATTTTCTGGTTTTCCTTCACCTAACATTGCATTACCTGGAAGTTTTATCCTGTATATGTCCTATACAGCAAATGATGCGAGGAAAATAAGTTCATATCATTAAGCATCACTGAGAAAAAGAAGTGCACCCATTCGAAATAGCACTTATTGTGCCTCTACTACATTCTTCTGCATACCACATGAAGTAAAACATAATGGCACGATCTCTTTAAATCATTTGTTTTGCATAGTGCATTCTTTTATTACAAGCATCACACCATGGCTAATCTGCTCAATAAATCATTTGTTTTGCATAGTGCATTCTTTTATTACAAGCATCACACCATGGCTAATCTGCTCAATAAACCTACAGCTGCCTACCACATATGCCATGAAATTCGGTTCCAGGAGCAAAAGGTAGAACAGGCAATAAATTTGTCTGGTGCATGCAATTCTGTAATAACCATCTGGCTGACTAACAGACTATTCACTATTCCCATGCCTGTACCCAGAGAAAAATTCTGCAGGCAATTAAGTGGCTAGATGCACAATATATAATTGATTGTGTTCGGAATAATCAACAATCGAATGCAAAAGGCATTTCATGGTACCTGATCGAGTTTCTGACCAGGATCATCAGGCTTGGTTACTGCCGCCTTCACCAGCGCTGAGTAGTAAACCTTCTCTATCTTCTTGCTCCTATCTGTGGTTGGCTCTTCGACTTCATCAATATAGGCAACCCGAAGTGAAGGATAACTGGTAAATAAAGTTTCCTTTTCAGTCATTGATGAAGTGCATAGTTTGAATATCCGTTCTATTAATAGAATGTATTGCAATGATTAATATTGATAATGAAAAATATTTAACAGGTTATCATAGAAAACCAATGGTAGTATGTCAGAACTTGATTAGAACATATCAGTTATCAAGAAAAAAATAAGAATTGCAGAATGTAGGTGTAATGCTTGTATTCTGAGACAATCCCACAACCTACCTAGTTTTTCTACTGTTTGACTAATAGATCATAATCCATTTTCATGTGGAGTACTTTGCAAGAATATTTTATTCCAGTTATGAATTGTGACGTTTCATAGAAATGAATTGAAGGACAACCAACATATTTAGGATAAATTAGAAAATGAAGCTATGATATCTCAATGTGACGATTGACAAGGAACTTTTATCCTAATACCCTCTGCAGAGCTTTAATCTTGAAACAATACTTACGTTGTCATGAGTCGCAGAATATCCTGTGCACGATGATCGCTAGAACGTTTCTGGATACCGTATTGCTGACATGATACAACGTATGTAAACTTCATGTCAGCGATAGCTTTGCATTGAGTCAATAATTTTGATTCTTCCGATAATATGTCTGCAGCTCTGAAGCCTTCCATAAGATCTGAGGAAAGCAAGAAAATCAGTTACCAAAAGAACGTGTTCAGAATCACCAAATCTGTAAACAGGCTCTGTCACATAAAAATACCATCCTCTCTGGCCATATCAAGAAAAGACTGAAGCACCAAAGCTTGTCTGTAGTACATCATCCCTCTTACTGTAAGATTTGTGCAAATGTTATTGAGGCAAAGAAAATACCAAACAAGATATCATGCGCAATATGTTTCTTCAGTACTAAAAAAGTTCCTTCAATGAGAAGTATATAGGGCCTTTAAAAGAAGAGGCTGAGGGGGATACCAGTTCTCGTCAAAGTTTGGCCTCTATAAGATGCCCAAAGGCGAAGTTCATCTTCCGATTGTTCAGTTTCACGAAGTTCCTCTTCATTCTTGCACTGTACCCTTTCAAGAAAATTTTTCCATTCATCTGCAAGGAGATGAGAAGCAAACGTGACTTGGATGTTAAGAAAGACTGGATTACTAGGACATCCTAGTTGGAATTTTTTGACATTCATGGACATACCAGGGTAGATCTTTTGCAGGTAGAAAAGGATAGAAACCCCATCCTCATTCTGGTCCTCTAGTGCTTGTGAAGAGAAAAGAACGTCCTCTTTGTAATAAGGAGTCAAGACACTGCAGTACAGAAGTTATTCCGTGAAGATGCAATATGACAAATGTTCAATTCATTGTAACTCGAGTTAATGCAAGGAACAGAATTTCTCAAAGGCTGTACTACATGAGGTGCATCTGTAACACCACAGCCCTTACCAGTTACCACCACTTCACCAGCATAACAGCGTGTAAATTGTTCAGGGAGTAACAAAGTATGTGCATTTAAATTAAAATATATGAAGGCAACTAGAAGCAAAACTCTAGGGGCAACAACTTTAGGGAGTAATGGACGATACAGAAGGAAGCTAATCCAGATCCATCACACAATCAATCAAGCATAGTACAATACACCATAATTTTAGAGAGACCAAAAACTTACGAGAAGGGCAGCATTTGCCGCACTTTTGGAGCATGTGGCATCTCCATAAAAAGGGAATTAGCAAAGAAAGATATCCTCCTTCTAGCATCCAGGTTTGTTGGAACATCCATAGCAGATTCCTTCACTGTGAGCAGAAGGTGAAGCCTTTTTATCTAGAACCAAGAACATGAGCACCAATTTTAGAAGCATAGTTTTAATATTGAATGTGCAAACATGTACCCACTTCAAATGAGAAAAATAACAAATCCCAAACATAACCTTTTCACTCCATGCATGTGATTTCTTTACAGGAAATTCAATAGCTTTAGTGAACAACTGTTCCTGTTCCTGTTGGTCAAGTGGTGTAATTCCTTCATGCTTTCTGTTATTTCCACCATGTACCGTTTCCAGTAGCCTGATCAAGAAATAGCAATACATATAAGTAAGAAAGACAACACACACAACAACCAATAACCTAAAGCACGTAATGTCCAAAGAAATCGGTACAACAACCTGGCATGTGGCTGATGGTAAATCATGCATAGAAAGTGAGTTATCGTGAAAGCAAATCATGTATGGATCACACTATTGACTGGAAAGAAAATATATCGTACAGAAAGTGAACGCTAGTCAGTTAAGGCCATAAGGGTACTATGTGCTGATGGGCTGGTTGCTTGCCCGCGTGTGCAGCGTGCCTGCGTGTGTGCAACACCCTTATACTCTCTCTATGTAAGAAAGGGCGTTCTGCTAATTACTACAGTATAATGATACTTAGGTATTTCACCCACTGCGTCCGTGTGTGCGTGTGCAACACCCTGTACTCTACATGGTGAAGGCCATTCTACTAGTTTCTATTGTAGAATGATAATTAGATCTCTCACCCACTGAGTTGTTCTTCCATTATATCCCTTGTAACCACCTCGAGCATATCCTGAAACAAAATGATGACCTGGCCTTGGTCTTCTTTGTTATTTTTTTGCTGCATGGAATGAAAAAGAATCAGGTCGTATACACATTCAAATTGATCCTAACATGATGACTAATTTTGTACCAATATGTCAAGCAGCTCGATAAACTTCTTGCTCAGGGTAGGTAGGTTACTCATGTGCAGCTCCTTTATCAGAGTGTCGTCTGCTATATGATCGTCCACCATTTTAAAAATCTTTTCAATGAAACTGAAATGTACGTCATGAAGTTTGTCAGAATAAAAGAAAATCAAGATTGAATTACATTTAAGAGTGGGAATGTAGATCATACTCTCTCTCCCGAGGACGAACCACTAAAGCATATATGATGTTTCTGAACGAAGCATAGCATTCCTTGATAGCATAAGTAAAATATGGGTCCGACTTCATCCTTTTCTTTAGATCACGATCTTTTCCTCCACTATCTGCTGCCATATCCAATGCTATTGGAATCTGAAACAGTTAATAAAATAAAATGAAACAATGCCTCGTTTTACCAAAAATAGCAAGCAGGAGTTGAATGAGAATATGTACCTTGCTAGCAAGCAGGAAAGGTGGCCATTGGATTATATCCATTTCACGATCTTTGCAGTATGGAACAAGTAACAAGTCCTTTTCCCTGACCAGAAGGCAATAAACAGGTCAGCAAGAATTCAAAGAAAGGCAGTCAATTGTAAGGGTAGATATTAGATGGCACACCTGTTATCTATCAAGTCTTCCTCGCGGAAGCTTGTGATAATTAGATTCCAAATCTGAGCAAATCTCGCAGCTATCTTTTCTTCTTCTTTGCTATCCTCGGGTTTCTAAAAGTAACTTAAGCACGTCAGATGCGAAGATACAAGAAAAATAAAACATAAATGCTACCTCGTGCCAGGGATCCACACCTAATGTGGTCTCTAATAAAATATGCAAATCAAGAAATCCGTACCTGGGAATGTTTACTAGAGAAAGCAGAGCGGAATCCTCTCCTCTTTGACTCGTTTGGAATCAAGTGATCGTTGAAAGCCTTTGGCAAAGATTCGAAGCGGGATCTTAACATTCCTAAGGTCCGTATCTGATTTAATAAGACCAACAACAGCAAAGACTCTGTAAGTTACTTCGTTCACGTGTACAATAATAACAAAGGACCACAATCGGATCTAGAAATACTGAGGAATAGCAAGCAAGGTTCACAAAAATGGAAGTCTGACAGGGTTCACATACAGCCCAAAAAGACCAAATGTATATGGAACAACATAGAATATTTGTTAACTTTACTAACCTCACCAAGACGACGACACGCCCCATAGATACCACCAACTAACGTTGAGAAAATTGCATACCATATTTGGGTATCCATGAAATAGACCTGAATAATTAAACCAAGGAAAGTCAAAATATGAAGAGCAATGTCTTCTGTTCTTAACAATGAAATGGACAAAAGGCATACAAGAACGATAGGAGCCCAAAGTGCAATGACAACACCAATGTTGTTCTTTGCTGCAGACAAAACCAAAGATAAGTACATGTTCAAAATACAACTTTGCATTTCAAGGTAGGTACCATGTGGAGAACCCACCCAGGTTCAAAATGAGAGAGAGGGAGAGAAAGAGAGCTACCATGTGGGAAAAACTCATGCCACTGAAATGTTGTTATCGGCACCTTCATTATATCTTTTGATGGTTGCACAAGTGGCTTTATCTGCAGGTCAGGCATATGATAAGATGAGTACTCGATGACATTTTACCAGCAAGAGTTTACCTATGAGTGATGAGAAAAGACACAGGTTTCTAATCCTAGCTCCCAAGACATTAATGGGACAAAACTTGCCTTGAAATTATAGTCAAATCACTTACAGACGTGCAGGTTGCAGGAACCTAAATATTCATTCTGGAAGATCTAAATGTCTCAAGTTTGCGGACCTACAGTGCAATTTCTCTTTTTCAAATATATGTGTGGCATGTCAAATCTTAGTTATTGCTATATCCTTAATTGTCAGTTCTAGGGTATCAACCTTAGTTAAGAAATTGCCAAAACATCTCACTATATTCCAGTCTAATAATGCAGAAATATAATCAGGGTGTTAAGTCTAGCAAAATGATGATGAAATCAGTTTCGAATAATACCTCCACATAGAAGCTCACTACCAATTTTGTGGCCAAAAGAAGGACCCAGAACATTGTATACCTACAAGAAGAACAATGCTCAGAAAGAAAATGTGCAATGGTAATTTGTAAAGAACAACAAATGCTTAGATGTCAGACATACTTGAAAAGGGAGAATGCACCCTCATGCATTCCTCTTCCAACAAATAAGCGAGGCTGCCAAAGGAATGGTTTACATCTTAGCATAAATAGGATATCATGAATCAGCAACTTGGATAAGACTGCCAAAGGAAAATTACCTGTGACCACCACATAATGAAGGTTATGACTTTAAGATTTGATCTCTCAAGAGCTCTTCTTAGGACAGGAAAAACAAATAATGTGGCCGCCAGCATATTTGGTGCCAAATATATCACAACAGCCAAACCGTATAATGGTGGCTGCCCCCGCCCATCACCAAACCAGCTTTTGATTGTTCTAGAAAGACCGGTAGGATTCTCCGAGGAGTATGCGTAAGTTACTGGGAAAATTACAACCCATGCAGCTCCTGATAATAATTTTAAGATGTACCGCAGTTTAACAGCAAGAGACATGCTTTTTCTTGCTTTCCAACTCAAGACAATGTCCAGAATAGCTGCATCAAAATATACTTATTAAAATCTATCCAATGATAAATAATGTCTAGTGTTTACAAAAAACATAGATCCTGAACCACCATGCTCCTCCGATTTCATGCTACAAATATTATGTTCAGGAAAATAAAATCAAAATGAACAGAAGTAGTTTCATCAAGCTTTGGTACAGAATATAGACCATCCAATTAATACTTCGGCTACCACTGCCTGTAGATCAGCAAAAGCTTCTAATGTGCAGAACTTAAGCTAGATTTAGGGTAAATGGCGAACATAAACGATTCAAACTATCAAAATTAATATCATGTGTGACCATCATGTTAATGGGTGGTTTTGCTATCTGATAAGGAATGTGATGCATACATAATGAAGGCAGCTAACAGAAGAGTAGTGGGCATAAAAAGCCAATAATACTAGGAGACGTGGGGTGATATTGACGCATTGCCAACATTACCTTGGCCGAATTTCATTACTGCAGCCGTTATAAATATGCTCAAAACCTGTTTGAATACTCCTGCATCAAAGATATCACTTGGTGTGCCACCATTCCAAGCAATTATAATCATGGCCTGAGTGAAAAGGAAAACAAACAGAAATAAATTCATGTCAAGAGACTTACAGATAAGGAAACAGAAGAGCACCCAAAAGTGTAACTGAAAGAACAGGCCCAAGACAAAGGTGGGAAATCACAATAAACCTGTAAAGATAGAATTAAGAAGCTCCACATCCTGTCAAAGCTACGGAAGATGTGCCAAAATGACCGTATCTCAACAAAGTTGACTTTTCCCATCCATTGGTCACTACCAACTCGTCTGTTTTCCTGGAATAGAACAAGAAATGTCAATTACAAAACAGAGCGCATGAAAAAATAACTGAAATTTTTATTTGGCTTTATTTCAAGGCAAAACTATAAATAACTTTGAACCAACAGAAGTTCTTTTCTGAACACTTGTCTGAAGACTACAAAACACATAACCCAGCAAAATCATCTCAGTTGTGCTGCATAACAAGAATATCCACCTCTGCACTTGACTTCAATCGTTTGGATGAACAGAAGCTTTTTTTTTCACCATGAAACCATTGGGGGAGTCCCCTATGGTGTGATTTTATAAATAAAAAACCCCAAAAATGGGGGAAGAAACAGAGTATTTACATAAGGCTGTACAAAGAAAACTAAATAGGGAACACAAAAGGGAGACCACCTATCAAAATAAAGCCATCCAAGCAGATAGTGCAGCTCTATGTGCTGGCTTAATTCTGTGTACAATAAGACCAAGATCATGCTTGAAAACTGTCTTCCAAGCTTGAAATGACTGTTGTTTTATTTGTACAGAAGCTTATCATAGGCCAAGAACATCGGATGTTGGAAAAAATAAAAAAGGGTTGTAAAGCAGGCCGCTTAAATCTACCATCATACTCATTGTTGCATAATAAAAAAAATGTATAATCTCACGAACAAAACTATGCGGTATCAAATGATATGTTTTCTATCAGACAGTTAAATGCATGCATGTTTTCCAAATTATACTAATGAATTGTTTGTTTGAATGTTAGTAAAGGTACTTGATTTCTATGCAAGTAAGGTACATTCATATCAGTCGACTTACTCCACTCATCTGATCACGAGCAAGAGCAAAGTTCGGAGTCTTGAAAAAATCAGCATCAGCTCTCATAGGCCATCCTAATCGAAAACAATCGCTTGACCTGATAAGCAATGTAAAACAATTGCATGGGTTTCCTCAAAATATTGCAAGAAAATACCAAATTACGCTATCTTTACCAAAAGTACTCGTTGAGATCATCATAATTTCTCCAATGTGAGTGTTTTGATTTTATTGTCTTGCTCCGCTCAGCTTCCTATGTAAAAATATCAAAGGATATTACTTGAATGTGCTTGAAACTAATACATAAAAATGGAAATAAGGAAACTTTACCATCTCTATAATTTTGTAAATTGGAGTCACAACTAACTTCAGGAAGGCTTCTTCTGCCCCACCATAGGCTGGTTTAACATTTTCACCAGTTGTTGGGCTCACATTTCCAGCCAACATACCGTATAATTCAAAAGCCATCTGCAGCGAAATAAAAGAAAAGGGAATGCCATCACGTGCCAGAAATCATTTCATCGCAAGAGCTAAGGTCTACACATATAGCAATTAGCAATGTCCCCAGTAAATCAACCATGACCAGTAAACTGCCGTAATAGTCAAGAATTTTTTTACCCAGCATGTCCATGAACACATCAGATTGCAAAAAGACTAAAAGATGAGAAGTATGAAACGTCAACAAAATCATAAATGGTATGTAGTCTCTGCCAGCGCGGAAATATAATGTATTAAACTCAACATTTTGGTCCAACATACTAAGAGGCACGCCTAGAAGAAACAGGAATGGGCAACAAAATTATTGGTTCGTGTTTACCGGATTACCTCGGAAGGAACTAATATCTGCATAAACTATCATATAAAAAACATTGTTCGATGTCGTAGTGCTTAGAACACGCATCATAGGGACAGGTTGTCAAGGACTTTTCACCTCAACAGTCTTAGCTAGTGGCTACTAATAATCAGTGGAGCCATGCACGTAGAAGCCACTCTTTACCTAATGTTGTACTGACATAGTTTGTAAGTAAGCTATGGTTTTACTAGAGAGAGATTGCTCGTATTAATTGGAAGTTTTGCAGGTAAGTCCTCATGCCTGAGGTAAGTCACACCCAACATATACTTTCCTGTACAACAGAAGTGAACGGAATGTGACTCCTCACAAGATGCCAACAGATCCGTTTGAGTCTGAACTTGCAGTACCAAAATAATGGGCATTGTTTGGCTTGCCCATGAGTTCGCTAGTGTTGGCAAGAAAAAGGAACTAGTGGCAAAGAGCCACTGGCATGCAAAAAAACGTGGCAACCATCCAAACAAAGACCAAGTTGTTCGCCATGGCCAAAAAATTGTAGAGTACATGTTTGGCAACAATCCAAACAAATGCAAATAGCATTACTATCCTTTGCATCAATTTCGTTGTAAGCAGTAAAACAAGGGCATTGAACTCCTTCAAGAGTTAAAAACTCAGTTTGCTGGCCCACTGAATAGATCACGTGTTTAGTTTGTCAAACAAAAAAGAAAATTGGACATACATGGTGATAGATGTAGCAAAGACACTCCGGCATAAATCTCAAGTTAGCAGCCTCGCCCCATATGAGCAGATAAAGACCCATGTAGAGAAGCTTACGCTGTTGCACTTCTTGTTGAATAGTCGGCAGCCTAGAAACACAGTGATCAACTAATTAGTGAACCAAAGGACTATGAAGAGCTTATCATTGCAGGCCTGGGATAAATCATGTAATCATGACTAGCATCTAAATTTCCCACTGAGGATTGAACATCATACCATAAGCTGCTTTTGCGGCCAAGGTACTTGCACCACCTCTTGTAGTTTTTAAAGAGCTTCTTCATAACTTGATCGAGCGCATGATCATCTAACTGAAAATATTACCAAAAAGGAAATGAGTAAACAACATCGTTAGTTCATTACACAAGGATCCATGTGCACACACCTCACGCATGTGCATGTTGGGAAAGGGGACACCTTTGGTTGTTGATGATCGGGTTTGGCAATCTGCCTTATATGCACGTTGGCAAGCAGGAGTATGAGATGTTCTCTTTGATTGGATACATTATCTTTCTGCAAAAGTGATTGTTGAAGTTAGAGAACATTGTATCAGCAGTGGCAGAGCTTTGCTGAGACCAGTGCTCACAAAGAGATCATCAACATGAATACTTGTGATATGGAAGTGGAAGGTAGATAGCTGATGTGAGGGGATAACCTGAAAGCCAAACATAGCTTGAAGCCAATCAAGAAGATCTGCACCAGCCTTCTTCTCATGGTCCTTGGGCCATGGCAGACCCCTTGTATTACGAAGAGCATAAAAAGCAACTTGTATCTGCACACAATAATGAAACAAGGCATGAGTGGCATTGTGATCAAGCATCTCGGCCAAGTACGATACGAAAATCAGGATGGGAACAACCTCAGGAAATTGCATAACAGGCTGATGCGCGCTGTCAGGATCGAGCGGGAGGATATTGAAAGGGAGATACAGCTTTTTCTTTTCCTCGACTTGTTTATTAGTTTCCACAATCTGCAGCAATTACAACAGGAGAGTGAGCACGGCCAATTTTATTTATAGATAAAACAATGGCAGTGTTTTCTTTTGTTGTTGTTTCTTTAGGGAACATAACAATTTTTCAGTGTGACAAAAGAAAGAGAATGCCGAACAAGCTGGAAGGAGCCACACAAAAACAAGGCTGGAGCTTTACCGACTCATCAAGTTCAATCTTCTGCGAAACGTTGACGGCCTTCAGGACCTCAAACAAGACGGCCGCAGTCTGGTACGCCTTCGTAAGCTGAGCACTGAGCAATCAGACAGGCAAATTAAGTGGGATGAGACAAGACGTACATAAAACGAGTCGGCATTGCAGCATGTGGACACACGCGGAAGGACAGAAAAGGTTGTTGTGCTCACCGGTCAGCCTTATCAGCCGCATTCTGAAGCGCCTGGATGTACTTCTTGTAGTAGTTCTGGTAGAAGCTCTGCATCTCGCGCGCGTCGCTCTGCTTCACCCTCCCCTTGAGCGTGGGATCGTTTTCCTGACGAGACAGGAAGGTCAAACATACAGTAAGTCTCCAATTTTTTAACCATCTTCCAGTCGAGCGTAAAACAGAGCACTGTGAATTAGTGACAATGTGAAGTCGAAAGAGGGCATATACCCTCTCGAGCCTCTGCAGGAGCGCGGTCTTGAACTGACGGACGCCGCGTCCGCTGGAGGTCGGGTCGAGGCGGTGGGCCTTCTCGAAGGCGTAGAAGCGACCTGGCAGGCAAGCACATTATTCTTCGTTGTGTGAGGCAACAGAACTAGTAGCAGTAGTACTCTACTGTGTAGTGCAGCTAGATATAGGTAAGGGAATTCCTCAAAAAAAAAAAGATATAGGTAAGGGAATTATGCTCGCCCCAAGTTAGTTAACTAGTACTGTACTACTAGTGGCGGTAAGCTAGGGGAGGGAGGCAATTATACCCACTCCAGAGTCCAGACTAATTAAGTATATGATTAGTGGCAGTAGGATACTTGCTCATGTGCGTCGTCAGCCAGGTATAGTAGTAGAATAGAATATACAGTACAGTATTAGTAGCAGTAACAGGGGAATCTGCTGCCTCGGTAATAGTAATTACTAATTGAGCAGCAGAAGTGGAGGTGGAAGAAGAGAGAGAAGCGTACAGAGGTATGCGACGCGCGGGTTGCTGTTCTCGACCTCGTTGGCGACGCGGAGGATGGGGGCGATCTCGACGAGCGAGGAAGGGACGACCTCGCTGTCGAAGGAGGACTCGCCGCCGAGGTTGCCGGCGGTCTGGGTGCGCAGGATCCTCCTGCCGCCGCCGGGGGCCGGCGACGCGGAGGAGGCCTCACCGCCCCCGCCCCCGCCCCCGCCGCCGGGGCCCGGCCGCCTCCCGGACGAGGACGCCATCCGGCCGCGCTTGGAAGCTCGAGCTGCTGATGCAGCTCAGGTCGGCGCTGCTGGTTGGTAGGAACCTCCTCGGGTTACTCCTCGGTCATGTCAATGGCGGCCCCGGGGTTAGCCTGAGGAGAGGACGGGTAGGGGAGGGGGCGGAGGAAACCCTAGATCGGTTGGATTGGGGAGTGGTGGTGGTGGAGGTGGAGGTGGGCGCAGCAGTGCAGGTGCAGAGCAGCAGAGGCGGTGCAGAGTTCGAAGCGAAGGAAAGGAAAGCGGAGTGGAGCAAAGGAAAGGGAGAGAAGGGGAGAGAGACGGGCCAGCCGACCGATTTTTTTGGTTCCGCTCCTTTATTTTTTGCCTCCGCTCCTTTACTTTTCACACCTGACCTCCTTGCCCGACGGTACGGAACGGCAGGGCGGAAGAGACGGGCTGTACCAACTTTTTGAATCATTTTGCCTCGATCCCTCTATTAATTAGCTGGTGGGCAAGAACTGTCAGTGTCACTGTCACTTGGTTTCCCGTTAATTTTTTGGTCTATTTTTCTACATTTGCTGCCACGTATTGTTGCTAGTAGTAGCAAAAAGCCAAACTTAGTTTTTTCACATACTACCAAACATTGGTTTATTTATTATTGTTCAACCTACCAATGCTAGAAAAAAAACAATGTCCGGTGATACTAGCTAGCTATCGACCAAGCTTTGGCTTCCCAAGTTTTTCTACTTTTCCACATACCAAAAAAATTATTTATTCGAGCTACCTAGCATGCCACCGATGTCCGACCTACCTATCCTATCCCGCGACACATGAGCCCCTCTCGTCGCCTCATCGCTCGTCGTGGCCATGCTTCGATAAACAAGAAGCATAACATTGACGCACGTCGATGCAAAAAAAAACTCCGACCGAGAGGCTCTCTGGCCGCATCATCATTGGGATCACCTCCCATTCCATTCTATCTAGCCCACAAGGAAACCTTCTATCGTTTGTCGAGGTTTCCTTACCTCACCATTCTCATGGCACAACAAGGGACATCCTCTTATGACAGGCATCATCCGAATCAGTTGCTAGGCCTTCTGTAGTATAATTGGGTCTTCATGGTCGATCGTATATAAAGAAAAGATACATCCAAATCCAAAGAGACCTACAAATATGATATGCTGAATATGTGCATAACGGGATGTCCGATTCTTTTGCGTGACCTTGGTCGGAGTTGTGGATGATATGCTTATGAAGATGAAAGATCCGACCCCGAAACAAAATACCGCGGGAAAAAAGTTATTAGCAACTGATTTGAGTTGGCAAAAGGTAGAAAGTTTTGGAGGTAGTTAGCCGTATCTCTTATGATATATTGTAGATGGTAACAACAAGATAGATTGTGTGATCTGATCCGCTATAAATAGAATCACTCCAGGTGTGAATGTATTGACTTTGCCACGTTAAGGGCATCCTACCGGTAGCAGATACTCGCAGTAAAGCCATCTCCAGCGGGCCAAACCTAGAATTCCCATGGTGCAAATTCAGGTTTTGTGGGGAAGAAAATGTATATACAGTGAAGGAGTAAAGCATCTTTAGAAGAATTTGATGAGAATGATGAAAAAAAGATATAGCATAGAAATGTGGAGACGCCTTTATTCGGGCAAAAGAGCACGTAAAGTCGATTTTGGTAGGCAGCAATCGTGGGTACAGTACATAATAACAAGATCGAGCAAAACAAACAGCAATGATGAAATGGCGGCATAAAGGATCGGTGCTGAGCTGGCAGAAAGATGAGAGGACAAAAAAGTAGTATGTTTTTCCTTTCTTTTTGGGTGCTCATCCAACTCATTGATTCGATCCGTTTCCTCCCAGCAGCATATAGAGATTATTATTAGACGATGAGCGAAACAGGTGGGCCGTTCATTCTCTGCCGAATGGAGAAATCTTCCGAATCCAGTACACGGAAGAAACAATGGAATAATGGAGCGCCGCCGCGGCAGGCGGTGGCTTTACTGGTGGAGTTGCCGGAGAGACCTCGCTGCGGCTGCGGGGTGCCGGCGGGCAGCACGGCCGGCCGCATCCACGCCAAGCAGAACTGCCCAGCTCCAGCTCCGGGTGACACGATATTTCGAAACGAAGTAATAGTACAAAGTGGCTATGACCAAAATCCGATCGCAGACCATGAATGCATGGATCTGACTGCATTTGTGTGGACTACAAAAAATCAGTAGCGACCGGCCCACCGAGAAGAAGACATTCCTAGTGATGTGCCTTTTGGGCAAAGAGAATAAATTCGCGCCAGTTAGTAATCGCGGCTGTGTAACACGAGTCAAGTGATGAGCTGGTAGAAAGTACTAGCGGTATGAAAAAGAGGAGTAGTGTATAGAGGATAAAGCATGGTCCGTCTTTCTTTCGGTGCTCATCCAACTCATAGGTTCCATCCGATTCCTTCCGAGCTACAGTAGAGAGTAGAGGATGTGTTTTCATGGGTTTTTTTTTTTTGAGGCAGTGTGTTTTAATGTTTTGAATACCCTCGTATGTCACGCGTTTGGTAGGGTCGCATTCCCGCGAAACCGGCCCATTGGATGCAAAGACCGGATGATTGGATGCTTTGGTGACCTCCATGTTGTGTCCAGCCCGGTGCCCAGAGCAGCTCCGGACCAGGCTCGCTAGGAACCGCCGACAGTTTCCATGGAGCCAGCCCACAGAGCTGCGCGCGCGGGAGGCCGGGGAAAGATGGTGGGAGAGCCGGTTTCGGAGGCTGTGTTTCACGCAAAGGTTAGTCTCACCTTCTCCTTTCGATCACTTGCCGCCAGGAATCCCCATTTTGGCTTTCCATACCGGCGGCGCGGGAGCTGCAGATCTACCCAGTGATTCCATCCACTCTGGCACGGGACCGTCCTCCTCCCTTGTCGTAGTAGCATGACTCCTTCATCTCCGGCTAGGGATCCGCGACAGCGTCTTCATCGAAGCGACGGGCTCTTCTTCTTCCTTCTCGACCCCGACATGCCGGAGGTATCATGCCCTTTCTTCCTCGACCCTGGCTAGTCGGCCTGTTTTGCCCCTATAGTATGTGCATAGCGTTTACGGTCGATTTCGCTAGTACTCGTGTTAGATCGATTTCATTAGGTCATTCGGCTCAGTCGTCTTCATCAGGTAGCATCTCTGATATCTAGGATTCAGGACTAGGTGCTACTCGTGCACAAGAGAGTTTTTAGGCGTGTTTTTTGTCGACCGATGTCATATGGTCCAATGCCCTCCAAGATCAAGAGAGAATTGCAAACCTGAACTACATCTACAACTCCAACGACGTAGAGGCTTTACAAATGCTTCGGATGAAAAAAGCCCCCTTCTATGAACTTGTCAAAAGGTTTAGACGGAGGGGTTTGCTGCAAGATAGCATCCACACCTATGTTGAAGAGCAAGTTGCTATGGTTATGCATGTTGTGGGTCATAACCAAAGATTTAGAGTGGTCCATAACACATTCAGAAAATCCACAGAGACTATTGCTCGCTACTTCAAATAGGTGTTGTATGCAATTGGGGAGTTGAGAGAAGAGATGATCAAGCCACCAACTGGTCAAACCCCTAGCAATATTAAAAAAACAGGAGCATATGGTTTCCATATTTTGGGTGAGGAAAATTTGTATTTTGTTTTTACTGTCAACACTAACATGGACATGAACATGATTGTTTGTGTCTGCCATTGTAGGATTGTGTTGGCGCAATCGATGGTACTCATGTCACTGCTATAGTGCCAAGATCACAGTCTTCATCATATAGAGGAAGGAAGCACTACATCAGTCGGAATGTGCTTGTTGATGTTGATCTTGATCTCAAAATCACATATGTGCTAGTTGGATGGGAAAGATCCCCATGATGCAAGCATTCTTGTTGGCAGTTTAACAAGGGCGGATGGGATTAAGATCCCTGGTAGTAGGTTCTATTTAGAAGATGTTGGTATGCATGTCGTCCTGGGATTCTTTCACCCTTCAGGAAAACCAGGTACCATCTGAACGAATTCTTTTCAAGGCACAGACCACAAACTCCCATGGAATTGTTCTATCTCAATCACTCTAGCCTTCGAGTCATCATAGAGAGAGCATTTGCTTCTTTAAAGAATAGATTTAAGATCCTTGATCAGAAGCCATTCCATCCTTTCCCTATCTAAGTTAAGCTAGTACTTGCCTGTTGCATTCTGCACGAGTGGATCTTGGGGTGGGGTCTTGATGGACACTGGCCTGATGAGGCTAGTGTGATTCCTGATGAGGTTGAAACTGGCCATGGTGTGGAACTAGGAGAAATTGAAGCTTGAAAGAACAAGAGGATGGAATGGGCACATGCAATGTGGGACGACAGGTCAAACGCCAGGATATGAAGAAGAAACTAAAGAAGTTCTACCTGAAGTTTAACTCGCCTTGTAGTTAGTGTCGTGAAACATGAAACTGCAATTCGTAGTAGCTAGGGAATGGTTTGTAATCGCTACATGGAGTATGCATGTCTAAACTGCTGAACTGCGGTGATTTGTCATTGTGTATGAGGTTGGTGAAGTTTCTTACGATCACCACCACAGTTAGTTGTGAGCACAAAACTTCTCCTGAATGGTACCAAACAAGCTGACTTGCATTGCCAGAACATTTGCTGCTAGCGTACATGTAAACAAACGTCGGATCGAAAACTGTCCAGGCAATATGATGCAACGTACCAAACGAATTGGAAAGCATGACCCAAAGTTCGTTTCCTAAGGCCTGCCCCAGTAGAGGCTGCCCCCAGAGAGACAAAAAATGGTTGTGACCTAGCGAACACGTCCTTTGTCAACAAAGCATGCTACGGCCATCACGTGTGCTGGCCCACACCATCCAGATAGGCTCATCGACGCTAGCACAGACTAGTAGCAGCTTGTGCCTCCTCCTCGGAGCGACCGCCAAAGAACGATCTAGTATCGTCCGGACCAATGAGGTTGCCAAACCGCACGTCGCTACTATGGGTGTGTTTGGTTGGCCAGATCTCCTCTTCTCGCATCTAGCGGGAAGAAATAAGTTTGATTGGTGTGTGGTGGTGTACCGAGAATTTGGCTCGCACGGGTCTTAAACCGGACCTTGTCTTGGCTCCGGAGGAACGCCAAAATCGGTCATTTCCACCGGGACAGGCCCTGGCGAGCGCAAGGGGAGAAACGGCGTGCGCAGGGAGGCATCGGGGAGATGGCGGGAGACAAAAAATTGTAGCGTCGTATGGCGCTTAAAGTAGGCTCACCTCCCTCTTATGCTATCACCTCCGGCTGGGAGACAAATCCCTCCCCATTTTTCTCTTGTGCGGTGGCTTTGACGGCGGTGGTGGCAGCGATTTAGATCTCCGGCAGCAGCTACTACATCTACTCTGGCACCGGCTAGCACGTCTTCTCCAACTCCGGCATCTGCTGCCTCACGGATCTGTGGCATCGTCTTCTCCCTCGCCTTCTTCTCCGCATATGGCAGGTCCTCGACGTCTACATCCATGAAGGTAAAAACCATGGCCTTGCCTCCTCCCCAATGTTAGTACCAAGTTAGTTAGCTCAACATTAGGGTAGTACCTATAGTGCTTATGCAATGTCGCTCTGTTTAGGACCAACTGGTGAAGGTTATCATCCAGACAGTTGCCCTTGTGGATGTGATTCAGGCATGGATGCTCCTGATCCAAAGAAGAGTGGCTAGTAGGACTAACAGGGAGGCAGTGAAAAATGATCCCCCGATGCAGCGTGACAAAGAGAGGATAGCAAATCTGAACTACATCTACAACAACAATGATGTGGAGGTTATCACCATGCTCAGGATGAGAAGATCTCCATTTAACCATCTTGTGCACACATTCAGGTCTAGGGTTTGCTTAAGGACAACAATAACACCTCTATCGAAAAACAAGTGTCTCTGTTTTTTTAGTTCTAGGTCATAACCAGAGATTTCGAGTGATTCACAGCACATGGAGGAGACCAGCCCAAACAATGTCCTAGTATTTCCATTAGGTGATGTTTGGTGTTGGAGAACTCAGAGGAGAGATGATCAAGCCACCATCTGGTCAAACCCCCGCGAAGATACAAGACAACGGTCGATGGTTCCTTTTTCAAAGTGACAACTCTAGCATGTTCTTCATGAGATGGTTGTATTAGACTACCGCCTAACATTCTTGTAATGCTAGTATTGTATTGGAGCAATTGATGGTACTCATGTGATGGCTAGAGTGCCGAAAGCCGAACAAGCTACATACAGGGAGAGAAAGCACTACCCCGGCTAGGATGTGCTTACCGTTGTTGATTTCAACATGAAATTCACATATGTGCTTGCTAGATGGGAAGGATCTGCCCATGATGCTACAATTCTGAATGACAGTCTTGGCAGACCTGATGGGCTCAAGCTTCCTGAAGGCAAGTTCCACCTAGCAGACATCGGCTATGCTTGTCGGCCTGGAATTCTTCCACCCTTCAGATCAACAAGGTACCATCTCAATGAGTTCTCTGCTAGAAACTATCCAAGGACCCCAGACGAACTATTCATTCTCAGGCACTCTAGCCTTAGAGTCACGGTTGAGAGGTGTTTCGCTGCTCTGAAGAACGGGTTTAAGATCCTTGATTAGAAGCCTTTCCATTCTTTCCCCGCCCAAGTTAAGTCTGCTCTTGCATGTTGCATTTTGCACAACTAGATCTTACAATTGGCGCTGATGAATACTTCCCAACTAAGGAAGGTGTAGTTCTTGACGACAACGACACTGATGGTGGCCATGGTGTTGCCCATAACAATTGTGTTGCTTGGAAGAACAGGAGACAACAGTGAGCGCTTGACATGTGGGCGACGAGAGGAAACTACAGGATTTGAAGAAGTAAAGAAGATGGTCCGATGAAGTGATGCCCTTGTGTTCTATGAACAACCATGTGATATGGGTGTAAAACGTTCATTCATAGTAGCTCGGTAATATTGTGGTGAACTATCATTTGCTAGTAGCTAGATAATATTATCATGAACTCATATTTGCTAGTAGTTAGATTGTTCTAATTTGGTATCGCTAGTTTAATTTAATGCTTGTTTGCAACTGCTAGTTCAATTTGCTACCTATTTGCTACTGCGTGGTAACATCACCAGCTCTGGGAAGTGGTGAGCATAACACTACGGCATGTGCAACCAAACATGCAGGTTTTTACATCAAACGAGATAAAATCAGTTTTATTGCCAACCAAAAAACTTATCAAAATTGCAGAAAAACTAGATATAAGCTAAAAAATAAAATGACAAACTTGGTCCAAGTCAAATCTCCCCTCATGCAGCACCCACCGAGCCAAGTAGGAAAAACGAGAAATATGGACCTCCTAATTGAACTCGCTCTGGATTAAGCATGGCTTCCCTCGTGCCGCCATGGGGAGTCAGTGTCACTCCAGTCGAGCTATTCGATTTACAGCTAAGTACTAAAAAAGATGTAACTAGATCAGGTGATTCCTTCTATCTTCCTTCACTATAGGGTAAATTCTGTGTGCTCAGTTTCATAATTGAAATATGTTGATGAATGGATGGGATGAGCTGGGAGTGTGGCGATGTTTATTTTTTGATAGAATCGCAAATGCAACGTTGTATGGCACTAAAAGTAGGCTCACCTCTCTATTATGCTATCACCTCCCGATGGGATACAAATCCCTCACCGTTTTCCTCTTGTACGATGGCTTTGGCGGCGGCAGTGATTTCGATGTCCGGCAGCAGCTGCTACATCCACTCCGACACCGTCTCGCATGTCTTCTCCGACTCCCGCATCTGCTGCCTCGCAGATCTATGGCACCAACTTCTCCCTCACCTTCTTCTCCGCCTACGGCAGGTCCTCGACGTCTGCAAACATGAAGGTAAGAACCGCGGCCTTGCCTCCTCCCCAACGTTAGTACCAAGTAGGTTAGCTCGACACTAGGGTAGTACCTATAGTGCTTATGCAATGTCGCTCTGTTTCGGACCAATGGGTGAAGGTTATCATTCAAGCAGTTGCCCTTGTGGCTGTGATTCAGACATTGATGCTCCTGATCCAAAGAAAAGCGGCTGGTAGGACTAACAGGGAGGCAGTGAAATATGATCCCTAATACAACACGATAGAGAGAGGATGGCAAATCTGAACTACATCTATAACAACAATGATGCGGAGGCTATTGTCATGCTCAGGATGAGAAGAGCTCCATTTAACCATCTTGTGCACACATTCAGGTCTAGGGGTTTGCTTAAGGACAACATCAACATCTCTATCAAAGAACAAGTGGCTCTGTTTCTTCATGTTCTAGGCCATAACCAGAGATTCCGAGTGATTCACGGCATACGGAGGAGATCAGCCGAGACAATTTCCCGGTATTTCCATTAGGTGAAGTTTGGTGTTGGAGAACTCACAGGAGAGATGATCAAGCCACCATCTGGTCTAACCCTCGCAAAGATTGATACCTTGCTAACGTATCCATAATTTTTGATGTTCCATGCTTGGTTTTTATCTACTTTCTTATGTTTTGTCCACATTTTGGAGTATTTTATACACTTTCTAGGACTAACCTATTAACAAGATGCCACAGTGCCAGTTGCCTGTTTTTTGCTGTTTTTGGTTCCAGGAAAGTCAGAAAATGAATATTCTCGGAATTGCCCAAGACAAAAGCCAAAGTTCATATTTTACCGGAAGACTCATGGAGCGAGAAGACGAGACGGGGGGGCACAGGGCGGCCACACCCCCCTTGGCGCGAGCAGCCCTAGGCTGTTCTAGGGCATGGTGTGGGCCTCGTGGCCGCCCACCGACCTTGCCTCTTCGCCTATAAGATGCCTCCCGATGCATAAACCCTAGATAGTCAAGCCTCCAGCCATGAAAAGTTCCGCAGCACCGCCGCCACCGAAGGGGAGATTCGGGGGACAGAAAGTCTCTGTTCCGGCACCTTGCCGGGATGGGGAAGTGCCCCCGGAGCCATCTCCATCGATCTCCACCACCATCTCCATCACCATTGCTGATTCGCATGACGAGGAGGGAGTAGTTCTCTCTCGAGGCTAAGGGTTCTACCAGTAGCTATGTGTTCATCTCTCTCTCTCTATGCATGATCTTATTGAGATCATGAGCTTGTAACCTATAGATCTACCTTGCTACTCAAGTTCTTTAATAGATCTCTGCTCTCCCCATGTGTGTGAAGTTGACAGTGCGCACACCATGGTGGCACTTAGGCTAGAGATTACAAATACTTGTTATGAGTTATATTTGGAGTTGGATGTCTCTATGAAATTGTGGTGTTTGTTGGAACCATCTAGAGCTCAAGGTGACAGTGTGGGGTTATCTAGATGGGAAAGGCGGACGTTGAGGTGTGTTGTTATAGCCCTACCATGGATTAGAGTGCCCAATCGGGGAGTAGTTAAGAGTAGTATCATAAAGAAGAATATATTTATATGAGAGTGTTCACTAGTGAAAGTATGGTCCCTAGGCCTTGTTTCTAAGCACTGAAACGCCGTTTTCTATTAGATTTATTACATGTTTGCTTGCTTCTATCTTTATTTCAGTTTTACTTTAGTCTTTTCCACGCCATCAAGCTATTTTCTATCACGATTATCACTTATAATAATCTATACCACTTGTATTTCACTATCTCTTCGTCGAACTAGTGCACATATACACCTGACAAGTGTATTGGGTGTGTTGGGGACACAACAGACTTCTTGTATCTTGATTGCAGGGTTGCTTGAGAGGGGATACCTTTGACCACTTCCTCCCTGAGTTCGATAAACCTTGGGTGATCCACTTAAGGAAAAACTTGCTGCTGTTCTACAAACCTCTGCACTTGGAGTCCCAACAACTATCTACAAGAATAGAAGTGCGTAGACATCAAGCTATTTTCTAGCGCCGTTGCCGGGGAGGTAAGGTAAAAGGTACTCACATCCTCCGGTGTGAGTGCTCGAAGTTATTTCCTTTAGATTCTGTAATTTTGTCTTTTTGTTTCTTGTTTTCACTAGTTAGGCTTAATGGAAAACAACAACAAAATTAGAGAGCTTTATAGTATATATCTTGAGTTAGGACATGAAGTGTTTGAAGAGAAAATTAAAAAACTTATGGAACTTTATTTGCATGCTAATAGCAATGTTGTTAGTATGAATTCTTTGGACACCATAATTGCTAATGCTATGGAAAAGTCTAAGCTTGGGGAAGCTAGTTTTTATGAAAATGATCTTTTTAGTCCCCCATCTTTAGAGGAGAAAATTTACTTTGATGATACTATACCTCCAATATATGATAATTACAATGATAAATATGATATTTTCAGTCCACCTACTATAGAGGAGAAAGTTAATTATGATTATAATATGCCTCCTATATTTGATGATTATGGTGATGAGAATAATAATGATAGCTATTTTGTTGAATTTGCTCCCAGTACAATTAATAAGAATGACATTATTTATGTGGAGAGTATTAATTCTTTTACGCATGTGGCTCATGATAAGAATGTTTTACGTGATGGTTATATTATTAATTTTATTCATGATGCTACTGAAAGTTATTATGAGAGAGGGAAACATGGTTTTATGCATCTCAATAATATTAGGTTTCCCCTCTTTATGTTGAAAGTCTTGAAGTTGCACTTATTTTGCTTTCCTATGCTTGTTGCTTTGTGCTTTCATGACTTGTTTATTTATAAGATTCCTATGCATAGGAAGTGGGTTAGACTTAAATGTGTTTTGAATTTGCTTCTTGATGCTCTCTTTTACTTCAATTCATATTTCTTATGTGAGCATCTTCTCAAACTATCATGCCTAACTTAAAGACGTTAAAGAAAAGTACTTATTGAAAGATAACCCAAAAGTTTTAGATTAGTCTTGGAAGTTATTACTTCAGTAATTACCGCTCTTTATCCTTTTTATTTGCTTTTTGTGCCAAGAGTAACCTCTAATGAGAGAGAAGTAATGCTTGGGAAAGTTGTTGTCCCGAAACAGATTTTTATGCTTCACTGTAAAAATTCGTGTAAAATCTCTGTATATCATTTTAGGCGTGAATTGTTGTGCTTATGCCCCAGGTTGTTATCTAACTTTCATTAGTTGAACACTTTTCGATTTGAGCAACAGAAGGTTTTCGAAAAAATTGGTTTTTACCTGCTGGTCTGTTTTCACAGATTTCTGCCATTATTTGCATTTGCTTCTTGTTGGTTTCTTTTTGGGTTCTCTTTGGGGAATTGAGCTTTTCAAAGGAAGTGCTACAGTAGCTTGTGTTTAAATGGAAGTTTTATTGGTGTTGAAACTGAACCCAAAGACTTATTATCTTGAGTGCACTAATGTTGCTAATAAATATTGTGTGAAGTTTTGTATGAAGGAAAAAATTTCAGGTGTATGGAGAGAATGATGTAATGAGATGAAGAATGGACTAAAGCTCAAGCTTGGGGATGCCACGCGTGTCACCCCAAGAAATATCAAAGAAGTACAAGCGTCAAAGCTTGGGGATGCCCAAGGCATCCCCTTCTTCATCAATAAAAATCCCAAGTTTCTTCCAAACACTTCATTTTTATTATTTCATGCACAACTGTGTTGTTCTTGGAGCGTCTTCTTTTTGTTTTTCATTTTGGTTTTCGTTTGCTTGGTTTTCTTAGTTTGCTTGAATAAATTGGTTGGACCCCCTCTTCCATGCATTGGTTTTCAACTAGTTTGGTTTGGATTGGAAACAGAGTAGGAAAAGTTCATGCTTAAGTGGTAAAATGAGCTTGTTTTTGACTGTGGCCTATGTTTTGTCATGCCATGCTTGATATTGGTTTGGCTTTATTCTTAGTGATCTTTATTGTAGCATGACATGTTATAAATAATTGAGATTGCTTAATGTGCCTTGAAAGAATCATGCGTTGTTTTAGCATATTAAAGCATAGTATTGTGGTATTTGATACGTCCATTTTGCATCACTATTCTATGTCTTAATTCACTGTTATTCATTGATATATTTCATATTGAGAGGTGATAATTATGTTATTTCATCTGTTTTTGCATGGTTGATGAGTTTTGGAGCATGGACCGCTGCAGTTAGGATTCTGATGGAAAAGGTATTGTTTGGAGGCAAAATTCACGAAGATCAGAAAATCCGGGAAAATATACGGAAAATCCTATTTTTCCAGAAGTCGAAGGAAGCCAGAAGGGGGGCTAGAGATGGGCCACAGGGGGCCCACACCACCCCCTGGCGCGGGCAGCCCTAGGCCGCGCCAGCAGGTGGTGTGGCCGCCCTGGCCCACTCCAGGCTCTCCCCTCTGGCGTATATTGTCCTTCCGAAACCCTAAGACTCGAGGGGGTGACCACAGAAAGATTCCGCTACCTCTACGGGACGGAAAACACCGAGAGAGAAAGATCTCTCCGGCAGACAGATTTCTGCCGGGGGAATTCCTTCCCGAAGAGGGGAGATCATCGCCATCAACACCACCATCAAGCTGGACTTCATCAGGATCATCATCATCATCACCACCATCATCACCATTAGCACCCTCATCACCATCTCCATATTGCTGTAACAATTGAGTTGAATCTTGCATAGTTCATAGGGGAAACTTTCCCGATGTTGATTACTCTTTGTAGTTGATGCTATTGAGTGAACCATTGAATTATTGTTTATGTTCAGATTTTTATACATCATTATTCCATCTCTGATCATGATCCATATGATGTCTTGTGAGTAGTTCGTTTTGTTCTTGAGGACATGGGAGAAGTCACGTTATTAGTAGTGGAATTGTGTTGAGAAAGATTCAATAGTTTGATATTTAAGTTGTGGTGTACTTCTTCTAGTGGTGTCATGTGAACATCGACTCCATGACACTTCACCTATATGGGCCTAGGGGAATGCATTGTGTATTTGGCTACTAATCGTAGGGGTTGCCGGAGTGACAGAAACCTGAACCCCCGTTAGGAAACCATTGCACAAGGGACGTAAGGGTCTTAGAGTTTAAAGCTTAGGTTAGGTTTCTACCTTAATTACTTTCTTGTACTTGCGGATGTTTGCAAGGGGTATAATCACAAGTATGTATTAGTCCTAGGAAGGTCAGTACATTAGCACAGGTTCACCCACACAACACTTAGCAAGCTAAAGAAGATTAATCAACTATATGAAGCGAAAGCACTTGACAGTCTTCCCATGTGTCCCCGAGAACGTTTGGTCATCTTAAGTAATACAACCGGCTTGTCCTTTGCTGCATAAAGGATTGGGCCACTTGCTGCATTTTTTCTTACTGTCTTTTATTTACTCGTATTCTGTTTACTTGCTCTATCAAAAACCCCTAAAAATCCGTTTGCTAAGTATTTGTAGAGAATTCCTGACCCATACCACTAGCCAGCACCTTCTGCTCCTCGTTGGGTTCGACACTCTTACTTATCGAAAATACTGCGATACACCCCCTATACTTGTGGGTCATCAAGACTATTTTCTGGCGCCGTTGCCGGGGAGTGAAGCGCTATTGGAGAGTGGAACTGGTAAAGGAAACTTCTACTGTGAGTATTGTTTACTTCTGTTAGTTGCTTTATTTTTGTTATGGATAATTCGCTGAGTTTCTTATTTAGTAATGCTACTACCACTGCTAAGGTAGTAGATAAGCCACCACCTGCTGAGAATGATATTTTCAAAATACCTACAAGAATTATTGATCATGTTATGGATAACTACTATGTTGGGGATGGAACTATCCATCCCGGTGATCATTTACTCTTTATACACGAATTATGCGGGTTGTTCAAGTGTGCAGGTATTACTACAAATCAAGTTAAGAAGAAGTTATTCTCATTGTCACTGAAAGGAAGAGCTGAGGAATGGTATAAGCTGCTGAAGAATGGTCAAGCTCTGGAATGGGAGGAAATAGTGCCTCTCTTTTATTCAAAGTTTTATCCTCCTAGTGAGATTCATAAAGATCGAAATCAAATATACAACTTTTGGCCTCTTGATGGAGAGAGTACAACTCAAGCTTGGGGGAGATTGAAGTTACTATGCTCAAATATCCCATTCATGAGCTCCCTAACAATATTATTATCAATAACTTTTATGCAAGGCTCCCTCTACATGACAAGGATTTATTGGATGCTTCTTATGCTGGATCATTCACTCGCATGGAAGAAGAAGCTAAATGGGATCTTCTGGACCGTATTCAAGATAATGCTGAAGCTTGGGAGAATGACAAAGGTAGAAAGTCAGGTATAAATTATGATTATGAATGCATTGAATCTTTTATGGGAACTAATGACTTTTAAAATATAAAAAAATGCTTATGGTCTAGATTCTCAAGCTATTGCTTCTTATTTTAAGGCTTTTGCTTCCTATATTGAAGTGTCTAAAAAGAAGTGGAATAAGTATCATGAACCTTATAAAGATATTGCTAAGAGTGTTCCTGCAATAAATACTGAAGTTTATACTGCTAATCATGTTTTACCTAAACCTTACATTGAGAAAATGCCTTTCCCAGTTAAGATAAAGGAACATTATATGATAGCTAGTATGGTTGATGAAAGTATGAATAAAGTTGTTGAACCTGATAAACAAATGGTTGATGAACCTATAATAGCAAATGTGAAAGACTTTGTCACTAAGTATGAAGAAGAGGGACACACTATCCTTTGTAAGGATACCTCTAATATTGTTTCACATGGTAGTGTTAAGAGAGCTAGTATTCCTGTGTTTTCTGTTAGAATAAGTGATCATTGCTATGATGGTTCTTGTGATAGTTATATTGTTAAGTTTATGCATGATACTGAAAGTTAGTATGAAAGAGGGAAAAGTGTTCTTATGCATCTCAATAATATCAAGTTTCCTCGTTTTATGCTGAAAGTTTTTATGTTGCACTTCTTTTGCCTTCCTATGCAAGTAGCCTCTGGTTTCAACAACTTTTTTGTTTACAAAATTTCCTTGCATAGGAAGTGGGTTAGACTTAAATGTGTGTATTTTTGCTTCTTAATGCTCTTTTTCACTTCAATTCATATTCCTATGTGAGCATCTTCAAAATTATCTGGCCCATCTTAATGGCTATAAAGAAAGAGCTTTTTGGGAGACAACCCAGTTTATTTTTGCTTTCAGTTTGTTTTTGTTTCTTTGAGTCTTGGAAGTTATTATTTCGGTAATAACCTCTCCTTATCCGTTTTGTTTGGTTTTTGTGTCAAGATCAACCTCTAATGAGAGAGAAGTAATATTTGGGGAAGTTGCTGTCCCGAAACAGATTTTTGTGCTTCACCGTAAAACTTCGTGAGAGATCTCTGTATTTCGGATTGAGCTGTAATTTTTTGTGCTTCTGCCCCAGGTTGTTATTTAACTTTCGTTAGTTTTGCACTTTTTTATTTGAGAAACAGAAGATTTTCGAAAAAAATGATCTTTACCTGCTGGTCTGTTTTGACAGATTTTGCCACTCTTGCATCTGCTTCTTTATTTGATTTCCTTTTTGAATTCTTTTTGGGTTTTCGGAAGGAGTTGCTACAATAGCTTATGTTTTGATGGTTTTCAGTTGAAGTTGGACTCAAAAGGTTTTATCACTTCACTTATATTAATGTTGCTAATGAGAACCGTGTGAAGTTTTGTGTGAAAGAAATTTTCAGGAAGTGGAGATAATGGTGTAATAAGGAAGAGAAGGGTTTTATGACTCAAGTAATAAGTGTATGAAGATGAAGATATCGATGTTATTCAAGTGATGACTCTAGAAGAATCTACTAGATACCAAATTCAGAGACATGCAGAGTCTGTTTTCAAATAGGTAACAATTCTGGTAAGGAAAGCTCCACGAAAATACTATCCAACTGTATTTTTGCAGTTTTCAGTCAATAAGGGAAGCTACGAAGCGAAAAAGGGACGGAAACAGAGTCAGGGTGGCCCACACCACCTTGTGGCGTGGGCCCACCCTTGGTCGCGCCACCAGGTGGTGAGGCCACCCCAGACTCCGCCTCTAACCCGTTTTCTCCCAGTACCTTCCTTTTGATAGGAAACTTCGTAATATATAATCCCTCGGACCCCCCGAGGTTCGTATATCGTGTTTTCATCGTGTTTTTTCGATCTGTTTCTGCCAGGACATACTCTTTGAAGGTTTAGAAGCACAATGGTGTCTGCCAAGGATAAAGAGAAGGAGCCTATGGAGGAAGACCTCCAAGACCCCGGGAAGGAGAAGGAGATCAAAAGTGAAGATGAAGAGGAGCAAGGCCAACATCCGCATACCAACACTACCATTGCAAGCATCGGAGTGGTGGCAAACCCTGCCAGGACTATGTCAATTGGAGGGAAGCCACCTCATCACCGTTCAGATCCCTGGTCACTTCCTCCACGCACCAAGAATCCTTTCCATACCCTTATCCATGAGCATCAATACCAGAATATGCCCAAGGGGAAATTACCCTCGAATTGGGATTTGCCTCGTTCTAGCCATGCAGGAAAAGAAGACTTCAAGGAGGAAGAGTGGGGAAAGAATAGCAAGAGCTGGAATTCTCAACCCGGCATGATCATGAGCCGCATTGAGCAAAACTCACAGCTGATTCGTAATCTCACTTTTGAGATTGAGGACTTGGGGAAATTGATCAAGAAGCTCATCGAGAGGATACCACCACCACCAAAGGAGTAATTCATCATCAAGTTTGGCATCCCCTTGGTTTGTTCCAAGCTTAGGGAAGTGCCGCAGTATCACATCACTATCTTCTATCTTTTTACCTTATTAGTAGAGTCATATCATGAATAGAGGAGTTATTATGTAGTATGGTTTGCATTATGGAAGTGTCCCCTCTCTCGTTAGATATGTATCCCTTGGTGTGAGTTGCCGTTAAGGAATATTAATGAGAAGTTCTATCATTCACTCTTTTTCATAGCTTATATTAGTTTTCAATTCGTGGTTATATGATTGATCTTGTTGTTGTATTGGTATCACTTTGGGATCATTGAGTTAATTTAGTTGGTTTTGGCAAACCTGGCTTGATCAGTAGCACACTATTTTTGAGAGTTGAATGAAAAAGATAGAAGTACTCTAAAGAAAATATAATTTCATCATCCTTCTTTCTTGATTTGCTCGTAAGTCTAGTATTCTATAGTTAAGATCTTTTGTGCTTCCAAGGAAGATTGCATGATTGTTTTTATCACTTGTATGTTTGTTTGTTTCCTTCAACTCTTGTACTTGCAACCCAGCCTTGCTAGCTAAAAACTTGTACTGAGAGGGAATTCTTCTCGTGCATCCACTCCTTAAAACCAAAACATTTGCCATTTGTATCCACCATACCTACCTATTAGCATTATTTCTATTCCAAGTAAATTCTTGTTTTATCTACCTTCCAAATTAAACTTGTTATGTGAAAATTAGTGATTAAAGCTCTCACGAACTTGATGGCACACTTTACTTTCTTGCACTTAATAAACTTGAACCATTGTGCCCATCTATGTTGCGTATATGCTTGCGCTTTGTAAGTTGTGAATTAGCAGAACCATGTTGTCATGGGGAACGCTTTCAACATTGCACTGGTACTTTGTACCTAGTTGATATCATGTTATTTTGTCTATGGATGTCGTCGGTGTGAAATGAAAGGGGAGCTTGTAAGTCCATGGAGTTATGCATGTGTGTTAGAGAAACGCCTGGGCCGCTGGTCTAATCCATGTTGACATGGTGGAAACCTGCAGCGTAACCATAACGAGCATCTATGAAGCATTCTTCTTATAAAAAAAAGAGTCCGATATTGAGAAAAAAGAGAAAAATAAAAAAAAGATTATGAAAAGAGGAAAGAGAGAAAAAAGCACCATATTCCCATGGTAAATAAGAAGATTGCTGAGATGCTTGTTGTCTGGTGATACATTGCAAATGTATCTATAATTTTTGATGTTCCATGCTTGGTTTTATCTACTTTTTGTGTTTTGTTCCAACTTTGGAGTACTTTTCATATGATTTCTTGGACTAACCTATTAACAAGATGCCACAGTGCCAGTTGCCTGTTTTCTGCTGTTTTTGGTTCCAGGAAGTCAGAAAATGAATATTTTCGGAATTGGACGGGACAAAAGCCAAAGTTACTATTTTCCCGGAAGACTCACGGAGCCAGAAGGAGAGTCAGAGAGGGGCCACAGGGTGGCCACAACCCCCCTTGGCGCGGGCCAGCCTAGGCCGCGCCAGGGCATGGTGTGGTCCCCCTGGCCGGCCACCGACCTTGCCTCTTTCGCCTATAAGAGCCTCCCGATACCAAAACCCTAGATGATCAATCAGAAATCCACAAAAAGTTCCGCAGTGCCGCCACCACCGAAGGGGAGATTCGGGGGACAGAAAGTCTCTATTCTGGCACCCTGCCGGGACGGGGAAGTGCCCCCGGAGCCATCTCCACCGCCATCTCCATCACCATTGCTGATTCCCATGATGAGGAGGGAGTAGATCTCTCTCGAGGCTAAGGGTTCTACCGGTAGCTATGTGTTCATCTCTCTCTCTATGCATGATCTTGTTGTGGTCATGAGCTTGTAATCTATAGATCTACCTTGCTACTCAAGTGCTTTAATAGATCTCTGCTCTCCCCATGTGTGTGAAAGTGACAGCGTGTACACCATGGTGGCACTTAGGCTAGAGATTACAAATACTTGTTATGAGTTATATTTGGAGTTGGGTGTCTTTATGAAATTGTGGTGTTTTTTGGACTCATCTAGTGCTCAAGGTGACATTGTGGGGTTTTCTAGATGGGAAAGGCTTACTTTGAGGTGTGCTGTTATAGCCCTACCATCGATTAGAGTGTTCAACCGGAGAGTAGTTAAGAGTAGTATCATAAAGAGAAGATATTTATATGAGAGTGTTCATTAGTGAAAGTATGATCCCTTGGCCTTGTTTCTAAGCACTGAAACACCGTTTTCTATTAGATCTATTACATGTTTGCTTGTTTCCTTCTTTATTTCAGTTTGTCTTTAGTCTTTTCCACGCCATCAAGCTATTTTATAGCACCGTTACCACTTATAGTTATCTATACCACTTGTATTTCACTATCTCTTCGTCGAACTAGTGCACATATACACCTGAAAAGTGTATTGGGTGTGTTGGGGACACAAGAGAATTCTTGTATCTTGATTGCAGGGTTGCTTGAGAGGGGATACCTTTGACCACTTCCTCCCTGAGTTCGATAAACCTTGGGTGATCCACTTAAGGGAAAACTTGCTGCTGTTCTACAAACCTCTGCACTTGGAGGCCCAACAACTGTCTACAAGAATAGAAGTGCATAGACATCCTCTGCTTGCCTTGTCATTTTGATTGGGGATTCTTCCGTATCATCGGGCAAGGGGTACCTCGTTGGCGGTTCTCTATGATACACACATGCTTACAATGACAAGAACTTACCGGTGACTAAAATTGAGTAGCATGAGGAGCGGCCCTCGTATTCAAGGTACATGAGATTCTCAATTTACAACTTGGCAATGCAATCCTCATATTTGATCACTTTAACATTAACCACCTAAAGATGCCTATGATAGGGCCAATGAGAGCTGAAAGCTAGTAAGTATCATAATTTTTGGGAGCTCTTTATGAGACTTGCAATCCCTGCTTCCCTCTGCGAAGGGCCTTTCTTTTACTTTGTAGTTGAGTCAGTAAACCTACTCCCTTCTATCTCAGCAAGTATTTTGAGTTGTTGTGTTTCATTCATTCATATGATGATTTATTCAATCATGTTTCTTATGTTCCTTTTTTTGCACATTGCTCTTATCTTGATGTTTACTACTTTGAAAGCTATCATTGAATATCAGTTATTTGTGAACTCTAGCAAATTATCAACTATTCTTCGACCAAGAGCTAAGTTTGCCATTACCAATTATGATTCACTTTATGTATCTTTATTGTGTTTCCTTTAACTATTACAAGTTGAGTTATATAATAGTGAGTTGTCTTCTACTATGATCTATGTATTTGATGAATGTGATGCTTCTTGTCCGTATTCTTTTATCGACTCTTCACTCCATAAACCTGAGGCCATGTTTATTGAGCTCAGTTTCGCTTGGGGACAAGCAAAGTCTAAGCTTGGGGGAGTTGATACGTCCATTTTGCATCACTATTATATATCATAATTCACTGTTATTCATTGATATATTTCGTATTGAGAGGTGATTATGTTATTTCATCTGTTTTGCATGGTTGATGACTTTTGGAGCATGGACCGCTGCAGTCAGGATTCTAATGGAAAAGGTGTTGTTTGGAGGCAAAATTCGCGAAGATCAGAAAATCCGGGAAAATATACGGAAAATCCTATTTTTCCAGAAGACCAAGGAAGCCAGAAGGGGGGCTGGAGATGGGCCATAGGGGGCCCACACCACCCCCTGGCGCGGGCAGCCCTAGGCCGCGCCAGCAGGTGGTGTGGCCGCCCTGGCCCACTCCAGGCTCTCTCCTATGGCGTATATTATCCTCTCGAAACCCTAAGACTTGAGGGGGCGACCACAGAAAGATTCCACCGCCTTTGCGGGGCGAAAAACACCGAGAGAGAAAGATCTCTCCGGCAGAGAGATTTCTACCAGGGGAATTCCTTCCCGGAGAGGGGAGATCGTCGCCATCAACACCACCATCAAGCTGGACTTCATAGGGATCATCATCATCATCACCACCATCATCATCACCATCAGCACCCTCATCACCATCTCCATGTTGCTGTAACAATTGAGTTGTATCTTGCATAGTTCATAGGGGAAACTTTCCCGGTGTTGATTACTCTTTGTAGTTGATGCTATTGAGTGAACCATTGAATTATTGTTTATGTTCAGATTGTTATACATCATTATTCCATCTCTGATCATGATCCATATGATGTCTTGTGAGTAGTTCGTTTTGTTCTTGAGGACATGGGAGAAGTCATGTTGTTAGTAGTGGAATTGTGTTGAGAAAGATTCAATAGTTTGATATTTAAGTTGTGGTGTACTTCTTCTAGTGGTGTCATGTGAACGTCGACTACATGACACTTCACCTATATGGGCCTAGGGAATGCATTGTGTATTTGGCTACTAATCATAGGGGTTGCCGGAGTGATAGAAACCTGAACCCCTGTTAGGAAACCATTGCACAAGGGACGTAAGGGTCTTAGAGTTTAAAGTTGTGGTTAGGTTTCTACCTTAATTACTTTCTTGTACTTACGGATGTTTGCAAGGGGTATAATCACAAGTATGTATTAGTCCTATGAAGGTCGGTACATTAGCATAGGTTCACCCACACAACACTTAGCAAGCTAAAGAAGATTAATCAACTATATGAAGCGAAAGCACTTGACAGTCTTCCCATGTGTCCTCGAGAACATTTGGTCATCTTAAGTAATACAACCGGCTTGTCCTTTGCTGCATAAAGGATTAGGCCACTTGCTGCATTTATTCTTACTGTCTTTTATTTACTCGTATTCCGTTTACTTGCTTTATCAAAACCCCCTAAAAATCCGTTTGCTAAGTATTTGCAGAGAATTCCTAACCCATACCACTAGCCAACACCTTCTGCTCCTCGTTGGGTTCGACACTCTTACTTATCGAAAATACTGTGATACACCCCTATACTTGTGGGTCATCAGTATTCTCCTTTGATGCTTTATTTGGGTTGACTTGGGGCATGCTCACACCATGTTATGACTATCCCAAGTCACCATAGCCTTTATGATCCTTTAGTTTTCGACTTGTAATATCACTTTATGCTTTAATTAATGATGTTTTGTCGCTTTGCATGATTATGGCCATTATTGCTCTCTTAGTTGGTCGCTCCTAGTCTTTTGCTAGCCTCCATAACCAAGTATGAGTTCCACTCATGCATCCAACTCCTAAAACCAAGTTATTTCAAAGAGTCCACCATACCTACCTATTAGCATTTGCTATTCCAAGTATATTCATGTTTTTATGTACCTTCTGAATTAAACTTGTTTTGAGAAAACTAGTGATTAAAGTTCTCACGAACTTGATGGCACACTTTACTTTTCTTGCTCTTAATAAACTTGAACCATTGTGTCGTCTATGTTGTATATGCTTGCACTTATATGTTGGGGATTAGGAGAACCATGCTCTCACGGGGAACGCTTTCAACATTGCACTTGTACTTTGTACCTAGTTGGTATCATGTTATTTTGTCTATGGATTTCGCCAGTGTGAAATCAAAGGGGAGCTTGTAAGTCCATGGAGTTATGTATGTGTGTTAGAGAAACGCCTGGGCCGCCGGTCTAATCCATGCCTAATCATGGTGGAAACCTGCACCGTAACCATAATGAGCAATCTATGAAGCATTCTTCTTATAAAAAAGATATAGAGATTGAGAAAAAGAGAAAAATAGAAAAAAACGAGAAAAGAGGAAAGAGAGAAAAAAAGACCATTTTCCCATGGTAAATAAGAAGATTGTTGAGATGCTCGTTGTCTGCTTGCCTTGTCATTTTGATATGGGGATTCTTCCGTATCATCGGGCAAGGGGTACCGCGTTGGCGGTTCTCTATGATACACATGTACTTACTATGACAAGAACCTACCGATAACTAAACTTGAGTAGCATGAGGAGCGGCCCTCGTATTCAAGGGACATGAGATTTCCAACTTATACTTTGTCAAGCATATACTCCATAGTTTGTTCACTTTAACCTTAATCACTTCAAGATGCTTATGATAGTGGCAATGAGAGCTAAAAGCTAATAAGTACCATAATTTTTGGAAGCTCTTTATAAGACTTGAATCCCTGCTTCCTTCTATGAAGGCCTTTCTTTTACTTTTATGTTGAGTCTCCACCTTCTATCTTTATGCACCTATTTTGAGAGCATAGTGGCCATTCTTAGTTCTATGTGCATTGTCCCAAGACTTGTTGATTGATGCATAACTTTGATATTGCTTGTTCTTAAACTATTTGTATCTAGTCACTCTTATGAACTTTGAAGATGTCCTATGCATTTATGTTTGCTACACTATGAGGGACAAGCTGAATGCCACTATGCTATGTTCTCTTTATGTGAAACCAACAAACGTCTTGCAAAGCATTGTTATTTATGAATCTTTTGTTTGTGCCTTTTCATGTTGCAACATAGTTGCTATGTCTTATTGTTAGAACTTTATATTTCATGTTATGTTGAAGTATTATGATCCCGGCTATCAATATTTTACAAATATTTTGATCAAATTTATGATGGTGCATGTCACCTTAAAAATTATTCTTTCTTTTTATCACTTACCTACTCGAGGACGAGCAGGAGTTAAGCTTGGGGATGTTGATACGTTGCTAACGTATCCATAATTTTTGATGTTCCATGCTTGGTTTTTATCTACTTTCTTATGTTTTGTCCACACTTTGGAGTATTTTTATACACTTTATGGGCTAACCTATTAATAAGATGCCATAGTGCCAGTTGCCTGTTTTCTGTTGTTTTTTGTTCCAGGAAAGTCAGAAAATGAATATTATCGGAATTGGACGGGACAAAAACCAAAGTTGATATTTTATCGGAAGACTCACGGAGCGAGAAGACGAGACGGAGGGGGGCCACAGGGCGGCGACACCCCCCTTGGCGCGGGCAGCCCTAGGCCACGCCAGGGCATGGTGTGGGCCCCATGGCCGCCCATCGACCTTGCCTCTTCGCCTATAAGATGCCTCCCGATGCATAAACCCTAGATAGTCAAGCCTCCAGCCATGAAAAGTTCCGCAGCACCGCCGCCACCGAAGGGGAGATTCGGGGGACAGAAAGTCTCTGTTCCGGCACCCTGCCAGGACAGGGAAGTGCCCCTGGAATCATCTCCATCGATCTCCACCCCATCTCCATCACCATTGTTGATTCCCATGATGAGGAGGGAGTAGTTCTCTCTCGAGGCTAAGGGTTCTACCGGTAGCTATGTGTTCATCTCTCTCTCTATGCATGATCTTATTGAAATCATGAGCTTGTAATCTATAGATCTACCTTGCTACTCAAGTGCTTTAATAGATCTCTGCTCTCCCCATGTGTGTGAAAGTGACAGCGTGCACACCATGGTGGCACTTAGGCTAGAGATTACAAATACTTATTATGAGTTATATTTGGAGTTGGATGTCTCTATGAAATTGTGGTGTTTGCTAGAACCATCTAGAGCTCAAGGTGACAGTGTGGGGTTATCTAGATGGGAAAGGCGGACTTTGAGGTGTGCTGTTATAGCCCTACCATGGATTAGAGTGCCCAACCGGAGAGTAGTTAAGAGTAGTATCATAAAGAAGAATATATTTATATGAGAGTGTTCACTAGTGAAAGTATGATCCCTAGGCCTTGTTTCTAAGCACTGAAACACCGTTTGCTATTAGATCTATTACATGTTTGCTTGCTTCTATCTTTATTTCAGTTTTACTTTAGTCTTTTTCACGCCATCAAGCTATTTTCTATCACCATTATCACTTATAATTATCTATACCACTTGTATTTCACTATCTCTTCGCCGAGCTAGTGCACCTATACACCTGACAAGTGTATTGGGTGTGTTGGGGACACAAGAGAATTCTTGTATCTTGATTGCAGGGTTGCTTGAGAGGGGATACCTTTGACCACTTCCTCCCTGAGTTCGATAAACCTTGGGTGATCCACTTAAGGGAAAACTTATTGCTGTTCTACAAACCTCTGCATTTGGAGGCCCAACAACTGTCTACAAGAATAGAAGTGCGTAGACATCAAAGATGCAAGGCAACGGTCGATGGTTCCCCTTTTCCAAAGTGAGCAACTCTAGCATGTTCTTCATGAGATGGTTGTATTAGACTACCACCTAACATTCTTGTAATGCTAGGATTGTATTGGAGCAATTGATGGTACTCATGTGATGGCTAGAGTGCCGAAAGCCGAACAAGCTACATACAGGGGGAGAAAGCACTAACCTGGCCAGAATGTGCTTATCAGTGTTGATTTCGATATGAAATTCACATATGTGCTTGCTGGATGGGAAGGATATGCCCATGATGCTACAATTCTGAATGACAGTCTTGGCAGACCTGATGGGCTCAAGCTTCCTGAAGGCAGGTTCCACCTAGCAGACACCGGGTATGCTTGTCGGCCTGGAATTCTTCCACCCTTCAGATCAACAAGGTACCATCTCAATGAGTTTTTTGCTAGAAACTATCCAAGGACCCCGGGCGAACTATTCATTCTCAGGCACTCTAGCCTTAGAGTAACGGTTGAGAGGGGTTTCGCTGCTCTGAAGAACGGGTTTAAGATCCTTGATCATAAGCCTTTCCATTTTTTCCCCGCCCAAGTTAAGTCTGTTCTTACATGTTGCATTTTGCACAACTGGATCTTACAATTGGCGCCAATGAATACTTCCTAGCTGAGGAAGATGTGGTTCTTGACGACAACGACACTGGCGGTGGTCATGGTGTTGCCCATAAAAATTGTGTTGTTTGAAAGAACATGAGACAACAGTGGGCGCTCGACATGTGGGTGGCGAGAGGAAACCACAGGATCTGAAAAAGTGATGCCCTTGTGTTCTATGAACAACCCCTGATGTGAGTGTAAAATGCTTCATTCATAGTAGCTAGGTAATATTATGGTGAACTGTCATTTGCTAGTAGCTAGGTAATATTATCGTGAACTCATATTTGCTATTGATTAGGGTTCTAATTTGGTACTACTAGTTTAATTTAATGCTTGTTTGCAACTGCTATTTCAATTTGTTGTGTACTTGCTACTGCGTGGTAACATCTCACCAGTTCTGAGAAGTGGTGAACATAACACTACGGTATGTGCAACCAAACATGCAGGTTTTTGCATCAAACGAGATAAAATCAGTTTTATTGCCAACCAAACAACTTGTCAAAATTGCAAAAAAAAAACTAGATATGAACTACCAAACAAAATGCTAAACTTGATCCAACCCAAATCTCCCCTCATGCAGCACCCACCAAGCCAACTAGAAAAAACGAGAAATATGAGCCTCTGCACGCCCTGCTTGTAATTGAACTCGCTTTGCATCAAGCATGGCTTCCTGAACTCGCTCTGGATCAAGCATGGCTTCCCTCGTGCCGCCATGGGGAGTCAGTGCCACTCCACTCGAGCTCTTCGATTTTCAGTTAAGTAACTAAAAAAAATGTAACTAGATCAGGTGATTCCTTCTGTCTTTCTTCACTATTGGGTAAATTCCGTGTGCTCAGCTTCATAATTGAAATATGTTGATGAATGGATGGGATGATGCAGCTGGGAGTGTGGCGATGTTTATTTTTCGATAGAATCGCAAATGCAGCATATGTAGACTACAAAACAGAACCATCAACACCGACACAAAGCATCATCTACGAGGTCTTGAGCAATCTCACACAGGGCAGAGAGGAAACGCAAGAACAGGATGCTGTACATCTGTCAACTGGAGGCTAGTTTACTGTAACTGGGTTTTGGCAGCAGATGGTACATTGCAGGACTATTTAAGATCGGAAGGGGGGAAAGAACAGACCGGACAAAAAATTCTGTGATTGATTGGAAACAGAACCCAATAAATTGCTTTCCCTGCAGCAAGCAGACAAAGCTTTGCAACACTAAGATATACTCCACTGGGCAATACTAACAGCATACTTTGACGTACAACCATAACAGATAGCAACACGTTATGTATATGTATGGAGTACAGCTACTCTGAAAAGATCAAACATGATTTCAAGATATATATGGACCTAACAGAAGTACTTGCTTCGAAAATTTAGGAACATTTGGTGCGAAACAAACAAATTCATTCAAGTAACCATGCTTCCAGGTGGCAGAGGAAGACATTGTGTGTGAAGCTCCAATACTTGAAGGACGGCAAAAATCTCAACCAGCTGGGGGAGAGTGCAGGCAGCCTCAGCTCCGCCTCCAAGGGGCAGACGATGAAGTGGATGAAGAAGTTGCAGAGGGCCTAGATCCAGGACGCCAGCGGTCAGTTGACGGAGCAGGAGCAGCAGCAGCAGCAGCAGCACCATCCTGCTGGCGGGCAGGGGGGGCCTCTTGGCGGGCAAAAGGCCGGGCAGGGGCAGCCTCTTGGCGTGCAAAAGGGCGGACAGGGGCAGCCTCTTGGCGTGCAGGAGCGTCCTGGCGGAGGGGCCTAGCATCTGGGCGAGGACGGTCATCACGAGGGCCCCACCGGTCTTGTTCAGGTGGGGCTGCTGGCCTCTGGCTGCTGCTGCTACTGTCACCGCCACGTTTGAACTTGGGGACATACTTGCTAGGAGCAGGAGCAGGCGCAGCCACTTCTACAGCTGGAGCTGCCACTGCTGGCTCACGAGCTGGCGGTGCAACAGCAGGAGCAGCAGTATCAGGTGCTCGCACAGGCTCTGCTCCTCTCAAGAGAGCCTCCCTTTCCCTCTGCGCCTTCTCTTCCATCTCCCTTTCCCTCTGCGCCTGCTTAGCTGCAATTGCGTCAAGCTTGGCTTTCCTCTCTGCTTCCTCCTTCTTCCTCCTCTCTTCATCTGCAAATTAAACCAACAATATCTGGTAAGCTATATGTGTTTCAATTTGACACATTATAGAATAGCAACAAAGCAACAGCTCTTTTAAGATTTATAGTCATTTATCCACTGTCCAAATATGAGAAATCAAAAACAAACACAGTAGAAAATCCAAGTTAATAATGATAATTCAAAGTAGCACAAACATTTTAGAGTATACTCGGAATAGACTAAGATTGGAGTGTTCTATCTTGTCCCGCTAAAACAACTAGTCTGAAGTACTACAGGTTGGATAATCTATGTAGTCGCAAGAACAATCATTGAGTTTGCCAGTTTCAAGTATTCAGGTTACCAACAACAATAATAGAGTTCTAATACTGCACTCCACAAGTAGAGCAAATAGTAAAATTAGTCCAAGAATACACTTACCTTCACGTTTTCTAGCCTCATCTTCCTCGCGCTGCCTTTGGATCCGCTGTTCCTCCAGGTTCAGATAATACATCAATTTCCGTACAGTTTCCCTTTCACGCTTTCTTGAAGATATCAACTGATTGATCCTCTCATCCCTCTCTTTCCTTAGGCTACTAAACTCAGATTCACGACGTTGCACAATTCTTTCCTGGAAAGCGTTCTGAAACAGCAAAAAGGATGCTAACATTACGGTCAATGTTTGAACAAAAGATTAACAAAGTGAAGGCTAGTCTTATGAGAAGGAAAACATTTACATGCTGAAAGAAACTCAAGTTGACACATGAAGCCAAAAATGAGAAACAAATATGCTAAATATACATGACAAATTTGAATCGATGCTGTGGTAATCCACCAAAAAGTAGACCACCAATTGTATCATCCAAACAATACAAACAGAGACCTTTTTGTTCAAACATGCCACAGCCACTTAATTTGTCCAAACAAATATTAAGTGCAGGTAGAAAGTTGAATCACTAAACTATCCTCAAGATTCCCTCAGTGGATAAATCGACTATATATTATATGCTTGGAAAAGCTTATTACAAAGAAAACCATGATAAAATAGATCATAGTGTTCTCCAACACAAGATGCATGCAATGAGCAGCACTGTTAAATAAGTTGAATGCAGTTGCAAGTAGCAAACATACCTTATGCTCCAATAGTCGAGAAAGCCTATTTTTCTCCTGCAAGTCACCCGCATGGTGTTGCTTGCTAAGCTCAATCTCTCTCTACCAAGTTGAAATTTATAATGAATGTAAGCATGTTAACAACAATCAGCATTTGCACCTTGTAGGTAACAAAATGACAGTAAACACAAACCAGCTGCTCTTGCTCATGAAGTATCTTCTCTTCCTCGAGGCGTTTCTGGAAGGCTTCCTCTATCAGTGGTGCTTCCTCCTGCCGTTTTGCCCTCTCCAAGTGATCCATTTTTTTTGCAAGGGTCTGCAGCTTTCTCTCCATCTCATCACGCTCCTTCTTCTTTAGAAGCATTAACCGCTCAAGGGCACCTTGTTTTGTTATTTCCTGCCATTTGAACATGCAATGTATTAAAACGACCGTACATAGAAGACACAAATTTAGAGATTAGATATTATTCAGTAGCATAACAGGTTTAGTCAAACTAGTACATGTGTGTGTATACTCTACTGAATACAAATTGATAGTTACAGCAATTAACCTCAGTTCACCAAACCATTTAAGCACTAGTGTGCTAATATGTTTGTCTAAAGATCCACAAGAAACAAATTATCTAACTAAATATGATCCTGCTCTTTATCTACATAACCTGCCACATTCTACAGCATGCTATCACATTTTCCAACAGTTCACCAAAACAAACCAGGAAATATCGGTACAGAGCTAACCATACAGGAATATTGCCCTTATCCAGATTCTAATATGTAAAGTGCATCCCGTTTTATCGCTAGACATATCCAAGGTGGTACACACAAAATAGAGCACATATAGCAGATCAGCAATTATTGAAAATTTACAGCTGTTTCTTACCCCCTCAATGACATGTTTTTTCCCTTTCTTCATATGTTGTGGTTTATCGGTGTTCAACAACAACAATTGTGCTTCCTTCTGATCCTTTTGTTCTATTTCTCGTTGTATCCTCTGCTTCTCCCTAAGTCTCTGCTCCTTCGAAAGTCTTTCCCTTTCTTCCTCAGCAGATTTCTTCTGAATACTCAATCTCTTTGTCTCCTCTTCTTTCTCCTAAGAATAATAAAAATATAAACCATAAAAAAATACTCCATGAAAAATAACGAGTTTGAGTAAGCAACTAGGTAACCTTCTCCAATATTTGGCGCTCATGGTCTTCTTTGCGTTTTTCAATAATCGACTTCCTTGCAAGAAGCTTTTTATGTTCTTTCTCAACCACTCCAGTAAGACTAATCAAGTTCTCACCAAGCTTGGATGGCTTATGCACAGGTGGATGAATAAGACACCTTGCTTTGTTCAGGGAATCAGCAAGCACACTAAGGTGACTACCAAGCCCATCAGATTCTATGTCCTGCAAAGATATAAGTAAGAATAACATCAAATAGATTCTAAAATAGATGTTGCTGAGTTATCTGGCATATGAGATGGAATCAAAAATAAACTCTTGCCTAGTAGGTTAAATCCAAGCATTTTGTGATGAAAATGCACAGAAAAATCACCTCAGTCGAAAGAACTGTGAATTTGGCACATATGCAGTTGATAAAACGAGTGATGGAACAAGCAAGCAAACATTACATTATTTATGTGAATAGACTGTAGCTTGACACATCGTTGCTTCCTCGGAGACTAATCATGTCATGCTGCACATGTTTGTAATTTATAATTTATAACACAATCGATAAAAATGCAACCCTTCACTATGAACAGTTTATTCCTAGAGAACACTCAAAAAGCCCAAGGGGGCAAAAGCCTCTTCGCTAAGGAATGTGATAAGCTAGGTAATACAGAAATCATAAAACCCGCAGAGGAGGCAACACATTTGATCCTTATAGCAAACAAAGAGCAGCGCACAAATAAACCTTTCCATAAAGAAATTGAGAGGCCTAAAGAAGGTAGCAGTGTGCAGAGTCTAGCGACATACCATGTTGCCAAAATGAACAGCTCCAGACAAATGGTTAACTTTCATAGCAACAAAATTGTGCTTCACAGCATCAACAGCTATCTTCTCGACAACACTGAACTCAAAGAATGGGATCATTCTAGAGAGCATATCAATTTTCATGGACTGGAAAATCTGAGATGCCTGAAAATGTTTAAAACGAGAGCTGACCAACAAGTTTGAAACATAATAATGCAATATATCATTAAAAAGGCATGAATACATATATATCATAGAAATAGGACCTGCTGCAGCACCCTCAGTGCCGTAAGCTTCTCCAATGAAGATTGGTACTTCGATAACTGGATTTCTGGAACTGAAGAGGCAGCTGAAAGCTTTCCTCCAATCGTAGAAATCTTGGAAAGCAGCGGCTGTACTTTTGATGCGAGATCCAGAGGAAGGAACTCATTCTCCATAAGGTTGTATAGATCTTTCACTTCTGGGGAAGCACAGGAAATCACCCCTTTGGCTGCCTATTTCCGTATCATAGAGAGAAAGAGAGAGATAGTTGGATAAGCAACATGTTCTAAACTTGAGAGCATAATGTAAGTACGTGATGACAGAACAAAAAATTATAAGAACAGATATATTACATAAAAAATTGCAACATAAGAAGATACAAGTGAATTCAATTAGCACACAAACACGGCAGGGCATCATGGATGCCTTAAAGAGATGCTCTGCACTGTGTATACTTCCAGATATATTGCTATTTCAGAGATACCGGGCTACCCAAAGTGATAGAACAAATAGGACGAGTGCTGGAGGTGTGATTAGCAAAAGAAAAACTTTTTTTGCTTCACAGGACAGGAGATTATTCTAATATGAATACTTGGTAACATGAAAAAGGGACCACTATGATAGCAGATGTTATAGATGCCGAATGAAAAGGCAGAATTAAAGGGCCAATACAAGACATGCCCTAAGAAAAGGCAGAATTAAAAGAAGACTCAATAGATGTGATAATAAACATGAGAATTGAAAGTTTGGCAGCATATGATAAAAACAGCAGCCAAAAGGTTTCACAACATACCAACTCAGCAAGAAGAGATGCCCTTGAAGCCTGAAAATGGAAGGGGAAATTTATCAGAAAACAAATAATTATGTTAAGAAAAATATATTTACAATGAATACCACTGGAAGCTAACCATTTCTCTATTCTCGCGCTTGGAGTCAAGGGAGAAATTGACAAGGTTGGCCATACGCAAGCTACGCTCTTTCTCATTTTCAAGCTCAAGATGAGAAGCACCATATTTATTGTCATATGGTGTCACAGAAAGTGCAGCAAGCAAAACAGAAGATGCTAGTAATTGCAGATCCTTCTGATTTAAGTTCTTATTGTAGCTCTTCTGCAAATTGAAGAGCTTCAACCATGCATATGCGTGATACAGATGGCTCTCAGATATCCAGAATATTTCAGTTAGTTTGGCATAATATACGACCAGGACAGATGGTTTGGGAGTTCTCTTAACCAAGCTCATCAATCCATGGATATCCTCCACAGATCGGAAAGCTTCCTGCAAGAAAAGTTTGGTTCGTGAATTTTATTTCTTTAGCACTAAGAAGATAAGACAAGTTATGGCACAAACCTGCCATAGGGAAAGTTCTGTAGCAATTTTCAGTTGTTCAACCCTAGTATCAAGGTACAGCTTACAGCTTTCAGGGGCAGTCAGATCAGGACGATCTCGCTGGTCACGATATTTGTTCAAATTTGCAAGATGGTTTCTAATAATCTCACACAATCTGCGGAACTCTGTGGACCTTTTATACTGCTTACAGAACTGAAAAGCCTTGTGTGCAGTCATCTGCATATTGAATGGTTTAAAAAACAGACAGATTAGCTGCTGAATATCATTTAGTATTTTAGTGCTATGGGCAAAAGAATCCAAATAGTTAGTTCCGAAAAAAATAGGGAAAATGCAAAGTACCAAACACAATAGCTAGTAGAGAATTTAGTAAAGAAACAATTTTCATTCAATCCAGCCATACTATATATCAATGAAGGGAGAGAGAGCATAAGGCTACACAATGCATAGGATAAGAGTACTGGAAAAACCAACAACACTGTTATTTGGAAAGATGCTTGAAGCAACAGCAGCAAAAACTATCAGAGATAAGTTTCTGAATGTAGTAACAGGCAGAATGACTAGAGAAAAAGACTACGATGAATCAGATTCAATTTGCGGTTTGGCAGTGGGACCCCGAACAGTGTTGGACCATTTAGTGCAGTATATGTAGTTACTTTACAAACAAAAACAGTGCAAAACCTTATTGCAGTAAACCAAAAATGTTGAATTCCATTATACAGGTAAAATCAACACCAAAACCGAATAAAATATAACAGAAGTGTATATCGAGATGACCACTAGGATAATGGCAAAGCAGTTAAAAAGCTTACAGCATATAGTGCTTCAAGCTTTGAATTATTCCTCAGTATCTCGAGCACCGTCCTGTATGTCTCCCACAGAAACTTGAACCATGGAGTGACAAACTCCCTGTCTGATCGATCCTTCCCTTTCTCCCCGCTAACGTAGCTGAGCATCAAGTCCTCTGGACGCTTGTCCGCTTCCAAATCTTCAACATCCAGAGCATCTTCCAGCGCTTGCGCCTGAGTCTTTGCCTCCTCAGCTTTCTCATTGGAGAGTTGCATAAAGTGCTTTATGACCTCCTCCAAAGAGGACACATTGACTTGCTGGCAGACAATTCTGTACTGGATAAGGCCATCTTTGGCAAATCTGCCTTTCCTTAGCTCTACGCACAGCTCTACATACTTCATCATGATCTTCTCGAGAGGCTTCTGCCATGACCTGTATCTTTTTGATGTGATGAGATCATGCAGCGCCTGCAGCGCTGCCTGCTTTTGTCCAACATTTATCAACTCTGGAGTAAATCAAAGGTGATAAACAGTGTGAGCATCTTTTACTGAAATATGAAAGATCTGGATTTGTCTAAGATTTTGCAAATGAAGAGAAAGCCATGCAGGTAACTACATATGACTACATTTTGGTGTGAGAAGTTAATAAACAACACAGTGTAATTCCACTGAAACGTCCGCATTGATTTAGATAAAATGAAGCTTAAGTGGATGTATCTTTGGTTGTTGAGAAGTTATGCGGTCCTACAGGAAAAGGGACAAGCGAGAAAAGAAAACATAACAAGAGTAGTTACTTAAGCGCCCAGTGAAATTCTCAGAACCAGCATAACTTTGGCTTAGGACTACTTTCCAGGTCAGGTACGTGGTCGTCGGGACAAAGAGCACAACCAGTCTATGATATAATAAGCCATAAAATTCAAATGGCTTATGAACCATTCAAAGTTATAACTGAGCCTATCCTATGTGATATTTACTCAGTGGCTCCAATAACTCTCAACATTTCGAATGTACCGCCCATAAATACGTTGCGGATTCGATGACCAGGTGACATTGGGCACAGCACAATGTAACACATGGAAGCAAAGAGGACACAACTTATATCGTCCTAAGTTCCTAACAAACCCTACTCGCAGTAGACATCGCTGCACCAACAATCGTAAAGCATTGAGAGGGAAAATGCAGGAGGTCCCGGCGACTCACCCTCCGCTCTCTTCAGAGCGTTCTCCGGCTTGGCGAATGTCGACATGGTCGGGGGCTGGGGCTCTCCGGCGGCGATCTACTCCTGCATCCACGCCACAGACAACAGCAAAACACGGATTAGCTCGCGGACTCACGGCACAAGCAGCAACAGAACGTGCATCGAGCACCGAACGCACGGTTCGATCGGAAAAATCGCCGAGAAAACAAGAGCACCGCTATGGGATTGGATAGGGGGCTACTGGGCGACGATGGGGGTGATGGGATGGCAGGAAGCTGCGGTACCTGTAGATCGCCGGAGACGGTGGGGCTGAGGGCGGCGGAAGCGTGGGCGAGAATCTGGAGGCGGAGGACGGAGTGGAGGCGGCGGCGGCGGGGAGGCAGGGTTTATTAGGGTTGCGTGGGGTGGGAACCTCGTTGGGGGGGGGGGAGGAGAGAGAAACGAAGATGCGGGGGTATTTGCGGAAGTTGCTGAGGTCTTCCGTCGCCCGTTTCGCGGGGGTTCGGCCGCCGGGGGCCGTCAGATCTTCAGACGGGCGGCTGGGATCGCGTCGTGTGTGACCTTGCTTCGTTCTAGACTCTAGAGTCGGTGTCTTAGTGGGACGGCGGAATTGGCGTGGAATAGAAGGAGGTTTGAGCAAAATTGACGGCCAAGTTTGGAGGGACCGGGAACGACGACGGCACGAGCGGGAGCAGGCCGGTGCGGGTTATTGTCTTTCGTTGCCGTGGTATAATAAAAGAACAATGCTACAAGGCGACGTCACATACTCCGTGCGGCGGCTTGTAGGTATCATGTGTTGTTCTCGTCTTATACATCTTTCTATATGCAACTACTCTTTCTCCACCACCTGTAGTTACATGCACGTTGCTAGGGTTTGATTTTGATTTATATAGAATATACTTTTTAGGTCATGAATAATTCCATTGCTAAAGGGCTGCTGTTGCAAGCGAATTTTTGCATAACTCAATCTTTTTAAGTTTTATTGGAAATTTGTCCACGCTTCCGCCGTAAATCTCCTAGGCTAAAGCTGACGGCCATCTAACAGTAGAACTTCTTGAAGACGCCAATGATGATTATGCTCTATTATATTTGCACAAAAGCTCAGAAATGTAAAGGGCAATAGCTGATTGGCGGCTCCGATATAGGCATTTGCTAGTGTTGGACGATGCGTGCATTAGGCTTCTTGTAGTAGGGTTGTATCGCGTGTTAATCTCTTAGTTAGATATAAGTAGAGTAAGAATTTATTTTTTAAGGGGGAAAAAACTTAGCACATGCAGCTCCTGCTGAGTGCCCACGTGCATGTGGGCTTTATCAAGTGAAGCCCTTCCAAGGAGATCAGCGTCCCGCAAAAGAAAAGGAGATCAGCCAACATGCTTATGGGTTTTATCAAGTCAAGCCCTGCGTGGCTGCGTACGATATTAAGCAAGCGACATTACTAATCAGCCTGCTGGCACTAACCGACTAAGCACCTCGCTGTCCGCGTGGCAAACTCCACAAGCGGTGCACGGGGCTGAAAGGACTTGACGTGAGCTATACAAGGATTGTCGTGGCCCGATTTCTTTTCCTATCGAAACTGTGCCGATCGAGCCGATCACGATTAGTTTTTTATGATGGACATCTCAACTCGTATTTTTACTTAGGGGTGACATATAAGGTAAATATTCAGAAAAGATGAGATAGTTTAGGAGCGACCTACCAGACCATTAAGACCATAAGCCTTTTAATAATAAAGACAGTATTATTATTACAACAACTTAACTAGTTGAGTACCCATGCGCTGTCACGGGATAAAAATACAAACTGGTAAAACATTTTTTCCTAATTTTAAAAATATTTGAAAGTATGTGATTGCATTCATATCTTAGTGAATATTGCTCTTCCATGCTTCTTTTCCCATACAGTGGTCATGTATCTTATTAACTAGTGTCGTCCTTGTGATTCTCCCTGCTCCTCCACTTCCATCATCTCACTTTCAAACATATGTCATCTCTCATTGCCATCACTTAGGCAATTTTTCAAAATGTTTGTAAATCTATGAAATGGTCCTCAAGTGCTGATAGAGATGATGCATATTGTGTACAACTGAGCCAATGCCGATGATGGCACACTAATTTCTTATTTACAAGTAATGAAGATACACATGTTGCAACGAGCCAATGGCAATCTTTATTTCTTCTTATTATCCAACAACAACAACAGCAAAAATAATGCATTTATGATCACAAGAAAGTAACAGAAAAATAAATTCAGTGCACAACTTAGAAAAATAACTAAAATTACCTAATTAACTAAATGTCCCCATTCCTCAAGTTTCTCCAATGTCATTGTGTTCAGCACATTGCTATAGAAAATTTAACTCCATCCAAGAAGCTGGGCGCACACCTCCATCATCAGCACGTCTCTCCCTTCCTTCGCCGCTCATCGCCACCTAGGTCTGTCGGTGGCCTAAATCAAGCCGGTCCTCGCTGTCCCATCGTCCTCCCTGCTGGCCAAGAGTTCTTTTATCCACCTCGCTTCTTTAGCCAGTGAAATGTTCTAGGTCCCACCCCCTGGTCGTTTTCATTAGTGCTCGATGAAGTGATCCATACTATCTAAATGAATGAAGAATATTTTAATTTCTTACACCCTCGTTCGAGGATTCTTGTTGTGTTTTTAGTTCAAATTTGAATTAAAACCACAACAAGAATTATAGAACAGAGAGAATATTGGTATACATTACAATACCAGTAACAACTGTGGAATGCAAGATCGTGGTGGCATGTGTTGGTGGGCGGCGAGCTTGGTGGAGCAATCCGAAGTGTCCGGGAGTATGGTTTTTTGAGGGGTCCGGAAAATCCTTCTCGTCTAGACACCGACGTGGCATCGCCTGCGGGTGTCGCCGTCCTTCCTGAAGGGCGTCGGGTATATCTCTTCCCCACCTCCCGAAACATATCGGGAAAAACCCTAGAACTAGTCCGGGCAACATCGTCGTTGTCGTCGCTTTCCTTCTTGAAGGTTTTGCTTGGTATGTGACGCTTCAGAGTGCTAGGAGTGTGGTGTAAATTCTCCGGAGGGCGCAGCGGTTGCGGGTCACCCTCGTTTTCGTCGAGCCACTGTTGAAAGATCATGGATGTCGCCTAGAGGAGGGTGAATAGGCAGTTTAAAACTTTTACGAGATGGACTTAATAATGGCGGAATAAAACTAGCATTTTCTTTTGTCAAGCACAAAGCCTATATATACTAAGATTGACCTATGTGCACCAACAACTTACGCTAATCAAGACAAGCAACAAAGTGATAGCAATAGAATACTTCAAGCACGAAGGCTATCACAATGCAAAGTGCATAAGTAAAGAGCTCGGGTATAGAGATAACCGAGGCACGGGGGGACGACGATATTTTACCGAGTTCCTCCCAACAAGGGAGTACGTCTCGTTGGAGGGGTAGGTGGTACTAAGACGACCAATGCCACAAGAGGTCTCACCCTATACTCCCGAGGACCCACCACTCGACAAGCACTCGTTCCACTATGGGACACTTGAGGCAGTTACCAAACCCGTACAAGATTGGGGCTATCTCCACAACTTAATTGGAGGCTCCCAATAATCGTCACCAAGGACTCAATCTTGGGAAGAGCTTTACAACTTAATTGAAGGCCCCAAGAACACGCCATAAAAGCCACACAACCATCTAGGATTCTAAGAATCCAAGAGGGACAAACTTCTTGATTTCACCAACCAAATCCTCCGGGGAGAACACAAACCGACGCACCTAATGCAAATGGCAAGAACACCATAAAGATGCTCCAATACTTCACTCTCAAATTCCAACAAAGCTACTAAAGCACTTGGGGAATAAGAGAGGGAGAATCAAAGGAAGAACACAAAATCCCCCAAGATCTAGATCCCAAAGATTCACTCACAAAGAGGTGATTTGGTTTGGTCAAATGATAGATCTAGATTTTCTCTATATTCCTCTCAAATATTGGCAAGAATCATTGGAGGGGAATAAGAGAAATCAAGCTCAAAGGGGTAGACCAAAATGGGGCAAGGCTTGCGAAAAAATAGAGGAGGAGGAACCGATGAAAAAGAAAGAGAGAGAGGGGCTATTTATAGGCCCAACGTTTTTCTGGCCGTTGGGGCATTTTTCCTGCCTGGGCCGGTAGTACCGGATTTGGCCGGTACTATCGCCCAGCATCCCAGCAACGCACAGGAATCGGACGGGCGGCAGGCGCAGCCTCAGCGAGCAAGCACGGTCGGTCAACACGGGCGAGAGCGACGCGAGAGCCGTGCGGGAGCTAGCTGGCGCAGCGCGGGAGAAGCGGGCCAACGCGAGGCACGCTCGAGCGAGGGAAGCGGGGCCGTGGCGGGGCGAGCGCGTGACGCGGGAGCAGAATACGCGCGCGCGAGGAGGTGGGCGGCTCATGAGCAAAGCGGTGCGTTTGGGAGCTTGGTAGGCTGGGAGCTGAGCGGGCAGAATCTGGGTCGGCCCGGTAGTACCGGCCAGCCGGCGGTACTACCGTGGGCCGGTAGTGCCGGACAAGACCAGCGCCCCTACCGGGTGGCACAAAGGGAGGGGACCGAGGTAGGTGCGGCCGGTACCAGATCCGGTAGTACCGCTCGGCCCAACGCAGAAAGACTTTTTTCTTTTTCTTTAAAAAATGAATAAGAGGCAAACTTCCAAATGCAATAACTTGAGCTAGGAAACTCCGATTGACCCGAAACCAATTTAGTTGGAAAGAGGACGACAAGAGCTACCCAACAAAGTGAGAATGTATCAAGTATTATAATGCGAGGCACCTCACTTGGTGAGAATCCGGAAAACCTCCAAGATCAAAAACGCAATAAGATATAAAAGAAAATTATGTTTTTGATGAACAAGAGCTTGTTATGAAGATTACCAGAAGCTCTATATCCTCACATGGATAAGACTAACAAACAACCAGGAAGGATGATGCTAAGAATGTAAAGGTTTGATCTCTCTCCGAACGATATAATCGAGCTACTCACTCGATAGCCCCTCTTGATAGTACGTCTATCTATCCTAAATCCGGTCTCTTAACTACCAACATGAGACCACCAAAAGGAAAAACCTATCAAGATTATACCTTTTCCTTGATCATACTTTGACCTTATCTTCATCGATCCATGATCACCGAGAATGCCAAGCATCAACTATGAGATCTTCTAGAGAGGGCGCATTTTGAGCTTGCACAACGCATCTTCTTCTATATTTCATCTATCTTGAAGCCATTGAAGCCAACACATGCTCCAAGCGATGTCAATGGACAATTCCTATAAGTACAACTTAAGACAAACATTAGTCCATAAAGATTGCCATTAATTATCAAAACCACACATGGGGGCCCACATGCTCTTTCAACTGTTGTCGGCTTTATTTTATATTCCTTTTCTTCTTCATTTCTTTGTTGTTTTTCTTTAGGCGTTGTGTTGTCTGGCCCAGCAACATTCTCAAACAGTTGCTATATTAATATAGCTGGGTGAAAGTCTGATTCAGGAAGAAGGGAGTTGTAACCTAACATAAAGAAATTGATTAGTGAGTTCTATCAATCAAATCCATGTACTAATCAGCCAAGTTTTCGGGATATGAGTGGACCTTGGAGGTTGCATGTACAACTTGGCTAGGGAATCACACCCTATCAACAGCGGTGGTGCTCCTTGTAGGTATTATATATAATTTACATTCACATTGGATTACCTATTAAAAGTTTCAGCCACAAAATGATCCGTGGAGGTTTGAAAGAGGAGATGGACAGAGCATTGTTTAGGAAGGAGTCGACATCAGTGTTGTTAGCTTATTGTGATCAAAATCATGTACTCTCTCTGTTAATATTAGCTTGCCAAAATGTCTTATAAATGGGAAGAGAGGAAGTAGATAGGATTATAGACACATTTGAGTATTTAACAATTTGGTCATTCCAGTCTTTGTTGGAATTGCCATAGCTACAAGTGAATGAATTTTAAATATATCTGACTCAAACGATTTACCTCAGTATATGCAAGCTACATACTCCCTCAGATCCATATTAAGTCTAAATAATGAAAGAAAATACCTCTTTTACATACATAAGAAATATTCTCGTGTGTTGCTATGGCGTCATATTTAAATCAAATGAATAATATTTCATAATATAAGGTATAGTATCATTTTTACAGAATTTGCTACTGATATCTTAAGTAGATACACACCCTGTCTAGAATAGCAAGAAACACAAAAGAAAGATGAAACAGAACAGTGTCAAAGAACGAACTTGCTCTCGACTAAAGTTGCAAAGATTTATGAACTGGCAGAGAGCCCTTTGCCTTGTAATGTTTCTCAGTTCTCGGTATGACAAAGTTTCTGCTCCGCGTCTAAGGGTGTATATATTTGAGAAGCTTTTGTCTGAATGATACACTGATCCATTTCCATCTTCTCCGAGAGAAGTTGATCAAGATCAGGCTGTAAAAGCAGTTTGTTGGTACTTCACGTCCTCGTCCGACTGAGGTTCTAGTTCAAGTATTCTTGAATCTTTTCTCATTAATTAGTGTTGATGCTTATTCCATCCTTGACTCAAGATCATTTCCCTTTTCACTTGCTTCTTTAGAAGGTTCCTCAAGGTGGAGTGTGTCGCACCATTCATAATTGTTTGCATAATATTGCATCAATACCATCACTTGATTTTTTTCCTGAACAAGATTTTTCATCTCTGCAATATACAAAAGAACAAGGATTAACATAGGAGCCCTTCTATAGAGGTAATTTGAAACCAAGGCATAGAAAAGGTAAATCATATTGTATGTTTCGATCGTGTCAGCACAAACCATGCAATGATATGGAACTGGAAAGGAACGACATGACTTTTCAAGATAAGCCTAAACATGGTTAGCAGACAATCAATTTTGAACTTAAAGCAAGGAGCAGTAGGCCCATTAATCATTAACACATAATGCCTACTGAATCTCACTTTACAATAGGATCTTCATCAGGTTAACAACTCCTTAACATCCTCGTGTCAAACATAATTAAGTACCGCAGCCATAAAATAGAAATTCTAAACATTTCATCAAGCAAGCGTAAGGTAATTTGACTTCTGATATAGAAAAGATTTGTTCCTAGGTTAGTGAATGAAAAGACTGAACAAGAATACAACCATACCATTCTCAATAGATTCACGTGTTTGATGGCCCAAAATATATCGAGCTCGTTGGGGAACCCCAAGAGGAAGGTATGATGAGCACAGCAGCAAGTTTTCCCTCAGTTATGAAACCAAGGTTATCAATCTAGTAGGAGCAAGGAAACACCCTAAAGGTGTTGCTAGCTGAACTTTGGCAGGGCGCACTATCGGTGCCAGCAGCAACATGGAGACTTGCACAACACAACCATAGAACTCTGCCCCCAACTTGCGATGAGGTTGTTAATCTCACCGGTTTTGCCGAAAACAAAGGATTAAACGTATTGAGTGGAAGAAAGTAATAGTTTGCAGAAAGTAAACACAAAGCAGTAAATAGTTGATTGTAGATTGATGGTAAAAGAAAGGACCGGGTCCATAGTTCACTAGTGGTGGCTCTCCTTAAGATAGATGACATGTTGGGTGAACAAATTACAGCGGGGCAATTGACAAAGATCGAGAAAGCAATCATGCATATACTACTCATCTTGACTCCTTTGAGATTCGATTGGGCATTACAACATTATACATAGACCGCCATCCAACTGCATCTATGACTAATAATCCACCTTCAGGTTATCATCCGAACCCTCTCCAGTATTAAGTTGGAAGCAACAGATAATTGCATTACGAATTGCGCGTAAAGTAAACAATATGATTGTTCTATGAACAAAGGATTGTTGTTTTCGCCCTAGTAGCAACATCACATATAGTACCTTAGAGATTTCTGTCACTTCTCTAGATTACTAGAGGCATGAACCCACTATCGAGCATAAATACTAACTCTTGGAGTTGCTAGCATCTACTTGGCCAAGATAGCTACTAACAATGGAAAGCATGCAAGATCACAAATAACAAAGACATGATAGATTCAATAATCAATCTGAAATAGCATCTCAATATCCATCGGATCCCCGCAAACACAACATGTAGGAATTACAAATAGATAATCTTGATCATGAACGGAGCTCACAAGATCTAAACATGATAGCACAAAGGAGGAGAACCAACCATCTAGCTACTACATGGACCCGTAGTCCAGAGATGAACTACTCATGCATCACACCGGAGGCTTGCATGGTGATGAAGAAGGCCTCCCGGGTGAATTCTCCCCTCCGGCAGGGTGTCGGGAAGAGCTTCAGATCCCTCCCGATCTAGGGATGGAGATGACGGTGGCTACAGACTCTTTCGTGGAATTTTGATCGGGTCCTCAGGGTTTCTGTATCGGAGGCAATATATAGGCGAAAGGAGAGGCCGAGGGGGTGCCTGGGGCGGCCAAACCACCCCCTGGCGCGGGCCAGGCCTGGCCGCGCGGCTAGGTGGTGTGGCCGGGCCCCAACCCCTCTCTGTCTCGTATTCTGGCTCCTGGTGTCCCTCGGTGAAAAACTGACTTTGGCTTTTGTCCCGTCCAATTCCGAGAATATTCATTTTCTGACTTTCTGATACATTGCAAATGTATCTATAATTTTTGATTTTCCATGCTTGGTTTTGTCTACTTTCTTGTGTTTTGTCCACATTTTGGATTACTTTTCATACGATTTCTTGGCCTAACCTATTAACAAGAGCCAAAGTGGCAGCTGCCTATTTTCTGCTGTTTTTGGTTCCAGGAAGTCAGAAAATGAATATTCTCGGAATTGGACGGGACAAAAGCCAAAGTTGCTATTTTACCGAAAGACATCTAGAGCCAGAATACGAGACGGAGAAGGGCTGGGGCCCGGCCACACCACCTGGCCGCGCAGCCAGGCCTGGCCCATGCCAGGGGGTGGTCTGGCCGACCCTAGCACCCCCCGGCCTCTCCTTCCGCCTATATATTGCCTCTGACACGGAAACCCTAAGTACCCGATCAAAAATCCACGAAAGAGTCTATAGCCGCCGTCATCTCCATCCCTAGATCGGGAGGGATCTGAAGCTCTTCCCGGCACCCTGCCGGAGAGGGGAATTCACTCTGGAGGCCTTCTTCATCATCATGCAAGCCTCCGGTGTGATGCGTGAGTAGCTCATCTCTAGACTATGGGTACATGTAGTAGCTATATGGATGGTTCTCCTCCTTTGTGCTTTCATGTTTAGATCTTGTGAGCTCCGTTCATGATCAAGATCATCTATTTGTAATCCATACATGTTGTGTTTGTGGGGATTCGATGGATATTGAGATGCTATTTCAGATTGATTATTGATTCTATCATGTCTTTGTTATTTATGATCTTGCATGCTTTCCGTTGTTAGTAGCTATCTTGGCCAAGTAGATGCTAGCAACTCCAAGAGTTAGTATTTATGCTCGATAGTGGGTTCATGCCTCTGGTAATCTGGGGAAGTGACAAAAATCTCTAAGGTACTAGATGTGTTGTTGCTACTACGGACAAAACAACAATCCTTTATTCATAGAACAATTGTATTGTTTACTTTACACGCAATTCGTAAAGCAATAATCTGTTGCTTGTAACTTAATACTGGAGGGGGTTCGGATGATAACCTGAAGGTGGATTATTAGTCATAGATGCAGTTGGATGGCGGTCTATGTATAATGTTGTAATGCCCAATCAAGTCTCAAAGGAGTCAAGATGATTAATATATGCTTTTATGCTTTCTTGATGTTTGTCAATTGCCCCGCTATAATTTGTTTACCCAGCATGTTATCTATCTTAAGGAGAGCCACCTCTAGTGAACTATTGACCCCGGTCCTTTCTTTTACATTCAATCTATAAATTGTTTACTGCTTTGTGTTTAGTTTCTGCAAGCTATTACTTCCTTCCGTTCGATACGTTTAATCCTTTGTTTTCAGCAAAACCGGTGAGATTGATAACCTCATCGCAAGTTGGGGCAAAGTTCTGTGGTTGTGTTGTGCAGGTATCCACGTTGCTACTAGCACCGGTAGTGCGCCCTGCCAACGTTCAGCTAGCTACACCCTTGGAGTGTTTCCTTGCTCCTACTGGATTGATAACCTTGGTTTCATACTAAGGGAAAACTTGTTGCTGTGCTCATCATACCTTCCTCTTGGGGTTCCCCAATGAGCTCGATATATTTGGGCCATCAACAACTTTTTCTGGCGCCGTTGCCGGGGAGTCAAGGACATCTTCACAAGGGAAGTCCCTCATAACCAATCTCTTTACTTTGTTACTTTTGTTTTGCTTAGTTTCATTTTGTTTTGTTTGCTTGCTTCTTTATCAAAAACACACAAAAAATAGTTTTACAAGTTTGCTTTCTTATTTAAAAACACACAAAAATTAAGTCTCCTTTATTTTTTTCCTCTTCCTTAGCTCACCATGTTGATCCCTAAATTCACTTTGAAAGACCTTTCAATAGGTAGTGGTTCAATAATTGGAAAAGATAATATTGAAGAATTCTTTAATCATGTTAGTAAGCATGAGGATATTGAGGATAGATCCCTTGCAAAACTTGCTCCAAACTATGAGATTGCTGCAGCTTCTTTAGTTCACATGTTGGAAGCTAGGTTTGTTAACCTTAGTCCCTTGATGCAAGTAATGTTTCTTAAACTTAAAGAAATTGAGGACCCTGAAAAGAGGGATTTTATTCTAGAAACTTTGCTTAAGGAATTCTATGATGTTGCCAAGGAAGCTAAAAAAGTCTTCGAACGTTCAATATGCTAGGATCATGTGTAGACGTTGTTGGTACACGAGAAAAGATGAACTAATCTGAACTTAATGGGGAGGAAATTAAGATACCAATACCCTTCAAACTTGTAGCAATGCATGAAGCCATAGAAAAGAATCTTGATTGGATTGTTCCCGAAGACCCGTTTGATGAAAATAGTGAACCAAAGAGCATTGAGAGAGGATCCTCTAGAACTTATTTGGATGAGATACCTTCTTGTTGAGGATATTTCTGGTATTAATCTTAATCCTTCTTCATTTGAGAGCACTTGATTCTTTTTCTTGCTTCTTATGCCTAACTTAAAGGCGTTAAAGAAAAGTACTTATTGGGAGATAATCCAAAAGTTTTAGTTGAGTCTTGGAAGTTATTACTTCAGTAATAACCGCTCCTTGTCCTTTTTATTTGCTTTTTGTGCCAAGAGTAACCTCTAATGAGAGAGAAGTAATGATTGGGAAAGTTGTTGTCCCGAAACAGATTTCTGTGCTTCACCATAAAAATTCGTGTAAAATCTTTGTACGTCCTTTTGAGGCGTGAATTTTTGTGCTTCTGCCCCAGGTTGTTATCTAACTTTAGTTAGTTCAACACTTGTTGATTTGAGCAACATAAGATCTTCGAAAAAATTCGTCTTTACCTGCTGGTCTGTTTTGACAGATTTCTGCCATTTTCTGCATTTGCTTCTTGTTGGTTCCTTTTTGAGTTCTTTTGGGGAATTGAGCTTTTTGAGGGAAGTGCTACAGTAGCTAGTGTTTTAATGGAAGTTTTCTTGGTGTTATAACTGAACCTAAAGACTTGTTATCTTGAGTGCACTGATGTTGCTAATAAAGATTGTGTGAAGTTTTGTATGAAGGAAAAAATTGCAGGTGGATGGAAGGAATGAGTAATGAGATGAAGGATGGACTAAAGCTCAAGCTTGGGGATGACACGTGTGTCATCCCAAGAAACATCCAAGAAGTACAAGCGTCAAAGCTTGGGGATTCCCAAGGCATCCCCTTCTTCATCAATAAAAATCCCAGGTTTCTTCCAAACGCTTCATTTTTATTGTTTCATGCACAGTTGTGTTGTTCTTGGAGCGTCTTCTTTTTCGTTTTCGTTTTGGTTTTTCATTCGCTTGGTTTGCTTAGTTTGCTGAATAAATTGGTTGGACCCCCTCTTTCATACATTGGTTTTCAAATAGTTTGGTCTGGTTTGGAAAAGAGTAGGAAAGTTCATGCTTAAGTGGTAAAGAGAGCTTGTTTTTGACTGTGGCCTATGCTTTGTCATGCCATGTTTGATATTGTTTTGGATTTATGCTTAGTATTCTTTGCTATAGCATGACTTGTTATAAACAATTGAGATATCTTAATGTGCCTTGGATGAATCATGCGTTGTTTTAGCATATTAAAGCATAGTATGGTGGTATTCTTCTTTGATGCTTTATTTGGGTTAACTTGGCGCATGCTCACACCATGTTATGACTATCTCAAGTCACCATAAGCCTCTATGATCCTTTAGTTTTCAACTTGTAGTATCACTTTATGCTTTGATCAATGATGTTCTATCACTCTGCATGATTATGGCCATTATTGCTCTCTTAGTTTGTTGCTCCCAGTCTTTTGCTAGCCTCCGTAACCAAGTATGAGTTTCAGTCATGCATCCAACTCCCTAAACCAAGTTATTCCAAAGAGTACACCATACCTACCTATTAGCATATTCTATTCCAAGTATATTCATGCTTTTGTTTACCTTCCAAATTAAACTTGTTATGAGAAAACTAGTGATTAAAGCTCTCACGAACTTGATGGCACACTTTACTTTTCTTACCCTTAATAAACTTGAGCCATTGTGTCGTCTATGTTGTATATTCTTGCACTTATTTGTTGGGGATTAGCAGAACCATGCTGTCATGGGGAACGCTTTCAACATTGCACGGGTACTTTGTACCTAGTTGATATCATCCTCTTTTGTCTATGGATGTCTGATGACCCACAAGTATAGGGGGTGTATCGCAGTATTTTCGATAAGTAAGAGTGTCGAACCCAACAAGGAGCAGAAGGTGCTGGTTAGTGGTATGGATCAGGAATTCTCTGCAAATACTTAGCAAACGGATTTTTAGGGTTTTTTGATAAAGCAAGTAAACAAAGTACGAGTAAATAAAAGACAGTAGGAATAAATGCAGCAAGTGGCCCAATCCTTTATGCAGCAAAGGACAAGCCGGTTGTATTACTTAAGATGACCAAACGTTCTCGAGGACACATGGGAAGACTGTCAAGTGCTTTCGCTTCATATAGTTGATTAATCTTCTCTAGCTTGCTAAGTGTTGTGTGGGTGAACATGTGCTAATGTACCGACCTTCCTAGGACTAATACATACTTGTGATTATACCCCTTGCAAACATCCGTAAGTACAAGAAAGTAATTAAGATAGAAACCTAACCATAGCTTTAAACTCTAAGACCCTTACGTCCCTTGTGCAATGGTTTCCTAACGGGGGTTCAGGTTTCTGTCACTCCGGCAACCCCTACGATTAGTAGCCAAATACACAATGCATTCCCCTAGGCCCATATAGGTGAAGTGTCATGTAGTCGACGTTCACATGACACCACTAGAAGAAGTACACCACAACTTAAATATCATACTATTGAATATTTCTCAACACAACTCCACTACTAACAACATGACTTCTCCCATGTCCTCAAGAACAAGACGAACTACTCACAAGACATCATATGGATCATGATCAGAGATGGAATAATGATGTATAACAATCTGAACATAACCAATAATTCAATGGTTCACTCAATAGCATCAACTACAAAGAGTAATCAACACTGGGAAAGTTTTCCCTAAGAACTATTCAAGATTCAACCCAATTGTTACAGCAATATGGAGATGGTGATGAGGGTGCTGATGGTGATGATGGTGGTGATGATGATGATGATCCCGATGAAGTCCAGTTTGATGGTGGTGTTGATGGCGACGAACTCCCCTCTCCGGGAAGGAATTCCCTCGGCAGAAATATGTCTACCGGAGAGATCTTTCTCTCTCGGTGTTTTCCGCCCGCAGAGGCGGCGGAATCTTTCTGTGGTCGCTCCCTGAGTCTTAGGGTTTCGGGAGGATAATATACGCCAGAGGGGAGTGCCAGGGGTGGACCAGGGCGGCCACACCACCTGGTGGCGTGGCCCACGGTGGCCCGCGCCAGGGGATGGTGTGGGCCCCCTGTGGCCCATCTCCAGACCCCCTTCTGGCTTCCTTCGTGTTCTAGAAAAATAGGATTTTCCGTATATTTTCCCGGATTTTCTGATCTTCACAAATTTTGCCTCCAAACAGCACCTTTTCCATCAGAATCTTGATTGGAGCGGTCCATGCTCCAAAAGTCATCAACCATGCAAAAACATATGAAATAACATAAGTATCACCTCTCAATACGAAATATATCAATGAATAACAGTGAATTATGACATAGAATAGTGATGCAAAATGGACGTATCAACTCCCCCAAGCTTAGACTTCGCTTGTCCCCAAGCGAAACCGAGCTCAATAAACATGGCCTCAGGTTTATGGAGTGAAGAGTCGATAAAAGAATACGGACAAGAAGCATCACATTCATCAAATACATAGATCATAATAGAAGACAACTCACTATTATATAACTCAACTTGCAATGAGTAAAGGAAACACAATAAAGATACATAAAGTGAATCATAATTGGTAATGGCAAACTTAGCTCTTGGTCGAAGAATAGTTGATAATTTGCTGGAGTTCACAAATAATTGGTTTTCAGTGATAGCTTTCAAAGTAGTAAACATCAAGATAAGATTAGTGTGCAAAACAAGGAACATAAGAAACATGATTGAGTAAATCATCTTATGAATGAATGAAACACAACAACTCAAAATACTTGCTGAGATAGAAGGGAGTAGGTTTACTGACTCAACTACAAAGTAAAAGAAAGGCCCTTCGCAGAGGGAAGCAGGGATTGCAAGTCTCATAAAGAGCTCCCAAAAATTATGATACTTACTAGCTTTCAGCTCTCATTGCCCCTATCATAGGCATCTTTTGGTGGTTAAGGTTAAAGTGACACAACTAAGAGGATATGCTTGACAAGTTATAAATTTAAGTCCCATGCCCCTTACTTATGAGTACCGAACCTCATGCTACTCAACTTCAGTCACGAGTAAGATCTTGTCATTGTAAATACATGTGTATCATTGAGAACCGCCAACGGGGTACCCCTTGCACATGACACATGAGCTATCCCATAATCAAAATGACAAGGCAAGCAGACAGTGAGCATCTCAGTGATCTTTTTATTTGCTATTTGCATAGGTTTTTATTGAGGATGCTTCATAGAATGCTCACTATAGTTATGCTGCAAGTTTCCACCCTGATTAGGCATGGCTTAGGCTAGCGGCCCAGGCGTTTCTCTAACACACATATAAACTCCATGATCTTACAAGTTCCACTTTTATTTCACACCGCCGGGATCCATAAGCAAAAGAACATGATATTAACTAGGTACAAGTACCAATGAAGTGTTGAAAGTGGTCCCCATGATACATCGTTCTGCTAACTTCAACTCATAAAGCGCAAGCATATACGCAACAAAAAAAGGACCCAATGGTTCAAGTTTATTAAATGCAAGAAAGTAAAGTGTGCCATCAAGTTCGTGAGAGCTTTTACTCACTAATTTTCACATAACAAGTTTAATTTGGGAGGTAGATAAAACAAGAATTTACTTGGAATAGCAATAATACTACTAGGTAGGTATGGTGGACACAAATGGCATGAGTTTGGTTTAAAGGAGGTGGATGCATGAGAAGAATTCCCTCTCAGTACAGGTTTTTGGCTAGCAAGGCTAGGTAGTGATACATTGCAAATGTATCTATAATTTTTGATGTTCCATGCTTGGTTTTATCCACTTTCTTGTGTTTTGTTCCAACTTTGGAGTACTTTTCATATGATTTCTTGGACTAACCTATTAACAAGAGCCACAGTGCCAGCTGCCTATTTTCTGCTGTTTTTGGTTCCAGGAAAGTCAGAAAATTAATATTCTCGGAATTGGACGGGACAAAAGCCAAAGTGCCTATTTTTCCGAATGTCATCAAGTGCCAGAATACGAGACGGAGAGGGCCAGGGGGCCACCACACCACCTAGTCGCGCGGCCAGGCCTGGCCAGCGCCAGGGGGTGGTGTGGCCGCTCCTGGCACCCCCTCGGCCTCTCCTTCCGCCTATATATTGCCCTCGGGACGAAAACCCTAAGGGCCCGATCAAAAATCCACGAAAGAGTCTGTAGCCGCCCTCATCTCCATCCCTAGATCAGGAGGGATCTGAAGCTCTTCCCGGCACCCTGCCGGAGAGGGGAATTCACCCTGGAGGCCTTCTTCTTCACCATGCAATCCTCCGGTGTGATGCGTGAGTAGTTCATCCTTGGACTACGGATACATGTAGTAGCTAGATGGCTGGCTCTCCTCCTTTGTGCTTTCATGTCTATATCTTGTGAGCTACGTTCATGATCAAGATCATCTATTTGTAATTCTGCATGTTGTGTTTGCGGGGATCCGATGGATATTGAGATGCTATTTCAGATTGATTATTGATTCTATCATGTCTTTGTTATTTGTGATCTTGCATGCTTTCCATTGTTAGTAGCTATCTTGGCCAAGTAGATGCTAGCAACTCCAAGAGTTAGTATTTATGCTTGATAGTGGGTTCATGCCTCTGGTAATCTGGGGAAGTGACAGAAATCTCTAAGGTACTAGATGTGCTATTGCTACGAGGGAGAAAACAACAATCCTTTGTTCATAGAACAATCGTATTGTTTACTTTACGCGCAGTTCGTAAAGCAATAATCTGTTGCTTGCAACTTAATACTGGAGGGGGTTCGGATGATAACCTGAAGGTGGATTATTAGTCATAGATGCAGTTGGATGGCGGTCTATGTATAATGTTGTAATGCCTAATCAAGTCTCAAAGGAGTCAAGATGATTAGTATATGCATGTATTGCTTTCTCGATGTTTGTCAATTGCCCCGATGTAATTTGTTCACCCAGCATGTTATCTATCTAAGGAGAGCCACCTCTAGTGAACTATGGATCCCGGTCCTTGTCTTTTACATTCAATCTACAAACTGTTTACTGCTTTGTGTTTACTTTCTGCGAACTTTTACTTCTTTCCATTCGATACGTTTAATCCTTTGTTTTCCGCAAAACACGATGAGATTGACAACCTCATCGCAAGTTGGGGACAAAGTTCTGTGGTTGTGTTGTGCATGTCTCCATGTTGCTACTAGCACCGGTAGTGCGCCCTGCCAAAGCTCAGCTAGTAACACCTTTGGGGTGTTTCCTTGCTCCTACTGGTTCGATTAAACCTTTGTTTCATAACTGAGGAAACTTGCTGCTGTGCTCATCATACCTTCCTCTTGGGGTTCCCAACGAGCTCTACATCAACCACGCACCAACACTTTTCTGGGCGCCATACATAGAGCCATCAGGTAGCAAGTACAAGAGTTGAAGGAAACAAACAAACATACAAGTGATAAAAACAAACATGCAATCTTCCTTGGAAGCACAAAAGATCTTAACTAGAGAATACTAGACTTACGAGCAAATCAAGAAAGAAAGACGATGAAATTATATTTCTTTAGAGTACTTTTATCTTTTTCATTCAACTCACAAAAATAGTGTTGCTACTGACCGAGCCAGGTTTGCCAAAACCAACTAAATTAACTCAATGATCCCAAAGTGATACCAATACTAACAACAAGATCAATCATACAACCACGAATTGAAAACTAATATAAGCTATGAACAAGAGTGAATGATAGAACTTCTCATTAGTATTCCATAACGGCAACTCAATCCAAGGGATACATATCTAACGAGAGAGGGGACACTTCCATAATGCAAACCATCCTACATAATAACTTCTCTATTCATGATATGACTCTACTAATATGGGTAAAAATATAGAAGATAGTGATGTGATACCGCGGCACTCCCCCAAGTTTGGAACAAACCAAGGGGATGCCAAACCTGATGACGAATTACTCCTTTGGTGGTGGTGGTATCCTCTCATCTTCATCCGACTTCCAGGGTAAGGGCTTCCCATCAACAAAGGACATCGTGGTTTCCAGCATCCTGAAACTTGCAGCAACACTTATGCGTTTAAACCTAACCTCATACTCACAGTTTTGATTTTGAATGTCATAGAACCATGCTTGCAGTTCGTTGGTTGTTTGGCAGAGTGAGAGGACTTCATCCTTGAATTCGACAGTCTCCTTTTGGTGCTCGGCGATGAGTTCGGAACAAATCTTATGGATGATATCCACTTCGCGCTCTGCCATCTTCTTGTACCTAAAGACTTCTTGCTCTAGTGCTTCCATCCTATCCTCCAGACCTCCTTCACCTTTAGGGCCTCGAACCTCTTTTATCCGGAGTTCCCCATCTTCAAGCAACAACTCTTTGGGATGAATCTTCAACTCTCTCATGTATGGGTTCATGATATCCTCTAAAGAATCTTCCTTGGCTGGTCCAGAGGAAGAAATTGTAGCTCCAAATCTGGGACTCTACCTGTCAGAAACAGATCGAAACGAAAACACGACGAAAACAGGATATACGAACCTTGGGAGATCCGGGAGATTATATATTACGAAGTTTCATATCAAAAGGAAGGTACTGGGAGAAAACGAGTCGGAGGCGGAGTCCGGAGTGGCCACACCACCTGGTGGCGCGGCCAGGGGTGGGCCCGCGCCACAGGGTGGTGTGAGCCACCCTGGCTCCGTTTCCGTCTCTCTTTCGCTTCGTAGCTTTCCTTATTGACTAAAAACTGCAAAAATATAGTTGGATAGTATTTTCGCAGAACTTTTCTTACCAGAACTGTTACCTATTTGAAAGCGGACTTTGCAGGTCTCTGAATTTGGTCCTTGATAAATTTTTCCGGAGTTATAACTTGAAAGGCATCAACATCTTCATTATAAGAATCCCTGGCAATATAGTGTTTGAGTCGCTGCCCATTCACTACTTGTGTAGTATTATCTTTTAAAGAAGAATTTTTTATTGCTCATGAACGGTATACTTCTTCAATAATGAAAGGTCCTTCCCATTTTGATAGTAGTTTTCCTGCAAAAAATCTGAGACGAGACCTATACAATAGAACTTTCTCACCAACATGAGATTCTCTCTTAAGTATTCGCTTGTAATGCCATCTTTTAACTTTTTCCTTAAAGAGCCTAGCATTTTCATAGGCTTCACTCCTCCATTCATCTAAAGAACTTAAGTCAAATAATCTTTTCTCGCCAGCGAGCTTACAATCTCTATTTAGTTCTTTAACTGCCCAGTAAGCTTTATGATATAATTCTAAAGGTAGGTGACAAGCTTTCCCATAAACCATTTTATAAGGAGACATCCCCATAGGATTTTTGTAGGCAGTTCTATAAGCCCATAAAGCATCATTCAACTTTTTAGCCAGTTTTTTCTAGATCTATTAACAGTCTTTTGCAAGATGGATTTAATTTCTCTATTTGATATCTCTACTTGCCCGCTAGTTTGGGGGTGATAGGCTGAAGCAATTCTATGATTAACATCATATTTAGCAAGGGTATTTCTAAAACCACCATGAATGAAATGAGATCCCCCATCAGTCATTAGATACCTAGGCACTCCAAACCTAGGAAAGATAACATCCTTAAGCATTTTTAGAGAAGTTTCCCCGTCAGCACTCTTCGTAGGAATGGCTTCTACCCACTTAGTAACATAATCAACGGCAACAAGAATATGAGTGTATCCTTTTGAGGGAGGGAAAGGACCCATAAAGTCAAATCCCCAGGAATCAAAGGGTTCAATAACTAGATAGTAGTTCATAGGCATTTCATTGCGTCTAGAAATATTACCAACACGTTGACATTCATGACAAGATAAAACAAAATTTCTTGCATCTTTAAAAAGGGTAGGCCAGTAGAAACCTGATTGTAGCACCTTTTGTGCAGTTCTATCTCTTGCATGACGTCCTCCATAAGCACTACCATGACATTTACGCAGTATCTCCTTTTGTTCGTATTCTGGAACACATCTTGCATAATACCATCCACTCCTTCTTTATACAAGTGTGGGTCATCCCAAAAATAATGCCTCAAATCATAGAAGAACTTCCTCCTTTGCTGAGCTGTAAAAGTTGGAGGCAAATACTTGGAGACAATAAAGTTAGCATAATCAGCGTACCAAGGGCTCCCTCGCAAACTTACCCCTACTGCGGCTAACTGCTCATTTGGGAAACTATCATTAACAGGCATAGGGTCAAAAGAGATGTTTTCCAATCAAGATAAATTATCAGCTACAGGGTTTTTAGCACCTTTCCTATCCACTATATGTAGATCAAACTCTTGTAAAAGCAGCACCCATCTAATAAGCCTAGGCTTAGCGTCCTTCTTCGTCATAAGGTATTTAATAGCAGCATGATCAGTATGGATGGTGACTTTTGAGTCTACAATAGGGTCTAAACTTATCACAAGCAAAAACGACAGCTAGAAATTCTTTTTCAGTAGTAGCATAATTCCTTTGAGCAGCGTCTAAAGTCTTACTAGCATAATGAATAATGTTTAACCTTTTATCAATTCGTTGCCCAAGGACAGCACCCACAGCAAAATCACTAGCATCACACATTATTTCAAAGGGTAAACTCCAATTAGGTGGTTGAATAATAGGGACAGTAGTTAAAGCCTTCTTAAGAGTTTCAAAAGCTCCCTTACAATCATCATCAAAAATGAAGGGTACATCTTTTTAAAGAAGATTAGTGAGGGGTTTTGATATCCTAGAAAAGTCTTTAATAAACCTTCTATAGAAACCAACATGACCAAGGATACTACGAATACCTTTGATGTCTCTTGGGCATGGCATCTTCTCAATTGCCTCAACCTTAGCTCTATCAACTTCTATACCTCTTTCAGAAACTTTATGCCCAAGGACAATCCCTTCATTAACCATGAAGTGGCATTTCTCCCAATTAAGACAAGATTAGTTTCTTCACACCTCTGCAAAACTTTATCAAGGTTGTTCAGACAATTATCAAAAGAAGTTCCATAGACAGAAAATTCATCCATGAACACTTCTACAATTTCCTCACAAAAACCATGAAAGATAGCAGACATGCACCTTTGAAAAGTAGCAGGAGCATTACATAAACCAAAAGGCATACGTCTATAAGTATAAGTTCTGTAAGGGCAAGTAAACGTAGTTTTTTCTTGATCTTGTTGTTTAACAGCAATTTGAGAGAAACCAGAATAACCATTAATAAAACAAAAATGGGTCTTTTTAGACAACCTTTCCAACATTTGATCAATAAAAGGAAGCGGATAGTGATCTTTCTTAGTAACTTTATTTACTTTTCTAAAATCGATACACATCCTATAGCCTACTACTATTCTTTGAGGAATAAGCTCATCATTATCATTAGGAACAACGATAATACCTCCTTTTTAGGAACAAAATGAACAGGACTAACCCATTCACTATCAGCAATATGGTAAATAATACCAGCATACCTCATTCCTTACCACTTCCTTCATCCTCGGATTTAAACGTCGTTGGTGCTCTACTACCGGCTTTGCATCCGGTTCTATGTTGATAGAATGTTGACATATAGTAGGTGAAATCCCTTTTAAATCATCCATAGTATAGCCCATAGCTCCTCGGTGTTTCCTCAAAACCTCCAATAGCCTTTCTTCTTCCTTTCCTAAAAGTTTAGCGCTAATAATAACAGGATATATCTTTTTATCATCAATATAAGCATATTTAAGATCATCAGGGAGAGGTTTTAGATCGAAAACCGGATCCTTTTTAGGTGGCAATGTGGTACCCAAGTCTTCTACAGGCAAGTTATGCTTAAGCATCTTAGGCTGATCACGGAGAATCTTGTCAATCTCATTCCTTTTCTTCCATGAAGATTTCACTTTCATTCTTCCATAAATTGCTGCAAAGCATTGTTAGGAGCAAGAGAAATAGAAGCAAGTTGTTCAACTCTAAAATCCTCATTATGGGTTTCCTCTTCACAAGGTTCTTTAGCAAATTTCGAGAAATTAAACTCATAAGATTCCCCAGCAAAGTTAGTCAAGATTTTCTCCCTTTTGGAATCTATAATAGCTCCACAAGTACTCAAGAAAGGTCTACTAAAAATAATAGGATAAGTTTTACTAGCAGTTGAACCGAGTACTAGAAAATCAGCAGGGTACTTAATCTTACCACAAAGAACTTCCATGTCTCGTACAATACCAATTGGAGAGATGATCTCTCTATTAGCATGGTGAATAACCACATCAATCTCTTCCAATTCGTAGGGACTGATTTCATGCATAATTTCTCTGTAAAGCTCATAAGGAATAGCACTGGAAGTTGCACCAATATCACATAAACCATAATAGCAATGATCACCAATTCTAACTGAAAGCATAGGAACACTAGCTTTTTTAATTCTATTAGGATGTGAAACAATATTAGAAGCATCCTCACAAAAGACTATGTGTCCATCTTCTATGCTTTTAGTGACAAGGTCTTTCACAATTGCTACCACAGGTTCGACGTTTATTTGTTCATCAGGTTTTACAGTTCTCTTTTCACTTTTGGTGATTACATTAGTTATCATAGGATGATCCCTTACCTTTTTTGGGAAGGGAATCTTCTCGATATAAGGTTCAGGTAAGATGGGATCAATAATGCAATACTCAGCACTCCCAATAGGAACACAGTCAACAATATCTTTAAAGGTGCATGGTACTTATTCCATCCCCTTTTTGGAATTTCAATATAAGAAGCAAAAGCTCTAAAGCAATTCGTAATAACTTGTAAATCAAGACCATAAGCATTACTAATATTTTGAAAGTCATCAGTTCCCATAAAAGATTCAATGCATTCATCATCATAATTTATACCTGACTTTCTACCTTTGTCATTCTCCCACGCTTCAGCATTCTCTTGAATATGGTCTAGAAGATCCCATTTAGCTTCTTCTTCCATGCGAGTGAATGATCCGGCACAAGAAGCATCCAATAAATCCTTGTCATGTAGAGGGAGCCTTGCATAGAAGTTATTGATAATATTATTGTTGGGGAGCTCATGAATGGGACATTTGAGCATTAGTAACTTCAATCTCCCCCGAGCTTGAGCTGTACTCTCTCCATCAAGAGGCCAAAAGTTGTATATTTGATTCCGATCTTTATGAATCTCACTAGGAGGATAAAACTTTGAATAAAAGAGAGGAACTATTTCCTCCCATTCCAGAGCTTGACCATTCTTCAGCAGCTTATACCATTCCTCAGCTCTTCCTTTCAGCGATAATGAGAATAACTTCTTCTTAACTTGATTTGTAGTAATACCTGCACACTTGTGGCATCCCGCTAAAACCACTACTAAAAACGGTGTGTTTTGTGCATTGCATCATCATGACCGCATGCTCATGTTATCATGCCACATTGCATTTGAGCATCGTCATGTCATCATGCATATTTTACCTAAAACTCTTTTTCTAAAACCTATTTTTGTTTTCTAGATATTCCCTTCTCTATTGAAATCAAACCCTGGTTTGTTTCGGATCTTTTATCTGTCTAAAAATTATTTATAAAAGTCTTTTAAAATTAAAAGGAATAAATAACAAACAAAATGTTTTTGTACCAGGGGAGGCAGCCTGGACCATAGTCCAGGCCACCTACCACCCTGGCTGGTCCAGCCCATTTGATCAAACCCTAAAGATCTAGACCTAAACCTAGACTACACAAACCCTATCTACACCTAACCTCCTAGCCGCCAGCCGCCAGGCGCCCCACACCGCGCGCGCGAGCCCAGCCCTGCAACGCTGCCGACCAACCCCGCCCTGCCTGCATCCCAGACCACGCGACCCACCCACCAGGTCCACCCCACTCTCCTCACCACGCCGCACACCACACACCCACGCACGCACGCTCCCGCCCACCTCGCCAGCCCCACCCCGCCTTGGGATCACCGCCCGCTCCCGCACCCTGGTCCACCACACCGACACGTTCTCGCGTAGTCCACACCTACCCAACCACGTCGCTCCCTCACGCCGACCTGGCCATACTCCCGCTCGCATCGACACGTCCATCTCGCTCCGTGTACGCTCCCCGATAACCCAGCCCCACCCGACCGACGTGGCCCGCCCGTATGCGTCGCCCTATCTCTCCCCTCGCGTTGCCATCCCCTTCCCCTACAGCGATCCCCTCCGCTCGAGCCCCGCCTACCCATCGAGCCGCGCCGCCGCCCGTCGGCCTTCCTCGGTTCCCCGCCTCCAGAGCTCCTCCTCGTCGATCCCGCGCAGCCGCGTCTCCACCCTCTGCACGCTCGTCGACCCTGCCGCTTCCTTGCTTCGCGCCCCTTCCTCTCCGTACGCGCCTCGCCGGCGTCAAGTCGTCTCCGCCCCGTCTCCTCCCTTGAGTGGCCGCCTCCGCACGCGACCTTGCCTGCGGGAGCACCCCCGCGAGACTGCACCTCCTCTGCCCGGTAGTCGCGCTCCGCTTACGACCTCGATCTCCCCTTCGGCACCGTCGGCACGACGCTCTTCTCCCGAACCCGGTGCCTGGAAGCACGCCTCGCCGCCAGGACCTCCGGCCGCCCCGAGCCCGCGTCCTCGCCGCTGGGTTCCTGGAGCCCTGCCCTACCGCCTCGTGCCCTTATGGCCACCTCCTCGCCATCCTGCACGCGCTCGCCCTCTGCTTCCCGCCGACCAACGTCGTCGCCACCTGGAGCCCCATCCCCGGCAGCCGAGCTCCTCGTGTCCTCTACTTCGCAGCAACATCCAGGTTGCTACCGTCGTAGTCACTCCTTTGTACTCGTTTTGGACGCTGTTGTGCTTCAGCTAGGTGGAGGCATTATTGTGGGTTATGCCTGCTAATTTTGTAATCGTCTAGGAGTAGCATGTAGGTAATCTGTTCGTTTGGAGCCAGATGTTCACCATATGCATTGTTGTCCGTCATAGCCCCCTCGAGAAGATCTACCTAGAATCGGTGTGCTCACGGCAAGATCTCCTCGTCGACCCGGTACCTCAAAAGGATGAACATGGAATCCAAGACTGTACCAAACTATAGGTGTAGAAGAATCACCGACAAGAACTTCCTCATGGGTCATCCAGCGCTTCTACGCGAGCCTCGAAGCCCGAATCACAAGGTCTCCTTCCCGAATCCAAACCCCGGAGACTGAACCCGAAGACCCGATCCCGGCGAGACCGAACCGAACCCTCATCACCAAGTTCGTCAAGCCCCATATGTGTGACCCTAAGCCTCTATTTTTATAATATGACATATACCTGTCGCATCATTAAATCATCATGCTTGCATACATGTCATCTGGTGGTTGGGGCATTATGCCGATTCACCTCATAATTAAATATGGAGTCTATATGCGGGATATCTTTGTCTTATTCCGGACTCCATTTAAATTGGCGTAGCGAACCGATGCCATGTTTCGCCTTGTTAATACAACATTTAAAATGCGGGGTAGATAAATAACTTGAACCATATAACCAAGTGTCGGGTCCCCGGTTCCGCTTAATACTGCCTAATTGCACCGCATCTGCATCATATCATAATCATGCCGGATCTTCTGTCGTAGTATTAAATATTGCATCCGGTGTTTCTTCTAGTGTTTGCTTCTTCGCGGATTAGGCCGATGAGTTGATGCGAGTATCGACAAGTTCTCCGGATATGAGCCTTCAGCAGTATTTTTCCAGGCGAGCATCTCTTCCCCTTCTACCTATTTTGCATTTATAGTCTTTATTTCCTCATGTTGATCTATTGCTATCCGTGTCGCGATGCTTTAGTTTCCGTGCACCAGTTATATCCCGTGCAGCCTCTATATTGCCATGGACACCTCCTAATACCTGTTGTTTGGTAGATAGCTGGCCTTGCGAGTCGTAGTTGCTTGCTCAGGTGCGATCTCCTGTTGTCGAGTACCACAGTTGTTGGAATGCTGGCAGATGTTTATGGTGGAGATGATCATGACTTTAAACACAACTATTAAATTGCTAGATACAACTAATGCAGAGGCATCGGTGGGCAATAGATGTTATTTGGTTCTTCCACGCTCACTTGTGTCCCGTAGGACTCCGAGTACTTGATCCTGTTCCTTGACTATTCGCACTATCCACATCCGGGAGGCCTTATGGACCCCCCTGAGCCAGAGCTTGATTCGTTTCTATTTCTTGGGGCCACAAAGTAGTTTGGGGCTTTATTACTATCATGTACTTATGCCATGCTTTACTGCTTTATTTACGATTGTGCGTGGAGCACCTGTATTGTTTTGGAACATGGAATGTTTTCGCGGTATCGACAAGCCCAGTCACACTTTCGGGTTCCCAGTCGTTTACAGCCATTGTCACAAACCCTGGGTCCGTTCCGGAGCCGGCCAACTTCGTTGTGGGTAGCTTAGTGGGGTGGCCCCCTGAAATATTTATGAATCCTATGATCGCTTTGTCGTGAATGCCTCGTTGGGTTTTGAGTTGGTTTTTCCGAGGTTGATCGAGTGTGTGGTTCTATTTGTGCACCCCTGCAGGGTAAAACTTTCTGAAAGCCGTGTCCGCGGTTATGGATGACTTGGAGCACAGTATCTCGATCATAGACAAGCATAACTAAAGTAGTGCTATGAATTTGACTTAATATATCTGACTAGTAACCAGCTTCACTATAACGGAATGGATATTAAAAATGCCAACCACTGCTGGATCTGGGATGTTTGTTATATCTGCCTAGTAAGTATTGCAACTCCAATGGAATGTGATAAAAGTGCCAACAACTGCTAGGTTTTTGGGATTCCCCAGGACAATTATATCTGTCTAATAATTGTTCCAACTACAACGGAATGTTAACTAAAACTGCCCACTACTTATGCTATGAAGATGACTCAAGCTCTATATCTGACTAGTAAGTGCTACAACTAGAATGGAATTAATAAAACTACCAACTGTGTGAGTTCCTCGGTTTGACTTCCTCGTTTGGTCTCGAGGGGGAATACCAGGATGGGTATGATTGGTGCTAGTATAAGTTTGGTTCCGAATAGGTCTTTCTTATCTCTCTCCAATAGCCGACAGTTTATCGAGTCTCTATAGGTTGTTTAGTGCATGCTTCGCTGCCGCTTCAGCCCACCATACCTATGTAGGCGAGAGCCGCCGAATTCTAGCCTCGCTGTGTACTAGCCTCAGTACTGACGCTCCTCTTTTTCCTTTGCCCTTTGTCGGCACCCCTTTTGTTTTAGCAGGTTTGAGATCGACGTCGTTAGCAGGGTTACCCTTCCGGCTTGGCCTGGGCAGGGTTATGGACGCCATTGGTTATTCTTCAGGGCTCTTAGCCCCATTTGCATCTTGTTCGTAGTCAGACGCTCTATCGTTTTCAAGGTGATTTGGATCTTTGTAGTGCATATCTATATTCTTGACTCTTGGAGTCGTGCTATATATATATATATATATCTGTTCTGTGGGTCCCATCGAGGACTGTTGTGTAATGGTATTACTTCATTTTTCCACCCGCACGAAAGTGCTCGGTGGGCATCTTTGAATTGTTTCTATGTGGATTTGGCGGAAAGGGCTAAAACTTGTATAGGGCCGATTCGAGGGTGTTACAGAGTGGTATCAGAGCTCAGCAGTTGCGATACCCCACTAGTCCAGCCTGTAGGATAACCTAGCTAACGGCCGAAGTAGAGTGTCAAAACTATTTTGGAAAATCGGTTGGATAGATCTGACTAGGTCTGATTTTACTCCTTACCCCTCTGCTGTGCTCCTCTTACCTCTGCGTGTTTTGGATCTGTTCTCTTATCTTTTCTTCGAGTTCAGGAGTTCTCGTGGTTGGGTTTCCGTCGTACCTTTAGGGTTTCGCTTCCTCTTTTGGTAACGGTGTTTCTACATCCGGTCTTCGTGCTATCTGAGTAATCCTTTATCTGTGGTACCAATATTTGTTCCTTGCCTGTGCCTTCTGGTGTTTCCGATGCGACGACATCATCTACGGCAAGATCCGATGCAGAGTCTGCATTCCACCTTTGTTTCCGAGCCTCGATTGTCGAGATCTTCAGTCTAATTCCGAGAGTTGGTTGCATAATTCACCTATTCGTGTGCAGAGTAATGGTTTGGGTGCACGATGGACTGATCACCATCCGACTACTCTTATCATTCGCTTTTGTATATTGAATCGGTGGATCCAGCAATTTCGCTCCGTCCACGGAAGTTAAAGGTGGCCTTATCTCTTGATACCTTTACCTTCGTCCTTTGTTCCCGAAGTGTTTTCTTGACGACCATGGATAACGAACCCTTGTTGGTGGTGTCGCCGATTTCAAGATGGAGCAACAATCTTGATAGTGGTGTCGTGAGGATCTACACGAAGCGAGAAGATTCAGATTGCCGACCTTCTTCCTGGTACCATGAGGCAGATCTCGAGGGCGAGATCCATTGTTAGTGGTGTCGAATTGTGGCATCCCGCTAAAACCACTACTAAAAAAATCGCTGTGTTTTTGTGCATTGCATCATCATGACCGCATGCTCATGTCATCATGCCACATTGCATTTGAGCATCGTCATGTCATCATGCATATTTTACCTAAAACTCTTTTTCTAAAACCTATTTTTGTTTTCTAGATATTCCCTTCTCTATTGAAATCAAACCCCGGTCTGTTTCGGATCTTTTATCTGTCTAAAAATTATTTATAAAAGTCTTTTAAAATTAAAAGGAATAAATAACAAACAAAATGTTTTTGTACCAGGGGAGGCAGCCTGGACCATAGTCCAGGCCACCTACCACCCTGGCTGGTCCAGCCCATTTGATCAAACCCTAAAGATCTAGACCTAAACCTAGACTACACAAACCCTATCTACACCTAACCTCCTAGCCGCCAGCCGCCAGGCGCCCCACACCGCGCGCGCGAGCCCAGCCCTGCAACGTTGCCGACCAACCCCGCCCTGCCTGCATCGCAGACCACGCGACCCACCCACCAGGTCCACCCCACTCTCCTCACCACGCCGCACACCACACACCCACGCACGCACGCTCCCGCCCACCTCGCCAGCCCCACCCCGCCTTGGGATCACCGCCCGCTCCCGCACCCTGGTCCACCACACCGACACGTTCTCGCGTAGTCCACACCTACCCAACCACGTCGCTCCCTCACGCCGACCTGGCCATACTCCCGCTCGCATCGACACGTCCATCTCGCTCCGTGTATGCTCCCCGATAACCCAGCCCCACCTGACCGACGTGGCCCGCCCGTATGCGTCGCCCTATCTCTTCCCCCGCGTCGCCATCCCCTTCCCCTGCCGCGATCCCCTCCGCTCGAGCCCCGCCTCCCCATCGAGCCGCGCCACCGCCCGTCGGCCTTCCTCGGATCCCCGCCTCCAGAGCTCCTCCTCGTCGATCCCGCGCAGCCACGTCTCCACCCTCTGCACGCTCGCCGACCCCCCGCTTCCTTGCTTCGCGCCCCTTCCTCTCTGTCCGTGCCTCGCCGGCGTCAAGTCGTCGCCGCCCCGTATCCTTCCTTGAGTGGCCACCGCCGCACGCGACCTCTCCTGCGGGAGCACCCCCGCGAGCCTGCACCTCCTCTGCCCGGCAGTCGCACGCTGCTTACAACCTCGATCTCCCCTTCGGCACCGTCGGCCCGACACTCTTCTCCCGAACCCGGTGCCTGGAAGCACGCCTCGCCGCCAGGACCTCCGGCCGCCCCGAGCCCGCGTCCTCGCCGCTGGGTTCCTGGAGCCCTGCCCTGCCGCCTCGATCCCTGATGGCCGCCTCCTCGCCATCCTGCACGCGCTCGCCCTCTGCTTCCCGCCGACCAGTGTCGTCGCCACCTGGAGCCCCGTGCCCGGCAGCCGAGCTCCCCGTGTCCTCTGCTTTGCAGCAACATCCAGGTTGCTACCGTCTATGCAGTCACTCCTTTGTACTCGTTTTGGATGCTGTTGTGCTTCAGCTAGGTGGAGGCATTATTGTGGGTTGTGCCAGCTAATTTTGTAATCGTCTAGGAGTAACATGTAGGTAATCTGTTCGTTTGGATCCAGATGTTCACCATATGCATTGTTGTCCGTCATAGCCCCCTCGATAAGATCTACCTAGAATCGGTGTGCTCACGGCAAGATCTCCTCGTCGACCCGGTACCTTGAAAGGATGAACATGGAATCCAAGACTGTACCGAACTATAGGTGCGGAAGAATCACCGACAAGAACTTCCTCATGGGTCATCCAGCACTTCTACGCGAGCCTCGAAGCCCGAATCACAAGGTCTCCTTCCCGAATCCGAACCCCGGAGACTGAACCCGAAGACCCGATCCCGGGGAGACCGAACCGAACCCTCATCACCAAGTTCGTCAAGCCCCATATGTGTGACCCTAAGCCTCTATTTTTATAATATGACATATACCTGTCGCATCATTAAATCATCATGCTTGCATACATGTCATCTGGTGGTTGGGGCATTCTAGTTGCATACATGTCATATCTGACTAGTAACCAGCTTCACTATAACGGAATGGATATTAAAAATGCCAACCACTGCTGGATCTGGGATGTTTGTTATATCTGCCTAGTAAGTATTGCAAATCCAATGGAATGTGATAAAAGTGCCAACAACTGCTAGGTTTTTGGGATTCCCCAGGACAATTATATCTGTCTAATAATTGTTCCAACTACAACGGAATGTTAACTAAAACTGCCCACTACTTATGCTATGAAGATGACTCAAGCTCTATATCTGACTAGTAAGTGCTACAACTAGAATGGAATTAATAAAACTGCCAATTGTGTGAGTTCCTCGGTTTGACTTCCTCGTTTGGTCTCGAGGGGGAATACCAGGATGGGTATGATTGGTGCTAGTATAAGTTTGGTTCCGAATAGGTCTTTCTTATCTCTCTCCAATAGCCGACAGTTTATCGAGTCTCTATAGGTTGTTTAGTGCATGCTTCGCTGCCGCTTCAGCCCACCATACCTATGTAGGCGAGAGCCGCCGAATTCTAGCCTCGCCGTGTACTGGCCTCAGTACTGACGCTCCTCTTTTTCCTTTGCCCTTTGTCGGCACCCCTTTTGTTTTAGCAGGTTTGAGATCGACGTCGTTAGCAGGGTTACCCTTCCGGCTTGGCCTGGGCAGGGTTATGGACGCCATTGGTTATTCTTAAGGGCTCTTAGCCCCATTTGCATCTTGTACGTAGTCAGACGCTCTATTGTTTTCAAGGTGATTTGGATCTTTGTAGTGCATATGTGTATTCTTGACTCTTGGAGTCGTGCTGTATATATATATATATCTGTTCTATGGGTCCCATCGAGGACTGTTGTGTAATGGTATTACTTCATTTTTCCACCCGCACGAAAGTGCTCGGTGGGCGTCCTTGAATTGTTTCTATGCGGATTTGGCGGAAAGGGCTAAAACTTGTATAGGGCCGATTCGAGGGTGTTACAACACTTGAACAACCCGCATAATTCATGTATAAAGAGTAAATGATCACCGGGATGGACAGTTCCATCCCCAACATAATAGTTATCCATAACACGATCAATAATTCTTGTAGGTATTTTAAAAACATCATGCTCAGCAGGTGGTGACTTATCTACTACCTTAGCAGTGGTAGTAGCATTACCAAATAAGAAACTCAGCGAATTATCCATAAAGAAAATAAAGCAACTAACAGAAGTAAACAATACTCACAGTAGAAGTTTCCTTTACCAGTTCCACTCTCCAATAGCGCTTCACTCCCTGGCAACAGCGCCAGAAAATAGTCTTGATGACCCACAAGTATAGGGGGTGTATCACAGTACTTTCGATAAGTAAGAGTGTCGAACCCAACGAGGAGCAAAAGGTGTTGGCTAGTGGCATGGATTAGGAATTCTCTGCAAATACTTAACAAATGGATTTTTAGGGTTTTTTGATAAAGCAAGTAAACATAGTACGAGTAAATAAAAGACAGTAGGAATAAATGCAGCAAGTGGCCCAATCCTTTATGCAGCAAAGGACAAGCCGGTTGTATTACTTAAGATGACCAAACGTTCTCGAGGACACATGGAAAGACTGTCAAGTGCTTTCGCTTCATATAGTTGATTAATCTTCTCTAGCTTGCTAAGTGTTGTGTGGGTGAACCTGTGCTAATGTACCGACCTTCCTAGGACTAATACATACTTGTGATTATACCCCTTGCAAACATCCGTAAGTACAAGAAAGTAATTAAGGTAGAAACCTAACCACAACTTTAAACTCTAAGACCCTTATGTCCCTTGTGCAATGGTTTCCTAACGGGGGTTCAGGTTTCTGTCACTCCGGCAACCCCTACGATTAGTAGCCAAATACACAATGCATTCCCCTAGGCCCATATAGGTGAAGTGTCATGTAGTCGATGTTCACATGACACCGCTAGAAGAAGTACACCACAACTTAAATATCAAACTATTGAATCTTTCTCAACATAACTCCACTACTAACAACATGACTTCTCCCATGTCCTCAAGAACAAGACGAACTACTCACAAGACATCATATGGATCATGATCAGAGATGGAATAATGATGTATAACAATCTGAACATAAACAATAATTCAATGGTTCACTCAATAGCATCAACTACAAAGAGTAATCAATACCGGGAAAATTCCCCTAAGAACTATTCAAGATTCAACCCAATTGTTACAGCAATATGGAGATGGTGATGAGGGTGCTGATGGTGATGATGGTGGTGATGATGATGATCCCGATGAAGTCTAGCTTGATGTGGTGTTGATGGCGACGATCTCCCCTCTCCGGGAAGGAATTCCCCCGGCAGAAATCTGTCTGCCGGAGAGATCTTTCTCTCTCGGTGTTTTCCGCCCCACAGAGGCGGTGGAATGGAATCTTTCTGCGGTCGCTCCCCGAGTCTTAGGGTTTCGGGAGGATAATATACGCCAGAGGGGAGTGCCAGGGGTGGACCAGGGAGGCCACACCACCTGGTGGCACGGCCCAGGGTGGCCCGCGCCAAGGGGTGGTGTGGGCCCCATGTGGCCCATCTCCAGACCCCCTTTTGGCTTCCTTCGTCTTCTGGAAAAATAGGATTTTCCGTATATTTTCCCGGATTTTCTGCTTCGCGAATTTTGCCTCCAAACAACACCTTTTCCATCAGAATCCTGACTGCAGCGGTCCATGCTCCAAAAGTCATCAACCATGCAAAAACAGACGAAATAACATAAGTATCACCTCTCAATACAAAATATATCAATGAATAACAATGAATTATGACATAGAATAGTGATGTAAAATGGACGTATCAATGTCGTCGGTGTGAAATGAAAGGGGAGCTTGTAAGTCCATGGAGTTATGTATATATGTTAGAGAAACGCCTGGGCCGCTGGTCTAATCCATGCTGACATGGTGGAAACCTGCAGCGTAACCATAATGAGCTGTCTATGAAGCATTCTTCTTATAAAAAATAGTCCTATATTGAGAAAAAAAGAGAAAAAGAAAAAAAAGGAGATTATGAAAAGAGGAAAGAGAGAAAAAGCACCATATTCCCATGGTACATAAGAAGATTGCTGAGATGCTCGTTGTCTGCTTGCCTTGTCATTTTGATATGGGGATTCTTCCGTATCATCGGGCAAGGGGTACCCCATTGGCGGTTCTCTATGATACACATGTACTTACAATGACAAGAACTTACCGGTGACTAAACTTGAGTAGCATGAAGAGCGGCCCTTGTACTCAATGGACATGAGATTTCTAACTTATACTTCGTCAAGCATGTACACCATAGTTTGTTCACTTTAACCTTAATCACATCAAGATGCTTATGATAGGGGCAATGAGAGCTAAAAGCTATAAGTACCATAATTTTTGGAAGCTCTTTATGGGACTTGAATCCCTACTTCCTTCTATGAAGGCCTTTCTTCCACTTATATATTGAGTCTCCGCCTTCTACCTTTATGCACCTACTTTGAGAGCATAGTGGCCATTCTTAGTTCTATGTGCATTGTCCCAAGACTAGTTGATTGATGCATACCTTGATATTGCTTGTTTTAAACTATTTGTATCTAGTCACTCTTATGAACTTTGAAGGTGTCCTATGCATTTATAATTGCTACTCTATGAGGGACAAGCTGAATACTATTATGCTATGTTTTCTTTATGTGAAACAAACAAACGTCTTGCAAAGCATTGTTATTCATGAATCTTTTGTTTGTGCCTTTTCATGTTGCAATATAGTTTCTTTGTCTTATTGCTAGAACTTTGTCTTTCATGTTATGATTGAAGTACTATGATCCTAGATTTGAATGTTTTACAAATACTTTGATCAAGTTTATGATGGTGCATGTCACCTCAAAAATTATTCTTTCTTTTTATCACTTACCTACTCGAGGACGAGCAGGAGTTAAGCTTGGGGATGTTGATACATTGCAAATGTATCTATAATTTTTGATGTTCCATGCTTGGTTTTATCTACTTTCTCGTGTTTTGTCCACACTTTGGAGTACTTTTCATACGATTTCTTGGACTAACCTATTAACAAGAGCCACGGTGCCAACTGCTTGTTTTCTGCTGTTTTTGGTTCCAAAAAGTCAGAAAATGAATATTCTCGGAATTGGACAGGACAAAATCCAAAGTTGCTATTTTACCGGAAGACATCTGGAGCCAGAATACAAGACGGAGAAGGGCTGGGGCCCGGCCACACCACCTAGCCGCACGGCCAGGCCTGACCCACGCCAGGGGGTGGTCTGGCCGACCCTAGCACCCCCTCGGCCTATCCTTCCGCCTATATATTGCCTCTGATATGGAAACCCTAAGTACCCGATCAAAAATCCACGAAAGAGTCTGTAGCCGTCGTCATCTCCATCCCTAGATCGGGAGGGATCTGAAGCTCTTCCCGGTACCCTGCCGGAGAGGGGAATTCACCCTGGAGGCTTTCTTCATCATCATGCAAGCCTCTGGTGTGATGCGTGAGTAGCTCATCTCTGGACTACGGGTCCATGTAGTAGCTAGACTGCTGGTTCTCCTCCTTTGTGCTTTCATGTTTAGATCTTGTGAGCTCCGTTCATGATCAAGATCATCTATTTGTAATCCATACATGTTGTGTTTGTGGGGATCCGATGGATATTGAGATGCTATTTCAGATTGATTATTGATTCTATCATGTCTTTGTTATTTGTGATCTTGCATGCTTTCTGTTGTTAGTAGCTATCTTGGCCAAGTAGATGCTAGCAACTCCAAGAGTTAGTATGTATGCTCGATAGTGGGTTCATGCCTCTAGTAATCTGGGGAAGTGACAGAAATCTCTAAGGTACTAGATGTGTTGTTGCTACTACGGAGAAAACAACAATCCTTTGTTCATAAAACAATCGTATTGTTTACTTCACACGTAATTCGTAAAGCAATAATATGTTGCTTGTAACTTAATACCGGAGGGGGTTCGGATGATAACCTGAAGGTGGATTATTAGTCATAGATGCAGTTGGATGGCGGTCTATGTATAATGTTGTGATGCCTAATCAAGTCTCAAATGAGTCAAGATGATTAGTATATGCTTGCATGCTTTCTCGATGTTTGTCAATTGCCCCACTATAATTTGTTCACCCAACATGTTATCTATCTTAAGGAGAGCCACCTCTAGTGAACTATGGACCCCGGTCCTTTCTTTTACATTCAATCTATAAACTGTTTACTGCTTTGTGTTTACTTTCTGCAAGCTATTACTTCCTTCCGTTCCATACGTTTAATCCTTTGTTTTCAGCAAAACCGGTGAGATTGAGAACCTCATCGCAAGTTGGGGGCAAAGTTATGTGGTTATGTTGTGAAGGTCTCCACGTTGCTACTGGCACCGGTAGTGCGCCTTGCCAACGTTCAGCTAGCTACACCTTTGGGGTGTTTCCTTGCTCCTACTGGATTGATAACCTTGGTTTCATACTGAGAGAAAATTTGCTGCTGTGCTCATCATACCTTCCTCTTGGGGTTCCCCAACGAGCTCGATATATTTGGGCCATCACTTTCCTGGAACCAAAAATAGCTGAAAACGGGCAGCTGGCACTGTGGCTCTTGTTAATAGGTCAGTCCAAGAAATCATATGAAAAGTACTCCAAAGTGTGGACAAAACATAAGAAAGTAGATAAAACCAAGCATGGAACATCAAAAATTATGGATACGTTAGCAACGTATCAACATCCCCAAGCTTAACTCATGCTCGTCCTCGAGTAGGTAAGTGATAAAAAAGAAAGAATAATTTTTGAGGTGACATGCACCATCATAAACTTGATCAAAGCATTTGTAAAACATTGATAGCTGGGATCATAGTACTTCAATCAAAACATGAAAGACAAAGTTCTAACAATAAGGCAAAGCAACTATGTTGCAACATGAAAAGGCATAAACAAAAGATTCATGAATAAAATGCTTTGCAAGACGTTTGTTTGTTTCACATAAAGAAAACATATCATAGTGGCATTTAGCTTGTCCCTCATAGAGTAGCAAACATAAATGCATAGGACACCTTCAAAGTTCATAAGAGTGACTAGATACAAACAGTTTAAAACAAGCAATATCAGAGCTATGCATCAATCAACAAGTCTTGGGACAATGCACATAGAACTAAGAATGGCCATTATGCTCTCAAAGTAGGTGCATAAAGATAGAAGGTGGAGACTCAACATAAAAGTATAAGAAAGGCCTTCATAGAAGGAAGTAGGGATTCGAGTTTCATAAAGAGCTTCCAAAAATTATGGTACTTATTAGCTTTCAGATCTCATTGCCCCTATCATAAGCATCTTGAAGTGATTAAGGTTAAAGTGAACATACTATGGTGTATATGCTTGACGAAGTATAAGCCAGAAATCTCATGTCCCTTGTATACGAGGGCTGCTCCTCACGCTACTCAAGTTTAGTCACCGGTAAGTTCTTGTCATTGTAAGTACATGTGTATCATAGAGAACCGCCAACGAGGTCCCCTTGCCCGATGATACGGAAAAATCTCCATATCAAAATGACAAGGCAAGCAGACAATGAGCATCTCAGCAATCTTCTTATTTACCATGGGAATATGGTGCTTTTTCTCTCTTTCCTCTTTTCATAATATCTTTTTTTTCTTTTTCTCTTTTTTTCTCAATATAGGACTCTTTTTTTATAAGAAGAATGCTTCATAGACAGCTCATTATGGTTACCCTGCAGGTTTCCACCATGTCAGCATGGATTAGACCAGCGACCCAGGCGTTTCTCTAACACATATACATAACTCCATGGACTTACAAGCTCCCCTTTCATTTCACACCGATGACATCCATATACAAAAGAGCATGATATCAACTAGGTACAAGTACCAAGTGCAATGTTGAAAGCGTTCCCCATGAAAGCATGGTTCTGCTAATCCCGAACAAATAAGTGCAAGCATATACAACACAGACGACACAATGGTTCAAGTTTATTAAGGGCAAGAAAAGTAAGGTGTGCCATCAAGTTCGTGAGAGCTTTAATCACTAGTTTTCTCATAACAAGTTTAATTTGGAAGGTAAACAAAAACATAAATATACTTGGAATAGCATAAGCTAGTAGGTAGGTATGGTGGGATCTTTTGGAATAATTTGGTTTAGGGAGTTGGATGCATGAGTGGAACTCATACTTGGTTGTGGAGGCTAGCAAAAGACTGGGAGCGACAAACTAAGAGAGCAATAATGACCATAATCATGCAGAGCGACAAAACACCATTGATCAAAGCATAAAGTGATAGTACAAGTTGAAAACTAAAGGATCATAGAGGCTTATGGTGACTTGGGATAGTCATAACATGGTGTGAGCATGTGCCAAGTCAACCCAAATAAAGCATCAAAGGAGAATACCACAATACTATGCTTTAATATGCTAAAACAACGCATGATTCATCCAAGGCACATTAAGCAATCTCAATTGTTTATAACAAGTCATGCTACAATAAACAATACTAAGCATAAAGCTAAAACAATATCAAGCATGGCATGACAAAGCATAGGCCACAGTCAAAAACAAGCTCTCTTTACCACTTAAGCACGAGCTTTCCTACTCTTTTCCAAACCAAACCAAACTATTTAAAAACCAATGTATTCAAACTAAGAAAACCAAGCGAATGAAAAACCAAAACGAAAACGAAAAAGAAGACGCTCCAAGAACAACACAACTGTGCATGAAACAATAAAAATGAAGCGTTTGGAAGAAACCTGGGATTTTTATTGATGAAGAAGGGGATGCCTTGGGAATCCCCAAGCTTTGACGCTTGTACTTCTTGGATGTTTCTTGGGATGACACACGTGTCATCCCCAAGCTTGAGCTTTAGTCCATCCTTCATCTCATTACTCATTCCTTCCATCCACCTGCAATTTTTTCCTTCATACAAAACTTCACACAATCTTTATTAGCAACATTAGTGCACTCAAGATAACAAGTCTTTAGGTTCAGTTCTAACACCAAGAAAACTTCCATTAAAACACTAGCTACTGTAGCACTTCCCTCAAAAAGCTCAATTCCCAAAAGAACTCAAAAAGGAACCAACAAGAAGCAAATGCAGAAAATGGCAGAAATCTGTCAAAACAGACCAGCAGGTAAAGACGAATTTTTTCGAATACCTTCTGTTGCTCAAATCAACAAGTGTTGAACTAACTAAAGTTAGATAACAACCTGGGGCAGAAGCACAAAAATTCACGCCTCAAAAGGACGATCAGAGATTTTACACGAATTTTTACGGTGAAGCACAGAAATCTGTTTCGGGACAGCAACTTTCCCAATCATTACTTCTCTCTCATTAGAGGTTACTCTTGGCACAAAAAGTAAATAAAAAGGACAAGGAGCGGTTATTACTGAAGTAATAACTTCCAAGACTCAACTAAAACTTTTGGGTTATCTCCCAATAAGTACTTTTCTTTAACGCCTTTAAGTTAGGCATAAGCAAAAACTAAAATGGATAGAATAGAAGTAAGCGAAGATAATCATGGTGAAAACATTGTTTTGTTCAATGAAATCCTTTCGTTAACAAGGTTGATCAGGTCTTGTTACCAAAACAATTTCATATAAGACAAAACTTTGTATTCCACTAATGATTATGTTACCTCAACCTTGATAGAAATGGTCCCAATCATAATAGTTTCAAATTTTTCTCTTGGTATGGGACAATATATTTCTCCAACTTGAATGCCCTCAACATGTTCAATTGAATTCAAACCATAAGTCCTTTCAATCTTCTTGGGGAAATAGACAGTATGTTCCTTTTCATTAACATTGAAGGTCACCTTCCCTTGATTACAATTAATAACAACTCCTGAAGTGTTTAAGAAAAGGTTTCCCAAGAATAATAGACATATTATCATCTTCAGGCATAATAGTTTGAGAGGATGCTCTCATAAGAAATAAGAGTTGAGGTAAAAGAGAGCATCAAGAAGCAAATTCAAAACACATTTAAGTCTAACCCACTTCCTATGCATAGGAATCATGTATGCAAATAAATTTGCAAAGAACAAAGTGATAGGCATAGGAAGATAAAACAAGAGTAACTTCAAAACTTTCAGTACATAGAGAGGTGTTTCAATACCATGAAAACTTCTACAACCATATTTTCCTCTCTCATAATAATTTTCAGTAGCCTCATGAATAAACTCAACAATATAACTATCACATAAATCATGATTTTCATGATCTACAAGCACTAGAGCTTTATTATAAACATTTTCAAAAGAATCCTCAGGAACCTAACATTCATCCTCCTTTAGTAAGCATGGAGGATAATCAAATAATGTAAGGGATAAAGAGTTACTCTCATTAGAAGGTAGGCATGGGTAGCTAATCCATTCTTCCTCCTTTTGTTCATCACTCTCCTCCTCTTTTTATTTAATGAGATTTCAGGTTCATCAATTTCTTCTTCCATAGGATCCTGCAAGGCATTAGTCTCTTCCATTTGTGGAAAGAATCTATTAAAATATTCAAGAATATAGCCATTTTCGTCCTTGTAATTATCAAAGCAAAATTTAAGTATACCATAAACCTCATATTCGTAAGGTGAATCATCAATATTTTCAAGCAAACTAGCAAGTTCAAAAGCACCCTTCCAAGCAATAAATTGTTCAATTTGTTCCGCATCATAAAAGTCATAAATTCCTTTAGCATAAGAAGATATGGTATCATTATCATTATACTCACATTGAAAATGGAGGTGTTTATACCTCTTTCTGCAACAAGATTCATCACAACAATAAGTAACATTATAAGTAGAGCACACGTTTCTAGCAATGGTATACAATCTATCAATTTGTTCCCATAAGTGTTTCCCTTTTTGTGACAAGCGGTGTTCCTTATAATAATATTTTTGATTTTCTGTGAACCCACCTTGCCAATAAGCTTAAGTTTCAAAGAAACCAACCATTGACAACAAGCATGATAAAGCAAGACAATAATAGACTAACGAAAATAACAACTAGAGTAGGAACTACTTTTTTTGTATTTTTGATAAAGAAACAAGAAAACAAGGCGAAAATAAGCTTAGCTTGAAAAATAATGAATCCAAGTGAACTTGATAAATAAAGCTATGCTACCCGGCAACGGCGCCAGAAAATAGTCTTGATGACCCACAAGTATAGGGGGTGTATCGCAGTATTTTCGAGGGAAGTGAAACCCAATTTATTGATTCGACACAAGGGGAGCCAAAGAATATTTATAAGCCTTAACAACTGAGTTGTCAATTAAGCTGCACCTGGAAACAATCTTGCTCACAACAGTTTATCAGTAGCAACAGTTTTGTAGTAGGAATAGTAAAGTAGCAGCAGTAGTAAAGCAAAGACAGCAGTAACAATAGCAGTAACTAGTGGGATTCGAGTGCGGTAGGCATATGGATGGATGGACGGGCATTGCATGGACAAGACAATTCACATAGCAATCATAACATAGGGCAATTGCAGATAAATAAGATAAAGCATCCAAGTACTAGACAATCCTAGGCATGTGTTCCATATATAGTCATACGTGCTCGCAATGAGAACTTGCACAACATCTTTTGTCCTGCCAGCTCGTTTGTGCGGGGCCTCAAGGGAACTACTGGCAATTAAGGTACTCCTTTTAATAGAGCACCGGAGCAAAGCATTAACACTCCATGAACACATGTGATCCTCACATCAAAGCCATTCCCTCCGGTTATCCCGATTTCTGTCACTTCGGGGCCATTGGTTCCGGACATCAACATGTGTATACAACTTGCAGATAAGACCAAAAACAATACTTTCATAATGAATCAATAACATGTTCAGATCTAAAATCATGGCACTCGGGCCCTAGTGACAAGCATTAAGCACAACAAGTCGCAACAAAGTCATAAAGCACTAATAAAAGATACTAGGCACCATGCCCTAACAGTCTGATGCCATTACATGAACGATCTCATCCAATCCCTACCATCCCCATAGCCTACAGCGGGGGATTACTCACTCATACATGGGGGAAACATGGATGGTCGATGGAGAAGCGATGCTGATGATGATGGCGATGATCTCCTCTAATTCCCCTTCTCGGCAGGGTGCCAGAACGGAGTATCTGGTGCTGTTTCGTGGAATCTGGGGGTGGCAGCGGAGCGGAACTCCTTCTGGAAAAACGTCAAACCCCCTGGAGTTTTTAGGTGAGAAGGATTCTTATAGGCGAAGAGGGAGACCGAGGGGGTGCCTGGGGGGCCCACACCATGCCCTGGCGCGGCCAGGCCCAGCCCGCGCCTGGGGGTGGTGTGGCCCGCCCCTGACTCTTCTCTATATCGTATTCTAGCTCCTGGAGTCTTCTGGAAAAATAGGCACTATGGCTTTTGTCCCGTCCAATTCCGAGAATATTCATTTTCTGACTTTCCTAGAACCAAAAACAGCAAAAAGCAGGCAGCTGACACTGTGGCTCTTGTTAATAGGTTAGTCCAAGAAATCATATGAAAAGCACTCCAAAGTGTGGACAAAACACAAGAAAGTGGATAAAACCAAGCATGGAGCATCGAAAATTATAGATACATTTGCAATGTATCAGTGTGCTCATGAAATCATTGTTGTTGTTGCTAGTGAAATCACACAACTTAGTATTTTCAAGAGTAGTCATTTTTTCGTGTTTTTAATAAAGAAAGAAAACTAGTAAAACTAATTTTTGTGTGTTTTTGATAAAGAAACAAGCAAACAAAGCAAAACAAAAATAACAAAGTAAAGAGATTGGTTATGAGAGACTCCCCTTGTGAAGATGTCCTTGACTCCCCGGCAACGGCGCTAGAAAAAGAGCTTGATGGCCCAAATTATATCGAGCTCGTTGGGGAACCCCAAGAGGAAGGTATGATGAGCACAACAACAAGTTTTCCCTCAGTTATGAAACTAAGGTTATCAATCTAGTAGGAGCAAGGAAACACCCCAAAGGTGTTGCTAGCTGAACTTTGGCAGGGGCACTACTGGTGCCAGCAGCAACGTGGAACCTGCACAACACAACCACAGAACTCTGCCCCCAACTTGCGATGAGGTTGTCAATCTCACCGGTTTTGTTGAAAACAAAGGATTAAACATATCGAGTGGAAGAAAGTAATAGTTTGCAGAAAGTAAACACAAAGCAGTAAACAATTGATTGTAGATTGATGGTAAAAGAAAGGACCAGGGTCCATAGTTCACTAGTGGTGGATCTCCTTAAGATTGATGACATGTTGGGTGAACAAATTACAGCGGGGCAATTGACAAAGATCGAGAAAGCAATCATGCATATACTACTCATCTTGACTCCTTTGAGATTTGATTGGGCATTACAACATTATACATAGACCGCCATCCAACTGCATCTATGACTAATAATCCACCTTCACGTTATCATCCGAACCCCCTCCAGTGTTAAGTTGCAAGCAACGGATAATTGCATTACGAATTGCGTGTAAGTAAACAATACGATTGTTCTATGAACAAAGGATCAATATGATTGTTCTATGAACAAAGGATCAATACGATTGTTCTATGAACAAAGGATTTTTGTTTTCTCCCTAGTAGCAACAACACATCTAGTACCTTAGAGATTTCTATCACTTCCCCAGATTACTAGAGGCATGAACCCACTATCGAGCATAAATACTAACTCTTGGAGTTGCTAGCATCTACTTGGCCAAGATAGCTACTAACAACCGAAAGCATGCAAGATCACAAATAACAAAGACATGATAGAATCAATAATCAATCTGAAATAGCATCTCAATATCCATCGGATCCCCGCAAACACAACATGTAGGAATTACAAATAGATGATCTTGATCATGAACGAAGCTCACATGATCTAAACATGATAGCACAAAGGAGGAGAACCAGCCATCTAGCTACTACATGGACCCGTAGTCTAGAGATGAACTACTCACGCATCACACCGGAGGCTTGCATGGTGATGAAGAAGGCCTCTAGGGTGAATTCTCCCCTCCGGCAGGGTGCTGGGAAGAGCTTCAGATCCCTCCCGATCTAGGGATGGAGATGACGGCGGCTACAGACTCTTTCGTGGAATTTTGATCGGGTCCTCAGGGTTTCTGTATCGGAGGCAATATATAGGCGAAAGGAGAGGCCGAGGGGGTGCCTAGGGCGGCCAGACCACCCCCTGGCGCGGGCCAGGCCTGGCCGCATGGCCAGGTGGTGTGGCCGGGCCCCAGCCCCTCTTCGTCTCATATTCTGACTCCTGGTGTCCCTCGGTGAAAAACTGACTTTGGCTTTTGTCCCGTCCAATTCCGAGAATATTCATTTTCTGACTTTGCTGGAACCAAAAATAGTAGAAAACAGGCAGCTGACACTGTGGCTCTTGTTAATAGGTTAGTCCAAGAAATCATATGAAAAGTACTCCAAAGTGTGGACAAAACATAAGAAAGTAGATAAAACCAAGCATGGAACATCAAAAATTATGGATACGTTAGCAACGTATCAGTGTTCTCTCACGAGTTCAGACAGAAGACATGGAAATGAATGGGTAGCTCACCTGTGTGGGGTGGATCGACATGTGTCTATGGGTGAGGTCGAGGGGAGACTTGAATGAGCGGTAGCGCCTTCTAGCATATTAGTAAGGAGGTTACCAAGAGATTGATGTAATCAACGAATTCCTCACTGAAAGTTCCTCAATCCTTCTGCCTCCACCTTCGCCTTGATCCAAATCGCACCACCCGTGTAAACGAGCTCGTCCTCGACACTGGGGTGCAAATAACTTTGAAATCAGCTCACCCGAAATAGACCTGACACGACAAGTGAAAGATCACATATGTTGCCTAGAGGGGGGGTGAATAGGCGGTTAAAAACTTCTACGAGATGGGCTTAACAATGGCGGAATAAAACTAGCATTTTCTTTTATTAAGCACAAAGCCTAGATATACTAAGATTCACCTATGTGCACAAACAACTTAAGATAAGCAAGACATACAACAATGCGATAGCAATATAGATTACTTCAAGCATGATGGCTATCACAAAGTAAAGGGCATAAGTAAAGAGCTAGGGTATAGAGCTAACCGAGGCACGCGGATATGATGATATTTTACCGAGTTCCTCCCAACAAGGGAGTACGTCTCATTGGAGGGGTGAGCAGTACTAAGACCACCAATGCCACAAAGGCCTCACCCTATTCTCCCAAGCACCCACCACGTGGCAAGCACATGTTCTACTATGGGACACTTGAGGGTGGTCATCAAACTCGTACAAGATTGGGGTTATCTCCACAACTTAATTGGAGGTTCCCAATAATCGCCAGCAAGGCCTCAATCTTGGAGAGAGCTTCACAACTTAATTGAAGGCCCCAAGAACACGCCACAAAGGCCACACAACTGTCTAGGGATCCAAGAACCCAAGAGGGACAAGCTTCAATGAATATATCCAACCAAATCCTCCGGAGAGAACACAAACCGATGCACCTAATGTAAATGGCAAGAACACCACAAAGATGCCCCAAATCTTCACTCTCAAGTGCCAACAAGGCTACTAAAGAAATTGGGGGAACAAGAGAGGAAGAACACAAAGGGGAACACAAAATACCCCAAAGATCTAGATCCCAAAGATTCACTCACAAAGAGATGATTTGGTTTGGTCAAATTGCAGATCTAGATCTTCTCTAACTTCCCCTTAAATATTTGCAAGAATCATTAGAGGCGAAGGAAGAAATCAAGCACAAGAGATGTCAAAGCGATGGAGAAAAGGCTTGAAGAAAATAGAAGAAGAGCCACTCAAAAAGAGGGAGGAAAAATGTATTTATAGGGATACACAAAATCTGGCCGTTGGGGACAAACAAACCGACCTGGGCCAGTAGTACCGACCCACAGCAGTACTACCGCCCATGGAGCTAGCAGCGAGCCGGAAGCAGCAAGGCGACCAACGAAAGCGAGCGGGGCCAGCGAGGCTAAGGGGATCGGGCGGCGAGCGGGAGGGGATTGGGTGGGCTTGGCTCGAGTGAGTGGGATCTAGATGTGTGATGATTGTAAGTGCACATATTGTTTGTAGCTAGTTTCAAAAAAAGATATCGATTCCACAGGGAGCAGGAGTCTGAAGTCTAATAATTCTTGAAATAAATATTACGATAGAAATGTTAAATAAAGTTCTAAATAACAAGATAAAATGCGAGTATTGTGTAAAAGGGTGTTTTGGGGTTTTAGGTATAAGAGCAACAATAAAGTAAAGTAAAACAACTAAATACATAAAGTAAGTATCGTGTATGTAAGACAGATTAGAACTACAGTAGGGAAAAACGTTCTCAGGGAGTAACGGATATACCACTAGCATTATAAGGAGCTAAGATAAAGATTATCATCATGGACATTCTCAACTATGTATGTGTGGGAGAAACTCCGTATTTGGACAAATAGGCAGCAACCGCTGCTCACATCATCCTCATAACCACAGCAGTCAGCAATCGATATCAATCGAATTACTACGCTATTAAGGGATGTAATCCCGTAGGACGTATCCCATGGTATGGATAGTGTTCCGTGAGTTTCCTCGGTTTCCAAGTTGATACGTAAGGGGTGCCAACAGCTTTATAGTCACTGTAAGTGCTAACACGCCTCTATCTACCAACAAGTAGTTCCCTCCATCAAGTCCCCATGAGAGGCAAATATTGAGAGGTCGACTTCTCTCAACATCAAGATGTAGAAAATCTAACATATGGTCATAATGATGAATATCATAATAAACTTTATCTTATTTCGGTCTCATACTAGGGTTTCTCCATCTCCCCAAGAACTAATGATCTACTCAGACATGGAGGTAATCAACATCATGGCAATAACAATGGAATCTATTATAGATGAATAGTACCTGTATAAATCCACAACGAGTACGGAAATTACAACAAGATCTAGACAAGATGTAGATGGGATGGATGGAGACACTGGTGATGAAGTGGTGGATGATGAAGATTGATGCCTTAGCCTCCCGGATCTGCGCACGGCGAAGATAGATCCCCGGTGGATGAGTTCCCCCTCCAGATGCTTTCTGGAGGTGAGGTTTCTGTGATTTTAGGGTGTTCTGTATGTCGTCTCCTTGATCCAGTTGCACGAGGTAAAACTATTTGAGGAGGCGGAGGCGGCGCCAACTATACGGCCGTAACTATACGGCCGGAAAATTTGGTTCAGAAGTATAGTTGGTCGTTGAACCCTCTGCCTCGTTTGTTCGCTTCTGGTTTTCTTCTGGTATTATTAATATTTCCCAAATAAGCGATTTATGTTGTTTTTGACTCATTTTCTCCTCAGTACAACTGCTCCAAGAATTGTATCCATTGGATCCATCATCTATCCTGATCCTAGTGAAAACAGACATAAAATGTGCACACAAGCACCGTAAAATACCAAGATCATACATCTACAATGCAAAATAATAATGTAAAACATGATGCAAATATGCACTCATCAACTTTCCCAAGCTTAGAGTTTTGCTCGTCCCGAGCAAGTTTTAGCTTAATGGATGTGATCCTCATATTCATGAAGCTGAGTCGATTAAAATAAATGAGGCAGTTGCAGCATGTGTTTATCATATACGATACATAGGAATAAGTTCATGAATAGTTCCTTACTCGAACCATCTAAATAATATTAGCAGGCTTCCACACCTTAGTGATCAATAGTTCATAAAAGATGGATCTCAACATAATGTAAAAGTATCTGGTTCAACCGAATGAGTTAGCGAGGTAGTCCCAAGTGTTTTAGGATCAATATATTCACTTGGGATTTAAAATCTCAAAAGTGTCTCTTTGTCATACTACAATACAGTGGTATATGCCTATTTGCTCTTTACACACTCGCTCTTTTGCTTCTTTCTTTTCTTTTGTATATATGCTCACACTTTTGTTTAAGTGTTGTGCAAAGGAGCTAGCCATATATTCCACTTCATGTACGAATTCAAAGTTTAACGATCTCAATTATCAAATTTCAATTGTATATGAAGCATTCTTATGACTTGGAGATTCTACCTCGACTTGTTCTCACTCTATTTTGATAGCACTTTCACTTTCCTTTGTTCAAGGTTTCTTTTTCAACTTAAGTGTACAGATAATTTTTCTTTCTAAATCAAACCATAGACTTACAACATATTGACCAAATTATCTTTATGTGTTCCATTAATACCAATAGTGTGGAAGACTCCTATTGCTATCATCAAGTGCAAGTAAAATTATACTCAAGCCATTCATATATCAATAAAGCAAACACAAACTCAATATCGCTCCATATATAATTATAAACTCAAAATTTCATAAAGGGATCCACTATTCCTAAAGGGAATTCTAATGATGCAAACTTTATTGCTAGTTTGAACTAATGCAAAAATAGTAATAAAAACTTATAAGATAGATTGCAAGGTCTTAAAGATCTCCCCAAGCTTGGAATCAAGCCAGGCGGGAGGGATTATTTGATACCGTGATTGTTGTAGGTCACTGTGGCGCCATGGCACGTGGTATCTTCTCCTCACGGGCCAGCCTGAGGCGAAGGGATTGATTGACAACTTCTAATTCTTTAACTCGTAGCTTGTAGAAAAGATTATTCCTCTCCAGCACTTTCACTTGTTCTTTAATGAACTCATTGTTATCCTGAAGTGTTTGTAGCGCCTTAAGACTCATAGAAAAACCTGCTTTGGTTGTCCGCTTGATATCTTCATCAAGTTTGTCAAGATAAAGTCGCAGCAATCAAGGGTGTTTGGGTGTCCCTGGCTTCTCCTTGTCCAGCTCTTCAATCTTCAGCTCTAGGGCCTTTAAATCCCTCTTCCGACACCCATGATCGGTGTCGAGGAACTCTATAGGGATGGTCTTAATCTCCTTACCTTGCTTGCTATTGCTCCCGATCTCCATATGAGCCTTTCTTCTTAGCTTCTATCCCTTGGTTGAGAGTCCACACGTGCGAACAAGAGGTAGATTGGTTTCTGGAGATCATGATTAGAGAGAGACAATTGCAGTATATAAGAGGGGTCAGAGGTCGGTAAAACTCGTGAGAAACACCAAATTGTCGCCCAAGAAAAGAATCTTAACGAAACAGGGAAAGAAATCATGGATTTGGAAATGTCCTGCCGTGTAACGACCAACTATACAGACGTGGCCCATATAGCTCCGGCCGTATAGTTGGTTCCGGGCAGATATTTCCAAATATCTCGAGTCTAGGTCAATTAAATCACGACTCGGAACCGACAATAACGTTTTTTAGATGAATAAGCGGAAAAGACAAACAAAAAGTGTCTGAGAGTTTAACGACCAACTATACGGCCGGAGTTTTGGCTCTGGTCGTATATTTGCACCCGTATAGATACAAACACCGAAAATCAAAAGTATATGAGAGTTTAACGACCAACTATACGGCCGGAATTTTGGCTCTGGTTGTATAGTTACGATTGTATAGGCTCAGATATCGAAAAGCAAAACTATCTGAGAGTTTAACGACCAACTATACGGCCGGAATTTTGGCTCCGATCGTATAGTTGCGATCGTATAGGCTCAGATATCGAAAACAATTACTGAAGATGATATAGAGAGTTTAACGACCAACTATACGGCGGGAGCTCCCTCTCCGGTTGTATAGTTCCACCCGTATATTTGGTAAAAACCCTCTAAAACTTCAGAAAAACACAAGGAATTTAAAGGCAAAATTTTCAAAAGTAAAAACTGTGAAAATAAATAACTTATTTGGGTAGGAACACTTAACTTGCACTTACCATTTGCTTATTCGGGGGTGAAAAGTTCCTCCAACAACAAAGACTTCTTATCTATTGGAGGAATTGACCTTAGTTCATTGAGTAATTCTTGTAAACAAAAATCACCATGACTAAAGTTCCTCTCAACAAGATTGGTGTTTTGCTGGGAAAACGTAGACGCTGCATCTAACATCTTTATTTCTTCCCTCTGCATAATCTACAGCTCAAATTCTTAAAGTGAAAGAATCCAACGGATCAGTCTTGGCTTATGGTCTTTCCTTTCAAGGAGTTCTTTTAATCCATCACGATCTGTATGAACTCTTACCTTTGCATCAACTATGTAAGAACGGAATTTATCACAAGAGAAAAATACAACAAAAAGTTCCCTTTCTTCTTTAGGGTAATTCTTTTGAGCACCATTTATAGTTCTACTAGCATGATGTATAATGTTAAATCTGCGACCAATATGGTGTCCTAGAGTTACTCCTACAACATCATCACTAGCTTCACATATTAAGTCAAAGGTTGTATCCCAGATAGGTGGTTTAATAATAGGAGCACCGGATAAAGCATTTTTGAGTTTATCAAAGGCTTCAAGACATTTATCATCAAAATTAAATCTTACTCCCTTTTGTAAGAGGTTAGTCAAAGGTTTAGATATTCCAGAGAAATTTCTAATGAACCTTCTATAAAAATCCACATGACCAAGGAAACTTCTTATACGTTTAATATCCCTAGGTTGTGGCATTCTCTATATTGCCTCAACCTTAGCTCTATCAACTTCAATTCCCTTACCTGATACCTGGTGTCCAAGGACTATACCTTCTTTGACCATAAAATGGCACTTCTCCCAGTTTAGAACAACATTAGTTTCTTCACAACACTACAAGACTCTTTTCAGATTATCCAAGCAACTAGTAAACGAAGTTCCATAGAGAGAAAAGTCATCCATAAATACTTCCATTATAAGTTCTATAAAATCCACAAAAATTGCAGCCATGCATCTTTGAAAAGTAGTTGGAGCATTACATAAACAAAAAGGCATACGTCGGTAAGCATGTAAACCATAAGGACTAATGAAAGTTGTTTTAAGTTGGTCATCAGGATGAACAACTATTTGAGAAAAGCCAGAGTATCCGTCCAAGTAGCAAAAATGAGTATGGTTTGCTAACCTTTCTAAAGTTTGATCTATGAACGGTAAAGGATAGTGATCTTTCCTAGTTTCTTTATTTAATTTTCCAAAGTCTATGCACATCATGTGTCCAACAATAGTTCTAGTAGGTATCAATTCATTGTTTTCATTAGGAACAACAGTAAAACCGCCCTTCTTAGGGACACAATGAACATGACTTACCCATTCACTTTCTTTAACAGGATAGATTATAGATGCGTCTTGTAGGCATACAATTTCTTCTCTTACCACTTCTTTCATTTCAGGCTTCAATCTTCTATTAAATTCCGCAACTGGTTTAACACCTTCCTCCATGAATATTCGATGGACGGCTATCATGGGACTGATGCCCTTCAGGTCATCCATTGAGTACCCAAAGGCCTTGCGATGCTCCTTAAGTATCCCCATGAGTTCTTCTTCTTCTTCTTCTCATGAAAGTTTAGCACTAATAATAACAGGAAATTTATTTGTATCATCTAAAAACCTGTATTTAAGATTTTCTAGTAGAGTCTTCAACTCTGGGGGTGGTAGTTCCTCCTTCCCTCTCTTTTCTGGCTCTTCAAAAGCCTCATCAGTTGGAGGTCCCATAATAGGAAGTGAATCAAATTTATCTTCTAGTTCTCCTAGGGACTTGTCCTCCATAACTATCTCATCATAATTTGGATCTTCATTTATTTCTTCTTCTTGATTACTAAAGAAAAGAGCCTCCATTTCCTCAATAGTTCTCTCTTCCTCTTTTCTTGTATTTGTGGAGGCCTGTCTTTAAATTTGGAAAAGTGGAATTCATTTTCCGCTCCCCAAGCTTAAGAGACACAATCTCCTTTTTGAAATTAACATAGGCACCTATATCACTCAAAAAGTTCCTTCCAAATATAATTGGGCAAAGAGTGTTAGTTGGCATATCAACAACTACAAAATCAATAGGAAAGTTTTTATTGCCAATTGTGACAGTTGCATCTTCAACTACTCCCATTGGAATTCTAAATTTTTTATTGGCTAACATAATTGCCATATCAGTATTTTCAATTGTAGCCGGTTCTATTTCTTCTTTTATTTTTAATTAGAAATCATAAGATATAACATTAACTTCGGTGCCAAGATCGCATAAACCATAATGCGAGGTTTCTTTAAATATGTAGGGAAGAATAGGCTTACCCACATATTTTACCTTTGTTTTACCTTCAACCAATACGGAAGTATCTTCATCAAGTTCAACTATGTTACAATGTGCGTACATAGCCATAATTGCTTCCTTAGTTACCTTTTCATCTTTGGTTTCTTTCAGATGTTCCACAACTTCCGGTATACTTTCTTGTTCCTTCTTCTCCTGTACTGCTTTAACCTGTTCATATTCAAGAATATGATTTTGTGCAGTGTTAGGGAAAGGCATCGCATGCATTGGATTGATGGCTCAATGCACGACGCCCAGAAAAATGCTTGATGGCGGTGTTGATGTAGAGCTCGTTGGGAACCCCAAGAGGAAGGTATGATGAGCACAACAACAAGTTTCCCTCAGTTAAGAAACCAAGGTTTAATCGAACCAGTAGCAGCAAGGAAACACCCCAAAGGTGTTACTAGCTGAGCTTTGGCAGGGCGCACTACCGGTGCTAGTAGCAACATGGAGACCTACACAACATAACCACAGAACTTTGTCCCCAACTTGTGATGAGGTTGTCAATCTCACCGTGTTTTGCGGAAAACAAAGGATTAAACGTATCGAATGGAAGGAAGTAATAGTTTGCAGAAAGTAAACATAAAGAAGTAAAAGATTGTAGATTGTATGTAAAAGACAAGGACCGGGATCCATAGTTCACTAGAGGTGGCTCTCCTTAAGATAGATAACATGCTGGGTGAACAAATTACAACGGGGCAATTGACAAACATCGAGAAAGCAATACATGCATATACTAATCATCTTGACTCCTCTGAGACTTGATTGGGCATTACAACATAATACATAGACCGCCATCCAGCTGCATCTATGACTAATAATCCACCTTCAGGTTATCATCCGAACCCCCTCCAGTATTAAGTTGCAAGCAACAGATTATTGCTTTACGAACTGTGTGTAAAGTAAATAATACGATTGTTCTATGAACAAAGGATTGTTGTTTTCTCCCTAGTAGCAACAAAACATCTAGTACCTTAGAGATTTCTGTCACTTCCCTAGATTACCAGAGGCATGAACCCACTATCGAGCATAAATACTAACTCTTGGAGTTGCTAGCATATACTTGGCCAAGATAGCTACTAACAACTGAAAGCATGCAAGATCACAAATAACAAAGAATTAATAGAATCAATAATCAATCTGAAATAGCATCTCAATATCTATCGGATCCCCGCAAACACAACACGCAGAATTACAAATAGATGATCTTGATCATGAACATAGCTCACAAGATCTAGACATGAAAGCACAAAGGAGGAGAACCAATCATCTAGCTACTACATGGATCCGTAGTCCAAGGATGAACTACTCACACATCACACCGGAGGCTTGCATGGTGATGAAGAAGGCCTCCAGGGTGAATTCCCCTCTCCGACAGGGTGCCGGGAAGAGCTTCAGATCTCTCCCGATCTAGGGATGGAGATGACGGCGGCTACAGATTCTTTCATGGATTTTTGATCGGGCACTTAGGGTTTCGTCCCGAGGGCAATAGATAGGCGGAAGGAGAGACCAAGGGGGTGCCGGGAGCGGCCACACCACCCCCTGACGTGGGCCAGGCCTGGCCGCGTGGCCAGGTGGTGTGGTGGCCCCTTAGCCCCTCTCCGTCTCGTATTCTGGCACCGGATGACATCCGGAAAAATAGGCAGTTTGGCTTTTGTCCTGTCCAATTCCGAGAATAATCATTTTCTGACTTTCCTGGAACCAAAAACAGCAGAAAACAGGCAGCTGGCACTGTGGCTCTTTTTTAATAGGTTAGTCCAAGAAATCATATGAAAAGTAATCCAAAGTTGGAACAAAACACAAGAAAGTGGATAAAACCAAGCATGGAACATCAAAAATTATAGATACATTTGCAATGTATCAACATCCCCAAGCTTAACTCCTGCTCGTCCTCGAGTAGGTAAGTGATAAAAAGAAAGAATAATTTTTGAGGTGACATGCACCATCATAAACTTGATCAAAGTATTTGTAAAAGATTCAAATCTAGGATCATAGTACTTCAATCATAACATGAAAGACAAAGTTCTAGCAATAAGACAAAGAAACTATGATGCAACATGAAAAGGCACAAACAAAAGATTCATGAATAACAATGCTTTGCAAGACGTTTGTTTGTTTCACATAAAGAAAACATAGCATAATAGTATTCAGCTTGTCCCTCAATAGAGTAGCAAATATAAATGCATAGGACACCTTCAAAGTTCATAAGAGTGACTAGATACAATAGTTTAAAACAAGCAATATCAAGTTATGCATCAATCAACTAGTCTTGGGACAATGCACATAGAACCAAGAATGGCCACTATGCTCTCAAAGTAGGTGCATAAAGATAGAAGGTGGAGACTCAATATAATGGTGGAAGAAAGGCCTTTAAAAGGAAGTGGGGATTCAAGTCTCATAAAGAGCTTCCAAAAATTATGGTACTTATAGCTTTCAACTCTCATTGCCCATATCATAAGCATCTTTAAGGTGATTAAGGTTAAAGTGACACAACTAAGAGGATATGCTTGACAAGTTATAAACCGAAATCTCATGCCCCTTACTTACGAAGACCGATCCTCATGCTACTCAACTTCAGTCACGAGTAAGTCTTGTCATTGTAAGTATATGTGTTTCATTAAGAACCGCCAATGGGGTACCCCTTGCACATGATACGGGAGCTTTCCCATAATCAAAATGACAAGGGAAGCAGACAATGAGCATCTCAGTGATCTTTTTATTTGCTATTTGCATAGGTTTTTATTGAGGATGCTTCATAGAGTGCTCATTATGGTGATGTTGCAAGTTTCCACCATGATTAGGCATGGCTTAGGCTAGCGGCCCAGGTGTTTCTCTAACACACATTCAAACTCCATGATCTTACAAGTTCCACTTTTATTTCATACCGCCGGGATCCGTAAGCAAAAGAACATGATATCAACGGGGTACAAAGTACAAGTGCAATGTTGAAAGCGTTCCCCATGAAACATGGTTCTGCTAATTTCAACTTATAAAGCGCAAGCATATACGCAACAAAGAAGGACCCAATGGTTCAAGTTTATTAGATGCAAAACGTAAAGTGTGCCATCAAGTTCGTGAGAGCTTTAATCACTAGTTTTCTCATAACAAGTTTAATTTGGAAGGTAAACACAAGCATGAATATACTTGGAATAGCATAAGCTAGTAGGTAGGTATGGTGTACTCTTTGGAATAACTTGGTTTAGAGAGTTGGATGCATGAGTGGAACTCATACTTTGTTGTGGAGGCTAGCAAAAGACTGGGAGCGACAAACTAAGAGAGCAATAATGGCCATAATCATGCAGAGCGACAAAACATCATTGATCAAAGCATAAAGTGATACTACAAGTTGAAAACTAAAGGATCATAAAGGCTATGGTGACTTGAGATAGTCATAACATGGTGTGAGCATGGGCCAAGTCAACCCAAATAAAGCATCAAAGGAGAATACCACTATACTATGCTTTAATATGCTAAAACAACGCATGATTCATCCAAGGCACATTAAGCAATCTCAATTGTTTATAACAAGTCATGCTACAACAAAGAATACTAAGCATAAAGCTAAAACAATATCAAGCATGGCAATACAAAGCATAGGCCAGAGTAAAAAACAAGCTCTTTTTACCACATAAGTATGAACTTTCCTACTCTTTTCCAAACCAAACCAAACTATTTGCAAACCAATGTATGAAAGAGGGGGTCCAACCAATTTATTCAGAAAACTAAGCAAACAAAAAACCAAAACAAAAACGAAAAAGAAAACGCTCCAAGAAAAACACAACTGTGCATGAAACAATAAAAATGAAGCGTTTGGAAGAAACCTGGAATTTTTATTGATGAAGAAGGGGATGCCTTGGGCATCCCCAAGCTTTGACGCTTGTATTTCTTGGATATTTTTTTGGGGTGACACGCTTGGCATCCCCAATCTTGAGCTTTAGTCCATTCTTCATCTCATTACTCATTCCTTCCATACACCTGAAATTTTTCCTTCATACAAAACTTTACACAATCTTTATTAGCAACATTAGTGCATTCAAGATAAATAAGTCTTAAGGTTCAGTTCTAACACCAAATAAACTTCCATTAGAACACTAGATACTGTAGCACTTCCCTCAAAAAACTCAATTTCCCAAAAGAACTCAAGAAGGAACCAACAAGAAGCAAATGCAGAAAATGGCAGAAATCTGTCAAAACAGACCAGCAGGTAAAGACGAATTTTTTCGAAGACCTTCTGTTGCTCAAATCAAAAAGTGTTGAACTAACTAAAGTTAGATAACAACCTGGGGCAGAAGAACAAAAAATTACAGCTCAATCCGACATACAAATATCTCTCACGAATTTTTACGGTGAAGCACAAAAATCTGTTTCGGGACAACAACTTTTCCAATCATTACTTCTCTCTCATTAGAGGTTACTCTTGGCACAAAAAGCAAATAAAAATGATAAGGAGCGGTTATTACTGAGGTCATAACTTCCAAGACTCATCTAAAACTTTTGGGTTATCTCCTAATAAGTACTTTCCTTTAACGCCTTTAAGTTAGGCATGATAGTTTGAGAAGATGCTCACATAAAAAAACATGAATTGAAGTAAAAGAGAGCATCAAGAAGCAAATTCAAAACACATTTAAGTCTAACACACTTCCTATGCATAGGAATCTCGTATGAAAATAAATTCACAAAGAACAAAGTGACATGCATAGGAAGATAAAACGAGAATAACTTCAAAACTTTCAGCACATAGAGAGGTGTTTCAATACCATGAAAACTTCTACAACCATATTTTCCTCTCTCATAATAATTTTCAGTAGCCTCATGAATAAACTCAACAATATAACTATCACATAAAGCATGCTTTTCATGATCTACAAGCACTGGAGCTTTATTATAAACATTTTCAAAAGAATCCACAGGAACATAACATTCATCCTCCTTTGGTAAGCATTGGGGACAATTAAATAATGTAAGGGTAAAGAGTTACTCTCATTAGAAGGTAGGAATGGGTAGATCCATTCTTCCTCCTCTTGATCATCACTCTCCTCCTCTTTTTCATCCAATGAGCTTCCAGTTTCAACAATTTCTTCTTCCATAGGCTCCTGCAAGGCATTAGTCTCTTCCATTGGTGGAGAGCATCTATTAAGATATTCAAGAATATAGCCATTTTCTACCTTGTAATTTTCAAAGCAAAATTTTAGTATATCATAAACCTCATATTTATAAGGTGAATCACTAGTATTTTCAAGCAAACTAGCACGCTCAAATGCACCCTTCCAAGCAATAAATTCTTCAATTTGTTCCACATCATAAAAGTCATAACTCCCTTTAACATAAGAAGATATGGTAACATTATCATTATACTCACATTGAAAAGGGAGGTGTTTATACCTCCTAAAACAACAAGATTTATCAAAGCAATAAGTAACATTATAAGTAGAGCACACGTTTATAGCATACAATTTATCAATTTGTTCCCATAAGTGTTTCCCTTTTTGTGACAAGCGGTGTTCCTTCTAATAATATTTTTGTTCTTCCTTGAACCCACCTTGCCAATAAGTTTCAGTTTCAAAGAAACCAACCATTGATAGAAAGCATGATAAAGCAAGACAATAATAGACCAACGAAAATACCAACTATAGTAGGAACTAATTTTTTTGTGTTTTTGATAAAGAAACAAGCAAACAAAGCAAAAAGAAACTAAGGAAAACAAAAATAACAAAGTAAAGAGATTGGTTATGAGGGACTCCCCTTGTGAAGATGTCCTTGACTCCCCGGCAACGATGCCAGAAAAATGCTTGATGGCTCAATGCACGGCGCCTAGAAAAATGCTTGATGGCGGTGTTGATGTAGAGCTCGTTGGGAACCCCAAGAGGAAGATATGATGAGCACAGCAGCAAGTTTCCCTCAGTTAAGAAACCAAGGTTTAATTGAACCAGTAGGAGCAAGGAAACACCCTAAAGGTGTTACTAGCTGAGCTTTGGCAGGACGCACTACCGGTGCTAGTAGCAACGTGGAGACCTGCACAACACAACCACAGAACATTGTCCCCAACTTGCGATGAGGTTGTCAATCTCACCGTGTTTTGCGGAAAACAAAGGATTAAACGTATCGAATGAAAGGAAGTAATAGTTTGCAGAAAGTAAACACAAAGAAGTAAATGATTGTAGATTGTATGTAAAAGACAAGGACCAGGATCCATAGTTCACTAGAGGTGGCTCTCCTTAAGATAGATAACATGCTGGGTGAACAAATTACAGCGGGGCTATTGACAAACATCGAGAAAGCAATACATGCATATACTAATCATCTTGACTCCTCTGAGACTTGATTGGGCATTACAACATAATACATAGACCGCCATCCAACTGCATCTATGTTTAATAATCCACCTTCAGGTTATCATCCGAACCCCCTCCAGTATTAAGTTGCAAGCAACATATTATTGCTTTACGAACTGTGTGTAAAGTAAACAATACGATTGTTCTATGAACAAAGGATTGTTGTTTTCTCCCTAGTAGCAACATCACATCTAGTACCTTAGAGATTTCTGTCACTTCCCCAGATTACCAGAGGCATGAACCCACTATCGAGCATAAATACTAACTCTTGGAGTTGCTAGCATCTACTTGGCCAAGATAGCTACTAACAACGGAAAGCATGCAAGATCACAAATAACAAATAATTAATAGAATCAATAATCAATCTGAAATAGCATCTCAATATCTATCGAATCCCCGCAAACACAACATGCATAATTACAAATAGATGATCTTGATCATGAACAGAGGTCACAAGATCTAGACATGAAAGCACAAAGGAGGAGAACAGCCATCTAGCTACTACATGGATCCGTAGTACAAGGATGAACTACTCACGCATCACATCGGAGGCTTGCATGGTGATGAAGAAGGCCTTCAGGGTGAATTCCCCTCTCCGGCAGGGTGCCGGGAAGAGCTTCAGATCCCTCCCGATCTAGGGATGGAGATGACGGCTGCTATAGATTCTTTCGTGGATTTTTGATCGGGCACTTAGGGTTTTCGTCCCGAGGGCAATATATAGGTGGAAGGAGAGACCGAGGGGGTGCCGGGAGCGGCCACACCATCCCCTGGCGCGGGCCAAGCCTAGCCACGCGGCCAAGTGGTGTGGTGGCCCCCTGGCCCCTCTCCGTCTCGTATTCTGGCACTTGATGACATCCGGAAAAATAGGCACTTTGGCTTTTGTCCCGTCCAATTTCGAGAATATTCATTTTCAGACTTTCCTGGAACCAAAACAGCAGAAAACAGACAGCTGGCACTGTGGCTCTTGTTAATAGGTTAGTCCAAGAAATCATATGAAAAGTACTCCAAAGTTGGAACAAAACACAAGAAAGTGGATAAAACCAAGCATGGAACATCAAAAATTATAGATACATTTGCAATGTATCATGGATCTAGGGAGGCCAGTGTTGCTTTATCTTCTCTTTTCTTCTCAGGTTCAGGTGGTGGATCATACTTGACCGGACCCTCTTTCGGAGCTTTGATATGTTCTGTAAAAACTTTAACAACTTGCAACACAAGATCTGAATCCAAATAAAGTTCTTTAGATAATTCTTAGGGACCGCCCTTCTTAGGGCCACAATGAACATGACTTACCCATTCACTTTCTTTAACAGGATAGATTATACATTGTAGGACCCCTCCTTTATAAGGGAAGGATCCCTGTGATTGCAATGCTAGTGTTGAATGCTAGCGTTGGTTAAACCAAAAGGCATCACAGTGTACTCATACAATCCATACCTTGTGGTGAATGCTGTTTTAGGTATGTCTTGCTCTCTTATCTTGAGTTGAAAATAGCCTGACCGAAGATCAATCTTCGAGAACACACACGCTCCTTCTAGCTGATCAAACAAGTCATTGATTCTTGGCAAAGGATATTTGTTCTTGATGGTTACCTCGTTGAGAGAATGGTAGTCTATGCATAATCTTTGAGTTCTATCTCTCTTTTCTACGAACAATACTGGAGCTCCCCAAGATGAAGAACTTGGCTGGATGAATCCTTTCTGTAATTGTTCTCCAAGCTGTTTCTTGAGTTCCTTAAGTTCGTCAACTGACATTTTATACGGCCTCTTTGCCCTTGGTCCAGAACCTGGTACCAAATCTATTATAAACTCTACATCTCTATCTGGTGGCATTCCCGGTAATTCTTCCGGAAACACATCCGGATACTCACATACAATTGGCACAGTGTCCATGCTACCCCCCTTAAGAGAATTCAGCTTACTCCCTTTAGATTTAAAGTTGGACTTGAATTTTATCCTCTTACCTTCAGGGGTTGTGAGTGAAACTGTACGATTGGCACAATCTAGTACTCCCTCATACTTAGCCATCCAATCCTTGGGAATTTAGGATTATTAGGTTCACTGGAAACTTATGTTTTCCGATCTCTATGACTAAGTTATGACATCCTGAGTTTACTATCATTTCTCCACCAGGAGAACTTACTCCTATAGGACATCCAATGGTTTCTACTGGTAGTTCATTTCTTTCGACAAATGCTTTTGATATGAATGAATGAGATGCACCAGTGTCAAAGAGTACAAATGCTGAGATGGAATTGAGTCTGAACTTACCAGCAACAGCATCAGGCTCTTCATAGACCTCCTCCACATTGATGTGGTTAACCTGTCCTTTCTGAAAAGGATTGGGCTTGTTAGGTCCTTCAACTTTCTTTTCAGGGCACTCATTAGCATAATGCCCCAGCTTCTTACATTTGAAGCATTCAACCTGATTGATGTCCCTTTTAGGCTGACTTCCACTTCCACTTCCACTGTGGTGGCTCTTATGTCCACTCTTGTGATTCTTGTACTTATCATTTTCATGACTGCGATGATGCTTGTTGTCATGACGGTTGTGGTTGTGGTGCTTGTTAAATTTCCCATGCTTGTGGGATCCTGAGTTGACACTATCATCATAGTGAGATCGTTTATGAGACGATCCCGAGCTGTGCTTGTCGGAGTGTTTCCTCTTCCTACTCTCGACTTGCTTCATTTTATTCTCCACAATAACATCCTTGTCACAAAGCGACTGATAAGTTGGAACATATGCCACAGACAACTGCAGATTCAGCTCATCATTCAAGCCTTCCAGAAACTTTTCCTTTCTTTTGGCATCTGTGTCAACCTCATCCGGTGCATAGCGCGCCAGATTGTTGAACTCTTCAATATATTCAGCCACGCTGTGGTGGCGCTGCTTCAGGTTGTGAAACTCCTTCTTTTTCAGGCTCATCATTCCTGGTGAGATATGTGTAGTGCGAAATCCATCTTCAAAGATAGCCCAAGTCACCTCATCAATAGGTGTGGTGATCTGGAAATTGTCCCACCATGCGGCGGCTGGTCCTTCCAATAGATGTGCCGCGAACCTGACTTTTTCAGCATCCGTGCAGCCCACGGTCACTAAGTCTTTGTTCACAGAACATAGCCAATCATTGGCCACCATGGGATCAGTCGATCCTGAAAACTTAGCTGGCCTCAGACGCAGAAATCTGGTGAGCATATCAAAACCCGGAGGGTTGTTGTTGTTGTTGTTGTTATTGTTGTTGTTGTTATTATTGGGGTTGTTGTTGTTCTGGTTTTGGATGAATGTCGTCATCATTTGCATAAGCTGTGTCTGCGCATTCATCATCTGTTGCATTTCTGGGGTAATGTTGGGGTTGGGGTTGGGGTTGGTGTTTGCGCGACGGGGAGGCATCTGTGGTTTGATCATATAGAGATAAGAATGAGATACCCTTACATGATTTATGCACATTACATTACACAAACAAACACATAGCATGCAACACAAGGATAAAAGCTCAACAACAAGATAACAAAAAGTCTCAAAGTAAAAACACACAAGTGGCAAGCCATCCACATGTCGGATGGTCCAAATAATAAGTTCACAAATAACAAGTGCGGTAAATAAAGATAACTGAGTAGTCAAGTCTACTCGTCAGCATCCTCCTCGACAAAGGTAAGACCTGCGTTCTCCATTGAGGTCTTGTTTTCCTCGATGGTAGTGGTCAAAGAGTCGATCTTGGCCTTGAGAGCCCTCTTCTGGGAACGAAGCCTCTCAATCACTGTCTGCTGCTGCTCTAACTCGAAGTCCTTGGACTGCAGTTCCTCGGTCATATCACGAATCCTCTTGTTCCTATCCTGGACACGCTTATCTTGACTCTTGAACCTACGGTCTTGGGCCTCGAACTTCGCCTCCATCTCCTTGACTATCTCGTCCTGCTGCGCGAAGAGCTTGTCCTTCTCGTGAAGCTGCACCTGGAGCTCGTCATTGCTGAGCATGACGTTGGTCCTGTCAGTATCCACGTGCCTAATAAGAGTCTCTAAGTCCTGGAGGTACAGGCGTATCGGCTCTGCTGTGGCCCTCGTGTCGTCCTCAAAGTCGATGGACTCTCCGTCATCATCACGCCTTCCGAAGGCGTGGAAGTGAGTGCCTCTAACCTGTCGGGAGTGACGGCCTAACAGACGTCCTATCAGATCCTGCATGACAACCTCCATGCCTCTCTCCCTGTCATCGTGCATAAGCTTGAAGATGATGGCCTCCGTAGTAGGCTCTGTCTGGCGTCCTGGCTGGTTCACCTTGAAGCCCCAGAGGTCCTTCCTCTCAAACTTGGTGAGTGGGTGCACCGTAATGATAGGAAGAGGGAGATCGAGTAAAGTAGTAAGCTCTACGATACGAGGACCAAAACGGGTAACCTGGAACTCCTCAACAGTGCTGATGGCAATAGGCATCTATTTATAAGATTGAAAAAGTTAGAACAACACAATTTATGATAAACAAGACAAACATTCATACACATTCTTGGAACACAAAAACACACAAGTCATGCATACAGGAATCCATTACATCAACCAAGGTTCAAACTTATTCAAGGTATCATTTGGAAAATAGGGTGATAGGTGGTGGTCCAACTAACGAAGTGCGTTTACAAACCTATCTCACTGGATCTGTTGGCTAACACAATGTTCCTAGAGGCAATCAGCCTATCTTGTTCACATGCTTCTATCACTAAGTCTATAATATCTCCCCTCAAGGTTTGGTTGGTGACTTCCAACTCTTGGGTATATTCCTTCTCTTTCTCTAAGTCTTTTTGGAGGTTGAGCATCTTGCACTTGACTCTAGCACTTAGTTCTTTGATAGTCTTCCAAGCTGCTTCTTTTGCTGACTCAAAGAATGTGGGGTGCATAAAAGTGTTGGTGTATATGCAGAAGCCTTTTTCTCTGTGGTTGTCTTCCTTGTTTTTGTACAAGTGAAGTTGCACCCACCAATACTCCACTCCTTCCTCCATCACTGGAAAGCCCTTGTACACAGCTGCTCCATGTACTTCCATGGTCTCCATGAGGTCCTTGAGAATCTTGGGAAACTCTGTCTCACACTCCAAGGTCATGGTCATGAGTGGCCCTTTCTTCACGGCTTCGTTGATGGAGTTCATCTACAAATAGAGATGAGAATGAGAAGATTAGAAAAGTTTACGAGAAGAATAGACAAGTGTAGAAGTAGTTAAAAAAAATTCCTTAGTGGTTTCCAATCCTAGGGTCATAATCCTACAGGCAACACAGTGCTCTGATACCATCTGTAGGACCCCTCCTTTATAAGGGAAGGATCCCTGTGATTGCAATGCTAGTCCCTGGATCAATGCTAGCATCCACAGTTTAAGATGAAGTACACAGATACAAAGGTCGTTTATTACAGTCATTCCAGAGATAAAACATAGTCTTTTACAACTCAAGGCCAAAGGCCTAATACAAGAGTTTATGGAATAAGTAAATAAACATAAGTCTTCATCTTCATGTGCCACAGGCAAGCATGTTGAGTGTAGACTCATGACTCCTATTCATCATCGGAGTAACCTGCAACATTACAAGTTACAGCCACGGATGGTCAATACTTTGGAATAGTATTGGCAAGTGATACCTTAGTATATATTAAGTGGACTATAATACTATATGCATTTTTGGCTAGGTGGAGCTTGGCTGGCTTTGCTCAAAATAGATTTTTCCTTAACATTTGAAAACACTAGGTTTTTGTTTGGCTCAAAACACCCAAGGCATCTACCAATCAAAGACTGAAGATCCACTCAGGGCATCTACCAATCAAGGACTGAAGATCCTTTTTAACCCTTGTTCACCCACAAGTTTTATTTAGAAATTGGAGTGATGAGATTCTTGATGCTTCCATGTCTTGATGCTCAAATTGTCCTTTTCCAGGGACATGGCTAAGTACTTAGATTTTACACTCTGCATAGGTGGTGCACTTTCCCCACAAGACTTGGTTTCCCAAGACAAGATCCTTCAGAAGCCTTTCCTTAGTCAAATGGACGCGTTCCAACCTATCATTACCACTACCACCAACTGTCCATGAGACTAAGTTCTAGCAACCTAAGATCATGGCAGAGCCCATATTGCCAAGTGGTTGCACTTGAAGCTTCTCAACATTTGACCTCTCAAATCTCTTTGTTTCCTGGGTGGCCATCCACAAGTGAGATACACTAAGGTAAACCATAAACATGGGCCTTGTGAACCACTCAACCAAAAACCACCATGCAAGTCCCAATCCACCCAGGAGATTCATTAACTTAGTTGTTTTATTAAATAAAACACAAGTCCTCAGACTTAGAATATTTTTTTCCATAGTGTGAATATATTAACCACCCTTGTTTTCTAATAGCTAGGCTAAGCATGGCATGGCAACTTATCCTTAGGGAATTTTCCTAGCAACTCTACCATTCTAATCTACATAGGATTTCCCATCATATCATTTGACAAAAGTAGCATGCAAGTCTTAGCAAAAATATCTAATGCAAGTATAAAAATATAGGAAGGGAATATTCATGAAGATATCACTTGCCTTGGTAATGTGGAGAGTAGCACTCGTCACAATCACAATCACTAGCAAAATCTACACACAAAGTTGTAGCACACAATTACACACAAATATATATACAAACAAAAAAATATGAATGCATGCATGCATGAATCTACTAAGTGGTGATTTTTTGAAAACTCTACCAAGCAAGTGCAAGTTTACAGAAACTAAACAAGTCACAAAAATAGCCAAGACAACTTATTTAACCCTAAAACAAAATACTAAACTAAATCTATACTCAAAAAGGCCTCAAACAAGTTTCTGCAAATAAAGCCAATCTAATGGTTACTATTTGTTAAACAAATTGGATAGGCAGAAAGGTCTTGTTTTACTGAATCCAACGGTATAAAATTTGCAGAAATCTAACGTGGCATTCAAAAGTTATAAGCATTTGAATTTGGATCAAAATTCTGGTTTTAAATCTATTTTTAGATCTAACCCTAGCCACGCGTCGCTCTGAGATTGGCGTGTACCGCTTCGGTTGGATCGCGCTCTGCAGCCGCAGGATCTAAACAGATCGTACGCTCCAGATCGCGTACCGCTTCGGGGTTAAGTGAATCTATCCTAGCGCTCGGATCTGGATCTAACGGTGCTCGTTCAAACGACCACGTCCTGGCGGCGCGCGGTGTCAGCGAGCGGCGGAGCGCTCGGTCTACGGCGGCGCTTGCGTTACAGGTCGTCCGCGAGAGGGAGAAGGGTCATACCAGGTTCGCAAGAGGCTGCTGAAGCTCAAGGTGGCTCTGGTTTGTCAAGGGGCGCACAGAGTTGCGGTAGATTTCTCGCCGGAGTTGGATCTGGCAATCGTGGTTCTGTTCGAGGTCGGAGGCGACGTTGTAGATCACTAGGATGCAAACAAAGGGCGTGGTCAGATGCAGAACATCATGGCGAAGATGCGTGCATGAACGACAAGGTTCGGGGCGGTCTGGACTTACCACTAGAGCTCGTCGGAGTTGATGTTGCCGTTGGTGCTTGCGGTGGCGAGTGGAACCGGCGACCTGGGGCAGCACAGGATGAACTAGTGAGGTCAGGAGGTGCGCAAGGACATGCTGAGTCAGATAGTAAGAACGAGAGGCAGAGGGGAACACGAGGCTCACCGGAATCGATCGCCGGAGTGGCTCTGTCTGCGGCGGTGCAGAGTTGATTGAGGGCAGCCTGGTGGCAGAGTGAGCGAGATGTTTGGGGGAAAAAGATCGCGAGGCAGAGAGGGTCTTATAGCCAGAGGCTCGAAAGGAAACGCTCGCGGTTTAATGCCCAATTACATCGCGCCATTACCGGCAGTGACTGCAGCAGCGACGTGGTCGCAGGCGCGGTTTGGGGAAGACGAGGACGACGTGGACCGGGCCCGCTCGTCAGCGAAGTGTGCAAGGTGAAGGTGGGGTCTGGCTGTCTGTGACTGGGTGTGTGCGCTCTCGCGTGAGAGAGGAAAAAGGAGATTCCCGGGTGGGCTTGATGGGCCTGTTTCTCTGCTGGGCCAGAAACCTGGCGCTCGGCCTTTTTCCTTTGTTTAAGTCTTTTTCTTTTCTAATTCTATTTTCTGGAATGAATTTTGATATGAATTCAAATCCTTTTGAATTCAAACAAAACTGGGGATCTTTGCAGGGTTCTGTGGTTTCAAATACAGTCATTTAACCATGTGGTTACCTTGCAAGGGCCTGGTCAAGCTTGGGCTTTGAAATAAACAGAGACTTTGCCTCTAGTTTGAAAATGTTTGAAAAAGGGTTTGAAATTATTTCTAAATTGGAATCTTGGGCTAAAAAGCTACACCTAATCTTTCCAACAATGGAGGCAAGCAAACAAGTTCCTAAACAATCAAATCTCAAAGGGTGATGGCCAATTGAGATAAATTGCTCACATGAAATCATAGCTCACACTTCTATTTCTAAATGATTTTGAGAAAAACCCTAAATGAATGAAGGATGCAAGGATGATATGAATGAGTTTTGAAATATGATTTTAGGGATGTTACAAATCTAACCCCCTTAAGATGAATCTCGCCCTCGAGATTCGGATTGGCTAGCAAATAGGTGAGGGTGGTCTTTCCGAAGATCATCTTCTCTTTCCCATGTTGATTCCTCTTCGGAGTGATGACCCCATTGCACTTTGCAAAACTTGATAGTCTTTGTCCTTGTGACTCTTTCTGTGGTCTCAAGAATTTTGACAGGCTTTTCTTCATAGGTGAGGTCACTTTCTAGTTGAACTTCTTCCAAAGATATGGTATCCTTCAAAGATGATTCTTCCATTTCTGGGTGACATTTCTTGAGCTGACTCACATGAAAAACATTATGGACTGCTGATAAAGATACTGGCAGTTCGATTTCATATGCAACTTCTCCCTTGCGACTTAGAATGTTGAATGGTCCAACATATCTTGGTGCCAACTTTCCTTTGACTCCAAATCTTTTCACTCCACGGAGTGGTGATACTCTAAGATAGGCTCTATCCCCAACTTCGTAGGTGACTTCTCTATGCTTAGCATCTGCGTAGCTTTTCTGTCGAGACTGTGCTATCCTCAACCTGTTCCTAACCAATTTGACTTTTTCTTCGGCGTCTTTGATAAGATCTGGTCCAAACAAACTTCTTTCTCCCACACCATTCCATAGCAATGGGGTGGTACACTTCCTTCCGTAGAGAAACTCAAACGGTGCCATCCCAATGCTAGATTGGTGATTGTTATTGTAAGAGAACTCTGCGTAAGGCAGACTTTCATCCCAACTTGCTCCATAGTCTAGGGCACATGCCCTCAACATGTCTTCAAGAATTTGATTAGTCCTTTCTGTTTGTCCATCCGTTTGAGGATGAAAAGCAGTGCTGAATTCCAACCTCGTTCCTAGAGATTCATGAAGCTGTCTCCAAAAGTGAGATGTGAACTGAGTTCCTCTATCAGACACAATACTCTTAGGCACACCGTGAAGGCATACAATTCTGCTCATGTAAATTTTGGCTAACTTGGCACTGGTATAAGTTGTCTTTACGGGTGTAAAATGAGCCACTTTAGTTAGGCGATCTACTACTACCCATATGGAATCATACCCTGACCTGGTCCTTGGTAATCCGGTAATGAAATCCATACCGATATTCTCCCACTTCCATTCAGGAATAGGCATTGGTTGAAGCAAACCTGCTGGTTTCTGATGCTCCGCTTTCACTCTACTACACACATCACACAAAGCAATGTGTTCAGCGATGTCCCTCTTGAGATTGTTCCACCAAAATCTTTCTTTCATATCCATGTACATTTTGGTGTTTCCCGGGTGAATAGAATACGGAGAGTTATGGGCTTCCTGTAGAATCAGTTTCCGCAATTCCGGATCTTGTGGAACACAAATACGTTTCCCGTGCCATAAAGTACCTTGTTCGTCCATATGAAAACTTTTAGCTTTCCCTTGGCTAATCCTTTCCCTAATCTCGTTGATTTCTTTATCCATCTTTTGGGCTTCTTTAATCTTATCCAACAGAGTGGGTTGAACATCCAAAGACATGAGATGTCCTTCTGGCACAATCTCCAACCTGAGTTCCTTGAATTGCCTACACAAGTCATCTGGCAATTCACCTTTGGTAAGGCCATTTACAAACGCCTTACGACTTAGAGCATCTGCTACTACATTTGCTTTACCAGGATGGTATTGCAAACTCAAGTCATAATCCTTGATAAGTTCTAGCCATCTCCTTTGTCTCATATTGATTTCCTTCTGGGTGAAGATATACTTCAAACTCTTATGGTCGGTGAATACTTCACAACGTTTTCCCAAAAGGTAGTGTCTCCATGTTTTGAGTGCATGGACAACAGCGGCTAACTCTAAATCATGAGTAGGATAGTTTACTTCATGAGTTTTGAGTTGTCTTGAGGCATAAGCCACAACTTTTCCGCCTTGCATAAGTACGGCACCTAATCCTTGATGCGAAGCATCACAATACACTTGGAAATCCTTTTCCAAATCTGGTAGGCACAGAACTGGTGCTGACACAAGTCTCTTCTTTAATTCTTGAAAGCTGAGTTCACAACCTTCAGACCAAGCAAACTTCTTATCTTTCTTTAACAATTCTGTCATTGGTTTAGCAACCTTTGAAAAAATTTCAATGAACCTTCTGTAGTAACCTGCTAAGCCAAGGAAACTACGAACCTCTTTTACATTCTTAGGAGATTCCCATTCTGTCACAGCTGAAACTTTAGTAGGATCAACTGCTACACCATCCTTTGTCATAACGTGACCAAGAAATCCAACTTCCTCTAACCAAAACTCACACTTGCTGAATTTGGCATAAAGCTTATGTTCCCTTAGTTTCTCAAGTATCAGGCGTAGATGTCTTTCATGCTCTTCCTTGCTCTTGGAGTAGACTAAGATGTCATCGATGAAAACGACAACGAACTTGTCGAGAAATTCCATGAACACTTTGTTCATCATATTCATGAAGTATGCTGGAGCGTTGGTTAAACCAAAAGGCATCACAGTGTACTCATACAATCCATACCTTGTGGTGAATGCTGTTTTAGGTATGTCTTGCTCTCTTATTTTGAGTTGAAAATAGCCTGACCGAAGATCAATCTTCGAGAACACACACGCTCCTTCTAGCTGATCAAACAAGTCATTGATTCTTGGCAAAGGATATTTGTTCTTGATGGTTACCTCGTTGAGAGAACGGTAGTCTATGCATAATCTTTGAGTTCTATCTCTCTTTTCTACGAACAATACTGGAGCTCCCCAAGATGAAGAACTTGGCTGGATGAATCCTTTCTGTAATTGTTCTCCAAGCTGTTTCTTGAGTTCCTTAAGTTCGTCAACTGACATTTTATACGGCCTCTTTGCCCTTGGTCCAGAACCTGGTACCAAATCTATTATAAACTCTACATCTCTATCTGGTGGCATTCCCGGTAATTCTTCCGGAAACACATCCGGATACTCACATACAATTGGCACAGTGTCCATGCTAACCCCCTTAAGAGAATTCAGCTTACTCCCTTTAGATTTAAAGTTGGACTTGAATTTTATCCTCTTACCTTCAGGGGTTATGAGTGAAACTGTACGATTGGCACAATCTAGTACTCCCTCATACTTAGCCATCCAATCCATTCCCAAAATTACATCCAATCCTTGGGAATTTAGGATTATTAGGTTCACTGGAAACTTATGTTTTCCGATCTCTATGACTAAGTTATGACATCCTGAGTTTACTATCATTTCTCCACCAGGAGAACTTACTCCTATAGGACATCCAATGGTTTCTACTGGTAGTTCATTTCTTTCGACAAATGCTTTTGATATGAATGAATGAGATGCACCAGTGTCAAAGAGTACAAATGCTGAGATGGAATTGAGTCTGAACTTACCAGCAACAGCATCAGGCTCTTCATAGACCTCCTCCACATTGATGTGGTTAACCTGTCCTTTCTGAAAAGGATTGGGCTTGTTAGGTCCTTCAACTTTCTTTTCAGGGCACTCATTAGCATAATGCCCCAGCTTCTTACATTTGAAGCATTCAACCTGATTGATGTCCCTTTTAGGCTGACTTCCACTTCCACTTCCACTGTGGTGGCTCTTATGTCCACTCTTGTGATTCTTGTACTTATCATTTTCATGACTGCGATGATGCTTGTTGTCATGACGGTTGTGGTTGTGGTGCTTGTTAAATTTCCCATGCTTGTGGGATCCTGAGTTGACACTATCATCATAGTGAGATCGTTTATGAGACGATCCCGAGCTGTGCTTGTCGGAGTGTTTCCTCTTCCTACTCTCGACTTGCTTCATTTTATTCTCCACAATAACAGCCTTGTCACAAAGCGACTGATAAGTTGGAACATATGCCACAGACAACTGCAGATTCAGCTCATCATTCAAGCCTTCCAGAAACTTTTCCTTTCTTTTGGCATCTGTGTCAACCTCATCCGGTGCATAGCGCGCCAGATTGTTGAACTCTTCAATATATTCAGCCACGCTGTGGTGGCGCTGCTTCAGGTTGTGAAACTCCTTCTTTTTCAGGCTCATCATTCCTGGTGAGATATGTGTAGTGCGAAATCCATCTTCAAAGATAGCCCAAGTCACCTCATCAATAGGTGTGGTGATCTGGAAATTGTCCCACCATGCGGCGGCTGGTCCTTCCAATAGATGTGCCGCGAACCTGACTTTTTCAGCATCCGTGCAGCCCACGGTCACTAAGTCTTTGTTCACAGAACGTAGCCAATCATTGGCCACCATGGGATCAGTCGATCCTGAAAACTTAGCTGGCCTCAGACGCAGAAATCTGGTGAGCATATCAAAACCCGGAGGGTTGTTGTTGTTGTTGTTGTTGTTATTGTTGTTGTTGTTATTATTGGGGTTGTTGTTGTTCTGGTTTTGGATGAATGTCGTCATCATTTGCATAAGCTGTGTCTGCGCATTCATCATCTGTTGCATTTCTGGGGTAATGTTGGGGTTGGGGTTGGGGTTGGTGTTTGCGCGACGGGGAGGCATCTGTGGTTTGATCATATAGAGATAAGAATGAGATACCCTTACATGATTTATGCACATTACATTACACAAACAAACACATAGCATGCAACACAAGGATAAAAGCTCAACAACAAGATAACAAAAAGTCTCAAAGTAAAAACACACAAGTGGCAAGCCATCCACATGTCGGATGGTCCAAATAATAAGTTCACAAATAACAAGTGCGGTAAATAAAGATAACTGAGTAGTCAAGTCTACTCGTCAGCATCCTCCTCGACAAAGGTAAGACCTGCGTTCTCCATTGAGGTCTTGTTTTCCTCGATGGTAGTGGTCAAAGAGTCGATCTTGGCCTTGAGAGCCCTCTTCTGGGAACGAAGCCTCTCAATCACTGTCTGCTGCTGCTCTAACTCGAAGTCCTTGGACTGCAGTTCCTCGGTCATATCACGAATCCTCTTGTTCCTATCCTGGACACGCTTATCTTGACTCTTGAACCTACGGTCTTGGGCCTCGAACTTCGCCTCCATCTCCTTGACTATCTCGTCCTGCTGCGCGAAGAGCTTGTCCTTCTCGTGAAGCTGCACCTGGAGCTCGTCATTGCTGAGCATGACGTTGGTCCTGTCAGTATCCACGTGCCTAATAAGAGTCTCTAAGTCCTGGAGGTACAGGCGTATCGGCTCTGCTGTGGCCCTCGTGTCGTCCTCAAAGTCGATGGACTCTCCGTCATCATCACGCCTTCCGAAGGCGTGGAAGTGAGTGCCTCTAACCTGTCGGGAGTGACGGCCTAACAGACGTCCTATCAGATCCTGCATGACAACCTCCATGCCTCTCTCCCTGTCATCGTGCATAAGCTTGAAGATGATGGCCTCCGTAGTAGGCTCTGTCTGGCGTCCTGGCTGGTTCACCTTGAAGCCCCAGAGGTCCTTCCTCTCAAACTTGGTGAGTGGGTGCACCGTAATGATAGGAAGAGGGAGATCGAGTAAAGTAGTAAGCTCTACGATACGAGGACCAAAACGGGTAACCTGGAACTCCTCAACAGTGCTGATGGCAATAGGCATCTATTTATAAGATTGAAAAAGTTAGAACAACACAATTTATGATAAACAAGACAAACATTCATACACATTCTTGGAACACAAAAACACACAAGTCATGCATACAGGAATCCATTACATCAACCAAGGTTCAAACTTATTCAAGGTATCATTTGGAAAATAGGGTGATAGGTGGTGGTCCAACTAACGAAGTGCGTTTACAAACCTATCTCACTGGATCTGTTGGCTAACACAATGTTCCTAGAGGCAATCAGCCTATCTTGTTCACATGCTTCTATCACTAAGTCTATAATATCTCCCCTCAAGGTTTGGTTGGTGACTTCCAACTCTTGGGTATATTCCTTCTCTTTCTCTAAGTCTTTTTGGAGGTTGAGCATCTTGCACTTGACTCTAGCACTTAGTTCTTTGATAGTCTTCCAAGCTGCTTCTTTTGCTGACTCAAAGAATGTGGGGTGCATAAAAGTGTTGGTGTATATGCAGAAGCCTTTTTCTCTGTGGTTGTCTTCCTTGTTTTTGTACAAGTGAAGTTGCACCCACCAATACTCCACTCCTTCCTCCATCACTGGAAAGCCCTTGTACACAGCTGCTCCATGTACTTCCATGGTCTCCATGAGGTCCTTGAGAATCTTGGGAAACTCTGTCTCACACTCCAAGGTCATGGTCATGAGTGGCCCTTTCTTCACGGCTTCGTTGATGGAGTTCATCTACAAATAGAGATGAGAATGAGAAGATTAGAAAAGTTTACAAGAAGAATAGACAAGTGTAGAAGTAGTTAAAAAAAATTCCTTAGTGGTTTCCAATCCTAGGGTCATAATCCTACAGGCAACACAGTGCTCTGATACCATCTGTAGGACCCCTCCTTTATAAGGGAAGGATCCCTGTGATTGCAATGCTAGTCCCTGGATCAATGCTAGCATCCACAGTTTAAGATGAAGTACACAGATACAAAGGTCGTTTATTACAGTCATTCCAGAGATAAAACATAGTCTTTTACAACTCAAGGCCAAAGGCCTAATACAAGAGTTTATGGAATAAGTAAATAAACATAAGTCTTCATCTTCATGTGCCACAGGCAAGCATGTTGAGTGTAGACTCATGACTCCTATTCATCATCGGAGTAACCTGCAACATTACAAGTTACAGCCACGGATGGTCAATACTTTGGAATAGTATTGGCAAGTGATACCTTAGTATATATTAAGTGGACTATAATACTATATGCATTTTTGGCTAGGTGGAGCTTGGCTGGCTTTGCTCAAAATAGATTTTTCCTTAACATTTGAAAACACTAGGTTTTTGTTTGGCTCAAAACACCCAAGGCATCTACCAATCAAAGACTGAAGATCCACTCAGGGCATCTACCAATCAAGGACTGAAGATCCTTTTTAACCCTTGTTCACCCACAAGTTTTATTTAGAAATTGGAGTGATGAGATTCTTGATGCTTCCATGTCTTGATGCTCAAATTGTCCTTTTCCAGGGACATGGCTAAGTACTTAGATTTTACACTCTGCATAGGTGGTGCACTTTCCCCACAAGACTTGGTTTCCCAAGACAAGATCCTTCAGAAGCCTTTCCTTAGTCAAATGGACGCGTTCCAACCTATCATTACCACTACCACCAACTGTCCATGAGACTAAGTTCTAGCAACCTAAGATCATGGCAGAGCCCATATTGCCAAGTGGTTGCACTTGAAGCTTCTCAACATTTGACCTCTCAAATCTCTTTGTTTCCTGGGTGGCCATCCACAAGTGAGATACACTAAGGTAAACCATAAACATGGGACTTGTGAACCACTCAACCAAAAACCACCATGCAAGTCCCAATCCACCCAGGAGATTCATTAACTTAGTTGTTTTATTAAATAAAACACAAGTCCTCAGACTTAGAATATTTTTTTCCATAGTGTGAATATATTAACCACCCTTGTTTTCTAATAGCTAGGCTAAGCATGGCATGGCAACTTATCCTTAGGGAATTTTCCTAGCAACTCTACCATTCTAATCTACATAGGATTTCCCATCATATCATTTGACAAAAGTAGCATGCAAGTCTTAGCAAAAATATCTAATGCAAGTATAAAAATATAGGAAGGGAATATTCATGAAGATATCACTTGCCTTGGTAATGTGGAGAGTAGCACTCGTCACAATCACAATCACTAGCAAAATCTACACACAAAGTTGTAGCACACAATTACACACAAATATATATACAAACAAAAAAATATGAATGCATGCATGCATGAATCTACTAAGTGGTGATTTTTTGAAAACTCTACCAAGCAAGTGCAAGTTTACAGAAACTAAACAAGTCACAAAAATAGCCAAGACAACTTATTTAACCCTAAAACAAAATACTAAACTAAATCTATACTCAAAAAGGCCTCAAACAAGTTTCTGCAAATAAAGCCAATCTAATGGTTACTATTTGTTAAACAAATTGGATAGGCAGAAAGGTCTTGTTTTACTGAATCCAACGGTATAAAATTTGCAGAAATCTAACGTGGCATTCAAAAGTTATAAGCATTTGAATTTGGATCAAAATTCTGGTTTTAAATCTATTTTTAGATCTAACCCTAGCCACGCGTCGCTCTGAGATTGGCGCGTACCGCTTCGGTTGGATCGCGCTCTGCAGCCGCAGGATCTAAACAGATCGTACGCTCCAGATCGCGTACCGCTTCGGGGTTAAGTGAATCTATCCTAGCGCTCGGATCTGGATCTAACGGTGCTCGTTCAAACGACCACGTCCTGGCGGCGCACGGTGTCAGCGAGCGGCGGAGCGCTCGGTCTACGGCGGCGCTTGCGTTACAGGTCGTCCGCGAGAGGGAGAAGGGTCATACCAGGTTCGCAAGAGGCTGCTGAAGCTCAAGGTGGCTCTGGTTTGTCAAGGGGCGCACAGAGTTGCGGTAGATTTCTCGCCGGAGTTGGATCTGGCAATCATGGTTCTGTTCGAGGTCGGAGGCGATGTTGTAGATCACTAGGATGCAAACAAAGGGCGTGGTCAGATGCAGAACATCATGGCGAAGATGCGTGCGTGAACGACAAGGTTCGGGGCGGTCTGGACTTACCACTAGAGCTCGTCGGAGTTGATGTTGCCGTCGGTGCTTGCGGTGGCGAGTGGAACCGGCGACCTGGGGCAGCACAGGATGAACTAGTGAGGTCAGGAGGTGTGCAAGGACACGCTGAGTCAGATAGTAAGAACGAGAGGCAGAGGGGAACACGAGGCTCACCGGAATCGATCGCCGGAGTGGCTCTGTCTGCGGCGGTGCAAAGTTGATTGAGGGCAGCCTGGTGGCAGAGTGAGCGAGATGTTTGGGGGAAAAAGATCGCGAGGCAGAGAGGGTCTTATAGCCAGAGGCTCGAAAGGAAATGCTCGCGGTTTAATGCCCAATTACGTCGCGCCATTACCGGCAGTGACTGCAGCAGCGACGTGGTCGCAGGCGCGGTTTGGGGAAGACGAGGACGACGTGGACCGGGCCCGCTCGTCAGCGAAGTGTGCAAGGTGAAGGTGGGGTCTGGCTGTCTGTGACTAGGTGTGTGCGCTCTCGCGTGAGAGAGGAAAAAGGAGATTCCCGGGTGGGCTTGATGGGCCTGTTTCTCTACTGGGCCAGAAACCTGGCGCTCGGCCTTTTTCCTTTGTTTAAGTCTTTTTCTTTTCTAATTCTATTTTCTGGAATGAATTTTGATATGAATTCAAATCCTTTTGAATTCAAACAAAACTGGGGATCTTTGCAGGGTTCTGTGGTTTCAAATACAGTCATTTAACCATGTGGTTACCTTGCAAGGGCCTGGTCAAGCTTGGGCTTTGAAATAAACAGAGACTTTGCCTCTAGTTTGAAAATGTTTGAAAAAGGGTTTGAAATTATTTCTAAATTGGAATCTTGGGTTAAAAAGCTACACCTAATCTTTCCAACAATGGAGGCAAGCAAACAAGTTCCTAAACAATCAAATCTCAAAGGGTGATGGCCAATTGAGATAAATTGCTCACATGAAATCATAGCTCACACTTCTATTTCTAAATGATTTTGAGAAAAACCCTAAATGAATGAAGGATGCAAGGATGATATGAATGAGTTTTGAAATATGATTTTAGGGATGTTACATACATGCATCTTGTAGGCGTACAATTTCTTCTCTTACGACTTCTTTCATTTTAGGCTTCAATCTTCTATTAAATTCTGCAACTAGTTTAGCACCTTCCTCCATGAATATTTGATGGACGGCTATCATGGGACTGATGCCCTTCAAGTCATCCATTGAGTACCCAAAGGCCTTATGATGCTCCTTAAGTATCCCCATGAGTTATTTTTCTTCTCATGAAAGTTTAGCACTAATAATAACAGGAAATTTATTTATATCATCTAAAAACCTGTATTTAAGATTATCCGGTAGAGTCTTCAACTCTGGGGGTGGTAGTTCCTCCTCCCCTCTCTTTTCTGGCTCTTCAAAAGCCTCATCAGTTGGAGGTCCCATAATAGGAAGTGAATCAAATTCGTCTTCTAGTTCTCCCAAGGACTTGTCCTCCATAACTATCTCTTCATAATTTGGATCTTCATTTATTTCTTCTTCTTGATTACTAAAGAAAAGAGCCTCCATTTCCTCAATAGTTCTCTCTTCCTCTTCTTCTTGTATTTGTGGAGGCCTGTCTTTAAATTTGGAAAAGTGGAATTCATTTTCCGCTCCCCCAAGCTTAAGAGACATAATCTCCTTTTTGAAATTAACATAGGCACCTATATCACCCAAAAAGTTCCTTCCAAATATAATTGGGCAAAGAGTGTCAGCTGGCATATCAACAACTACAAAATCGATAGGAAAGTTTTTATTGCCAATTGTGACAGTTGCATCTTCAACTACTCCTGTAGCATCCCAATTGTCTAACAATTGTAATGCTACTTGCCTAGTCTATATATTGCTACTTCCTACATATCATTATATCATGCTCATGTCACCATGCCACATTGCATTTGAGCATCATATAAAACCCTCTTGATTTGGTCCTTCTCCTCATATTGCATTTTCCTTATTAATTGTATTTGCTTCTTAATAATTTGCTTCTTGATATTATGCTTGATGCCCAAGTTGAGTTGGGGGCATATCTCTTTCAAACTCCACCACCATTCTTTGTCTCTATCTAAATTCTATCATTCTAATTATATATGAGCCCATCCATTTCTTATGATATTTAAATCTAGCTCATAAATAGTTCGGGTGGATCCTATCTTGTTCTCCTACATATGGTTCCTTCTAAATCTATGGTCATGATTGAATGTATGGGAGCTATATGAAACATATACACCACCTTGCTATTCATGCTTGCTCATGATTTAGAATTAAGCCAAACAAGCAGGGATAGCTTCTTCTTACACATCCCTTCAATCCCCATTCCTTTTGTTGAGCTTGCATAACTCTGGGACCATGCTAAACATCTAGTATTTAACCAACCTTTATCTCTCTTACCCCTTCTGTTGTTTTCATGCCCAAACCCAAAACCACGGTGGCCAGCTAGCTATTTTTTTCCAACACCCCATCGACACATGCACCTGGTGCCACCCTCCATGTCCCGAACCTGGCCTCTCCCTGTTGCAATTAGAAGCAACCGAGGAGCTCGCCAAACCAGCCCCAGTCGCACCCTCCGTCCCTGCACCCTGGGCTCCAGCTCGACCGCCCCACCAGCCTATACCCTATTCATCTTCTTGCCCAGCAAGTGAAGCCAAGCGAGCAGCAACAACCACGGCAATCACGTGCACCCCTGTTTTACTTCCTCTGGTCCCATCTCTCCCCCTTCTCTCTCCAATAAGAGAGGCCGCGCCCTGCCGTCCACCCCAGACCGACTCCAACCTCCCCTCCCTCTCTGCCTTTTCCTCTTGCCTAAACCGTGCGCCTCCGCCGTGCCGCTGCCCTCCCGCCGAAGAGCGCCTCACTACCGTGTCCATGAGCAAGCTGGGACGCTGGGAAGCTGGTCGGCCACCTGGAGCAAGGAGGAGCCGGCCCGAGTTGGGAACTCGCGTCGTTGTCCCTGCGCGCCCACAAGCTCGCCGTCTCCTTCATCTGGACGCTGTCACCGACAACCTCCAGCTCATCCACCATGTCCACAAGGACCGTGGTGAGCCCCTGCAACTTTCCCCTGTACCATCTCGTAGCCATCGACGTCTTCCCGTCTCCTGTGGTCATCGCAGTTCTGTCGCGCCCCGCTGTTCCGGCCACCATCGAGCCGAGCCCTCATGTCCCTTAGGTCCCACTCGACGTTGCGTCGCTGCCTACCTATTGCTGCAATCCTAGGACAAGGTCCAAGCCAAGAGCCATGAGATCAGCCGCTGCCTATGCCGCTCGCCGCAGACTGCTACCAGCACGCGCGCGCAGACAGCAACAACCACCAATACCTCCTGTTTTTCCTTCAACTTTCGAGCAAGCACACTTCCGACACATGGCACGTTGTTGGAATTTCTTTGCATATTTGAGAAGCTGGATGTACCACCTTCCCAATGCATTGAACAACGCTTCAATCGGAGCTCGGAACCGCTGGATATCATGTGCGCAAGATCAGCCGAACACATTGTCAAAACTGCAGTAAATCCGTCAGTTTTTGTTCTGCTTTTTACCTCTGTTCCTCGCCAGATCCTGTCCACTGTAGACCTCCGTTGGAGAAACCTTGAACACAAGAGTTGAAGATCCTAGTGAGACCTAGACTTTTCATTTTTGCCCCATCGCCAAATTCTACATAGATTGATCGCCATATTCATCCAAAGTTCTGTCCAGCTAGCCATTTTTTGCGCGAATGGAAGTCCGTTTCGTGAGGAATCAATCTGATCAGCTCATGTCCTTTTTGCAGCAAGGTCCCTGGACTTTTTCTTTCCTCAACCCAGCCCCTGGACTGCCCACGTGTCACTCGTCTGTTGGGCACGCACGCGTGTGGGCACGCGAAACCGTCGACCCCACCTGTCTGTCACCCCGGCTAGCTAACCCCGCGGTGCGAAAAGAACCAAGCGGAGCCGCTGTGCCGTTTCTACCAGCTCAGCGCCCGGCCCACTATCAGCCGTTGTGGCTAGCTGCCTCTATGTGCAAAAAGTCCTGTGATCTTTTTCTGTTAATAAAAATAATTCGAGAAATTGTTTAATCTATTTTAAATCCAAAAAATAATAACTTTTAATTGGTAATTCCAAATTTGACAAATGGTATATGTTTTCAAATCAGAAAAATGTGAGGATTTCAAATCTGCCATCCAAATTAATGTTTGACTATTTTAAATTTTCGAAATTGTTTAAATGCAATAAAAATGCCTTTCTTAATCAATTAATAACTTTAATTCTACAACTCCAAATTCAAAAAATAATATGTCTAAATCGATCAGCATGACGAGCCCGTTCTAATTATGCATTCCATGTTCTGAATTGCAGCATGCATCATATAAATATTAAGCGGACAGCAAGTGTTATGAGAGCAAAACATGACTAAAACTTAATAAAATGCTTTATTCTTGTACCCCACACCTCACCCATGCCATGCTACATTATTGCCATGTAAATTATGCATCATTCATCATGGCATGCTTGTTTACTTGTCGCATTTTATTCATATGCTTGTGCACTTTATTTATGTTGGCCCTTGTTTGTTTGGTTCTTCTTCGAATAGATGCCGAGCAGGGGAAATATCAGGAATCTCAGGAGTACTACCCAGATCCGTCTCTCGCTTCAACTAAGCTGCCAGGCAAGCACTACCACATGCTTGCATACATATAGTACCTATTGCCTCTATCTTATTCTTGCATCATTGAGTCACGATTGCATTAAATTGAATCCCAAGTACTGTATAGCCTTTACTTTTAAACCCCACCGAAGCTTGTTCCTCCATCCCATGAGCCATTACTACAGGAGTTGTTTGAGCCATGCGAGTCGTAGAACAGCATGTGTAGGGTGTGTGAGTGTCTGATGGATAACGAGGTACCTAAACAACTTAACCTGAGTAGTAATGGGATAACTAATGAAAGAGGCGCCGGTGAGCAATATCTGTTATTTGGTTTTTCATGCTCACTTGTATCCCGTAGGACCCTGAGTACTTGATTCCTGTTCCTTGACTATTCGCACTATCCACATCCGGGAGGCCGTGGACCCCCCTGAGCCAGAGCTTGATTCATTTCTATTTCTTGGGGCCACAAACTAGTTTGGGGCATTGTTACTATCCTGTACTTATGCCATGCTTTACTGCTTTATTTAAGATTGTGCGTGGAGCACCTATACTGTTTTGGATGCGGAGTGTTTTCGCGGTATCGATAAGCCTAGTCACACTTTCGGGTTCCCAGTCGTTTACAGCCATTGATGCAAACCTTGGGTCCGTCTCGGAGCCGGCCAACTTCGTTGCAGGTAGCTTAATTGATGGGTTCGTAGCATGGAAAACAAAAAAAATTCTACCGCAAGAACGAACAAAACCCAGATCTAACCTAGATAAAAGCCAAGATCTAATCTATTAGACATGAGCAACGAGATAGATCGGTACTAACCCTCGTAGAACCGAAAGCGTTACGAGATTAGATCTCGTGGATGATGTAGTCGATCAGTTGTCGATCTCAAGATCGTGTGGACGATCCTTCCGGTGCCGCGTTCCAGCAGCGCTTCCGCAGACGGTCACACGTGCGGAGTCGACGTAGACCTTCCTCTCCCTGTTCCAGCGAGCAGCGGAGGTAGTAGATCTTCTCCATGGAATCCTAGCAGCACGACGGCGTGGTGGTGGTGGTGGAGGTAAGAATTCTGCAGGGCTTCGCCTATGCCTGTGCAGAAGAAAGGTGGAGGAGAGAGGCGGCAGAGATTGGGAGTTGTGAGAGCCAGGGCAAGAGGGGGCGCCCCCTCCCTTCTATTTAAGGGAGGGAGGCGCGCCTGGGGAGGGGGAGTCCTAGTAGGACTCCCCTCCTTGGGCCGGCGGTGGGAAGGGGGGAGGAATCCTCCTCCCCCACGAATTCGTGTATTGCCCCACTTGGACTCCTTGATCCCTTTCTTGGTTTTCAAGTAAACCCCAAGAAATCCTCTAGAACCTTCCAGAACATTTTGAAACCTTCTAGAATCTCCATACAAACATTCCTGAACATTTCCTAACTTAGAAAATGATCCCCAATATATGAATCTTATTCTCTAGACCAGTACGGATCTCCTCGTGATGTCCCGGATCCATTCCGAGACTCCGAACAACATTCGGTCTCCAACACAAATTCCATATCTACTTAAAACAACTTTGAACCTTAAGTGTGTCACCCTACGGTTCGTGAATATGCAGACATGATGAAGACACCTCTCCGATCAATAACCATCAGCGGGATCTGGAGATCCATAACAGCTCCCACATATTCAACGATTACTTCGTGATCGATTGAACCATTTAACATACGAAACCAATTCCCTTTGTCACGCGATATTCTACTTATCCGAGGTTTGATCGTCGGTATCTCTATACCTAGTTCTACCTCGTTACTGATAAGTAGTCTTTACTCGTTCCATGTTATGTCATCCCTTGTGACCTAGTCACATGCTTGCAAGCTATCTAGATGACATTACACCGAGAGGGCCCAAAGCATATCTATCCGTCATATGGATGGACAAATCCCAATCTTGGTCCATGCGCTTCAACACATACTTTCAGAATACCCAATGACACCTTTATAACCACCCAGTTACGAAGCGGTGTTTGATGTCATCAAAGTACCCATCCGGTGATGGTGATTAACATAACCTCATGGTCGAAGGATTAGGTTACTATGCATTTGAAAGCTTATAGCAATACGAACTTAATGACTTGATCTTATGCTACGCTTACTATGGGTGTGTGTCCATCACATCATTCTCCTAATGATATAACCTTGTTATTAATGACATCCAATGTCCATGATCAGGAAACCATGATCATCATTTAATCAATAAGCTAGTTCCACAAGAGGCTTACTAGGGACTCTTTTATGTTTACAAAACACACATGTATTAGTGTTTCCTAATAATACAATTATAGCATGGGATGTAAACATTCATCATAAACACAAAGATATAATAATAACCACTTTTATTATTGCCTCTTGGGCATATCTCCAACAGTCTCCCACTTGCACTAGAGTCAATAATCTAGATTACATGGTAATATACCTAACACCCATGGCGTTCTGGTGTTGGTCATGCTTTGCTCTAGGGAGAGGTTTAGTCAACGGATCTGCTACATTCAGATCAGTGTGTATTTTGCAAATCTTTATGTCACCATCTTGGACATACTCGCGAATAGCATGAAAACGTAGCTTGATGTGCTTCAGCTTGCTATGTGACCTTGGCTCCTGTGCATTAGCTATGGCACCTGTGTTGTCACAGTAGATGGCCATCGGGTCCAACACACTGGGAACCACGCCAAGTTTAGTAATGAAGTCCTTCATCCATATGGCTTCTTGTACAACCTCCGAAGCAGCTATGTATTCCGATTCAGTTGAAGATTTCGCCATAACGCTCTGCTTAGCACTCCTCCAGCTCACTGCAACACCATTCAAAATAAATACGTATCCAGACTGTGACTTCGAGTCATCTGGATCGGTGTTCCAACTAGCATCAGTGTAACCGTTACAACAAGCTGTTCATCACCTCCATAAGAAAGAACCATATCCTTAGTCCTATTCAGGTACTTTAGGATATTCTTGACCGTTGTCCAGTGTTCCATTCCAGGATCACTTTGATATCTGCTAGTCAGACTAACAGCATGTGCTATATCCGGTCTTGTACACAGCATGGCATACATGATAGAACCTATGGCCGAGGCATAGGGAATTTTATTCATATTTTCTCTATCTTCTGTCGTAGCCGGACTTTGAGTTTTACTCAAGGTCTTACCTGATAACATGGGCACGAACCCTTTCTTGCTCTCTTCCATTCTAAACTTCTTTAGAACTTTGTCTAAGTATGTACTTTGTGAAAGCGCTATTAGGCGTCTTGATCTATAAATCTTGATGCCTAGAATATATGCTGCTTCGCCAAGATCCTTCATCGAAAAACTATTATTCAAATAGGCTTTGACGCTATTAAGAAGTTCTATATCATTCCCAATCAACAATATGCCATCTACATATAGTACTAGGAATGCTACAGAGCTCCCACTCACTTTCTTGTAAATACAAGCTTCTCCATAAGTTTGTATAAATCCAAAGTTTTTGATTACTTTATCAAAACGTTGATTCCAACTCCGGGATGCTTGCTTCAGTCCATAAATGGAGCGCTGAAGTTTGCATACCTTATCAGCATCACTAGGATCGACAAAACCCTTGGGTTGTACCATATACAACTCTTCCTCAATGTCACCATCAAGGAACGCCGTTTTGACATCCATCTGCCAAATTTCATAATCGAAATATGCAGCGATTGCTAACATAATCCTCACAGACTTTAGCTTCGCTACTGGTGAGAAAGTCTCATCGTAGTCAACTCCTTGAATTTGTCAGAACCCTTTCGCGACAAGTCGAGCTTTATAGACGATAACATTACCATCAGCATCTGTTTTTCTTTTGAAGATCCATTTGTTCTCGACAGCCTTACGGCCATCCGGTAAGTCCACCAAAGTCCATACTTGGTTTTCGTACATGGATCCCATTTCGGATTTCATGGCTTCTAGCCATTTGTCGGAATCTGGGCTCACCATAGCTTCTTCATACGTCGCAGGGTCATCAGTGTTGTCCACCAACATGACGTTCAAGGCAGAGTCATACCACTCAGGAGTGGTACGAACCCTCGTTGACCTGCGAGGTTCAGTAGTAACTTCGTTCGAAGTTTCATGATCAGCATCATTAGCTTCCTCTCCAGTTGGTGCAGGCGGCACAGAAACATCTTCCGGTGCTGCGCTACTCTCAACTCCGAAAGAAGGTTCAATAACCTCGTCGAGTTCTACTTTCCTTCCAGTCACTTCTTTCGAGAGAAATTCCTTCTCTAGAAAGGATCCATTCTTAGCAACGAAAACTTTGCCTTCGGATCTATGATAGAAGGTATACCCAATTGTTTCTTTAGGGTATCCTATGAAGACGCATTTCTCCTCTTTGGGTTCAAGCTTATCAGGCTGTAACTTCTTTACATATGCTTCGCAACCCCAAACTTTAAGGAACGGCAACTTAGGTTTCTTACCAAACCACAATTCGTACGGTGTCGTTTCAACAAATTTAGATGGTGCCCTATTTAAAGTGAATGCGGCTGTCTCTAATGCATAGCCCCAAAATGATAACGGTAAATCTGTAAGAGACATCATAGACCGAACCATATCTAAGAGAGTTCGATTACGACGTCCGGACACACCATTACGCTGTGGTGTTCCCGCCGGTGTCAACTGTGAAAATATTCCACATTTCTTTAAATGCATGCCAAACTCATAACTCAGATATTCACCTCCGCGGTCAGAACACAGAAACTTAATCTTCTTGTTACGATGATTTTCCACTTCACTTTGAAATTCCTTAAACTTCTTGAAAGTTTTGGACTTATGTTTCATAAAGTAGACATACCCATATCTACTCAAGTCATCCGTGAAAGTGAGAACATAACGATATCCACCACGCGATGCTACACTCATTGGACCGCACACATCGGTATGTATTATTTCCAATAAGTCTGTAGCTCACTCCATTATGCTAGAGAATGGAGTCTTAGTCATTTTTCCCATTAGACATGCTTCGCATCTTTCAAGTGATTCAAAATCAAGTGATTCAAGAAGTCCATCAGAATGGAGTTTCTTCATACGCTTCACTCCAATGTGACCAAGACGACAGTGCCACATGTATGTAGAATTATCATTCAATTTTATTCGTTTAGCATCTATGTTGTGAACATGTGTATCACTACTATCGAGATTCAATAAGAATAAACCATTCATCTCAGGTGCAAAACCATAAAAGATATTACTCATATAAATCGAACAACCGTTATTCTCAGACTTAAAAGAGTAACCGTCTCGCAATAAACAAGATCCAGATATAATGTTCATGCTTAACGCAGGCACCAAATAACAATTATTTAAATTTAAAACTAATCCCGAAGGTAGATGTAGAGGGAGCGTGCCGACGACGATCACATCAACCTTGGAGCCATTTCCAACGCGCATCGTCACCTCGTCTCTTGCCAGTCTTCGTTTATTCCGCAGCTCCTGTTTCGAGTTACAAATATGAGCAACCGAACCAGTATCAAATACCCAGGCACTACTATGATTACTAGTAAGATACACATCTATAACATGTATATCGAATATACCTTTCTTCTTGATGTTGCCGTTCTTCAGATCCGCTAGGTATTTGGGGCAGTTACGCTTCCAGTGACCAGCACCCTTGCAGTAGAAGCACTTAGTTTCAGGCTTAGGACCAGCCTTGGGCTTCTTAGCAGGTGCGGCAGCTTTCTTGCCGCCCTTCCTGAAGTTTCCCTTGTTCTTAGGCTTGCCCCGTTTCTTGAAATTGGTGGTCTTATTGACCATCAACACTTGGTGCTCCTTCATGATCTCCACTTCAGCAGTTTTCAGCATGGACGATAGTTCAGGCAACGTCTTGTTCATGCAGTGCATATTGAAGTTCATCACAAAGTTCTTGTAACTTGGTGGCAGTGATTGGAGGACACAGTGAATCCCCAATTCATTAGGAATCGGTATCCCCAACTCTCGGAGTTTGTTTGCATGTCCAGACATGGTGAGCACGTGCTCGCTAACGGAGCTACCCTCTTCCATCTTGCAGGTAAAGAACTTTTCTGAAGCTTCATAGCTTTCCATGGCCGCGCGAGTCTCAAAAATGAGTTTGAGATCCTTAATGATCTCAAACGGGTCATGGTGCTCAAAACGTTTTTGAAGCTCCGATTCTAAACCGTACAGGATTGCACACTGAACTGTGGAGTAGTGATGTTTTCGAGTGGCGTAAACATTCTTTACGTCATTGGTGGCATCTTCTGCAGGTGGGTCACCTAGCGGTGCTTCGAGCACATAGGTCAACTGACCAGCCCTGAGGACGATCTTCAGTCCACGGAACCAGTCCGTGAAATTGCTTCCATTGTTCTTAAGCTTTTCTTTCTCTAGGAACGCATTGAAATTGATGGAAACGTTCGCCATAATCTACAACAAATTTGCAAGTAGTTTAGACTAAGTTTATGATAAATAGTGTTCAAATTTAATTCTTAAATTAACTAGGTGAACTCCCACTCAAAACAACATCCCTCATGTTGTCTTAGTGATTACACGAACCAAATCCACTACACCAAGTCCGATCATCACGACAGAAGATGTAGTTTCATTGGCGAACAATCTTCATGTTCATCATATCAATCATATGACTCATGCTCTACCTTTCGGTATTCCGTGTTCCGAGACCATGTCTGTACATGCAAGGCTCGTCAAGGTTAACCTTAGTTTCCGCATGTGCAAATCTGGCTTGCACCCGTTGTATGCACACGTAGAATCTATCACATCCGATCATCACGAGATGCTTCGAAACGACGAGTCTTAGCAACAGTGCCAACTAAGGACGAACACTTTATTACTTGATATTTAGTGAGAGGGATCATCTTATAATGCTACCATCGCGATCTAAGCAATACAAGATGCATAAAGGATTAACATCACATGCAATTCATAATTAGTGTGATATGATATGGCCCTTTCTTCTTATGCCTTCGATCTCCATCTCCAAAGCACGGACATGATCTCCATCATCACCAGCATTGCGTCAAGGTCCGTGGCGCCGCTTCATGGTTGTCCATCATCACTAGCAACTATTACAACCTCTTGGAACAAAGCTATTACAAGATGAATAGACACGCAGGTCTTAACAGAATTAAAGACAACCATTAGGCTCCTGCCGGTTGCCATATTACAATAAGGATCATTGTATACATCAAATACAATCTCAATCACATGATGGCCATATCACATCACAAAACCCCTACAAAAACAAGTTAGACGCCTCTAATTTTCTTTGCAAGTTTTACGTGGCTTGGGGCTTTCGACTAAGAACGAATCTTAAATACGAAACTGAACCACAACGTTGATACAAGTGCTATCAAGTGCAAAGTGTAGATTTGATCTATACTATGATTGGAGAGACAGACACCCGCAAAGCCACTTGTGCAAAGCAAGTTGCACGTCAAGCGTGGAGCAAGTCTCATGTACGATGACATGTAATGTTAGCCCGAGTTGCTTCATCCCACCATACCGCAAGATGCAAAGTACACACATAGCAAAAGATGGCACGAGCACCAACGCCCACAACCTCATTGTGTTCTAATCATGCAACAGATCTACGCATAGACAAGGCTCTGATACCACTGATGGGTTCGTAGCATGGAAAACAAAAAAATTCTACCGCAAGAACGAACAAAACCTAGATCTAATCTAGATAAAAGCCAATATCTAATCTATTAGACATGAGCAACGAGATAGATCGGTACTAACCCTCGTAGAACCAAAAGCGTTACGAGATTAGATCTCGTGGATGATGTAGTCGATCACTTGCCGATCTCAAGATCGTGTGGACGATCCTTCCGGCGCCGCGTTCCAGCAGCGCTTCCGCAGATGGTCACACATGTGGAGTCGACGCAGACCTTCCTCTCCCCGTTCCAGCGAGCAACGGAGGTAGTAGATCTTCTCCACGGAATCCCAGCAGCACGACGGCGTGGTGGTGGTGGTGGAGGTAAGAATTCTGCAGGGCTTCGCCTATGCCTGTGCAGAAGAAAGGTGGAGGAGAGAGGCGGCAGAGATTGGGAGTTGTGAGAGCCAGGGCAAGAGGGGGCGCCCCTCCCTTCTATTTAAGGGAGGGAGGCGCGCCTGGGGAGGGGGAGTCCTAGTAGGACTCCCCTCCTTGGGCCGGCGGTGGGAAGGGGGGAGGAATCCTCCTCCCCCACGAATCCGTGTATTGCCCCACTTGGACTCCTTGATCCCTTTCTTGGTTTTCAAGTAAACCCAAGGAAATCCTCTAGAACCTTCCAAAACATTCCGAAACCTTCTAGAATCTCCATACAAACATTCATAAACATTTCCTAACTTAGAAAACGATCCCCAATATATGAATCTTATTCTCCGGACCAGTACGGATCTCCTTGTGATGTCCCGAATCCATTCCGAGACTCCGAACAACATTCGGTCTCCAACGCAAATTCCATATCTACTTAAAACAACTTTGAACCTTAAGTGTGTCACTCTACGGTTCGTGAATATGCAGACATGATGAAGACACCTCTTCGATCAATAACCATCAGCGGGATCTGGAGATCCATAACAGCTCCCACATATTCAACGATTACTTCGTGATCGATTGAACCATTTAACATACGAAACCAATTCCCTTTGTCACGCGATATTCTACTTATCTGAGGTTTGATCATCGGTATCTCTATACCTAGTTCTACCTCGTTACTGATAAGTACTCTTTACTCGTTCCATGTTATGTCATCCCTTGTGACCTAGTCACATGCTTGCAAGCTATCTAGATGACATTACACCGAGAGGGCCCAGAGCATATCTATCCGTCATATGGATGGACAAATCCCAATCTTGGTTCATGCGCTTCAACACATACTTTCAGAATACCCAATGACACCTTTGTAACCACCCAGTTACGAAGCGGTGTTTGATGTCATCAAAGTATTCATCCGGAGATGGTGATTAACATAACCTCATGGTCGAAGGATTAGGTTACCATGCATTTGAAAGCTTACAGCAATACGAACTTAATGACTTGATCTTATGCTATGCTTACTATGGGTGTGTGTCCATCACATCATTCTCCTAATGATATAACCTTGTTATTAATCACATCCAATGTCCATGATCAGGAAACCATGATCATCAATTAATCAACAAGCTAGTTCAACAAGAGGCTTACTAGGGACTCTTTTATGTTTACAAAACACACATGTATTAGTGTTTCCTAATAATACAATTATAGCATGGGATGTAAACATTCGTGATAAACACAAAGATATAATAATAACCACTTTTATTATTGCCTCTTGGGCATATCTCCAACATTAATGGGGTGCCCCCCTGAAATATTTCTAAATCCTGTGATCGCTTTGTCGTAAATGCCTCGTTGGGTTTTGATTTGGTTTTTTCGAGGTTGATCGAGTGTGTGTTGCTATTTGTGCACCCCTGCAGGGTAAATCTTTCTGAAAGCTGTGTCCGCGGTTATGGACGACTTGGAGCACAGTTTCTCGATCATAGACAAGTATAACTAAAGCACCGCTTTTAATTTGACTAAATACCTGACTAGTAAATGGTGCAATCCTCATGGAATGGTTAATAAAACTGCCAACAAATGGGTTGTTCGTCTGCTTTCTCGTTGGTAAGCGAGAAGGAGGATGGATCTGTTACTTTATACTATTATAACTATTGTTTCTAATTAACGGACATCAGTCTATCATTGGTTAGGCAGATGGTTAGTGAGTATCTATAGACTTGTTAGTTATTATATTTTGCTGCAATTGCGTCACCCTAGGTATATGTCCCCTTTAGAGGCATAAAGACTTGCTGAGTACCCCTAGGGTCTCACACGATAAATTGTTTGATTCAGATGAACAGGTGTATTCGCAAGATGGATACTGGGTGGAGGAGACATACGATGTTGGCAACGATCACTCGGTGTAGAGATTCCAGGGATGGGGATCCGCGAGATCTGTGGGCGGGATGTGTTTATTTATGTGGCATCTTATGCCGATTTGCTTCTTATCCATACTCGGATCTTGTTTTCCGCTTCCGCCTGATACTCTGATGGTTGATGTATGAGGAGCTATCCTAAACTATTATCTCTACCTAGGATATTTGGATCTTGCCGTATGGCGTTGCAATATTTCTATTTCTTTTAGATGGAATGGCTCTAAGAACTGTTGTATGGTAGCTTGCATACATACTCACTTGTGTATGTATTTGATCTCTTCGCCTGTTGCCTACGCCGCTCGCTCTTGTCCTGATGTCTTGGAAGTGGTTAGGACGGCCGACGGGTCTACACGTGGACGGTCCCCTGGGCCCCCGCTGTACTATTTTAACCACTTCCGTTTCATCCAGGCTTGAACTTAGAGCGTAGGGTCCGAGGTAGTTACAATTGGTATCAGAGCCATCCCGCCCTTCAGGGTCTCAGCCAAATGGTCGTTGTCAGTCTAGCAAATATTTTGGTAGCTATGTATACTAGGGAAAAACAAAACGTGAGAGTAGGACTGCTTCCATTTTTCTTCTTACCAACCCACCCACCCTTTTCTGGTAAGGAAGTGTAACGTTTTCAATCCTCTTCTAAAATTCAAACTAGGATTCACGTGTTCTGGGTTCCGTAGTACCATAGGTTGTGTGTGTGTGCGTGTGTGTAATTCCTTGTCTACCTGTTGCATCCAACCTTATTGTCACAATCTGCCTTTGGTTATCAACTATTGGTACATTCCATACCGATAGGCTTTTGTAAACCAACGTGATCTATCTGACTCCTTTTTAACCGGCGCAAATCTTGTTAAGGGTGTTCTTCCTTCCAACATGTTTTCACAAAATGTGGAGTTGCTAATCCCTATCTAATAAGTGGTTTTGCGCATTTATTGGTATTTTAATGCTGAAAAATGCGGAATTTTTTTCTTTGATACATCTGTGTTTCCACACTCCTCTTCAGTCGTGTGTGAAACATTATCTATCTTCCTTTTATCGGCATGTCCATGCTAACTCATTCTTTTGTCACCGGCGCTTAATCCTGGAGTTTTACTTCATCATCAATTCTTCTGGGCTAAATACATAACATGTGTCGATCCGATGCTTGTGATCGTAATTTGGTTCTCGGCAAAGCTATATGACACTTATCATGAGTGGAGTATGGTCAATGCCATCGACACAATCCTCCAAATGGTGGCGGTTATCTCCTGTGATTTGAGTTACACCATGATCATATCTATGCATATTCAAGTATCTTTGGTAATCCAGAGTTTTCTCAAGGCACTACGATGGTCTATCATCTATTTATCATGCTTCACATCTTTTTGGAACTCCATATCTGCAAAATTCTCTTTGATACGAGGGAATTGCATCTTTTCGCCTCTGATAGCTTTTCTTAAGGTATGAGCTATCATCTCTTTATCTTTGTAACCGGCGATCCAATCGACAATGTGAACCAAGTGGCACTTCTTGTTCTCTTCCGAAGGACCAGATAATCTATTCTGCCAGTGCATCTCTTTCAACACGAACCCGTGCTCTTAATGTTGATATTTCAAAAGAGCGTTGAGCTCAGGAAGTGTTTCGAGCATTTGTTCGTTTCTCCCGCCTCTTGAACTTGGTATTCTAGGAATATCTTGTTTAATCCACGATGGTATATCTTGATGATATGCTTTCTTATTCTATATCAATGGAAGAACATGGAAGATCATCTGTGTTTTTTTCTCTCTCTCAAGCTTCGTGAGCACTGCCTGTGTGCAAAGTCTCAAAGTGAGAATCTGACTTCTTGAAGTCACCTATCTCGACCACGTCTTTCTGCTGAATACCTTGCTTCAATTCTGGAATCAGCAAGCCCATTGTTAATTCCATCCTCCATCTTCAACCAACCCAGAGTTTTTCCTTGTTGGCAAGTTATCATCATTGTTCTGCTGAAGATTTCCTCAAGACTGCTAAATCTCTCTCAATCATTTCAAGAAGAACATGGAGTTCTTTTCACCTCTGACTCGTCAAGTAATCTTTTGAAATCCTCTCGTTCCATCTTCTATCCTCAATCCAGCGAAGGCCGTGAAGACTTTTCAGATCTTTTGTAATCCTTCTATTCAAGTTGGCGTTATCTTAATCTACCCGTGGAACCCTTCATCTGGTTGCCATGTGCTTCCTTCATATCTTTTCCGGTGGCTTGAGACTTCCGACATGACGACAACATCATCATCCTTATCTATCTTGGATTCGGCGAATCATTTGCATCTATCCTTGTTTTCTAACAGAGTTCCATGAGTTCGTTTTGTCAAGATCTTCAGTCTGTCGTTGGGAGTTAGGTTGCATGATTTTCTTATTCATGTACAGAGTAATGCTTTGAGTGCGGGATGGAGTAGCTACCATATCACTACTCTTATCATTCGCTCTTGTACATTGAATTGGTGAATTAATGCAATTTCACTCATTCCACGGAAGTTAGAAGTGGCCTTTATCCCTCAATACTTTTACTTCCGTCCTTGTTTTCTGGAGTGCTCTCTCGAAGAAAGTAATCAATAATCTCTTGTTGGTGATCTCGCCATTTCTACACGGAACAAAATCTTTAATTATCTGGTGGGAATAAACGCAAACTATTTTCTGTCCTCGTCTTTCTACCGGTGCTCGACATTCCCAAACAAGATGAAAGGAAACTATCTCTCTCTTTGTTTCATCAATTCTTTTTCTTTGGTAAAGTCAATTATGGTTGATGCCATTAATCGCAAATCTATTCCACATTCCACTTCTTCTAAGGATTCTACCATAAGCTAGCATTCCTCTTTATCTTGAAGTTATATCCGCGTACCTCAATTGCGGGATCCTTTGGTTCTTACCGGTGCAATAAGAATCCAATCCGACAATGTCTAACTCAATCTTTCCGTAGATATCAAGGAACTCTATTGTGTGAAGGCAATATTGTTTCCGAACTTCATTTCTCAAATCCGAGGGAAGGTACAATGCTATTTTCTTAGTGGTTGATAACTTCTCCAAAGTAGCTCTTTTCTTCTGGCGAGACAAGATTTATCTTCTCTTGTATCTGTAAATCTTTAATCTTAATGGTGTGTCGTTCCTTTCTTCGTGATACATCATCTTTCTATTTCTTTCACAAGTGGTTCTATTCTTTTATCATGATTCTCGAGAAACCGGAGCTATGTTCATCCTATCCTTCTTGTCTTACGACAATCCTTCAATTCTTCTAACCATTTGTTTCTTGAAGCAAACGCAGACTCGCAACAAGTCTAGCAAGTGTTTGCAAGGTGTAGTGGTCGCACCATTCCATTGTTCATCAACTTGGGAACGTGAGGGTCACCTTCGTTCCGAACACCCGCCTCTCCTTGTGTTGTTTTCTTTTTAATAGGAATCTCGGGGTGAGATTCTTGTTTAGTGAGGGAGAGTTGTAGCATCCCAATTGTCTAACAATTGTAATGATACTTGCCTAGTCTATATATTGCTACTTCCTACATATCATTAATTGCATCATCATTATATCATGCTCATGTCACCATGCCACATTGCATTTGAGCATCATATAAAACCTTCTTGATTTGGTTCTTCTCCTCATATTGCATTTTCCTTATTAATTGTATTTGCTTCTTAATAATTTGCTTCTTGATATTATGCTTGATGCCCAAGTTGAGTTGGGGGCATATCTCTTTAAAACTCCACCACCATTCTTTGTCTCTATCTAAATTCTATCATTCTAATTATATATGAGCCCATCCATTTCTTATGATATTTAAATCTAGCTCATAAATAGTTCGGGTGGATCCTATCTTGTTCTCCTACATATGGTTCCTTCTAAATCTATGGTCATGATTGAATGTATGGGAGCTATATGAAACATATACACCACCTTGCTATTCATGCTTGCTCATGATTTAGAATTAAGCCAAACAAGCAGGGAGAGCTTCTTCTTACACATCCCTTCAATCCTCATTCCTTTTGTTGAGCTTGCATAACTCTGGGACCATGCTAAACATCTAGTATTTAACCAACCTTTATCTCTCTTACCCCTTCTGTTGTTTTCATGCCCAAACCCAAAACCACGATGGCCAGCTAGCTATTTTTTTCCAACACCCCATCAACACATGCACCTGGTGCCACCCTCCATGTCCCGAACCTGGCCTCTCCCTGTTGCGATTAGAAGCAACCGAGGAGCTCGCCAAACCAGCCCCAGTCGCACCCTCCGTCCCTGCACCCTGGGCTCTAGCTCGACCGCCCCACCAGCCTGGACCCTATTCATCTTCTTGCCCAGCAAGTGAAGCCAAGCGAGCAGCAGCAACCACGGCAATCGCGTGCACCCCTGTTTTACTTCCTCTGGTCCCATCTCTCCCCCTTCTCTCTCTAATAATAGAGGCCGCGCCCAGCCGTCCATCCCAGACCGACTCCAACCTCTCCTCCCTCTCTGCCTTTTCCTCTTGCCTAAACCGTGTGCCTCCGCCGTGCCGCTGCCCTCCCGCCGAAGAGCGCCTCACCACCGTGTCCAGGAGCAAGCTGGGACGCTGGGAAGCCGGTCGGCCACCTGGAGCGAGGAGGAGCCAGCCCGAGTTGGGAACTCACGTCGTTGTCCCTGCGCGCCCACAAGCTCGCCGTCGCCGTCTCCTTCATCTGGACGCCGTCCCTGACAGCCTCTAGCTCGTCCACCATGTCCACAAGGACCGCGGTGAGCCCCTGCAACTTTCCCCTATACCATCTCGTAGCTATCGACGTCTTCCCATCGCCTATGGTCATCACAGTTCCGTCGCGCCCCGCTGTTCCGGCCACCGTCGAGCCGAGCCCTCATGTCCCTTAGGTCCCACTCGATGCTGCGTCGCTGCCTACCTATTGCTGCAATCCTAGGACAAGGTCCAAGCCTAGAGCCACGAGATCAGCCGCTGCCTACGCCGCTCGCCGCAAACTGCTACCAGCACGCGCGCGCAGACAGCAATAACCACCAACACCTCCTGTTTTTCCTTCAACTTTCGAGCAAGCACACTTCCGACACATGGCACGTTGTTGGAATTTCTTTGCATATTTGAGAAGCTGGATGTACCACCTTCCCAATGCATCAAACGGCGCTTCAATCGAAGCTCGGAACCGCTGGATATCATCTGCGCAAGATCAGCCGAACACATTGTCAAAACTGCAGTAAATCCGTCAGTTTTCGTTCTGCTTTTTACCTCTGTTCCTCGCCAGATCCTGTCCACGGTAGACCTCCGTTGGAGAAACCTTGAACACAAGAGTTGAAGATCCTAGTGAGACCTAGACTTTTCATTTTTGCCCCATCGCCAAATTCTGTATAGATTGATCGCCATCTTCGTCCAAAGTTCTGTCCAGCTAGCCAATTTTTGCGCGATCGGAAGTCCGTTTCGTGAGGAATCAATCTGATTAGCTCATGTCCTTTTTCAGCAAGGTCCCTGGACCCTTTCTTTCCTCAACCCCAGTCCCTGGACTGCCCACGTGTCACTCGTCTGCTGGGCACGCACGCGTGTGGGCCCGCGAAACCGTCGACCCCACCTGTCTGTCACCCCGGCTAGCTAACCCCGCGGTGCAAAAAGAACCAAGCGGAGCCGCTGTGCCGTTTCTAGCAGCTCAGCGCCTGGCCCATTGTCAGCCGCTGTGGCTAGCTGCCTCTGTGTGCAAAAAGTCCTGTGATCTTTTTTTGTTAATAAAAATAATTTCAGAAATTGTTTAATCTGTTTTAAATCCAGAAAATAATAACTTTTAATTGGTAATTTCAAATTTGACAAATGATATATGTTTTCGAATCAGAAAAATGTGAGGATTTCAAATCTGCCATCCAAATTAATGTTTGACTATTTTAAATTTTCGAAATTGTTTAAATGCAATAAAAATGCCTTTCTTAATCAAGTAATAACTTTAATTCTACAACTCCAAATTCTACAAATAATATGTCTAAATCGATCAACGCGACGAGCCCATTCTAACTATGCATTCCATGTTCTGAATTGCAGCATGCATCATATAAATATTAAGTGGACAGCAAGTGTTATGAGAGCAAAACATGACTAAAACTTAATAAAATGCTTTATTCTTGTACCCCACACCTTACCCATGCCATGCTACATTATTGCCATGTAAATTATGCATCATTCATCATGGCATGCTTGTTTGCTTGTCATATTTTATTCATATGCTTGTGCACTTTATTTATGTTGGTCCTTGTTTGTTTGGTTCTTCTTCGAATAGACGCCGAGCAGGGGAAATATCAGGAATTCCAGGAGTACTACCCAGATCCGTCTCTCGCTTCAACTGAGCTGCCAGGCAAGCACTACCACATGCTTGCATACATATAGTACCTATTGCCTCTATCTTATTCTTGCATCATTGAGTCGCGATTGCATTAAATTGAATCCCAAGTACTGTATAGCCTTTACTTTTAAACCCTACCGAAGCTTGTTCCTCCATCCCATGAGCCATTACTACAGGAGTTGTTTGAGCCATGTGAGTCGTAGAACAACATGTGTAGGGTATGTGAGTGTTTGATGGATAACGAGGTACCTAAACAATTTAACCTGAGTAGTAATGGGATAACTAATGAAAGAGGCGCCGGTGAGCAATATCTGTTATTTGGTTTTTCATGCTCACTTGTGTCTCGTAGGACCCCGAGTACTTGATTCATGTTCCTTGACTATTCGCACTATCCACATCCGGGAGGCCGTGGACCCCCCTGAGCCAGAGCTTGATTCATTTCTATTTCTTGGGGCCACAAAGTAGTTTGGGGCTTTGTTACTATCCTGTACTTATGCCATGCTTTACTGCTTTATTTAAGATTGTGCGTGGAGCACCTGTACTGTTTTGGATGCGGAGTGTTTTCGCGGTATCGACAAGCCCAATCACACTTTCGGGTTCCCAGTTGTTTACAGCCATTGACGCAAACCTTGGGTCCGTCTCGGAGCCGGCCAACTTCGTTGCGGGTAGCTTAATGGGGTGACCCCCTGAAATATTTCTGAATCCTGTGATCGCTTTGTCGTGAATGCCTCGTTGGGTTTTGATTTGGTTTTTCCGAGGTTGATCGAGTGTGTGTTGCTATTTGTGCACCCCTACAGGGTAAATCTTTTCTGAAAGCCGTGTCCACGGTTATGGACGACTTGGAGCACAGTTTCTCGATCATAGACAAGTATAACTAAAACACCGTTTTTAATTTGACTAAATACCTGACTAGTAAATAGTGCAATCCTCATGGAATGGTTAATAAAACTGCCAACGGATGGGTTGTTCGTCCGCTTTCTCGTTGGTAAGCGAGAAGGAGGATGGATCTGTTACTTTATACTGTTATAACTATTGTTCCTAATTAATGGACATCCGTCTATCATTGGTTAGGCGGATGGTTAACGAGTATCTATAGACTTGTTAGTTATTATCTTTTGCTGCAATTGCGTCACCCCAGGTATATCTCCCCTTTAGAGGCATAAAGACTTGCTGAGTACCCCTAGGGTATCACACGATAAATTGTTTGATTCAGATGAACATGTGTATTCGCAAGATGGATACTGGGTGGAGGAGATAGACGATGTTGGCAACGATCACTCGGTGTAGAGATTTCGGGGATGGGGATCCGCGAGATCTGTGGGCGGGATGTGTTTATTTATGTGGCATCTTATGCCGATTTGCTTCTTATCCGTACTCGGATCTTGTTTTCCGCTTCTGCCTGATACTCTGATGGTTGATGTATGAGGAGCTATCCTAAACTATTATCTCTACCTAGGATATTTGGATCTTGCCGTATGACGTTGCAATATTTCTATTTCTTTTAGATGGAATGGCTATGAGAACTTTTGTATGGTAGCTTGCATACATACTCACTTGTGTATGTATTTGATCTCTTCGCCTGTTGCCTACGCCGCTCGCTCTTATCCCAATGTCTTGGAAGTGGTTAGGACGGCCGACGGGTCTACACGTGGGCGGTCCCCTGGGCCCCCGCTGTACTATTTTAACCACTTCCGTTTCATCCAGGCTTGAACTTAGAGCGTAGGGTCCGAGGTAGTTACAACTCCCATTGGAATTCTAAAAAAATTATTGGCTAACATAATTGTCATATCAGTATTTTCAATTGTAGTCGGTTCTATTTCTTCTTTTATTTCTAAGTAGAAATCATAAGATATAACATTAACTTTGGTGCCAAGATTGCATAAACCATAATGCGAGGTTTCTTTAAATATGCAGGGAAGAATAGGCTTACCCACATCTTTTACCTTTGTTTTACCTTCAACCAATACAGAAGTCTCTTCATCAAGTGCAATTATGTTACAATATGCGTACATAGCCATAATTGCTTCCTTGGTTACCTTTTCATCTTTGGTTTCTTCTAGATGTTCCACAACTTCCGGTATACTTTCTTCTTCCTTCTTCTCCTGTACTGCTTTAACCTGTTCATATTCAAGAATATGCTTTTGTGCAGTGTTAGGGAAAGGCATCTCATGCATTGGATCTAGGGAGGCCAGTGTTGCTTTATCTTCTCTTTTCTTCTCAGGTTCGGGTGGTGGATCATACTTGACCAGAGCCTCTTTCGGAGCTTTGATATGTTCTGTAACCGCTTTAACAACTTGCAACACAAGATCTGAATCCAAATAAAGTTCTTTAGATAATTCTTTAACATGGCCTTTTTATTATAGTCATGAATATAGTCATGTTCTATTTCTATGCCTCCTTCACTTTCTAGACCAAAATTCCATGAAACTCTATGTTCACGAATTCTATTAAGTAAAGCCCAAGATTTAGGTATAGGAAGATTCATAAAGGGTCCTTCCGCGAAAGAGTCTAGTTCAATTTTATTAGGTTCAATTAAACCGCCATAAAAGATATGTAATAAATACCATTCAGGTAAATCATGATGAGGACATAGACATAGTAAATCTTTAAATTTGATATAAGATCTTACTAGTCCTTCATTGGAGCGATTCCTCCAAGTCATTATAAGACGCCTGATTCCAAAGGATTTTGATAATGGATAATATTTTGCTAGAAATTCACAGGCTAGATTATCCCAAGTAGTAGTGGCTTCAGAGGGTAGAGATCTATACCATGAGAGAGTTGTACTTGCAAAGTCTGACTAAAAACTTTAACCCTTACCTCATCAGTGGTATATCCCGTCAATAGAAAAGTGCCACATATATCTTTGAAATATGCAATATTCTCATATGGATCAGGATCTTCTTCATCTCCAGTAAATTGCTTCTTGTGTAGAAAACCAAGTAGTAGAGGATTTATTTCAAACCCTCCTGTCTTCTCATTGGAGTTGTCTTTTTTATAAATATCAAAGGGCTTCCCAAAGTAGTTGAGTGGGTTAGCACTAGACATATCCTCAAACTCCATCATGTTGGTGGAAACCTGTAACTCAAAACAAAACTTAGCAAGACAAAAATAAATAAGTGATACATTGCAAATGTATCTATAATTTTTGATGTTCCATGCTTGGTTTTATCTACTTTCTTGTGTTTTGTCCACACTTTAGAGTAATTTTCATATGATTTCTTGGACTAACCTATTAACAAGAGCCACAATGTCAGCTGCCTGTTTTCTGCTGTTTTTGGTTCTAGGAAAGTCAGAAAATGAATATTCTCGGAATTGGACGGGACAAAAGCTAAAAATCCTATTTCACTAGAAGACTCCAAGAGCCAGAATATGAGACGGAGTGGGACTGGGGCCCAGCCACACCACCTGGCCACGCGGGCTGGGCCTGGCCGCGCCAGGGGGTGGCCTGGCCGCCCCAGACACCCCTCGGTCTCCCTCTTCGCCTATAAGATGCCTTCTGACCTAAAAACTCAGAGGGGTCGACGTTTTTCCAGAAGGAGTCCCGCTCTGCCGCCACCACCAGATTCCACGAAACAACACCAGAAACTCCGTTCTGGCACCCTGCCGGCTGATATATTGCAAATGTATCTATAATTTTCGATGTTCCATGCTTGGTTTTATCCACTTTCTTGTGTTTTGTCCACACTTTGGAGTACTATTCATATGATTTCTTGGACTAACCTATTAACAAGAACCACAGTGCCAACTGCCTGTTTTCTGCTGTTTTTGGTTCCAGGAAAGTCAGAAAATGAATATTCTCGGAATTGGACGGGACAAAAGCCAAAGTGCCTATTTTTCCAGAAGACTCTAGGAGCCAGAATACGAGACGGAGGAGGGCCAGGGGCTGGCCACCCCGCCAATGCGCGGGTTGGGCCTGGCCGCGCCAGGGCATGGTGTGGTGGCCCCAGGCACCCCCTCAGTCTCCCTCTTTACCTATAAGAAGCCTTCTGACCTAAAAACTCCGGGGGCTTCGACGTTTTTCCAGAAGGAGTTCCGCTCCGCTGCCACCACCAGATTCCACGAAACAGCACCAGAAACTCCGTTCTGGCACCCTGCCGGGACGGGGAATTAGAGGAGATCACCGCCATCATCATCACCATCGCTTCTCCATCGACCATCCATGTTTCCCCCATCTACGAGTGAGTAATCCCCCGCTGTAGGCTATGGGGATGGTAGGGATTGGTTGAGATCGTTCATGTAATGGCATTAGATTGTTAGGGCATGGTGCCTAGTATCTTTTATTAGTGATTTATGACTTTGTTGCGACTTGTTATGCTTAATGCTTGTCACTAGGGCCCGAGTGCCATGATTTCAGATCTGGACTTGTTATTGATTCATTATGATAGTATTGTTTATGGTCTTATCTGCAAGTTGTATACACACGTTGTTGTCCGGAACCAATGGCCCCGAAGTGACAGAAATCGGGATAACCGGAGGGAATGGCTTTGATGTGAGGATCACATGTGTTCACAGAGTGTTAATGCTTTGCTCCGGTGCTCTATTAAAAGGAGCACCTTAATTGCCAGTAGTTCCCTTGAGGCCCCGCTCCAAACGGGATGGCAGGACAAAAGATGTTGTGCAAGTTCTCATTGCGAGCACGTATGACTATATATGGAACACATACCTAGGATTATCTAGTACTTGGATGCTTTATCTTATTTATCTACAATTGCCCTATGTTTTGATTGCTATGTGAATTGTCTTGTCCATGCAACGCCCGTCCATCCATCCCTATGCCTACCGCACTCGAATCCCATAGTTTACTGCTATTGTTACTGCTGTCTTTGCTTTACTACTGCTGTTACTTTGCTATTCCTACTACAAAACTGTTGCTACTGATAAACTGCTGTGAGCAAGATTATTTCCAGGTGCAGCTGAATTGACAACTCAGTTGTTAAGGCTTATAGATATTCTTTGGCTCCCCTTGTGTCGAATCAATAAATTGGGTTTCACTTCCCTCGAAAATACTGCGATACACCCCCTATACTTGTGGGTCATCACCGGCACCGGGGAATTGGAGGAGATCATCGCCATCATCATCACCATCGCTTCTCCATCGACCATCCATGTTTCCCCCATCTATGAGTGAGTAATCCCCCGCTGTAGGCTATGGGGATAATAGGGATTGGATGAGATCGTTCATGTAATGGCATCATATTGTTAGGGCATGGTGCCTAGTATCTTCTATTAGTGCTTTATGACTTAGTTGCGACTTGTTATGCTTAATGCTTGTCACTAGGGCCTGAGTGCCATGATTTCAGATCTGAACATGTTATTGGTTCATTATGATAGTATTTTTTTTGGTCTTACCTGCAAGTTGTATACACACGTTGTTGTCCGGAACCAATGGCCCCGAAGTGACAGAAATCGGGATAACCGGAGGGAATGGCTTTGATGTGAGGATCACATGTGTTCATGGAGTGTTAATGCTTTGCTCCGGTACTCTATTAAAAGGAGCACCTTAATTGCCAGTAGTTCCCTTGAGGCCCCGCTTTGATGATTCGCCTTACAAATATGAGGTTTATGGTATACTTAAATTTTGCTTTGATAATTACAAGGATGAAAATGGCTATATTCTTGAATATTTTAATAGATGCTTTCCACAAATGGAAGAGACTAATGCCTTGCAGGATCCTATGGAAGAAGAAATTGATGAACCTGAAATCTCATTAGATGAAAAAGAGGAGGAGAGTGATGAACAAAAGGAAGAAGAATGGATTAGCTACCCATGCCTACCTTATAATGAGAGTAACTCTTTATCCCTTACATTATTTGATTATCCTCCATGCTTACTAAAGGAGGATGAATGTTATGTTCCTGAGGATTCTTTTGAAAATGTTTATAATAAAGCTCTAGTGCTTGTAGATCATGAAAAGCATACTTTATGTGATAGTTATATTGTTGAGTTTATTCATGTGGCTACTGAAAATTATTATGAGAGAGGAAAATATGGTTGTAGAAGTTTTCATGGTATTGAAACACCTCTCTATGTGCTGAAAGTTTTGAAGTTACTCTTGTTTTATCTTCCTATGCCTGTCACTTTGTTCTTTGTGAATTTATTTGCATACACGATTCCTATGCATAGGAAGTGGGTTAGACTTAAATGTGTTTTGAATTTGCTTTTTGATGCTCTCTTTTACTTCAACTCATATTTCTTATGTGAGCATCCTCTCAAACTATTATGCCTGAAGATGATAATATGTCTATTATTCTTGGGAGACCTTTTCTTAAATATTGCAGGAGATGTTATTAATTGTAATCAAGGGAAGATGACCTTCAATGTTAATGACAAGGAACATACTGTCTATTTCCCCAAGAAGATTGAAAGGACTTATGGTTTGAATTCAATTGAACATGTTGAAGGCATTCAAGTTGGAGAAATATATTGTCCCGTACCAAGAGAAAAATTTGAAACTATTATGATTGGGACCATTGCTATCAAGGTTGAGGTAACATAATCATTAGTGGAATACAAAGTTTTGTCTCATATGAAATTGTTTTGGTAACAAGACCTGATCAACCTTGTTAACAAAAGGATTTCATTGAACAAAACAATGTTTTCACTATGATTATTCCCGTTTATTTCTATTCTATCCATTTTAATTTTCGCTTATGCCTAACTTAAAGGCGTTAAAGAAAAGTACTTATTGGGAGATAACCCAAAAGTTTTAGATGAGTCTTGGAAGTTATTACTTCAGTAATAACCACTCCTTATCCTTTTTATTTGCTTTTTGTGCCAAGAGTAACCTCTAATGAGAGAGAAGTAATGATTGGGAAAGTTGTTGTCTCGAAACAGATTTCTGTGCTTCACCGTAAAAATTTGTGTAAAATCTCTATACGTACTTTGGAGGCGTCAATTTTTGTGCTTCTGTCTCAGGTTGTTATCTAACTTTCGTTAGTTCAACACTTTTTTATTTGAGCATTAGAAGGTCTTCGAAAAAATTCGTCTTTACCTGCTGGTCTGTTTTGACAGATTTCTGCCATTTTCTGCATTTGCTTCTTGTTGGTTCCTTTTTGAGTTCTTTTAGGGAATTGGGCTTTTTTGAGGGAAGTGCTACAGTAGCTTGTGTTTTAATGGAAGTTTATTTGGTGTTAGAACTGAACCTTAAGACTTATTTATCTTGAGTGCACTAATATTGCTAATAAAGATTGTGTGAAGTTTTGTATGAAAGAAAAATTTCAGGTGTATGAAAAGAATGAGTAATGAGATGAAGGATGGACTAAAACTCAAGCTTGGGGATGCCCCGCGTGTCACCCCAAGAAATATCCAAGAAGTACAAGCGTCAAAGCTTGGGGATGCCCAAGGCATCCCCTTCTTCATCAATAAAAATCTCAGGTTTCTTTCAAACACTTCATTTTTATTGTTTCATGCACAGTTGTGTTGATTTTGGAGTGTCTTATTTTTCGTTTTTGTTTTTAGTTTGCTTGGTTTTCTTAGTTTGCTTAATAAATTGGTTGGATCTCCTCTTGCATACATTGGTTTTCAAATAGTTTGGTTTGGTTTGGAAAAGAGTAGGAAAGCTCGTGCTTAAGTGGTAAAGAGAGCTTGTTTTTGACTGTGGCCTATGCTTTGTCATGTCATGCTTGATATTGTTTTGGCTTTATGCTTAGTATTCTTTGTTGTAGCATGACTTGTTATAAACAATTGAGTTTGCTTAATGTGTCTTGGATGAATCATGCGTTGTTTTAGCATATTAAAGCATAGTATAGTGGTATTCTCCTTTGATGCTTTATTTGGATTGACTTGACACATGCTCACACCATGTTATGACTATCCCAATTCACCATAAGCCTTTATGATCATTTAGTTTTCAACATGTAGTATCACTTTATGCTTTGATCAATGATGTTTTGTCGCTCTGCATGATTATGGCCATTATTGCTCTCTTATTTGTCGCTCCCTTACTATTGCTAGCCTTCACTTACACTGAGTGTTTTACTCATGTTTCCAACTCCCTTAAACCAAATATTGCCAAAGTGTCCACCATACCTACCTATTAGCATCATTTGCTACTTTCGTGCATATTCAATATGCCTTGTTTTCTTCCGAATAAAATATTTGCTTGTTATGAGAAAGTTAGTTAGTAAAGCTCTCACGAACTTGATGACACACTTTATTTCCTGCACTTAATAAACCTGAACCATTGTGATTCTCCATGAAAGTTATATGCTTACAAATTATAGGTTAGGGATTAGCAGAACCGTGCTGTCATGGGGAACGCTTTCAACACTTGTAAATATATACCCAGTTGATACCTTGCTCTTTTGTTTGCGGATGTCGTCGGTGTGAAATAAAAGGGGAGCTTGTAAGTCCATGGAGTTATGTATGTGTTAGAGAAACGCCTAGGCCACTGGTCTAATCCATGCTGACATGGTGGAAACCTGCAGCGTAACCATAATGATATCTATGAAGCATTCTTCTTCTAAAAAAAGAGAGATAGCTATTGAGAAAAAGAAAAAACGAGATTTATGAAAAGAGGAAAGAGAGAAAAAAGCACAATTTTCCCATGGTAAATAAGAAGATTGCTGAGATACTCATTGTCTGTTTGCCTTGTCATTTTGATATGGGATTCTTCCGTATCATCGGGCAAGGGGTACCCAGTTGGCAATTCTCTATGATACGCATATACTTACGATGACAAGAACTTACCGGTAACTAAAGTTGAGTAGCATGAGAAGCGGCCCTCGTACTGAAGGGACTTGGGATTTTCAGTTTATAGTCTATCAAGCATATAACTCAGATTGGACCTCACTTTCACCTTAACCACATTAAAAATGCTTATGATAGGGCAATGAGAGCTTAAAGCTAATGGGTACCATACTTTCAGCATTTGGAAGCCTTTCAAACTTTTTAAAACCTGTTCATTTCTTTGTTGAGTCTTCACACATTCTATGAGCACTTTCTTGAGAGCATAGTGGTTATTCTTAGTTCTATGTGCATTGTCCCAAGACTTGTTGATTGATGCATACCTTGATATTGCTTGTTTTAAACTATTTGTATCTAGTCACTCTTGTAAACTTTGAAGGTGTCCTATGCATTTATATTTGCTACTCTATTGAGGGACAAGCTGAATACTTTTATGCCATGTTTTTTCTTTATGTGAAACAAACAAACGTTCAAAACATTGTTATTATGAATCTTTTGTTTGTGCCTTTTCATGTTGTATCATAGTTTTTTTGTCTTATTGCTAGAACTTTGTCTTTCATGTTATGATTGAAGTACTATGATCCCAGCTTTGAATGTTTTATACTCCCTCCGGCCCGAATTAGTGTTCGCGGTGGTCATTTTGCAAAAACGTCCTTCTAATTTTCCCGACATAACTCCACGTCTCGTCGTCTTCCTTATCCCCTCCTTCCTCCGTCATCTCTCCCGTCACCGGCGCAGCACCCTCGCCGCTCCCTCACCCATGCAGCGCCCTCGCCGCTCCCTCGCCCGCGACGCGCCCTCCTCATTGTCCACTCCCCTGCCGACGCCGCATCCGCGGTGGGTGGCCCCTCCCATCCGCGAACCCTAAACACAGAGCCAAAATTGAATCTTGTGGTCGGCGATTTGGGGGTCGGCGATTCTTGCTGTCCCCGGTGAGGCGGACGAGGTCGCTGAGGCAACTCCAGGCGGCGGTGGCGGCCCCGACTTCAACAAACTACAAGGACGGTGGACGCTGGTCTGCTACTGCGCTCCTCCTCCTCCACGGCTTCAGATGGTGCTTCTTCTCGGCTTCAGATGTCGCTTCTCCTCCACGGCTGAAGATGGTACCTTCTCCGTCGATTCCCTCCACCTCCGTCGAGTTGAGAGGCGGCGTTGGTGTCTCCTTATCCAGATCACCACGCTTCCTTCCATGCTCTGTAAGTGCAGTCGACTTGAGATTCCTTCCACGCTCTGTAGGCTAGTGGAGTCGATGTTCAGGGATTCTTGATTTTGCATAAAGAAGGAACTATGCCTACTCATGCGTTCATGATAAACTCCTACTACACGAGCTGTTGGTGTTTATGAAGTGGGCTTGCAAGCAGAAACGATGTTACTTGCTGCCACGTAGATGTATAATTGGCCAAAATGCTGGCATATCATTCAGGACTGTAACCACCACACGGGCAGCATATAATCAGGTTTTGTGGATAACTCTATTCTTCTACAGGATACAATTACTTTGTTTTTTCTGAATCAAGTGGTTACAATTTTTGAACTTTATTGTGCTTCTGCCGTCTGTACCTTTGAGCTTGTGATCGTTTATTCCTTTTTGTTTCGGTAGATTATGATGTGGACGACGACATTGTAGTGACAGAGTGCTGAAGGAGCCAGAGGTGCCGCTATGGACGGTGTCAGGTTCGCTTAGTTAAAAGATTAGTCATAATTCTCTGGATCCATACAACTGACCTTCTGTCCCTTGGTACATTCGAAATGCATCTGTTAGAATTCTCGGTCTGAAGTTATCAACGGCACAACCATTCTACGAGCAACAGACCAGCGAGGACGAGATTGTGGCGTCCATGCTAACAATGCTTACTCATGCGTTAATGCTGAACTACTGCTACACGAGCTCTTGGTGTTTCTGAAGTGGGCTTGCAAGCAGAATCGATGCTGAACTACTACATGAATTCTTGGTGTTTCTTCCTTCGTGGCGAATGCGCAACAAGATTTTTATGTTATATAGTTGGTTATTCAGAGTATATTTTGGCATCTCTCATGCTTGTTTATGAGCTTTATGCTTGAGTATTGGTATCAGTGTGAGTGTATGCCACCCAATAATCCATCAAGGTCATTTCCTTGATCCATAAGAACTTGTTCATCCCTGCTAGTATGTGTTTCTTAGATAAAAGCAACATCTTGTTCAAATGTATAATGTATTACCCCAAACCAGAGTTCACAATTAAATCTTAATACTCCAGGTAGGATATGGTTACATAGTGGAGTAGACAGATGGATACATTGCATAGATTCACAGCTAGGACATGGTTACATAGTGCAGTAGATAGATGGATGTACTGCATACATTCGCAGCTAGTTTCTTCAATGCAAAGTTTATTGTCAATAATTTCGCTGTCATATTCACTGTTCAGTTTCACTTTGCCTTATCTATATGCAGAAATTTCCTGGGAAGATCAGAGTTCAGAACAAAGAATAGTGGAGCCATGTATCTATAAGTTGATTGCTACATGTTGATTGCTTGGCTCTGTACTCCATTGGAAGCCTGAAGCCATGGATTAAGGGATGAAGCCTGAAGTCATGATTAAGAGATTCATATCTCAAACAAAATGACAGGCCACTCTTTTCAGACTTCTGGGAATATTTTCTGGTAGGTATGCAGGAATATTTGCAGATGTACAACATGAAATTACAGTTTACAAATATTGACTATTCTTGTGTGCTATTTACTTTCATAATGCATTGAGATTCGCATGTACTTGCAGGTCGAGAGGTTTGTAATCCCAGCGTCGAGGAGGTGGACAGGGTGCTGATCAAACTCGTCGATGCGGGGACGATGGTGACGGGTGCCACCTCCTCTCCATTCCTAGACTCGCTGGAGAAGACCGGCGAACGGCGGAGGGTTCTCGGCACGGTAGGGAAGCAGAGGACGAGCGCCAGCGAGGATGTGTGAGCTGGAGCTCCTTAGCAGCGGCACAGCCGTAGGAGGGAGCTCGACACGACGGCGGAGCGGAGGACACGTGAGCTAGAGCTCCGTGGCGGCGGCACGGTTATACGAGGGAGCTCGGCACGGCGGCAGAGCGGAGGATGAGCACCGGCGAGGTCGCGCAAGCTGGAGCTCCGTGGTGCCGGCGAGGACATGCAAGCTGGAGCTCCATGGCGCCAGCGAGGACGCGCAAGCTGGAGCTCCATGGACGCGTGCATGCTGGCTGGCTGGCAGGGATCGCGGGGGACGAGCGCAAGCGGGAACGAGCACGAGCGAGTTGGTGGCTGGGATCGTCCCGCTGTGGACGCGGAAGACGGAGACGGCCGAAAAGATCCCATTTTGAATTTTTAGTCCGGAGACCAAAATTGTAATGTTTTGAATGTGTGAAGGTTCTTTTTGCAAAACCAATTTTGTACAGTGGCCGCGAACATTAAATCGGACTGGAGGGAGTAAATACTTTGATCAATTTTATGATGGTGCATGTCACCTAAAAAATTATTCTTTCTTTTTATCACTTACTTACTCGAGGACGAGCAAGATTTAAGCTTGGGCATGTTGATACATTGCAAATGTATCTATAATTTTTTATGTTCCATGCTTGGTTTTATCCATTTTTTTGTGTTTTGTCTACACTTTGGAGTACTTTTCATATGATTTCTTGGACTAACCTATTAAGAAGAGCCACAGTGCCAGCTGCCTGTTTTGTACTGTTTTTTGGTTCCAGGAAAGTTAGAAAATGAATATTCTCGGAATTGGACGGGCCAAAAGCCAAAGTGCCTATTTTTTCAGAAGACTCCAGGAGCCAGAATACGAGACGGAGGAGGGCCAGGGGCTGGCCACACCCTCCCAGGTGCGGGCTGGGCCTGACCGTGCCAGGGCATGGTGTGGTGGCCCCAGGCACCCCCTGGTCTCCCTCTTCGCCTATAAGAAGCCTTCTGACCTAAAAACTCTGGGGGTTCGACGTTTTTCCAGAAGGAGTTCCGCTCCGCTGCCACCACCAGATTCCACGAAACAGCACCAGAAACTCCGTTCTGGCACCCTGCCGGGACAGGGAATTGGAGGAGATCATCGCCATCATCATCACCATCGCTTCTCCATCGGCCATCCATGTTTCCCCCATCTATGAGTGAGTAATCCTCCGTTGTAGGCTATGGGGATGGTAGGGATTGGTTGAGATCGTTCATGTATTGGCATCAGATTGTTAGAGCATGGTGCCTAATATCTTTTATTAGTGCTTTATGACTTTGTTGCGACTTGTTATGCTTAATGCTTATCACTAGGGCCCGAGTGCCATGATTTCAGATCTGAACTTGTTATTGATTCATTATGATAGTATTGTTTATGGTCTTATCTGCAAGTTGTATATACACGTTGTCCGGAAGTGACAGAAATCGGGATAACCGTAGCGAATGGCTTTGATGTGAGGATCACATGTGTTCACGGAGTGTTAATGCTTTGCTCCGGTGCTCTATTAAAAGGAGTACCTTAATTGTCAGTAGTTCCCTTGAGGCCCCGCTACAAACGGGCTAGCAAGACAAAAGATGTTGTGCAAGTTCTCATTGCGAGCACGTATGACTATATATGGAACACATGCCTAGGATTATCTAGTACTGGGATGCTTTATCTTATTTATCTGCAATTGCCCTATGTTCTGATTGCTATGTGAATTGTCTTGTCCATGCAACGCCCGTCCATCCATCCCTATGCCTACCGCACTCGAATCCCACTGTTTACCGCTATTGTTACTACTGTCTTTGCTTTACTACTGCTGTTACTTTGCTATTTCTACTACAAAACTGTTGCTACTGATAAACTGGTGTGAGCAAGATTGTTTCCAGGTGCAGCTGAATTGACAACTTAGTTGTTAAGGCTTATAGATATTTTTTGGCTCCCCTTGTGTCGAATCAATAAATTGGGTTTCACTTCCCTCGAAAATACTGCGATACACCCCCTATACTTGTGGGTCATCACCGGCACGGGGAATTGGAGGAGATCATCGCCGTCATCATCACCATCGCTTCTCCATCGACCATGCATGTTTCCCCCATCTATGAGTGAGTAATCCCCCGTTGTAGGCTATGGGGATGGTAGGGATTGGATGAGATCGTTGATGTAATGGCATCATATTGTTAGGGCATGGTGCCTAGTATCTTATATTAGTGCTTTATGACTTTGTTGTGACTTGTTATGCTTAATGCTTGTCACTAGGGCCCGAGTGCCATGATTTTAGATCTGAACATGTTATTGATTCATTATGATAGTATTCTTTTTGGTCTTACCTGCAAGTTGTATACACACGTTGTTGTCCGGAACCAATGGCCCCAAAGTGATAGAAATCGGGATAACCGGAGGGAATGGCTTTGATGTGAGGATCACATGTGTTCACGGAGTGTTAATGCTTTGCTCCGGTACTCTATTAAAAGGAGCACCTTAATTGCCAGTAGTTCCCTTGAGGCCTCGCTGCAAACGGACTGGCAGGACAGAAGATGTTGTGCAAGTTCTCACTGCGAGCACGTATGACTATATATGGAACACATGCCTAGGATTATCTAGTACTTGTATGCTTTATCTTATTTATCTGCAATTGCCCTATGTTCTAATTGCTATGTGAATTTTCTTGTCCATGCAACGCCCGTCCATCCATCCCTATGCCTACTGCACTCGAATCCCACTGTTTACTGCTATTGTTACTACTGTCTTTACTTTACTACTGCTGCTACTTCGCTATTCCTACTACAAAACTGTTCCTACTGATAAACTGTTGTGAGCAAGATTGTTTCCAGGTGCAGCTGAACTGATAACTCGGTTGTTAAGACTTATAAATATTCTTTGGCTCCCATTGTGTCGAATTAATAAATTGGGTTTCACTTCCATCGAAAATACTGCGATACACCCCCTATACTTGTGGGTCATCAATAAGCAAAAACTAAAAGACCTATAACGCTTAGCTCCCCGGCAACGGCGCCAGAAAATAGCTTGATGACTACAAGTGCACAGATCGTTTGTAGGTAGTTTCTAAATAAAGATATTGATCCCACAGGGAGCAGGAGTTTGAAGTCTAATAATTCTTGAAATAAATATTACGATAGAAATGCTAAATAAAGTTCTAAATAACAAGATAAAATGCGAGTATTGTGTAAAAGGGTGTTTTGGGGTTTTAGGTATAAGATCAACAATAAAGTAAAGTAAAACAACTGAATACAGAAAGTAAGTATCATGTATGTAAGAGAGATTGGAACTGTAGTAGGGAAAAGCGTTCTCAGGGAGTAGCGGATACACCACTAGCATTATAAGGAGTTAAGATAAAGATTATCACCATGAACATTCTCAACTATGTATCTGTGGGAGGAACTCCGTATTTGGACAAATAGGCAGCTACCTCTGCTCACATCATCCTCATAACCATAGCAGTCAGCAATCGACATCAATCGAATTACTGCGCTATTAAGGGACGTAATCCCGTAGGACGTATCCCATGGCATGGATAGTGTTTCGTGAGTTTCCTCGGTTTCCCAAGTTGATACGTAAGGGGTGCCAATAACTTTATAGTCACTGTAAATGCTAGCACGCCTCCGTCTACCAACAAGTAGTTCTATCCGTCAAGTCCATATGTGTAACTACCTCGGTGAATTACGCTCTAAGTTACATGCCTGGATGAACGAAAGTGGTTAAAATAGTACGGTGGGGCCCAGGGGCCACTCATAGGTAGACCTTTCGACCGTCCTAACCACTTCCAGAACATCGGGACAAGAACGAGCGGCGTAATCGGCAGGCGAAGGGATCAACTACATACACAAGTGAGTATGTATGCAAGCCACCATACAACTGTTCACAGAGCCATTCCATCTAAAAGAAATAAAAATATTGCAACACCATACGGCAAGATCCAAATATCCTAGATAGAGATAATATTTTAGGATAGCTCCTCATACATCAAACATCAGAGTATCAAGCGGAAGCGGAAAACAAGGTCCGAGTATGGATAAGAAGCAAATTGGCATAAGATCCATATAAATAAACACATCCCGCCCACAGATCTCACGGATCCCCGTTCCCGGAATCTCTACACCGAGTGATCGTCGCCAACATCATCTGTCTCCTCCACCCAGTATCCATCTTGTGAGTACACATGTTCATCTGAATCAAACAATTTATCGTGTGAGACCCTAGGGGTACTCAGCAAGTCTTTATGCCTCTAAAGGGTACATATACTTGGGGTGACGCAATTGCAGCAAAAGATAATAACTAACAAGTCTATAGATACTCGCTAACCATCCGCCTAACCAATAATAGACGGATGTCCGTTAATTAGTAACAACAGTTATAACAGTATAATTAACAGATCCATCCTCCTTCTCGCTTACCAACGAGAAAGCGGACGAACAACCCATCCGTTGGCAATTTTATTAAACATTCCATGAGCATTGCACTATTTACTAGTCAGGTACTTAGTCAAATTAAAAGCGGTACTTTAGTTATACTTGTCTATGATCGAGAAACTGTGCTCCAAGTCGTCCATAAGCGCGGACACGGCTTTCAGAAAGATTTACCCTGCAGGGGTGCACAAGTAGCAACACACACTCGATCAACCTCGGAAAAACCAACTCAAAACCCAACGAGGCATTCACGACAAAGCGATCACAGGATTCAGAAACATTTCAGGGGGCCACCCCACTAAGCTACCCGCAACGAAGTTGGCCGGCTCCGGAACGGACCCAGGGTTTGTGTGGACGGCGGTAAACGACTGGGAACCCGAAAGTGTGACTGGGCTTGTCGATACAGCGAAAACGTGTCACGATCCAAAACAGTACAGGTGCTCCACGCACAATCTTAAATAAAGCAGTAAAGCATGGCATAAGTACAGGATAGTAATAAAGCTCCAAACTACTTTGTGGCCCCAAGAAATAAGAATGAATCAAGCTCTAGCTCAGGGGGGTCCATAAGGCCTCCCGGATGTGGATAGTGTGAATAGTCAAGGAACAGGAATCAAGTACTCGGGGTCCTACGGGACACAAGTGAGCATGAAGAACCAAATAACAGATATTGCTCACCGGTGCAACTTTCATTAGTTATCCCATTACTACTCCGGTTAAGTTGTTTAGGTACCTCGTTATCCATCAGACACTCACATACCCTACACATGCTGTTCTACGGCCCGCATGACTCAAACAACTCCTGTAGTAATGGCTCATGGGATGGAGGAACAAGCTTCGGTGGGGTTTAAAAGTAAAGGCTATGCAGTACTTGGGATTCAATTTAATGCAATCGCGACTCAATGATGCAATAATAAGATAGAGGCAATAGGTACTATATGTATGCAAGCATGTGGTAGTGCTTGCCTGGCAGCTCAGTTGAAGCGAGAGGCGGATCTGGGTAGTGCTCCTGGGATTCCTGATATATCCCCTGCTCGGTGTCTATTCGAAGAAGAACCAAACAAACAAGGGCCAACATAAATAAAGTGCATAAGCATAAGAATTAAAATGCGACAAGCAAACAAACATGCCATGATGAATGATGCACAATTTACATGGCAATAAAGTAGCATGGCATGGGTGAGGTGGTGGGGTACAAGAATAAAGCATTTTATTAAGTTTTAGTCATGTTTTGCTCTCATACACTTGCTGTCAACTTAATATTTATATGATGCATTCTGCAATTCAGAACATGGAATGCATAGTTAGAACGGGCTCGTCGCACTGATCGATTTAGACATATTATTTGTCAAATTTGGAGTTATAGATTTAAAGTTATTAACTTATTAAGAAAAGGCATTTTATTGTAATTTTAATCAATGTCGAAATTTCAAGTGTTCAATAATATTTTGAATAGCATATTTGAATTCCTCACATTTTTCTAATTCCAAAACATATATCATTTGTATTATTTGTATTTATAGTTTTAAAGTTATTTAAAAACATATTTGAATTTGTATTTAAACATTTATGAAATGGTTTTTATTTAAACAGAAAACAGAAAAGCTTTTTATACCCAGAAGAATCTAACCCAAGTCACTGATGGGTGGGGCCCGTGCTGACTGGGCGAATTGGCGCGCAAAAGCTTTTCTCACCGTGAGCTTACCTAGCCCACGAGACAGACAGGTGGGACCTGTGGTCAAATGGCCCCACGTGCCAGTGGCTGAGCCCGCAGGTGCCACGCGGCAGAGACAGGGACCACGGGTTACGGCCCAGACTTTGCGGGGGCCCTTTTGCAAATCAGCCACGGGAGGCTGTCTGGTGGGCCTCGAAGGATTGCGGGTTGAGGCCAAAAAGTGTGGAGGGGGTATGTGCAAAGCGCAGCTGCTACTGTTTTTCTTCTCGATCTCTAACGGACAGAGCGACGTCAGAGGACGGTGCACTGCGCGGGGGTTCGAACCCGCGACGCGGGGCGCGCACGCAGAGGGCGGAGCCGCTGCGGTGGCTTGGGGTTTGGTGTTAGGAGGGTATAGGGGCGCTAGGTGAGGCGTGCTGTGGCGCGGCGACGAGCCGAAGCAGAGGGTGGCGTCGGTGGAGAAGGAGAGGGAAGGGCAAGGCCCTAGGGATGGATCTAGGCTGCTACCAGACGAGGGAGTGGGAGTAGATAGGGACGGGGAGAGAGGGTGATGCCGTGGGGGATCGGTGGAGGGAAAAGGTGGCTCGGCCACCTTTTTGCTTCCTCCTTCACGTGCTCGACGTGGGCGGCCAGGGCAGGGCAGGGGTAGGGGCTGCCAGGTGGGCCAGGGCGAGGGGTAGCTCAGTGTGGGGCCAACATGGCAGGGAGAGAGAGAGGGAATGGAGAGGGGGAAGGCTCGGGTGTGGCTAGGGTTAGCCTCGGCTAGGGTTTAGGAGGCTCGGGTTAGGGTTGGAGGGGATAGTTAGAGCTAGGGGTAGGTGCCTCGGCTTGGTGAGGTGATAAGGTGGGGTTAGGGTTAGAGAGGAAGATTAGGGAGAGAGGGTTTTAAAGAAGGGTGAGGTGTAGATTAGGGTTCTAACTAGTTCATGCAAGGGGTGGTTTAGGGTCTTGTGGTGATCCACCAAGGTCAAGAAAAGTGGAAGATGATGGTGAGGTGAGGGGTTTATGGTGGAGCACAAGGTGATGGTGAGGACAAACACAAGAGAGAGTGGAAGTTGGGGTTTAGGGGAAAAGATCTCACATGATCATGCATAGATGGGGTGATGGATAAAGAGGGGTAAGGTTTGATGGTAAGCAAAAGAATGGCCACCCTGAATTGATTCTCAAAGGACCATACCCCACTTCCAAAAATACAAGAAAAACCCAAAAGAAGGGGATGAGGATGAGAACTGCATGGCCCATGCAAAAGCATTAAATGCTAGGTTTTATCTTGTGAAAACAAAATAATGCACATGGCATTATTCCCATGCATTACCAAAATGTGGGGTAAAGGCCAAACAAAAGAAAAATAGAATTGGATCCATCCCAACCCACATGAGCTAGATCAAATGCCAAAGAAAGTGAAAGCTCATAGGTAACTATGATGGTGGAATTATAAGGTGGTGACAAAGAAAGGTGATGGAGTTGAATAAAAGATATGCCCCAACTCAACTTGGGCATCAAGCATTTATCAAGAATCACATACAATATATCAAGAGCCCAATACAATTACTAATGCATATGAGAGAAGAACCAAATGAAAAGGCATTTTATATGATGCTCAAATGCAAGGTGGCATGATGATATGAGCATGATATATTTATGATGCAACAATTATATGTAGGAAGTAGCCATTATATTACTAAACCAAGTAGCATTACATATGTTAGACATATGGGATGCTACAATATGAGAGGCAAATATTGAGAGGTCGACTTCTCTCAACATCAAGATGTAGAAAATCTATCACATGGTCACAATGATGAATATCATAATAAACTTTATATTATTTCAATCTCATACTAGGGTTTCTCCATCTCCCCAAGAACTAATGATCTACTCAAACATGGAGGTAATCAACATCATGGCAATAACAATGAAATCTCTCATAGATGAATAGTACTTGTATAAATCCACAACGAGTATGGAAATTACAACAAGATCTAGACAAGATGTAGATGGGATGGATGGATATGGTGGTGATGCAGCGGTGGATGATGAAGATCGATGCCTTAGCCTCCTGGATCTACGCAGGGCGAAGATGGATCCCCGGTGGATGAGTTCCCCCTCCAGATGCCTTCCGGGGGTGAGGTTTCTGCGATTTCAGGGTGTTCTGTATGTCGTCTCCTCGATCCAGTTGCACGGGGTGAAACTATTTGAGGAGGTTGAGGTGGCGTCAACTATACGGCCGGAAAATTTGCTCTGGTCGTATAGTTGGTCATTGAACCCTCTGCCTCCTTTGTTTGCTTCTGGTTTTCTTCTAGTATTATTAATATTTCCCAAATAAGCGATTTATGTTGTTTTTGACTCCTTTTCTCCTCAGTACAACTGCTCCAAGAATTGTATCCATTGGATCCATCATCTGTCATGATCCTGGTGAAAACAAACATAAAATGTGCGCGCGAGCATCGTAAAATACCAAGATCCTACATCTACAATGCAAAATAATAATGTAAAACATGATGCAAATATGCACTCATCAATGCGCACGCGAGGTAGCTGGGAAGCGAGCGGCGGCGCGTGAGAGGAGGTGGGCCGGCCCGCGAGCAAGGCAAGCGAGCGGCAGCGACACACACGAGCAAATGCAGCGAGGCGAGCGGCAGCGGGAGAAGCATAGGTAGGCAGCATGGCAGGGAGCTGGGCCGGCCGGTACTACCGGCCCGCCCGAGCGGTAGTATGATGGCTCTGAAATATAGCCATCTACGTCCACATTTAAACTGGATATTATTCATATTTTTTATGAAATATCTCTCTGAATCCTACCACTAATGCCTAATAATCAAAGGAGTATGCAATCCTTTTTTTCTATTTTTCCCTGCACAGATAATGACGTTTGATGATGGAAATCACTATATTAAAGTCAAAGATACGATATTTCCAAGAACCATAAGAAACCAGGAGTCGTGAGTCAGAGGCAGAAGCTTTAACGACCAACTACACGACTAGAACAAAATTCCGGCCATATAGTTCCGATCGTATAGTTGCCATCAACGCTGCTAGGTCAAATAGAACAACTTTCATGAAGGGACACCTATATAAAGAAGCTTCGGGCGACGAGAAAACAAGCCTCGAGAGTCCCTGCCCCAGATCATCAGCCTCCAGAGGAATATACCTAGATCTAATCTCCAAATCCTTCTCCACCACCATAGCCATATTCCACCACTTGTAATAGTAGATCTCTTCTTCGATTAGCGACATTGTAAGACTATTTTCTATCAATCTCATGATTTCCATTACAATGTTTGTGATCGTTGATCTCATATTTGTGTGTGAGTAATTCTTGTTAGGCTAAGGGCTTCGGCCTAGTCATTTAGATTTTTGTGCATGTTATTTATCATAGATAGGATCATATATTAGTTTGTATGACATGATGATTATTGTATCCTCTCTTGCCTCAATCTAAGGACTTGTCAGGTACCCAAGACCCCGAGGATTGAGCCAGGTATAGGGAGTATGAGTAATGACTAATCTGCAGGTTGGGAACCCTGATGTCTACGCACTTCTATTCTTGTAGACAGTTGTTGGGCCTTCAAGTGCAGAGGTTTGTAGAACAGCAGCAAGTTTCCCTTAAGTGGATTACCCAAGGTTTATCGAACTCAGGGAGGAAGTGGTCAAAGGTATCCTTCTCAAGCAACCCTGCAATCAAGATACAAGAAGTCTCTTATGTCCCCAACACACCCAATACACTTGTCAGGTGTATAGGTGCACTAGTTCGGCGAAGAGATAGTGAAATAAAAGTGGTATGGATAATTATAAGTGGTAACGGTGCCAGAAAAGAGCTTGACGGGTAGGAAGAGACTAAAGGCAATCTGAAATAAAGATGGAAGCAAGCAAACATGTAACAGATCTAGTTGCAAACGATGTTTCAATGCTTAGAAACAAGGCCTAGGGATCATAGTTTGACTAGTGAACACTCTCATATAAATATCATCTCTTTATGATACTACTCTGAACTACTCTCCGGTTGGACACTCTAATCCATGGTAGGGCTATAACAACACACCTTAAAGTCCATATTCCCCATCTAGATAACTCCTCACTATCACCTTGAACGCTAGATGGTTCCAACAAACACCGCAATTTCATAGAGACATCCAACTCCAAATATAACCCATAACAAGTATTTGTAATCTCTAGCCTAAGTGCCACCATGGTGTGCACGCTATCACTTTCACATATGTGGGGAGAGTCAGAGATCTATTAAAGCACTTGAGTAGCAAGGTAGATCTACTTGATTACAAAGCTCATGATCACAATATGATCATGCATAGAGGGAGAGATGAACACATAGCTACCGGTAGAACCCTTAGCCTCGAGAGAGAACTACTCCCTCCTCATCATGGGAATCAACAACGGCGATGGAGATGGCGGTGGAGATCGATGGAGATGGCTTCGGGGCACTTCCCCATCCCAGCAGGGTGCCGGAACAGAGACTTTATGTCTCCCGAATCTCCCCTTCGGTGGCGGCGGCGCTGCGGAACTTTTTGTGGCTGGAGGCTGGATTCTTTAGGGTTTCTGCATCGGAGGCTTCTTATAGGCGAAAGGGCGATGTCAGAGGGTGGACCAGGGGCCCACACCACCTGGTGGCACAGCCAGGGGGACCCACGCCACCACATGGTGTGGCCAGCCCCTGGCCCCTCTCCGTCTCGTCTTTTGGCTCCGTGAGTCTTCCGGTAAAATATTGACTTTGGCTTTTATCCGGTCCAATTCCGAGAATATTCATTTTCTGACTTTTCTGGAACCAAAAACAGAAGAAAACAGGCAACTGGCACTATGGCATCTTGTTAATAGGTTAGTTCCAGAAAATGTATAAAAACACTCCAAAGTGTGGACAAAACATAATAAAGTAGATATAAAACAAGCATGGAACATCAGAAATTATAGATACGTTTGCAACGTATCAACATCCCCAAGGTTAACTCCTGCTCGTCCTCGAGTAGGTAAGTGATAAAAAGAAAAGAATAATTTTTGAGGTGACATGCACCATCACAATCAAGATCAAACCATTTGCAAGCATTGAAAGCTAGGATTAAAGTACTCTAAACATGAGCATGAAAGATGAAGTTCTAACAATAAGACATAGTAACTATGAATGCAACATGAAAGGATACAAACAAATATCATGAATAACAATGCATTGAAAGACGTTTGTTTGTTTCACATATAGAAAACATAGCATAGTGGCATTCAGCTTGTCCCTCATGGAGTAGCAAAACATAAATGCATAGGACACCTTCAAAGTTCATAAGGGTGACTAGATACAAATAGTTTAAGAACAAGCAATATCAAATTTATGAATCAATCAACATGTTTTGGGATAATGCACATTAAACTAAGAATGGCCACTATGCTCTCTCAATAGGTGCATAAAGATAGAAGATGGAGACTCAACACAAAAGTAAAATAAAGGCCTTCATAGAAGGAAGCAGGGATTCAAGTCTCATAAAGAGCTTCCAAAAATTATGGTACTTATTAGCTTTCAGCTCTCATTGCCCCTATCATAAGCATCTTTAGGTGATTAAGGTTAAAGTGACACAACTAAGAGGATATGCTAGACACGTTATAAGTTCAAATCTCATGCCCCTTACTTACGAGTACCGAACCTCATGCTACTCAACTTCAGTCACAAGTAAGCACTTGTCATTGTAAGTACATATGTATCATAGAGAACCGCCAACGGGGCACCCCTTGCACATGATACAAGAGCTATCCCATATCAAAATGACAAGGCAAGCAAACAATGAGCACCTCAGCGATCTTTTTATTTGCTATTTGCATAGGTTTTTATTGAGGATGCTTCATAGAGTGCTCATTATGGTTATGCTGCAAGTTTGCACCATGATTAGGCATGGCTTAGGCTAGCGGCCTGGGCGTTTCTCTAACACACATACAAACTCCATGATCTTACAAGTTCCCCTTTTATTTCACACCGTCGGGATCCATAAGCAAAAGAATCATGATATCAACGGAATATAAGTGCAATGTTGAAAGCATTCCCCATAATATTCTCGGAATTGGACGGGACAAAAGCCAAAGTTACTATTTTCCCGGAAGACTCACGGAGCCAGAAGGAGAGCCGGAGGGGGGCCACACCACCCCTAGGCGCGGGTCCACCTAGGCCACGCCAGGGAATGGTGTGGGCCCCCTGGCCGCCCACCGACCTTGCCCTCTGGCCTATTAGAAGCCTCCCGATGCGTAAACCCTAAATCATCAATCAGAAATCCATGAAAAGTTCCGCAGCGCCGCCGCCACCGAAGGGGAGATTCGGGGGACAGAAAGTCTCTGTTCCGGCACCCTGTCGGGCCGAGGAAGTGCCCTCGGAGCCATCTCCATCGATCTCCACCGCCATCTCCATCACCATTGCTGATTCCCATGATGAGGAGGGAGTAGTTCTCTCTCGAGGCTAAGGGTTCTACTAGTAGCTATGTGTTCATCTCTCTCTCTATGCATGATCATATTGTGATCATGAGCTTTGTAATCAAGTAGATCTACCTTGCTACTCAAGTGCTTTAATAGATCTCTGCTCTCCCCATGTGTGTGAAAGTGACAGCGTGCTCACCATGGTGGCACTTAGGCTAGAGATTACAAATACTTGTTATGAGTTATATTTGGAGTTGGATGTCTCTATGAAATTGTGGTGTTTGTTGGAACCATCTAGTGCTCAAGGTGACAGTGTGGGGTTTTCTAGATGGGAAAGACTTACTTTGAGGTGTGCTATTATAGCCCTACCAACGATTAGAGTGTCCAACGGAGAGTAGTTCAACGTAGTATCATAAAGAGAAGATATTTATATGAGAGTGTTCACTAGTGAAAGTATGATCCCTAGGCCTTGTTTCTTAGCATTGAAACACCGTTTGCAATTAGATCTGTTACATGTTTGCTTGCTTCCATCTTTATTTCAGTTTGCCTTTAGTCTTTTCCACGCCATCAAGCTATCTTCTATCACCGTTACAACTTATAATTATCTATATCACTTGTATTTCACTATCTCTTCGCCGAAATAGTGCACCTATACACCTGACAAGTGTATTGGGTGTGTTGGGGACACAAGAGACTTCTTGTATCTTGATTGCAGGGTTGCTTGAGAGGGGATACCTTTAACCACTTCCTCCCTGAGTTTGATTATCCTTGGGGTGATCCACTTAAGGGAAAACTTGCTGCTGTTCTACAAACCTCTGCACTTGGAGACCCAACAACTGTCTACAAGAATACAAGTGCGTAGACATCAAGCTATTTTCTGGTGCCGTTGCCGGGGAGGTAAGGTAAAAGGTATTCACACCGGAGGATTAAAGAAGAAGAACCTCCCATGGCAAAGGCCTATTTTCTGGTGTGAGTACTCGAAGTTATTTCCTTTAGATTCTGCAATTTTATCTTTTTGTTTCTTGTTTTCACTAGTTAGGCTTAATGGAAAACAACAACAAAATTAGAGAGCTTTATAGTATTTATCTTGAGTTAGGACATGAAGTGTTTGAAGAGAAAATTAAAAAACCTATGGAACTTTATTTGCATGCTAATAGCAATGTTGTTAGTATGAATTCTTTGGACACCATTATTGCTAATGCTATGGAAAAGTCTAAGCTTGGGGAAGCTGGTTCTTATGAAAATGATCTTTTTAGTCCCCCAAGCATGGAGGAGAAAGTTTACTTTGATGATACTATGCCTCCAATATATGATGATTACAATTATGAATATGATATTTTCAGTCCACCTACTATTGAGGAGGAAATTTATTATGATTACAATATGCCTCCTATATTTGATGATTATGGTGATGAAAATAATAATGATAGCTATTTTGTTGAATTTGCTCCCACTACAATCAATAAGAATGACTATGTGGGGAGTATTAATTCTTTTATGCATATGGCTCATGATAAGAATGTTTCTTGTGATAGTTATATTGTTAATTTTATTCGTGATGCTACTGAAAGTTTTTATGAGAGAGGGAAACATAGTTTTATGTATCTCAACATTATTAAATTTCTCCTCCTTATGTTGAAAGTCTTGAAGTTGCACCTGTTTTGCTTTTCTATGCTTGTTGTTTTGTGCTTTCATGACTTGTTTCTTTACAAGATTCCTATGCATAGGAAGTGGGTTAGACTTAAATGTGTTTTGAATTTGCTTCTTGATGCTCTCTTTTACTTCAATTCATATTTCCTATGTGAGCATCTTCTCAAAATATCATGCCTAACTTAAAGGCATTAAAGAAAAGTACTTATTGGGAGATAACCCAAAAGTTTTAGATGAGTCTTGGAGGTTATTACTTCTTCAGTAATAACCGCTCCTTATCCTTTTTATTTGCTTTTTGTGCCAAGAGTAACCTCTAATGAGAGAGAAGTAATGATTGGGAAAGTTGTTGTCCCGAAACAGATTTTTGTGCTTCACCGTAAAATTTCGTGTAAAATCTCTGAACGTCTTTTTGAGGCGTGATTTTTTTGCTTCTGCCCCAGGTTGTTATCTAACTTTCGTTAGTTCAAAACTTTTCGATTTGAGCAACAGAAGGTATTCGAAAAAAAATTCTTTACCTACTGGTCTTTTTTGACAGATTTCTTCCATTTTCTGCATTTGCTTCTTGTTGGTTCCTTTTTGAGTTCTTTTGGGGAATTGAGCTTTTTGAGGGAAGTGCTACAGTAGCTAGTGTTCTAATGGAAGTTTATTTGGTGTTAGAACTGAACCTTAAGACCTATTATCTTGAGTTCACTAATGTTGCTAATAAAGATTGTGTGAAGTTTTGTATGAAGGAAAATTTTCAGGTGTATGGAAGGAATGAGTAATGAGATGAAGGATGGACTAAAGCTCAAGCTTGGGGATGCCACACGTGTCACCCCAAGAAATATCCAATAAGTACAAGCGTCAAATCTTGGGGATGCCCAAGGCATCCCCTTCTTCATCAATAAAAATCCCAGGTTTCTTCCAAACGCTTCATTTTTATTGTTTCATGCACAGTTGTGTTGTTCTTGGAGCGTCTTCTTTTTTGTTTTCGTTTTCGTTTTTAGTTTGCTTGGTTTTCTTAGTTTGCTTAATAAATTGGTTGGATCTGCTCTTGCATACATTGGTTTTCAAATAGTTTGGTTTGGTTTGGAAAAGAGTAGGAAAGCTCGTGCTTAAGTGGTAAAGAGAGTTTGTCTTTTTGACTATGGCCTATGCTTTGTCATTCCATGCTTGATATTGTTTTGGCTTTATGCTTAGTATTCTTTGTTGTAGCATGACTTGTTATAAACAATGAGATTGCTTAATGTGCCTTGGATGAATCATGCGTTGTTTTAGCATATTAAAGCATAGTATAGTGGTATTCTCCTTTGATGCTTTATTTGGGTTGACTTGGCACATGCTCACACCATGTTATGACTATCTCAAGTCACCATAGCCTTTATGATCCTTTAGTTTTCAACTTGTAGTATCACTTTATGCTTTGATCAATGATGTTTTGTCACGCTGCATGATTATGGCCACTATTGCTCTTTTAGTTTGTCGCTCCCAGTCTTTTGCTAGCCTCCACAACCAAGTATGAGTTTCACTCATGCATCCAACTCCTTAAACCAAGTTATTCCAAAGAGTCCACCATACCTACCTACTAGCTTATGTTATTCCAAGTATATTCATGCTTTTGTTTACCTTCCAAATTAAACTTGTTATGAGAAAACTAGTGATTAAAGCTCTCACGAACTTGATGGCACACTTTACTTTTCTTGCCCTTAATAAACTTGAACGATTGTGTTGTCTATGTTGTATATGCTTGCACTTATTTGTTGGGTATTAGCAGAACCATGCTGTCATGGGGAACGCTTTCAACATTCCACTTGGTACTTGTACCTAGTTGATATCTTGCTCTTTTGTATATGGATGTCGTCGGTGTGAAATGAAAGGGGACCTTGTAAGTCCATGGAGTTATGTATATGTGTTAGAGAAACGCCTGGGCCGCTGGTCTAATCCATGCTGACATGGTGGAAACCTGCAGCGTAACCATAATGAGCTGTCTATGAAGCATTCTTCTTATAAAAAAGAGTCCTATATTGAGAAAAAAAGAGAAAACGGAAAAAAAGAGATATTATGAAAAGAGGAAAGAGATAAAAAAGCACCATATTCCCATGGTAAATAAGAAGATTGCTGAGATGCTCATTGTCTGCTTGCCTTGTCATTTTGATATGGGGATTCTTCCGTATCATCGGGCAAGGGGTACGCCGTTGGCGATTCTCTATGATACACATGTACTTATGATGACAAGAAATTACTGGTGACTAAACTTGAGTAGCATGAGGAGCGGCCCTCGTATTCAAGAGACATGAGATTTCCAACTTATACTTTGTCAAGCATATACTTCATAGTTTGTTCACTTTAACCTTAATCACTTCAAGATGCTTATGATAGGGGTAATAAGAGCTGAAAGCTATTAAGTACCATAATTTTTGGAAGCTCTTTACGAAACTTGAATCCCTACTTCCTTTTATAAAAAGACCTTTCTTTCACCATTATATTGAGTTTCCACCTTCTATCTTTATGCACCTACTTTGAGAGCATAGTGTCCATTCTTAGTTCTATGTGCATTGTCCCAAGACTAGTTGATTGATGCATACCTTGATATTGCTTGTTTTAAACTATTTGTATCTAGTCACTCTTATGAACTTTGAAGGTGTCCTATGCATTTATATTTGCTACTCTATTGAGGGACAAGTTGAATACTATTATGCTATGTTTTCTTTATGTGAAACAAACAAACGTCTTACAAAGCATTGTTATTCATGAATCTTTTGTTTGTGCCTTTTCATGTTGCATCATAGTTTCTTTGTCTTATTGCTAGAACCCCCTTCTTTCATGTTATCATTGAAGTACTATGATCCCAGCCTTGAATGTTTTACAAATACTTTGATCAAGTTTATGATGGTGCATGTCACCTCAAAAATTATTCTTTCTTTTTATCACTTACCTACTCGAGGACGAGCAGGAGTTAAGCTTGGGGATGTTGATACATTGCAAATGTATCTATAATTTTGGATGCTCCATGCTTGGTTTTATATACTTTCTTATGTTTTGTCCACACTTTGGAGTACTTTTCATATGATTTCTTGGACTAACCTATTAACAAGATGCGATAGTGCGAGTTGCCTGTTTTCTGCTGTTTTTGGTTCCAGGAAGTCAGAAAATGAATATTCTCGGAATTGGACGGGACAAAAGCCAAAGTTACTATTTTCCCGGAAGACTCACGGATCCAGAAGGAGAGCCGGAGGGGGGCCACAGGGTGGCCACACCACCCCTAGGGGCGGGTCCACCTAGGCCGCGCCAGGGCATGGTGTGGGCCCCCTGGCCGCCCACCGACCTTGCCCTCTGGCCTATAAGAAGCCTCCCGATGCGTAAACCCTAAATCATCAATCAGAAATCCACGAAAAGTTCCGCAGCGCCGCCGCCAATGAAGGGGAGATTCGGGGGACAGAAAGTCTCTGTTCCGGCACCCTGCTGGGCCGGGGAAGTGCCCCCGGAGCCATCTCCATCGATCTCCATCGCCATCTCCATCACCATTGCTGATTACCATGATGAGGAGGGAGTAGTTCCCTCTCGAGGCTAAGGGTTCTACCGGTAGCTATGTGTTCATCTCTCTCTCTATGCATGATCATATTATCATGAGCTTTGTAATCAAGTAGATCTATCTTGCTACTCAAGTCTTTAATAGATCTCTGCTCTCCCCATGTGTGTGAAAGTGACAGCGTGCTCACCATGGTGGCACTTAGGCTAGAGATTACAAATACTTGTTATGAGTTATATTTGGAGTTGGATGTCTTTATGAAATTGTGGTGTTTGTTGGAACCATCTAGTGCTCAAGGTGACAGTGTGGGGTTTTCTAGATGGGAAAGACTTACTTTGAGGTGTGCTGTTATAGCCCTACCAACGATTAGAGTGTCCAACAGAGAGTAGTTCAACATAGTATCATAAAGAGAAGATATTTATATGAGAGTGTTCACTAGTGAAAGTATGATCCCTAGGCCTTGTTTCTTAGCATTGAAACATCGTTTGCAATTAGATCTGTTACATGTTTGCTTGGTTCCATCTTTATTTCAGTTTGCCTTTAGTCTTTTCCACGCCATCAAGCTATCTTCTATCACCGTTACCACTTATAATTATCTATACCACTTGTATTTCACTATCTCTTCGCCGAACTAGTGCACCTATACACCTGAAAAGTGTATTGGGTGTGTTGGGGACACAAGAGACTTCTTGTATCTTGATTGCAGGTTTGCTTGAGAGGGGATACCTTTGACCACTTTCTCCCTGAGTTTGATAAACCTTGGGGTGATCCACTTAAGGGAAAACTTGCTCCTGTTCTACAAACCTCGGCACTTGGAGGCCCAACAACTGTCTACAAGAATAGAAGTGCGTAGACATCAAGCTATTTTCTGGTGCCGTTGCCGGGGAGGTAAGGTAAAAGGTATTCACACCGGAGGATTAAAGAAGAAGAACCTCCCATGGCAAAGGCCTATTTTCTGGTGTGAGTACTCGAAGTTATTTCCTTTAGATTCTGCAATTTTATCTTTTTGTTTCTTGTTTTCACTAGTTAGGCTTAATGGAAAACAACAACAAAATTAGAGAGCTTTATAGTATTTATCTTGAGTTAGGACATGAAGTGTTTGAAGAGAAAATTAAAAAACCTATGGAACTTTATTTGCATGCTAATAGCAATGTTGTTAGTATGAATTCTTTGGACACCATTATTGCTAATGCTATGGAAAAGTCTAAGCTTGGGGAAGCTGGTTTTTATGAAAATGATCTTTTTAGTCCCCCAAGCATGGAGGAGAAAGTTTACTTTGATGATACTATGCCTCCAATATATGATGATTACAATTATGAATATGATATTTTTAGTCCACCTACTATTGAGGAGGAAATTTATTATGATTACAATATGCCTCCTATATTTGATGATTATGGTGATGAAAATAATAATGATAGCTATTTTGTTGAATTTGCTCCCACTACAATCAATAAGAATGACTATGTGGGGAGTATTAATTCTTTTATGCATATGGCTCATGATAAGAATGTTTCTTGTGATAGTTATATTGTTAATTTTATTCATGATGCTACTGAAAGTTATTATGAGAGAGGGAAACATGGTTTTATGTATCTCAACATTATTAAGTTTCCCCTCCTTATGTTGAAAGTCTTGAAGTTGCACCTGTTTTGCTTTTCTATGCTTGTTGTTTTGTGCTTTCATGACTTGTTTCTTTACAAGATTCCTATGCATAGGAAGTGGGTTAGACTTAAATGTGTTTTGAATTTGCTTCTTGATGCTCTATTTTACTTCAATTCATATTTCCTATGTGAGCATCTTCTCAAAATATCATGCCTAACTTAAAGGCGTTAAAGAAAAGTACTTATTGGGAGATAACCCAAAAGTTTTAGATGAGTCTTGGAAGTTATTACTTCAGTAATAACCGCTCCTTATCCTTTTTATTTGCTTTTTGTGCATAGGAAGGGGGACATGCGCCACCACATGGTGTGGCCAGCCCCTGGCCCCTCTCCATCTCGTCTTCTGGCTCCGTGAGTCTTCCGGTAAAATATTGACTTTGGCTTTTGTCCGGTCCAATTCCGAGAATATTCATTTTCTGACTTTTCTGGAACCAAAAACAGAAGAAAACAGGCAACTGGCACTGTGGCATCTTGTTAATAGGTTAGTTCTGGAAAATGTATAAAAACACTAGTGACGTATAAAACAAGCATGGAACATCAAAAATTATAGATATGTTTGCAACATATCAAACCCTAGTGACAAAAGGGGTAGTACGAATGTATGTGAGGGATTTACTTGGGATTAACAGTGACGTCACCATGCATATAATTAGTTCTCTTTCTTCTATGGACGAGACTAGTAGGTTATTGCTATAAGCGGTTGTGGAGGCAATAACAATTATGGATGCATGCTGACTCGTGTATTAGCGAGCTCGTTGGGGAACCCCAAGAGGAAGTTTCCATCAGTTATGAAACCAAGGTTATCAATCCAGTAGGAGCAAGGAAACACCCCAAAGGTGAAGCTAGCTGAACTTTGGTAGAGCGCACTACCGGTGCCAGCAGCAATGTGGAGACCTGCACAACACAACCCCAGAACTCTGTCCCCAACTTGCGATGAGGTTGTCAATCTCACCGTTTTTGCTGAAAACAAAGGATTAAACATATTGAATGGAAGGAAGTAATAGTTTTCAAAAAGTAAACACAAAGCAGTAAACAGATTGTAGATTGAATGTAAAAGAAAGGACTGAGGTCCATAGTTCACTAGAGGTGGCACTCCTTAAGATAGATAACATGCTGGGTGAACAAATTACAGCGAGGCAATTGACAAACATCGAGAAAGCATACAAGCATATACTAATCATCTTGACTCCTTTGAGACTTGATTGGCCATTACAGCATTATACATAGACCCCCATCCAACTGCATCTATGACTAATAATCCACCTTCAGGTTATCATCCGACCCCCCTCCAGTATTAAGTTGCAAGCAATAGATTATTGCATTACGAATTGCTTGTAAAGTAAACAATATGATTGTTCTATGAACAAAGGATTGTTGTTTTCTCCCTAGTAGAAATAGCACATCTAGTACCTTAGAGATTTCTGTCACTTCCCCAGATTACCAGAGGCATAAACCCACTATCGAGCATAAATACTAACTATTGGAGTTGCTAGCATCTACCTGGCCAAGATAGCTGCTAACAACGGAAAACATGCAAGATCACAAATAACAAAGACATGATACAATCAATAATCAATCTGAAATAGCATCTCAATATCCATCGGATCCTCACAAACACAACATGCAGAATTACAAATAGATGATCTTGATCATGAACGGAGCTCACAAGATCTAAACATGATAGCACAAAGGAGGAGAACCAGCCATCTAGCTACTACATGGACCCGTAGTCCAGAGATGAACTACTCACGCATCACACCGGAGGCTTGCATGATGATGAAGAAGGCCTCCAAGGTGAATTCCCCTCTCCGGCAGGGTGCCAGGAAGAGCTTCAGATCCCTCCCGATCTAGGGATGGAGATGACGGCGGCTACAGACTCTTTCATGGAATTTTGATTGGGTACTTAGGGTTTCCGTATTAGAGGCAATATATAGGCGAAAGGAGAGGCTGAGGGGGTGCTTGGGTGGCCAGACCACCCCCTGGCGCGGGCCAGGCCTGGCCGCGCCCCAACCCCTCTCCGTCTCGTATTCTGGCTCCGAGTGTCCCCCGGTAAAATAATAACTTTGGCTTTTGTCCCGTCCAATTCCAAGAATATTCATTTTCTGACTTCCTGGAACCAAAAACAGCAGAAAATAGGCAGCTGGCACTATGGCTCTTGTTAATAGGTTAGTCCAAGAAATCATATGAAAAGTACTCCAAAGTGTGGACAAAACACAATAAAGTAGATAAAACCAAGAATGGAACATCAAAAATTATAGATACATTTGCAATGTATCAACATCCCCAAGCTTAACTCTTGCTCGTCCTCGAATAGGTAAGTGATAAAAAGAAAGAATAATTTTTGAGGTGACATGCTCCATCATAAACTTGATCAAAGTATTTGTAAAACATTCAAAGCTGGGATCGTAGTACTTCAATCATAGCATGAAAGACAAAGTTCTAGCAATAAGACAAAGAAACTATGTTGCAACATGAAAAGGCACAAACAAAAGATTCATGAATAACAATGCTTTGAAAGACGTTTTTTTGTTTCACATAAAGAAAACATAGCATAATGGCATTCAGCTTGTCCCTCATAGAGTAGCAAACATAACTGCATAGGACACCTTCAAAGTTCATAAGAGTGACTAGATACAAATAGTTTAAAACAAGCAATATCAAGTTATGCATCAATCAACTAGTCTTGGGACAATGCACATAGAACTAAGAATGGCCACTATGCTCTCAAAGTAAGTGCGTAAAGATAGAAGGTGGAGACTCAATATATATAAGTGGAAGAAAGGCCTTCATAGAAGGAAGCAGAGATTCAACTTTCATAAAGAGCTTCCAAAAATTATGGTACTTATAGCTTTCAGATCTCATTGCCCCCATCATAAGCATATTGAAGTGATTAAGGTTAAAGTGAACAAACTATTGTGTACATGCTTGATGAAGTATAAGTTAGAAATCTCATGTCCCTTGAATACGAGGGCCGCTCCTCATGCTACTCAAGTTTAGTCATCGGTAAGTTCTTGTCATCGTAAGTACATGTGTATCATAGAGAACCGCCAACGGGGTACCCCTTGCCCGATGATACGGAAGAATCCCCATATCAAAATGACAAGGCAAGAAGACAATGAGCATCTCAGCAATCTTCTTATTTACCATGGGAATATGGTGCTTTTTCTCTCTTTCCTCTTTTTTCATATCTCTTTTTTTCTTTTTCTCTTTTTTCTCAATATTTGATTCTTTTTTATAAGAAGAATGCTTCATAGATAGCTCATTATGGTTACGCTTCAGGTGTCCACCATGACAGCATGGATTAGACCGGCGGCTCAGGCGTTTCTCTAACACACATACATAACTCCATGGACTTACAAGCTCCCCTTTCATTTCACACCGACGACATCCATAGACAAAAGAGCATGATATCAACTAGGTACAAAGTACCCGTGCAATGTTGAAAGCGTTCCCCATGATAGCATGGTTCTACTAATTCCCAACAAATAAGTGCAAGCATATACAACATAGACGACACAATGGTTCAAGTTTATTAAGGGCAAGAAAAGTAAAGCGTGCCATCAAGTTTGTGAGAGCTTTAATCACTAGTTTTCTCATAACAAGTTTAATTTGGAAGGTAAACAAAAACATGAATATACTTGGAATAGCATAAGCTAGTAGGTAGGTATGGTGGACTCTTTGGAATAAATTGGTTTAGGGAGTTGGATGCATGAGTGGAACTCATACTTGTTTGCGGAGGCTAGCAAAAGACTGGGAGCGACAAACTAAGAGAGCAATAATGGCCATAATCATGCAGAGCGACAAAACATCATTGATCAAAGCATAAAGTGATACTACAAGTTGATCAAAGAATAAAATCTCTCTTTTCAGGGTCCTCAATTTCTTTAAGTTTGAGAAACATTACTTGCATTAAGGGGTTAAGGTTAACAAACCTAGCTTCCAACATGTGAACTAAAGAAGCTGCAGCAATCTCATAGTTTGGAGCAAGTTCTGCAAGGGATCTATCCTCAATATCCTCATGTTTACTAACATGATTGAAGAAATCTTCAATATTATCTTTTCCAATTATAGAACCACTGCCTATTGAAAGGTCTTTAAGTGTGAATTTAGGGATCAACATGGTGAGCTAAGGAAGAGGTACAACTAAAGGAGACTTAATTTTGTGTGTGTTTTTAAATAAGAAAGCAAACTTGTAGAACTATTTTTTGTGTGTTTTGATAAATTAACAAGCAAACAAAGCAGAAAGAAACTAAGAAAAATAAAAATAACAAAGTAAAAAGATTGGTTATGAGGGACTCCCCTTGTGAAGATGTCCTTGACTCCCCAGCAACGGTGCCAAAAAATACTTGCTGACTCGTGTACTAACGAGCTCGTTGGGGAACCCCAAGAGGAAGGTATGATGAGCACAGCAGTAAGTTTCCCTCAGTTATGAAACCAAGGTTATTAATCCAGTAGGAGCAAGGAAACACCCCAAAGGTGAAGCTAGCTGAACTTTGGCAGGGCGCACTACCGGTGCCAGCAGCAACGTGGAGACCTGCATAACACAACCACAGAACTCTGTCCCCAACTTGTGATGAGGTTGTCAATCTCACCAGTTTTGCTGAAAACAAAGGATTAAACGTATCGAATGGAAGGAAGTAATAGTTTGTAGAAAGTAAACACAAAGCAGTAAACAATTTGTAGATTGAATGTAAAAGAAAGGACCGGGGTCCATAGTTCACTAGAGGTGGCTCTCCTTAAGATAGATAACATGCTGGGTGAACAAATTACAGCGGGGCAATTGACAAACATCGAGAAAGCATACAAGCATATACTAATCATCTTGACTCCTTTGAGACTTGATTGGGCATTACAACATTATACATAGACCGCCATCCAACTGCATCTATGACTAATAATCCACCTTCAGGTTATCATCCAAACCCCCTCCAGTATTAAGTTGCAAGCAACAGATTATTGCATTACAAATTGCGGTAAAGTAAACAATACGATTGTTCTATGAACAAAGGATTGTTGTTTTCTCTCTAGTAGCAACATCACATCTAGTACCTTAGAGATTTCTGTCACTTCCCCAGATTACCAGAGGCATGAACCCACTATCGAGCATAAATACTAACTCTTGGAGTTGCTAGCATCTACTTGGCCAAGATAGCTACTAACAACGGAAAGCATGCAAGATCACAAATAACAAAGACATGATAGAATCAATAATCAATCTGAAATAGCATCTCAATATCCATCGGATCCCCGCAAACACAACATGCAGAATGATGATCTTGATCATGAACGGAGCTCACAAGATCTAAACATGATAGCACAAAGGAGGAGAACCAGCCATATAGCTTTTACATGGACCCATAGTCCAGAGATGAACTACTCACGCATCACACCGAAGGCTCGCATGATGATGATGAAGGCCTCCAGGGTGAATTCCCCTCTCCGGCAGGGTGCCGAGAAGAGCTTCAGATCCCTCCCGATCTAGGGATGGAGATGATGGCGGCTACAGACTCTTTCGTGGAATTTTGATCAGGTACTTAGGGTTTCTGTATCAGAGGCAATATATAGGCGGAAGGAGAGGTCGAGGGAGTGCCTAGGGCGGCCAGACCACCCCCTGGCGCGGGCCAGGCCTGGCCACGCGACTAGGTGGTGTGGCCGGGCCCTAGCCCCTCTCCATCTCGTATTCTGGATCCAAGTGTCCCCCTATAAAATAATAACTTTGGTTTTTGTCTCGTCCAATTCCAAAAATATTCATTTTCTGACTTCTTGGAACCAAAAACAACAGAAAACAGGCAGCAGACACTGTGGCTCTTGTTAATACTTTAGTCCAAGAAATCATATGAGAAGTACTCCAAAGTGTGGCCAAAACACAAGAAAGTAGATAAAACCAAGCATGGAACATCAAAAATTATAGATACATTTGTAATGTATCAATGCACTACCCACATATAATTTATCTTGCTCTAACAATTACATGCACACTTTATCTTTATCTTTTATTCCCATCAGATGTTTTGCACAGCTACAGGTGAAACCGAACGCCCTAGGCATTTCTCTCCATCATCGACAACAACAAAAAGACGCAAACTCTTGGTCCGGTAAAAACACAAAAGGAATTCTAAAACTCTCGAAGGTCCGTTAAAGTAAATTCACTACGCATCTGCTTCTCGAGGATTCGATAAACCTAGGTCTACTAGGGAAAAAGAAGCTATACTACATCCGTAATCTGGATCGAAGGTATCAACCCTTTTTCTAGCACCGTTGCCGGGGAAGCAATAGCTACCCTGGTGAGGTTAGTAGGAACCTGGTAGTTGTAATTCTTGTTTTTACTTTTTAGTTTGCTTTCAGTCTTTATTTGAAAAACCAAAAAAATTAGTTAGTCTTTAAATTCTTGCATTTACTATTATAAGTCTTTGTTTAAGAAAACCCCAAAACATAGGAACTATGGCTGAAAATAAGCTTGGGAAGTTTGCTACTCCCAACAATGATTATTTGCTTACTCCTATTACTCAACCAGCAATTGCTGCTGATGACTATGAAATTAAGCCCCATTATTTAAGTTTGGTTCAACAGAATCAATTTGGAGGCTCTGTTGTTGAGGACACAGGTATGCACTTAAATACTTTCACTGAAATATGTGGTATGATGCGCATAAAAGATGTTGACCCTGATGTGGTCAAATTGCGTTTATTTCATTTCTCTCTTAGAGGAAGAGCAAAAGAATGGTTGCTATCTTTGCCTAGAAATACTATTACATCATGGGTGAAATGCACTTCTTTATTTATGACTAAATTTTTCCCACCTACAAAGACTATGCAACTTAGATCCAATATTACTGGTTTTACACAGGAAGAGCGTGAGCCACTAGCGCTTCCATGAGAGAGGATGAAAGAATGCTTAAGAAACTGTCCAAGCCATGGGATGGAAGATTGGTTAATCCTCCATTTATTTTATAATGCTCTTAATCCTGCGTCTTAGTCTAGGCTTGATAGTGCAGCTGGAGGAATATTCATGGGTAAAAATATTACCAAAGCAAAGCAGCTGCTAGACAATATGCAAGCAAACCATGCCCAATGGCACGTGGAAAGATCAAATACAAAGAAGGTGAACTCCGTCTCACCACAAGAAAATGAAGAACTCAATGCTAAGTTGGATGATCTCATATTAGTCATAAAAGGTAAGGAAAACTAGGTAAGAGCTACCCAGAAACAAATATTGAAGAAATAGACTTCATAGCTCGTAATGATTATAACCCTGCTTGGAAGAAGAATTATAATCCTAACTTTCAGTAACACTATTCTAATCCTGCAGGTAACTCTAATAATAATATGGGAACTAGTAATGGTAGTCTCCAAGAAACACTTAATTCTTTTATAGACTTAGAAAATGAACAAAACAATATTCTTGTTAAAATAACGGAGAACCATGATGCTATGCTTGGTAAATTATCTAACCAAGATGTAAGTTTGAGAAATGATTTGCAGGCCCTCCAAGAAAGAACAAGGATATTTGAGGCACTGCTAGGTAAGATAACCGAGAGTCAAACTCTCATTCTAGCTAAATTTGCAGGAAATGCTAAGCCCAATCCTGTTGAAAACCTCAAGATGATGAGGATCCAAAGAGAGGAGCCTGAAGAACTTGATTATAGTAATGCTCCTTCACCAAGTTACATCGTTGAAGATCTTGTGAAAAGGATCAACGTAAATATTCCGGTAAGTGAAGGAAATGAGGAAGCTATGTACCAACACTTCGTTAATCAGGTAGCAATAAAGGTAGTATACATTAAAGGTTATCCTGCTCTTATTGATTTTGTTATTGTTGACATGTTTGAAGATGCTACTACTCCTATTATACTAGGTCGTCCTTTCTTAAGAACTATTAAGGCTTTGATTAATCTACATGAAGGGAACATGAAGCTTCAATTGCCTTCGCAGGATCATCTTGTTATTCATTTCCCCAGGAAGAAGAAAGCCAAACATGATGAAAAGGAGGCCATCACTTTGAAGGTCAACTATTTCGGAGTGGGTGTTCCACTCATCTGGCCTAAGTGAGCAACATTGAGGTCAAGCTATTGACCATAAAAGAGCGCTTCATGGGAGGCAACCCATGTGAAATAAATGTTTGAGTTAAAGCTAAAGTTTAAGTTTATGTTTAATAAAGAGTGCTAGAAAACTCCAATTGAGGAGAAGAAGTTCAGTAGTACTAAAAATCCTGCTTTATACATGTTGTTGTTGGTCGACAATATTTACTGTCATTTTTCTGTCAAAAACAAGGTACTTCACTAAGTTATATGATAAGAAATAGTTTTCGAAGAAACAATTTTTTTTGATGCATACGGAAGGTTTAACGACCAACTATACGGCGGGAATAAAAATTCCGGCCGTATAGTTCTGGTCATACAGATATTTTTGCCATCAACAATTTTTTCTTTCGTATGTACTGATTGTTTAACGACCAACTGTACGCTAGGAATAAAAATTTCGGCTGTATAGCTTTGGTCGTATAGATATCGATGCTTTCGTACAAATTCTTTTCCAGGAACAGACGGTTTGATGACCAACTATATGGTGGGAACATATTGTTCCAGCCATATAGTTCTGGCTGTATAGCTGCACTGCCAGGTGGAAACCCTAAGATTTTGATAGAAGGCCAACTATACGACAGGAACACAATGTTCCGGACGTATAGTTCCGCCCGTATAGTTGCGTCTGACCACAAAAACGCCACGGGAGGTACCTCCAACCCCAAAACTTCAATCTTTTTCTCTCTTCTACCTCCAAACTCTCTCAAAACCTCAAGAGATCTTCACCTCTACTCAATTTCGTTCGATTTCCTCGCACACAAGTGATCTAGGTATGTTTCTCCTCTAATCCTCCAATTACTTTTTGCAAATTCATTTTTGATCTATTGTCATTATCAATCTAGGGTGAGACCTACTATGAACTAATTGCCATGATTCTCTTGCCTAGATTATTATTTTGAGGGGATTCTTTAGTGTGATATGATGAGAAACATGTTACACTTATTATTGTTGGATCAAAAAGTTTTATTTTTTTGTCTTCCTTTATTGTTTTAGATGATGAACACAAGGAGCCAAACTCATGCTAATTCCGCTGCTAGCGCTTCTCGGGCTGTCACTCAAGAATGCATGGGGATACGGTTCAGGGATGAGCTCCAACATGATCACTTCAATAGGATCAAGAACCGCGAAGTGAAGGTAACCAAGTGGGCTTTCCCCATTATATTGAACCAACTCGGTATTTCTGATGACTTCAATTTACTTTGCAATAGAGCTGGCCTACAAAACTTTGTGTACAATGATGTGCCTACTTATTGCCGGTTAACCATTGAATTCCTAAGTTTGATTTGTTACAAAGCACTGTTAAACTATGGCAAGGAGAGGACACGATTTCTTTCCGACTTATGAACAACAACTACACTTTAACACTAGATGAATGGTGCACATGTTTTAATTTCCCAAACAATGATGTTAATGCCTTATGTGCATCTTTTACTGGCTTAGACCCTTCCCCTACACAATATTATAATGGAATAAGTTTCACTACTATAGTAAGCAAGGGGAAGAATATTCAACATCCTGCAATTCCCTATTTGTTCCATGTTATTGCTAACACCTTGCAGGCACGTAACGAGTTCACAAGACTCAATGAGGAGGACATATTAGTCCTCGCAAAAGCTACTTACACCAACTGTGATTTTTCACTCAACTTGGGTGCAATCCTTGTGCGCTACCTAGAGCACCAATCCTCCCAAAGCCAAGGACCAATCACAGGTGGAGGCGTTATCACCGTGCTTGCCATTTCCCTAGGCATCGACCTAGGTGAGTTGCAACTCTGTGCTAGGTGAGCGATGTATTGGTTTCTCTACTTTAAAGGCTTGTGGAATGCTCACTAGGAGAGGTGATGTTTATTACTTGCATATTGCTGGAGCTGGGTGTCTCTACCCTGCTCCTATGTCTAATGTCTTTTTTCTATCGAGGAAGGATGTTTGCTATATGACTTGCAGGTTGAGCAACACCAACCCGAGAAGGAGATTCCGGATGAGGATGAGGAGCAAGAAGAGGAGAAAGAAGTTCCTTATAAAGAGGAGCAGCCATCAACCCGGTTCGCTACATACCAAGACTTCCAAGAACTTGGAGGGACCGTGGAGAGGATGCATAGCCTCTATTTGAACCTTCGAGGAACAACTAGTAATTTATCAACTCAATTTGCAAACTGGAGTAATGAATTTTTCCCGCCACCACAATGATTTGAAGGGCTTGCAAAAGCCTAAGCTTGGGGAAGTTTCCTCATGTATCTTTATTTGGCGTTCCTTTGCTTTTATTTATTTCGAGGTTATGTTTTAAATTTGAGTTTATAAGCACCCATGTTGGTTTCCCCAACACTTTATTTTAGCTCTTTTTATTTGCTTTCGAGATTTTCTAGCCATTCTTTGTCGCCAATTTTCTATTCTTTAAATTCCCTCTCTTGAAAACAACAAAAAGATTTATCCATTTTTCTTTATTTTCCCTCTTTCTTTTCTTTCCGCCTTGAGGTTCTCATGTATTCGCAGGAGAGTGATCAACTTCGAGTTTCCAAGAAACAAATAAAAAACAAAGAGAGAAGTGGAACCAAACATGAGAGGTATGCCTTATGACTCCCCACTTTTGAAATTTGAGAAACCCATGCTAGTTAGTAGTAAATGTTGAGATATTATATTAGTGGAGTGAGTCTTTGTATTGTAGTAAGATTTTGTTTGCATGGGTATTTAGTTGGATACATTTTGTTCCAACTCTCGTAATTAACCAAGTCTTGCCTAAAAATTTACTAAACAATTGTAATAAGAAAAAGTCTCACAATTGAAGGATTGGGTGTTGTAGTGTTTAGTCCTGAAGGCTTATTTCTAGAGACACTCAACACCACTAAAAATGTTGATTGACTTGATAACTCTATTTAAAAAGATTTGTTCGATTGAATTAACATTTAGCGGTTTTTGTGAGCATGCCAAAGTTTGATTTGTTAATCATAAGAATGATATAACTTTATGCGTGTCAAACTTCATGGGATGCCAACATCTCCGCTAGCCTACGAACGATCTTCATGGAGGAAACTCCTAGATTTTGGCTATGAGTTGATTGAACACATGTAGCATCAATGCTATAGTTTGTAAGATTCTTGGCACTCTCGGGTAGCTGTGTTCATGATGGAATCACTCCTCTGACTATTATGAGTAATCATTATGCAAAAGGAACAAAAACCTTAGTGATGCCACGAGTGTCCATCACAACCCGATAAACTATTTTTTTGGCATGCTCTCAATTACTCAAGAACTGAAATTCTTGAAGGATAATGAATAGAAAAGTAGTGCTTGAAAAGTCTTGATTTATTTATGTGGGAGAATTGAGATACTCTAGTGTATATGCTTTTCATGACAACTCTCACACTCTCAGTTTACATGATTATACTTTATTGTTCAAAGGCAAGCCAATGAGTTGATTACATGACATGGAATAAAGTTTACTCATTTGAATCATCCATGTTAACAATAATTTTGTTGTGCTATAAGGATGCATAAAACCCGTATGATATGCTTGCCATTACTCTATCTATGCTAAAGTTTTTCAGATTTATGAAGTGGAGGAAACATGAGACTATCAATCATGAGTAAGATCATCATCTCGTTATTTTAGTTTAAATGCTGAGTTCCTTTTTGGTTTTGGTTTTCTTGCTCGAGGACGATCAAGTTTAAGCTTGGGGAGGTTGATGGCTTTGAAATTTAACCACCTACGTCCACATTTAAACTGGATATTATTCATATTTTTTATGAAATATCTCTCTGAACCCTGCCACTAATGCCTAATAATCAAAGGGGTATGCAATCCTTTCTGTCTACTTTTCCCTGCATAGATAATGACGTTTGATAATGGGAATCACTACATTAAAGTCAAAGATACGAGATTTCCAACAACCATAAGAAACCAGGAGTCGTGGGTCGGAGGCAGAAGCTTTAACGACCAACTATATGACCGGAACAAAATTCCGACTGTATAGTTCCAGTCGTATAGTTGCCATCAACGCTGCTAGGTCAAACAAAACAACTTTAGTGAAGGGACACCTATATAAAGAAGCCTCGGGCGACGAGAAAACAAGCCTCAAGAGTCCCTTCCCTAGATCATCAGCCGCCAGAGGAATAGACCTAGATCTAATCTCCAAATCCTTCTCCACCACCATAGCCATATTCCACCACTTGTAATAGTAGATCTCTTCTTTGATTTGCGACATTTTAAGACTATTTGCTATCAATCTCATGATTTCCATTACAATGTTTGTGATTGCTGATCTCATCTCTATGTGTGAGTAATTCTCCTTAGGCTAAGGGCTTTGTCCTAGCCATGTAGCTTTTTGTGCATGTTATTTATCATAGATGGGATCATGTATTAGTTTGTATGACATGATGATTATTGTATCCTCTTTTGCCTCAATCTAAGGACTTGTTAGGTACCCAAGACCCCTAGGTTTGAGCCGGGTATAGGGAGTATGAGTAATGACTAATCTGCAGGTTGGGAACCCTAGTGATAGAAGGGGTAGTACGACTGTATGTGAGGGATTTACTTGGGATTAACGGTGACGTTACTATTCATATCATTAGTTCTCTTTCTTCTATGGATGAGACTAGTAGGTTATTGCTATAAGCGGTTGTGGAGGCAATAGCAATTATGGATGCACTACCCACATATAATTTATCTTGCTCTAACAATTACATGCATACTTTATCTTTATCTTTTATTCCCATCAGATGTTTTGCACAGCTACAGGTGAAACCGAACGCCCTAGGCCTTTCTATCCATCCTCGACAACAACAAAAAGACGCAAACTCTTGGTTCGGTAAAAACACAAAAGAAATTCTAAAACTTCCGAAGGTCCGTTAAAGTAACTCCACTACGCATCTGCTTCCCGAGGATTCGATAAACCTAGGTCTACTAGGGAAAAAGAAGCTATACTACATCCATAATCCGGATCGAAGGTATCAACCCTTTTTCTGGCGCCGTTGCCGGGAAAGCAATAGCTACCCTGGTGAGGTTAGTAGGAACCTTGCTAGTTTTAATTCTTGTTTTTAATTTTTAGTTTGCTTTCAGTCTTTATTTAAAAAACAAAAAAATTAGTTAGTCTTTAAATTCTTCCTTTTACTATTATAAGTCTTTGTTTAAGAAAAACCCAAAACATAGAAATTATGGCTGAAAAAAAGCTTGGGGAGTTTGCTACTCCCAACAATGATTATTTGCGTACTCCTATTACTCAGCCAACAATTGCTGCTGATGACTATGAAATTAAGCCCCATTATTTAAGTTTGGTTCAACAGAATCAATTTGGAGGCTCTGTTGTTGAGGACGTAGGTGTGCACTTAAATACTTTCACTAAAATATGTGATATGATGCGCATAAAAGATGTTGACCCCGATGCGGTCAAATTGCGTTTATTTGCTTTCTCTCTTAGAGGAAGAGCAAAAGAATGGTTGTTATCTTTGCCTAGAAATACTATTACATCATGGGTAGAATGCACTTCTTTATTTATGAATATTTTTTTTTCATATGGGTGACATAGGTATGATTATTCGGATGCTTATGATTTACTACCCTATACTGGGTAAAGGGCTTCTGGCCCATGAAGATTTTAGATGATAAGCCCAAGGAAGCAACCGACAAAGACTTTGATTGTATTAGGAAAGAGACTATGAACCGACATTGTGTTGGTATTGTAATTACGCGTGTATGAAACCTATCCGCATATAGCTTTGAGACCCGGACTATTATATATAGGACGGGAGAAGCGCAAGCGAGGGTACCAAAAACTCCTAGACAACCTATAATAGTGCGGTTCCCAAATATTCAGGCGACTTTGACTCCAAATTTTTCCTGACATCCGACGAAATCCCCAGCGTGCTCTTTTCCGTGAAACCCCAATTCCATCATCATGGGCATTGCCGAGGTTACCCCTCGTCAATTGGCGTCATCTGTGGGAAACCTGAACGCTGGAACCACGGATTCGGCGGACCGCTCTCCACCAAGCATCAACCTGATGAAAGCAGTTCCACACCCGCCCACTCCTGTAGGTACCCGCCGATTTCAACAACGGATTCGATCTAATCATCCAAAGCTTCCACTTCCAAGTAGAAGACCCGCAAGAACCACTAACTTCGGCCCTGATCACATCAGAACCGTCGATGGAAAAACTTATGCCTACGGCGGTATTAGCATCTTCCGTCGGGTCCTCCAAGGACGCCACCGCACAAATCGAAGCAGGCGAAGAAAGCGAGCAAATCGAGATGGATCTGGGGGACCTTGATGGTCTTTACAACAATCTCTCCTTCGAACCAGACCCACAGCTAACCCCACCACGCAGAGCAAGCCCAGCAAATTCAGAACCCGAAGAAAGCAGCGAAAACGTTGACTTCGGAATAAGGATGGCAAAGATTTACCCAAAACTACAATCTCAGAATACTAATAGTGCATCCTTCGGAGCAGAAGACAACGTCACCAGCCCATGCATAACATGCCATCAAGTGTGCATGGTCAACGGGAACACATCAACACCATGCGACTCTAACGGTAACCCTATCCTCGACCCTAATGATATTTTATCAGATGACAATGCAGGAAATCACAGCAATGAAGGGGACCACGGAAACGAAGGAGAAACGGCGGATAACCGCATAGTCCAAGGAAGAAGCGGAGAGCCACATGAAGGAGAGAGGCGAACTCTTCGGCTACCAGCAGCGTCATGGAAAAGGGCAAGAGAAGCAATTTCGGGAGCAGTCCTGATGACAGCGGACGCTTCACACGAGGATCTATTAGCATATCAATACCTGCTTCATCACAAGAAGAGAGATCTACTCAGGCTGCAAAGGCAACTCGACAAAAGAAAGAGATTAGCCGATGAATCCAGCTTACGACGGGCACAGTTAAGCTCCACCCGAGGATTAGGGAGCATAACGGGAGGAGCACCACCAGGAAGGAGAACATCTCGATTAGCGAATATCCCTAAAGTAGAGAGATGTGGACTCATCCGCGATCTTGATCTATCGTTTATGTCAATCGATCAAGCAGGAAACATCATGGCAAAAACGGCCCAAGCAGCCATCATGGCTGCACAAACATATCTACTCACAACTCAGCCGCACCTGACGATCCCCGTGCGACCCTCCATCGCTCTGCCCTGATGAACCCTGGCATGGTGGGAGCCTCCCTCACAGAAGTAGAGCAAGGGACCACGTGATAGCCCGATAGATCCCCACGCCGTCACAGCAGTCCTCGGCAAGTAGGACACACCCGACGATCTCAATCGCCATGCCAGACACATCTCGTAGCACCCGAGCTGTGGAGAAACACGAGAAACAACAACACGCAACACATGAACAATGGATCAAGAGACGAAAACCGCAGCCGACGATACCACGACGGACACAACAAGGACAATTACGAGCTATGCGGGGCCAGCTGTTTCACTCAGAGGATTCGCAAAACCTCAGTACCCAAGGACTTCAAACTCCCGCACGACCACCACAAGTATGATAGACTCCAGGAACCCGAAGCATGGTTAGCAGATTATTTGGCCACTATCAAATTACAAGGCGGCTCCATAGCTACCGCGATGCAAAGATTACAACTACACCTCACCGGCGCCGCAAGATCATGGCTCAGATAGTTACCCGAAAATTCCATCGGCAGCTGGAACGACCTGGAAGAAAAGTTCATCTGGCACTTCCAATCCACGTTTAAATGACCAGCATCCTTAGAGCAGTTGCGAGCATGCAAACAAAAATCTAGGAGTCAATAAGAGCATTCATCCAACGATGGAATATCATCAAAAACTCAGCTAAGTCCATATCCGACAAAAGGGCCATCGACGCCTTCAATGACGGCCTCCATCGCCGAGAATTCATAGAAGAACTATGACAGGTTAAACCCAAAACAATCTCACAGCTAATGGAAATAGCAAATCGCTGGGCTGATGGGGAGGATGCACTGCATAATAAGCGCACGCGATCACCCCAAAGAAGACAGGAATAAACGTGGCAACGACAGAAGGAGAAGGAACAACAATGGAAACATAGGACCAAGTTATGTCGTAGCTGGTTTTTTGGGTGAAGGTAACAATAGAAGCAACAACTACAACGGCGGGTACCGCCAGAACAGGGACGACGTCAGAGGAAGCCAGTCAGCATAGCGGTATCAGCCAAGAGCACGAGACCCACCCATGTCCGCGATGCAAATGCTGGAAGGGCCCTGTAATATGCATGTTTACATCGACTCAGCAGGCAGGCGACAATCTAGCCATCTGATGAAAGGCTGCCGAACATTCTTGAAAATGCAGGAGCTATGTAATGCAAAAGCAACTGAAGCGGCAAGCCGAGGATATGCATCTACGCCTGGCACATTAGCCATCGGCACACCACCACCACCATCACCAGCAGTGCCACCACAAAACAGAAATGATCAAAACAGCGAATACCCTAGGTCAAAAGGGGCAATGTCAATGATTCAGAAGGGGCGTCCATCCAACAGAACCCAGAAGCTCATCATAAGACAAATCAATATGGCGGAAACAACAACATCAACAACACCCGAATATCTCCATTGGTCCGAGCAAGAAATCATATTCAGCATAGCCAATCACCCGCTTCGGGTCCCACGACCAGGTCACTCAGCCTTGATAGTCGAAGCACAAATCGGCGGGTTCGATATGAGCAAAGTCTTCATGGACGCAAGAAGCAGCATAAATCTGATCTACGCAAAAATGTTATGAACAATGGGCTACCCCCTAGACAATCTCGTGCCAACAGAAACATCTTTCCACGGAATAGTACTAGGTAAAGCCGAAATTCCTTTAGGAAAAGTATTTCTTGACGTTGTTTTTGGTTCCAAAGTAAATTTTAGGTGAGAAAAACTTGAATTCGAAGTCATGGACTGGCCATCACAATATCATGCGATCCTGGGACGACCAGCCTTCGCACGGTTCATGGCAGTACCGCATTATGCGTACTTAGTCATGAAAATGCTAGCACCAAAGGGAATGATCATGGTAAAAAGGAAGCTTCACACGTGCCGAAAATTGCGACAAGGAGTTCAACAAAATTTCTGAATGTTTTGGGATGGCAACAGAGTTCGAACAACTAAAAACTTCAGCAATTGCAGAACCACTAGAAGTAGCATGTGTCAATATCGATCAGGCTTTTGACACCGCAAAGGACACAAAAGAAGTACATATCCACCCCATCGACCCGAGGAAAACAACATTTGTGGCTTCCAATCTTGATCCTGCATAGGAAAGCACGCTCATTGAGTTCCTCCGTGAGCACTGGGAGATTTTCGCATGGCTACCTTCTGACATGCCGGGAACTCCCGGGGAACTCGCTAAGCACGCATTAAATTTGGATCCAAAGGCGAAGCCAGTAAGGCAACCGCTTCGTTGCTTTGTAGAACCAAAGCGTAAAGCCATTGGAAATGAGCTCCATCGCCTTACTGATGCCAATTTTATCAAAAAACTAACAAAAGTAGAGTGGGTCTCAAATCCAGTATGTGTTCCAAAGAAAAATACTACAGAACTTCGGATGTGCATCGACTTTACTGCACTGGATAAACATTCTCCAAAAGATCACTTCCCATTGCCACGAATCGAACAAATAATCGATGCAACCGCGGGATGTGAACGTCTTTCTTTCTTGGATGCTTACTCAGGATACCACCAGATTAGGATGAAGGAATAAGATCAGGAGAAAACAGCGTTCATCACACCCTATGGTGTATTCTGTTACACAACAATGCCCTTTGGCCTCAAGAACGCCAGAGCAACATATCAGCGGATGATGCAGAAGTGCTTGGGAAGTCAAATAGACACAAATGTACAAGTATATATCGATGACGTTATAGTTACAACAAGACAAGGATCTGCGCTCATCAAGGACCTCGAAGAAACATTCAAAAACCTCGACAAATTTAGCATCAAACTGAACCCGAAGAAATGCTCCTTTGGAGTCCCGATAGGGCAACTCCTCGGATATTTGGTATCAGCTAGAGGAATCGAGGCTAATCTCGAGAAAATACAGGCAATCCTAACAATGAAGAAGCGAACAAATCTACGTGGCATACAGTAGTTGGCAGGGCGAGTAGCGGCACTCAGTCGTTTCATTGCAAGGTTAGGAGAAAAAGCGTTGCCATTTTACACCTTCATGAGGAAATCAGAAAAATTCAAATGGACGGAAGAAACTCAGCGCGCCTTTGAAGATCTCAAAAGGACACTTTGGACATCTCCTGTTGTCGTGGCGCCAAAAGAGAAAGAGTCTTTACTACTTTATATCGCTGCCACAAATCATGTGGTTAGCATGGTCTTGGTCGTGGAGCGACCCGAAGAAGGGAAAACCCATGGTGTGTAGAGGCCAGTCTACTTCCTGAGCGAGGTCTTATCGCCATCCAAACAAAGGTACCCACATTAGCTAAAACTAGCATATGGGGTATTTATGACAGCCCGAAAATTACGCCATTATTATTCGAAACATCCGATCATATGGTCAATGAAGCACTTTTGCCAAGGATCCTCAACAATCCAGAAGCAACTGGGCGTGTCTCTCTATTGGGCATCAAATTATCCCCTCGAGATATCACGTATGAGAAGCGCAAAGCAATCAAGTCACAAGTTCTGACGAATTTCATCACAGAATGGACAGAGTTGCAATGTGCGGGTCCACCAGACCTTTCTAGTGCCTGGACAATGTACTTTGATGGATCAAAAAGAACGGAAGGAGCAGGAGCAGGAGCAGGAGTCATACTAGTATCACCATAATGCGACAAAATGCACTATATACTTCGGATGAGCTTTGCAAACACATCCAATAACGAAGTTGAATATGAGGCTTTGTTGCACGGCATGCGAATGGCCAAAGCTTGCGGTGCAACTCGCCTCAAAATCTTAGGAGATTCCAATCTTGTGGTACAACAAGCAATGAACAAGTGCGACACCGTTAGAGAGAATATGATTGCTTACCGCGATCTATATGGCGTTATGGAAGCTCAATTCGATGGGTGCGAAGTATGGCACATAGGGAGAGCAAGCAATGAAGAAGCCGACAACCTAGCAAACATCGAATCCTTGTGCTTACCAATACCACCAGGAGTCTTTTGGGAAGAAATAACAGAGCGATTGATCAAAGCGAAACGAGTCTCGGAGATTGTAGCACCAAAAACAGGGAAAAAGAAACATCCACAAAAAGACTCGGGGGCTCCATCAGAAACCAAGAGTATAGAATAGGCTATCGAAGAAGAAGAGTAGGAAATTGGAGAAGTCATGCTAATTGAGTTGACCTGGATGCAGCCGTATATAGCATATATGACTAAGGGAGAACGACCCGAAGATGTGATGGAAGCCCGACGAATCACCCGAAGATCGAAGGCCTTCAGAATAATCAAAGGGGAGCTGTATAAGAGGAGTATTTCAGGCGTGTTGCAGCGTTGCGTAACATCCGACGAAGGAAAAATTATACTCAAAGATATACATGAAGGAGTTTGTGGTCACCATGCTAGTATCCGAGCAATTGCTGTCAAAGCATTCAGGACAGGATTTTACTTGCTCACTGTAGTTCAAGATGTAAAAGATATCGTCAGAACATGTGAAGCATGCCAACGATTCGCAACAAAGCCTGGGGCACCCGCCGCTGAGTTAAATCCTATACCTTTGGCTTGGCCTTTTGCTCAGTGGGGACCCGAATATGGTGGAAAAACTTCACAAATCATCGCCAAGAGGACATGTCTTTCTGCTAGTAGCAGTCAACAAATTTACTAAATGGATCGAAGCAATGCCTATCACCACCCAAGATGTAACTTCGGCTGTGAATTTTATTAAGTCCATAGTATTTCGGTTTAGCGTACCGAACAACATTATCACGGACAATGGGACAAACTTCACTTTCAATGAGTTCAAGGAGTACTGCCAAGAGATGGGTATCAAAGTAAGCTACGCTTCGGTAGCTCATCCGCAAACAAATGGACAGGTAGAAAAAGGCAATGGATTAGTTACCACTGGACTCAAGAAAAGACTACTAGCATCGCTTGACAGAGCAAAAGGAGCATGGGTTGATGAATTTCCATCTGTCTTATGGAGTTTACGTACAACTCCAAATAATTCGACACAAGAGACATCTTTCTTCCTGGTCCACGGCGCAGAAGCCGTGCTTCCTGTCGAGGTGTCATATGAATCCCCAAGAGTAGCTACATATGATGAAGAGGGATCAAGATAATACTTGAAGATAATGTGGATGCACTTAATGAAGCTCGAGATGAAGCCTTACAAAGAGCAACTATGTACCAGTAAAACTTGCGTAATTACCATAGCAGAAGATTGCGGCCTAGGTCCTTCGCGGTAGGGGACCTAGTTCTTCGTCTCAAGCAAGATGGCCACAAGAAGTTAGAATCTCCATGGGAAGGACCATACATCGTCACCGAAGTTATTCCCGGAGGAGCAACTACAAGACAAGAAGATAAGAGTAAATTACTCAAATCCATGGAACATAGCACAACTACGATGCTTTTACGCATGAAATTACTTACAATACGATAAGAGTTACAGTTTGGCTTCTTAAGCCAGAATATCCAAGCCAACGGCTAGAGGCCATCCACCAAAAGAATAATATATCATCGATTTTTCGCCTTATGTATAAAGAGATAAGTTTTTCGTACCTTGAGCTCCTTATTATTGTTCAAAAGGTCTATGTTTTCCATCATGCTAACAACAACTATGAGCCTATGTCTAGATACAGGCATCCGAACATAGCCTCGCGAGCTACTCCCATCGGGAGTGCTGGCGTGCACCCGATAGAAATCCAATTGCGTATAAAACAATAAATATTCATGACTGAAAATACCTTTGAGTTTTACATTAATGTATCCTCAAAGAGGTATCCTCAAGAGAAAGATTACTCCCATTGGGAGCCAGTATAAAGCATTAAAACTATTTGAAATATTGGCAGTAGGCGAACCTTCGGAAAAGCCAAAAATCTCGGATCAGGCTCAAACATGACAAAAATCCGAATGCTGTGTTCAGAAACATGAAGGTAAGACCCCAGGATTCGTCCTGTGTGTCCTGGTAATCGCACAAGAATGCGCTTTGCTAGCAAAATATCTGTATCAACGTTACGATGAAAAATCCTGACGGAAGCGTTGGGTACCCGATAAAATAAAAACTAGGATTCAGTACTTGGTAAGACCTCAGCGGCCTGAACTGAATTACGCCAGTAGAAAAATTCTGAGTTCAGGCCTGGGGACTTGAATTTGATGTAGGACAACTTTGTTTTTGCCCAGAAACAATTAACTGATTCCCGATCCGTCAGAAGCATCAGACTCATTGTACCAAATCCCTATGAAAAATAAAGAATAAAGAAATAAAATATAAAGGAAAAGAAGGAAAAAGAAACTTTGAGACTCAACCTGAAACTGCGGTTCAAGTAGAGTCTCGGGGGCTACTAACATAGGTATGATTACTCAGATGCTTATGATTTACTATCCTATACTGGGTAAAGGGCTTCCGGCCCACGAAGATTTCAGATGACAAGCCCAAGGAAGCAACCGACAAAGAGTTTGATTGTATTAAGAAAGAGACTATGAACCGACATTGTGTTGGTATTGTAATTATGCGTGTATGAAACATATCTGCATACAGCTTTGATACCCGGCCTATTATATATAGGACAGGAGAAGCCCAGGCAAGGGTACCGAAAACTCCCAGACAACCTGTAATAGTGTGATTCCCAAATATTCAGGCGACTTTGACTCTATTATTTTCCTGACATCCGACGAAATCCCCAGCTTTCTCTTTTCCGCGAATCCCCAAGTCCACCATCATGGGCATTGCCGAGGTTACCCCTTGTCAGTGGGACTGTTAAATTGTGACAAGACGGACGGGCGGTACAGTGCCTGCGAGCGACAACGTCATCGTCGGAGGAGCGCGCGTGTAGTTCTCCTCTTCTCTCTCACTTTTCTAAGTGGTGAACCACTCCACCTTATAAGGTGGTGTAATTCTCCTCCAACTTTTCATGTGGGACTAAACTTTAGCTCCTACTCCACTCCAATGTGAGATGCCCAAACATGGGCCCAAACACATGTGAGTTGCCATAAATATGGGATTTGAGATTTAGGAAAAATCTGAAATCTACATGGGCCTTTATAGTTTAGCCCATTATTTCTAGCAATATCCCACCAGATCTCAAATGCCCATTTGAAGATTTGTCAATCCTCGCTACTTGTTTATATACTAGTGTTTCAGTAGAGACTGTTAAGTTAAACTTCCACCTAGAACCTTGAGCTACATCTATCAACAACTTGAATAATGAACAAACCTTGAATTGCAAGTTTGGTGCTTTTAGATTTCACACAAAATCATAACTAGTACCTGGCTACCAGTAGCCTACCTAGTGGGTGTAGGATATGTGTCATACTACTTGGTCTCTTCATGAGTTTACTAGAGATCACCCAAATCTCATAGATTGCAACGTTTAACAATCGGAACTCATATAGGTGTGTTCTTTCAAGAATGCTCTGTAGGACAACATTTTTGCTAATATGCAGCGCCTGTTGGATATGCTCTAATGTTGAGAGCCTACAAATCACTGAGCAGATGGGCATGTACGCTGAGAAGTGAGAAGACCATTAAAAGCATCTCCACTCGGGGGCCCTAAAGCCCCCCTAAAGGGCTATCGGGGGTGTCGGCATTCAAAATCACCCTAGCCGGCTCCCCCAATCCTTTTTTCATGTCGGTGTGGCCCGTTTTGTCATCCGGCACCCTAGACCGAACCCAACCCACATGGGGGCTAGCGGGGGCGCCAGATGGAACTGAAAATGACGCGGGCCAACCTTGACAGTGAGATAGGTGGCTCGTCTCCCGAGCATCGTCCCGTCACCGGCCACGCTGCGACGAATTTGTTCGCCATCGCATTCTCCCTCCATGCCCTTCCCACCTTTTCCACCGCTCCCCGCCATTTTCTCGCTATATGTAGGCGTGGCGGCCATCACCATTGCAGATCTACATCTACACCATGCCCACAACCGCCATTCGTCACATAACCCACCCGCAATCTTCACCGTTGAAACATAGCCGAAGCCCCGCCACCGATGGAGCATTTTCTAGAAGATGGGTCCTCCATCAACGTCTATGGGCGGTGGTTCCTATGCGTCCAGGAGGTGCAAGCGCTCTGGGATGCCTAGTAACCAGTCCCTCTAGACACTCGGTTGCTGAGGGGTTGGGTGCTCAGCGTTGGCGGTCCGCCGGTACCTCCGGTGCCGGTCGGTGCGGCCCTATCCGCGACCATCTTCGTCCACTTCTGATCCGGCCTCATGACGGAGGAAAGGGACAACCAGATGGACGATCTTCTTCAAACAACAACGCATGGGCCATATCATCGCCTATGACGGCGCCGCCCGCTGCCGGATAACAATAATTTCGACGGCCGCTGGCGATGGTGGAGCGCACCAGGGCGCACGGTTGACTAGGTGCTCGACTACATCGCCACTGGGAACAATTCGCGTCTGGACTAAAAGTCTCTAGGTTTGCACTCGGCGCCGTAATCAACCTCCTCCTTGCCCATCTAGCCGTGCCCCCAATAGTTCCATGTTTTTTCTCTTGGTTGTTCAAATATGTATAAACTTGTTTGAATTATCTATAAAATAAATGTTAATTTCGTATTTGACAATTATTTCGAATATTTGAAGTTTTTATGTGGAGAGCACGACTGAAAACCAGCGCCCCTCAAATCTGTGCCCCTAGTGGAGATGCTCTAGGTGCTGAATTAAGCCTACATGTCACTGAGACGTGGATCGGTGACAGCACCGTCCCATTGCTGCGCCGAATAATAATAATAAGCAAAAAGAGCAGTCCTCCTTAATTAATTGCTGTCACACAACAAGCAGAGAGGTAGGCAGAGATTGCGGGAATATATGGTTTCCATGCCAATTGCCAAATGCCAGGTCCTCAGATTTTGCACTAGTACGTTGAATGCCAAGCTGGGTCCGTCGCATTCGCGCCCCTCCGGTTGATGCCAGGCCAAGTCTCCACAACCCCCCAAATCCTGGATAATTTATACACCCACCTGTTAATTGTTTTTGCAAAAGTTCCACTATTCTATCAACAATCTAATAAAAAACCAAAGTACTAAAAATTATAAATAGGTTCATGGACCACCTAGCAACGACAACAAACACTAGCGCGACAGAAGGTGCGTCATGATTCTAGCCTCTTCATCACTAGAGCAACACAAAACTTATCATAGTAGAGTTTCTTATACTAGACAGACGGAACTCGTCGTGCAAAATCCCTAAAAGACAAAGCAACATCATAGCTAATGATGACAATATTTGATTGAAATAGAATGACTTAAAACAATGCCAACAAGCACAACCATATCCCACGAGATTCGTCAGGCACATGACTCCACACACCCCACTCTCTCCCCTGGCGCTAAACGCATCACCGAAGTGAGGAGAGAGCAGAGATGACCTTATTCCGACTTAGGGTGTTAGCCATTTCACCATCCTAAAAAAACATGAAAAATAGTCTAAACAAATAATGAAAAACCATCCGTCCGGAGAGTAGCCGTGGTCCGCCACACCTGCAAGACCTAAGACTAGCCGAGACAGAAAATTAAAACTAATGCATACTAAACCAACTTGACGAAATCGAGACTTCCAATTAGGCTTAACTTTATGACTGAGCTCACTTATTCAACTATGTTTTGAACTCGATTGAAGGACTGATGTGGTATTGATGATATTACTAGTTGCTCCCTCCAACTTATAACATAAATCTCTCTGGTTTAAATTAATGTTATCAGATTTTTCTAAATTTAGATGTATCTAGCAATAAAACCTGACTAGATACATCCGAATCTAGAAAAATCTGAAAATATTAATATGGATTAGAGGGAGCAGTATAAACTTGTATAAAATCAGCGGGACTTATTGGGACATGTACAATGACGTGACGTCAGCCTTCCCTTAGAGCTGTCACGTCAGATTTTTGCTTAGTTGGAGGAGAGAGGATTAAGAAAGAGAAAGTTGCCTTCTCTTAGCTAAGATATGATCCCTTAAAAATAAAAGAAGGCTATTTTTTCCATTGTACCTTGTGCTTGTCTTTTATCAACACAATTTCTATTATAATAAACATTCACATTAATACTTAGAGATGACAATAAGAGATGATCCAGTACAACTTATTGTTATTGTCTTTCCTAAACTATGTAGAGTGTAAGAGAAGATCCGACTTCTCTACCATTGTATATGCAATAGAAGATCCGACTTCTCTACCATTGTATATGCAATAGAAGATCCGACTTCTCTACCATTGAGAATGAGACCACTAGTGTCCTAGGCTCGACGGTCCACTACAAATGTCAAATTGACCTAGTAGCATGGACAGCGAGGAACCCTAAGGCCTTTTTATGTAGTGGTCGAACGGGTTAACGAATCCGGCCGTGCATTTGCGTGTCCTTTGCTATATTGCTGAACGATCTATCTGTCGATGCATGCTAGCTGAGATAATATATGCAGATTGACCGGTGATCTATCAGTTACTTACTGGATCCTCCTGCTACCAGCCTAGCTAGCAGCCTAGCAGTGTTCTCCCCTGGATCGACGACTTCCGAATTAGTAGCCCTGATGACCCGATCGGTACATACATCTCCCCTGCAATAATCCAAAACTCGAAATGCCTCTGAAACGTTCGTGGCGTCCAACTCAGCAGCTAGCACTGACTTAGCCAGCTAGCGAGCTCCACAAGGCAAGGCGGTCGTTGGTGCCGGACTCAAATTTGTTAAACCTGCGTCGTCGTCGTCTCCGTCCGCATTCTCTAAGCGGCGCAGCCTGCAGATACAGTGACGTCCTACCAAGATCGTGTATCAAATCGCTACTTGTTTTTGCGTTCTTTTGTTCTGTCCATGATGATGCCAAGATGCCAAGCTCAGCTCAGCTGTCTCGCTGCCACATCGGCGCTCCAGCAACCGTGATGTGCTGCTCGATTAATTAAAACTGGCCGTGGAGCTAGCTGATGCTGTCCTAGCTAACCCCTGCAGCAGCTGCAGCACACTAATCATTTGCTTGTCCTTTTCCATGCATCACCAACCGTCAACCAGCTCCTCCTCCCTCCACCTGCATCCCCTCCCCTCCCATATACACAAACACCATCCCCATTGATCTCCCCCTCACCACCTGATCCGCAGACCAAGAAAGAACCCCCCTTCCTCCCGTTCCCTCTCGCACTGCCGCTCATGGGGAACAACCCGTCGTCGTGCATACCGCTGCCGCCCTCGCCCAGCTCGTTGTCGTCAGCGTCGGCGTCGACAAGCTGCAAGGTGATCCACGCGGACGGGAGGGTGACGCGGCTGCCGCGGCCCGTCAGGGCGTCCGAGCTCATGCAGGACCACCCGGGCCAGTTCGTCTGCGACGCGTGCCGCCTCGCCGTGGGCTGCCGCGTGCCGGGCGTCGCGGCCGACCAGCTCCTCCAGCCGCGCCGCGCCTACTTCCTGCTCCCCATGGACATGCTCTACTCCGTGCTCACCGACGACGAGATGGCCGCGCTCTCCGCCGCCTCCCGCGGCGCCTTCCACGCGGCCTCCTCCGCCTGGAGGAGGATCGTCACCGGCACCAACGCGGCGACAAGACGACACAGGCAGACTAACGGCAGTAGTAGCGACGGCGGCAGGGTCTTCCCGGTCGTCGGCCTGCTGCAGCTCCAGGGCGACCACGTTGGTCCGCCCGGGCACACCGCGGCTGGCTTCAAGTCGAGCGGCGCCGGCGCCCCGGCCGGGCTGAGGCGGCACCGCTCGTGGAAGCCCGTGCTGGACACCATCGACGAGGCGCCGTGACGCGGCGGCCCGATCGATCACCGGTTGGTGCTGTGCCGCTGTGCTTAGTGTTAGGCAGCTAGTTTGAGCTGGCGCTCCAGTGTACATGAGTTAGCTTCTCGTAGCTTCTTCTATTTGTCCACTTTTTTCTTCTTCCTCCTGTAAAGTTCACTAGTACTATTTCTTCTGGCCTGTGTCAAATTGACAAGATTGTTTTGATACGTAATCCACAAGTTACAAGTTCTAGTATATACTCCTACAATAAAGAAAATCCTGGATATGCACAAAAATATTCTCTCTATATACCACAATGCAATATTCCCTTTTCTAAAAGGAATCTGGTTATTATACTACACGCACAATATCGTGCAACATGTCCCATAAAAAATGGTGAAATGATCTCACATTTGCCACATTATTTCCCTTGGCGTTCCATGATTGGTGGCCAGACAGACGACGGCACACAGGTTGTAGGGAGCTAGCTGTGTGCTACTACTAATTTGGAGGATATCTCTGTGCACCGGACCACAGCTGTACATGCTCTGCTACTTGTGCCAATGAGAAGAACAAAATCAAGCAACACCCAACTGGCCCCTACCTTATTTTAGTCCATGTTGCTTGAAGCCAAACAATGAGATACTCCAAAAAGATAATATTCCGGTGAATGATCCAGTCTGTACTTAATAAAAGATTTGCAAACGGATTAGATTAATCAGAAAGTCCACTGATGTGACCAAATTCCAGCTACATATGTATCAGTTTTTTTAACATCGCTTTTCTCTCTAAATTTGTCAATCCAACAGTAGTAATAATACTATTCATCACAGAACATCTCGTTACTCTTTATGATCGCATATGTAATTCATTTTGACTATCATATTCTTCAAGGTGAAACTTTGAAAATAAGCTTCTAGAAAAAAAATGTTGCTTCACATAAAAATAATTATACATTGCAAAATGATATTTTTCATGCAAACTATGACCATGATAATCAAGTTTTTTTTCAAAGAGATTCAATTAAGTCAACTTATGTGATCAAAATCCAGCTATATACTATCGTTTATTTTAACTTTTTTGTTGTACTTTTGGCATATATAAATCTAAAAATCCAACTACTCCCTCCGACTCATATTAGTTGCCTCAGGTTTGTCGGAGGGAGTAGTATAATTGTCCAGCTGACTGAAGTCCCTTTTGATCATAGATGTATAAGTCATTTTCTGTACACCATCTCAAACTTCAAGGTAAAACTTTGACTTCATTTTGACATGGATATTGGTAGTCCCCTTCTTGGTGTCGGATATTATGCGAACAATAGTTTGATCCAAACATGAATGTCACCGTTAGGATTTGCCAATGACATATGTGAGTTTATTTTCTCTTTCTTGAAGATGCTTTCATCGTGGTTGAAGGACCTTCCCTCATTGGTTGGATCTGACAACAGGGGTTGGCATCCTCGAGGATGGAAAACTTTGACATAACGTTCATGGATTTGGTCCGAAACAATGATCCATATGTGTGATCTGCTTGACTACTAGTGGCGGAGCCAGGGTGAAGCTCACGCTCATTGATTGGGTTCACCGAACATCAGGGGATCCCAGGTTACTCTAAAGAAGCTCGTATAAAATCACAACGTGAACCCAACCGCAAAATCTTTCTGACCCCATCAAAGGCTAGCTGGACAAGGCACTTGTTTGATGGGCTTGGAAAAGGAAATTGGAATACTGACATCAAGCCGTGTGTAAGTCAGGGGGCGGGGGGTGGGGGGGGGGGGCAGTGCCCCCCCCCCCCCCCCCCAGCTAGAAGGAATCCTCGAAGAAATTTTTATTTTAGGTGCTTACATGAAAAAGTTAGAGCTACATATGTTGCCGTTTTGTTGCCGCTGAAAGCATAGTTTACGTATTGGATTTTTCACAACAAATTTTGATTTTCCAAAGTCTAAACTCAAATATAGCTAATTGATCCTCTAGCTCCCCCTCTAGCAATCAAGCCATCGGTAATAATCAAAGTCTAATTTGCATTATTTTACTTAATTTTTCTAGGTTTTGGAAGGATTTGTGGTGAAAAGAAAACCAATAAATGTTGAAGTAGTGACCTCTAGACAACATGAGTCTGCAAATTGGGCAAGATCATGGATCATGGTCTTCTAGTCTTCAATGAGAAATTAATTTGGATGAACTACCATATAATCCGGCCGACCGAAAAAGAATTCCACATTACACCAACGATGACTATAGTCAAGAATGTGTTGCGGATAAAAGGGATGGGCATGTTTTTCTTATGTCTCCACAATACATGATGATGCAAATGAAGCCTTGAAATCATCTCAGCGAGTTACGAGTGTAGCTTCTCATTATTATATTTAAACAAGTGGATTTATCATGTCATTTAACTGGCATGGCTTGCCTTGTATCAATTATCATTGTGCACTGCCAATGGTTACATTGCAAGTCTACGGGGGCCACCGCCCCTCTACCCGGACTTACACATAGTCCCGCCACTGTTCACCGTGCCATTGTTTTGGGAGATAATGATGACAACTCGGTGTGGTAGGTGTTTATAGCCATGTTTATTGCTGACACCGGCGTTTGATTTACTCTCCTAGTAATGGACTATGCTTGTGTTTGTTTGGTTGAGTCAGGTTTGGTAGCACGTGTAAGTAAGAACAATTGTGATAATACAATCCTTACTACCCCATAAAAACATACATATTCTCACAAATGAATTCAGCGATATAATATTTACGTCATCGTTGCAAACTCTTCTCATAATTTATGGTCAAACTAAAACAAATTGTTTGACTTAGGCCATGTTTAACGCTAGGCGTTTAAATGATCGCTTAAGGGATAAAGAAAAAAAATACAAAATAGAAAATGTCAGGTAAGCGTCCCAGCTTTTGCAACGCTCGCGCTTCGGTCGGTAATCAAACGTCCTGGATACACACCCGCAGACGTAAAACTGGCTCTCGCGTGAAAAACGGAATCACAAGCGTCCGGCGTCTAAGTTCGAGTCGACGCTTCGCAAAATCTCAGGATCGATACGAACCGATACGGCCAGAAAAAATCGGCTAGCGCTCGCTCGTAACGCCCCCGGTGCCCTTAGAGCACAAACCCGATCCAGCCCAGTCCCTCGAAAAAACAACCCGGTCCAGCCCCAGCGACCAACGGCCTTCCATTCAACTCTCGCACGCCACCCTCAAAAAAAAAAAAATCCACCCTTACTTATCCCATCCTACCTACACGTCACTGCCACAAGGTCCCACTAAAGGATGGCCCGCGTCTCAGCGGACCGTCCCCAACGTCCCCACCAACGACCATTCGGCCCAGCCCCCACGCGGACGCGCGGGCCAAGCAGTCCCGGACACAGCTCCCGAGCCACCTCGCATCGCATCCCCTCCCCCGACCGACACGCACCGCACCGGCGAGCTAGGGTTCGGCCGTCGTCCATCTCCGGCGAGCGCGCGGCATGGCGGGGATACGGTGGCCGCCGGAGCACCCGGAGATGTTCCCGACGCGGATGCTCGGGACGGGGGTCTGGGCGGGAGCCGGCGGGGCGGGGGGAGGCGGAGGCCCCGCGGGGGGCCCGCCCGGCGAGATGGCGTCGGACGACGACCGGTCGGTGGCGGCCGACTCCTGGTCCATCAAGAGCGACTACGGGAGCACCCTCGACGACGAGCAGCGCTACGCCGACACCGCCGAGGTCCTCCTCGCCTCCTGCCCCTCCTCGGGCTCCTCCGCCTCCGCCGCCGCGCCCTCCGCCTGCTCCTCCTCCCTCAGCGCCCACCACTCCTCCGACTTCAGGTCAGCCGATCCGCGCCCCGTGCTTCATCCCGCCGCCGTGATCTGGTTCCTTCTGTTTTGCGGGGGGAAAAAAACGCGTGATTTGGTCCGCTGATCTGTCGAAATTTGCATTCTGGCGTCGAAATTGCCGATGCTGAACAGCTTCGACAAGGATGTGCCCGATGTCGTGCCGGCGATGCTGGGCTTGCAGAATTACCACGATGGCGCGTACGCGGAAGACCTAGCTAATTACCACGAACGCAGCCACGCGGAGGACTGGTAAGATTCTTCAACTTGTGCTTTTGCGCATAGGGAGATAAAGATCACAATTCCTGCATTCCAAACTTGTCTACATGTACTGAAAGTTGGACCAACCATTTTTTTCACACGTGATGTTGAATCTGAGTTAATGGAATCTTGAAATCTGATCCTAGCTTTGTTAGGATCATGATAATAGAAATATAGGAGCATGATTAATCTACTCCGCTGCCTCTTAAGAAATGTAAAACATGATGCATTCCACTTCATGGGAAAACATTTGAGAATTGGAGTGACAAGTTCTGATATCAGTAGCTACGGGCTACTATTGTTTTTCTATTGGAAGTTTGGCTGGCATAAGCTGGTGTCTGCGGCCCATTGGCCAAATGAATATCACAGCTGACAGTGTTGTATTATTCGTCTGTGATCACTACTTCGGACAGACCAGCTGTTTCTTGATCTGTAGTCTTATTTAGGAAAGGGTTCAGTAGATTTTCTGTTGCTTTAAGGTTTCAATTGGCAATCACAGTTTGATGGCATCCTTTGCAGGTTTGGCACCGAGGTCATGGATGTCCTTGTAGACTGGACCAAAAACTTGTGTGCCAGCAAGGATTTGCCCGGCTGCAGCCTTCTTGACATTGGGTCCGGAAGCGGGCGACTCTTGCAGCAACTCGCAAAACAAGGGTATACTGTGGAAACAGGACAGTGTGACTAGTCGTTTTCCATTTTCCAAACCTCATCTTAACGTGAATGATGTTATTGCTGTCAACTTCAGTATGTTGGCGATGAGTTGCTTTCCATAATGCTTACTAGCAAATGCGAGATAGACTAATTGTTCTTCTTTGGTCCTGGATTTCTACGCGTACATTAGTAGAGCATATGATTTTAGGAAAATTCCAAACAATGGCTCCGTATATCTCACTTACTGGTGGCCCCAGAATTCACATGTTTGTGAGACATTCAAGGGAATTTTGTGGACTGTATAATTGTAGTAAAATTTTATTTCGTTACACAACTTTAGTAGTATTGAGTATTGAGATTTGGATGCATATGTGATTGCCACAAATTGAGGCAGTTGATGATTAGTGGTTCCTAGTGATTTATCTTGTCTGTGTATGACATGTTAACAGATATGGACCATCGTATGATTTTCATTTCTCATAATAGAGTTATCCTTTAGAAATAGCTTTTGGCAACAGTAAAGAGTACTCTGACATAGTCATATGATAATGCTTTTATGCTTTGAGGAAGATCATATCAGTAGTCTCATATTCCTTTCAAAACGTATCTCGACATTAGAAGTTTTTTGTGTATAAGAAAAAAATCCTATTTGCATTTGGGCTTCATTTAGTTAATCATATTACTAATACCTCTTGGCAGTACTGATGTCTCTAATAATTCCAGGTTTTCTGATCTAACTGGCATTGACTATAGTGAAGCCGCTATTGAGCTTGCTCGAAATCTTGCAATTCGTGATGGGTTTGAGAACATTAATTTCCTGGTGAGTTGGTCAGTGGAGCATTATATGTCCACATTACATGATCATATCTCATTTCCATATTCTCGTGTCTTCTCATGCTTCAGTATGCGATGTTGAACATAGTGCCTCAAAATTGAAAACTGAAGAAAGAACCATTTCACATTTTATGAAGTATTTCACTTTTTCAGGTTGATGATGTTCTGGAGTCAAAGCTGGAAAGAAGGTTTGAACTTGTGATGGATGAAGGAACTCTGGATGCAATTGGGCTCCATCCTGATGGACCTGTAAAGAGGTAAATACAGTGATGGTTATGGCTTATAATACGAGTACCAGAAATCTTCATAGCAGTAATTTATAACACTTAAAGATGCTTGAATATATTTTGACTGTTTCCATGTTAATTTTTTCTTATGATGAATTACAGAATGATGTATTGGCAGTCAGTGGCTAGCTTGGTTTCTCCTGGTGGCGTATTGGTCAGTACTTCCATCTCAACTTAAAATATCGCATTTGTTGGCAGTACATTTACAGTAGAAATATAGTCTGCCAATGTGAAATCATAAAAAAATAGTGTCTTTTGATGTCGGTTTTAACTGCACTACCCCCCCCGTAAGCAAACCCCAATGGATTACCCTCTGATGTTTCTAATGCAATATGTGCAGGTTATCACGTCGTGCAGCAGAACCAGGGATGAGTTAGTGCAGGAGGTGGAGAACTTCAACCAAAGCAAGTTGGGCTCTGCGGTCTCTGAAGGAGCGTTGGCCAGTGATGCTGTGGTGTTCAAGTACCTCGACCATGTCCAAGCTTATCCGAACATGGATAGTTCTTGCATTGCCACCGTTGCTTTCCTGCATACATGAAATATATGTGTATCCTTTCCCTAACTTATCAAACCTGTGAGTACCAATGTACCGCTGGACAGCTGTTTCTTCTACGGATGATGTTTACCTTGTCGAATACGCTTGTCGGACACGTGATTCACTACTACGGTGCTTTGTTATAGCTGGATGTCTCATTGATGTACTCTTTGAGAGCTTATCAAGCAAACGCTGCAACCAGATGTACAGAAATTTATATGCTCAGAACTGATCAATTATCCATGCACTTATCAGTATGAGAATCCAAGACCTGTAGACCAACCAACCATGAGCTGGAAACAGGGTGCAGTATCATGGATTTGGATACTGATTTGTACTAGTTCCTTCCATTTGCAAGTAATTTTCAGGTAATCTCTTCAGTACATGGGAGAGCTAGCGAAGCTCACAAGTTACATCGTCTGGGTTAGTCTTGTGATATGTACAAGAGCCAGTGCCTTCGTTGTTGTGCACATAGGAGCGAGTGGCTTCAGACTATCCTACTAAGTCAGGATAATATAGTCTGATATTTTTCGCTGTTTCCTTTGTTTCTTGGGGATCTTCTCTTCTGTCGATCGCACCAGGGCGGGATCCTTGAACTTGATGGTGTTAGTAGATTGGGATCAGCCGTGGTTGTGAGTAAGGCTGCTCAGAATCGATGCGGATATCCTCCTCTTCTTCCTCCCTGTCATCATCGGTATCCGACATGTAGGTGTCATCGTTTTCCTGCATTGTTAAGTGATCTAGACCAGAGAGTTATGCATCAGAAAAATAGTGTAGGCTCTACTACAGTGCAAGTGTGTCTGCTGATAACTGTTATCAGGATCACTGCACCTGAGCAGGTTCCAAGCCCAACAATGGCTGGTCAATCAGTGATGGAATTACCTGCTGGCGGCGACGGCGGTGGTAGGTTGCCACTGCTCTCACCATGACCAAGATTGGAAACAGAATCCCGGCAGTCCTTAGCACGAGAAGCTTTTTTTTGTTTACCATGAAATGGAGAAATGCAAGATCAGAGGCTTGATTGAATGCACGAAGAAGGTCAAATTACACTAAAGAAAATGCTAGTGTTGCCTCATCTAATTAACACAATGTTGGTCACAAATCTTACCGAAAACAGAGCAAATGAATACTCCCCATCCCCGCCGACCACAAGGGGAAGGGTGTGTCGAAGAACCAGGAGGGCCATGAACTGCTCTCGATCACAATTACAGAGCTGGTCGTTAGAAAATCCTTCATGAATTCGAACACAACTAGTTAGATGAACTCACGATTATGGCGATTGTCCGACAACAAAAGGCGCCGCTCCTCGTCCTGACGGGCAAGTAGTCCTCGTAGTCGTCCATGAAATCGCGCTCGGAGGGCACCATTGTTATGACCTGGGAATCGTTGAGATCTTGCCGAGCAATCTCCCAGTTTCCCCTGTGGAGAGATCAACACAAGAGAAGGTTTTACAACAGGGACCATAGCTTGCATCGAAGGAAGCCTGCGAAATTAGTACCTGAAGTTCATTGGTATGCTTCCATAGTGAAACAGCTGCTGTGGGCAAGTGTAACCTGGCCTGAATTGCTGGAGAAACAGAGAGAGCGATAAGAACCTAATGACTAAAAAGCTACTACACACTATATGTTTTAAATCTGTACTTTAATCAATTCATCAACAGAGTAGGTCCTGTTTGTTTGTTACCTGCAAGCATATTTCGCAGATGGTGTCGCCCTTCTCATTGCACCATCGCTGTATGCATTTCCGGTGCGCATACTGCAAAAATTGGAGAAGCTAAGAATCCAATCCGATGCAATTAACCGGTATCAGTAACCGAAGTGCCGCGTCTTCTTATTCAGTTCCAGTCATATCATGATGATGGATCATCATTTGATACGGCAAGAATCATCAAAACAGACAAAAGCCAGAATGTTTCTTCAAAGTTTCAACTGCATTTGACCCTGTGTGGCACATAATGCAGGTTGTTGTCTCACGCATTGTGTGATGGTCTAAAATGGTTCTCTCAGTTCCTTCTAAATTTGGGAAAAAACAACACACATACTTCTGTTTTTTTAAGGAAAAATATTTTTCATTTCATTTTCCAAGGCTTTATATATGTCACGATCCAAAAAGGAAGGCTAATATTAGGTATTGTCTTCCAAGCCACATTGATGTAAACGCGGTTGATTTCATCACCAAATTTGTCATTGGCCTTTTCAGATACTTAATTAGTAGTATAACCTACTACTTCTTACCCCAGCCATACACATCAAGAATTCCTGATGCAAAGTCAAACCACACTCACTAGTGCAGAACTGGAAAAAGGTGGACCCACAAAATAGAAATCAGAAGCACCAGTTGCCAAGTCAGCCTCGTACTAAAAAATATAAGAAAATAATCTGATGTAATTCACCGGTATAATCGACCATACTACCGTGTCTTCTTAGTCCAATAACATCATGATAATTGATCATTTGATGCGACAAGAATCATCAAAAAGGACAAAAGGCAGAATGTTTCTTTGAAGCTTCAACTACAATTGACCCTGCATGGAACATAATGTAGGTAGTTGTCTAACGCAATGTGTGGTGGTCCTCCCCAGTCTTCATTCTACTTCCATTTTGTTTTTTAAGGATTTTTTTTTCAAGACTATATGTATGTCACAATCAAAAAAGGAAGGGCAATGTTAGGTATTGCCTTCCAAGCTATATTGAGGCAAACACAGTTGATTTTCAATCTCAGACCTGCAATGACCTTTTTAGAGTACTTAATAAATCTAACCTACTTCCTCCGGTCCATATTATTCTGAACTTTGTCTAGATTCGGGTGTATCTAGTTTAAATACTTAACTAGATACATTTGAATCTAGATAAAGTTGAGAACAATAATATGGATTGGAGGGAGTACTACATCTAAACCTAACCATAAAAATAAATAAACAATTCCTCATGCAAAGTCAAACCACACTCACTAGTATAGAACTGAAAACAAAATCCGACCCACCCCACACCATAAAAATTAGAAGCACTAACTAGACAGTACAACTAGTTTGTCTAATTTCTACGGGAAATTTACCTGTTTTCGTAGGGAATTGCTACAAAATTCACAGGTCCAAATTTGAGAGCAAGATACAAAATCTGCTACAGTAGTACAACTTCTTTGTAGAACAGAGTCTGAAATGCAGGTCATATTTCTGATTTTCTGCGGGGGGATCCAGCTATCTAACCACCGGGAAATTGGACCACCAAATTCGTGAGTTGAGATTTTCCACAACAAGATTCATGGCTAGTATTACCTTGAGGCTGCCGCGGCAGGCGCACGGGGCTTCCATGGCGGAGTCCCAGTCGTCGTCCTGGCAGATCCTGCACTCCACCACCTTGCTGGGCGGACCACCACCACCACCACCACCACGGTCGTCGTCGTCGGCGGCGGCGGATTTGTCGCAGCAGTAGCCGCCCGCCGCCGTCATCTCCTGCTGCTGCTTCGTCCTGCCCCGGACGATGGCCGCCTCGAGCGTGGACTCCGTGAGCAGGCGGTCGACGAGCAGCGCGAGGTGGTCACCCATCGGTCGTCCCCCTGCAGCAGCAAGCGCGAGGCTGGTGATAATCCATGGCGGTTTCAGGCGCGGTGGGGCGTCTGCGCAATGCAATGCGAGTGTGGATTGTGGAACCGCCTATTTTTTGCTAACTGCCGGCCGGGTGGTGAAGCCGATGGGACCAAATTGATAACCGCAAGGAAGTGGCGGGAGGCGAAGCCAATGGAACTACTAGTTTTTGATCTGTTAGTCTAAAAAACAGCTGGAATTGATCACTGGCACGCACCATCAAGCGTGTGCCAAAATCCCTGAACTTTCTCAACGGGGAAAGCGAGGGAGGCGATTGTCGAATATGCTATTAGTAGAACATTCATCGCAGCAAGGTTTTTGCGGGGGAGAAAAGAACACTGAACACAAGAAAGGTGGAGAGGAAACTCACCTGGAGATTAGAGGAGAGGCGAGAAGAGAAGAGACAGGGGAAGCAGAAATTGAGAGGAGCTTTCTGATTTGGGTGCTCTGATGTCTTAAAGAATGATCGAACAGATAAAAGGATGAAGTACTAGTAATATCTTTACCTTGCGGAAGGAGAAGAGCAAGGAGACGGCGGGAGCGAGAGGAGGAAGAAAGCTTAGGAGGGTGGATTTGGGGCGTGGTTAAGGCAAGGAGGGAGGGGTTAGGTTAAGGGAAGCAAGAGATGGAGTGGAGTGGAGGGGGATGTAAGAAAACAACGGAGGCCAAGCTAGCCACCCAGCCAGCCAAAGGGACTAGGGGGAAATGCAATGGAAATACCACCCCTTCTCCTCCTTCCTCCCCTTGCTTGCTTCCTTCCTTCCCTGGGATTTAAACAGAGGAGATGGGAGGGGAATATGTATCAGTGATACTGTCGCCACATACACAACAACTTCACAAGCTGATTCCTTCTCGCTTTCCAAAAGCTTCTTCTCCCTTCTTCTTTTAGGAGGCCACCTTTCCCCCTTCTCCTTTTTGGAACTTTGTAGTATATACTGCAGTTGAGAAAATTGGAATGGTTAGGGATAAATAAACAAGGTCAACCCAAGATGTTGACTAGCAGTAGTACCTTTTATGTTTCTGGACTCAGAATATGCTGCTCAACTACTTTATGTATATATACTCCCGTATGATCTAGTTACATCAATTATACAGTACAGCAATTACAGTGCCCTTATTCCTTCTGAAACATGCTTTTAGGGTGTTTTTTTTTACATCGAACCTGCTTAGCTTGCTAACCGTGTCATTAGTTAGCTTGGGAGATTCCCTGCACTCCAAGGCTGCGAAGGTTGAGGCGGAATGGCGGATTCCCTTGTGGGTCTCCCACCACACCACTAGCTGCACGAGCAGAATGGCGGTGCGTTTACGATGCTGCCCCTCAGCCTACCTAGGAAATAATATAGGAGTAGGAGGCAGCAGTAGCCAGTAAGTAGGTTTAACTAGTAACGGCTCGCACACGTTTCCCGCCACTACTACGGCCACGACTCCCACAACTTTCGTTTTCCTAGTAGCAAATTCTTTGCTACGGTTTTAGGCTGGTAAACTAAACGATGCTTCAAACTTATATAAACCTATGCACTAAAAGGGGTTTAGATATACTTCTTTCATAAAATTAAAATATTTTATATTTTGAAACTGGAGGGAGTAGATCGCAAATGTCATGTAGTGGTAGATCTCGATCTCACAATTTGTAATCTCAAAGGATATATGTTTTCTTAATAACTCGAGTGCACCGCTCCTATCATTTTCTCCTTCTTTATCACAAAGGTAGCCTCAAGTGACAATCCGATCCGGTCATGTGAAATTCCTATTTGGGCAAAGCAACAAGAAAGGTGCCCGACTTGTCAACTCCATCACCAACTCTTTGTCGCAAGTTTTCAAATGAAATTTGATAAAACCACAGTCATGTCGGCGCTAATTTGGTGCAATCGCAAAGACTGTGCGGGACTTGTCGCCTCCATCACTAACCCTCCTCCGCAAGTGAGAATTTTGTCAATATATGGTATAATCGAGTAGAACCACTAAGAAATGGCAAACCCTTGGTGCGGATAGTTGGCACGTGGTGCACCCGGCTCAACACGGGACGAAACTTTTGCATTGGTGTCAAATAATGACACCACCAATGGTTCTTTTTTTAGGTGACCAACGGATTTTTATTGATCTTCTATAAAACTAACAAAATAATTTGATAAAATGTGTACATGATGGTAGCGACACCATTGATATATTTTCCATGAATTGCGCATGCGGGACAAAGCGCGAGGGGTATAGCAGTAAAGCCATTTGTTAAGAAGACATTTCTTCGATTTTGAACAACCCAATTCACCTTGATCTTTGGCCTACACACATATTCTATGCTAAGGACCTTGGATGGTCAGATCAAACGATATCGTACCATTAACACCTGTCGTTATGCTGTAGCTGGGGTTGGTTCAACAAGACCGGTGTCGTCCATTTCACTTAGAAGCATCGTTTTGCAGTCTAAAAAGAGTAGCAAAGATCAGACTGCCTTTCCCTACCTCGGCGAGAGATTCTCACCAACGTATAGCAACTCGACAACACCTGCACATGAGCAACAATGCCAATCTGACGACATGTCTGAGGTGACAATTCACTAATAATCCCATCCATGCCTAGCTATTCTGGCAAAAACACTGCTACAAGAAAAAAGGAAAGGAAAAGGTGCTCGAGTTGTCAACTCCATCACCAACAACTCCCTGTATCAGGGGTCTGGCCTGAAATGTGACAAGAAACCACAATAGCTTCTGTACTAATTCAACGGAGAAAATCATTATTGTACTGATTTGGTCAATGGAGATGACCCAAAAGGAGGGCTCATTTTGATGGTCTAAACCATATATGTTTGTTGCACAAGTCAGCTTGGTAGTACTTTGGTTAGAGTTGGGTTTGGTGGACGTACGTACTACCCCAGGTGAGACTAATTAAGTGGCCTGTCTATGTCTATGTCTAGCTCACACTCTCATTGCATGCTTTGCTTCCAGCGGAACCATGCAGATGGAACTGGTGTAGTTGGTTAGGTGTGCGTGATCTGTTCTTGTTGACCTATATCTTGTCCTATGGTCTTATTCATAACAAACGCACCTGTAGTACTAGTAAGTGCTAGGGAACTGCCTTTGCATATTAGAGCATGTATAATGGGAGGTGTCTAGAGGAGTGCTTACAAAAATAAATCAACCATTTTGCTAAGCATTGGTGTTTATTTGTATAGAAGATGTGCTTAGTTAGGCATCTACCTAGTATAAATAAGCACCGGTGCTTAACAAAAAACCGGTTTATTTTCCTAAGCACTGTCCTAAACATCTTGCATTGTACATGCTCTTAGTCACAACGAACACACCCATTGTATCCACTGAATATTTTTGTTGTTGTGAAGTTTTATGAAGACAGGGAATGTGTTGGATTATTAGGAAATTTCTCCATGAGATTAATTACCGAAATCAACATTATGTAAGCACTAGCAGATCTAAACACATGCAGCCAAACAAGCACATCTAGTAGATCTGAAAAATCTAGCAAGAACTAGTGCATACAAAGAGAAGAATAGCACGTACAGGTTGACCGGAAAGGTCATCACCACAGCAACACCCTGGTCCTTGTTGATGTCGCCCATGGTGCTGATGAGGTCGTCGGTTGCCGAAGAAGAACACACGAACGGAGGCGAGCAGTCGCGCCGAGACGCTCCCCAAAAACCTTATTGCCCGTCTCCCGGTGCAGGATCTCAACGGACGGGGTTTCAGAGGCCTGCTCTCCCGGACAGCAGTGCACGCAGCCGCCGGGATGAGGAAGCCTAGAGAGCAGCGCAGCAAGAGGAACACACAGCGAGAGAGACTGAGAAAAGAACTGGATGCGTCTAGATCTGTCTGTCTCTCGCTCTATAGGCTGGGAGGTGAGTCGACCGAGTCGCCACACGCTGGAAGACAAGGACACGCGTCAAACATGCACACGAATGTTGACACGTACCCAACAGCTGGTGCACCAAGCAAAAAAATTAGTCTTCCACAAAACGAGTTTCTAACTCGAACTCGATTCACGAAACGCGACGCGCGTGCGGGCGAGGCGAGGCGGACGACGGAGGAGGAGGAGTGCGCGTGGACTCCTTCTCTTCTCACTCACTTAGTAGGAGTGAAACAGCTCACCTTATAAGCTGGTCCAACTCTCTCCCAACTATCAATATAGGACTAGACTTTGTCTCCCACAGAGCTCCCAAGCTGCCATAGTAGATGGGCCTTGAGATTTCAGGATTTATTAGACTAGATAGGCTGCCTACATGGGCCGCAGCCCATATAAATCTAACAATCCCCCACCAGATCTCAGAGGCACATCACATGGCACATCAGTTCCAATCACTGTTTAAGATACCTGTTGTTCAGTGGAGACTGTTAAGTTGAACTTCCACCTAGACAAAGAGATATGCTTACTACAACTAAACAATGGACTATGCCTTGAATTGCTAGTCTCGCGCAACAAGTTTCACTCAATGTCGTTACCGGTACTTGGCTGCCATAGGCTACCCCTCGGGTGGAGCTTATAGGTCACACTCCTCGGCCTTTCATGAGCTTCCTAGAGATTCACCCAAATCTCATACACTGTGACCAGCAGTGTAGCTCATATAGGTGTGTTCTTTCAAGATCGCTTTGTAGGACAACATCTTTGCTCCCAAGGAGACAGTTAGAACACATTAAGATATAATCAGCCTTCCTTACAGTATACTATGAGAGAATTGCATTTGCAGTGGAGTGGGAGTGTAAAAGTTTCTCTCAACTCAGTCGTTTCGGTTTGTTTTTCCAGGTCCTAATTCACAGGATCTCCGATCACATAGGTTGGGTTACCCCCTTGACAACTCACATGGGTCTCAAACCCATCTCCCTCGATGCATTTTCTATCAAGTTTCTTGATAGTCCTTTCGTAAAAGGATCTGCTAGATTCTTAGCCATTTTGACATAGTCCAATGCTATAACTCCGGAGTTTCTCAGCTTTCTGACAGACTTCAGTCTTCTCTTGACATGTCTTGAACTCTTCATATTGTCCTTAGAACTGTTCACTTTGACAATCCCAGTTTGGTTATCACAGTTCATAAGGATTGCCGGTATTGGTTTTTCAACCATAGGCAAATCTGTTAAGAGTTTACGAAGCCATTCTGCTTCGACAGTCGCAGTATCTAATACTGTGAGTTCTGCTTCCATAGTTGACCTCGTTAAGATGGTCTGCTTGCAAGACTTCCATGAAACAGCGCCACCACCAAGAGTGAATATATATCCACTTGTGGCCTTTATCTCATCAGCATCTGATATCCAGTTTGAATCACTATACCCTTCAAGTACTCTTGGATACCCGGTATAATGAATTCCATAGCTCACGGTTCCCTTTAGATAGCACATTACTCTCTCAAGAGCATGCCAATTATCATCTCCCGGATTGGCCACAAACCGACTAAGTTTGCTCACAGCAAACGAGATGTCAGGCCTCGTAGCGCAAGATAAATAGATAAGTGAGCCAATAATCTAAGAGTATTTCAATTGATCTCTAGCTGCCTTTTGATTCTTTTGAAGCAAAACACTAGGATCATAAGGTGTAGGAGAGGATTTGCAATCATCATATCCAAATCTGCTCAACACCTTCTCTACATAATGTGATTGCACACGTGTAATCCGATTATTCTCATCTCTCAGCAGCTTGATGTTTAAGATAACATCAGCTTCTCCAAGATCCTTCATCACAAAACATTGAGACAAAAAGGTTTTGACCTCATTAATCACTTTGAGACTTGTCCCAAAAATTAGTATGTCATCAACATAGAGACATAGGACAACTCCCTCACCCCCACCATGGCGGTAGTACACACATTTGTCGGCTTCATTTACAACAAAGCCCACAGATGTCAAAGTTCTTTCAAACTTCTCATGCCATTGCTTGGGAGCTTGTTTGAGGCCATACAAAGATTTCTTCAATTTACACACCTTTCTCTCTTGACCTTCTAGTACAAAACCATCAGGTTGTTCCATATAAATTTCCTCATCCAACTCTCCATTTAGGAAAGCCGTCTTAACGTCCATTTGATGAACAAGAAGACCGTGCGAGGCAGCCAATGATAGTAGTACTCGAATTGTGGTCAGTCTAGCCACAGGTGAGTAAGTATCAAAGAAATCTTCGCCTTCCTTTTGGGTATAGCCTTTAGCCACAAGCCGAGCTTTGTACTTTTCAATAGTACCATCATCCCTAAGCTTTTTTTAAATACCCATTTACATCCTATAGGTTTACACCCATACGGATGTTCAGATATCTCCCACGTTCCATTAGCCAAGATGGAATCCATCTCGCTTTGAACCGCTTCCTTCCAGTAGTCTGCATCCGGAGATGCAAAAGCTTCTGAAATGGTAGTGGGAGTGTCATCCACTAGGTACACAATGAAATCATTACCAAAAGATCTTGCGATCCTTTGTCTCTTACTCCTTGTGGGAGCTTCATTGTCATCCTCATCCGAATCTGAACTCTCATCATCTGATTGTTCATCAGTCTCTATGGGAGTTTTAGGTTTAGAAACTGGATCATATTCCTTATTAGATATGCTAGGCATATCTCTCATATGAAATATATCCTCAAAGAATGTAGCATCTCTTGATTCAAAAATGGTACCGACACTCATGTCGTCCATTTCAGATTTCACCACAAGAAATCTGTAAGCAATGCTATGAGAAGCATATCCAAGAAAGATCCACAGTTTTCGGTCCAAGCTTACGCTTCTTGTTGATTAGCACGTTAACATTTGCCAAACAACCCCAAGTTCGTAAGTAAGAGAGTGTCAACCTTTTCTTTTCCCATTCTTCAAATGGAGTAATCTCTTTATTCTTAGTTGGAACACGGTTTAGGACATGACACGAAGTCAATATAGCCTCCCCCCACCATTCCTTGGATAAACCGGTAGTGTCTAACATGGCGTTAACCAAATCTGTTAGAGTCCGGTTTTTCCTCTCAGCAATCCCATTGGATTGAGGGGAATTGGGAGGCGTCCTCTCATGTATAATACCATGTTCCGAACAGAATAAATTGAACTCATTAGAAAAGTACTCTCCACCACGATCGGACCTAATTCTTTTGATTTTTCTCTCAAGTTGATTTTCAACTTCTGCCTTATAGAATTTAAAGAAATCTAAAGCCTCATCTTTAGTTTTCAAGAGATATACATAACAATACCTAGTAGAATCATCAATCAAAGTCATGAAATATTTATTTCCACTAATTGTCAACACAACATTCATCTCACATAGATCTGAATGTATGAGCTCTAGAGGTGCAAAGTTTCTCTCCTCTGCAGGCTTGTGAGGCTTGCGAGGCTGCTTTGCTTGCACATAAGCATGGCACTTAGAGCCTTTGACAATAGTAAATTTCGGAATTAAACTCATACCAGCAAGCCAAGACATACAACCGAAATTAATATGACAAAGTCATGAATGCCAAACATTAGTCTCATTACTAGTAGTGCAAACATGGTTCACTACATCATCACATAAGTCTACCAATGAAAAACGGAACATGCCTCCGCATTCATAGCCTTTTCCAACAAAGGTTCCATACTTAGACAGTACAACTTTATTGGACTCAAATACCAACTTAAACCCATCTTTTAGAAGACGGGATCCACTAATGAGTTTTTTGTTTATAGAAGGGACATGCTGAACGTTCTTCAATTGCATGATCTTGCCCGAAGTAAACTTCAGATCTACCGTGCCAGCACCAAGAACAGTAGCATGTAACCCATTCCCCATCATGACTGAGGAATCTCGAGCCTGATAGGAGGTGAACATGGAAATGTCAGCACACACATGAACATTGGCACCCGTATCGAAATACTGAAAGAACAGTAGGTAATAAATTACCATACCCAGAACCTGAAGTTCCTGCATCAGTATTGCTAATGACCATGTTGACAGATTTAGAACTCTGTCCAGCCTAACCCTTCTTGCCTTTCTTCTATGGACAACGATGAGCCCAATGGCCAATCTCGCCACACACCTAGCAAGGTTCTTTATTTTCCTTGTTCTACCCCTTCTTCTTCTTGAAGTTGGTAGTCTGGCAGACTTTGTTATTTCCCTTGGACTTGTGGGAATTTTTCTGCACCATATTGGCAGCAGAATGTCCCTCAGTTCCAATAGTGTGTTTGTCTTTTGCCCTCGCCTTCTCTTCAACATCCAGAGAACCAATTAGGTACTCAACAGAGAGCTCATGCCTCTAATGTTTCAGAGAAGTGGCAAAGTTCCTCCATGAAGGGGGAAGCTTAGCGACAATGCATCCCGCGACAAAATTGTCCGGAAGCACACACTTGAGGAGTTCGAGTTCCTTTGCCATGATCTGTAGCTCATGAGCCTGTTCTACTACAGATTGGTTTTCAACCATCTTGTAGTCATTGAACTGCTCCATAGCATACAGTTCACCATCGGCATCGGCAACACCGAACTTAGCGTCCAGCGCATCCCACAGTTCCTTGGCATCACGGATATGAAAATATGCATCAACCAACTTGTCTCCAAGCACACTAAGTACAGAGCCCACAAAAAGTACAGTGGCCTCCCTGAACGCTCTCTCTTCCTCGAGAATAAGCGGACCTCTTGGAGTGCCATCTGCAACCTTTTCTATGCACATTGCAGTGAGCTACAAGAGGGTTTTCCCTTGCCATCTCTTAAAATTAGCACCCGTAAAAGGGGTCGGTTTCAGCGAAGCAGCAAAGGCAGATGACGAAAATTGCCTAAACAAATAAGGTTTTTGGACTGTTGGATTATTAGGCAATTTCTCCATGAGATTAATTACCGAAATCAACATTATTAAGCACTAGCAAATCTAAACACATGCAGCCAAACAACCACATCTAGTAGATCTAAAAATCTAGCAAGAACTAGTGCATACAAAGAGAAGAATAGCACATACAGGTTGACCGGAAAGGTCGTCACCACAGCAGCACCCTGGTCCTTGTTGATGTCGCCCATGGTGCTGATGAGGTCGTCGGTTGCCGAAGAAGAACACACGAACGGAGGCGAGCAGTCGCGCCGAGACGCTCCCCAAAAACCTTATCGCCCGTCTCCCGGTGCAGGATCTCAACGGATGGGGTTTCAGTGTCCTGCTCTCCCGGACAGCAGTGCACGCAGCCGCCGGGATGAGGAAGCCTAGAGAGCAGCGCAGCAAGAGGAACACACAGCGAGAGAGACTGAGAAAAGAACTGGATGCGTCTAGATCTGTCTGTCTCTCGCTCTATAGCCTGGGAGGTGAGTCGACCGAGTCGCCACACGCTGGAAGACAAGGACACGCGTCAAACATGCACACGAATGTTGACACGCACCCAACAGCTGGTGCACCAAGCAAAAAAATTAGTCTTCCACAAAACGAGTTTCTAACTCGAACTCGATTCACGAAACGCGACGTGTGTGCGGGCGAGGCGAGGCGGGCGACGGAGGAGGAGGAGTGTGCGTGGACTCCTTCTTTTCTCACTCACTTAGTGGGAGTGAAACAGCTCACTGATACATTGCAAATGTATCTATAATTTTTGATGTTCCATGCTTGGTTTTATCTACTTTCTTGTATTTTGTCTACACTTTGGAGTACTTTTCATATGATTTCTTGGACTAACCTATTAACAAGAGCCATAGTGCCAGCTGCCTGTTTTCTGCTGTTTTTGGTTCCAAGAAAGTCAGAAAATAAATATTCTCGGAATTGGACGGGACAAAAGCCAAAGTCGCTATTTTACCGGAAGTCATCTGGAGCCAGAATACGAGACGGAGAGGAGCCAGGGGGCCACCACACCACCTGGCCACGCCAGGGGGTGGTGTGGCCAGCCCAGGCACCCCCTCGGCCTCTCCTTCCGCCTATATATTGCCCTCGGGACCAAAACCCTAAGTATCCGATCAAAAATCCACGAAAGAGTCTGTAGCTGCTGTCGTCTCCATCCCTAGATCAGGAGGGATCTGAATCTCTTCCCGGCACCCTGCCGGAGAGGGGAATTCACCCCGGAGGCCTTCTTCATCATCATGCAAGCCTTCGGTGTGATGCGTGAGTAGTTCATCTCTGGACTACGGGTCCATGTAGTAGCTAGATGGCTGGTTCTCCTCCTTTGTGCTATCATGTTTAGATCTTGTGAGCTCCGTTCATGATCAAGATCATCTATTTGTAATTCTGCATGTTGTGTTTGCGGGGATCCGATGGATATTGAGATGCTATTTCAGATTGATTATTGATTCTATCATGTCTTTGTTATTTGTGTTCTTGCATGCTTTCCGTTGTTAGTAGCTATCTTGGCCAAGTAGATGCTAGCAACTCCAAGAGTTAGTATTTATGCTCGATAGTGGGTTCATGCCTCTGGTAATCTAGGGAAGTGACAGAAATCTCTAAGATACTAGATGTGCTGTTGCTACTAGGGAGAAAACAACAATCCTTTGTTCATAGAACAATCGTATTGTTTACTTTACACGCAATTCTTAATGCAATTATTTGTTGCTTGCAACTTAATACTGGAGGGGGTTCGGATGATAACCTGAAGGTGGATTATTAGTCATAGATGCAGTTGGATGACGGTCTATGTATAATGTTGTAATGCCCAATCGAATCTCAAAGGAGTCAAGATGATTAGTATATGCATGTATTGCTTTCTCGATGTTTGTCAATTACCCCACTGTAATTTGTTCACCTAGCATGTTATCTATCTTAAGGAGAGCCACCTCTAGTGAACTATGGACCCCGGTCCTTTCTTTTACATTCAATCTACAATCAAACTGTTTACTGCTTTATGTTTACTTTCTGCAAACTATTACTTTCTTCCATTCGATACGTTTAATCCTTTGTTTTCAGCAAAACCGGTGAGATTGACAACCTCATCGCAAGTTGGGGACAGAGTTCTGTGGTTGTTGTGCAGGTCTCCACGTTGCTGCTAGCACCGGTAGTGCGCCCTGCCAAGGCTCGGTTAGCAACACCTTTGGGGTGTTTCCTTGATCCTACTGAATAGATAACCTTGGTTTCATAACTGAGGGAAACTTACTACTGTGCTCATCATACCTTCCTCTTGGGGTTCCCCAACGAGCTCGTTAGTACACGAGTCAACACTCACCTTATAAGCTGGTCCAACTCTCTCTCCCAAATAGCAATGTGGGACTAAACTTTGTCTCCCACAGAGCTCCCAAGCTGCCATAGTAGATGGGCCTTGAGATTTCAGGATTTATTAGACTAGATGGGCTGCCTACATGGTTCGCAACCCATATAAATCTAACAGAATGTGTCCCTAGATTTATACTTTATTTTATTGAGAACTCGTACGGTATTCAACGATGATAGGTGAATTTGTTAAACAACAGTAGTAAACAAAATAGGTGCGTCTCCATGAGCATGACGTCATTCTAGTTTTGCGAGATTTGTGGGTTATCTATCTAGATTGGGGGACGCGTCCCGCTGAAAGGGCATTTCCCTCCATAATTGTGTTTTGGTGTTTATTTACAACACGAGTGAGTTTAACATTGTGCACAGTGTTTTATGTTCATTTGAAGAAAAACACAACACGGTGATCGATCCCTCAAAAGTGAAAAGATGGAGAAGGTTTTCCATAGCGTTTCTAGTTTGTTGAGTCGTATAAAACCATACTATTAAGAAGGGTTGCTACTTGAAAGATCTATGGGAAATCAAATCATGCACAAACCTATATGCACCTAGCTAGCCTTCCTATTTGAGTTTTGGAGAAAATCCCTCAAAATCCCGCTATTGCTTTTCACCTAGTCCAGAGACTCCGGCCCTGATCTCCGGGGTTCTACTGTGCAAGCTTGTGTTGCCTTCCGGAAGACTATGACCTCCAGGCCAGAGACAGGTGCGACAAGCCCGGAGACTACAACCCAGGTCACTAGGGCAGAGTTGTGTAATCTAATGGAGCCAACCCGTAGACTCCGGCCTACTAGATAGAGACTCCGGTCGTGCCAGAGCCTCCGGTCCTCGCCAGCCGGAGATGCTGGAGTAAGTGGAATGTAACGACTCTATTTAGACGGTATCTGTATATAGTAGCCTTCTTCCACCTTGGACAACTGCGACTTCCACACTCTTTCCTCTAGTACTACTAATCTCAATCTTGCTAGATCTCTCTCCCTGGCCACTAGAACTTGATGCCCTTTAGGGAATCAAGGGAGAATACCTAGATCTACACTTCCACCGAAGAAATTTTATTTCCTCCCACTTTCCATATAGGAACTTGTTACTCTTGGGTTGTTGAAACCCTAGAAGAAAACGGTCGTCCCCGAAGCTCGTTCTTGGTGTTGTGAAGTTTCCGGGTCGTGTTGGGAGACTCCAATTGAGTTTTGGAGAGTGCCATAACAAGTTTATAAAAGTTTTGGTTACCACCTTGAAGGCCACCACATAGTGGATCAGACGCCTACCTTTGTGGTGCGTACAAGGGAGAATAAGGCGAGCCTTGGTGGCGTTGGTGGCCTTGGTGGTGCCACACCTTTCCAACAAAGAAACACTTCTCTTAACAATTAAGAAACTTCGGGAATACATTCTCGTGTCTCCATTGTGGTTATTTCTACCCTACTCTTGTTGGATATATGCCCTAAAAGCAAAAAATAAAGTGTGTTTATTATCATATCTCATTAGTTCATAATAAGTTTTATGCCATGCCATAACTGTATCAACCGGAAACATTGATACACGTGCAGTATATAAATAAACCAAGTCCCTAGTGAGCCTCTATTCAACTAGCTCATTGGTCAAATGATGATCAAGGTTTCCTGATCATGGATATTTATGTTAATTGACAATGTGGTCATGTAATTAGGTGAATGGTATGATGGACATACCCAATATAAGTATTGCAACATGATCAAGTCACAAAGTTCATCGTTACGATAATTAGGAAAACATAGTAACCTAATCCTTAGACCATGAGATCATATCTAATCACTATCACCTGAGGCTATCTTGACTGCATCAATCGTCACATCGTAATAGGGTGATTACAAAGGTGTCTCAGTATTCCGAAAGGACATGTTGAGGCATATGTATAAAGATCGGGATTTGTTCTCGCACGTGATGGAAAGATACTCTGGATCCACTCGGCGAGATTACATCCATGAAGATGCGCAGCGTATGACTAGTTCATGAGGATGGAATATCACGATAACGGGTTAAGTAGCACTTGTGGGTAACAAGATTGAACTATCTATGATGCTACCGATGTTTAGATCTCGGACAAGTCAAGTATCAAAGTAAAAAAGGGAATATGACTCGATGTTTATGATTCAACAACATATATTTGTGGAATACGCATAGATCATCATGGGCATCCAGGTCCTACTAATGATCATTGATCGGAGAAGCGTCTCAATCATGTATGAAGTGTTCCCGAACCGTAGGGTAACACACTTAAGGGTTCGACAACGCTTTAGAGATAGTTTTGGCATCATCGGGATCATTGAAGAAAATAGAAGTGAGAACCGGAAATGTTCCTCGTGGATCTGAAAGGTGTTCGAAGTGATCCGGAAGGTATTTCACAGCAAAGGGAATTAGATAATATGTATTTATTATTAATTAACGAAATTAATATTAAAAAAATATTTTATTTAATTTTAGGGGCAGCCCACCTTAAAGGGCCCATCCCGGAGGAAGGGCCCACCAAGGGGCCACCGCCCCATGTGGATAAGCCAAAGGGGGGCTCCTAGGGTTTTAGGCGGTTGGGGTGGGGCCCACCTGGGCCGCCACCTCCATCCCCTAGCCACCGCCCCCACCTCCTTGGGTGCAACCCTCCCCCTATATAAAGGAGGGGCACACGTGGGGGAGGGAATCCAAAGACCCTAGGCATTTCCTCTCCTCCTTACACGTGCCTGTCTCCCTGTCTCTCATTGCCTTTCGCGCTCGCGGTTCCTAAAAGAACTGCGCACGTGGGAGACGATTTCACCGCTGCATGCTTGTCACACTACTGGTAACCTGATCTAAAAGATCTACTTCTGTAATCTTGTCTGGATCGGAGAACCTGGAGTCGTTGTTGAGAACCATACGTATGCGAGACCACGAAGGTGCTGCCAGTTGTGGCACCTGTCGTCGTGCGAGGATAAACACAACTTTGAGGTTGGTATGACGTTTGACTACATCATCCACGTTCATTGTGAACGTTAGACGCTTTCGGTCTATAAGGGTATGTCTCCGAAACTTTCCGTTACAACATTTCTTCTAGATAGATCTTGACAGATGGCGTACGCTAGTTAGAAAAATTATTATTTTCTGCCGTGAACCCCTACAACTCTTGTGTTGTTGTTTACCTTGCTTGTTCGTCGTGTAGAAAAATTCACTTAGTTGCATAGCTTGAGAATTTATCTTTGTGTCAAGCCTAAACTTGAAAATGACATAAAAATTGGTAGCGCCTATTCACCCCCTATAGTCACTCGTACCGATCCTTTCACCCGCCATTATGCTTACCATGATTGTCAATCTCCATCGTATGCAACTATTTACTATTGTGACGATTTAGTGATGTTTTCCATCGCTTGCTTGAGCTACGGTGGAGCAACAACAACGAGTTTGGCCGCATCTTCAGGAACACTGTTAATGGTCATTTCTGTATTTGTGGTTTTAGTTACCCATCTAGCTGGTTGTATCATATGGTATTTTAGTATATATTAGCCAAAAATAATTTTACAAATGCACGTGTGGAAATTCGGGAAGAAACATTCTCCTTAGAACAAAAACACCACAAAAATACCAAATTCCACAAAGGTTATTTGTTAAAGCCTTCACGCGTCGTCAATCGCCACCTCTACCAGGACAACCGTAGAAGAATCCCAACGCGCCAAAGCTCACCTTCAGATCTCTCACGTGCAAACCTCGAAAATAGCTCAACGGCGAGCGCTGTCTTGGTGGTCCGCTAGCTAGGGCAAAGCCCTGGACCTCGATGGGTCTCCTCGAAACAGGCTCATGCCCAACTTTATAAATAAAGCAACATTTATACAATATTTGGTACAAACCAACCAAGAAGTCCACACTAACACAACACACAAATGGCAACACGCGACAAACACAGGGCCAAGCCCGAGCACAAGCACAAACACACACACATGGAAATACAAGAACCAGCTGCCTCCTGAGGAAACGCTCAGCGGCCAGATGGTGTAGCGAGTCGGTGGGCTGACGCTATCAGGTGCTCCATCATCACGTCCAGTCGCTCCCTGTCATGTTGTTTACATAGCGGGCACCACTGCTACAAAAAAGCCAAGAATTTGAAGATCGAGTCATAGACACGACACAGGAAGATACGCTCGATGACCATCTTATTTCGGATATTCCATAAGGTCCAGTTATCGCCATGAACAATAGCCAGAAGAGGCGCCTCCTCCTGTCGGTATGGTTTGCATTGGCCTTCAGGAACTCCCCCAGGTCCGAGGCCTGCCAGTCAGGCCCCAGCGCCTCGTGGATGAAGTTCCATAGGAGGCGAGCCGCGGGATAGGAAAAGAAGATATGCATGCCCGATTCCGGGACCGCACAAAGGGGACACAGGCCATCGCCAGGGCCATGGCGCTTGGCCACCTCCACACCCGAGGGAATCCGATCGCGCAGCAACTGCTAGACAAAGATTTTTAATCTTCAGAGGCAGGGAGCCTTCTAGAGGGGGGAGGCCCAAGGTAAAGAGGGCCTACTAAATAGGGCCCTATAAGACGATCCAACCGAAAAGGTCCCCGAGAGGACCAACCACTAGGAGAAAGTTTCCAAGGATTGGGCTAGGGACAGCGGGAGACTGTCCCTCAGCTCAGCCCAGGACACCCTCTCCACCTCGCCAAGGTTACTGCATGATGCAACCTACCACTCTCCATCCTGGCGAGCCTTAGCTACCAGGAGCATGGGATCCTCGCAGATCGCAAATAACTCGGGAACCTCGTGGCGCAGAGCACAGTCTCCGCACCAAGGGTCCAACCATAGAAGGGTGTCCCTTCCATTGCCTATGGAAATGGATAGCCCTTTTCGTATCGCCGGCTTGATGTCCTGGACGGATCTCCAAAACTGAGACCCCTCCCAACGTTCACAAGCCAGCAACGGCCGTCCCCATAGGTACTTAGATTTTATTAGTTGCAACCACAACCCTCCATCATCTGTCAGAATCCTCCACACCCATATGAGCATCAATGCCATATTCATGTGGCGGGAGGAGATGATACCTAAGCCCCCAAGATCTTTGGGGGCGTAGATGTTGGCCCATTTAACCATATGATACTTTTGGTGTCCATCATTGGTCATCCAAAAGAACCGGGAGAGCTCCTTATCAAAGTTAGCATGAACCCCTTCCTGGAGAAGGTATATCCCCATCATATACATGGGGAGGCTGGTCAGGCATGAGTCGTCATGATGGTCTTGCTCCATTTAGAGGTGAATCTCCCTTGCCAGGGTTCGAATTTCGCCTTAACCCGACCCATAAGGGGCCCCAAGTCCCTGGTCAGGATCCTGGTGTCCCTAACTGGCATCCCTAGGTAATTTTGGGGGAACATCGCTAGCCGATAGTTCAGATTATCCATGATCCTCTGCTGACCTTCCCTAGAAGAACCTAACACCATAACTTCACTCTTATCAAAATTGATCTTGAGGCCCGGCATGGCCTCAAAGCAGAGGAGCAGGAACTTCAGGTTAATGATGTCCTGTTCCGATCCCTCCACCATAATCATGGTATCATCCGCATATTGGAGGTGGGTTACTCCCCCTCCGGGGATGCGATGCCCTACCACACCCGAGATGTGGCCTGAATTCTTGGCCTTCTCCAAGATTTCCACAAGGGCATCCACCATGGCATTAAACAGTATCGGGGAGATTGGGTCCCCTTGTTGAACCCTGCACGAGGGTTTGAAACAGGCACCTGATGCCCACAAGTATAGGGGATCGCTGGAAACTTCTATGGGAAGTATTACCCAAATTTATAGTTCGAATCAAGGGGAACACAAGAATACCAATAAGACTTTAGCAGGTGAGGCATCACTCTCAACCACACATGTATATCAATAAACTTGCAAAGGAAGTGGTGTTATGGTAGTCAATTCAAAGTAGTAAAACAAAGCAGTAGATAAAGCAGCAAATTTCTAGTTTTCACCGGAAGTAATATTGTGAAACTTTTAGTTGCTAAAACACAAGCATGAGGTGATAGCGGGGTGTTGCATGAATGATATATATCATATAATGTATCATACTAACATGACATTTATCTCTAATTCAGTTGTGTGTAGGTGTGTGCTCCAAACATAATCATGCATGTAAGTTTGCATAATATATTTTGTCCTGCCTGCCCATTTCACTGGGGCCAACTTGGTACTATAGGCAATTAAGGTCTACCTTTTCAAATAGACCGGAACAAAGAATTAACACTTCATGAACACACAATATCCTCAAACTATCATATATTCCCATTGTTTTCCCTAACTGTCCCCTTAGGGTTTGCAGGTTCAACATAATAATAGGTAATACACTTTGCAAATACATACCAAACTCAAATATATGATTGGGCAATAAAAGTTTAGTACTGAAATCATGTCACTCGGGCCCTAGCAACAAGCATTAAGCATAGCAAAAGTGTACCAACACTCATAGAAGAATGTCTACAAGATAAACACCTCAAATCTCGATACATATGGACGATTACATGATGGATCTCATCCAATCCCCATCCACCTCACATTCCCACATGGAATTACTCACACATGATGATGGGGGATGAACTCATGGTCGTTGGTGGTGATGTTGATGATGATGGTGGTGGAGAATACCTCGAAATCCCACTCCCCGGGGTGGAGAGTAGGACCAATCTGACCCTCGAAACGAAGATCATGGCTCTGGAGGTGCTCTGTTTCAGAAATGCTCGGTTCCTTTGGATACCAAGGTTTTTCAGGTATATATGGGGGTACGCCAAAGGAGGGGCCGAGGCGATGCTCCATGGCCAAAAGGGCCTAGGTGGCGCGCCCACCCTTACTGGGTGCATCACCTGGTCTCTTTTGGGCCTCGTGGCTCCGCTTACTTGATTCCAAAGCCTCAGACTTCTTTATTTGGTGAAAAACTAACATGGTATTTTTCCTCGATTTAATTTCCTGCGAAAACTGACAGAAAGGAGACTTTTGCTAAAAACAACGTTAGATTCAACAGTTTTATCCAAGTATGGGAAGATTCTGGATCAAACCATCGAGCAAAGTACTTGGAATATCAGCTCCCCCAAGCTTAGCTCGTTGTTTGTCCTCAAACAACTCAAACGCAGTGTAGAAGCGATAAAAGACTTTAACAAGAACTTTGCTCTATTCATGCATAACATTTTATCATGGCAAATATTTGAAACATAGCTTTATCAATGAACAACAAAGTAATAATGAGAGCCCGCTATGCTGGTGTACAAATGATTATACATGGTACAAAGGAGATAATATACGGCAACACTGTTTGAACATGATTACCTAATCGTGGCAATGAACAACGTTCTCACATCGCATTTGATTGAATCATATGTAAGGTTTTTGAGGCCTTCGATTCTTTCAATTGTTGACAAGTAATTCATCATGCTTGTATCGCAAACTAAATACTTTGGGGACGCCGTATCCCTCCAGTCTTTCAACATTTAAACACTCATAGAATACCCATACATGAGTCAGTAACTAGTATCTTTAGTTGACAACATGTAGATTCAAATATGATAGGTGCTTTTTTGGTATGTTTCTCGCACTTTTGCATGAGTGGCAAGAGTTTTTGGTTGCCACTTTTTGGGCTTACAAGTCTTTTTTTATTCAGCTTTGAGTGGATTTTCGTATCCATAATGCTTTAATATTTTGATTATAAGCTTTGGACGAATAAGAATCTCTTGATTTTTGCCTTGCTTGGTGGGAACTTCTTAGTTTCAGCCTATTTTCTTCCATAGAAGATCCAACTCATTAGGAACAAAGATCGTGGCTCTGGTTGCGCTCTGTTTCACGAAATGCTCCGTGCCTTTGGATACCTAGGTTTTTCAGGTATATATGGGGGTACGCTAAAGGAGGGGCCGAGGCGATGCCCCATGGCCAAAAGGGCCTAGGTGGTGCGCCCACCCTTACTGGGCGCATCACCTGGTCTCTTTTGGGCCTCGTGGCTCCGTTTGCTTGATTCCAAAGTCCCAGACTTCTTTATTTGCTGAAAACCTGACATGGTATTTTTCCTCGATTTAATTTCTTGCAAAAACTGACAGAAAGGAGTCTTTCACTAAAAACAACGTTAGATTCAGCAATTTTATCCAAGTATGGGACGATTCCGGATCAAACCATCGAGCAAAGTACATGGAAAAGTAGATACATTTGAGATGTATCAGGACCCACCTCACCATTTATGTTTATAGCTGTGTTCCCACTCATGACAATCTGCATAATCCATCCTATCATGCGATCATCGAGTCCTCGATGATGGAGGATAGGCGAAGAAAGGCCCAGTCTAGTCTGTCACAGGCCTTCTAGAAATCTAGCTTCAGAAAGACGCTCCTTTGGCGTCTCACTTTCACTTCATGAATAATCTCGTGGAGGGACAAAATACCATCGTGAATATATCTTCCTTTAAGGAAGGCAAACTGGTATGGTTGCATCAGGCACTCCATATTCGAAGCCAACCTGCGTGCACATACCTTGGAGATGATCCTTTGGACCACATTTATTACCGTGATTGGTCTGAACTAGCGAATATCCGTGCCCCCTGATATGTCGTAAACGTATATATAATTTTTGATGCTCCATGCTTGTTGTATATCAACTTTCTTATGTTTTGTTTACACTTTTAGGTATTTTTATACATTTTCTAGAACTAACCTATTAACAAGATGCCGCAGTGCTAGTTGCCTGTTTTCTGCTGTTTTTGGTTTCACAAAAGCTAGTCAGGAAATATTCTCGGAACTGGATGGGACAAAAGCCAAAGTCAATATTTTACCAGAAGGAACACGGAGTCCGAAGGGCAGCCGAAGTGGGGCCACAAGGTGTCCACACCTAGGGATGGTGCGGCCACCCCCTAGGGCATGCCGCCCCCTGGTGTGGGCCCCTCGGGCAGCCACCGACCTCGCCCCTTCGCCTATAAAAGTACCCCGATGCAGAAACCCTAAGGACTCAATCAAAAAATCCACGAAAGAGTATGTAGCCGCCGCCATCTCGAGGGGATCTGAAGCTCTTCCCGGCACCCTGCCGGAGGGGAGAGATCATCCCGGAGGCCTTCTTCATCACCATGCCAGCCTCCGGAGTGATGCGTGAGTAGTTCACCCTTGGACTATGGGTCCATACAGTAGTTTGATGGTTGGTTCTCCTCCTTTGTGCTATCATTTTTAGATCTTGTGAGCTCCGTTCATGATCAAGATCATCTATTTATAATCCTATATGTTGTGTTTGTGGGGATCCAATGGATATTGAGATACCATGTCAGATTGGTTATTGATTCTATCATGTCTATGTTATTTGTGATCTTGCATGCTTTCCGTTGTTAGTAGCTATCTTGGCCAAGTAGATGCTTGCAACTCCAAGAGGGAGTATTTATGCTCGATAGTAGGTTCATGCCTCTAGTAATCTGGGGAAGTGACATAAATCTCTAAGGTTGTAGATGTGCTATTGCTACTAGGGAGAAAACAACAATCCTTTGTTCATGGGGCAATTTTATTGTTTACTTTACACACTTTGCTTAATGCAATTATCTATTGCTTGCAACTTAATACTGGAAGGGGTTCGGATGATAACCTGAAGGTGGATTATTAGTCATAGATGCAGTTGGATTACGGTCTATGTATTATGTTGTAATGCCCAATCAAATCTCGTAGGAGTCAAGATGTCTAGTATATGCATTGTTATTCTTTCTCAATCTATCAATTGCCCCGCTGTAATTTGTTCACCCAATATGCTATTTATCTTAAGGAGAAACACCTCTAGTGAACTATGGACCCCAGTCCATTCGTTTACCATTGATATACCATCTACTGTTACCATTTACTATTTACTTTCTGCAAGTAATTACTATCTTCCATACTATACGTTTTAAACAAAACTAGTGAGATTGACAACCTCACTGTAAGTTGGGGCAAAGTTCTGTGGTTGTGTTGTGCAGGATTCCAAGTTGTTAGCAACACCTTGGAGTTGTTTCCTTACTCCTACTGGTCCGATAACCTTGGTTTCATAACTAAGGGAAACTTGTTGATGTGCTCATCATACCTTCCTCTTGGGGTTCCCAACGAGCTCTACATATCTTGAGCCATCAAGCACTTTTCTGGTGCCGTTGCTGGGGAGTTAAGGACAGCTTCAATCTCTTCCTCCTCGTCAATCACTTTTCAAGGAGAAAGAAGATTCTTGCAAGGGGAGCCTCTTACGACCAATCTCTTTACTTTGTTTTTGTTTTGTTTAGTTTATTTTTGCTTTGTTCTGCTCGTTTCTTTTTATCAAAAACACAAAAAAAATAGTTATTTCTGTAGTTGTCACCTCGTTCTTAGCTCACCATGTTGATCCCTAAGTTCACCCTGAAAGATCTTTCAATAGGTGTGGCTCTATAAATGGGAAAGATAATATTGAAGAATTCTTTAATCATATTAGCAAGCATGAGGATATTGATGATAGATCCTTAGTAGAACTTGCTCCAAATTATGAAATTGCTGCAGCTTCTTTAGTTCGCATGTTGGAGGCTAGGTTTGTTAACCTTAACCCCATGATGCAAGTAATGTTTCTTAAACTTAAAGATATTTAGATACTAAAAAGAGAGAATTTATTCTAGAAACTTTGCTTAAAGAATTCAATGATGTTGTTAAGGAAGCTAGAAAGGTCTTTGATCATTTTAATATGCTAGGCTCATGTGTAGATGTTATTGGTACACTAGAAAGGTTGGACAAAACCAAACCCAAAAATGGAGAGGAAATTAAAATACCAATACCTTTTAAACTTGTAGGAATGCATGAAGCCTTAGAAAAGAATTTCGATTGGATTGTTCCTGAAAACCCGTTTGATGAAAATAGTGAACCCAAGAGTATTGAGAGAGGATCCTCTAGAACTTATTTGGATGAGATACCTTGCCTCGTTGAAGATATTTCTGCTATTGATCTTAATGCTTCTTGATTTGAAAATACTTGAATCTTGCTCCTATGCCTAGCTGAAAAGCGTTAAAGAAAAGCACTATTGGGAGATAATCCAAATTATTTTTACTTTCAGTAAGTTTTTCTTTTGTTGAGTCTTGGAAGTTATTGCCTCAGTAATAACCCCTCCTTATCCTTTTTGTGTGGTTTTTGTGCCAAGAATAACCTCTAATGAGAGAGAAGTAAGACTTGGGAAAGTTGCTGTCCCGAAACAGATTTTTGTGCTTCACTACGAAAAATCGTGAAAAATCCCTGTATGTCGTATTGAGCTATAATTTTCTATGATTATGACCCAGGTTATTATCTAACTTTCGTTACTTTAGCACTTTTCGATTTGAGCAATAGAAGGTCTTCGAAAAAATCGGTTTTTACCTGCTGGTATGTTTTGAAAGATTTCTGCCATTATTTGCATTTGCATCTTAATCTCTTTCTCTTTGAGTTATCTTTGATCACTTGAGCTTTTAGAAAGAATTGCTACAGTAGCTTGTGTTTTAATGGAAGGTTTAATTGTGTTGAAACTAAACCCAAAGACTTACTATCTTAAATACACTAATGTTGCTAATGAAGATTGTGTGAAGTTTTGTATAAAGAAAATTTTCAAGTGTAGGGAAGAATAATGTGATGAGATGAAGTATGGACAAAAGCTCAAGCTTGGGGATGCCATCCGTGTCACCCCAAGAAATATTCAAGAGGTACAAGCGTTAAAGCTTGGGGATGCCCAAGGCATCCCCTTCTTCATCAATAAAAATCTCAGGTTTTCTTCCAAACACTTCATTATTATTGTTTCATGCACAATTGTGTTGTTCTTGGAGCGTATTTGTTTTTGTTCTTAGTTTTCTTTTGTTTGGTTTGCTTAAATAAATTAGTTGGACCCCCTCATTCATATGTTGATTCAAATAAGTTGATTAGTGTTCGAAAAGAGTAGGAAGCTTCATGCTTATAAGTGGTACAAAAAGATCTTGTTTTGACTGTGGCCTAGACTTTATCATGTCATTTTTGATGTTGCTTTGACCTTATGCTTAGTGATTATTGTTGTAGCATGACTTGTTACAAACAATTGAGATTGCTTAATATGCCTCGAAAGAATCATACGTTGTTTTAGCATACAAAAGCATAATATTGTGGTATTCTCCTTTGATGCTTTATTTGGGTTGACTTGGCACATGCTTACACCATGTTAAGACTATGAACTAGTCACCTTAGCCTCTATGATCATTTAGTTTTTGACTTGTAATATCACTTTATGCTTTAATTAATAATGTTTTGTCGCTTTGCATGATTATGGCCATTATTGCTCTCTTAGTTGGTCGCTCCCAGTCTTTTGCTAGCCTCCACCTGTACCAAGTGTGAGTTCCACTCATGCATCCAACCTCCAAGAAAACCAAGTTATTCCAAAGAGTCCACTATAAATTGCTATGTATGGTGTGTTACACCATTCCAAGTATATTCATGCTTTTATCTACCTTCCAAATTAAACTTTTGTTATGTGAAAAGTAGTGATTAAAGCTCTCACAAACTTGATGGCACACTTTATTTTTTTGCACTTAATAAACTTGAACCATTGTGTCCATCTATGTTGCTTATATGCTTGCACTTTATAAGTTGTGAATGAGCATAACCATGATACCATGGGGAACGCTTTCAACATTGCACTTATTATTCAGTTGATATCATGTTCTTTTGTTTATGGATCCCGACGGTGTGAAATAAAAGGGGAGCTTGTAAGCTCATGGAGTTTGTATGTGTGTTAGAGAAACGCCTGGGCGGCTAGCCTAAGCCATTCCTATTCATGGTGGAAACTTGCAGCATAACCATAGTGAGCATTATGTGAAGCATCCTCATAAAACCTATGCAAATAGCAAATAAAAAGATCGCTAAGATGCTCATTGTTTGTTGCCTTGTCATTTTGATATGGGAAAGCTCCTGTGTCATGGGGCAAGGGGTACCCCGTTGGCGGTTCTCCATGATACATATGTACTTACAATGACAAGAACTTACTTGTGACTAAAGTTGAGTAGCATGAGGTTCGGTACTCGTAAGCAAGGGGCATGATATTTTCAACTTATAACTTGTCAAGCATATCCTCATATTTGTGTCACTTTAACCTTAATCACCTCAAGATGCTTATGATAGGGGAAATGAGAGCTGGAAGCTAATAAATACCATAATTTTTGGAAGCTCTTTATGAAACTTGAAATCCCTGCTTCCCTATGTGAAGGGCCTTTCTTTTTTACTTTTATGTTGAGTCTCCATCTTCTATCTTTATGCACCAATTGAGAGAGCATAGTGGTCATTCTTAGTTTAATGTGCATTGTCCCAAAACTTATTGATTGTTTCATAACTTTGATATTGCTTGTTCTTAAATTATTTGTATCTACTCACCCTTATGAACTTTGAAGGTGTCCTATGCATTTATGTTTTGCTATACCATGAGTGACAAGCTGATTACCACTCTTATTATGTTTTCCATATGTGAAACAAACAAACATCTTTCAATGCATTATTATTCATGATCTTTTATTTGTACCTTTTCATGTTACAACATAGTTGCTATGTCTTATTGTTAGAACTCTATCTTTCATGCTAATGTTTAGATTACTTTGATCCCAGCTATCAATGATTTACAAATACCTTGATCAAGATTGTGATGGTGCATGTCACCTCAAAAATTATTCTTTTTATCACTTACCTACTTGAGGACGAGAAGGAGTTAAGCTTGGGGATGCTTGATACGTCGTAAACGTATCTATAATTTTTGATGCTCCATGCTTATTGTATATCAACCTTCTTATGTTTTGTTTACACTTTGAGGTATTTTTATACATTTTATGAAACTAACCTATTAACAAGATGCTGTAGTGCCAGTTGCCTGTTTTCTGCTGTTTTTGGTTTCAGAAAAGCTAGTAAGGAAATATTCTCAGAATTGGACGGGACAAAAGCCAAAGTCAATATTTTACCAGAAGGAACACAGAGTCCGAAGGGCAACCGAAGTGGGGCCACGAGGTGGCCACACCTAGGGCTGCGCTGCCACCTCCTAGTGCTGCGCTGCCACCTCCTAGGGCGCGCCGCCCCTGGTGTGGGCCCCTCGGGCGGCCACCGACCTCGCCCCTTCGCCTATAAAAGTACCACGATGTAGAAACCCTAAGGAACCGATCAAAAAAATCCACGAAAGAGTCTATAGCCGCTGCCATCTCCATCCCTAGATCAGGGAGGGATCCGAAGCTCTTCCCGGTACCCTGCCAGAGGGGAGAGATCATCTCGGAGGCCTTCTTCATCACCATGCCAGCCTCCAGAGTGATGCGTGAGTAGTTCACCCTTGGTCTATGGGTCCATACAATAGCTAGATGGTTGGTTCTTCTCCTTTGTGCTATAATATTTAGATCTTGTGAGCTCCGTTCATGATCAAGATCATCTATTTGTAATCCTATATGTTGTGTTTGCGGGGATCCGATGGATATTGAGAAACTATGTCAGATTGATTATTGATTCTATCATGTCTATGTTATTTGTGATCTTGCATGCTTTCCGTTGTTAGTAGCTATCTTGGCCAATTAGATGCTTGCAACTCCAAGAGGGAGTGTTTATGCTCGATAGTAGGTTCATGACTCTAGTAATCTGGGGAAGTGATAGAAATCTCTAAGGTTGTAGATGTGTTGTTGCTACTAGGGAGAAAACAACAATCCTTTGTTCATGGGGCAATTGTATTGTTTACTTTACACACTTTGCTTAATGCAATTATCTGTTGCTTGTAACTTAATACTGGAAGGGGTTCAGATGATAACCTAAAGGTGGATTATTAGTCATAGATGCAGTTGGATTACGGTCTATGTATTATGTTGTAATGCCCAATCAAATCTCGTAGGAGTCAAGATGTCTAGTATATGCATTGTTATGCTTTCTAAATCTGTCACTTGCCCTGCTGTAATTTGTTCACCCAACATGCTATTTATCTTAAGGAGAAACGCCTCTAGTGAATTGTGGACCCCAGTCCATTCCTTTACCATTGATATACCATCTACTGTTTATCGTTTACTATTTACTTTCTACAAGCAATTACTATCTTCCACACTATATGTTTAATCCTTTGTTTTCAGCAAAACCTGTGAGATTGACAACCTCACTGTAAGTTGGGGCAAAGTTTTGTGGTTGTGTTGTGCAGGATTCCAAGTTGTTAGCAACACCTTGGAGTTGTTTCATTACTCCTACTGGTTCGATAACCTTGGTTTCATAACTGAGGGAAACTTGCTGCTGTGCTCATCATACCTTCCTCTTGTGGTTCCCAACGAGCTCTACATATCTTGAGCCATCACCCCCCACAACCTTGGGGATCAGGGTAATAACACCAAAGTTCTGACGAGCCATCACCAAGGTCCCAATGTACAACTCCTAGAGCATATGCATAATGACTCCGTGTACTTTGTCCTAGAACTTCTAGACGAAAATCACAGGGAGGCCATCAGGCCCAGGGGCGGAGTTGGCCTTCATTTCCATGATGGTCTGCTTCACCTCCTCAGGCAAGAATGGGAGCGAGAACTCAACATTCTCCCCCTCAGAGACCCTGGCCCGTGCTAGCCAGAAATCTGCTGCTAAGGCCACCCTTGTGCGGGGTGCTACCGAGAAAAGCTTGTAGAAGGCGTAAATATGGGAGGAGACCTCTCCGACTTCCTCCAAGAGCCGACTGTCCTTCCTGAGGCAGGGGATGGAGCACTTCCTACGCTGGCCATTAGAAATGGCATGGAAATAGGCCGTGTTTGCATCCCCCTTAAGGAGCCAGTTCTGTTAACTCCGCTGTCGCGAGAATGTCTCCTCGCCCTGATAAATCTCCAAAAGGGAGTCTTCCAGGGTGTATCGCTATAGCCACTCCTCAGTTGACAGACCTCCCTCGCCTGCTGTCCGATCTAAACTTTGGATGACATTCAGGAGATCACCCTTTTTCGTCTTAGGTCGGCGCCCAAGTTAGCCCCCAGCCTCGCATGAATTGCCGTGCCATCATCGCACAGAAATGCCATACATATACCGTCATGCGCACTCTTGGAGTAGATAAGGCCGTCGCCTCCCACTTCGATCAAACCATTTCAACAAATCCTGTCTGCTGGAGCCAGAAGTTGTCAAAGTGGAAACAATTCAGTTTTGGTGGGGAGCCGCCCCGCGTGGAAAGCAGGAGGGGACAATGGTATGACCCAATCCTCATGACTGCTCGCAGTGAGCACAGAGGATAGGCTAGTTCCCAATCAACCGATACCATAACCCTATCCAGCACACTCTGGATAGGGTCTACTTGGTTGTTGGTCCATGTATAGCGCCCCCACATGGGTGATCTCTCTAAGGGCGAGATCCGCGATGCAGTCATTGAACATCCGCATCCTAGGGAAGTCCACATTATCCGAGCTATTATCGTCTGTGGATCTAATTAAATTAAAATCCCCTACCATAACAACCGGAGTGGTGCACCTCTCCACCTTGGCTGATAGCTCTGCCAAGAAAGCTGGGGACTTCCTATGGTTTGTAGGCCCATAGACTATGATAACCTCCCACCTAAGATTACTCCATCTATGAGTGAGGGACATGCTCACGAAGAATTCCCCGCAGGCCATGTCCTCGACCTCGAAGGTATCCTCCTTAACACCAAGGAGGATGCCTCCAGAGTGACTGTCCGCCGGCATCCAGTGCCAAATAAACCTATGGCGGATCAAACCCTGCAACTCAGGGATCGAGAAGTCCTGTCTAATCATCTCCTGAAGCCCCACAATATCTACATCTTCTTGCCTTAGATAATCACGCAGTTGCTACCTCCTACCATCATGCCCAAAACCCTCAATGTTCCAAATTAAGGTGAAAATCGACCAATTCATTAAGACACTTCAGGGGTTGCCCCCTTACGAGGGGCTGACCGGGCCCTACCACCTGTCGAGGGCCTGGACGCGGGTTTAGGGGGCCTCCCCCACTGCCCCCCGCCTAGGGGATGCTAGGGAGGACTCTCCAAACGCAGGGCAAGGAGGAATACTCCCACTAGGCGTCGGGTCGTGCTGCCCAGCGCTGGTGGAGGTCTGGGGCACGACCGACCTCTCCTTCTCCGCCTAAGCCCGAGATGCCGCTAATGCCACATCGTAAACCTCCTCCGCCTTAATAGCTACAATCTTCTCCAAACACGGGTCACGCTCCCCTCGGAACACGATCCTGCTGTCCCTAGCAACAGGGCTAACTGTTCCTCTGGGACCTCTGCCAATACAGAAAACCTGGACCCAGATGGAGGAGAAGTAACACGAGAGGGGGGATGGGAACAACTATATGTACCTGGGTCAAGGTTGCGGGTCGCTGTCCGTGACGTCACCTGCTTGAGAACGGTCGGCTCCCTCCCCATAGCTCTGGACATGGCCCGAGCAATCCTGGCGCTCGAGCGGGAGGGGGGAGGAGTAGGCTTGGAGCGGCGGGTCACGCGAGTCTTGATGCTAGCCTCGAGAGTGTCAGGGAAGACCAAGACAGGCTCGCTAGCCGGCAGGGCTGTCATCGTCGGGACCACGGCAGGCGACCTCCGGGGTGAGGTGGGAGTGAAGCCCGGGGAGAGGGTGTACCAGACCGCACCAGGCGACCTGGGTGAGGTCGGGGGTTCCACCACCAATCCCTCACTAGAGGTGAGCCTGGCCTCCTCAAGACTGCTGCAGGAGGTGTCCTTCAGGACTGCAAACCCCGAGAGTCCTAGGTACTCGAGCGCCTCGCCCAGGTTCGAGCCATAGGGAGCCAGTCCCAGCTCCTTAGGAACTGGGGGCTCAACGCAGACGTAGCGAGGGATGTCGACAAGGGCCAACACTGGGGCAAGGACCGTCGCCTGAGTCCTCGCTAGACGAGTCATCCCCCCATCCTACCCAGGGTCGCCGCCGTGGGGGGAGAGTGCTCCGGGGATAGTGATAGAGCCTCCTCATGGTCCCTCTCCAACTCCACCGTGAGGACCCTGCCCGCCTTCTCGAAGTAGAAGGGAGGGAGGGTGCAATCGAGCTTCGCCGGGTCGAGGTACTTGACGAGTACGCGGACCGGGCCCTGGCTAGTAAGGGAGCTCTCATCGACTCAGACAAACTTGCCTATCGCTTGGGTGAGCAACTTGATGCACTTCTCCTTTTTAGCTTCATCCGGGTGAATGCGCACCCACACTGTCGACAGGGAGGTGGTAGTATCTGGGTGCGCACATGACTCGCGGATCGATACCTTAATGTTGTGGACCGGGAGGGTGGTGGTCTGGCTCCAGGAAAGCGCACGCTGAGCCACACGGGAAGGGAAGATCACCGAGAACACCATAAAGGCAGTCACCCGCGCATTCCACTCGTAGTCGGAATCTCATATCCTTCACACTCCAGCGAGGCCATTGGAGAGGGAGATTGTTATTATTTATTGCTTAATTTGTTCTATATTTTGGGCAGCGGCCAGGACGTCTTGATTTTTTTTTGTCAAAGGACAATATTGCACTACAAGGGTGTAGGAAATGTAGATGAGGATGACAGTGGTGCAGTTCAGTGTGGCACGTGGAATCAGGTACTACAACATATACGCCCGATCTCTTGGTGATGGGGAACATACGGTATGTAGAAGCTAACCCCAAATACATCCAAAAATTGTCAACAATTAAATCATTTGACGCACGATGGACGACGGATCAGTGCACATATCATGATTCATCTGTGCATTGTGCACCTTATATTCTTTGTCTTCCCTGGAAAATTTGGAACCACTTCCTGATGCTACTGCACGACGTGGAAGAATCACCTTCATTTTTGAAGTGCACTATTCATGTACGTTTCGATTTGTTTCACAAATGTAGAATTCAAGAACCGTGTAGTACATACAAAAAACAGTCAACGTCCAGTATCATCCAAGCTAGCGTGGGAGTGTACGTGCACTTGAATTATGCGGCGGTTGACCGTTTTTCTTACCACATGCTATGCTATCCAGTGCGAATTCTCAATGCAGTGATGCAACAGAGTGAGAAAGAGGAACACACGTGACCACTTTGAAAAGGAATATGCAACCTTGTAACGTAAGCTTGTCATTAGGTACGGTGGCCATCAATTTTGTTGCAAGTACTTTTGGGTACCGAGGTGCGGTGAAAAATGGTAAAAGTTGGTTTCACTTGAAGCTGAAGTAAAATCTAAGAGTTGGTACTTTTGCGCCCCTCTCTTTTGAAGATGTCTTTTTAGCAATGAACTTTTCCATTTGCCATTTTTATTCTACATATAGGCATGCTGGTCCCAACTAGAATCTTCATATGCAAATAAATGTAGGGGCTACTGTTTTCTTAAATGTCTCGAATGGCTAACATGTTTTCCAGCAATGGAATCGCTAACATTCTCCTGTACTTTGTAGCATCACTAATCATGTCTTATAATCAATCCGTAAAATGAATACAACACAATTAGAAAACGTAGACAAGATATTCTGTGACGCATATGTAAAACCATGCGCCACAAATATATATCAGTGGCGCACTAAGAAATATGCGCCACAGAAATTTGGCAGTTCAGTGGCGCACGAAACCAATATGCGTCACAGAAGTCCATATTTCTGTGGCGTATATTTTCGTGTGCACCACAGAAAGTGATGATTTTATGGCGCATATAGATGTATGCGCCACAGAAAGTTGATGGGACCTAGCAACAAAAAAAGGGGGAAGAAACTTCCGTGGCGCATATGTCCATATACGTCACAGAAAGTGATGTTTCTGTGGCGTATATAGGTGTATGCGCCACAGAACATGCAAAAACAGATCCCACCCCCTCCTCCCTCGGATCGCTTTTTCAGTTTTGTAAAAAATAAACAAAAATGATAGAAACTTCAAAAAAATAATTCCTTTGAGTTGTAGTTAGATTTTAGGGTATAGATCTAGACAAAATTGAAAAACATGAATTTCGATGTATTTTGCAAAAATAGGTCATCGCACGGTAAAACGGCTATAACTTTTGCATACGATGTCAAAAAAAATCTTTAACCTATCAAAACGATCGTCTCGAAATTTCCTATTCGAATTCAACGACCCATGGTTGTTCTGGATTTTACAGAATCCTCAAATTCGAAAAAAGTAAAAAGTTATTAGGGTAGAAGATTTTTTACTGCAAAAAAATAAAAAATAGGGTGAAACTTCTGTGGCGTATTTCTCCCATATGCGCCACAGAAGTCTTTGGCGGGATTCGAAATTTGAATCTCGCCGGCGCCCTTCTCCATCTCTTTTTCCTTTTTCTCCCCTCCCACTTCTTCTCCCCTTCCCAGTTATCCTCTCCTCCACACTTCTCCCCTTCTCCTCCCTCCTCCTTCTCCACTCTTCGGCCACCTCCACCTCCGGCAACCTCCTCCTCCTCCGGCGACCTCCTCCTCCTCCTCCTCCACCACCACCAACTCCGGCGACCTCCTCCACCACCACCAACTCCGGCGACCTCCTCCTCCACCACCAACTCCGGCGACCTCCTCCTCCTCCACCACCAACTCTGGCAACCTCCTCCTCCTCCACCACCAACTGCGGCGACCTCCTCCTCCACCACCAACTCCGCGCGACCTCCTCCTCCTCCACCACCAACTCCGGCGACCTCCTCCACCACCAACTCCGGCGACCTCCTCCTCCTCCTCCACCACCAACTCCGGCGACCTCCTCCTCCTCCTCCACCACCAACTCCGGCGACCTCCTCCACCACCAACTCCGGCGACCTCCTCCACCACCAACTCCGGCGACCTCCTCCACCACCAACTCCGGCGACCTCCTCCTCCTCCTCCACCACCAACTCCGGCGACCTCCTCCACCACAAACTCCGGCGACCTCCTCCTCCTCCACCACCAACTCCGGCGACCTCCTCCTAGCCCTCCTCCAGCCACCACCACAACAACCACCTCCGGCCTGATCTAGATCTGACCTGGTTTTTTTTTGAAATTTGAAAAAAAACTTCTGTGGTGCCACAGAAGTTTGAGATCTGACCCGTCTTTTTTTTTGAGTTTTGTAAAAAAACTTCTGTGGCGCATATTGGACATATGCGCCACAGAAGTTTAAGATTTCTGTGGCGCACAGAAGATAGATATCAGTGGCGACGTATCAGTGGCGCACTAGGAAATGTGCCACGGATAGTGAAAAAAAGTGCGCCACTGATAAGCTATTTCCTAGTAGTGCAAGCAAGAGATTTGCTTCTTAAAGAAAATAAATAGGCAAGAAAACAGAAAAGGACATCAAAATAGAAGTTAATGTTTCCCGCCATGAGTCCATGATGACTAGTACTCCCTCCGTTTGGGATTATAAGTCCCGCGCGGATAACTAGGTTGCTATTTTAAACAACAAAATATAAATATTATAGCATAAAAATTATACCATTAGAAACTTTAGAGGTTATATTTTCTAACGGTATAACTTTTGTAATATATAAATTATATTTTATTGCTCAAATTAACAACCTAGGTATGCGCGTAGGACCTATAATCCCGAACAGAGGAAGTACTATGTAATGTGCTGGCATTAAGGTGGAATTTACTGTTTGTTCATTCTTGATCACGTTTAATAAATATTAATTGCTTAAATTGATTAAGTTGTTGTAAATGGGTAGAACACTAATTAATGCTTATTAGAGGAAGGGGGATCGATACCTCCCATCTCCAATTCTAATTTTTTTTATCGATCGTTTTTTCCTTGTGCAGAAAACGAGACCAGCAAGAAAGAAAAACTAACACCGATGCTGTAGAGGCTGCTACTTGGGCCTTTAATTGGGCTGCATAGGGCGTTCACTTGGGCTGGAAAGTATAGACCACGTTGGCAAATTATAGGAGTTAAAGACGAACGAAGTAGGCCTTTGTCCAATTTTGCATTGAAGAATCATCCCTCCCGAAGAAAAAAATGCATCATGAAGAAACCTGATGGCAAAATGGTAAAATGAAAAACATGATGTGATGTGAAAACTCTAATGTTCGGTTAATCCACTCTACAAGTGGACTGAAAGAGATTAGAGAGGATTTTGACTTAGATGGGATCATGGGAATTAATCCCTCTCAATTCATGTTGATCCACTTCAATGCCTTGCAAACCGAACAAGCCCTAAAAAAAAACCTGATGGCAAAAAACTGATGGCAACATATAAATGCTGGCCATCAATTTTGTTGCAAGTAACTTTTGGGCACTGAGCTGCGGTGAAAAATGGTAAAAGTTGGTACTTTTGTTGAAGCAGAAGTAAAATCTAAGTGTTGGTACTTTTGCCCCCCTCTCTTTTGAAATGTTTTTCTAGCAGCGAACTTTTCCATTTGCCATTTTCACACTGCATAAAGGCATGGTCCCAAACTCCCAACTAGAATGCTTATCTGCGAGGAAATAAGATGAAGTCTCTACTGCAAAATAGTTGTACTACTTAACTCAAGGGATGGATGTGTACAATGCCCAGGTTATATAGTAGTCATATGAGACGTGTTCGAGTTGGAGCTCACAATCTCTTTCATGTGAAAGAGGAAAAAACCCAGGGGCATTTCCAAAACATAGAGCACATCTTGGTGGCTCACAAGGCCGTCGGGAAAACAACCGTTTTCTAGCTTATTATATAGAGTAAATTCCGTATTGTACCCTCTAGTTTGCCATTTGTGACAACAGTTACCCCATTTAGTAGAAATTCCTACGGCTTACCTCATTTAGTAAAATTTGTGCCACATCTTACCCATTTTAAGAGTTGAAGACGTTCTGTCAGGTGTGGCCTGGTCGTCAGTTATGTATACTGTTTGGAAACATATTTACCCTGATGTTCACCACTCTCTCCCGGCACCTCTACATGAAATCAATCTATGTACATTAACTTGTACGTGACTGAAGATTAATGAACGCTCGCAGCTACTCCGAAGGCAAGGCCAAACGTAGTTGGCCAGTGACCGGAATCCTCCTATTGCTATGAATGCAGGTGGACCTCGTTCATAGCTGCCGGAGCTAGTCCTGGAGATTACGCTCCACCATCAGGATATAGTACATGAAAGCACACAGAGCATCTCGCTTCGTCTTGACATAAACATGATAGGCATAGAGATTACTAAACGAGTATGATTGTGCCTTTTTCCTCGCCGGCTGCAGTGTAGTAGTAGTACTTACTGAAGACAATATTGATGCGGCTGGGCGCTGGTGTTGTGTTGGGAGTAGTTGCCAGTGTCCAGCGCGGCGGTGTGGCGGAGTTTATGCTCGAGTACAGAAGCACAAAGGGAGGCGTGCCGCTCATCGCCAACAAACTGTTCTATCAAATGCACAAATAAAATCCAAGCTTCTACAAGTACCACCAGACACCTTTAGAGTAGGGAACTCTCGTTTTTATACATCTGGATAACAGGAGACAGAAGAAGATACATCTAGACCTAACGGCTGGGTGTGACTCGACAAAATGCTCCTAAATCTTAAAAGGGGTAAAATCTGGCATAAATTTCACTAAATGGGGTAACTAGAAAGATCTTTTGTTCAATTGGGTAATTGCTGTCACAAATGGTAAATCAGGGGATAAAAAGTGGAATTCACTCTATTATATACTACCAAATAGTTATGGCATAGTCGGATGATACGACCCATTTTATGTTTCTCATTGTACGCACACTCGTGTTTGTATGTAAATACCTATACGCAAGGACTATTGTTTCCTTAAACGTCTTGAATAGCTAACATATTTTTTGAGCAATCAAATCGGTAACATTCTCACTTTGTAGCATTACTAACACTGATAGCCGTGTAAGATAAATACTACAAGCAAGAGATTTGCTTGTTGAACAAATTAAATAGGCAAGAAAACAGAAAAAGGACGTCAAAATAGGGATTTTGGGACCGCATGTTTTTCAATATGTGACCTTTAAACTAGAACGGAAGGAGTAATTAATATTAATAGCTTAAATTAATGAAATGTTTGTAAATGGGGATGTAGCTCAAATGGTAGAGCACTAATTAACGCTTATTGGAGGAAGGGGGATCGATACCTCCCATCTCCAATTCTATTTTTCGTTTATGATATCGATCTTTTTTTTCTCGTGCAGAAAACTAGACCAGCAAAAAAAGTAAAACGACCGACGCTGTAGAGACTTATACTTGGGCCTTTAATTGGGCTGTATAGACGAACGGAGCCGGCCTCTGTCCAGTTTTGCATTACGGAGTGCATGCATCATGAAGAAACATCTCCTCCAAAAAAATGCATCATGATCTGCTAAAACAAAAAATGCATCATGAAGAAACCTGATGGCAATTGTTAAAAGAAAATTCTGATGGAAAAACTGTAAGAAAAAACCGACGGCAACAAGTAACTGAATGCGTGGTCACATCATATCAAATAATCTGCTAGCTGTATGGCTCCAAATTACCACAAAGAGTAATTGCACCGTTTTTAGGGTAAGCCAGACAAACATAACCCAGGTCCTCAACTTCGAGAAGTTTGCAGATCAGTTCTAGTTTATCAATGCAAGAGACAGACTTCCGGAAAAAAGGTAGGTATTCGTATAGCACAAATGAGGCTTTTGCCCCCAACTAATCTAACCACCGTCTGTGCAAACTATATTTCCTCGGGCACAACATATATTTTACATTTCATGGAAGGAATCACTCAATGAGAATTATCTCTGTGTTTAAAATAAGCCAGATAGCATGTTGCTTCCAACACCAAACGCACAAAACTCTCCAATACAAAATGGAGGGAGGGAGGTGGCGGGTGGGCCGATGGGCCGCCACATGTCACCATCGTTCTCGTGCCACGTGTACCACACGAGGCAGAGCCCGGTGGTGCCCAGTTGACGCGGCGACTATGAGTCAAACAACGCCTATGCGAGGAGCTTCCATCACGGCAGGGTCCTCATCTCGATGGTGATGGCGGGCACGATGTGTGAAGATCAAAGGTGACCGATGCTACCCTTGTGGCAGCATATGCCAACCAGGGCCGGTCCTGACATTTCGGGGGGCCAGGGCAAAACTAAAATTTCAGGCCCCTTATAACATAAAAAGAGGTCCCGAGATGAGGTTTGTGCTCCAACATATACTTGTTGTGGGTGAAAAAGGTGCCAAGTTGAAGTTGCCGGAAAAATAAAATTTTAAAAAAAGTTTATTTTTCGAACAATATAATTCCTTTAAGAGCATATAACTATGGGCGTATAATTATATATGTAACGAAGATAATAAAAATAAAAAATGCTACAAGAAAATGGATTTATGCATGTATCATATGGCTAAAGAAATTGACTGAGAAAAGAACTACTACCTCCATCTCAAATTAATGTCGGAGATTAGTCTAGATTTGCATGTATTTATATACTAGGCTCTGTCTAAATACACGCGAATCTAGACAAATTCGAGACGTCTAATTCGAGGTAGCCGGAAAGTATAGAACACAAGGAGCATCCAACAGGCTGACCAAGAAAAATTAATGTTACCTCGACAACTTACTCATGGTGTATTTCATTAAACAAAAATAAGCATGAGGTATTTCATACTGCGAGCTAGGAATGGCAAAGTGAGAAATTAACTACGCGTGTATACTTCCCTACTCATAGCAGCTAGTGACAAGTTCCATAACGAGAACAAAACTGATAGAGCCACGCTTAATTAATGGGTCCAAGAGACGTGACTATTCAGGTTTGATCGCCACGCTTCTACGCGCGTGCGCATCCAGAGTTTGTTACCTCTGGTAGACTACTATTTGGGCCCCCCTTGACTTCACGGGCCCGGCCTGATGCCAACCCATGCGTCTAGGTCAGTGACGTAGACTCGAGACGCTCGCTTAAAGGAGAAAGTGCCCTTCTTGAACAACATCCGCAAGGAGAACCTTTCTTGCGTAAGCGGCTAAGGTTGTTTGCAATTGATCTATGAACTTCAAATTTGGTCGACAACTACCGAATTTCAAAGTTCAGACCCTCTAGTTCATATTAATACCAAACTACCAACGCACCATGCACAGTGGCACACGTCCCTCATTTTGAATTCATGGAAACACTGGGTTGCGTAGCTAAACCGTCCATATGTATTCCGCTCCTCCAGTCATCATCACTTTTTACGACAGATCTAAAATCAGTCGCCTATAGTCCGTCCTCATCATAGAGATCATTCAAGGTGGAATGGATCTTGGCCCCTGTCAGCGGCCGGAGGGCTCGGTTTTCCTGGTTTTAGGGATAAGGTTTGGTAGGGTGACGCTCAGTTGGTGGCAGCGACGTCTTATCCAGTAAAGTCTCACTAACTTTATCCCATCTCGGCGGCGACATTGAGAAGCTTGTGGGATCGATGTGGTTCTCTAGAACTCCTACTGGTCGTGGGGATATCTGAATCGTCAATGAGCTTCATCGATGGTTATTCCTTTGTCTTCGTCTTCAGAACATCTCATGGATTTCGTTGTAATTCGGATTTCTGGAGCGGCAACAACTCCCCACCATTTCCACGAATCACTCCGTAAGTTCCTCCCTAGATTTTCCTTGGACTCTGATTCCCTCTCCCTCGCCATCTTCATCCATTAATTTTCCCTCTCCCTAAACCCTAAACCCTGATTCCCTCTCCCTCGCCATCTTCATCCATTAATGCAAAATCTTTACTCCTGGTGTCCCTGAACCTGTATGCAGGTTATCTGCTCGACGGAATGCGCCGGGTAGCCGTCCAGCGCTACGGGCCGCGCCGCCGCGCCGGCGAGAAGACCGTCTCCGGCGGGCGAGGCGCCGTCGCGGTCGACCGCCTAAGCGCGCTCCCGGACGCGCTCCTGCACCACATCATGTCGTCCCTGAAGGCGTGGGAGGTGGTGCGCACCTGCGTGCTCGCGCGGCGGTGGCGCGACCTCTGGGCGTCCGCCCCCTGCGTCGACCTCCACATCCGCTACTCCAGCCGCGACAGCGAGCCGCCGGAGGAGTTCCGCGACTTCGTCCACCGCCTCTTCCTCCTCCGCGACGTGTCGGTGCCCGTGGACACGCTCCGCTTGCGTTCGAGCGACGAGGACGCGGGTTTCGATGAGAACGATGCCAGCATCTGGATCAGGATCGCTATCAACCGCAGAGCACGGGTCATCCATCTCGCTGGGCATCACAAGGAGGCCGCGTCGTTGGACGGTGTGCACTTCGTCTCTCGCCACCTCAAGATCTTGAAGCTGTCGTATGCCATGCTCGACCGTAGGAACCTCCAGCAGCTCTCCTCTAGCTGCACATCCTTGGAAGAACTGGATCTGAAGGACTGCTTGATCATCGGGCCCGAGATCGTGTGTGCCTCTTTGAAGACTCTAATCATGCTCAAATGCAAGATCAAGTGCGCCTTCTCCATCGTTTCTCCGAATCTCGTGCTTCTGCGCATCGTCACACCTTACGTCCGAGTTCCTTCATTTACCAACTTCGGATCACTGGTCACAGGCAGTATCATACTTGATGACTCTTACTTGGATGATGATTTTGAACACATCAGCGATAAAGATGATTGTGACGAAACTACTGATGACGATGGCGACGATAACAATGATGATGATAGGAGCGATAACTATAAGACTCATGATGGCTCTTCCTTGAGTGATGATGATTTTGGATACATGTGTGATGAGGATGACTTTGGCAAGTTTGGATATGGAGAAAGATATGGGCATGATCATTACAAGGATAATTATCATTATGGTAGTGATATCGATAGCGATGACAATACCTATGAATACAGTGAGACTGCAAATGATGCAAAGTATGGCTACAAAGGTGATGGCCAGAACCCAAGTAAAGGTGGTAACTATGGTGAAAACAGTCTCGGCAATCATAGTAAGATTCTAGGTGGCCATCATATTCTTGAAAGCCTTTCAAGTGCTACAAGTTGGAGCTGTTAACTGATGCTGGAGAGGTATAGCTATCACCCTCTTTTGCTGATATCTCTATCCTTCTCTCATTCTATAAATATATTTTCCTTGGCAAAGCCATAATAATTACATGACATTTTTTCTTGAATGTTCTCCAAAGAAATGGCACGTTCCCTCCAACAGAACACATGTGTTGAATGAACACATTTCTCACCTTTTGCCCTTTAGTGTCAGAACCTGGTTACATAGTTCAAATAAATAAAGCTGTACTAGTTTGCTTAAGCATGAAATGTAGTAGGCGAATCAATTAGATAAGAAGGGGTGAGCATATTCACCATTTATGTTCTCAGAGGATTGTGTATCGCTTTTCTCTTTGTTGAGTAGTGTATCTTTTCAACTGTTTAGATATATTCAGTCCTTATAAGAGTGTCTAAGGAAACTGAGCGTCGCTCAGTTGCTAGAGGAGCGACAATGCCAACCTGCCCACTAGAGTTCGACTCCCCAGTGAACCGGAATTTAGTCCACTCCACGGAGTGACCGTGTCCAGTTATTTTTCTCGAAACAACAATGCTGGGTGCTAGTGCCTGGTTGGTTGAGTTTTATAAGATTGTTTAAGGGCAGAGTTCCTTCATTTACTAGAAAGAATAATGATTCATATTGTAACAATAAGTGTTAATCCTCCAGCAGTACATCACCATATGTTGTTTTCCCTTTGCTGCTTTAAGACGGGTAGGTTTGTTTTATTCTTTCTACTCCCTCCTTCTCAAAATAGATGTCTCAGATTTGTCAAAATTTGGATGAATCTAGACACTATTTAGTATATAGATTCATTCAAAATTTGACAAACTTGCGACATCTATTTTGAGACGGAGGCAGTACATAATAAGCCACCAGTATGTAGTTTGTATTGTCTACACTGTGAAGTTGATTCGAGTTTTTACCATTATTTGCTGAATGCTCTTTTGTCTTTAATATGAAGGTGGTTCTGAGTAGGGAATTGAAAAGCTGTCCAACTTTTAGCAACCTGAAGACCCTGTCCCTTGGTGAATGGTGTATGGCTGCTGATTTTGATGCACTGATTTTCTTGCTGCAGCATTCCCCTAATATAGAGAGGCTTTTTCTCCAACTTAAAATAGTATGTGTAATTACATATTTGTTATATGCTACTTGATTCTTGATTTCATTTCCTTACTTTTTAGTTTGTTAGCATATGCTTAATAGCTGTTTTTTTCTGTGCAAAAGAACTACAACACCAGGAAGGCATTGGAAACAGGTATCAAACCAATGGGAAGATCTTTTACTTGCAAAGACCTTGGAATGGTGAAGATCAAATGCTCAAAGGATGATGCTAGAGTCCATACATTGGCACATATGTTCATGGCAAATGGTGTACCTCTTGAGAAGATTTATGTCCGTCGGAGTGGGAATGCTTGTGAGTCATACCTTCTCTCCGCATACTATTTCGTGTTTACTTGTAAAATCATCATTTCTTCACTGGTTTATATGGCCCTATACAATTTACTGAGACGTAAGATGCATATAGTTTAATGGGCATATAATCTGCTTAATTGGTATTTCATATTGTTTTTATTCCTGGTTTAATTTTTTTTAAGAAAATTTGTTCCCGAAAATTTAAATATGTTCAATTGGCATATGATCTACTACTTGATATCAGTCACTATTCTGTTAAATGAGAAGCGTGTTATGTTTAACTTGAAGTTGTTCTTTCATGAGTCGTCCTAATCTACAGTCATTCATTTCCTGATATTTGTACCAGATTTACGTGGCCAGAAGTTTATGAGGGAGCTCGCCAGGGGTGAACTCATTGACAGTGGGATGGACAACTGGATGTAACACTACTTATTATGCGGTTAGCAAGGATCTAGTAGTTGGGAACCATGATCCCCACAAAGCACGATAGCTGCTTTCAAAGCTTCAGCGGATCCTACTGCTTTTCTTTGGTAACATGTACTCCCTCCATCCTAAAATAAATGACTTGGATTTATCTAGATTCGTATGTATCTAGACTTGTTTTAGTGTGAGATATGTCCGAATCTAGACAAATGCAAGTCACTTATTTTGGGACGGAGGGAGTATGATGGTACCGTGTGTGAGTATCAAACTGTTGGAATGTTCTACATAGAATTTCTAGGGGGGTGAGTTGAGACAACAAGGTCTGTAGTAACTCTGCTTTGGAACAGATATGAGTACTCCTCGTTTGTGCAACTGAGTTGTGTTTCAGAATGGTGCGAGGCTGAGATGTTGTAGTATTATGTTCCAGTCCTTGTTTCACGGAACCGGTGGCTCCAAGCTGAAATATTTTATCTTTATCGTTGTGCAGATATGTCATTCTTATTTTGACGACAATGGTTGATCTATGATGGTACCGTGTGTGTGTGAGTATCAGATTGTTGGAGTGTTCTACCTAGAATCCTTGTGCAACTATGCTAGGCAAAAATCTTCCATCATGGATCAACAAGTCTGATAACCGAACTGCACATATTGCAGCTTCCAGAGCTGCTAAAGATGCTGGGGGTACTAATTTCATATGATCCGAATTTGAGGCTCCCGCTCTGGTCATCAGCTGATGATGCTAGAGATGGTATCCTGAGCAAGGTAACAACTAACAGGAAGCATATGGGACTCAGCCGATACTCCCTCTGACACTTACTATCCCTCGGAAGGAGTAAGTACTATATGAGTTCAACCTCACATGAGACATTTACCGCAAAATTAAAGACACAATTTATTAGATGAGATGAATACAAGCAAGAGATCTGCTTCTTGATGAAATTAAACAGGCAAGAAAACATAAGGGGCGTCAAAGTGGAAGTTAATGTTTTCCCACCGTGAGTGTGATGACTCCAATACTAATCGTTAATTCTTGATCACTGTTAATCAATTTAAATTACTTAAATTAATTAAGTTATTGTAAATGGGGATGTAGCCCTAATGGTAGAGCACTAATTAACGCTTGTTAGAGGAAGGGGGATCGATACCTCCCATCTCCAATTCTATTTTTGTTTATTTATTGCCGATCGTTTTTTTTGTTCTCCTGCGGAAAATGATACCAGCAAGAAAGAAAAACTCAGACCGATGCTGCATGGGCTGCTACTTGGGCCTTTAATTCGGGTTTAGGGTTTAGGGTTTAGGGTTTAGGGTTTAGGGTTTAGGGTTTAGGGTGAAAACTTTGGTGGTGCTCATCGAGTACCGAGTCATGATTTACAGGGTGAAAACTCAAGGTCAGGCCTTCATTGATTGTAACTTGTAATGATCTTGCTGAAGGCATTGTTTTGGAAACTAGGCCTTTCTCCGGGGTGAAAACCCAAGATTTTCCATCGGGCGACGTCAATGTTTGTGCATGGTTCCCTTCTTGGAGGCGTTGATTTTGGAGAGCCTATAGTTTGTAGTACGGATGTTGTACTCGGTGGTGGTTAGAGTGCTTCTGTTGTGAGTGGTTGTACAATGAGATGGGATCTTTAGTTTTATTTTCTCTCTTATTTATTTTGTTCTTGGCTCTGTATATCCCTGATGTCTTTGTTGGTGCAGAGGCTGGGCGGTATCTTCACAATATTAATATATTCCCTTTCTCAAAATAAAATGACACACATAAACTCAATCGTCGTCTATAGTACGTCCTCATTGTGCGGACCATTCCTTGGTCACGAGGTAATGTTTGATGATATAGTGACATCTATATCATATCCAAGTCCACATAAGTCTTATGGTATAACGTGTTGGGGACCGCACTACACAAAACAAAAAATTCTAGCGCATAACCAAGATCCAATGCGAAGGAGAAGGTAACGGATCATACCCTCAAAGATCGAACTAGCGAAAGTTTATCGATAACGAGGTTGGTCGTGCGTCGATCCCCGCAACAAGCCTTAGCAAGTCGTGAGGAGATGTATTATCCCACAGATGGCTCCAACAATCAAGTGCTCCAATCGTCGCACCTCCATCACTATCTATACGCGAAATAAGAACGACACCACATTGAAGTGAGATCAAGCTCACGGACGAAGCGGGAATATGTCAATGAAGATCCGGCAACACTTTGTCGTCCAGCTAGGTTATATCTAGACGAAGGTAGTAGACGAACATCACTCTAGCGTGAAGAAGAAGAACATGGATATCAAATCATCCTGCTTGAGGATATTGCTAAGATCCTCGAATTGATCACTGATATACAATTTTATTATATTATTTTCTATGATATGTATTTCTATATGAAAATTGGTTATTTACGATGTACGATGATCCCTACTAAAAATCCATGGTTGAATGGTCAAAGCGCCCCACTCATAATTGGTAAATTGGTCGGGTTTGGGGGGAGGGGGGCAATAAGCTTGTTTCTACATAAGCTTATCCCCGCCCCCTTTCCTGTTTGTCCCGATCGACAACAGTTGGGTCTCGCATATGAAAGGGACGAAATGAGAAATTTAGCAACACTTTTCCCACAGGATCTCTTGCAAGAAGATAATCTCCAACTTCAACTTGTCAATTTTATTTCTCATGAAAATAGCAAGTTAACTCAAAGAATTTATCACACAAATAGTCAATCTGTTAGAACTTGCTTAGTAGTGAATTGTTTAACAAGAAGAAAAAGAGAAGGATGGTGCTTCCCTTGTTGAGGTAAGAGCAAATGACCTTTTTTCGACATATCCCCATTTTCCTGTTCTTTTAGACAAGGATTCCTTGTGTAATTTCATCCATCTCTTAGTTTTTTTTGAATCTATTGAATTCATCACTTGATGTAGTCTTGCAGTTCGACTCTATTTGAGAGACCGGGCACTTCGTCATCAGGTGGAGAAGAACGAACGAACATTTCCAATCTTTTGTATTCGATTCGGATCTCTGTTCAATGTGTTTTCAATACCCTAACCTACAAGGTGTATTAGCGGTTAATACGTTGTAATTAGATAAGTTATTTGGAATATGATGGAACGAAACACCAAGGAAAGGAAGAAGGATGCACCAAAATGCAGGTGCTGCACCAAACGCTGGTGGTTGTTAGATTCCACCTTAACTGATGTAGGTAGGGATGGGCGAGAAAGGGTCCCCTCTTGCCTATTAGTAAGCGGGCCTTCGATTCCACCGGGGTATTGCGGTCTCATAGAGGGGGTTGATCCAACGAACGGAGTGAGAAGAAAGTCTGTAATTGGGGGAGTGAAGATCTGTGATCTTCAAGATACATGCATCTAGTCTTCCAAACACTGGTAGGCAAGCACTCTGACTGAGCCACTTGTGAATGAGCGAAGGAGTCAAAGTAGCCTCACCGGTGTCACCGATACTTCTACATCCTGAGGAGATCTGCTTAGTAAATTAAAAATTGGGTATCCTTTTGAGAACATTGAGCCCAGGACATAGGAGAAGAGCACATCAACTTTATCCTCTGGCATTCAAATTCAAGAAAATGACAAATTCAAGACAATAGGTTTGTGATCCACATCCGAGCGCATGAATTTGGATTGATAAACAAGATCAAAAAGCAGTGGCAGAAAGTTCCTCGTGAAGACGACGTCAACTCGAAGAAGAGGTGGAAGACAAACTTCGAGACGCCGAGGCGGCGGCAATGACCAGCGGCGGCGTGACGATGACGCGTTGGTGGGTCACCGGTGGCGGTGGCTTGGGCAGGGCTGGTGCGTGGTTCTCCAAAAAACATGTGTCCTTGCCTTTGGCCCCGCCCCCGTATATTTGTGCAGCTAGCCTCTCTCCTAAAGATAGAGTAGAAGTAGGACTCCAAGTCCTAGTAGAACTTCTCCTTCCTTTCCTCCACACATACATACAGATAGTAGAAGAAGGACTTCATGTCCCAGAAGGATTCCTCTGTTCTCCTCCAACTCGACTAGGGGAGGGAGAACGAGTCCTAGAGGGATTCCTACCGCCTCTCCTCCACCTGTCCGCCTAGGGGAGGACTTGGGCGACTCGGCCAGGGTTTCCCCCTCTCCCTTGTGCGCGTGGACCGGTGGGTCCCATGCGGCCCTGATGGCTCAATGCACGGCGCCCAGAAAAGTGTTGATGGCTCGTGGTTGATGTAGAGCTCGTTGGGAACCCCAAGAGGAAGGTATGTTGAGCACAGCAGCAAGTTTCCCTCAGTTATGAAACCAAGGTTTAATCGAACCAGTAGGAGCAAGGAAACACCTCAAAGGTGTTACTACCTGAGCTTTGGCAGGGCGCACTACCGGTGCTAGTAGCAACGTGAAGACATGCACAACACAACCACAAAACTTTGTCCCCAACTTGCGATGAGGTTGTCAATCTCACCGTGTTTTGTGGAAAACAAAGGATTAAACGTATCGAATGGAAAGAAGTAAAAGTTTGCAGAAAGTAAACACAAAGCAGTAAAAGATTGTAGATTGAATGTAAAAGACAAGGGCCGGGATCCATAGTTCACTAGAGGTGGCTCTCCTTAGATAGAAAACATGCTGGGTGAACAAATTACAGCGGGGCAATCGACAAACACCGAGAAAGCAATACATGCATATACTAATCATCTTGACTCCTTTGAGACTTGATTGGGCATTACAACATAATACATAGACCGCCATCCAACTGCATCTATGACTAATAATCCACCTTCAGGTTATCATCCGAACCCCCTCCAGTATTAAGTTGCAAGCAACAGATTATTGCTTTATGAACTGCGTGTAAAGTAAACAATACGGTTGTTCTATGAACAAAGGATTGTTGTTTTCTCCCTAGTAGCAACATCACATCTAGTACCTTAGAGATTTCTGTCACTTACCCAGATTACCAGAGGCATGAACCCACTATCGAGCATAAATACTAACTCTTGGAGTTGCTAGCATCTACTTGGCCAAGATAGCTACTAACAACGGAAAGCATGCAAGATCTCAAATAACAAAGACATGATAGAATCAATAATCAATCTGAAATAGCATCTCAATATCCATCGGATCCCCGCAAACACAACATGTATGAATTACAAATAGATGATCTTGATCATGAACGGAGCTCACAAGATCTAAACATAAAAGCACAAAGGAGGAGAAACCAGCCATCTAGCTACTACATGGATCCGTAGTCCAAGGATGAACTACTCACGCATCACACCGGAGGCTTGCATGGTGATGACGAAGGCCTCCAGGGTGAATCCCCTCTCTGGCAGGGTGCCGGGAAGAGCTTCAGATCCCTCCCGATCTAGGGATAGAGATGACGGCGGCTACAGACTCTTTCGTGGATTTTTGATCGGGTACTTAGGGTTTTCGTCCCGAGGGCAACTTATAGTCGGAAGGGGAGGCCGAGGGGGTGTCAGGGCTGGCCTCACCACCCCCTGGCGCGGGCCAGGCTGGGCCGCGCGACCAGGTGGTGTGGTGGCCCCTTGGTCCTTCTCCGTCTCGTATTCTGGCACTTGACCCCTTCCGGAAAAATAGGCACTTTGGCTTTTGTCCTGTCCAATTCCGAGAATATTCATTTTCTGACTTTCCTGGAACCAAAAACAGCAGAAAACAGGCAGCTGGCACTGTGGCTCTTGTTAATAGGTTAGTCCAAGAAATCATATGAAAAGCACTCCAAAGTTGGAACAAAACACAAGAAAGTGGATAAAACCAAGCATGGAACATCAACAATTATAGATACATTTGCAATGTATCAACATCCCCAAGCTTAACTCCTGCTCGTCCTCGAGTAGGTAAGTGATAAAAAGAAAGAATAATTTTTGAGGTGACATGCACCATCAAAGACTTGATCAAAGTATTTGTAAAACATTCAAAGCTGGGATCATAGTACTTCAATCATAACATGAAAGACAAAGTTCTAGCAATAAGACAAAGAAACTATGATGCAACATGAAAAGGCACAAACAAAAGATTCATGAATAACAATGCTTTGCAAGACGTTTGTTTGTTTCACATAAGAAAACATAGCATAAAAGTATTCAGATTGTCCCTCAATAGAGTAGCAAATATAAATGCATAGGACACCTTCAAAGTTCATAAGACTGACTAGATACAATAGTTTCAAACAAGCAATAACAAGTTATGCATCAATCAACTAGTCTTGGGACAATGCACATAAAACTAAGAATGGCCACTATGCTCTCAAAGTAGGTGCATAAAGATAGAAGGTGGAGACTCAATATAATGATGGAAGAAAGGCATTTTGTAAAAGGAAGTAGGGATTCAAGTCTCATAAAGAGCTTCCAAAAATTATGGTACTTACAGCTTTCAGCTCTCATTGCCCCTATCATAAGCATCTTGAAGTGATTAAGGTTAAAGTGAATAAACTATGGTGTACATGCTTGACGAAGTATAAGTCAGAAATCTCATGTCCCTTGTATACGAGGGCCGCTCCTCATGCTACTCAAGTTTAGTCACTGGTAAGTTCTTGTCATTGTAAGTATATGTGTATCATTGAGAACCGCCAACGGGGTACCCCTTGCCCGATGATACGGAATAATCCCCATATCAAAATGACAAGGCAAGCAGACAACAAGCATCTCAACATTCTTCTTATTTACCATGGGAATATGGTGCTTTTTTCTCTCTTTCCTCTTTTCATAGTATCTCTTTTTTTTTCTTTTATCTTTTTTTTCTCAATATAGGACTCTTTTTTTATAAGAAGAACGCTTCATAGACAGCTCATTATGGTTACGCTGCAGGTTTCCACCATGTCAGCATGGATTAGACCAGCGGTCCAGGCGTTTCTCTAACACATATACATAACTCCATGGACTTACAAGCTCCCCTTTTATTTCACACCAACGACATCCATATACAAAAGAGCATGATATCAACTAGGTACAAGTACCAAGTGCAATGTTGAAAGCGTTCCCCATGAAAGCATGGTTCTGCTAATTCCCAACAAATAAGTGCAAGCATATACAACATAGAAGACACAATGGTTCAAGTTTATTAAGGGCAAGTAAAGTAAGGTGTGCCATCAAGTTCGTGAGAGCTTTAATCACTAGTTTTCTCATAACAAGAGAAAGGTAAACAAAAGCATGAATATACTTGGAATAGCATAAGGTAGTAAGTAGGTATGGTGGACTCTTTGGAATAACTTGGTTTAGGGAGTTGGATGCATGAGTGAAACTCATACTTGGTTGTGGAGGCTAGCAAAAGACTGGGAGCGACAAACTAAGAGAGCAATAATGGCCATAATCATGCAGAGCGACAAAACATCATTGATCAAAGCATAAAGTGATACTACAAGTTGAAAACTAAAGGATCATAAAGGCTATAGCGACTTGAGATAGTCATAACATGGTGTGAGCATGCGCCAAGTCAACCCAAATAAAGCATCAAAGGAGAATACCACTATAATATGCTTTAATATGCTAAAACAACGCATGATTCATCCAAGACACATTAAGCAATCTCAATTGTTTATAACAAGTCATGCTACAACAAAGAATACTAAGCATAAAGCCAAAACAATATCAAGCATGGCATGACAAAGCATAGGCCACAGTCAAAAACAAGCTCTTTTTACCACATAAGTATGAACTTTCCTACTCTTTTCCAAACCAAACCAAACTATTCGCAAACCAAAGTGTGAAAGAGGGGGTCCAACAAAATTATTCAGAAAACTAAGCAAACCAAGCAAACTAAAAACCAAAACAGAAACGAAAAAAGAAGATGCTCCAAGAAAAACACAACTGTGCATGAAACAATAAAAATGAAGCGTTTGGAAGAAACCTGGAATTTTTATTGATGAAGAAGGGGGATGCCTTGGGCATCCCCAAGCTTTGACGCTTGTACTTCTTGGATATTTCTTAGGGTGACACGCGTGTCATCCCCAAGCTTGAGCTTTAATCCATCCTTTATCTCATTACTCGTTCCTTCCATACACCTGAAATTTTTCCTTCATACAAAACTTCACAATCTCATTAGCAACATTAGTGCACTTAAGATAAATAAGTCTCAAGGTTAAGTTCTAACACCAAATAAACTTCCATTAGAACACTAACTACTATAGCACTTCCCTGAAAAATCTCAATTCCCCAAAAAAACTCAAGAAGGAACTAACAAGAAGCAAATGCAGAAAATGGCAGAAATCTGTCAAAACAGACCAGCAGGTAAAGACAAATTTTTTCGAAGACCTTATGTTTCTCAAATCAAAAAGTTTTGAACTAACTAAAGTTAGATAACAACCTGGGGCAGAAGCACAAAAAATTACAGCTCAATCCTACATACAGAGCTCTCTCAAGAATTTTTACGGTGAAGCACAAAAATCTGTTTCGGGACAGCAACTTTCCCAATCATTACTTCACTCTCATTAGAGGTTACTCTTGGCACAAAAAGCAAATAAAAAGGATAAGGAGAGGTTATTACAGAGGTAATAACTTCCAAGACTCATCTAAAACTCTTGGGTTATCTCCCAACAAGTACTTTTCTTTAACGCCTTTAAGTTAGGCATGATAATTTGAGAAGATGCTCACATAAGAAATATGAGTTGAAGTAAAAGAGAGCATCAAGAAGCAAATTTAAAACACATTTACGTCTAACCCACTTCCTATGCATAGGAATCTTGTAAGAAAATAAATCAAAGAAGCACATAATATCAAGAATGGGTAGATAAAACAAGGGCAACTTCAAGACTTTCAGCACATAGAGAGGTGTTTCATTACCATAAAAACTTCTACAACCATATTTTCCTCTCTCATAATAATTTTCAGTAGCCTCATGAATAAACTCAACAATATAACTATCACATAAGGCATTCTTTTCATGATCTACAAGCACTAGAGCTTTATTATAAACATTTTCAAAAGAATCCTCGGGAACATAACATTCACCCTCCTTTGATAAGCATGGGGGACAATCAAATAATGTAAGGGATAAAGAGTTAATCTCATTAAGGTAGGCATGGGTAGATCCATTCTTCCTCCTTTTGTCCATCACTCTCCTCCTCTTTTTCATCTAATGAGCTTTCAGGTTCAGCAATTTCTTCTTCCATGGAGGTTCTAGCAGGCGGTGGTTCATCTATTACCTTGGCAGTCATAATACTGTTCCCAAATAGGAAACTGAGTGAGCTATCCATAATGAAATAGTGATTGGAGCAGAGCTAGTCATAAAGGCAACTTAAGAAAGGAACTAATTTTTTTGTGTTTTTTGGAGAACAAAACAGGCAAACAAAGCAAAAAGAAAACTAAGCAAAACAAAAACAACAAGGTAAAGAGATTGGTTATGAGGGACTCCCCTTGTGAAGATGTCCTTGACTCCCCGGCAACGGCGCCAGAAAAATGCTTGATGGCTCAATGCACGGCACCCAGAAAAGTGTTGATGGCTCGTGGTTGATGTAGAGCTCGTTGGGAACCCCAAGAGGAAGGTATGATGAGCACAACAACAAGTTTCCCTCAGTTATGAAACCAAGGTTTAATCGAACCAGTAGGAGCAAGGAAACACCTCAAAGGTGTTACTAGCTGAGCTTTGGCAGGGCGCACTACGGGTGCTAGTAGCAACGTGAAGACCTGCACAACACAACCACAAAACTTTGTCCCCAACTTGCGATGAGGTTGTCAATCTCACCGTGTTTTGTGGAAAACAAAGGATTAAACGTATCGAATGGAAAGAAGTAAAAGTTTGCAGAAAGTAAACACAAAGCAGTAAAAGATTGTAGATTGAATGTAAAAGACAAGGGCCGGGATCCATAGTTCACTAGAGGTGGCTCTCCTTAGATAGAAAACATGCTGGGTGAACAAATTACAGCGGGGCAATTGACAAACACCGAGAAAGCAATACATGCATATACTAATCATCTTGACTCCTTTGAGACTTGATTGGGCATTACGACATAATACATAGACCGCCATCCAACTGCATCTATGACTAATAATCCACCTTCAGGTTATCATCCGAACCCCCTCCAGTATTAAGTTGCAAGCAACAGATTATTGCTTTATGAACTGCGTGTAAAGTAAACAATACGGTTGTTCTATGAACAAAGGATTGTTGTTTTCTCCCTAGTAGCAACATCACATCTAGTACCTTAGAGATTTCTGTCACTTACCCAGATTACCAGAGGCATGAACCCACTATCGAGCATAAATACTAACTCTTGGAGTTGCTAGCATCTACTTGGCCAAGATAGCTACTAACAACGGAAAGCATGCAAGATCTCAAATAACAAAGACATGATAGAATCAATAATCAATCTGAAATAGCATCTCAATATCCATCGGATCCCCGCAAACACAACATGTATGAATTACAAATAGATGATCTTGATCATGAACGGAGCTCACAAGATCTAAACATAAAAGCACAAAGGAGGAGAAACCAGCCATCTAGCTACTACATGGATCCGTAGTCCAAGGATGAACTACTCACGCATCACACCGGAGGCTTGCATGGTGATGACGAAGGCCTCCAGGGTGAATCCCCTCTCTGGCAGGGTGCCGGGAAGAGCTTCAGATCCCTCCCGATCTAGGGATAGAGATGACGGCGGCTACAGACTCTTTCGTGGATTTTTGATCGGGTACTTAGGGTTTTCGTCCCGAGGGCAACTTATAGTCGGAAGGGGAGGCCGAGGGGGTGTCAGGGCTGGCCTCACCACCCCCTGGCACGGGCCAGGCTAGGCCGCCCGGCCAGGTGGTGTGGTGGCCCCTTGGTCCTTCTCCGTCTCGTATTCTGGCACTTGACCCCTTCCGGAAAAATAGGCACTTTGGCTTTTGTCCCGTCCAATTCCGAGAATATTCATTTTCTGACTTTCCTGGAACTAAAAACAGCAGAAAACAGGCATCTGGCACTGTGGCTCTTGTTAATAGGTTAGTCCAAGAAATCATACGAAAAGCACTCCAAAGTTGGAACAAAACACAAGAAAGTGGATAAAACCAAGCATGGAACATCAAAAATTATAGATACATTTGCAATGTATCAGGCCCTCTGGCCCATGTTGCCTCCACCAGGATAATTACTTATAATTATGAATATTTATTATGAAGCTTTCCAAAAAAATCCGAACTCATTCGAATTACTTCCTGAACCTTCATAAAATATTCTCGATGTGTTCCACAACGTGTCCGGAACGATTCTGTCCATTCTCGGTGATATCCTGGACACCTCCGGCACATTTCGAGACACTCCGAAACTTCCTTTCTAGATTACTTCATTCAACTATCATAATCGCACTCACGTTCTAAATGACGATAACATATTAAGTGTGTGACTTTGTGGGTTCGGATGTTTACGTACATGTCCGGAAATCCTTCCGCTACAATGATTACTATACCGTCTTGATACACGTAATAATCCCCGCAAATAACACGAAGATCTAAATCGTGTGAACCGTAGTATTATATCCGATACATATTGTATTGCTTTGTCGATACTTTACATTGTCTGAGTTGAAACACTAGGTTATCTTCATTACCTGGCATGTACTCTTTACCCATACCGTACTATAGATGTTCATGTGATCAACAACTTGATCACGTGATCGGCCAGATGATCACGGGATGTCTTATTCATGTTTATTATTCCACACATGTATTGGGGTTTTCCTCCAAATACACTTTATCTGGAACCAATACAATTATATCAAACTTAATTATGAAACATAAATATTAATAATAATACATTTATTATTTCCTCTAGGGCATATTTTCATCATAATGATCTTAGTAATAGTAATACTTGCCATTGAGAAACTACGATAATAATATTAATGATGCGTTTCACGGTATATCATTTGGGGTCTTATCCAACCTCATTGTTCAACTAACAATGTTGTTCTTACATATTGTCGGTGACATTGTAACAACTTTACATTTTTTCTTAGGCAGGAAACCAGGACTATTAGTGATAAATAAACTATTATTAGAGGCAAGACTAGGAATATTTTTATGGCGTTTATAATTCCACATATATATTAGGGGTTTTCTCCGAATACTAATTATTTGGAGCTAACATAATTATAACATAGAACAATAAACTTGATTATAAAACAAGAAATATAAATAATACAACTTTATTATTGGCACTAAATCATCTATATTAATGGGAACTAAATCACAACTGTGGAAATTTATACGCATGCTCTGTTCAAAACAGGACAACAACCACTTAAGGTTGCAAACAGAATCAAGTTTTTTTCCAAGAACAACAGTGTATCATGAGCATATTGCATGCTAATGATTCCTGATGGGCAAAATGATCTTAAGAGACCAGATTCAAGGCCATGCCCCGCTGCTTTGATAAGCATTCTTGAAAGAAACATGAGATACAAAGTTGAAGAGGATGGGAGAGACATGATCTTGAAAAAACATCAGCATTTGTAGGATATATGCATCACTCGATGTAGAGGTCTTCGTCGATGTAAGTAAATACGTAATTAGAAATATGGAAAATTGTATTTTTGGAATTTGCAATAATGCGATGGGACAGGTTATACTCCCTTTAAAAAAACTACTCCCTCCGTCTCAAAATAGATGTGTTAGCTTTGTCAAAATCTCGATGAATCTATATCATGTTGATGGCGGCGGCGACGCAGCTGCATGAAGGGCTAACGGCGGGCCGATCTAGCCCCTATGGGTTTGGATGGGTTGCCTACGCCCGCTGCATCTCGACAACTCCGACAACGACACCATGGAGGTTGGGGTCAGTCCAGAGGCACGAGGAAGATGGTGGAGGCGGCCTTCTTCTCCGTCGAAGGTGGTCGGCCTGGGGCTGGTTGGCGGATCTCGCGATCCATCATCTAGTCCCGGCCGCGAGGCGGGAAGACCTACGGTGAAAACCGGGCCGATTGGCAGGCGATGGCGGCGCTACCACGCCGTGACCTTGATGAAGGCATCGCCGGGCAACTAGTGTCGACCTCACTCGTGCTGCTCTGAGGGAAACCCTAAGATCTTCGGGTCGGGCGATGGTGGTGCCGCGGTGTCGGTATCACGTTCTCTCCTGGGAGCATCGCCTGTGGAGCAACGTTGGATAGAAGCGGCGGGATGGGTGGAGCGGCTAGCACGCGGGGGGTGCTCCTGCTTGGCACCGAGGTGGTGTCGGTGGCTGGTGTGGCGAGAGTCTGCGCATCGATCTACATGCTGACGACGGGTTGACGGAGGATTATGAAGACGACGATATTCGGAGCGGGTGCATGGGCGCCGCTTCGTGGATATGCTGTGCGGTTCTAGGGATCCTTTTGCTTGAGTTCGAGCCGCCGCGCCAATGCACTTCAGCTTCTCTTGGCGAGTGACAACAGTGTGGGTGACCATGGGGCGGGGTCGAAACAGGTAGATAGGTGTTTCATAGATCTCATTGAGGAGCTGACGATATGGTTATCGTTTTTGCTCAGTGTTTTGTTTTGGCGGTTCCGGTTTGTATGGTCTTTGTAATGGCCTTTGCCAAATAATGTGGTTCTAATAATAAATGAAGGTTGTGTGCATCGCTCGATGCAGAGATCGGGGCTCCGCTCCCCATTTCGGAAAAAAATAGTGTCTAGATTCATCTAAATTTTGGCAAAGCTAAGACATTTATTTTGAGATGGAGGAAGTAGATTAAATATTTTGTTTGGCTGAGCTTTAAGCTAATTTTCATCTGATCTAGAATTAGCAATCCAGAAAGTTTAACCGTCACACGGGCATGATTTTGACAGAAATTTTATTATCCGGTGATGCACCTCAATCGATCTTCTCTGCCGAGGTATATGCATATACGTATCACAAATCGATTAAACCATGTAAAAAAATCGATTAAACTGCTGTCATAAAAAAATGTCAACCGATTTGCTCAATCTAATCATGTTCACGTTTGCGGCAACAAACACTACAGTAATCTTCTCCTTTGCCGTGTATCAGAAACAAACGGCAAAGCCATGATAAGGCATGGCAAAGCCGTTGCCGTGAGTCAACCCACGGCAAAGAGTGGATGGCAGCGCGCGGGACGGCAAAGCGACTTTGCCGTGGGCTTTCCCCGAGACGCTGCCGTGAGTTTTCCAGCACGCCCGGCAAAGTAAAGCAGTTAACGGGCATCTCGTGCCCAAACTGCGTGCCTAGTCTGTGCCGTGCGTTGGTCTTTACCGTGTGTCTAGGGCGTTGCCGTGAGTTTTTCTTTGTCGTGTGTCTAGCGCGTTGCCGTGGGCTTTACTTTGCCGTGCGCTTTTCTTTGCCGTGCGTTGGTCTTTGCCGTGCGTCAGCGCTTTGCCGTGGGCTTTACTTTGCCGTGCGCTACCGTATTGCCGTGAGCTTTCCTTTGCCGTGAGCCTGGCGTGTTGCCGTGTGCTCTTCTTTGCTGTGTGTTGTTCTCCCTTCCGCACGGCAAAATGCCTGGAGCCACCACCCTGGCGTGCCAGATGCTATAGCTTGGCGCCACGTGTCTCCTTTGCCGTGCGTATGCCCACGGCAAAGTGACCAAATGTCCTTTGCCGTGTGCATGCGCACGACAAAGGAGCTGTTGCATTTTTTTTGTTTCTTTTCGCTATATTTCCTGTATTTGCAAATTTCAAATAAATATATATATAAAGGCCAACATTTGTGACATCACAAGAGCACATATGCATGCATATAACCAATGTTTTGCACAAATACATCAAACACACCACAAATAGATCAAACACACCACAAAATAGCTCCACATGCTCACATAGAGTTCACACCACAAAATAGCTCCACATGTTGATCTTGCAATATTACAAGTTCACCGACCACAAGTCCTCACTTCATAGGAACATATAGTCAACATGTAGGCCACAAACGGTGAAGATCAACCTTTGGAGTGATTCCTACTACAAAATCAAAAGCAAATACATAAGATTCACATGCCACACTAGATATGATCAAACGAGAAACTTAGAAACCTCTACAAGTGACTCACATGAGAGTAAATTCAATATACAAGTTACAAGCTCTATTTCTATGGAAAAGTTCATGTTTTCCTCTATGGCTATGTTTCTCTATGGCTAAGTTTGGCTAAGTGACATGGCATGCCTCAATAATCTACAAGTCTCATGGCATGGCTACATTTTGAACCCAAAATTAGGAGAACTAACCTTGATGGTAGCTAACCATGTCCTTCTCCGTCTCCTCGGTGTCCTTCTCCATCTCCTCCGTGTCCTCCTATACACGGTCAAAAGAAAAATCATGAGATTGCTACATTTTCTACACGTGGCATAGCTACAATTTTGTATCTTCAAGTTGAAATTCTACAAGCGACATGTTTTCACCTGGAAATTGCGTCAGGCTCCGGATGATGTTCGGATTGGCGAGGGTATGAGGAGTCATGGGGCTCTGACTGGGCTGTTCCTGGAAGGGTGTCACGTTCGATCCACTCGTCGACCCACCAGCTGGTAAGTACCCGGGCAACTACAACATGGGGAAATATTACGACCATTAAACAATGAGACAAGATAACATAAGATGGAGATATTAAGTTAACCACTTACCCACGAGAAGGCGAAAGGAGAAGTAGGAGTAGGAATACTCCCCGGTGTAGCAGTCAGAAGCTGTTGGTTCATAAACCAGCTCATCATCATCATCTGCTGCTGCTGCATCTGCGCCTGCTGCTCCTTAAGCTGCTGCTCCAGCTGTGCCTGCCGCTGTTGGGACTCCTCTCGAATTCTCTGTTCCCTTGCTTCCATCTTTGCCTACATTGTGTCATCGCGATATGTCATTACCATTGCAATGGAAAACATGTAATTAAGCGTAGAGGACCGAGGAAGAACATACACGTAAGCGGTCCATAGCTATATCTGAAGCCCGTGGGCGGGTCTGCACCTGAGGCCCGCCACTCTTACAACCACTACGGGCCTGGCGTAGAGATGGAACGGTCATTGGGTCGACGGACCCGTCACCAATCCATAGGCGGCCATGCTTCAGGCCTTCTCCCGCCAGCACCGCAACCTCGGGGTCAAACTCCTCGGTGAGTGGATCAGAGTCCTCGCCATGCTTCTGCTTGTACCCCGTGATGTATGTTGCACACTTGACCTCGGATACATCGTTGACCCATATGGACCCCGTCTTAGGATGCGGCTTCTTCCTGGTCTTCATCTTTTGATAGAGGCCAAATAAGCTTGGCTTCACGCCTGTTGCAGTTTCCTGCGGAAGAGAACATGTAATTAAGTGAAGGGGGACACCCTTGCGAAGTAAACAATCATGTGAAAGCAAAGAATGAAGGAAACATTTGCTCACCTCTCTTTGGATGTGAAGGGCGAGGGGGATGCTGTCTTGGATATGTGATCCACCTCCCATCTCTTCTCGCCTCTTCTTTGCCTCCTCGTGCTTCTTGAGGTACTGGGGGGACGTCCACCACATTACCATCGCTAGAAAGCAGCTTCTGTCGCTACCGACATACTGAGGAGGGTTCTACATTCACAAGGTACACCCATTAGTACAACAGAAACTGCATGGCGGTCAAGAAAATAATAACACAGAAATGCAACTACCTGCAGATACTGCCATGGTGCCATGAGCGTTTGCCGAGCCTCGTCCTTAGTCATCCAAATGCGGCGGTCGGCATGCGAGTCGCGGACGCACTAAACACATGCCTCGTAGTGCATGCCGGTCACCCTCCTCTTGCACATCTCGTGTAAGACCGCATCACACTGCCTTTCACGACCAACAACCTTCGTGTAGTCTCGCTAAAACCATGCACATAGGTAAACAAGGAACCAAAGCCATTAGTGCAACTAGTGTTAACCTCGGAGTGTTAGAATGCTGAGACGTTAAAAATCACATACCCAAAAAAGCTGTACAACCACCTCCTGCATGTTGTCGCAATCGGTGTCCAGATCCGGAACATAGCTGTAGTGCTTCCAAGTCCAAGCTACGTCGACGCCACCACCAGGGAGATCGACAATCCTAGGGAATCTGCTCCTAAGAAGGCCTCCAAGGATGTTCGCGTAGCAATGTCCACCCTTTTGATTAGGATCCTCATACGTGAACGAACTGCACAATGAAAAGCCATAATTAGTATGTATGTGATAAAAATTTCGATAGTGATGAAATTCCGTTAATGAAAATCCAAAATCAGCATTTACCTCTTTCCAGCGGGCACGAGAACAACATGTCTATAGGGCCACGTTTTTATCCTGGGGAGTCTCGTTATCCCACGCTTATACGGCTTCTTGTCACGTGGCTTCAAATTTTCGGAGGGTGGCACGTACTCCTCGCTGGCGGTTCCCAAACTAGGCTACCGTTAGCCTCAAACGGTAGACCCCCCAGCCCCTCATCCTCCGAGTGGTCCTCCAAGTCCTCCGCCTGCTCGTCCTCCCCACCCTCCTCCTCCTGCTCCTCGTACTCCTGGTCCTCCTCCTGCTCCTCACTCTCCTGCTCCTCCTACTCCTCAACGTCATCAGCATCCTCCTCATCCTCGGCTGGGGGGGGGCTAGGATCACGCCTCCCACGCCGCTGGGGTGGGCACGGTGGAGGACTATCACGCCGTATCGAGGCCGATGCTGAAGATTTTTTCGAACCACTCGGATTCGTCACAATGTCCGCCAAGTTCTTGAGCTTTTTTCGAATGCCCTTGCCCTTTCCTCCTGTCATGTTTCAATCACCTGCAAACAGAATGAAAAGAGTAGTTTATTAGTATGCAATGATGTAAATAGATAAAAATTAGTGAAAGCAACAATGATGTAAATAGATGAAAATTAGTGAAAGCAACAATGATGTAAATAGATGAAAATTAGTGAAAGCAACAATGATGTAAATAGATGAAAATTAGTGAAAGCAACAATGATGTAAATAGATGAAAATTAGTGAAAGCAACAATGATGTAAATAGATGAAAATTAGTGAAAGCAACAATGATGTAAACAGATGAAAATTAGTGAAAGCAACAATGATGTAAATAGATGAAAATTAGTGAAAGCAACAACGATGTAAATAGATGAAAATTAGTAAGCACATAGTTCTTACAAATAAACCAGCTCGACAATCACTATTACATAGAGTTATTAATACTACATAGATCAGAAGCCTATGTCGACATTAGTAATGGGACCACATGTTTCGCCATCGATATCAGGCTCGTTGCACCAATAATCATCAATGAAACCTGGAGGTGGTCCCTTTGGATCGAGGTCAATGCCTGCTTTGAACGCCTCCAGCAAACTCACATCTTGCTTGTCACGGACATCCTCATCTTCATCTTCTGCATTGTCTTCCTCCATGCCCGCATCTTCTTCTTGCTCATCGTCTACGACCATGTCATCATCGGCCGGCAAGTCAACAGTGAAAAAACCAGGGAGCCCTTCTTCCTGATAAAACTCGGCATCCTTTGTTGAGGGGTCTACGCGGCGGTAATCATCCTTGTTTGGCGGGGGCAGCCTATTGTGTGAAGGTACCATCACCACAACATCCCATCCCTGTAGACGTTTTGCCGGGTTTTTGCACGGGTATGGGAGATAGTATACTTGGAAGGCCTGGGTAGCCAAAATGTACACATCCTCTCCCTTATAAACGGAGCTTCTTTCAACTTCGACCAATCCAATTTCAGGATCCCGTCTCACCCGACGTGGGTCGAATCAATGACATTTGAATACGACAGGATTTAACCATTTGTCAAACCCGTAATTCAGCTCGTATATACCCTCGACTCTTCCATAGTAATGGAGTCCATCATCACCTTTATATACCACCCCACTATTTATTGTCTTCCGGTTGGGCCGGTTTGTTGTGTATTCATGGGTATGGAAGCGATACCTGTTCACGTCATAAGCATTGAATGTGCGGACGGAATGGTTAAAGCCCCTGGCAATTTTTCTTAGCTCGGGATTCATCTCTTTGTCGGTCCTTGCCTACAAGTTTAGCACGATAAGTTTAGAACGAAAAATGACCAATGAATGTCAGCAGTGCAAGCAAAGTTGGATAGAATAGTACCAAACCACAGAACCAGCTAATGAAACCGAAACCACCACCCTTATCGAAAAGATCCTTAGATTCTTCTAGGGTGGGATTCCTGTGGGTATACCTCCAATGTTTATGAGTGAATTGTCTATACCAATGTAAAGAGGAAGATTTAGCCACATACGAGTGAATGTCTAGGAATAACTAAATGGTGAGCACTTACTTGATGTATGGCTTCACTTCCTCCATGGTGTTCAAGACATATGAGTAGATCAAGTATCGCTCATGTATATTCGTTGTGTACCTCTTTGAGCCACTTGACTTGCCACCAAGCCCTACGAAGATGCTAATCTTGGGTACATCTTCAGTGTTGGCGGCATTGTAACAAAGGACTGGGTTGTGCTTTGTGGGAATGTTGGCATCATAGTGCTTTGTGGTGAAGTTTGCCACCTCCTCGTTAAGGACTGCCTCAGCAATGCATGCTTCGATCTTGCATTTATTGCCTCTTTTTTCACGAAGCTTCTTCGTTTCTCTCTCAGGCGGAAACTGCCAACGGCCTCACGCAGGCCCCCCTTTAGAGCCTCCTCCGCGAGGTGCAAGATCATATGTTGCATCGGATTAAAGAACCCTGGCGGAAGGAGCCTCTCTAGATCGCAAAGCAACTCGGGTGCCTATTCATGTAGCTTGTCAACCACTTTGGTGTCTAACTCCCTAGCACAAATCTGGCGGAAGAAAAAGCTCAACCTCGATAGCACTCGCCAAGTCTCCTCATTGACATAGCATCGAATCATCACCAACATTATCCGCTCAAGCCATACATGGTAGTCATGCCTCTTGATCCCTTGTACTCGCAAAGTTTGCATGTTCGCACCCCTCATCCAGTTGGCTGCGTACCCATCAGGGAAAAACAAACATTGCGTGATCCATTGGAAGATCTCCCTTTTGGGGGCTTTGTTGGGCAGAACGGAGCCTTTGGCTTAGTCCACCCTTTTTTGGCGCCAGCAGGTGGCTGCATATTCAACTTTGGCCTATCGCACCATTTTTCTTGATCAATCCAAGCCTTGATGTTATCCTTCGTCTTCTTAGTATCCATGATTGTGCTCCAAAGGGCCTCGCAATATTCTTTTCGGTGTGCATTATATCAATGCTATGCGGGAGCTCGAGATCCTCAAAGTAAGGAAGCTTCCAATAGCACGGTTTGTGGGTCCATTGGTGTGTCTCCCCATATCCCAAGAAACCATTCCCATCGGGGCTAGGCTGGAGAGGTTCTAACTCAGCCTTGAGTTCATGTCCGGTCTTGAGAAGTGGCTTCGGGTCATGGACAACATGACCTTTCTTAAAACTTTTTTATCACTCCTGTATTTATGATTCTCCTTAAGGAACTGTCGAGCTTCATCAAAGCATGAATACTTGCCTCCCTTATCAAGCCAGAAGAAAGTCACAGCCTGCCTGCACACAGGGCAAGGCCACTTCCCATGTGTACACCACCCGCAGAACAAAGCACGTGCTGGTAGGTCATGCAGAGATGTGTGGTACCAGACATACATATCGAAGTGCTCCTTCTTTGCTGCGTCATATGTTCGGATCCCGCGACCTTCCCAGCCAAGAAGCAAGTCATCCACCAACGGTTCCAGGTACACGTTCATGTTCTTACCCGGGTATTTTGGCCCTAGGATTATCATCGACACAAACATGTTCTCTGATCTCATGCAGACGCCAGGGGGAGGTTCAGGGGAATAACGAACACTAGCCAACAACTGTATGTTGCAGCCGACATACCATATGGATTAAACCCATCGGTTGATATCGCAACTGCTATGCTCCTCGAGTCACCGGCTTGCAGTGGATATTTAATGACAAAGTTCTTCCATGCACTACCATCCGACGGATGTATCATCTTGTCGACGTATCTTTTCCCTTCTATGGGCCACTGCATCTGTTGAGCAGTATCTTCGTGCATGAAGAGCCGTTGGATCCACGGTAGGACTGGAAGATACCAGAGGATCTTCTGCGCAACCACAGTCTGCCTCTTCTGACCATCACCATTAGGGTCAACCTCAAAGAACCTAGAGGATTTGCAATGGATGCAATAATTTGTGTCGGCGTGCTCCTTTGTAAATAGCATGCATCCCTTTGGACAAGCATGTATCTGCTGAGATGACATCTTAAGGTCACTGAGCAATTTGGTTGAATGGTAAAAGTTCTGCGGCAAGAGATGCCCTTTCGGCAGAATGCTACCAACGACAGCTAGAAGTTCATCGAACCCATCTCTGCACAAGTTCCTGTGGCACTTGAAGGCCATAAGGCGAGCGATGGGATCTAATTGGGTTACATCTGTATTAACATGTAGGGGTTTCTGTGAAGCAAACAAAGCCTCGTAGTACTTCTTTGTGTTTATCTCCGGCTCCTCACTTGTCTCCGCATCCTAAGGTGTCTCCGCCTCTACATGAGGGCTTTCAGGCACATTACCATTAGCCATGTTTTCTAAGCACTTATCAAACCCAGTATCATATTCTCCCCTAGGCTGAATCTGCCGCACCTCCATCGTAGCATGTTTGGATAACTTTTCTCCATGGAAAGTCCAAGTCTGGTAGGACGGTGTGAAGCCGAACTTGAGCAAGTGAGTACTCATAGTTTCCTTATCCTGTGGTTTTTCGTTAGCGCACTTTCTACAAGGGCAAAATATTGTTCTCGGTCTGCTAGAGATATTAAAAGCCTTGTTCACAAACTGCTCGGTCTTTTCTCCCCATTCCTGAGTATAGTTCCACTGACTGATTCTGCCATCATACATCCAGTCACGATTCTCCATCCTCTAATCAGTATGAAAACAGAAATATATTTCAATTAATCATGACATTAAATAAATCCGATATTAGTTCGGTTAATTTTAGCAAACATAGATTTTACGCCATACACACACTTATCTCTCTAATAGGTAAAGAGGGTCCTAGCAACCGACGGATCCGTAGATTAAGTACGTTCTCCCTGCTCTACACCGATCCGAGACAGAATTTCGGCATCACCTCCCCGCTGCTCTCCTGATACACGTCTCGACAAAATGCCGAGAGGAATGTGCATCCGAAGAACAACGGGGAGGCGCTGCCGAAATCCTGTCGTGGACCGAAGTAGAACAGGGAAAACGTACCCAACTACGCATCCGTCGGCTGTCCCGATAAATGCCGTAAGAGTTATGGTTATATAATATGCGAGACCACTAATGCATATTTATCCGCGTAACCCTTACGGCCGGGAAGAGACGCCTAGGTAACCCGACAGACTTGGTGATCTAGACAAGAAAATAACCCTAGGTACAAGAGAGGAGAACAGATTTTTACCCTCGAAGCGTGATCGAGAGGTGAAGAAGATCAGTGAACCTCCCGCAAAATTCCCTATGCCGTCGACAGCCCCACCCTCAAACTCAATAGATATCCTGCAAGAAGAAGAATAGTTTATCAATTGAAATTTCCACATATCTATTTTATTGTCCACTAGTTTCTTTTTTTGCACCAAAATATGCCACATATATTGTTCAGGGTCGGGGAGCCCTTACCAAAATGTACTAAAATATGCCACATATATTTTAGTGTCCACTAGCTAGTTTTATTTAACATTGTACCAAATACATCCAAATATGCCACATGTAGTGTATCCATTTTGCTAAATCTACCTATATATCCATTTTGCTAAATCCACCTACTTTAATTTACTTAATTTACTACCCTAATATACTAAATCCACCTAATGTACTACCCTAATGTACTATATCCATTTTTCTACCCTAATGAACTATATCCATTTTGCTACCCTAATGTACTACCCTACAACACTATATCCATTTTGCTACCCTAATGTGCTAAATCCATCTACATTAAATCCACCTACAACACTATCTAGAACTAGTACTAATAAATCCAACATACTAGTAATATATGCTAACTGAAAAAAATAAAAAAATATAGTACTTACCTGCGCCTTGCTGCCGCTCGGTGGAGAGGGGGCAGCCCGAGCCGCCACCGCTCGGTGAAGGAGGGGGCCTTCACCGCGAGCGCAGCTCGGTGGAGGACGGGGGGAAGCCAGGGGAGGGGGTTGCAGTTAGGGGTGCATAGGACAGGGGGAGGGTGTTGCGGCCCTAGAGAGCTCGGTGGAGGAGGGCCATGGCGGTAGGACGGGGGGAGGGGCGAAGGGAGAGGGGCTGGCCTGCAGTGGGGAGGCGGCGGGGGCGAAGGGAGCGGGGGTGGGGATGGCCTGCAGTGGGGAGGCGGCGCGGTTAGGGGTGCGTGGCACCACGCGGATAGGGGTGCGTGGCGGTGGCCGGGGGCAGAGTCGGGTCGGGTCAGCTCGAGCTCGAGGGCGAGCTGATAAAGGTGTGGATAGGGGCGGGCGTGGCCCCACGCGAGATTAGTGGATAGGGTCTGGCACTCCTTTGCCGTGAGCCTAGAAGATACACACGACAAAGTCGTCTCTGCCGTGGGTATCTCTTCAGGACACACGGCAAAGACGTATTTGTCGTGTACCTACTCACGGCAAAGAGTAGAGACAGTACAACAAAAAGGTTCCAGAGCTACTCTTACCAACTACCTAAACTTACCGCACTGGCAGAGCCCATACTTTGCAACCTTGCCAACCACAATTCGAATCCCACAAAGGCTGGATTGGGCCATTTTTTATTTAAATCAATGATTTGCCGTGCGTCAACTCACGGCAAAGCCGTCTCTACCGTGCGCCAACTCACGGCAAAGCTATCTCTGCCGTGTGTCAGCACACGGTGAAGAGCTCTTTTCCTTTTCTTTTTCCTCTTCAATTGTATTTATTCTAATACTATATTTATTCTTTAAATTAGTTTAAGTTTTTAGTGTATATTTGTTAGTATTAGTTGTGACAATGTGTATACGACATGGTTCTGGACTTATATAAGTCTAGGGGGTAGACGACGCGAGGCCCACGGGTCAGGGTTCCGCAGGAAACCGCGCTCCGGGGCATCGAAACACCTCAAGGACTTGCATGTGGCCCTAACACATGCATGAAAGTGTGGTGCTATGTTTAAACATACAAAACCTAGTCCCTGGGTGCATGTGTCCCCCTTCGCAGGCATGCACTGTAACCTAAAAGCAAGGGTTCCGGGCTCGTCTAAGGGGGAAAGTCCCCGTTACGGCACTAGAGAGTAGGATATTGTCACTCCCCTTGTGACCCAATATGGTTTTACATCATCCTATGACCTAAACAAACACAAAACAAGAGAGGGGTACACCGGGCTACCCCCGTCAGAAGAAAGTCTAGGGGATACACGACACGAGGCCCACGGGTCAGGGTTCCGTAGGAAACCGCGCTCCGGGGCATCGAAACACCTCAAGGACTTGAATGTGGCCCTAGCACCTGCATGAAAGTGTGGTGCTATGTTGAAACATACAAAACCTAGTCCTCGGGTGCATGTGTCCCCCTTCGCAGGCATGCACTGTAACCTAAAAGCAAGGGTTCCGGGCTCGTCTAAGGGGGAAAGTCCCCGTTACGGCACTAGAGAGTAGGATATTGTCACTCCCCTTGTGACCCAACATGGTTTTACATCATCCTATGACCTAAACAAACACAAAACAAGAGAGGGCTACACCGGGCTACCCCCGTCAGAAGAAAGTCTAGGGGGTAGACGGCGCGAGGCCCACGGGTCAGGCTTCCGCAGAAAACCGTGCTCCGGGGCATCGAAACACCTCAAGGACTTGCATGTGGCCCTAGCACATGCATGAAAGTGTGGTGCTATGTTGAAACATACAAAACCTAGTCCCCGGGTGCATGTGTCCCCCTCGCAGGCATCCACTGTAACCTAAAATCAAGGGTTCCGGGCTCGTCTAAGGGGGAAAGTCCCTGTTACGGCACTAGAGAGTAGGATATGTTCACTCCCCTTGTGACCCAGCATGGTTTTACATCATCCTATGACCTAAACAAACACAAAACAAGAGAGGGCTACACCGGGCTACCCCGTTAGAAGAAAGTCTAGGGGGTAGACGATGCGAGGCCCACGGGTCAGGGTTCCGCAGGAAACCGCGCTCCGGGGCATCGAAACACCTCAAGGACTTGCATGTGGCCCAGCACATGCATGAAAGTGTGGTGCTATGTTGAAACATACAAAACCTAGTCCTCGGGTGCATGTGTCCCCCTTCGTAGGCATGCACTGTAACCTAAAAGCAAGGGTTCCGGGCTCGTCTAAGGGGGAAAGTCCCCGTTACGGCACTAGAGAGTAGGATATTGTCACTGTAACCTAAAAGCAAGGGTTCCGGGCTCGTCTAAGGGGGAAAGTCCCCCTTCGCAGGCATGCACTTTATCCTATTGTTGGAGATATGCCCAAGAGGCAATAATAAAGTGGTTATTATTATATCTTTATGTTTATGATAAATGTTTACATCCCATGCTATAATTGTATTAACCGAAAACATTAATACTTGTGTGTTTTGTAAACATAAAAGAGTCCCTAGTAAGCCTCTTGTTAAACTAGCTTGTTGATTAATGGATGATCATGGTTTCCTGATCATGGACATTGGATGTCATTGATGACAAGATCATATCATTAGGAGAATGATGTGATGGACACACACCCATAGTAAGCATAGCATAAGATCAACTCATTAAGTTCGTTTTGCTACAAGCTTTCAAATGCATAGTAACCTAATCCTTCGACCATGAGGTTATGTTAATCACCATCACCGGATGGGTACTTTGATGACATCAAACGCCGCTTCGTAACTGGGTGGTTATAAAGGTGTCATTGGGTATTCTGAAAGTATGTGTTGAAGCGCATGGACCAAGATTGGGATTTGTCCATCCATATGACGGATAGATATGCTCTGGGCCCTCTCGGTGGAATGTCATCTAGTTAGCTTGCAAGCATGTGACTAGGTCGCAAGGGATGACATATCACGGAACGAGTAGAGAGTACTTATCAGTAACGAGGTAGAACTAGGTATGGAGATACCAACGATCAAACCTCGGATAAGTAGAGTATCGCGTGACAAAGGGAATTGGTTTCGTATGTTAAATGGTTCTATCGATCACAAAGTCATCGCTGAGTATGTGGGAGCCGTTATGAATCTCCAGATTCCGCTAATGGTTATTGATCGGAGATGTGTCTCCATCATGTCTACATGTTCACGAACCGTAGGGTGACACACTTAAGGTTCGAAGTTGTTTTAAGTAGATATGGAATATGCGTTGGAGACCGAATGTTGTTCGGAGTCTCGGATTGGATCCGGGACATCACGAGGAGATCCGGAATTATCCGGAGAATAAGATTCATATATTGGGGATCATTTTCTAAGTTAGGAAATGTTTCGGAGTGTTTGTATGGAGATTCTAGAAGGTTTCGGAATGTTCTGGAAGGTTCTAGAAGATTTCTTGGAGTTTGCTTGAAAACCAAGAAAGGATCAAGGAGTCTTTGTGGGGCAAGACACGGATTCATGGGGGAGGAGGCTTCCTCCCCCCTCCCAATCCGCCGGCCAAGGAGGAAGGGGAGTCCTACTAGGACTCCCCCTCCCATGGCGCCTCCCTCCTTTAAATAGAGGGGAGGGGGCACCACCCCCTAGACCTCTCTCATAACAAACCCTAGCCGCCGCCTCTCTCCTCCTCCTTCGCTCTGCTCCGGCTTAGGCGAAGCCCTGCAGAAATCTCTACTCCACCACCACCACCACACCATCGTGCTGCTGGGATTCCGTGGAGAAGATCTACTACCTCCGCTGCTCGCTGGAACGGGGAGAGGAAGGTCTGCTTCGACTCCGCACGTGTGACCGACGGCAGAAGCGCTGCCAGAACGCGGCGCCGGAAGGATCGTCCACACGATCTTGAGATCGGAAAGTGATCGACTACATCAACCCTGAGATCTAATCTCGTAACGCTTTTGGGTCTACGAGGGTTAGTACAGATCTATCTCGTTGCACATGTCTAATAGATTAGATCTTGGCTTTTATCTAGATTAGATCTAGGTTTTGTTCGTTCTTGCGGTAGAATTTTTTTGTTTTCCATGCTACGAACCCATCAGTGGTATCAGAGCCTTGTCTATGCGTAGATCTGTTGCACGAGTAGAACACAATGGTTTTGTGGGTGTTGGTGCTCGTGCCGTCTTTTGCTTTGTGTACTTTGCATCTTGTGGTATGGTGGGATGAAGCGACTCGGGCTAACCTTACATGTCATCGCACATGAGACTTGCTCCACAGTTGACGTGCAACTCGTATTGCACAAGTGGCTTTGCGGGTGTCTGTCTCTCCCATCATAGTATAGATCCAATCTACACTTTGCACTTGATAGCACTTGTATCAACGTTGTGGTCCAGTTTCATAGGTAAGATCCGTTCTTATTCGAAAGCCCCAAACCACGTAAAACATGCAAAGAAAATTAGAGGCGTCTAACTTGTTTTTGCAAGGGTTTTGTGATGTGATATGGCCATCATGTGATTGTGATTATATTTGATGTATGCAATGATCCTTGTTGTAATATGGCAACCGGCAGGAGCCTAATGGTTGTCTTTAATTCTGTTAAGACATGCGTGTCTATTCATCTTGTAATAGCTTTATTCCAAGTAGTTGTAATAGTTGCTAGTGATGATGGACAACCATGAAGCGGCGCCACTGACCTTGACGCAATGCTGGTGATGATGGAGATCATGTCCGTGCTTTGGAGATGGAGATCAAAGGCATAAGAAGAAAGGGCCATATCATATCACACTAATTATGAATTGCCTGTGATGTTAATCCTTTATGCATCTTGTATTGCTTAGATCGCGACGGTAGCATTATAAGATGATCCCTCTCTCTAAATATCAAGTAATAAAGTGTTCGTCCTTAGTAGGCACCGTTGCTAAGACTCGTCGTTTCGAAGCATCTCGTGATGATCGGGTGTGATAGATTCTATGTGTGCATACGACGGGTGCAAGCCAGATTTGCACATGTGGATACTAAGGTTAACCTTGACGAGCCTAGCATGTACAAACATGGTCTCGGAACATGGAATACCGAAAGGTAAAGCATGAGTCATATGGATGATATGATGAACATGTTGATTGTTCGCCTTTAAAGCTACATCATCTCACGTGATGATCGGACTTGGTGTAGTGGATTTGGTTCGTGTAATCACTAAAACAACTCGAGGGATGTTGTTTTGAGTGGGAGTTCTTTTGTAATTTGGATTAGTCGAACTCAATTTATCATAAACACAATCAAAGTGAATTTGCATAGTTTGTTGTAGTTATTGGCATCCGTTCACCACCTTACGCTTAGTTATAGTTGAGATAGTGAAACTATAGAAATTCTGGATATTTGCTTTACGAACTGGTATTGTATTGTTTTGAGTGTCAATCTAAAGTTTAAAAGTCATATTGCAAACTTTCAGCAAACTCCGTTTACTCTGTGAAGTTTAATAAACAGTATTAAATCAAGAGTAACAATTCCAGTGTTAGTATCTAATGTATCATGTTTGCCTCCATGATTCTTGATACTCAAAAGATTGTTTTTTAATATCAAGTTTATCTAAGAGCTAAAAGCAATGTTTCAGAAACCATCATATGTGAAAGGTATTGCGATATCTAAAACAATGTGTTGGTTACAACATGATAGAGTATATGTCCTCATATTTGATGAGAATTTGTGAAGGTTGGAGACGCTAGTCGTCCTAATCCTCCAAAAGGTTTTGGAAAAGAAACATTACACTCGCAATTCACCTTTATAAGCTATAGCAGCTTGATCATGAAAGTTGTCATGATAAGGATGAATAGAAGATGTAAGTAAAATGTTTACTACACTAAAAGATTACTAAAGAATGGAATTTTGAAAGAATGCCAAACATTTGATGAAGGTGATCCACTTCAAAGTGCAAGTCCAAAGGTATTAGTATTTGACTATACACACTTTGTACTATGTGCCATGTGAATGACACCACTATTGATGTTGATAGATTCTTTTAAAAGAAAAGGAATTGTTGAAAGAGAATCTATAAAATATTTGGCAGAAAAGAAAAGATTGGAGATATCCAACTTAGGTATATAGAAGATACATGTTATGGCTGTATTCCTTGCTTGTTAAACAATGTAGTTCTGCTGTATTGGATACCGAATTGGTTGGTATGAAGTGTCATACAGGACAAAACAATTCATGAACTGCAATGGCCTAAGTAACTAGCAAGAGAATATGTGATGATGTTCATCGAAAACAAACAAAGGGTTGTTGTGTTGCTCGTTAACATCAAAGCTTACCTTCAAGATTTGTTTCAATAATTGTTATTTTTATCAGGTATTATGACGACAAAAGGTTGTTCAAATAATTACCGTATTCCATAATAGATGGATGATATACAAGTCTGGTTGGAGAAATAACGACCATAAAACTAATGCTAAAATGTCGCAAGACAAATGATTGAAAGATCACTTGCGAAGTGACATCGCCGTTTTAAATTATATTGAAAGGGATACATGAAGAAACTCCATGTTGATGGATTTTTGGAGTCTTTGATTTTGATCAAATGACGCTTGTGATACTTTCCTGGAGATAATTAAAACTCCGTTCGTAGGCCAAAAGAGGAACGGGCGACTAACTGATTGGAATTGGTACATATTGATGTATATAGTCCATTATGTGTAGTCGTGGGCGATGGATTTCAACTTCATATGCTTTCTCCGAAGATTTGAGTGAGTATATGTATATACTTACTCAATAAGGAAGAAGTATGAAACATTTGAAAATGTTCAAAGACTTTCAAGATGAAGTGGAAAATCATTGTAACAAGAAAATAAAAAGTTTATGATTGGATCATAAAGAAAGATGTTTGAGTTACAAGTTTAGCAAAACACCTAAGATTTGAGGAATTGTTCCATGGATTTGCATTTCCCAAAACACCATAGGAGTATGGAGTGTTCAATATATGTAATGAAACCTTGTTTGACATGGTAAGATCAAAGGTGTCATTTATAAAACTGCCATTATATTTTAAAGATTAAAGCTTTAGTGGCTACCGCTTTTACACTGAAAAGAGCTCCATCGTGATCCGTTGAAATGACACCATATAAGTCATGGTTTGGGATATAACCTAGGTTGTCCTTCCTTAAATTGTTGGTATGCTAGGCATAAGTAAAATGTTTACAACCAAAGTCGGATGAGCATGTCTTTGTAGGTTATTTCGAATAACCATTGGGTATTCCTCCATAACACCGAAGACAAAAGTGTTTGTCACTTAGAATGTCGAGTTTCTTGAGAAGGAATTTTTGGTGAAAAGTTAAGTGGGAGGACAATAGAACTTTGACAAGGTTGTTGAACCTTGGCTAATATGTGCTGAGTTGCACAACGTCGGTAAGTGTCCCGGAGGCAGCAACAATGCTCATGGCTCACGTGCCTCAAAGGTTGTGGTCACGGAGATCTAAGTTACTATTGAACCAAGTAGGTCGGGTAAGTAATCAAATGCCAAGATTTGAGAGTTAAATCATTGTTGTTTGACAATGATGAACCGACTACATGCAAAGAAGCAATGATGGGCCCTGACTTCGTTAAGTGGCTTGAAGCCATAAAAATTCGTGATAATTCCATACACGAGAAATCAAGCTTTGAATTTGAAAGACCCTCTGGAAAGGTGCAAGACATTACAGTCGTATATGGATTTATAAAGAAATAGACATGGATGTTTCACATCTATGAAATAGTCGACATGTCGAAAAAAGTTTACGACAATGTTCAAGGAATTGACTATGATAAGATTTGATCTTTCATAGCGATATTTAGTTTGGACGGATTAATGTAGCAACCACTATATATATTTTGGTATATGGTAGTTGAACAAACAAAATAATTTCTTCTAATAGAATGGTTACCTAGGATGTGTCCATGACACGATCCAAAGGGTTTTGTTAATTCAAAGGATGCTAAAAGAGTATGCAAAACTTCAATGGTTGAAGTGAGCATCGCGGAGTTGGAATCTTCACCGTGATGAAACCGTTAAAAGGTTTAATTTCATCAGAAACGATGAAGATGTTTGCATTTTGCAATAAATTAAGTGGGAGCGCTAAGACATATTTCTAATACATTATGTGAAAGACATATTGTTGATTAGAAATGATGTATCTTTTATTGACACAGGTTAAGAATTTCATTTCGATGAAAGACTTAGGCATAACCCAAGAATTAGGCATCAATGTCTATATGGATAGATTGAGGCGCTAATATGGTTTTGCCAAATGTACATAGATAAGATGTTGAATGAGTTCAATATGGAAACAACAAGAAAGGTTCTTGACGCACGGAAAGGACTGAATCAAGATTCAAGTGTGTTGACACGAGATTCAAGTGTTTTGACACGTGGTGAAATCACAAGAATATTTTGATCAATCATTCTTTGAGATGTACACATCCAGATATGTCCTATGCTCTAAATGTTATGAGCATATACCAGAATGGCTCATAAGATGATCATTGGACAATAGTAGGGATATTCCTATGATCTTTGGAAGAACTAAGAATATATTATTTATATAGTGGTGACAAATAGTTCATTGTAAATTGTTACATTGATACTAGTTTTGTCACAAATTAAGTTTATCTCAATTTAAACTATGGGTGGCACAATATAATGGAAAGGAAGTTCCGTAACGGATTTGGTTGAGTACCAAAGTTAAAACATTGTGACAGATACTACAACAAAAGGCTAAGTATATGACTGCTATTGTAGCAGCAAATGAGGGCATTTGCGTCAAGTAGTTTGTTATCAAACTAGGTGTGGTTCATAGCGGGATAATACTATGAAGGTATATTGTATGACAATTGTATCAACATGATTTAATCCCAAGGAACTAAAGGTCTCACCAAAGGACCAAATTTATACAATGCCATCTCATTAGAGAATGAGTAATGCATAGAGACACAAGGACATGCAAATACACACGGACCTGGAAGTGTCAGATCCAAAGATTATGTTTACCACTAGCAATAGTGTCTATACAACACCAGAAAGCCATAGGTGTTGAGTGCACAAGTTTTTAACTAGATTATTGACTCTAGTGCAAGTGGGAGACTGTTGGAGATATGCCCAAGAGGCACTAATAAAGTGGTTATTTTTATATCTTTATGTTTATGATAAATGTTTACATCCCATGCTATAATTGTATTAACCGGAAACATTAATACTTGTGTGTTTTGTAAACATAAAAGAGTCCCTAGTAAGCCTCTTGTTAAACTAGCTTGTTGATTAATGGATGATCATGGTTTCCTGATCATGGACATTGGATGTCATTGATGACAAGATCATATCATTAGGAGAATGATGTGATGGACACACACCCATAGTAAGCATAGCATAAGAATCAAGTCATTAAGTTCATTTTGCTACAAGCTTTCAAATGCATAGTAACCTAATCCTTCGACCATGAGGTTATGTTAATCACCATCACCGGATGGGTACTTTGATGACATCAAACGCCGCTTCGTAACTGGGTGGTTATAAAGGTGTCATTGGGTATTATGAAAGTATGTGTTGAAGCGCATGGACCAAGATTGGGATTTGTCCATCCATATGACGGATAGATATGCTCTGGGCCCTCTCGGTGGAATGTCATCTAGTTAGCTTGCAAGCATGTGACTAGGTCACAAGGGATGACATATCACGGAACGAGTAGAGAGTACTTATCAGTAACGAGGTAGAACTAGGTATGGAGATACCAACGATCAAACCTCGGATAAGTAGAGTATCGCGTGACAAAGGGAATTGGTTTCGTATGTTAAATGGTTCTATCGATCACAAAGTCATCGCTGAGTATGTGGGAGCCGTTATGGATCTCCAGATCCCACTAATGGTTATTGATCGGAGATGTGTCTCCATCATGTCTACATGTTCACAAACCGTAGGGTGACACACTTAAGGTTCGAAGTTGTTTTAAGTAGATATGGAATATGCGTTGGAGACTGAATGTTGTTCGGAGTCTCGGATTGGATCCGGGACATCACGAGGAGATCTGGAATTATACGGAGAATAAGATTCATATATTGGGGATCATTTTCTAAGTTAGGAAATGTTCCGGAGTGTTTGTATGGAGATTCTAGAAGGTTTCAGAATGTTCTGGAATGTTCTAGAAGATTTCTTGGAGTTTGCTTGAAAACCAAGAAAGGATCAAGGAGTCTTTGTGGGGCAAGACACGGATTCATGGGGGAGGAGGATTCCTCCCCCCTCCCAATCCGCCGGCCAAGGAGGGAGGGGAGTCCTACTAGGACTCCCCCTCCCATGGTGCCTCCCTCCTTTAAATAGAGGGGAGGGGGCGCCACCCCCTATACCTCTCTCATAACAAACCCTAGCCGCCGCCTCTCTCCTCCTCCTTCGCTCTGCTCCGGCTTAGGCGAAGCCCTGCAGAAATCTCTACTCCACCACCACCACCACACCGTCGTGCTGCTGGGATTCCGTGGAGAAGATCTACTACCTCCACTGCTCGCTGGAACAGGGAGAGGAAGGTCTGCTTTGACTCCACACGTGTGACCGACTGCGGAAGCGCTGCCAGAACGCGGCGCCGGAAGGATCGTCCACACGATCTTGAGATCGGCAAGTGATCGACTACATCAACCCCAAGATCTAATCTCGTAACGCTTTTGAGTCTACGAGGGTTAGTACAGATTTATCTCGTTGCACATGTCTAATAGATTAGATCTTGGCTTTTATCTAGATTAGATCTGGGTTTTGTTCGTTCTTGCGGTAGAAATTTTTTGTTTTCCATGCTACGAACCCATCACCTATGACCTAAACAAACATAAAACAAGAGAGGGCTACACCGGGCTGAAGGAAATATGCCCTGTGAGGCAATAATAAAATTGTTATTATGTATTCCTTGTATATGATAGATGTTTATTTTGCATGCTATAATTGTATTGATAGGAAACATCAATACATGTGTGTTTAATAAATAATAAGGGTTCCTAGTTATGCCTCTCTTATAGACTAGCTTGTTGATTAACAAGATGATCAAGGTTTCTTGATCATGGACATTGGATGTTGTTAATAACAAGGTCAAAGCATTTGTGAAATGATGTGATGAACATTCATCCGAAGTATAGCATTACGATCAAGTCATTATGTTTATATTGCTATAACATCATACGAAGTAATCTTTATCCTTAGACCATGAGATCATGTTAATTGCTAACACCGGAAGAATATCTTGATAACATCAAACGTCACACCGTAACAGGGTGACTATAAAGATGGGTTCAGTACTACGAAGGTGTTATGTTGAGGCTCATGGATCAAGAGTGGAATTTGTCAATCCAGATGACGGATAGATATACGCTGGGCCCTCTCAGTGATATCACATTAGGATAGATTGCAAGCAAGTGATGTGATCACTAGAATGTTATATCATGGGAACGAGAAAAGAGTGCATGTCGGTAACGAGATCAAACTAGGTATGGAGATACCGATGATCGAATCTCGGACATGTAATATATCGAGAGACAAAGGGATTTAGTTACAAGCGTTAAAGGTTCTCACGATCATAGGAGTCATCGTTGAATGTGTAGGAGTCAGTACGGATCTCCAGGTCCCGCTGCTGATTATTGATCGGAGAAGGGTATCGATCATGTCTGCATTATTTGCGAACCGTAGGGTGGCACACTTAAGAGTTACCGAACACCATTTTGGAGCACATAAGTTTCAGACGAAAGAATTGCAAAGCGCAGGAATTGTTTCAATAGAAACCGGAAATTGTTTCGGGTGAAATTGCAGAAGGTGGTTCTGCATGTGATATTGAAATATTGCAAGGGGCTATATGTGAATGTTTGTTAATTAAAGTAATTAACAAAATTCTGAATAAATTTAATAAAAAGAGTTTTATTAAATGAGAGAGCATTAAATTTGGAGAAATTTAATGCATTTAAAGTGGAGACTTTAAAAGGGAATGTGAAGAGGCATTTTAATGTGGAGGGGTTACCACCACATGAATGGCGGAGGTGAGGGGTCACCCCCCCATGCGCCGGCCATGGAGAGAGGGGGCACCCCCTCCTCCTATAAAAGGCCACCCATGCCCTCCTTCTCCTCACACCTCCTTGTGAAGGATCTCTCTCCCCCTCTAGAATTATTCCCCCATGGTCTCGGATTAGCGAGATACATGTTCCCAGTGGCATTTCGTCTGGAAGGAGTTGCTGCTTCCGCTGGATCGCTGGAGTGAGGAGGTGGAGGTTGTCCGGTGGCTTGAACGTGTGTGCGAGGATGGATGCGCTGCTGATTTGCGGCGCTCGGACTTCCACACGATCTTGAGATCGGCAAGCGTACGACTACATCAACCACAAGTTCCTACTCGTTAACAAAACTCGTTGTCTTCGAGGGTAAGTTCTCCATGGATGTATGTCCACCTGTTGCTCTGTATCTAGTAGATAGATCTTGGCGTATTGTTCTCATTGTAGGAATTTTTTTGTTTTCTATGCTGCGGACCCAACAGTGGTATCAGAGCCTGATCTATGCGTAGGTGCTTTGCACGGGTAGTGCACATATGTTTATATGTGGGCGATGATGATCATGTTATTGCATCTTCTATGTACTTTGGATATTGGTGGCATAGTGGGATGAAGCGGCCCGACCGACCTTACATGTCATCGTACATGAGACTGGTTCCATGACTGACATGCAACTAGTTTTGCATAAGTGGCTAGCGGGTGTCTGTCTCTCCTACTATAGTCAATATCTGATTTACAACGAGTTGCTAATAACTTGGTTATCCTCATTGTGGTTCATGTTCGTAGGTAAGACCGGTTCTATCTCCGAAAGCCCTAAGCCACGTAAAACTTGCAATAGATATATTAGAGGCGTCTAGTTTAGATCGTTGCTGGACTAGTGTCTTGATATGGTATTGTTGTAAGTAGATGTATGATAGATACTCTTACAACTCACTTAACGTGTAAGTTCCATAGACCTTGACCTTACACACAAAGGAATGATAGAGATCATACCACGATGCAAATGATAGAGATCAAATGCATGGACCATATGACCTCACTTCACACATTAGCATCTTATATTGCTAGTTTGGCGCTTTTGGTAGCATTATAAGCTGATCCCTCATTTAGATATCAAGATAAAATGTGTTCTTCCTTAAGTATGCACCGTTTTGTGGATCGTGTTTTGAGGCATCACGTGATGATCGGGTGTTCTCGACTCTACGCTTTCATACAACGGGTGTAAGACAGTTTTACACATGCAAATACTAAGGTTCTTACTTGACGAGCCTAGCATGTACAGACATGGCCTCGGAACACGGACCGAAAGGTTAAGCATGAGTCATATAGTTGATATGATGCCCATATAGATGCTCGCCTTTGAAGCTACACCGACTCACGTGATGATCAGACTTGGTGTAGTGGATTTGGTTCATGTAATCACCAAAAGGACATGAGGGATGTCGTTTTTGAGTGGGAGTTCATTAGTAATTTGGAATAGTTGAAATCAATCTATCATAAACTTAGTTTAAATATATTTTACAAATTCTGTTGTAGATGGCACCACCTGCTTTTAATTTCAGTGTGTTCATGGAGAAAGAGAAGCTTGTTGCGAATGGTAGCAACTTCACCAACTGGGCTATGAATTTGAGGATTCTCCTCACTGCTGCACAAAAGCAATATGTGCTAGAGCCGCGCTAGGCCCCCCACCAGCTCCTGATGCCCCTGACGAGGAAAAGAACGCCTATATAACTCGTCAGGAGGACCACAACTTAGTTCATTGCGGCATACTGTATGGGCTAGAGCCAGAACTTCGAAAACGTTTCGAAAATGGCAATGCCTTTGATACCATGGGAGAATTGAAAATGATTTTCGATACCCATGCTGCCGTAGAGAGTTATAATGCTTCTGAAAAGTTCTTTAGCTGGATGATGGAAGAGAACAACTCCGTTAGTGAGCACGTACTCAAAATGTCTGGATATGCCGATAAGCTTGTGTCCTTGGGAATAACGATTCCCATTGACTTAGGCATACATCGTGTTCTCCAATCTCTGCCACCTAGCTACAAGAGCTTCGTGATGAACTATAATATGCAGGGCATGAAGAAGTCTCTTCCCGAGCTTCTGTCAATGCTTAAGACTGCAGAAGTGGAGATTAGGAAAGAACATCAAATGTTGATGATCAATAAGACCACCGGTTTCAAGAAGGACAAGAAAGGCAAGCAGAAGGGAAAGAAGGGCGGCAAATCTGTTGCCGTGCCTGAAAAGAAACCCCGAGCTAGCCCTAAGTCTGACTTCGAGTGCTACTATTGCAAGGGGACTGGCCATTGAAAGCGCAACTACCCCAAGTATTTGGCGGACAAGAAGGCCGGCAAGGCAAACAAAGGTATATGTGATATACATGTTATTGATGTGTACTTGACTAGTACTCGCAGTAGCACCTGGGTATTTGATACGGTATCGGTTGCTAATATATGTAACTCGGTTCGAGGGCTGCGGAACAAGCGACAACTACCAAGGGATGAGGTCACGATGCGGGTAAGCAATGGATCAAGAGTTGATGTGATCGCCGTCGGAACGCTGCCTCTCCATATGCCGTCGGGATTAGTTATAAACCTGAATAATTGTTATTTGGTGCCTGCACTGAGCATGAACATTGTATCCGGATCGTGTTTGATGCAAAGTGGTTATTCATTTAAGTCTGAAAACAATGGTTGTTCGATTTATATGAATAATATCTTTTATGCTCATGCACCTGTGTTGAATGGTTTATTTCTGTTGGATCTCGATAGTAGTATTACGCATATTCATAATGTTGATGCTAAAAGGATTAAACTTGATAATGATATATCTACATATATGTGGCACTGCCGTCTAGGTCATATTGGCGTTAAACGCATGAAGAAACTCCATCCTGATGGACTTTTGGAATCACTTGATTTGGAATCATTTGATACATGTGAGCCATGCCTTATGGGCAAGATGACTAGAACGCCGTTTTCCGGTTCAATGGAACGGGCGACAGATTTATTGGAAATCATACATACTGATGTGTGTGGACCAATGAGTGTGTCGGCGCGAGGTGGATATCGTTATTTTGTTACTTTCACGGATGATTTGAGTAGATACGGGTATATCTATTTGATGAAACATAAGTCTAAAACCTTTGAAAGGTTCAAAGAATTTCAGAATGAAGTGGAAAATCATCGTAACAGAAAGATCAAATTTCTGCGGTCTGACCGTGGAGGAGAGTATCTTAGTTACGAGTTTAGCACACATATGAAAGACTGTGGAATAGTTTCACAACTCACGCCTGCCGGAACACCACAACGTAATGGTGTGTCAGAACATCGTAATCGTACTTTATTGGATATGGTTCGATCTATGATGTCTCTGATTGACTTGCCACTGTCATTTTTGGGTTATGCACTGGAAACCGCTGCATTCACTTTAAATAGGGCACCATCTAAATCCGTTGAAAAGACACTGTATGAATTATGGTTTGGAAACAAACCTAAGCTGTCATTTCTTAAAGTTTGGGGATGCGATGTTTATGTGAAGAAACTTCAACCGGATAAACTCGAACCCAAAGCGGAAATATGCGTCTTCATAGGATACCCTAAGGAAACGATTGGGTATACCTTCTATCACAGATCCGAGGGCAAGGTCTTTGTTCCCAAGAATGGATCCTTTCTTGAGAAGGAGTTTCTCGCGAAAGGTGTGAGTAGTCAGAAGGTAGAACTCAAAGAGGTTATTGAACCTTCTCTTCATGAAATGGCGAGTAGTGCAGCTCCAGAAGTTGTTTCGGAGTTGACTTCACCTAATGAAGAGAGAGCTAATGATATTGATCACAAAACTCCGAAAGAGGACACTACCGAACCTCGCAGGTCAAGCAGGACGCTTGCAGCTCCTGAACTATACGGCAATCCTGTTATGAATTTCATGATTGATGAAATAGATGACCCTGCGACGTATGAAGAAGCGATGATGAGCCCTGATTCCAACAAATGGCTAGAAGCCATGAAATCCGAGATGGAATCCATGTACGAAAACCAGGTTTGGACCTTGGTGGACTTACCTCACGATCGAAAGGCCGTTGAGAATAAATGGATTTTCAAAAGAAAAACTGATGCTGATGGTAATTTAACCATCTATAAGGCTCGACTTGTCGCAAAGGGGTTTCGAAAAATTCAAGAAGTTGACTACGATGAGACATTCTCTCCCGTAGCGATGCTTAAGTCGGTTAGGATTATGTTAGCAATTGCTGCATATTTCGATTATGAAATATGGCAGATGGATGTCAAAAGTGTGTTCCTCAATGGTAATATTGAAGAAGAGTTGTATATGATACAACCTAAGGGTTTTGTCGATCCAAAGGATGCTGATAAGGTGTGCAAACTTCAGCGATCCATCTATGGACTGAAGCAAGCATCCCGGAGTTGGAATCTCCGCTTTGATGAGGTGATCAAAGATTTTGGATTTGTCCAAACTTATGGAGAGGCTTGTATTTACAAGAAAGTGAGTGGGAGCAATGTGGCATTTCTGATATTATATGTGGATGACATATTATTGATTGGAAATGATATAGATCTTTTAAACAGTGTTAAAAGTTATCTAAACAGCAAATTTTCAATGAAGGACCTTGGTGAAGCTTCATATATATTAGGCATTAAAATCTATAGAGATAGATCAAGACGCCTAATTGGGCTATCGCAGAGTACATACCTTGATAAGATATTAAAGAAGTTTAATATGGATGAAAGTAAGAAGGGGTTCTTACCTATGTTGCAAGGCAAGACATTGAGTAAGACTCAAAGTCCGGCTACGGCGGAAGAAAGAGAGATGATGGATAAGATCCCCTATACCTCGGCCATAGGCTCTATTATGTATGCCATGCTGTGTACAAGACCAGATGTGGCACATGATATCAGTTTGACTAGTAGGTACCAATCTGATCCAGGTTCAGAACACTGGATAGCGGTAAAGAACATCCTCAAGTACTTGAGAAGAACTAAGGATATGTTTCTTGTATACGGAGGTGAAGAAGAGCTAGTCGCTAAGTGTTATGTTGATGCTAGCTTTGACACTGATCCGGATGACTCTAAGTCTCAATCCGGATACGTATTTCTCTTGAACGGAGCAGCAGTTAGTTGGAGGAGCTCCAAACAACCTGTGGTGGCTGGATCAACGATGGAGGCGGAATATGTTGCTGCTTCAGAAGCAGCGCAGGAAGCGGTTTGGATGAAGGAGTTCATAACGGAACTAGGTGTGGTTCCTAGTGCATTGGACCCAATGGTGATCTATTGTGACAATAATGGAGCAATAGCCAACGCCAAGGAACCAAGGTCTCACAAGAATTCAAAGCATATTAAGTGCCGATTTCACTCCATCCGCGAGCATGTCAAGGATGGATATATAAAGATTTGTAAAGTGCACACGGACCTGAATGTAGCAGATCCGTTGACTAAAGTACTACCTAGGGCAAAACATGATCAACACCAGATCTCCATGGGTGTTAGATTTATCACTATATAAACTAGATTATTGTCTCTAGTGCAAGTGGGAGACTGAAGGAAATATGCCCTGAGAGGCAATAATAAAATTGTTATTATGTATTCCTTGTATATGATAGATGTTTATTTTGCATGCTATAATTGTATTGATAGGAAACATCAATACATGTGTGTTTAATAAACAAAAAGGGTTCCTAGTTATGCCTCTCTTATAGACTAGCTTGTTGATTAACAAGATGATCAAGGTTTCCTGATCATGGACATTGGATGTTGTTAATAACAAGGTCACAGCATTTGTGAAATGATGTGATGAAATCATCCGAAGTATAGCATTACGATCAAGTCATTATGTTTATATTGCTATAACATCATACGAAGTAATCTTTATCCTTAGACCATGAGATCATGTTAATTGCTAACACCGGAAGAGTATCTTGATAACATCAAACGTCACACCGTAACAGGGTGACTATAAAGATGGGTTCAGTACTACGAAGGTGTTATGTTGAGGCTCATGGATCAAGAGTGGAATTTGTCAATCCAGATGACGGATAGATATACTCTAGGCCCTCTCGGTGATATCACATTAGGATAGATTGCAAGCAAGTGATGTGATCACTAGAATGTTATATCACGGGAACGAGAAAAGAGTGCATGTCGGTAACGAGATCAAACTAGGTATGGAGATACCGATGATCGAATCTCGGACATGTAATATATCGCGGGACAAAGGGATTTAGTTACAAGCGTTAAAGGTTCTCACGATCACAGGAGTCATTGTTGAATGTGTAGGAGTCAGTACGGATCTCCAGGTCCCGCTGCTGATTATTGATCGGAGAAGGGTCTCGATCATGTCTGCATTATTCGCGAACCGTAGGGTGGCACACTTAAGAGTTACCGGACACCATTTTGGAGCACATAAGTTTCAGACGAAAGAATTGCAAAGCGCAGGAATTGTTTCAATAGAAACCGGAAATTGTTTCGGGTGAAATTGCAGAAGGTGGTTCTGCATGTGATATTGAAATATTGCAAGGGGCTATATGTGAATGTTTGTTAATTAAAGTAATTAACAAAATTCTGAATAAATTTAATAAAACGAGTTTTATTAAATGAGAGAGCATTAAATTTGGAGAAATTTAATGCATTTAAAGTGGAGACTTTAAAAGGGAATGTGAAGAGGCATTTTAATGTGGAGGGGTTACCACCACATGAATGGGGGAGGTGAGAGGTCACCCCCCCATGCGGCGGCCATGGAGAGAGGGGGCACCCCCCCTCCTCCTATAAAAGGCCACCCATTCCCTCCTTCATCCTCACACCTCCTTGTGAAGGATCTCTCTCCCCCTCTAGAATTATTCCCCCATGGTCTCGGATTAGCGAGATACATGTTCCCGGTGGCATTTCGTCTAGAAGGAGTTGCTACTTCCGCTGGATCGCTAGAGCGAGGAGGTGGAGGTTGTCCGGTGGCTTGAACGTGTGTGCGAGGACGGGTGCGCTGCTGATTTGCGGCGCTCGGATTTCCACACGATCTTGAGATCGGCAAGCGTACGACTACATCAACCACAAGTTCCTACTCGTTAACAAAACTCGTTGTCTTCGAGGGTAAGTTCTCCATGGATGTATGTCCACCCGTTGCTCTGTATCTAGTAGATAGATCTTGGCATATAGTTCTCATCGTAGGAAAATTTTTGTTTTCTATGCTGCAGACCCAACACGGGCTACCCCCGTCAGAAGAAAGTCTAGGGGGTAGACGGCGCGAGGCCCACGGCTCAGGGTTCCACAGGAAACCGCGCTCCGGGGCATCGAAACACCACAAGGACTTGCATGTGGCCCTAGCACATGCATGAAAGTGTGGTGCTATGTTGAAACATACAAAACCTAGTCCCTGATTGCATGTGTCCCCCTTCGCAGGCATGCACTGTAACCTAAAAGCAAGGGTTTCGAGCTCGTCTAAGGGGGAAAGTCCCCGTTACAGCACTAGAGAGTAGGATATTGTCACTCCCCTTGTGACCCAACATGGTTTTACATCATCCTATGACCTAAACAAACAAAAAACAAGAGAGGGCTACACCGGGCTACCCCCGTCACAAGAAAGTCTAGGTGGTAGACGACGCGAGGCCCACAGGTCAGGGTTCCGCAGGAAACCGTGCTCCGGGGCATCGAAACACCTCAATGACTTGCATGTGGCCCTAGCACATGCATGAAAGTGTGGTGCTATGTTGAAACATACAAAACCTAGTCCCCGGGTGCATGTGTCCCCCTTCACAGGCATGCACTGTAACCTAAAAGCAAGGGTTCCGGGCTTGTCTAAGGGGGAAAGTCCCCGTTACGGCACTAGAGAGTAGGGTATTTTCACTCCCCTTGTGACCCAACATGGTTTTACATCATCCTATGACCTAAACAAACACAAAACAAGAGAGGGCTACACCGGGCTACCCCCGTCAGAAGAAAGTCTAGGGGGTAGACGACGCGAGGCCCACGGGTCAGGGTTCCGCTGGAAACCGCGCTCCGGGGCATCGAAACACCTCAATGACTTGCATGTGGCCCTAGCACATGCATGAAAGTGTGGTGCTATGTTGAAACATACAAAACCTAGTCCCCGGGTGCATGTGTCCCCCTTCGCAGGCATGCACTGTAACCTAAAAGCAAGAGTTCCGGGCACGTCTAAGGGGGAAAGTCCCTATTATGGCACTAGAGAGTAGGATATGTTCACTCCCCTTGTGACCCAACATGGTTTTACATCATCCTGTGACCTAAACAAACACAAAACAAGAGAGGGCTACACCGGGCTACCCCCGTCAGAAGAAAGTCTAGGGGGTAGACGACGCGAGGCCCACGGGTCAGGGTTCCGCAGGAAACCGTGCTCTGGGCATCGAAACACCTCAAGGACTTGAATGTGGCCCTAGCACATGCATGAAAGTGTGGTGCTATGTTAAAACATACAAAACCTAGTCCTCGGGTGCATGTGTCCCCCTTCGCAGGCATGCACTGTAACCTAAAAGCAAGGGTTCCGGGCTCGTCTAAGGGGGAAATTCCCCGTTACGGCACTAGCGAGTAGGATATTGTCACTCCCCTTGTGACCCAACATGGTTTTACATCATCCTATGACCTAAACAAACACAAAACAAGAGAGGGCTACACCGGGCTACCCCCGTTAGAAGAAAGTCTAGGGGGTAGACGATGCGAGGCCCACGGGTCAGGGTTCTGCAGGAAACCGCGCTCCGGGGCATCGAAACACCTCAAGGACTTGCATGTGGCCCTAGCACATGCATGAAAGTGTGGTGATATGTTGAAACATACAAAACCTAGTCCCCGGGTGCATGTGTCCCCCTTCGTAGGCATGCACTGTAACCTAAAAAAGCAAGGGTTCCGGGCTTGTCTAAGGGGGAAAGTCCCCGTTACGGCACTAGAGAGTAGGATATTGTCACTCCCCTTGTGACCCAACATGGTTTTACATCATCCTATGACCTAAACAAACACAAAACAAGAGAGGGCTACACCGGGTTACCCTCGTCAGAAGAAAGTCTAGGGGGTAGACGACGCGAGGCCCACGGGTCAGGGTTCCGCAGGAAACCGCGCTGCAGGGCATCGAAACACCTCAAGGACTTGCATGTGGCCCTAGCACATGCATGAAAGTGTGGTGCTATGTTGAAACATACAAAACCTAGTCCCTGGGTGCATGTGTCCCCCTTCGCAGGCATGCACTTTAACCTAAAAGCAAGGGTTTCGGGCTCGTCTAAGAGGGAAAGTCCCTGTTACGGCACTAGAGAGTAGGATATTGTCACTCCCCTTGTGACCCAACATGGTTTTACATCATCCTATGACCTAAACAAACACAAAACAAGAGAGGGCTACACCGGGCTACCCCCGTCAGAAGAAAGTCTAGGGGGTAGACGACGCGAGGCCCACGGGTCAGGGTTCCGCAGGAAACCGCGCTCCAGGGCATCGAAACACCTCAAGGACTTGCATGTGGCCCTAGAACATGCATGAAAGTGTGGTGCTATGTTGAAACATACAAAACCTAGTCCCCGGGTGCATGTGTACCCCTTCGTAGGCATGTACTATAACCTAAAAGCAAGGGTTCCGGGCTCGTCTAAGGGGGAAGTCCCCGTTACGGCACTAGAGAGTAGGATATTGTCACTCCCCTTGTGACCCAACATGGTTTTACATCATCCTATGACGTAAACAAACACAAAACAAGAGAGGGCTACACCGGGCTACCCCCGTCAGAAGAAAGTCTAGGGGGTAGACGACGCGAGGCCCACGGGTCAGGGTTCCGCAGGAAACCGCGCTCCGGGGCATCGAAACACCTCAAGGACTTGCATGTGGCCCTAGCACATGCATGAAAGTATGGTGCTATGTTGAAACATACAAAACCTAGTCCACGGGTGCATGTGTCCCCCTTCGCAGGCATGCACTATAACCTAAAAGCAAGGGTTCCGGGCTCGTCTAAGGGGGAAAGTCCCTATTATGGCACTAGAGAGTAGGATATGTTCACTCCCCTTGTGACCCAACATGGTTTTACATCATCCTGTGACCTAAACAAACACAAAACAAGAGAGGGCTACACCGGGCTACCCCCGTCAGAAGAAAGTCTAGGGGGTAGACGACGCGAGGCCCACGGGTCAGGGTTCCGTAGGAAACCGCGCTCCGGGGCATCGAAACACCTCAAGGACTTGAATGTGGCCCTAGCACATGCATGAAAGTGTGCTGCTATGTTGAAACATACAAAACCTAGTCCTCGGGTGCATGTGTCCCCCTTCGCAGGCATGCACTGTAACCTAAAAGCAAGGGTTCCGGGCTCGTCTAAGGGGGAAAGTCCCTGTTACGGCACTAGCGAGTAGGATATGGTCACTCCCCTTGTGACCCAACATGGTTTTACATCATCCTATGACCTAAACAAACACAAAACAAGAGAGGGCTACACCGGGCTACCCCCGTTAGAAGAAAGTCTAGGGGGTAGACGACGTGAGGCCCACGGGTCAGGGTTCCGCAGGAAACCGCGCTCCGGGGCATCGAAACACCTCAAGGACTTGCATGTGGCCCTAGCACATGCATGAAAGTGTGGTGCTATGTTGAAACATACAAGACCTAGTCCCCGGGTGCATGTGTCCCCCTTCGTAGGCATGCACTGTAACCTAAAAAAGCAAGGGTTCCGGGCTTGTTAAGGGGGAAAGTCCCTGTTACGGCACTAGAGAGTAGGATATTGTCACTCCCCTTGTGACCCAACATGGTTTTACATCATCCTATGACCTAAACAAACACAAAACAAGAGAGGGATACACCGGGTTACCCTCGTCAGAAGAAAGTCTAGGGGGTAGACGACGCGAGGCCCACGGGTCAGGGTTCCGCAGGAAACCGCGCTCCGGGGCATCGAAACACCTCAACGACTTGCATGTGGCCCTAGCACATGCATGAAAGTGTGGTGCTATGTTGAAACATACAAAACCTAGTCCCTGGGTGCATGAGTCCCTTTTCGCAGGCATGCACTGTAACCTAAAAGCAAGGGTTCTAGGCTCGTCTAAGGGGGAAAGTCCCTGTTACGGCACTAGAGAGTAGGATATTGTCACTCCCCTTGTGACCCAACATGGTTTTACATCATCCTATGACCTAAACAAACACAAAACAAGAGAGGGCTACACCAGGCTACCCCCGTCAGAAGAAAGTCTAGGGGGTAGACGACGCGAGGCCCACGGGTCAGGGTTCCGCAGGAAACCGCGCTCCAGGGCATCGAAACACCTCAAGGACTTACATGTGGCCCTAGCACATGCATGAAAGTGTGGTGCTATGTTGAAACATACAAAACCTAGTCCCCGGGTGCATGTGTCCCCCTTCGCAGGCATGTACTGTAACCTAAAAGCAAGGGTTCCGAGCTCGTCTAAGGGGGAAAGTCCCCGTTACGACACTAGAGAGTAGGATATTGTCACTCCCCTTGTGACCCAACATGGTTTTACATCATCCTATGACCTAAACAAACACAAAACAAGATAGGGCTACATCGGCTACCCCCGTCAGAAGAAAGTCTAGGGGGTAGACGACGCGAGGCCCACGGGTCAGGGTTCCGCAGGAAACCGCGCTCCGGGGCATCGAAACACCTCAAGGACTTGCATGTGGCCCTAGCACATGCATGAAAGTGTGGTGCTATGTTGAAACATAAAAAACCTAGTCCCCGGGTGCATGTGTCCCCCTACGCAGGCATGCACTGTAACCTAAAAGCAACTGTTCCGGGCTCGTCTAAGGGGCAAAGTCCCTGTTATGGCACTAGAGAGTATGATATTGTTGGGTCCGCAGCATAGAAAACAAAAAATTTCCTACGGTGTGAACTACACGCCAAGATCTATCTACTAGGTACAAAGCAACGGGTGGACATACATCCAACGAGAACTTACCCTCGTAGACAACGAGTTTTGTTAACGAGTAGGAACTCGTGGTTGATGTAGTCGTACACTTGCCGATCTCAAGATCGTGATGAAGTCCAGCAGGTCCGGCTCCAGCACCACCAAGTCCAGCACCGCAAAGCAGCGGTGCATCCGTGATCGCCCACACGTCCGGTACCCCGATAACCTCCGTCCCTCGCTCCAGCAAAGCAGCGGAAGCAGCAACTCCTTTCCAGATAAAGCCACCGGGAACATGTATCTCGCTAATCTGAGACCATGGGGGAATAATACTAGAGGGGGAGAGAGATCCTTCACAAGGAGGTGTGTGTGAGAAGTGAGGAGGGGTTGGCCTTTTATAGGAGGAGGGGGGTGCCCCTCCTTCATGGCCGGCACATGGAGAGGGTGACCCTTCACCTCCTCCATTCATGTGGCGGTAACCCCTCCACATTAAAATGCCCCTTCACATTCTCTTTTAAAGTCTCCACTTTAAATGCATTAAATTTCTCCAAATTTAATGCTATCTCATTTAATAAAACTCTTTTATTATTTTTATTCAGAATTTTTTTAAGTACTTTAATTAACAAACATTCGCATAAAACCCCCTGCAACATTTCAATACTACATGCAGAACCAATTTCAGCATTTTCACCTGAAACAGTTTCGGTGTCTATTGAAATAATTCCAACGCTTTCTTAAATCTTTATCTGAAACATATTTGCTCCAAATGGTGTCGGTATCCCTTAAGTGTGTCACCCTATGGTTCGCGAATAATGCAGACATGATTGAGACCCCTCTCCGATCAATAATCAGCAGCGGGACCTAGAGATCCATACTGACTCCTACACATTCAACAATGACTTCTGTGATCGTGAGAACCTTTAACGCTAGTAACTAAATCCATTTATCCCGCGATATATTACATGTCCAAGATTCGATCATCGGTATCTCCATACCTAGTTTGATCTCGTTACCGACATGCACTCTTTTCTCGTTCCCGTGATATAACATTCTAGTGATCACATCACTTGCTTGCAAGCTATTTCAATGTGATATCACCGAGAGGGCCCAGAGTATATCTATCCGTCATCAGGATGGACAAATCCCACTCTTGATCCATGAGCCTCAACATAACACCTTCGTAGCACTGAACCCACCTTTATAGTCACCCTGTTACGGTGTGACGTTTGATGTTATCAAGATACTCTTCCGGTGTTAGCAATTAACATGATCTCATGGTCTAAGGATAAAGATTACTTCGTATGATATTATAGCAATATAAACATAATGACTTTGATCGTAATGCTATACTTCGTATGAATTTTCATCACATCATTCCACCAATGGTGTGACCTTGTTATTAACAACATCCAATGTCCATGATCAGGAAACCTTGATCATCTTGTTAATCAACAAGCTAGTCTATAAGAGAGGCATAACTAGGAACCCTTTTTGTTTATTAAACTCACATGTATTGATGTTTCCGATCAATACAATTCTATCATGTAAAATAAACATTTATCATAAACATGGAATAAGATAATAACCACTTTATTATTGCCTCTCGGGCATATTCCCTTCAGTCTCCCACTTGCACTAGAGTCAATAATCTAGTTTGAAAAACTTTGCGTATTGAACACCTATGGATTTCTGGTGTTGCATATACGCTATTGCTAGTGGTTAACATAATCTCTGGATCTGACAGTTTCAGGTCCGTGTGTATTTGCATGTCTCTGCGTCTCTACGCATCACTCATTCTCAAATGAGATGGCATTGTATAGATTTGGTCCTTTGGTGAGACCTTTAGTTCGTTCGGCTCAAAATATGTTGATATTATTGTCACACAATATATCTTCATAGTATTAGCCCACTTTGAACCACACCTAGTTTGATAACAAACTACTTAACACAAATGCCCTCCTTTGCTGCTACTATAGCAGTCATATACTTAGCCTTTTGTTGTAGTATCCGTCACAATGTATCAACTTTGGAACTCATCCAAATCTATCATGGAACATCCTTTCCATTACATTGTGCCACCCATAGTCTAAATTGAGATAAATTTAATTTGTATCTTGTGACAAAACTAGTATCAATGTAACACTTTACAATGAACTACCTTTAACTATTTGTCACTTATACATTATATATTCTTAGTTCTTCCAAAGCTCATAAGAATATCTTTACTATTGTCCAATGATCATCTTATGAATCATTCTGGTATATGCTCATAACATTTAGAGCATAGGACATTCTGGATATATACATATCATGGTATAATCGATCAAAATCTTCATGTGATTTTACTCACCAAGTGTTGAAACACTTGAATTTTGATACAATCCTTTCCATGCAGCAAGAACCTTTCTTGTTGTTTCCATATTGAACCCTTTCAATATCTCATATATGTATGTCTGGCACAACCAAATTAGCGCCTTAATCTATACATATAGATATTGATGCCTAATATTCCGGGTTTGCCCAAGTCTTTCATCGAAATCTTATTTTAATGAAATTCTTAACTTGTGTCAATACAAGATACATCATTTCCAATCAACAATATGTCCTCTACATAATGTATTAGAAATATGTCTCAGTGCTCCCACTTAATTTCTTGCAAATGCAAGCATCTTCATCATCTCCGATGAATTTAAACTCTTTTAACAGTTTCATCATGGTGAAGATTCCAACTCCGCTATGCTTACTTCAACTATTGAAGTTTACATGCCCTTTTAGCACCCTTTGAATTAACAAAACCCTTCGGACCATGTCATGTACATGTCCTAGGTTACCGTTCTATTAGAAGAATCTTGTTTTGTTTATTCAACTACCATATACCAAATTATATGTAGTGGTTGCTACATTAATCCGTCAAGACTATATATCGCTATGAAAGATCAAATCTTGTCATAGTCAACTCCTTGAACATTGTCGTAAACTTCTTTCTGACATGTCGACTATTTCATAGATGTTAAACATCCATGACTTATTTCTTTATAGATCCAAACACGACCGATAGGCTTCACGCCTTTCCGGAGGGTCTTCCAAGTTCAGAAACTTGTTTTCTCGTGTATGGATACTATCACGGATTCTATGACTTCTAGTCATTTTATGGAGTCAGGGCCCATCATCGCTTCTTTGCATGTAGTCGATTCATCATTGTCAAAACAATAACGACTTGCTTATCAAATCTTACTATTTGATTCTTACCGACCCATACGGTTCTATAGGAACTCTAATCTCCGAGATCACACCTTTTGTAATCACGAGAGCCATGAGCATTGTGGCCGCCACCGGGACACTTTTCGGCGCTGCGCTACTTAGCACATATAGCTAAGGTTCAACAACCTTATCAAAGTTCTATTGTCCTCCCACTTAACTTTTCACGAAAAATTCCTTCTCAAGAAACTTGACATTCCAAGTAACAAACTCTTTTGTCCTCGGTGTTATGGAGAAATTCCCAACAAATTCTTTGGGATAACCTACAAAGACGTGCTTATCTAACTTTGGTTGTAAACATTTTACTTATGCATAGCATACCAAAATTTAAGAAAAGACAATTCGGGTTTTATCCCAAACCATAACTCATATGGTGTCATTTCAATGGATCACGGTGGTGCTCTTTTCAGTGTAAAAGCAGTAGTCTCTAAAGCTTCAATCCTTAAAACATAATGGCAGTTTTATAAATGACACCCTTGATCTTACCATGTCAAACATGGTTTGATTTTATCTCTCGACTATGCCATACTCCTATGGTTTATCGGGAAACACAAATCATGGAACATTTCCTCAAGTCTTAGGTGTTTTTGTCAAACATGTAAGTCAAATATCTTCCTTTATGATCGAATCATAAACTCTGTATTTTCTTGTTACAATGATTTTCCACTTCATCTTGAAAGTCTTTGAACAATTTTCAAAATTTTCATACTTCTTCCTTGTTAAGTAAATATACAGATATATTCACTCAAATTTTCGGAGAAAGTATATGAAGCAAAAAGATCCATCACATATGGCTACACATAATGGACTATGCACATCACCATGCATAATTTCCAATAAGCTAGTCATTTGTTCCTCTCTGGCCTATGGACGGAGTTTCAATTATCTCGAGGAAAGTCTCACATGCGTCAAATGATCAAAATCAAAGACTCCAAAAATCCATCAACATGGAGTTTCTTCATGTTTTCTTTCAAATATAATTCAACAATGACTTCTGTGATCATGAGAACCTTTAACGCTAGTAACTAAATCCCTTTGTCCCGCGATATATTACATGTCCAAGATTCGATCATCGGTATCTCCATACCTAGTTTGATCTCGTTACCGACATGCACTCTTTTCTCGTTCCCGTGATATAACATTCTAGTGATCACATCACTTGCTTGCAAGCTATTTCAATGTGATATCACCGAGAGGGCCCAGAGTATATCTATCCGTCATCGGGATGGACAAATCCCACTCTTGATCCATGAGCCTCAACAAAACACCTTCGTAGCACTGAACCCACCTTTATAGTCACCCTGTTACGGTGTGACGTTTGATGTTATCAAGATACTCTTCCGGTGTTAGCAATTAACATGATCTCATGGTCTAAGGATAAAGATTACTTTGTATGATATTATAGCAATATAAACATAATGACTTTGATCGTAATGTTATACTTCGGATGAATGTTCATCACATCATTCCACCAATGGTGTGACCTTGTTATTAACAACATCCAATGTCCATGATTAGGAAACCTTGATCATCTTGTTAATCAACAAGCTAGTCTATAAGAGAGGCATAACTAGGAACCCTTTTTGTTTATTAAACACACATGTATTGATGTTTCCGATCAATACAATTCTAGCATGTAAAATAAACATTTATCATAAACATGGAATAAGATAATAACCACTTTATTATTGCCTCTCGGGCATATTCCCTTCAGATATTGTCACTCCCCTTGTGACCCAACATGGTTTTACATCATCCTATGACCTAAACAAACACAAAACAAGAGAGGGATACACCGGGCTACCCCCGTCAGAAGAAAGTCTAGGGGGTACACGACGCGAGGCCCACGGGTCAGGGTTCCGCAGGAAACCGCGCTCCGGGGCATCGAAACACCTCAAGGACTTGCATGTGGCCCTAGAACATGTATGAAAGTGTGGTGCTATGTTGAAACATACAAAACCTAGTCCCCGGGTGCATGTGTCCCCCTTCGCAGGCATGCACTGTAACCTAAAAGCAAGGGTTCCGGGCTCGTCTAAGGGGGGAAGTCCCTGTTACGGCACTAGAGAGTAGGATATTGTCACTCCCCTTGTGACCCAACATGGTTTTACATCATCCTATGACCTAAACAAACACAAAACAAGAGAGGGCTACACTGGGCTACCCCCGTCAGAAGAAAGTCTAGGGGTAGACAACGCAGGGCCCACGGGTCAGGGTTCCGTAGGAAACCGTGCTCCGGGGCATCGAAACGCCTCAAGGACTTGCATGTGGCCCTAGCACATGCATGAAAGTGTGGTGCTATGTTGAAACATACAAAACCTAGTCCCCGGGTGCATGTGTCCCCCTTCGCAGGCATGCACTGTAACCTAAAAGCAAGGGTTCCGGGCTCGTCTAAGGGGGAAAGTCCCTGTTACGGCACTAGAGAGTAGGATATTGTCACTCCCCTTCTGACCCAACATGGTTTTACATCATCCTATGACCTAAACAAACACAAAACAAGAGATGGCTACACCGGGCTACCCCCGTCAGAAGAAAGTCTAGGGGGTAGACGACGCGAGGCCCACGAGTCAGGGTTCCGCAGGAAACCGCGCTCCGGGGCATCGAAACACCTAAATGACTTGCATGTGGTCCTAGCACATGCATGAAAGTGTGGTGCTATGTTGAAACATACAAAACCTAGTCCCCGGGTGCATGTGTCCCCCTTCGTAGGCATGCACTGTAACCTAAAAGCAAAGGTTCCGGGCTCGTCTAAGGGGGAAGTGCCCGTTACGACACTAGAGAGTACGATATTGTCACTCCCCTTGTGACCCAACATGGTTTTACATCATCCTATGACCTAAACAAACACAAAACAAGAGAGGGCTACACCGGGCTACCCCCGTCAGAAGAAAGTCTAGGGGGTAGACGCGAGGCCCACGGGTCAGGGTTCCACAGGAAACCGCGCTCCGGGGCATCGAAACACCTCAAGGACTTGCATGTGGCCCTAGCACATGCATGAAAGTGTGGTGATATGTTGAAACATACAAAACCTAGTCCCCGGGTGCATGTGTCCCCCTTCGCAGGCATGCACTGTAACCTAAAAGCAAGGGTTCCGGGCTCGTCTAAGGGGGAAATTCCCGTTACGGCACTAGAGAGTAGGATATTGTCACTCCCCTTGTGACCCAACATGGTTTTACATCATCCTATGACCTAAAAAAACACAAAACAAGAGAGGGCTACACCGGGCTACCCCCGTCAGAAGAAAGTCTAGGGGGTAGACGGCGCGAGGCCCACGAGTCAGGGTTCCGCAGGAAACCGCGCTCCGGGGCATCGAAACACCTCAATGACTTGCATGTGGCCCTAGCACATGCATTAAAGTGTGGTGCTATGTTGAAACATACAAAACCTAGTCCCCGGGTGCATGTGTCCCCCTTCGCAGGCATGCACTGTAACCTAAAAGCAAGGGTTCCGGGCTCGTCTAAGGGGGAAAGTCCCCGTTACGGCACTAGAGAGTAGGATATTGTCACTCCCCTTGTGACCCAACATGGTTTTACATAATCCTATGACCTAAACAAACACAAAACAAGAGAGGGCTACACCGGGCTACCCCCGTTAGAAGAAAGTCTAGGGGGTAGACGACGCGAGGCCCACAGGTCAGGGTTCCGCAGGAAACCGCGCTCCGGGGCATCGAAACACCTCAAGGACTTGCATGTGGCCCTAGCACATGCATGAAAGTGTGGTGCTATGTTGAAACATACAAAACCTAGTCCCCGGGTGCATGTGTCCCCCTTCGCAGGCATGCACTGTAACCTAAAAGCAAGGGTTCCGGGCTCGTCTAAGGGGGAAAGTCCCCGTTATGGCACTAGAGAGTAGGATATAGTCACTCCCCTTGTGACCCAACATGGTTTTACATCACCCTATGACATAAACAAACACAAAACAAGAGAGGGTTACACCGGGTTACCCCCGTCAGAAGAAAGTCTAGGGGGTAGACGACGCGAGGCCCACGGGTCAGGGTTCCGCTGGAAACCGCGCTCCGGGGCATCGAAACACCTCAATGACTTGCATGTGGCCCTAGCACATGCATGAAAGTGTGGTGCTATGTTGAAACATACAAAACCTAGTCCCCGGGTGCATGTGTCCCCCTTCACAGGCATGCACTGTAACCTAAATGCAAGGGTTCCGGGCTCGTCTAAGGGGGAAAGTCCCCGTTACGGCACTAGAGAGTAGGATATTGTCACTCCCCTTGCGAACCAACATGATTTTACATCATCCTATGACCTAAAAAAACACAAAACAAGAGAGGGATACACCGGGCTACCCCCATCAGAAGAAAGTCTAGGGGTAGACGACACGAGGCCCACAGGTCAGGGTTCCGCAGGAAACCATGCTCCGGGGCATCGAAACACCTCAAGGACTTGCATGTGGACCTATCACATGCATGAAAGTGTGGTGCTATGTTGAAACATACAAACCTAGTCCCCGGGTGCATGTGTCCCCCTTCGCAGGCATGCATTGTAACCTAAAAGCAAGGGTTTCAGGCGCGTCTAAGGGGGAAAGTCCCCGTTACGGCACTAGAGAGTAGGATATTGTCACTCCCCTTATGACCCAACATGGTTTTACATAATCCTATGACCTAAACAAACACAAAACAAGAGAGGGATACACCGGGCTACCCCCGTCAGAAGAAAGTCTAGTGGGTAGACGACGCGAGGCCCACGGGTCAGGGTTCCGCAGGAAACCGTGCTCCGGGGCATCGAAACACCTCAAGGACTTGCATGTGGCCTAGCACATGCATGAAAGTGTGGTGCTATGTTGAAACATACAAACCTAGTCCCCGGGTGCATGTGTCCCCCTTCGCAGGCATGCACTGTAACCTAAAAGCAAGGGATCCAGGCTCGTCTAAGGGGGAAAGTCCCCATTGCGACACTAGAGAGTAGGATATTGTCACTCCCCTTGTGACCCAACATGGTTTTACATCATCCTATGACCTAAACAAACACAAAACAAGAGAGGGCTACACCGGGCTACCCCCGTTAGAAGAAAGTCTAGGGGGTAGACGACGCGAGGCCCACGGGTCAGGGTTCCGCAGGAAACCGCGCTCCGGGGCATCGAAACACCTCAAGGACTTGCATGTGGCCCTAGCACATGCATGAAAGTGTGGTGATATGTTGAAACATACAAAACCTAGTCCCGGGGTGCATGTGTCCCCCTTCGCAGGCATGCAGTGTAACCTAAAAGCAAGGGTTCCGGGCTCGTCTAAGGGGGAAATTCCCGTTACGGCACTAGAGAGTAGGATATTGTCACTCCCCTTGTGACCCAACATGGTTTTACATCATCCTATGACCTAAATAAACACAAAACAGGAGAGGGCTACAACGGGCTACCCCCGTCAGAAGAAATTCTAGGGGATAGACGACGCGAGGCCCACGGGTCAGGGTTCCGCAGGAAACCGCGCTCCGGGGCATCGAAACACCTCAAGGACTTGCATGTGGCCCTTGCACATGCATGAAAGTGTGGTGCTATGTTGAAACATACAAAACCTAGTCCCCGGGTGCATGTGTCCCCCTTCGCAGGCATGCACTGTAACCTAAAAGCAAGGGTTCCGGGCTCGTCTAAGGGGGGAAGTCCCTGTTATGGCACTAGAGAGTAGGATATTGTCACTCCCCTTGTGACCCAACATGGTTTTACATCATCCTATGACCTAAACAAACACAAAACAAGAGAGGTCTACACCGGGCTACCCCCGTCAGAAGAAAGTCTAGGGGTAGACAACGCAGGGCCCACGGGGCAGGGTTCCGCAGGAAACCGTGCTCCAGGGCATCGAAACGCCTCAATGACTTGCATGTGGCCCTAGCACATGCATGAAAGTGTGGTGCTATGTTGAAACATACAAAACCTAGTCCCCGGGTGCATGTGTCCCCCTTCGCAGGCATGCACTGTAACCTAAAAGCAAGGGTTCCGGGCTCATCTAAGGGGGAAAGTCCCCGTTACGGCACTAGTGAGTAGGATATTGTCACTCCCCTTCTGACCCAACATGGTTTTACATCATCCTATGACCTAAACAAACACAAAACAAGAGAGGGCTACACCGGGCTACCCCCGTCAGAAGAAAGTCTAGGGGGTAAACGACGCGAGGCCCACGGGTCAGGGTTCCGCAGGAAACCGCGCTCCGGGGCATCGAAACACCTCAATGACTTGCATGTGGCCCTAGCACATGCATGAAAGTGTGGTGCTATGTTGAAACATACAAAACCTAGTACCCGGGTGCATGTGTCCCCCTTCGCAGGCATGCACTGTAACCTAAAAGCAAGGGTTTCAGGCTCGTCTAAGGGGGAAAGTCCCCGTTACCGCACTAGAGAGTAGGATATTGTCACTCCCCTTGTGAACCAACATGATTTTACATCATCCTATGACCTAAACAAACACAAAACAAGAGAGGGATACACCGGGCTACCCCCGTCAGAAGAAAGTCTAGGGGGTAGACGCGAGGCCCACGGGTCAGGGTTCCACAGGAAACCGCGCTCTGGGGCATCGAAACACCTCAAGGACTTGCATGTGGCCCTAGCACATGCATGAAAGTGTGGTGATATGTTGAAACATACAAAACCTAGTCCCCGGGTGCATGTGTCCCCCTTCACAGGCATGCACTGTAACCTAAAAGCAAGGGTTCCGGGCTCGTCTAAGGGGGAAATTCCCGTTACGGCACTAGAGAGTAGGATATTGTCACTCCCCTTGTGACCCAACATGGTTTTACATCATCCTATGACCTAAAAAAACACAAAACAAGAGAGGGCTACACCGGGCTACCCCCGTCAGAAGAAAGTCTAGCTGGTAGACGGCGCGAGGCCCACGAGTCAGGGTTCCGCAGGAAACCGCGCTCCGGGGCATCGAAACACCTCAATGACTTGCATGTGGCCCTAGCACATGCATGAAAGTGTGGTGCTATGTTGAAACATACAAAACCTAGTCCCCGGGTGCATCTGTCCCCCTTCGCAGGCATGCACTGTAACCTAAAAGTAAGGGTTCCGGGCTCGTCTAAGGGGGAAAGTCCCCGTTATGGCACTAGAGAGTAGGATATAGTCACTCCCCTTGTGACCCAACATGGTTTTACATCACCCTATGACCTAAACAAACACAAAACAAGAGAGGGTTACACCGGGTTACCCCCGTCAGAAGAAAGTCTAGGGGGTAGACGACGCGAGGCCCACGGGTCAGGGTTCCCCTGGAAACCGCGCTCCGGGGCATCGAAACACCTCAATGACTTGCATGTGGCCCTAGCACATGCATGAAAGTGTGGTGCTATGTTGAAACATACAAAACCTAGTCCCCGGGTGCATGTGTCCCCCTTCGCAGGCATGCACTGTAACCTAAATGCAAGGGTTCCGGGCTCGTCTAAGGGGGAAAGTCCCCGTTACGGCACTAGAGAGTAGGATATTGTCACTCCCCTTGTGAACCAACATGATTTTACATCATCCTATGACCTAAAAAAACACAAAACAAGAGAGGGATACACCGGGCTACCCCCATCAGAAGAAAGTCTAGGGGTAGACGACACGAGGCCCACAGGTCAGGGTTCCACAGGAAACCATGCTCCGGGGCATCGAAACACCTCAAGGACTTGCATGTGGACCTAGCACATGCATGAAAGTGTGGTGCTATGTTGAAACATACAAACCTAGTCCCCGGGTGCATGTGTCCCCCTTCGCAGGCATGCATTGTAACCTAAAAGCAAGGGTTTCAGGCGCGTCTAAGGGGGAAAGTCCCCGTTACGGCACTAGAGAGTAGGATATTGTCACTCCCCTTATGACCCAACATGGTTTTACATAATCCTATGACCTAAACAAACACAAAACAAGAGAGGGATACACCGGGCTACCCCCGTCAGAAGAAAGTCTAGTGGGTAGACGACGCGAGGCCCACGGGTCAGGGTTCCGCAGGAAACCGTGCTCCGGGGCATCGAAACACCTCAAGGACTTGCATGTGGCCTAGCACATGCATGAAAGTGTGGTGCTATGTTGAAACATACAAACCTAGTCCCCGGGTGCATGTGTCCCCCTTCGCAGGCATGCACTGTAACCTAAAAGCAAGGGATCCAGGCTCGTCTAAGGGGGAAAGTCCCCATTGCGACACTAGAGAGTAGGATATTGTCACTCCCCTTGTGACCCAACATGGTTTTACATCATCCTATGACCTAAACAAACACAAAACAAGAGAGGGCTACACCGGGCTACCCCCGTTAGAAGAAAGTCTAGGGGGTAGACGACGCGAGGCCCACGGGTCAGGGTTCCGCAGGAAACCGCGCTCCGGGGCATCGAAACACCTCAAGGACTTGCATGTGGCCCTAGCACATGCATGAAAGTGTGGTGATATGTTGAAACATACAAAACCTAGTCCCGGGGTGCATGTGTCCCCCTTCGCAGGCATGCAGTGTAACCTAAAAGCAAGGGTTCCGGGCTCGTCTAAGGGGGAAAGTCCCTGTTACGGCACTAGAGAGTAGGATATTGTCACTCCCCTTGTGACCCAACATGGTTTTACATCATCCTATGACCTAAATAAACACAAAACAGGAGAGGGCTACAACGGGCTACCCCCGTCAGAAGAAATTCTTGGGGATAGACGACGCGAGGCCCACGGGTCAGGGTTCCGCAGGAAACCGCGCTCCGGGGCATCGAAACACCTCAAGGACTTGCATGTGGCCCTTGCACATGCATGAAAGTGTGGTGCTATGTTGAAACATACAAAACCTAGTCCCCGGGTGCATGTGTCCCCCTTCGCAGGCATGCACTGTAACCTAAAAGCAAGGGTTCCGGGCTCGTCTAAGGGGGGAAGTCCCTGTTATGGCACTAGAGAGTAGGATATTGTCACTCCCCTTGTGACCCAACATGGTTTTACATCATCCTATGACCTAAACAAACACAAAACAAGAGAGGTCTACACCGGGCTACCCCCGTCAGAAGAAAGTCTAGGGGTAGACAACGCAGGGCCCACGGGGCAGGGTTCCGCAGGAAACCGTGCTCCAGGGCATCGAAACGCCTCAATGACTTGCATGTGGCCCTAGCACATGCATGAAAGTGTGGTGCTATGTTGAAACATACAAAACCTAGTCCCCGGGTGCATGTGTCCCCCTTCGCAGGCATGCACTGTAACCTAAAAGCAAGGGTTCCGGGCTCATCTAAGGGGGAAAGTCCCCGTTACGGCACTAGTGAGTAGGATATTGTCACTCCCCTTCTGACCCAACATGGTTTTACATCATCCTATGACCTAAAAAAACACAAAACAAGAGAGGGCTACACCGGGCTACCCCCGTCAGAAGAAAGTCTAGGGGGTAAACGACGCGAGGCCCACGGGTCAGGGTTCCGCAGGAAACCGCGCTCCGGGGCATCGAAACACCTCAATGACTTGCATGTGGCCCTAGCACATGCATGAAAGTGTGGTGCTATGTTGAAACATACAAAAGCTAGTCCCCGGGTGCATGTGTCCCCCTTCGCAGGCATGCACTGTAACCTAAAAGCAAGGGTTTCAGGCTCGTCTAAGGGGGAAAGTCCCCGTTACAGCACTAGAGAGTAGGATATTGTCACTCCCCTTGTGAACCAACATGATTTTACATCATCCTATGACCTAAACAAACACAAAACAAGAGAGGGATACACCGGGCTACCCCCATCAGAAGAAAGTCTAGGGGGTAGACGACGCGAGGCCCACAGGTCAGGGTTCCGCAGGAAACCATGCTCCGGGGCATCGAAACACCTCAAGGACTTGCATGTGGCCCTAGCACATGCATGAAAGTGTGGTTCTCTGTTGAAACATACAAACCTAGTCCCCGGCATGTGTCCCCCTTCGCAGGCATGCACTGTAACCTAAAAGCAAGGGTTTCAGGCGCGTCTAAGGGGGAAAGTCCCCGTTACGGCACTAGAGAGTAGGATATTGTCACTCCCCTTATGACCCAACATGGTTTTACATAATCCTATGACCTGAACAAACACAAAACAAGAGAGGGATACACCGGGCTACCCCCGTCAGAAGAAAGTCTAGTGGGTAGACGACGCGAGGCCCACGGGTCAGGGTTCCGCAGGAAACCGTGCTCCGGGGCATCGAAACACCTCAAGGACTTGCATGTGGCCCTAGCACATGCATGAAATTGTGGTGCTATATTGAAACATACAAACCTAGTCCCCGGGTGCATGTGTCCCCCTTCGCAGGCATGCACTGTAACCTAAAAGCAAGGGATCTAGGCTCGTCTAAGGGGGAAAGTCCCCATTGCGACACTAGAGAGTAGGATATTGTCACTCCCCTTGTGACCCAACATGGTTTTACATCATCCTATGACCTAAACAAACACAAAACAAGAGAGGGCTACACCGGGCTACCCCCGTTAGAAGAAAGTCTAGGAGGTAGACGACGCGAGGCCCACGGGTCAGGGTTCCGCAGGAAACCGCGCTCCGGGGCATCGAAACACCTCAAGGACTTGCATGTGGCCCTAGCACATGCATGAAAGTGTGGTGCTATGTTGAAACATACAAAACCTAGTCCCCGGGTGCATGTGTCCCCCTTCGCAGGCATGCACTGTAACCTAAAAGCAAGGGTTTCAGGCTCGTCTAAGGGGGAAAGTCCCTGTTACGGCACTAGAGAGTAGATTGTCACTCCCCTTGTGACCCAACATGGTTTTACATCATCCTATGACCTAAACAAACACAAAACAGAAGAGGGCTACAACGGGCTACCCCCGTCAGAAGAAATTCTAGGGGGTAGACGACGCGAGGCCCACGGGTCAGGGTTCCGCAGGAAACCGCGCTCCGGGGCATCGAAACACCTCAAGGACTTGCATGTGGCCCTTGCACATGCATGAAAGTGTGGTGCTATGTTGAAACATACAAAACCTAGTCCCCGGGTGCATGTGTCCCCCTTCGCAGGCATGCACTTTAACCTAAAACCAAGGGTTCCGGGCTCGTCTAAGGGGGAAAGTCCCCGTTACGGCACTAGAGAGTAGGATTTTTTCACTCCCCTTGTGACCCAACATGGTTTTACATCATCCTATGACCTAAACAAACACAAAACAAGAGGGGGATACACCGGGCTACCCCCGTCAAAAGAAAGTCTAGGGGGTAGACGATGCGAGGCCCACGGGTCAGGGTTCCGCAGGAAACCACGCTCCAGGGCATTGAAACACATCAAGGACTTGCATGTGGCCCTATCACATGCATGAAAGTGTGGTGCTATGTTGAAACATACAAAACCTAGTCCCCGGGTGCATGTGTCCCCCTTCCCAGGCATGCACTGTAACCTAAAAGCAAGGGTTCCGGGCTCGTCTAACAGGGAAAGTCCCCGTTACGGCACTAGAGAGTAGGATATTGTCACTCCCCTTGTGACCCAACATGGTTTTACATAATCCTATGACCTAAACAAACACAAAACAAGAGAGGGCTACACCGGGCTACCCCCGTCAGAAGAAAGTCTAGGGGGTAGACGACGCGAGGCCCACGGGTCAGGGTTTCGCAGGAAACCGCGCTCCGGGGCATCGAAACACCTCAATGACTTGCATGTGGACCTAGCACATGCATGAAAGTGTGGTGCTATGTTGAAACATACAAAACCTAGTCCCCGGGTGCATGTGTCCCCCTTCGCAGGCATGCACTGTAACCTAAAAGCAAGGGTTTCGGGCTCGTCTAAGGGGGAAAGTCCCCGTTACGGCACTAGAGAGTAGGATATTGTCACTCCCCTTGTGACCCAACATGGTTTTACATCATCCTATGACCTAAAAAAACACAAAACAAGAGAGGGCTACACCGGGCTACCCCCGTCAGAAGAAAGTCTAGGGGGTAGACGACGCGAGGCCCACGAGTCAGGGTTCCGCAGGAAACCACGCTCCTGGGCATCGAAACACCTCAATGACTTGCATGTGGCCCTAGCACATGCATGAAAGTGGGGTGCTATGTTGAAACATACAAAACCTAGTCCCCGGGTGCATGTGTCCCCCTTCGGAGGCATGCACTGTAACCTAAAAGCAAGGGTTCCGGGCTCGTCTAAGGGGGAAAGTCCCTGTTACGGCACTAGAGAGTAGGATATTGTCACTCCCCTTTTGACCCAACATGGTTTTACATAATCCTATGACCCAAAAAAACACAAAACAAGAGAGGGCTACACCGGGCTACCCCCGTGAGAAGAAAGTCTAGGGGGTAGACGAAGCGAGGCCCACGGGTCAGGGTTCCGCAGGAAACCGCGGTCCGGGGCATCGAAACACCTCAAGGACTTGCATGTGGCCCTAGCACATGCATGAAAGTGTGGTGCTATGTTGAAACATACAAAACCTAGTCCCCGGGTGCATGTGTCCCCCTTCGCAGGCATGCACTGTAACCTAAAAGCAAGGGTTCCGGGCTCGTCTAAGGGGGAAAGTCCCCGTTACGGCACTAGAGAGTAGGATATTGTCACTCCCCTTGTGAACCAACATGGTTTTACATCATCCTATGACCTAAACAAACACAAAACAAGAGAGGGCTACACCGGTTTACCCCTGTCAGAAGAAAGTCTAGGGGGTAGACGACACGAGGCCCACGGGTAAGGGTTCCGCAGGAAACCACGCTCCGGGGCATCGAAACACCTCAAGGACTTGCATGTGGCCCTAGCACATGCATGAAAGTGTGGTGCTATGTTGAAACATACAAAACCTAGTCCCCGGGTGCATGTGTCCCCCTTCGCAGGCATGCACTGTAACCTAAAAGCAAGGGTTTCGGGCTCGTCTAAGGGGGAAAGTCCCTGTTACGGCACTAGAGAGTAGATTGTCACTCCCCTTGTGACCCAACATGGTTTTACATCATCCTATGACCTAAACAAACACAAAACAGGAGAGGACTACAACGGGCTACCCCCGTTAGAAGAAATTCTAGGGGGTAGACGACGCGAGGCCCACGGGTCAGGGTTCCGCAGGAAACCGCGCTCCGGGGCATCGAAACACCTCAAGGACTTGCATGTGGCCCTTGCACATGCATGAAAGTGTGGTGCTATGTTGAAACATACAAAACCTAGTCCCCGGGTGCATGTGTCCCCCTTCGCAGGCATGCACTTTAACCTAAAACCAAGGGTTCCGGGCTCGTCTAAGGGGGAAAGTCCCCGTTACGGCACTAGAGAGTAGGATTTTTTCACTCCCCTTGTGACCCAACATGGTTTTACATCATCCTATGACCTAAACAAACACAAAACAAGAGGGGGATACACCGGGCTACCCCCGTCAAAAGAAAGTCTAGGGGGTAGACGATGCGAGGCCCACGGGTCAGGGTTCCGCAGGAAACCACGCTACAGGGCATTGAAACACATCAAGGACTTGCATGTGGCCCTATCACATGCATGAAAGTGTGGTGCTATGTTGAAACATACAAAACCTAGTCCCCGGGTGCATGTGTCCCCCTTCGCAGGCATGCACTGTAACCTAAAAGCAAGGGTTCCGGGCTCGTCTAACGGGGAAAGTCCCCGTTACGGCACTAGAGAGTAGGATATTGTCACTCCCCTTGTGACCCAACATGGTTTTACATAATCCTATGACCTAAACAAACACAAAACAAGAGAGGGCTACACCGGGCTACCCCCGTCAGAAGAAAGTCTAGGGGGTAGACGACGCGAGGCCCACGGGTCAGGGTTTCGCAGGAAACCGCGCTCTGGGGCATCGAAACACCTCAATGACTTGCATGTGGACCTAGCACATGCATGAAAGTGTGGTGCTATGTTGAAACATACAAAACCTAGTCCCCGGGTGCATGTGTCCCCCTTCGCAGGCATGCACTGTAACCTAAAAGCAAGGGTTTCGGGCTCGTCTAAGGGGGAAAGTCCCCGTTACGGCACTAGAGAGTAGGATATTGTCACTCCCCTTGTGACCCAACATGGTTTTACATCATCCTATGACCTCAAAAAACACAAAACAAGAGAGGGCTACACCGGGCTACCCCCGTCAGAAGAAAGTCTAGGGGGTAGACGACGCGAGGCCCACGAGTCAGGGTTCCGCAGGAAACCACGCTCCTGGGCATCGAAACACCTCAATGACTTGCATGTGGCCCTAGCACATGCATGAAAGTGGGGTGCTATGTTGAAACATACAAAACCTAGTCCCCGGGTGCATGTGTCCCCCTTCGGAGGCATGCACTGTAACCTAAAAGCAAGGGTTCCGGGCTCGTCTAAGGGGGAAAGTCCCCGTTACGGCACTAGAGAGTAGGATATTGTCACTCCCCTTTTGACCCAACATGGTTTTACATAATCCTATGACCCAAAAAAACACAAAACAAGAGAGGGCTACACCGGGCTACCCCCGTCAGAAGAAAGTCTAGGGGGTAGACGACGCGAGGCCCACGGGTCAGGGTTCCGCAGGAAACCGCGCTCCGGGGCATCGAAACACCTCAAGGACTTGCATGTGGCCCTAGCACATGCATGAAAGTGTGGTGCTATGTTGAAACATACAAAACCTAGTCCCCGGGTGCATGTGTCCCCCTTCGCAGGCATGCACTGTAACCTAAAAGCAAGGGTTCCGGGCTCGTCTAAGGGGGAAAGTCCCCGTTACGGCACTAGAGAGTAGGATATTGTCACTCCCCTTGTGACCCAACATGGTTTTACATAATCCTATGACCTAAACAAACACAAAACAAGAGAGGGCTACACCGGTTGACCCCTGTCAGAAGAAAGTCTAGGGGGTAGACGACACGAGGCCCACGGGTAAGGGTTCCGCAGGAAACCACGCTCCGGGGCATCGAAACACCTCAAGGACTTGCATGTGGCCCTAGCACATGCATGAAAGTGTGGTGCTATGTTGAAACATACAAAACCTAGTCCCCGGGTGCATGTGTCCCTCTTCGCAGGCATGCACTGTAACCTAAAAGCAAGGGTTTCGGGCTCGTCTAAGGGGGAAAGTCCCTGTTACGGCACTAGAGAGTAGATTGTCACTCCCCTTGTGACCCAACATGGTTTTACATCATCCTATGACCTAAACAAACACAAAACAGGAGAGGACTACAACGGGCTACCCCCGTCAGAAGAAATTCTAGGGGGTAGACGACGCGAGGCCCACGGGTCAGGGTTCCGCAGGAAACCGCGCTCCGGGGCATCGAAACACCTCAAGGACTTGCATGTGGCCCTTGCACATGCATGAAAGTGTGGTGCTATGTTGAAACATACAAAACCTAGTCCCCGGGTGCATGTGTCCCCCTTCGCAGGCATGCACTTTAACCTAAAACCAAGGGTTCCGGGCTCGTCTAAGGGGGAAAGTCCCCGTTACGGCACTAGAGAGTAGGATTTTTTCACTCCCCTTGTGACCCAACATGGTTTTACATCATCCTATGACCTAAACAAACACAAAACAAGAGGGGGATACACCGGGCTACCCCCGTCAAAAGAAAGTCTAGGGGGTAGACGATGCGAGGCCCACGGGTCAGGGTTCCGCAGGAAACCACGCTACAGGGCATTGAAACACATCAAGGACTTGCATGTGGCCCTATCACATGCATGAAAGTGTGGTGCTATGTTGAAACATACAAAACCTAGTCCCCGGGTGCATGTGTCCCCCTTCGCAGGCATGCACTGTAACCTAAAAGCAAGGGTTCCGGGCTCGTCTAACGGGGAAAGTCCCCGTTACGGCACTAGAGAGTAGGATATTGTCACTCCCCTTGTGACCCAACATGGTTTTACATAATCCTATGACCTAAACAAACACAAAACAAGAGAGGGCTACACCGGGCTACCCCCGTCAGAAGAAAGTCTAGGGGGTAGACGACGCGAGGCCCACGGGTCAGGGTTTCGCAGGAAACCGCGCTCTGGGGCATCGAAACACCTCAATGACTTGCATGTGGACCTAGCACATGCATGAAAGTGTGGTGCTATGTTGAAACATACAAAACCTAGTCCCCGGGTGCATGTGTCCCCCTTCGCAGGCATGCACTGTAACCTAAAAGCAAGGGTTTCGGGCTCGTCTAAGGGGGAAAGTCCCCGTTACGGCACTAGAGAGTAGGATATTGTCACTCCCCTTGTGACCCAACATGGTTTTACATCATCCTATGACCTAAAAAAACACAAAACAAGAGAGGGCTACACCGGGCTACCCCCGTCAGAAGAAAGTCTAGGGGGTAGACGACGCGAGGCCCACGAGTCAGGGTTCCGCAGGAAACCACGCTCCTGGGCATCGAAACACCTCAATGACTTGCATGTGGCCCTAGCACATGCATGAAAGTGGGGTGATATGTTGAAACATACAAAACCTAGTCCCCGGGTGCATGTGTCCCCCTTCGGAGGCATGCACTGTAACCTAAAAGCAAGGGTTCCGGGCTCGTCTAAGGGGGAAAGTCCCCGTTACGGCACTAGAGAGTAGGATATTGTCACTCCCCTTTTGACCCAACATGGTTTTACATAATCCTATGACCCAAAAAAACACAAAACAAGAGAGGGCTACACCGGGCTACCCCCGTCAGAAGAAAGTCTAGGGGGTAGACGACGCGAGGCCCACGGGTCAGGGTTCCGCAGGAAACCGCGCTCCGGGGCATCGAAACACCTCAAGGACTTGCATGTGGCCCTAGCACATGCATGAAAGTGTGGTGCTATGTTGAAACATACAAAACCTAGTCCCCGGGTGCATGTGTCCCCCTTCGCAGGCATGCACTGTAACCTAAAAGCAAGGGTTCCGGGCTCGTCTAAGGGGGAAAGTCCCCGTTACGGCACTAGAGAGTAGGATATTGTCACTCCCCTTGTGAACCAACATGGTTTTACATCATCCTATGACCTAAATAAACACAAAACAAGAAAGGGCTACACCGGGCTACCCCGTCGGAAGAAAGTCTAGGGGGTAGACGACGCGAGGCCCACGGGTCAGGGTTCCGCAGGAAACCGCGCTCCGGGGCATCTAAACACCTCAATGACTTGCATGTGGCCCTAGCACATGCATGAAAGTGTGGTGCTATGTTGAAACATACAAAACCTAGTCCCCGGGTGCATGTGTCCCCCTTCGCAGGCATGCACTGTAACCTAAAAGCAAGGGTTTCGGGCTCGTCTAAGGGGGAAAGTCCCCGTTACGGCACTAGAGAGTAGGATATTGTCACTCCCCTTGTGACGCAACATGGTTTTACATCATCCTATGACCTAAACAAACACAAAACAAGAGAGGGCTACACCGGGCTACCCCCGTCAGAAGAAAGTCTAGGGGGTAGACGACGCGAGGCCCACGGGTCAGGGTTCCGGAGGAAACCGCGCTCCGGGGCATCGAAACACCTCAAGGACTTGCATGTGGCCCTAGCACATGCATGAAAGTGTGGTGCTATGTTGAAACATACAAAACCTAGTCCCAGGGTGCATGTGTCCCCCTTCGCAGGCATGCACTGTAACCTAAAAGCAAGGGTTCCAGGCTCGTCTAAGGGGGAAAGTCCCCGTTACGGCACTAGAGAGTAGGATATTGTCACTCCCCTTGTGAACCAACATGGTTTTACATCATCCTATGACCTAAACAAACACAAAACAAGAGAGGGCTACACTGGTCTACCCCTGTTAGAAGAAAGTCTAGGGGGTAGACGGCACGAGGCCCACGGGTCAGGGTTCCGCAGGAAACCATGCTCCGGGGCATCGAAACACCTCAAGGACTTGCATGTGGCCCTAGCACATGCATGAAAGTGTGGTGCTATGTTGAAACATACAAAACCTAATCCCCGGGTGCATGTGTGCCCCTTCGCAGGAAAGCACTGTAACCTAAAAGCAAGGGTTTCGGGCTCGTCTAAGGGGGAAAGTCCCCGTTACGGCACTAGAGAGTTGGATATTGTCACTCCCCTTATGACCCAACATGGTTTTACATCATCCTATGACCTAAACAAACACAAAACAAGAGAGGGATACACCGGGCTACCCCCGTCAGAAGAAAGTCTAGGGGGTAGACGACGCGAGGCCCACGGGTCAGGGTTCCGCAGGAAACCGTGCTCCGAGGCATCGAAACACCTCAAGGACTTGCATGTGGCCCTAGCACATGCATGAAAGTGTGGTGCTATGTTGAAACATACAAACCTAGTCCCCGGGTGCATGTGTCCCCCTTCGCAGGCATGCACTGTAACCTAAAAGCAAGGGATCCAGGCTCGTCTAAGGGGGAAACTCCCCATTACGACACTAGAGAGTAGGATATTGTCACTCCCCTTGTGACCCAACATGGTTTTACATCATCCTATGACCTAAACAAACACAAAACAAGCAAGGGCTACACCGGGCTACCCCCGTTAGAAGAAAGTCTAGGGGGTAGACGACGCGAGGCCCACGGGTCAGGGTTCCGCAGGAAACCGCGCTTCGTGGCATCGAAACACCTCAAGGACTTGCATGTGGCCCTAGCACATGCATGAAAGTGTGGTGCTATGTTGAAACATACAAAACCTAGTCCCCGGGTTCATGTGTCCCCCTTCGCAGGCATGCACTGTAACCAAAAAGCAAGGGTTTCGGGCTCGTCTAAGGGGGAAAGTCCCTGTTACGGCACTAGAGAGTAGGATATTGTCACTCCCCTTGTGACCCAACATGGTTTTACATCATCCTATGACCTAAACAAACACAAAACGGGAGAGGGATCCACCGGCTACCCCCGTCAGGAGAAATTCTAGGGGGTAGACGACGCGAGGCCCACGGGTCAGGGTTCCGCAGGAAACCGCGCTCCGGGGCATCAAAACACCTCAAGGACTTGCATGTGGCCCTAGCACATGCATGAAAGTGTGGTGCTATGTTGAAACATACAAAACCTAGTCCCCGGGTGCATGTGTCCCCCTTCGCAGGCATGCACTGTAACCTAAAAGCAAGGGTTCCGGGCTCGTCTAAGGGGGAAAGTCCCTGTTACGGCACTAGAGAGTAGGATATTGTCACTCCCCTTGTGACGCAACATGGTTTTACATAATCCTATGACCTAAACAAACACAAAACAAGAGAGGGCTACACCGGGCTACCCCCGTTAGAAGAAAGTCTAGGGGGTAGACGACGCGAGGCCCACGGGTCAGGGTCGCAGGAAACTGCGCTCCGGGGCATCGAAGCACCTCAAGGACTTGCATGTGGCCCTAGCACATGCATGAAAGTGTGGTGCTATGTTGAAACATGCAAAACCTAGTCCCCGGGTGCATGTGTCCCCCTTCGCGGGATATAAGTAACTTAAACAAAGAAATTAATAGAAACGGTAGAAGAAAATGGAGAAAAAAACTCACGGCAAAGCCGTGGGTATCTCGTCAGGACGCACGGCAAAGACGTATTTGCCGTGTACCGACTCACGGCAAAGAGCAGAGACAGTACAACAAAAAGACTCCATAGCTAGTCTATACCAACTACCTAAACTTGCAGCACTGGCAGAGCCCATACTTTGCAACCTTGCCAACCAAAGTTTGAATCCCACATAGGCTGGATTGGGCTATTTTTTTAAATTAAATCTATGGTTTGCCGTGTGTCAACTCACGGCAAAGCCGTCTCTGCCGGGTGTGAGCGCATGGCAAAGATCCCTTTTCCTCTTCAATTGTATTTATTCTAAAACTATATTTAGTTAAAAGTATACAACTCATGGCAAAGCGTGAGCGCACGGCACCGTTAGTCCCCTCCGTTGCCCCCTCCGTCAATAGCGGAGCGGTGGACCCTTCTGCAGGGGAATATCCACACGGAGGGGGCCGAATATGCCGTGCTGCCGTGTCAGCAGTCTTTGCCGTGCGTTTTGATTTCCTTTGCCGAGCGTTTTGTCTCTGCCGTGTGTTTCGTATGGTTGTTGCCATGAGGTTTTTCCGTTGCCGTGAGGGGATTTTCTCCGTGCCGTGTGTCGTTTCGTTGCCGTGGGCCCTGCTGGCGGGCTCACGGCAAAGGTTTGTTTGCCGTGTTACGGCTCACGGCAAAGTTGCGACGCACGGCAACGAGCTTTTTTCCCGTAGTGAAACGTACGAATGGGATGTGTTTTCTATTCTGATCTGATTCCATCTACTGACCCCTTCCTTGCGCGCCTCTATTATATCCATCTGCCGCCGCCATGCGCCGGAAGGGTTGGTCTGACCTCCCGCGAGATCGCCGGACGCCTGCACGTCGCCACCGACTTCGTCATCTTCCACGCCGTCTGCCATCCATGGCGCAGCTCCCGCGACCAGCTGTCCGGGACGACGGCGACGACGACCCAGCTCCTCCCCTGGTTCCTTGCCCCGACGGCCTCCCCGCTCAAGGCCAGGTGCATCTTCTCCAAGTCCATCTACCTCATGCTACCGCAGCCGTACCCGCGCGAGAGGCACTGGGTGTACAGCGCCGACGGCGCCATCGTCGGGTACCTGACCGTCAAACGACTCGTCCCGACTCTGCATGACCCTATCACTGAGGCTGTCACCGACCTGCCTCGCTTCCCGTCCTACTTTGACTATCCCTGGGAGGAGAATCCCTGCGCCATCGTCTCCGGCGACGGCACCACCTTCATCTACGGCACCTCCCATGACAGCAAGGGCGGCACGACCAGGTTCCGAGCGGCACTCCTGCGGCCCGGCGACACAGAGTGGACGGTCGTGGACAGGACCTACGAAAGCAACGGCAAGCAGATTGAGTTCTGCGCATGGAGTCTAGCCGGCAGGTTCCTGATCAGCGTGGAATCTAGCCGCTGGCGCATCGTCATGCGGGACGAGGACGACGACGTGCTGGTCCCAAGGCCACGTATAGGACTGAACCAGCCCGGCAGCCGCCAGGAGCGGTCCAACTACATCCTGGAGTCCCACGGCGAGCTGCTGTGGGCGTCGGTCCAGTTGTATTACTCCGATGACCCCGCCGCCCCCTGCACTAAGACCTTCTTGGTGTCGGTGCACGCGCTAGAGGAAGCGACAGTGCCTGAAAAGGTGCGATGGGTGGGCAAAGAAAGCCATTATCTGGCTGATCGGGTGCTGTTCCTGGGGTCGCCAAATAGCTTCGCCGTCGACGCTTCGCTGCTAGGCGGCCAAGGCGGATGCGCCTACTTCGTCTACCAGGACAGTATGGCCGGGACGCCTAGGAGTTTCGGCGTGTTCAGGTACAATTTCCTTGACAGCAAGACCGAGTGCATCGAGCGGCTGCCTGAAGAATGGAAGGACAAGAAGTGCATGTGGTTTATCCCCCAGCCCACCGTTGCTCCACTTCGGGTAATTTACACTCTCCTGAAAACATCTCAAATTCTTTAATTTTCTTTTCGCTAATGAATTTAGTCAAGCTAACAGAACAAGATAACAATTGATTAGCAGAACCAATATAACACACCTCGATTCATCATAAGCATCTCAACTGACCAAGTGCTAACAATGCTACATTGATTGTGCTCGATCAGCAGATAATTAGGAGGAAGCTGCAGGCTCAAAAACTGAAGAAACACCAAAAGGCAGCTCCAATTGCCAGTCCATCAGGCATCTTCCACATCGAGAGACATTACGAGCATCGTTTCAGTGTGTTGGTACATAATATACCTCCCAAAGTGAAGAACCCTCAGCTGCAACTCTTCTTCGGCAAGCACGGCAAAGTGTCCAGCACCGAGATTATCTATAGCAAGGATGCCAACACCTCTGAGGGTATTGTCAAAATGGCGACTATGCATGCCCATGAAGAAGATGCTCTCGCTGCCCTAGAAGGGCTGGATTTTGAAGGATGCAGCCTTGAGGTTATCTTGGCCAGCGACCCGCAGCGACAGAGGTGGCGGTGGCGTAACGCAGCGTAGCTAGATATTGCTTGGTCTTTTTGGCTGTAGCGATGGTGAAAAACAATTATTCCTTATGATTTTTCTAGCCTTGGTATCTAGAACCGACTAATAGTGAGCGATAGACGCGACGCTCCTCGGGTCGCCCCCTCCTAGGCGACCAGGGGGCGAAACCCTAGCCCGCGCCGCCGCCACCCCCTCCCCTCGCCGTCCCCTGAGGCGCCTGCCGGCCTAGCCCGCGACGCTGGTGAGGGGGACGGTGGGGATCTGCTCCCGGAGCTCCTCGCGCGGCGGTTTGGAGGCGGGCCGCCGGGTGGGAAGCTGGGCTCCGCCACTGGAGTCGGCTCGGCGACCTCCCTCCCTCCCCTCCCCTCCTTCTCGGCCTCCCCGGCGATGGGCTGCGGGTGGTGGGTAGGGGTGCTTCCAGCCATATCCCTGGCAGGGGCCTTGGATTCAGGGCGGCGGCCCTTGGTGTGGGCAGCGCCGGTCCGGCACGGGCGGCGTTCGCTGGGTGCTGCAGGCCGTTCCCTCGGCTGTGTGGGCAGCAAGGTGACGGCGGGTGCGGGGCGTTCGGGGGCCTCCTGACCTCCGGCCAGATCTGAAGATGGTGGTACCGGCTCGCGCTGCTCGGCACATCCCCTCGTCCTGGAGTACCTCGGTCTTCTCCGGTGGCTGTTGGGTGGCGCTGGTGATGGGAGTGACCGAGGGAAACCCTTGGCTGCCGGCGGCCACGATGTCGACGGTGCTGCGAGCGTCCTACCCCTTCCTGAAGGCGACTTCGAGGCCTGCTCCCCTCTCCCTCCCCATCTTGCCCTGTCTCGGGTGAAAACCTAAATTCATTGGGCGGTGGCGGCGCTCCGGCGTTGTTCCCTTCTTGAAGGCATCGCTTTGAGACAGTGGGGTGGTGGTCGAGCTTCGCGCTGGCTGTGCTGTTGCTTGTAGCAGTTGCTCGCATGGTGTTGTGGTGTGGTGTGGTCGCGCTCCGGGTCCTTGCAGGTCATGCTTGCCGGCGGCGGCGCCCTCGATCCTGGGCGAGAGGAGAAGGGTCTCCTCTCCGGCAGCCTTCCTCCGACTTGAGCCGATGGGGCTTCACCGTACTCTGTCAATATTTTTCACCGCATCTTTGGTGGCGCTCTTCTCCGGCAGTTTTGCGTCTCGCTCGCTTGGTGGTGCTGTGAGCGGTGGTGGTGTTCGTGGATGGCGGCTTGACGAGGCGGCAATGCTCAAATCCCTCCCTGGCAACATGTCTGATTGTCCGTGTGTGCTCAGGGTGAGCCTTTCCACCTCTCGACGGTACGGCGCCTTTCGATCCAAGGCGAGAAAGCAGGGTGCTTTCTCTAGAGGTGGAACAGATGATCGACATGGTTGGCCCGGTGGTCGACGGCGGCATGGGCTTCCTCTGTGGCGTCCTCTCCAAACTCCTTTTCCTCTCCGGGTTCCTCGCGGGCGTGGCCAGGGCTTCGCTTCAAGCTAGGCTTCATCTTTGTATTTCTCTGCTTGTTTGTCTTTGCCTCGTAAGATGTTCTTCAGCACTTTGTTAACCTTGGGCGTATGGGCTTTGTTAATTCAAAGTCGGGCACTTTGTGCCTTCGATCTAAAAAAAAATCTAGCCTTTCTAAATTTAGCTTGAAATTTCTGTCCGTAGACAAAATGACCAAATGGACGGAAAAGTAAAGGCAATTTGGAGTTTTCCTTTGCATGCATGTTGGCATTTTAAAAACAAGTATTTTCTGAACGTGATCTGCTCCTGCAAATACAGTTTTTGATAGATCACTTCACCTGCAGTTTTAGATGTATTTCAATATAGTCGTCGTTCAAGGTAGTTTCTTTATAATTATTATTCTCGGCGTAGAGAGGATCATCTGCATTACCATCTTCACCATATCCATCAACAACACCTTCTCCATCTCGGAGATGAACATCATCCCCTCACAACTTGTGTAGATGGGAACCCTAGATTGCTTTCTAGTAGTAATATTTTGCATGATAGTGTTCTGCATTGTGCTATTCTCTGCTGGTGAAGTCATATATTCATATTATGGTGTACTTCATATGTGACTGATCGTTACCATGTCTCGCAGTTGCGAGTAGTTATCCATATTTCTAGGGGCATATGATGAATTAGCACTGATATCCACGTAGCATGATCTTAGTATTTGGTCAAGTTTTATACTTTATTGTGGTTCTACTCCCTCTTTCCCGGTTTATAGGATCCAATTTGTTTTGCATCGCGATCAAGGCAACGTTCTATTGGCCTAAAAAATCTCTACCAGACCTCCAATCAGGTGCACTCTTGATTTAATAGGATAATAGACTCCTCATGTAAAAAGGGATAGACCCAATCGGCGACTCGCATGCATAGGCTGCTTTGATTTTTCGCATGCACAAGGTTATTTCTGGTTGGCTTAAAAAAAGAGAAAGCAAGGTGGAGAGTAATTAGAGAGGGTATTACTAATCCTAATTAAATACATGCAAGCCTTAGAGGGGAGATATTGTGGGACAAATGTTTTTCTAGATTAGGCCTAGTAAACCGGGACGGAGGGAGTATGTGGTAATTATGACTATTGATTGTATGTTATTTCACCTACATAAGCTCATAGGGTTGCACCCTAGAGTAAAAAAGAGAGGAGGGATCAATGGAGATGACAAAGTCCTGATCCTTAGATTTGCATTATGGTGTTCTTGATCGGGGATCCTAGAACTTTAGACGATGGTTGGAAATTTGTCCCTCTTAATAACTCTCTTGCTTGCTCATGTATGTGACTTTGGGATTAAGAATTAGAGGTATAATTGTGCATGTAGCGTAGTTGGACCTAGCTTAGCTCCATCCAGTAAAATAAGCTTTGACAAGATATTTATTATGTTTTATGTGAAAATCTATATGCTAATTAAATCTATGCTATCCTCGTGAACGAATAATAAAAAATCTTAGGCTTATGGGTTTCTCTGAAAAAAAGCTATTTATGTTTATCTGCAATTTTCTTCCAAAAACATACACATACAAAAATACAAATAAATGCATCTTTTATTGTTAATCCATTGTCAACCTTATTAATCAATACATTCAACTCTTCCTATGTTCCACACTCAATACGTACCAATGAGTGTTATAACATCAGTAATGCACCGTTCTACAAAAATTCCTACGGACAACCAACTTGTAGCAGAGTAGAACAGTACGGGCTCCACGTTTTAAGGAAGAAAAAAGAAATCAGCCCAAACACCAGCCTCCAAGTCAGTCTGTAAGCCCATTCCCTAGGATGGTTTTCGTAGGTGTAGGATTATTGTTACTCCCTCCGATCAATTATAAGTGTTGATGATTTTATACTAACTTAGTACAAAGTTTGTACTAAGTCTCCGACACTTATTTTAGATTGGAGAGAGTATAACATATACCCTACAATTGTGGGTTTCAATATACCACGAGAAAAAATTAATTCTCTACCGCAAAATATAGTTTACTAGTTATCTAAGGAAATAGATGTGCACTCCCTCCGTTCAGAAATATAAGACGGTTTAACTTTATGAATCAAATGTATCTAGACGTCTTTTAGTGTATAAGTTCGTAGAAGTTCGGAGTAAATCTATACATTAAAAAGCGCTTAGATACGTTTTATTTCACAAAGCTAAAATGTCTTATATTTCTGAACCGAGGGAGTACAATTGTGTGTTGTCCCTTCTAGGCGTGAGTTCACAATTTTCTTGAGAAATAAGGAAGAACCCTAGGAATGGTTTTCCAACCATAGACCACATCTCAGTGACATAACTGCCTCACAACGCCATCAGAAAACAACAAAACACCCCTTTTCTAGTATATAGCAAGTAGAAAATAACGATGGCATGAGTCGTACTGTAATACAGACTCATTTTGTGTTTCTCACTATATACATACTCGTGTTCGTACCATGATAATAAATATGAGGACACTGTTGGTCAAAAAAAATATGAAGACAATTGTTTCTTAGAATGTCTCGAACCTTTACAGTATCCTACCCCTAATAGCATTACCAAGAACATCTCAAAATCAACATGTATCTAGAATCTGATTGCCGGGTTAAAAACAAATAGTACAAGCAAGAGATCTTCTCGAGGAAATTAAACATGCAAAGAAAAGAAGGACGTCAAGGAAGTTAACATTTGCTGCCGAAGAGTCCATGATATTGTTAATCTATATTGTGATGCAAGGACATACGGCGAGGGATATTTTTTCCCGTCATGGATAGCAACATAATCTAAGGATTGAACTTTTATCTTCCTAGACATTTTGTTTAATCAAACAATTGTGTACTTCTTGCCTAGTTCAAATATTTTTGTGTATAATTTTGGATGATTGTCAGTTGTGTGCATCTTGTTATGCAGATCCCGGATGTAATATTACTTTTTTTTAGAAACACGGTACAATCACAGACGCTCACAACACGTACATGCACCCACCCAATAAACGCACACACGCACACCCTACTCTATGAGTACCTCCGAGAGACTGAGCCGGCGGATCGAATCTTGAGATTCACGAAGTCACCACGGACGTCTCGCTGCCGACGGGAACGTCGTCTCCCACTGAAAGAATATTCTGTCTTTTATGCAACACACGGTGGCAAACCTTGGGTTTGAACTCTGGTAGGCTGGGTACAACCACAGATTGGTTTGCTGTAATATTACTATTATAGTAATAAAGCGCTCATTTCCAAAAAACAAAAAAAAAAGTGTTGCGAGGTGGATATTGGTGTTTGGTTTATTTATAATCAAGGTTAACCGATATTAATTGCTCAAATTAACAAAGTGTATGTAAATAGGGATGTAGCTCAAATGTTAGAGCGCTAATTAATGCTTATTAGATGAAGGGGATGATACCTCCCGTCTCCAAATCTTAAATTTTATTTCTCCTGCAGAAAATCAGACCAGCGAGACAGAAAAACTAATTGGGCTTGCATGGATTCCTTAAAAACACTAACGCTACATAGGCTGTTTGGGACTTTAACTGGGCCACGTTGTAAAACAAAGACGAAAGAAGCCGTAGCGTGTCTTTGATTTTTGCATTGTTATTACAGAGCCCATGCTTCACGAAGAAACCTATGGCAACAAGTAACCGAGCGTGTGGTCTTATCATATCAGATCATCTTCATGATTTTTTTTTTTTAAAACACAGAACAATCATAGACGCTCATAACACGTACATGCACCCACCCCTATGAACGCACACACACACGCCCTACCCCTATAAGCATCTCCGAGAGACTGAGCCGGTGGATCGGGTTTTGAGATCGACGAAGTCACCACGGGCACCTCGCTGTCAACGGAAACGTCGCCTCCCACTGAAAGAATATTTTATCTTTATGCAACACACAGTGTCAAACTTGGGGTTTAAACTCTGGTGGGCTGGGATACAACCACCCTCCTAGCCACCCACAGATTGGTTTGCCATCTTCATGAAATTTGTTCCTGTGGAAAAAATGTTCATGAATTTGGTGGATGAGTAGTATATTACTAGTGTCCAAGAGATAAAACTGGCGAAAGGTAAAACTTCAAATACTACTCCCACTGATAAATTTGGTGGAGTAGCATAAATTGGGCTTGGACCCCCCCACTGATTTCACCATCGTTTTTTACAAAGATATTTCCTGAAGCTTAGACTCTGTCTAGTACTAGAACAAAACTTGATACGATATTTATCATGCTTTATTTGGAAATATATGTGCTAAGTACAACCATGCTGCACTTGGAAACACTCTGTTACCTATAAAAAAACTTAGGCTTCTCCTTTTACTGCATAAAGAAGTTGACTTTCTCTAAATAGAGATATTTACATTTATCTGCAATTTACATTTCAGCAGCATACACATACAAAAAATAAATATCTGCATCTTTTCTGTTAATCTTTTTCCTCGTGGGTTCGGCACTGAATACCTATCGAGAAGTGTTATAATTGATCCCGTGCAGTTTACACTCAGTGGGTATCAATATGCCATGAGGACCACTCTTGGTTAGAAAAATGTGATGACCATTGTTTCTTAAAATTTCTCGTTAACATCCTACACTTAGTAGCATTACTAATCATGCCTCGAAATTAACACATATCTAGAATACGATGGCCAAGTGGCAAGTATAGCTGGGCATGGACAGCCTAGCCCACGCGGCCCGACCCGGCCCAACCTGAAAAAGCCTGACGGGACGGGCTTTTCTAGTCCGCGGCCCGGGCCTAGGCAGCAGTTTGAGGCCCGTGCACTATTCAGGCCGGGCTCGGGCTTGGAGAAACGAGGAAATAGGAAAGGCTCGGCCCGACGGACGGTGATTTTTGTGCAGTTCGGGCCGGGCCTAGGCAACGATTTTAGGCCCGACACCGGGCCGGGCTCGGGCCTAGGAAATGTGTGGCGATCCCATAATGACTACTCCAATCTACTCCCTCCTGTCCAAATTTATTGACTCAGTTTTGTTAGATTTGGATGTATCTAGTACTAAAATATGTCTGTATACATTCGAATATAGACAATCTGAGTCAATTAGTTTGGATCGGAGGAAGTATATATATTGTGCCACAAGGTGGAATGTAGTGTTTGGTTAGTTTCTAATCACGGTTAATCAATATTAATTGCTCAAATTAACAGGGCCTACCTAAATGGGGATGTAGCTCAAATGGTAGAGCGCTAATTAATGCGATTTAGAGGAAGGGGGATCGATACCTCCCATCTCCAAAACTGTTTTATCGATCTCTTTTTTTATCTCCCGCAGAAAACGAGACTAGCAAGAAAGAAAATCTGTTTGGGCTGCATGGATTCCCCAAAAAGAAAACACTGACGCTGCATCGGCTGCTGTTTGGGCCTTTAACTGGGCTGGAGTCAAGGTCACTTTTTGTAACACAAAGACCAGAGAAGCCGGCCGAACTCTATCCTTGTGTTGTTGCATTGCTACGGAGCCCATCTTCACAAAGAAACCTGATGGCAACAATTAACTGAGTGTGTGTCATCTTCATGAAATTTGTACCAGTTCCATATTACCAGTGTCCAAGAGATAAAACTTACGGAAGGTAAAATTTCATATCCAAAGGTATAATAGGGGCACCCTCCAGCCCGTTCCATAACGATTAGCCAATTTCAGCCATCAGATCAACCATCAGAAGGGCATCCAAACCGTAGATTACCGGTTGGTCTTATTTTCCCTCGTAGGTTAGTCTGTTGCGCGTACCCTTGGATGCACACAAATGCGCTTGCCTGCACACTTGTTTTGTGTTAATTGTTCTAGGTCCCTCTTGTCAGCGTCATTTTTTTTGCTTTGTGGTGATTTAGTTGGGGGACTGATGGATGCCACAGGGGCAGCAAATCCTCGCGCGGGGAAAAAGTAAACCCTAACCCCCAATCGCTGCGGTCTCCCGCCCTCCTCTTCCCATCCCCATGCCGCCACCCACACGCCTCCGCTGCTGTCGCCTGAAGCGGCGCCAGCCGCTTCACCGCGTGGGTGACGTGAGGGGCAGCGCGTGGTAACCTGCCTGTACCTATCCCATGCCCCGCCGGCTGCCGCCACCACCACTCCCCAATCTCGTTCGTCACCCCCAATCCCCTCCATGGCCTCCTCTCCCAATCCTCTCTCGCTGTCATCATCCATCTCTTCCACCTCTGTCTCCGCCAGTCCCCTCGCCTCCAAGCTCTCCCTTCCCATGCCCCTCCACCACCACCAATCCCCAATCCCGTTCGTCTCCCTCAATCCCCTCCATGGTGTCCTCCCCCAATCCTCTCCCACTGTCATCCTCCTTCTCTCCCACCTCCGTGTCCGCCAGTCCCCTCGCCTCCAAGCTCTCCCTTGACGCGGTAGAGCATGTCCGACCATGGTCTCCTTCCTGAGCAGCTGCAGGCAAGAAAAAGGATGGAGGGAGGGTCCATGAGAGAGCACCACGATGTAGCATGGCCAAGGAAAGAAACACGACCTACAACAACGCATCTGTGACTACACGTCGACTGCTGCGGCCACCGGCGGTAGCAGGGGCAGGGCGGGGCGGCGGCGGGAGGAGCTCCTCTCTATGGTCTGTGCTGCTGTAGTTCACAACAGGAGCAACAACATGAACGGCACGGATCCTAGGTACAAAGATCTTCTTTGCCTCATGAATTTTCTCCTCTCTCTCTTGATTTAATGCCCCAAAATTCTGTATGTTTTTGGCAGATTCTATGTATATATACCTGCATGGTGTTTGAGGAAAATTGATACAGGCAACTTTTGAATGCTTATATATGCTGAAGAGAATTGTGACAGCAAGGAGACCAACGCAGATCCGTATTCATAGTGTGCACTACGTTGAAGAATTTGGCTCTTCTTTTGATGGGGATTTGGCTCCTGGCGGCCACTGGCGTGGAACTAACCTCTCTCAATCGCTCTCCTCCATCGTGTTCCTGCCTCGACGTCAATTACCTTGCTCTGTATTCCTCGATGTCAGACACCCTACTCACCTCCATGGGAATTAATGCCGTATTTCATGTCCACAAAGAAGAATCAAGGACCCCTTTCCGTTGGCTTCTTATGGGGTTTTGCCATGAAGAAAGGTATTTGTGCTGCCTCTATCTAATTTCAGTAATTTTAATCATTATTTTCTAAATTAATAATGTTCATTGGATTGCCTTTTCTAGATGTGATGTAGAAACCCTGGCCTTTAACTTATTTCGTGTGAACAATAAGACTATTTGTTACGGCATAGCTATTCATAGGGATGGATGTGGCATGTCGCATCCCGTGTTTTATCAATCCTATGTCGCAAAGGTACATGCAAGTTTGACCCTCTGTCCTCAAATCTTTCCTTCTTGCTTCTTTAATATTTCTACTTCCATTCAGATTTTAACCATCCGAGAATGCTCTTATTGATATTTTGCCCATTTTACAGAAGGACGTTGAATGTTGTCTCAATGGATGTTCGATCTTTAGTTTACTGAATTTGTTTCAAGGAGGAATTTAAGAAGATCACTGGGAAACTGTGGTAAACTAAACTTAATTTGGTAGTGAAATTCAGTTCTACCTTTCCTACACATTTTCTTCAACTATGGACGACAAGGTTTAGTTACTCTTTCAATTATCCTGAACTCACGCAACAGAGAAAAAGAGATGCAGTTTGTCAGTAATTGGACAATGGGTCTCAGGTTGTGTGGACATGATTTCATATTTGTGGTTATGGAGCTACGGTGTTTTCCCAATTTCAGTCTGGTATGGACTACAAGAAGTGGAATTTTTATAAATATCAGGTGCCATCATCAATTGGAAATATCAGATCAGTATTGGTTCAGCACAGTTTTTTCCTACGCATCAAAGTGCACGTAATTCAATTTTCCCGGCACACTCCCTCACATTTTCCTTTTGTTTCCCATTCTCTCTGTATACATTCACTGTCTTGCAGGAGAACCTGTAGCAACAAACTGAAGGTGCTGGTGTTTCACCAATACTATATTATTTTTTCTTTGAAGCTCACTGGAATCTAATTAATTGTAGAGCACATTTTGGACACAAGTACTTTTACAATGATCCATAGTTGATAGTTCAACCTTTCTGCAATCAACTGTTTTAGCTTTATGGTATGGAAAAACTTATTTATATCTTCAACCAGTGATAAACATTAGGTATACTTCCTGTCCGTACACGCAACACATTAATTTGCAATTGCAGTTCTCTGTTCTTTCAAAACACTTGCAGTACAAAAATAATTATGTCCATGTGTATCTCCATTGTTGTGAACTGAATGGTAAACATATATGTTCCATTTACTTTACTATATGCTATGTGTGTTAAATATTTAACATTTTTGTTAACATAGCTCAACCCTTTCTTCTGATAGCGACCAACACCAGAAGGAGAACAACAAGCAAACCAAGGCGGCAGCGAGACCAGCAGTGACTACGAATCGTTCACATCAACCGCAGCTAGGTGATTACTCAACTCATGTTATCTAATATCTTACACATGTCTCTTATCTACATAATTTTCCGTCTATGTGGTCGATCTGTTAAGTTCAGTAGCTTGGTCGAGCAAGGATACATGACGACATGCCAAGGTCCCAGCGGCTCTTTGGACGGAAGAACCATTTTTCCAACATCCTCCATCAATTGTGCAACTATTGCCTCTAAGAGAAACGCCTGACCTACAACAGCAAGGTGAGCCCTCCACTCTGTAATTTTTTCTTCACATGTTGCAGCAGTAGGAGATGACTGTCCATGATCCTATCCTCAATTTTTATATTGTTGTGTTTGGCTAGCCAAAGATTTTTATACCAGCGGCGACAACGACAAGCGGTCTAAATTGCAGATAATTGTTATATTGCATGATATCCTCTATTATTTCCTATGACTTTTATTAATTTTAGAATACAGTGATTCTAATGATCGCTTTTCCCTGTACTCACTTGGTTTTGGATCGATGTAACACTCTTTTTTGTTATTAGGGAATGGCTGTTTTAAAACGCTTGTATCACATTAAGTGCTATGGAATTTACCATCGGTTTTAATTTTTTTCTTATATCTTCTTTTCTTCTGTGTATATATGCAGTTCTGGGTGTGTATATAGCACATTACAAGCAACATAGTTTTTAATGGTATATATATGCACTTCTTTTCAGGTTCAGTTTAGAGCTACTTTCAAAAAAAAAGGTTCAGTTTAGAGCCACTAATCTATCATAAATCATGATGATAAGTGTAGAAGGCATGCATGTTAATGTTATTTGGAGCATGGCGTCACAGAATGCTGACCTTAACCTTACCGCAAACAGAATTGACACCCATGTGTTCGAACTATAATCCTTCTTTCCATTTGCAATTTGTCTACCTAAATATTCAGATTATAAGGAAGTATATATCTGACCTTTTGTTCTCTGTACTCATGTAGGGGTTTAGCATCTACTACCGGATTGTGATAAACAGAACTGATTTGTAATTATGTAAGTAGATAGAAGAGGATTTTTTATAATATTGAACACCACACCGTGATCTTAATACTCATATATTATTACATCGGTCTTGACTCGGGAAACTACTAGGTTGCAATATTCGACGCTTGTTGGATGCCTATATGTAGTGCAAATATATGGACAAAGAGGATAGTCTAGGCCTTTCACAAGATACAGAACAGTAGACAATAATCTGTCTTTACAAAATTGCGCATATGGGACGATTTATCATCTACTCTGATTTTTATCCTGTTGCAGAAATTCTATGTTAAACTCCTTATGTTATTTAATATTTTCTTATATGCTCCCTCTCTAAATCAGTTTTTGAGAACTATAATCTGACCTGACAGACCCAACCTACTGTGTTATATGATCTTAAAAAGGCCAGATGACTTCAATGCTTTTTCATAGAATGTTACGAGGTGTCTTTTTGAAGTAGAAAACTCGAAGGTAGTACACACTTTCCTATGCTCTTCTAGAAAACAATCTTTTTATACAATATTTTTTGTAAAATGTATCCACAGGTTTTCAGTATATACATTGTCTTCTTTACAGGATAGTAAATTGTGTACTATATAGGCTTTGTACGTATGATAGTCTAGCCTCACTTGTTCGTATTAACCGGATTGATGATGCTTTCTTTTAAAACAGATCAGGAAACTCAATTGTATTTTACCCTTGTGAACCAAGCTGTTAAAGGTTGCAAAAGGACGTGTGGTTGTTCTGGTTTCCAGTAAACCCCATGTATTCAGAAGAGGGTTATAGAATACTTAAAAAAATGATGGAACATCAGACCGTGATTACTGTACTCTGCTCTGCAGTAGCAGGTTTGGGTGCTCTCTTTCACAAAACTTGCATAACATTTGTTTTTTACGTTGTCTAAGCTAAGTTTATCTGACCGGACATGCCTCTAATTATTGTACATGTTTTGTCTTATTTTTCACGATTGCTCTCATGGCTGCTGACCCTTCAGGGTTGGGCATATGCAAATTTAGTGTTCTATGCCTGTGACTATGTAGCAAAGAAAACTTTCGTGCCCCATGATGTTGCTGCCATATATTATTCTTTTTGTACAATCTTTCAGGGCTTCAGATTTGATTACTAATAGTTTTTGTAGATGCTTATTTTCCTTTTGTCAATGTGTTCCTGTTCTTTTTTTGTAAATTAAGAGGACCAGTATGAAAATATAGTCTTTGCAGCATGTCAATTAAATGTTTTTTCCTCAAATATTTTTCTTCTACATCAGGTTCGGACCATCGATTCATCTAATATTCAGCTTTCAATCAGGGGGAGGTGTAATGTTTCAGTTTGGATTAGATCATCTGGCTATCTCTGTCCATGAGGCTTCTGAACAAACTAAATTTAATGTGTTGTCTCTAGGGTAAGGTACTCTTGTGGTTTCTTTGTCTTACCATTTAATGGATTCTTCGCAACATGCTCCGGTTGATCTTTTCTTTCTTTGTTTGGTAAGAGCGCAAGATATCATCACCTTAGTCTAGCAGTTGACCTATTTTCCTTTGCCATTTATTTATCTGGGCATTCCAATTCTAAAAGTTCTCCGCTTCATATTCTGATGATGCTTTTGGTGCCTTCAGATATATTGTGGAGTGATAATCATGTCTTATCCTCCTTTTGATGTGGATACTCTCTTGTTGTGCATTTCAAATCTGAAACTTTAAACTGTACTTCTTTCTCTAGCTAAAAGTTACAGAACTGCCATGTTTGGTCTTGCTAAAACACATCTCTCCTCTCATAAACGCCTATCAATTATTACACTAAATATGACAGATAATGTACTTGATTTTATAGATAGTTAAAGATGATTCTGGGGTACCATGGTTTCTCTTTCAAGGATTTGCTGCAAGAACGAATGTTTTAATTGATTCCTTTCTGCAGCTCGCGTCTTGATTATGTCACCGTGATTTTTTTCTCAGTCTCAACAGCTCAGTCATCTCTTGACAAAGAATGAATAAATGACGCAAGGAAAAGGGAAGCAAGCTCAACAAACAAATCCAGTATATGCAGAGTTAAAGAATGAGATAGGTACAAGTGAAGAAAAAACCTTTTGGTCTCTCTTCCTCACTCTATAGAACGAGTGCACCTGTGGCCATGGAGTATGAAGAGGTCATGGAAGCTCCATTCACCCTGTGGTCACGTTCTCCGAGCAGCCATAGGACGTACAGGGTCGCGGCTACCGGCTCGAAGGATGGAGGGGTAGCGCACCCATCTCGGGTTCCAGAGCTTCACTGCTGTGGGCGGGTGCGCGCCCCCTTCATTCCAGCAGCAGTCGCAATGGCTGCAGGGCGGCCAAGTGCTCATGGGCTGGAATGTGTTTGCACATGTCAGTGCGTGGGGAATCGCCGGTGTAAGTCAGGAGAACCATTGTATACTCCGGCGGTCATAATTGAGGAGGATAAATAGTGGCAGTAGCTTCACGTGAAAGAGTGCAGAAGAGAATCAGATTGTATCTGCCAGAGCGCCGTGGATGCTTGTGACTCTTGTCGCATGCGTGTGTTGTCTGCTTCCCGCATGTGCGTGTGAGAAATGGAAAGGATAATGCACTGACTATTTAATATATGTTGTTATTGTTTCTTTACTTAATACTGAAGTAAGTATAATAATTGAAAATTCTAAATCAAACAAATGGTTAAACCAGAGCCTACAAATTAAGTAGATCTACTACTAATAATTCTATTTCATAATTATTTGCAACATTTAGAACATATGATCAAATTTGAGCAACGAGGTTGTATGACACAACAACTCCCTTACGTTATAATTGAAGAACGTTCACGCTATGGTCATCACTTCCAAAATTTCTAAGCGAGCTTTGTGGTAGATATGATATTGCTTTATCTTCATGTAACTCGTGGTATATTTTCTGAGTGATCGTTTACCTTATGTGATATACTTGATGATGCTGATATTTTTGGAGGTTGAAACATTTTCATATGGTTGTACCCTATAACAGTTGATTATAAGATTGCTTGGTGAGCAGTTGCCTCTGCCTTATGTGGGTCTATCGTAGAGCTTCTCGGTCTATGACCATGAAGCGATGGAGATCTCTTTCACGTGGCGCTAAATGGCCATATTGGTCTCCTCGTGTGTCACTGCCCTAACGAGTCAATGGCGGTGCCATGATTTGCGTTCATCGGTGATGGTTGTCATCCCTCCTCTTCTTCCTCCTCATCCGCCAAGTGGTCCATGTCCGGGTCATCTTTCTGGATCTCCTCTTCCTCTCCGCCCGAAGGAGGGTTTGGAACCGGCGGTGTGGCAGGTGCATTTTACCCGAGCATAGCCCATGTGGTCGCAAACTTGTGAATCATTGTAGTAGGAAGAGATATCAATTGTGATGTATGAGAAAGACGCAATGAACCATTGTACTAAGAATCTTCAAACTTTCCCAGTAAAGATTAGACAATGTAGTGTTCTAATCAAACTGTGGTGAAAAGTAGAAGCTCTTAAATGGAATTTGTTTGCGAGTAAAATGGATGAAGATTTATGTATATTCTTTCAAGGTGAATTTATATATGGTGTTATTTTAGTTTTTAAGGACTAAAAATTCGTTTAAATAAAAAACCGCAATGTTAGCCTTAACCATTTCGGGGGTTAGGTCATCAGCAAATTCAGATCTCCTAAATATATAACTCCTACTATCAACATATCTTTTTAAATTTGTTCATATTCTTATTAAAGTATAATCTCATTTGAAATCGTCTATCAAATTTGAGACTCGACGTTGTGGCCATCCAAACATATTATTATTTTTCGCTTACCTATAATCACTAACTTGGCTCAAATTCAACAAGATCGTGCGCCTTGGCGCACAAATCTAACGGTTTCTTTTGTCACAACTTAGTGTTTAGGTTTTACAGATCTCATACAATATTTCTCCTTACAGTTTTTTCCATGCTCGATATTTATCATCGCAACACACAATATAAATTAACACGAAAATTACGGGGTCGTGCGCCAAGGCGCACCCCTAAATCTAGTACTGCATAAATGGGTCTTGGACCCCAACTGATTTGACCATCCTTTTTTACAAGCTATTTCCTGAAGCGCAGCATATACATTAGGGATATTATAACTGAACCAAATTGGAGCTCTCTCACAACTTGGACAGTTTTGGCCGTTGGATCGTCCTTGCTGACAAATATTTGCCGTTGGATCTCTATCAACCCCGCTGTGGGCCGAAAGTCCCTAGTAGCAGCTACTCTCGAGGTAAAATCGGCCACCTCTGGTGAATCGGGCCGCGAAAATCTGCTAAGGCCCATCTAGGTGTTGCTTCGTGGGTATCCAGCCCCGTTACCATGCTACGAACGGTCGTCGGCGAATTCATTCGGTCACTATCTCCTCTCTCTCACGATCTAGCCGCCGCCCACCCGCACCATGGCGTCCGTAGAGGTCTCCGCCACACGATGTCTCCCTTGAGTGTTGTCGCCCGGCCATCCTCTTCTCCGCTCGCCGCCGTGATGCCGCTCGCCGGGACACAGTCCCCCCTCCGATGCTGCTGCCTCAGTGATGCCACCGGGGAGGCCACGGCTTCCCCACGTGAAGCTCCCGAGATGCCGCCACACCATCACCTCCACCACTAGGAGATCCCAATCGAATTAGAGGAAAGCTAAAAACTGAATTGGTTTGCCCTCTTCCAACTTGGGCATATTCTGCACCATGTACCAATCTTCTGTTTCAGTACCCTATATGCAGTGTGTTGATATTGTGTCTTGCTGATTTGGGGATTATTTCTAGGGTTCACTCCTAATGCTGAACTGGGAAATGAAGTAACTGCTCCATGTCATTGTTCCATCGGAAGCCGATAAATCCATCTAATGATTTTGTCATCATGCTCCATATTGCTCGTTGGGGGTCAGATTTACTAAATTAGTCTCCCTTTCTCTATGTTTTATTTAACTTCTAATGGATGTGTCAAAATGTGGGAGTAATTTGCCGTCCTGTAACTATGAATTCAAAAGGATATAGATTTGTCAAGTTATCTTGAGAACATGAAGCAGCTGTGGGCCTACAAGTCTACAATATTGAAGAAGATGGCGATGAGATAAAATATGATTCATCAGTTCACCGTATCATAAGTTTCTTACTCGCAAACTAGAGACAATTGAGTTAATAAAGTGACATGTATAAGGTAAAAAATTTGCCCATCTCAAACTGCAGGATATATGATTTCAGATTTTGTTACTTTTCTTTTCCTCTTAAAGCTTATGCACGTATGGTTCTTCTGACTAAAATGGAGTAAATTCGTGTGTATATTTCATGTTTGTTGTAGCTATGTAAGCTCCTGCGGAATGGGAATTGACAAGCTTAGTTATTTAAATATGTTTTCTTTGCTTGGTTGCAGGCCTGCCTTTGTACGGATATGCGCGGACGCCGAGGTCTGCTACGAGTGATTCACCAAATTCTCGAGGTAGCAGTTATTGTAACCTGATTGGTGTACCTTTATTTCTTCCATGTAGTTTGTTCTTGGTCTACTGCATGTTAGTGTAGCATATATTGTGCAGTTATGTTAGGTGCTCTCGCTTATTTGTCCAGTCTACAAGGACTCGAATGGAGTACCTACAACATATGCAGACTATAAATTTGACTAGATCTAGATGTAATTTTGCTTAATTGTGGACAATTAAATAATAGTATTACAGTATGCAAGTTTTAAAAATATAGTATTAACATGCAATATTTATTAGGTCTTATTTGTTCTAATTAAGGTATTGAGCAGAGAATTTCATCTCATCTGTATGCCACTTTCAACAGATAGAGTACTATTTTTTCATTTAGTAGATGCAATAATTTGGGAAATGGATTAGACTTGTTAAGGCTCATCATGCATCAAGTACATTTATGTTCCAGTACTAATGTTCATCTTTCATGTCTTTCTCAGGGTGGAAATATTCATCAGCAACTCAGTCCACAACCCTTGACGAACCCCTTTTTTTGGTCATTCATTTTTTGTGAAATTTCACCGATCTATTAATAATCATCAACAGCAGTACAAAGAATTCTAAAAGTAATAAAAATTACAAATAGGTCCTTGGACCACATAGCGACGACTACAAACACTGGCACGAGCCGAAGGCGCGCCGCCGTCCTCGCCCCTCCATCACCGGAGCCGGGCAAAGCTTGTCGTAGTAGAGTTTGTTATAGCAGACGGACGTGAAGTCGTCGTGCTAAGGCCCCAAAGGACCATCGCACTAGAGCAGCAACCATCGCCGAAGATGAACAACGTAGATCGGAAGAGATTGACCTCAAAACACACATACGAAAAACGACCGGATCCCAAGGAACCTGGCGGACACATGACTTCACGCGTCCTCCGCTGATGCTAGACGCACCACCAGAGCGAGGATAGGGCGGGAAGAACCTTATTCTGACCTTAGGACGTAGCCGTCGCCTCAACATCCTGAAGAAGACACTAGAAATTTTGTCTAGATTAGATCTGGGTTTTATCTAGATTAGATCTGGGTTTTGTTCGTTCTTGCGGTAGAAATTTTTTGTTTTCCATGCTACGAACCCATCACCTATGACCTAAACAAACATAAAACAAGAGAGGGCTACACCGGGCTGAAGGAAATATGCCCTGTGAGGCAATAATAAAATTGTTATTATGTATTCCTTGTATATGATAGATGTTTATTTTGCATGCTATAATTGTATTGATAGGAAACATCAATACATGTGTGTTTAATAAATAATAAGGGTTCCTAGTTATGCCTCTCTTATAGACTAGCTTGTTGATTAACAAGATGATCAAGGTTTCCTGATCATGGACATTGGATGTTGTTAATAACAAGGTCAAAGCATTTGTGAAATGATGTGATGAACATTCATCCGAAGTATAGCATTACGATCAAGTCATTATGTTTATATTGCTATAACATCATACGAAGTAATCTTTATCCTTAGACCATGAGATCATGTTAATTGCTAACACCGGAAGAATATCTTGATAACATCAAACGTCACACCGTAACAGGGTGACTATAAAGATGGGTTCAGTACTACGAAGGTGTTATGTTGAGGCTCATGGATCAAGAGTGGAATTTGTCAATCCAGATGACGGATAGATATACGCTGGGCCCTCTCAGTGATATCACATTAGGATAGATTGCAAGCAAGTGATGTGATCACTAGAATGTTATATCATGGGAACGAGAAAAGAGTGCATGTCGGTAACGAGATCAAACTAGGTATGGAGATACCGATGATCGAATCTCGGACATGTAATATATCGAGAGACAAAGGGATTTAGTTACAAGCGTTAAAGGTTCTCACGATCATAGGAGTCATCGTTGAATGTGTAGGAGTCAGTACGGATCTCCAGGTCCCGCTGCTGATTATTGATCGGAGAAGGGTATCGATCATGTCTGCATTATTTGCGAACCGTAGGGTGGCACACTTAAGAGTTACCGAACACCATTTTGGAGCACATAAGTTTCAGACGAAAGAATTGCAAAGCGCAGGAATTGTTTCAATAGAAACCGGAAATTGTTTCGGGTGAAATTGCAGAAGGTGGTTCTGCATGTGATATTGAAATATTGCAAGGGGCTATATGTGAATGTTTATTAATTAAAGTAATTAACAAAATTCTGAATAAATTTAATAAAAAGAGTTTTATTAAATGAGAGAGCATTAAATTTGGAGAAATTTAATGCATTTAAAGTGGAGACTTTAAAAGGGAATGTGAAGAGGCATTTTAATGTGGAGGGGTTACCACCACATGAATGGCGGAGGTGAGGGGTCACCCCCCCATGCGCCGGCCATGGAGAGAGGGGGCACCCCCTCCTCCTATAAAAGGCCACCCATGCCCTCCTTCTCCTCACACCTCCTTGTGAAGGATCTCTCTCCCCCTCTAGAATTATTCCCCCATGGTCTCGGATTAGCGAGATACATGTTCCCAGTGGCATTTCGTCTGGAAGGAGTTGCTGCTTCCGCTGGATCGCTGGAGTGAGGAGGTGGAGGTTGTCCGGTGGCTTGAACGTGTGTGCGAGGATGGATGCGCTGCTGATTTGCGGCGCTCGGACTTCCACACGATCTTGAGATCGGCAAGCGTACGACTACATCAACCACAAGTTCCTACTCGTTAACAAAACTCGTTGTCTTCGAGGGTAAGTTCTCCATGGATGTATGTCCACCTGTTGCTCTGTATCTAGTAGATAGATCTTGGCGTATTGTTCTCATTGTAGGAATTTTTTTGTTTTCTATGCTGCGGACCCAACAGTGGTATCAGAGCCTGATCTATGCGTAGGTGCTTTGCACGGGTAGTGCACATATGTTTATATGTGGGCGATGATGATCATGTTATTGCATCTTCTATGTACTTTGGATATTGGTGGCATAGTGGGATGAAGCGGCCCGACCGACCTTACATGTCATCGTACATGAGACTGGTTCCATGACTGACATGCAACTAGTTTTGCATAAGTGGCTAGCGGGTGTCTGTCTCTCCTACTATAGTCAATATCTGATTTACAACGAGTTGCTAATAACTTGGTTATCCTCATTGTGGTTCATGTTCGTAGGTAAGACCGGTTCTATCTCCGAAAGCCCTAAGCCACGTAAAACTTGCAATAGATATATTAGAGGCGTCTAGTTTAGATCGTTGCTGGACTAGTGTCTTGATATGGTATTGTTGTAAGTAGATGTATGATAGATACTCTTACAACTCACTTAACGTGTAAGTTCCATAGACCTTGACCTTACACACAAAGGAATGATAGAGATCATACCACGATGCAAATGATAGAGATCAAATGCATGGACCATATGACCTCACTTCACACATTAGCATCTTATATTGCTAGTTTGGCGCTTTTGGTAGCATTATAAGCTGATCCCTCATTTAGATATCAAGATAAAATGTGTTCTTCCTTAAGTATGCACCGTTTTGTGGATCGTGTTTTGAGGCATCACGTGATGATCGGGTGTTCTCGACTCTACGCTTTCATACAACGGGTGTAAGACAGTTTTACACATACAAATACTAAGGTTCTTACTTGACGAGCCTAGCATGTACAGACATGGCCTCGGAACACGGACCGAAAGGTTAAGCATGAGTCATATAGTTGATATGATGCCCATATAGATGCTCGCCTTTGAAGCTACACCGACTCACGTGATGATCAGACTTGGTGTAGTGGATTTGGTTCATGTAATCACCAAAAGGACATGAGGGATGTCGTTTTTGAGTGGGAGTTCATTAGTAATTTGGAATAGTTGAAATCAATCTATCATAAACTTAGTTTAAATATATTTTACAAATTCTGTTGTAGATGGCACCACCTGCTTTTAATTTCAGTGTGTTCATGGAGAAAGAGAAGCTTGTTGCGAATGGTAGCAACTTCACCAACTGGGCTATGAATTTGAGGATTCTCCTCACTGCTGCACAAAAGCAATATGTGCTAGAGCCGCGCTAGGCCCCCCACCAGCTCCTGATGCCCCTGACGAGGAAAAGAACGCCTATATAACTCGTCAGGAGGACCACAACTTAGTTCATTGCGGCATACTGTATGGGCTAGAGCCAGAACTTCGAAAACGTTTCGAAAATGGCAATGCCTTTGATACCATGGGAGAATTGAAAATGATTTTCGATACCCATGCTGCCGTAGAGAGTTATAATGCTTCTGAAAAGTTCTTTAGCTGGATGATGGAAGAGAACAACTCCGTTAGTGAGCACGTACTCAAAATGTCTGGATATGCCGATAAGCTTGTGTCCTTGGGAATAACGATTCCCATTGACTTAGGCATACATCGTGTTCTCCAATCTCTGCCACCTAGCTACAAGAGCTTCGTGATGAACTATAATATGCAGGGCATGAAGAAGTCTCTTCCCGAGCTTCTGTCAATGCTTAAGACTGCAGAAGTGGAGATTAGGAAAGAACATCAAATGTTGATGATCAATAAGACCACCGGTTTCAAGAAGGACAAGAAAGGCAAGCAGAAGGGAAAGAAGGGCGGCAAATCTGTTGCCGTGCCTGAAAAGAAACCCCGAGCTAGCCCTAAGTCTGACTTCGAGTGCTACTATTGCAAGGGGACTGGCCATTGAAAGCGCAACTACCCCAAGTATTTGGCGGACAAGAAGGCCGGCAAGGCAAACAAAGGTATATGTGATATACATGTTATTGATGTGTACTTGACTAGTACTCGCAGTAGCACCTGGGTATTTGATACGGTATCGGTTGCTAATATATGTAACTCGGTTCGAGGGCTGCGGAACAAGCGACAACTACCAAGGGATGAGGTCACGATGCGGGTAAGCAATGGATCAAGAGTTGATGTGATCGCCGTCGGAACGCTGCCTCTCCATATGCCGTCGGGATTAGTTATAAACCTGAATAATTGTTATTTGGTGCCTGCACTGAGCATGAACATTGTATCCGGATCGTGTTTGATGCAAAGTGGTTATTCATTTAAGTCTGAAAACAATGGTTGTTCGATTTATATGAATAATATCTTTTATGCTCATGCACCTGTGTTGAATGGTTTATTTCTGTTGGATCTCGATAGTAGTATTACGCATATTCATAATGTTGATGCTAAAAGGATTAAACTTGATAATGATATATCTACATATATGTGGCACTGCCGTCTAGGTCATATTGGCGTTAAACGCATGAAGAAACTCCATCCTGATGGACTTTTGGAATCACTTGATTTGGAATCATTTGATACATGTGAGCCATGCCTTATGGGCAAGATGACTAGAACGCCGTTTTCCGGTTCAATGGAACGGGCGACAGATTTATTGGAAATCATACATACTGATGTGTGTGGACCAATGAGTGTGTCGGCGCGAGGTGGATATCGTTATTTTGTTACTTTCACGGATGATTTGAGTAGATACGGGTATATCTATTTGATGAAACATAAGTCTAAAACCTTTGAAAGGTTCAAAGAATTTCAGAATGAAGTGGAAAATCATCGTAACAGAAAGATCAAATTTCTGCGGTCTGACCGTGGAGGAGAGTATCTTAGTTACGAGTTTAGCACACATATGAAAGACTGTGGAATAGTTTCACAACTCACGCCTGCCGGAACACCACAACGTAATGGTGTGTCAGAACATCGTAATCGTACTTTATTGGATATGGTTCGATCTATGATGTCTCTGATTGACTTGCCACTGTCATTTTTGGGTTATGCACTGGAAACCGCTGCATTCACTTTAAATAGGGCACCATCTAAATCCGTTGAAAAGACACTGTATGAATTATGGTTTGGAAACAAACCTAAGCTGTCATTTCTTAAAGTTTGGGGATGCGATGTTTATGTGAAGAAACTTCAACCGGATAAACTCGAACCCAAAGCGGAAATATGCGTCTTCATAGGATACCCTAAGGAAACGATTGGGTATACCTTCTATCACAGATCCGAGGGCAAGGTCTTTGTTCCCAAGAATGGATCCTTTCTTGAGAAGGAGTTTCTCGCGAAAGGTGTGAGTAGTCAGAAGGTAGAACTCAAAGAGGTTATTGAACCTTCTCTTCATGAAATGGCGAGTAGTGCAGCTCCAGAAGTTGTTTCGGAGTTGACTTCACCTAATGAAGAGAGAGCTAATGATATTGATCACAAAACTCCGAAAGAGGACACTACCGAACCTCGCAGGTCAAGCAGGACGCTTGCAGCTCCTGAACTGTACGGCAATCCTGTTATGAATTTCATGATTGATGAAATAGATGACCCTGCGACGTATGAAGAAGCGATGATGAGCCCTGATTCCAACAAATGGCTAGAAGCCATGAAATCCGAGATGGAATCCATGTACGAAAACCAGGTTTGGACCTTGGTGGACTTACCTCACGATCGAAAGGCCGTTGAGAATAAATGGATTTTCAAAAGAAAAACTGATGCTGATGGTAATTTAACCATCTATAAGGCTCGACTTGTCGCAAAGGGGTTTCAAAAAATTCAAGAAGTTGACTACGATGAGACATTCTCTCCCGTAGCGATGCTTAAGTCGGTTAGGATTATGTTAGCAATTGCTGCATATTTCGATTATGAAATATGGCAGATGGATGTCAAAAGTGTGTTCCTCAATGGTAATATTGAAGAAGAGTTGTATATGATACAACCTAAGGGTTTTGTCGATCCAAAGGATGCTGATAAGGTGTGCAAACTTCAGCGATCCATCTATGGACTGAAGCAAGCATCCCGGAGTTGGAATCTCCGCTTTGATGAGGTGATCAAAGATTTTGGATTTGTCCAAACTTATGGAGAGGCTTGTATTTACAAGAAAGTGAGTGGGAGCAATGTGGCATTTCTGATATTATATGTGGATGACATATTATTGATTGGAAATGATATAGATCTTTTAAACAGTGTTAAAAGTTATCTAAACAGCAAATTTTCAATGAAGGACCTTGGTGAAGCTTCATATATATTAGGCATTAAAATCTATAGAGATAGATCAAGACGCCTAATTGGGCTATCGCAGAGTACATACCTTGATAAGATATTAAAGAAGTTTAATATGGATGAAAGTAAGAAGGGGTTCTTACCTATGTTGCAAGGAAAGACATTGAGTAAGACTCAAAGTCCGGCTACGGCGGAAGAAAGAGAGATGATGGATAAGATCCCCTATACCTCGGCCATAGGCTCTATTATGTATGCCATGCTGTGTACAAGACCAGATGTGGCACATGATATCAGTTTGACTAGTAGGTACCAATCTGATCCAGGTTCAGAACACTGGATAGCGGTAAAGAACATCCTCAAGTACTTGAGAAGAACTAAGGATATGTTTCTTGTATACGGAGGTGAAGAAGAGCTAGTCGCTAAGTGTTATGTTGATGCTAGCTTTGACACTGATCCGGATGACTCTAAGTCTCAATCCGGATACGTATTTCTCTTGAACGGAGCAGCAGTTAGTTGGAGGAGCTCCAAACAACCTGTGGTGGCTGGATCAACGATGGAGGCGGAATATGTTGCTGCTTCAGAAGCAGCGCAGGAAGCGGTTTGGATGAAGGAGTTCATAACGGAACTAGGTGTGGTTCCTAGTGCATTGGACCCAATGGTGATCTATTGTGACAATAATGGAGCAATAGCCAACGCCAAGGAACCAAGGTCTCACAAGAATTCAAAGCATATTAAGTGCCGATTTCACTCCATCCGCGAGCATGTCAAGGATGGATATATAAAGATTTGTAAAGTGCACACGGACCTGAATGTAGCAGATCCGTTGACTAAAGTACTACCTAGGGCAAAACATGATCAACACCAGATCTCCATGGGTGTTAGATTTATCACTATATAAACTAGATTATTGTCTCTAGTGCAAGTGGGAGACTGAAGGAAATATGCCCTGAGAGGCAATAATAAAATTGTTATTATGTATTCCTTGTATATGATAGATGTTTATTTTGCATGCTATAATTGTATTGATAGGAAACATCAATACATGTGTGTTTAATAAACAAAAAGGGTTCCTAGTTATGCCTCTCTTATAGACTAGCTTGTTGATTAACAAGATGATCAAGGTTTCCTGATCATGGACATTGGATGTTGTTAATAACAAGGTCACAGCATTTGTGAAATGATGTGATGAAATCATCCGAAGTATAGCATTACGATCAAGTCATTATGTTTATATTGCTATAACATCATACGAAGTAATCTTTATCCTTAGACCATGAGATCATGTTAATTGCTAACACCGGAAGAGTATCTTGATAACATCAAACGTCACACCGTAACAGGGTGACTATAAAGATGGGTTCAGTACTACGAAGGTGTTATGTTGAGGCTCATGGATCAAGAGTGGAATTTGTCAATCCAGATGACGGATAGATATACTCTAGGCCCTCTCGGTGATATCACATTAGGATAGATTGCAAGCAAGTGATGTGATCACTAGAATGTTATATCACGGGAACGAGAAAAGAGTGCATGTCGGTAACGAGATCAAACTAGGTATGGAGATACCGATGATCGAATCTCGGACATGTAATATATCGCGGGACAAAGGGATTTAGTTACAAGCGTTAAAGGTTCTCACGATCACAGGAGTCATTGTTGAATGTGTAGGAGTCAGTACGGATCTCCAGGTCCCGCTGCTGATTATTGATCGGAGAAGGGTCTCGATCATGTCTGCATTATTCGCGAACCGTAGGGTGGCACACTTAAGAGTTACCGGACACCATTTTGGAGCACATAAGTTTCAGACGAAAGAATTGCAAAGCGCAGGAATTGTTTCAATAGAAACCGGAAATTGTTTCGGGTGAAATTGCAGAAGGTGGTTCTGCATGTGATATTGAAATATTGCAAGGGGCTATATGTGAATGTTTGTTAATTAAAGTAATTAACAAAATTCTGAATAAATTTAATAAAACGAGTTTTATTAAATGAGAGAGCATTAAATTTGGAGAAATTTAATGCATTTAAAGTGGAGACTTTAAAAGGGAATGTGAAGAGGCATTTTAATGTGGAGGGGTTACCACCACATGAATGGGGGAGGTGAGAGGTCACCCCCCCATGCGGCGGCCATGGAGAGAGGGGGCACCCCCCCTCCTCCTATAAAAGGCCACCCATTCCCTCCTTCATCCTCACACCTCCTTGTGAAGGATCTCTCTCCCCCTCTAGAATTATTCCCCCATGGTCTCGGATTAGCGAGATACATGTTCCCGGTGGCATTTCGTCTAGAAGGAGTTGCTGCTTCCGCTGGATCGCTAGAGCGAGGAGGTGGAGGTTGTCCGGTGGCTTGAACGTGTGTGCGAGGACGGGTGCGCTGCTGATTTGCGGCGCTCGGATTTCCACACGATCTTGAGATCGGCAAGCGTACGACTACATCAACCACAAGTTCCTACTCGTTAACAAAACTCGTTGTCTTCGAGGGTAAGTTCTCCATGGATGTATGTCCACCCGTTGCTCTGTATCTAGTAGATAGATCTTGGCATATAGTTCTCATCGTAGGAAAATTTTTGTTTTCTATGCTGCAGACCCAACACGGGCTACCCCCGTCAGAAGAAAGTCTAGGGGGTAGACGGCGCGAGGCCCACGGCTCAGGGTTCCACAGGAAACCGCGCTCCGGGGCATCGAAACACCACAAGGACTTGCATGTGGCCCTAGCACATGCATGAAAGTGTGGTGCTATGTTGAAACATACAAAACCTAGTCCCTGATTGCATGTGTCCCCCTTCGCAGGCATGCACTGTAACCTAAAAGCAAGGGTTTCGAGCTCGTCTAAGGGGGAAAGTCCCCGTTACGGCACTAGAGAGTAGGATATTGTCACTCCCCTTGTGACCCAACATGGTTTTACATCATCCTATGACCTAAACAAACAAAAAACAAGAGAGGGCTACACCGGGCTACCCCCGTCACAAGAAAGTCTAGGTGGTAGACGACGCGAGGCCCACAGGTCAGGGTTCCGCAGGAAACCGTGCTCCGGGGCATCGAAACACCTCAAGGACTTGCATGTGGCCCTAGCACATGCATGAAAGTGTGGTGCTATGTTGAAACATACAAAACCTAGTCCCCGGGTGCATGTGTCCCCCTTCACAGGCATGCACTGTAACCTAAAAGCAAGGGTTCCGGGCTTGTCTACGGGGGAAAGTCCCCGTTACGGCACTAGAGAGTAGGGTATTTTCACTCCCCTTGTGACCCAACATGGTTTTACATCATCCTATGACCTAAACAAACACAAAACAAGAGAGGGATACACCGGGCTACCCCCGTCAGAAGAAAGTCTAGGGGGTAGACGACGCGAGGCCCACGGGTCAGGGTTCCGCTGGAAACCGCGCTCCGGGGCATCGAAACACCTCAATGACTTGCATGTGGCCCTAGCACATGCATGAAAGTGTGGTGCTATGTTGAAACATACAAAACCTAGTCCCCGGGTGCATGTGTCCCCCTTCGCAGGCATGCACTGTAACCTAAAAGCAAGAGTTCCGGGCACGTCTAAGGGGGAAAGTCCCTATTATGGCACTAGAGAGTAGGATATGTTCACTCCCCTTGTGACCCAACATGGTTTTACATCATCCTGTGACCTAAACAAACACAAAACAAGAGAGGGCTACACCGGGCTACCCCCGTCAGAAGAAAGTCTAGGGGGTAGACGACGCGAGGCCCACGGGTCAGGGTTCCGCAGGAAACCGCGCTCTGGGCATCGAAACACCTCAAGGACTTGAATGTGGCCCTAGCACATGCATGAAAGTGTGGTGCTATGTTAAAACATACAAAACCTAGTCCTCGGGTGCATGTGTCCCCCTTCGCAGGCATGCACTGTAACCTAAAAGCAAGGGTTCCGGGCTCGTCTAAGGGGGAAATTCCCCGTTACGGCACTAGCGAGTAGGATATTGTCACTCCCCTTGTGACCCAACATGGTTTTACATCATCCTATGACCTAAACAAACACAAAACAAGAGAGGGCTACACCGGGCTACCCCCGTTAGAAGAAAGTCTAGGGGGTAGACGATGCGAGGCCCACGGGTCAGGGTTCTGCAGGAAACCGCGCTCCGGGGCATCGAAACACCTCAAGGACTTGCATGTGGCCCTAGCACATGCATGAAAGTGTGGTGATATGTTGAAACATACAAAACCTAGTCCCCGGGTGCATGTGTCCCCCTTCGTAGGCATGCACTGTAACCTAAAAAAGCAAGGGTTCCGGGCTTGTCTAAGGGGGAAAGTCCCCGTTACGGCACTAGAGAGTAGGATATTGTCACTCCCCTTGTGACCCAACATGGTTTTACATCATCCTATGACCTAAACAAACACAAAACAAGAGAGGGCTACACCGGGTTACCCTCGTCAGAAGAAAGTCTAGGGGGTAGACGACGCGAGGCCCACGGGTCAGGGTTCCGCAGGAAACCGCGCTGCAGGGCATCGAAACACCTCAAGGACTTGCATGTGGCCCTAGCACATGCATGAAAGTGTGGTGCTATGTTGAAACATACAAAACCTAGTCCCTGGGTGCATGTGTCCCCCTTCGCAGGCATGCACTTTAACCTAAAAGCAAGGGTTTCGGGCTCGTCTAAGAGGGAAAGTCCCTGTTACGGCACTAGAGAGTAGGATATTGTCACTCCCCTTGTGACCCAACATGGTTTTACATCATCCTATGACCTAAACAAACACAAAACAAGAGAGGGCTACACCGGGCTACCCCCGTCAGAAGAAAGTCTAGGGGGTAGACGACGCGAGGCCCACGGGTCAGGGTTCCGCAGGAAACCGCGCTCCAGGGCATCGAAACACCTCAAGGACTTGCATGTGGCCCTAGAACATGCATGAAAGTGTGGTGCTATGTTGAAACATACAAAACCTAGTCCCCGGGTGCATGTGTACCCCTTCGTAGGCATGTACTATAACCTAAAAGCAAGGGTTCCGGGCTCGTCTAAGGGGGAAGTCCCCGTTACGGCACTAGAGAGTAGGATATTGTCACTCCCCTTGTGACCCAACATGGTTTTACATCATCCTATGACGTAAACAAACACAAAACAAGAGAGGGCTACACCGGGCTACCCCCGTCAGAAGAAAGTCTAGGGGGTAGACGACGCGAGGCCCACGGGTCAGGGTTCCGCAGGAAACCGCGCTCCGGGGCATCGAAACACCTCAAGGACTTGCATGTGGCCCTAGCACATGCATGAAAGTATGGTGCTATGTTGAAACATACAAAACCTAGTCCACGGGTGCATGTGTCCCCCTTCGCAGGCATGCACTATAACCTAAAAGCAAGGGTTCCGGGCTCGTCTAAGGGGGAAAGTCCCTATTATGGCACTAGAGAGTAGGATATGTTCACTCCCCTTGTGACCCAACATGGTTTTACATCATCCTGTGACCTAAACAAACACAAAACAAGAGAGGGCTACACCGGGCTACCCCCGTCAGAAGAAAGTCTAGGGGGTAGACGACGCGAGGCCCACGGGTCAGGGTTCCGTAGGAAACCGCGCTCCGGGGCATCGAAACACCTCAAGGACTTGAATGTGGCCCTAGCACATGCATGAAAGTGTGCTGCTATGTTGAAACATACAAAACCTAGTCCTCGGGTGCATGTGTCCCCCTTCGCAGGCATGCACTGTAACCTAAAAGCAAGGGTTCCGGGCTCGTCTAAGGGGGAAAGTCCCTGTTACGGCACTAGCGAGTAGGATATGGTCACTCCCCTTGTGACCCAACATGGTTTTACATCATCCTATGACCTAAACAAACACAAAACAAGAGAGGGCTACACCGGGCTACCCCCGTTAGAAGAAAGTCTAGGGGGTAGACGACGTGAGGCCCACGGGTCAGGGTTCCGCAGGAAACCGCGCTCCGGGGCATCGAAACACCTCAAGGACTTGCATGTGGCCCTAGCACATGCATGAAAGTGTGGTGCTATGTTGAAACATACAAGACCTAGTCCCCGGGTGCATGTGTCCCCCTTCGTAGGCATGCACTGTAACCTAAAAAAGCAAGGGTTCCGGGCTTGTTAAGGGGGAAAGTCCCTGTTACGGCACTAGAGAGTAGGATATTGTCACTCCCCTTGTGACCCAACATGGTTTTACATCATCCTATGACCTAAACAAACACAAAACAAGAGAGGGCTACACCGGGTTACCCTCGTCAGAAGAAAGTCTAGGGGGTAGACGACGCGAGGCCCACGGGTCAGGGTTCCGCAGGAAACCGCGCTCCGGGGCATCGAAACACCTCAACGACTTGCATGTGGCCCTAGCACATGCATGAAAGTGTGGTGCTATGTTGAAACATACAAAACCTAGTCCCTGGGTGCATGAGTCCCTTTTCGCAGGCATGCACTGTAACCTAAAAGCAAGGGTTCTAGGCTCGTCTAAGGGGGAAAGTCCCTGTTACGGCACTAGAGAGTAGGATATTGTCACTCCCCTTGTGACCCAACATGGTTTTACATCATCCTATGACCTAAACAAACACAAAACAAGAGAGGGCTACACCAGGCTACCCCCGTCAGAAGAAAGTCTAGGGGGTAGACGACGCGAGGCCCACGGGTCAGGGTTCCGCAGGAAACCGCGCTCCAGGGCATCGAAACACCTCAAGGACTTACATGTGGCCCTAGCACATGCATGAAAGTGTGGTGCTATGTTGAAACATACAAAACCTAGTCCCCGGGTGCATGTGTCCCCCTTCGCAGGCATGTACTGTAACCTAAAAGCAAGGGTTCCGAGCTCGTCTAAGGGGGAAAGTCCCCGTTACGACACTAGAGAGTAGGATATTGTCACTCCCCTTGTGACCCAACATGGTTTTACATCATCCTATGACCTAAACAAACACAAAACAAGATAGGGCTACATCGGCTACCCCCGTCAGAAGAAAGTCTAGGGGGTAGACGACGCGAGGCCCACGGGTCAGGGTTCCGCAGGAAACCGCGCTCCGGGGCATCGAAACACCTCAAGGACTTGCATGTGGCCCTAGCACATGCATGAAAGTGTGGTGCTATGTTGAAACATAAAAAACCTAGTCCCCGGGTGCATGTGTCCCCCTACGCAGGCATGCACTGTAACCTAAAAGCAACTGTTCCGGGCTCGTCTAAGGGGCAAAGTCCCTGTTATGGCACTAGAGAGTATGATATTGTTGGGTCCGCAGCATAGAAAACAAAAAATTTCCTACGGTGTGAACTACACGCCAAGATCTATCTACTAGGTACAAAGCAACGGGTGGACATACATCCAACGAGAACTTACCCTCGTAGACAACGAGTTTTGTTAACGAGTAGGAACTCGTGGTTGATGTAGTCGTACACTTGCCGATCTCAAGATCGTGATGAAGTCCAGCAGGTCCGGCTCCAGCACCACCAAGTCCAGCACCGCAAAGCAGCGGTGCATCCGTGATCGCCCACACGTCCGGTACCCCGATAACCTCCGTCCCTCGCTCCAGCAAAGCAGCGGAAGCAGCAACTCCTTTCCAGATAAAGCCACCGGGAACATGTATCTCGCTAATCTGAGACCATGGGGGAATAATACTAGAGGGGGAGAGAGATCCTTCACAAGGAGGTGTGTGTGAGAAGTGAGGAGGGGTTGGCCTTTTATAGGAGGAGGGGGGTGCCCCTCCTTCATGGCCGGCACATGGAGAGGGTGACCCTTCACCTCCTCCATTCATGTGGCGGTAACCCCTCCACATTAAAATGCCCCTTCACATTCTCTTTTAAAGTCTCCACTTTAAATGCATTAAATTTCTCCAAATTTAATGCTATCTCATTTAATAAAACTCTTTTATTATTTTTATTCAGAATTTTTTTAAGTACTTTAATTAACAAACATTCGCATAAAACCCCCTGCAACATTTCAATACTACATGCAGAACCAATTTCAGCATTTTCACCTGAAACAGTTTCGGTGTCTATTGAAATAATTCCAACGCTTTCTTAAATCTTTATCTGAAACATATTTGCTCCAAATGGTGTCGGTATCCCTTAAGTGTGTCACCCTATGGTTCGCGAATAATGCATACATGATTGAGACCCCTCTCCGATCAATAATCAGCAGCGGGACCTAGAGATCCATACTGACTCCTACACATTCAACAATGACTTCTGTGATCGTGAGAACCTTTAACGCTAGTAACTAAATCCATTTATCCCGCGATATATTACATGTCCAAGATTCGATCATCGGTATCTCCATACCTAGTTTGATCTCGTTACCGACATGCACTCTTTTCTCGTTCCCGTGATATAACATTCTAGTGATCACATCACTTGCTTGCAAGCTATTTCAATGTGATATCACCGAGAGGGCCCAGAGTATATCTATCCGTCATCAGGATGGACAAATCCCACTCTTGATCCATGAGCCTCAACATAACACCTTCGTAGCACTGAACCCACCTTTATAGTCACCCTGTTACGGTGTGACGTTTGATGTTATCAAGATACTCTTCCGGTGTTAGCAATTAACATGATCTCATGGTCTAAGGATAAAGATTACTTCGTATGATATTATAGCAATATAAACATAATGACTTTGATCGTAATGCTATACTTCGTATGAATTTTCATCACATCATTCCACCAATGGTGTGACCTTGTTATTAACAACATCCAATGTCCATGATCAGGAAACCTTGATCATCTTGTTAATCAACAAGCTAGTCTATAAGAGAGGCATAACTAGGAACCCTTTTTGTTTATTAAACTCACATGTATTGATGTTTCCGATCAATACAATTCTATCATGTAAAATAAACATTTATCATAAACATGGAATAAGATAATAACCACTTTATTATTGCCTCTCGGGCATATTCCCTTCAGTCTCCCACTTGCACTAGAGTCAATAATCTAGTTTGAAAAACTTTGCGTATTGAACACCTATGGATTTCTGGTGTTGCATATACGCTATTGCTAGTGGTTAACATAATCTCTGGATCTGACAGTTTCAGGTCCGTGTGTATTTGCATGTCTCTGCGTCTCTACGCATCACTCATTCTCAAATGAGATGGCATTGTATAGATTTGGTCCTTTGGTGAGACCTTTAGTTCGTTCGGCTCAAAATATGTTGATATTATTGTCACACAATATATCTTCATAGTATTAGCCCACTTTGAACCACACCTAGTTTGATAACAAACTACTTAACACAAATGCCCTCCTTTGCTGCTACTATAGCAGTCATATACTTAGCCTTTTGTTGTAGTATCCGTCACAATGTATCAACTTTGGAACTCATCCAAATCTATCATGGAACATCCTTTCCATTACATTGTGCCACCCATAGTCTAAATTGAGATAAATTTAATTTGTATCTTGTGACAAAACTAGTATCAATGTAACACTTTACAATGAACTACCTTTAACTATTTGTCACTTATACATTATATATTCTTAGTTCTTCCAAAGCTCATAAGAATATCTTTACTATTGTCCAATGATCATCTTATGAATCATTCTGGTATATGCTCATAACATTTAGAGCATAGGACATTCTGGATATATACATATCATGGTATAATCGATCAAAATCTTCATGTGATTTTACTCACCAAGTGTTGAAACACTTGAATTTTGATACAATCCTTTCCATGCAGCAAGAACCTTTCTTGTTGTTTCCATATTGAACCCTTTCAATATCTCATATATGTATGTCTGGCACAACCAAATTAGCGCCTTAATCTATACATATAGATATTGATGCCTAATATTCCGGGTTTGCCCAAGTCTTTCATCGAAATCTTATTTTAATGAAATTCTTAACTTGTGTCAATACAAGATACATCATTTCCAATCAACAATATGTCCTCTACATAATGTATTAGAAATATGTCTCAGTGCTCCCACTTAATTTCTTGCAAATGCAAGCATCTTCATCATCTCCGATGAATTTAAACTCTTTTAACAGTTTCATCATGGTGAAGATTCCAACTCCGCTATGCTTACTTCAACTATTGAAGTTTACATGCCCTTTTAGCACCCTTTGAATTAACAAAACCCTTCGGACCATGTCATGTACATGTCCTAGGTTACCGTTCTATTAGAAGAATCTTGTTTTGTTTATTCAACTACCATATACCAAATTATATGTAGTGGTTGCTACATTAATCCGTCAAGACTATATATCGCTATGAAAGATCAAATCTTGTCATAGTCAACTCCTTGAACATTGTCGTAAACTTCTTTCTGACATGTCGACTATTTCATAGATGTTAAACATCCATGACTTATTTCTTTATAGATCCAAACACGACCGATAGGCTTCACGCCTTTCCGGAGGGTCTTCCAAGTTCAGAAACTTGTTTTCTCGTGTATGGATACTATCACGGATTCTATGACTTCTAGTCATTTTATGGAGTCAGGGCCCATCATCGCTTCTTTGCATGTAGTCGATTCATCATTGTCAAAACAATAACGACTTGCTTATCAAATCTTACTATTTGATTCTTACCGACCCATACGGTTCTATAGGAACTCTAATCTCCGAGATCACACCTTTTGTAATCACGAGAGCCATGAGCATTGTGGCCGCCACCGGGACACTTTTCGGCGCTGCGCTACTTAGCACATATAGCTAAGGTTCAACAACCTTATCAAAGTTCTATTGTCCTCCCACTTAACTTTTCACGAAAAATTCCTTCTCAAGAAACTTGACATTCCAAGTAACAAACTCTTTTGTCCTCGGTGTTATGGAGAAATTCCCAACAAATTCTTTGGGATAACCTACAAAGACGTGCTTATCTAACTTTGGTTGTAAACATTTTACTTATGCATAGCATACCAAAATTTAAGAAAAGACAATTCGGGTTTTATCCCAAACCATAACTCATATGGTGTCATTTCAATGGATCACGGTGGTGCTCTTTTCAGTGTAAAAGCAGTAGTCTCTAAAGCTTCAATCCTTAAAACATAATGGCAGTTTTATAAATGACACCCTTGATCTTACCATGTCAAACATGGTTTGATTTTATCTCTCGACTATGCCATACTCCTATGGTTTATCGGGAAACACAAATCATGGAACATTTCCTCAAGTCTTAGGTGTTTTTGTCAAACATGTAAGTCAAATATCTTCCTTTATGATCGAATCATAAACTCTGTATTTTCTTGTTACAATGATTTTCCACTTCATCTTGAAAGTCTTTGAACAATTTTCAAAATTTTCATACTTCTTCCTTGTTAAGTAAATATACAGATATATTCACTCAAATTTTCGGAGAAAGCATATGAAGCAAAAAGATCCATCACATATGGCTACACATAATGGACTATGCACATCACCATGCATAATTTCCAATAAGCTAGTCATTTGTTCCTCTCTGGCCTATGGACGGAGTTTCAATTATCTCGAGGAAAGTCTCACATGCGTCAAATGATCAAAATCAAAGACTCCAAAAATCCATCAACATGGAGTTTCTTCATGTTTTCTTTCAAATATAATTCAACAATGACTTCTGTGATCATGAGAACCTTTAACGCTAGTAACTAAATCCCTTTGTCCCGCGATATATTACATGTCCAAGATTCGATCATCGGTATCTCCATACCTAGTTTGATCTCGTTACCGACATGCACTCTTTTCTCGTTCCCGTGATATAACATTCTAGTGATCACATCACTTGCTTGCAAGCTATTTCAATGTGATATCACCGAGAGGGCCCAGAGTATATCTATCCGTCATCGGGATGGACAAATCCCACTCTTGATCCATGAGCCTCAACAAAACACCTTCGTAGCACTGAACCCACCTTTATAGTCACCCTGTTACGGTGTGACGTTTGATGTTATCAAGATACTCTTCCGGTGTTAGCAATTAACATGATCTCATGGTCTAAGGATAAAGATTACTTTGTATGATATTATAGCAATATAAACATAATGACTTTGATCGTAATGTTATACTTCGGATGAATGTTCATCACATCATTCCACCAATGGTGTGACCTTGTTATTAACAACATCCAATGTCCATGATTAGGAAACCTTGATCATCTTGTTAATCAACAAGCTAGTCTATAAGAGAGGCATAACTAGGAACCCTTTTTGTTTATTAAACACACATGTATTGATGTTTCCGATCAATACAATTCTAGCATGTAAAATAAACATTTATCATAAACATGGAATAAGATAATAACCACTTTATTATTGCCTCTCGGGCATATTCCCTTCAGATATTGTCACTCCCCTTGTGACCCAACATGGTTTTACATCATCCTATGACCTAAACAAACACAAAACAAGAGAGGGATACACCGGGCTACCCCCGTCAGAAGAAAGTCTAGGGGGTACACGACGCGAGGCCCACGGGTCAGGGTTCCGCAGGAAACCGCGCTCCGGGGCATCGAAACACCTCAAGGACTTGCATGTGGCCCTAGAACATGTATGAAAGTGTGGTGCTATGTTGAAACATACAAAACCTAGTCCCCGGGTGCATGTGTCCCCCTTCGCAGGCATGCACTGTAACCTAAAAGCAAGGGTTCCGGGCTCGTCTAAGGGGGGAAGTCCCTGTTACGGCACTAGAGAGTAGGATATTGTCACTCCCCTTGTGACCCAACATGGTTTTACATCATCCTATGACCTAAACAAACACAAAACAAGAGAGGGCTACACTGGGCTACCCCCGTCAGAAGAAAGTCTAGGGGTAGACAACGCAGGGCCCACGGGTCAGGGTTCCGTAGGAAACCGTGCTCCGGGGCATCGAAACGCCTCAAGGACTTGCATGTGGCCCTAGCACATGCATGAAAGTGTGGTGCTATGTTGAAACATACAAAACCTAGTCCCCGGGTGCATGTGTCCCCCTTCGCAGGCATGCACTGTAACCTAAAAGCAAGGGTTCCGGGCTCGTCTAAGGGGGAAAGTCCCTGTTACGGCACTAGAGAGTAGGATATTGTCACTCCCCTTCTGACCCAACATGGTTTTACATCATCCTATGACCTAAACAAACACAAAACAAGAGATGGCTACACCGGGCTACCCCCGTCAGAAGAAAGTCTAGGGGGTAGACGACGCGAGGCCCACGAGTCAGGGTTCCGCAGGAAACCGCGCTCCGGGGCATCGAAACACCTAAATGACTTGCATGTGGTCCTAGCACATGCATGAAAGTGTGGTGCTATGTTGAAACATACAAAACCTAGTCCCTGGGTGCATGTGTCCCCCTTCGTAGGCATGCACTGTAACCTAAAAGCAAAGGTTCCGGGCTCGTCTAAGGGGGAAATTCCCGTTACGGCACTAGAGAGTAGGATATTGTCACTCCCCTTGTGACCCAACATGGTTTTACATCATCCTATGACCTAAAAAAACACAAAACAAGAGAGGGCTACACCGGGCTACCCCCGTCAGAAGAAAGTCTAGGGGGTAGACGGCGCGAGGCCCACGAGTCAGGGTTCCGCAGGAAACCGCGCTCCGGGGCATCGAAACACCTCAATGACTTGCATGTGGCCCTAGCACATGCATTAAAGTGTGGTGCTATGTTGAAACATACAAAACCTAGTCCCCGGGTGCATGTGTCCCCCTTCGCAGGCATGCACTGTAACCTAAAAGCAAGGGTTCCGGGCTCGTCTAAGGGGGAAAGTCCCCGTTACGGCACTAGAGAGTAGGATATTGTCACTCCCCTTGTGACCCAACATGGTTTTACATAATCCTATGACCTAAACAAACACAAAACAAGAGAGGGCTACACCGGGCTACCCCCGTTAGAAGAAAGTCTAGGGGGTAGACGACGCGAGGCCCACAGGTCAGGGTTCCGCAGGAAACCGCGCTCCGGGGCATCGAAACACCTCAAGGACTTGCATGTGGCCCTAGCACATGCATGAAAGTGTGGTGCTATGTTGAAACATACAAAACCTAGTCCCCGGGTGCATGTGTCCCCCTTCGCAGGCATGCACTGTAACCTAAAAGCAAGGGTTCCGGGCTCGTCTAAGGGGGAAAGTCCCTGTTATGGCACTAGAGAGTAGGATATAGTCACTCCCCTTGTGACCCAACATGGTTTTACATCACCCTATGACATAAACAAACACAAAACAAGAGAGGGTTACACCGGGTTACCCCCGTCAGAAGAAAGTCTAGGGGGTAGACGACGCGAGGCCCACGGGTCAGGGTTCCGCTGGAAACCGCGCTCCGGGGCATCGAAACACCTCAATGACTTGCATGTGGCCCTAGCACATGCATGAAAGTGTGGTGCTATGTTGAAACATACAAAACCTAGTCCCCGGGTGCATGTGTCCCCCTTCACAGGCATGCACTGTAACCTAAATGCAAGGGTTCCGGGCTCGTCTAAGGGGGAAAGTCCCCGTTACGGCACTAGAGAGTAGGATATTGTCACTCCCCTTGCGAACCAACATGATTTTACATCATCCTATGACCTAAAAAAACACAAAACAAGAGAGGGATACACCGGGCTACCCCCATCAGAAGAAAGTCTAGGGGTAGACGACACGAGGCCCACAGGTCAGGGTTCCGCAGGAAACCATGCTCCGGGGCATCGAAACACCTCAAGGACTTGCATGTGGACCTATCACATGCATGAAAGTGTGGTGCTATGTTGAAACATACAAACCTAGTCCCCGGGTGCATGTGTCCCCCTTCCCAGGCATGCATTGTAACCTAAAAGCAAGGGTTTCAGGCGCGTCTAAGGGGGAAAGTCCCCGTTACGGCACTAGAGAGTAGGATATTGTCACTCCCCTTATGACCCAACATGGTTTTACATAATCCTATGACCTAAACAAACACAAAACAAGAGAGGGATACACCGGGCTACCCCCGTCAGAAGAAAGTCTAGTGGGTAGACGACGCGAGGCCCACGGGTCAGGGTTCCGCAGGAAACCGTGCTCCGGGGCATCGAAACACCTCAAGGACTTGCATGTGGCCTAGCACATGCATGAAAGTGTGGTGCTATGTTGAAACATACAAACCTAGTCCCCGGGTGCATGTGTCCCCCTTCGCAGGCATGCACTGTAACCTAAAAGCAAGGGATCCAGGCTCGTCTAAGGGGGAAAGTCCCCATTGCGACACTAGAGAGTAGGATATTGTCACTCCCCTTGTGACCCAACATGGTTTTACATCATCCTATGACCTAAACAAACACAAAACAAGAGAGGGCTACACCGGGCTACCCCCGTTAGAAGAAAGTCTAGGGGGTAGACGACGCGAGGCCCACGGGTCAGGGTTCCGCAGGAAACCGCGCTCCGGGGCATCGAAACACCTCAAGGACTTGCATGTGGCCCTAGCACATGCATGAAAGTGTGGTGATATGTTGAAACATACAAAACCTAGTCCCGGGGTGCATGTGTCCCCCTTCGCAGGCATGCAGTGTAACCTAAAAGCAAGGGTTCCGGGCTCGTCTAAGGGGGAAAGTCCCTGTTACGGCACTAGAGAGTAGGATATTGTCACTCCCCTTGTGACCCAACATGGTTTTACATCATCCTATGACCTAAATAAACACAAAACAGGAGAGGGCTACAACGGGCTACCCCCGTCAGAAGAAATTCTAGGGGATAGACGACGCGAGGCCCACGGGTCAGGGTTCCGCAGGAAACCGCGCTCCGGGGCATCGAAACACCTCAAGGACTTGCATGTGGCCCTTGCACATGCATGAAAGTGTGGTGCTATGTTGAAACATACAAAACCTAGTCCCCGGGTGCATGTGTCCCCCTTCGCAGGCATGCACTGTAACCTAAAAGCAAGGGTTCCGGGCTCGTCTAAGGGGGGAAGTCCCTGTTATGGCACTAGAGAGTAGGATATTGTCACTCCCCTTGTGACCCAACATGGTTTTACATCATCCTATGACCTAAACAAACACAAAACAAGAGAGGTCTACACCGGGCTACCCCCGTCAGAAGAAAGTCTAGGGGTAGACAACGCAGGGCCCACGGGGCAGGGTTCCGCAGGAAACCGTGCTCCAGGGCATCGAAACGCCTCAATGACTTGCATGTGGCCCTAGCACATGCATGAAAGTGTGGTGCTATGTTGAAACATACAAAACCTAGTCCCCGGGTGCATGTGTCCCCCTTCGCAGGCATGCACTGTAACCTAAAAGCAAGGGTTCCGGGCTCATCTAAGGGGGAAAGTCCCCGTTACGGCACTAGTGAGTAGGATATTGTCACTCCCCTTCTGACCCAACATGGTTTTACATCATCCTATGACCTAAACAAACACAAAACAAGAGAGGGCTACACCGGGCTACCCCCGTCAGAAGAAAGTCTAGGGGGTAAACGACGCGAGGCCCACGGGTCAGGGTTCCGCAGGAAACCGCGCTCCGGGGCATCGAAACACCTCAATGACTTGCATGTGGCCCTAGCACATGCATGAAAGTGTGGTGCTATGTTGAAACATACAAAACCTAGTACCCGGGTGCATGTGTCCCCCTTCGCAGGCATGCACTGTAACCTAAAAGCAAGGGTTTCAGGCTCGTCTAAGGGGGAAAGTCCCCGTTACCGCACTAGAGAGTAGGATATTGTCACTCCCCTTGTGAACCAACATGATTTTACATCATCCTATGACCTAAACAAACACAAAACAAGAGAGGGATACACCGGGCTACCCCCGTCAGAAGAAAGTCTAGGGGGTAGACGCGAGGCCCACGGGTCAGGGTTCCACAGGAAACCGCGCTCTGGGGCATCGAAACACCTCAAGGACTTGCATGTGGCCCTAGCACATGCATGAAAGTGTGGTGATATGTTGAAACATACAAAACCTAGTCCCCGGGTGCATGTGTCCCCCTTCACAGGCATGCACTGTAACCTAAAAGCAAGGGTTCCGGGCTCGTCTAAGGGGGAAATTCCCGTTACGGCACTAGAGAGTAGGATATTGTCACTCCCCTTGTGACCCAACATGGTTTTACATCATCCTATGACCTAAAAAAACACAAAACAAGAGAGGGCTACACCGGGCTACCCCCGTCAGAAGAATGTCTAGGGGGTAGACGGCGCGAGGCCCACGAGTCAGGGTTCCGCAGGAAACCGCGCTCCGGGGCATCGAAACACCTCAATGACTTGCATGTGGCCCTAGCACATGCATTAAAGTGTGGTGCTATGTTGAAACATACAAAACCTAGTCCCCGGGTGCATGTGTCCCCCTTCGCAGGCATGCACTGTAACCTAAAAGCAAGGGTTCCGGGCTCGTCTAAGGGGGAAAGTCCCCGTTACGGCACTAGAGAGTAGGATATTGTCACTCCCCTTGTGACCCAACATGGTTTTACATAATCCTATGACCTAAACAAACACAAAACAAGAGAGGGCTACACCGGGCTACCCCCGTCAGAAGAAAGTCTAGGGGGTAGACGACGCGAGGCCCACAGGTCAGGGTTCCGCAGGAAACCGCGCTCCGGGGCATCGAAACACCTCAAGGACTTGCATGTGGCCCTAGCACATGCATGAAAGTGTGGTGCTATGTTGAAACATACAAAACCTAGTCCCCGGGTGCATGTGTCCCCCTTCGCAGGCATGCACTGTAACCTAAAAGCAAGGGTTCCGGGCTCGTCTAAGGGGGAAAGTCCCCGTTATGGCACTAGAGAGTAGGATATAGTCACTCCCCTTGTGACCCAACATGGTTTTACATCACCCTATGACCTAAACAAACACAAAACAAGAGAGGGTTACACCGGGTTACCCCCGTCAGAAGAAAGTCTAGGGGGTAGACGACGCGAGGCCCACGGGTCAGGGTTCCCCTGGAAACCGCGCTCCGGGGCATCGAAACACCTCAATGACTTGCATGTGGCCCTAGCACATGCATGAAAGTGTGGTGCTATGTTGAAACATACAAAACCTAGTCCCCGGGTGCATGTGTCCCCCTTCGCAGGCATGCACTGTAACCTAAATGCAAGGGTTCCGGGCTCGTCTAAGGGGGAAAGTCCCCGTTACGGCACTAGAGAGTAGGATATTGTCACTCCCCTTGTGAACCAACATGATTTTACATCATCCTATGACCTAAAAAAACACAAAACAAGAGAGGGATACACCGGGCTACCCCCATCAGAAGAAAGTCTAGGGGTAGACGACACGAGGCCCACAGGTCAGGGTTCCGCAGGAAACCATGCTCCGGGGCATCGAAACACCTCAAGGACTTGCATGTGGACCTAGCACATGCATGAAAGTGTGGTGCTATGTTGAAACATACAAACCTAGTCCCCGGGTGCATGTGTCCCCCTTCGCAGGCATGCATTGTAACCTAAAAGCAAGGGTTTCAGGCGCGTCTAAGGGGGAAAGTCCCCGTTACGGCACTAGAGAGTAGGATATTGTCACTCCCCTTATGACCCAACATGGTTTTACATAATCCTATGACCTAAACAAACACAAAACAAGAGAGGGATACACCGGGCTACCCCCGTCAGAAGAAAGTCTAGTGGGTAGACGACGCGAGGCCCACGGGTCAGGGTTCCGCAGGAAACCGTGCTCCGGGGCATCGAAACACCTCAAGGACTTGCATGTGGCCTAGCACATGCATGAAAGTGTGGTGCTATGTTGAAACATACAAACCTAGTCCCCGGGTGCATGTGTCCCCCTTCGCAGGCATGCACTGTAACCTAAAAGCAAGGGATCCAGGCTCGTCTAAGGGGGAAAGTCCCCATTGCGACACTAGAGAGTAGGATATTGTCACTCCCCTTGTGACCCAACATGGTTTTACATCATCCTATGACCTAAACAAACACAAAACAAGAGAGGGCTACACCGGGCTACCCCCGTTAGAAGAAAGTCTAGGGGGTAGACGACGCGAGGCCCACGGGTCAGGGTTCCGCAGGAAACCGCGCTACGGGGCATCGAAACACCTCAAGGACTTGCATGTGGCCCTAGCACATGCATGAAAGTGTGGTGATATGTTGAAACATACAAAACCTAGTCCCGGGGTGCATGTGTCCCCCTTCGCAGGCATGCAGTGTAACCTAAAAGCAAGGGTTCCGGGCTCGTCTAAGGGGGAAAGTCCCTGTTACGGCACTAGAGAGTAGGATATTGTCACTCCCCTTGTGACCCAACATGGTTTTACATCATCCTATGACCTAAATAAACACAAAACAGGAGAGGGCTACAACGGGCTACCCCCGTCAGAAGAAATTCTTGGGGATAGACGACGCGAGGCCCACGGGTCAGGGTTCCGCAGGAAACCGCGCTCCGGGGCATCGAAACACCTCAAGGACTTGCATGTGGCCCTTGCACATGCATGAAAGTGTGGTGCTATGTTGAAACATACAAAACCTAGTCCCCGGGTGCATGTGTCCCCCTTCGCAGGCATGCACTGTAACCTAAAAGCAAGGGTTCCGGGCTCGTCTAAGGGGGGAAGTCCCTGTTATGGCACTAGAGAGTAGGATATTGTCACTCCCCTTGTGACCCAACATGGTTTTACATCATCCTATGACCTAAACAAACACAAAACAAGAGAGGTCTACACCGGGCTACCCCCGTCAGAAGAAAGTCTAGGGGTAGACAACGCAGGGCCCACGGGGCAGGGTTCCGCAGGAAACCGTGGTCCAGGGCATCGAAACGCCTCAATGACTTGCATGTGGCCCTAGCACATGCATGAAAGTGTGGTGCTATGTTGAAACATACAAAACCTAGTCCCCGGGTGCATGTGTCCCCCTTCGCAGGCATGCACTGTAACCTAAAAGCAAGGGTTCCGGGCTCATCTAAGGGGGAAAGTCCCCGTTACGGCACTAGTGAGTAGGATATTGTCACTCCCCTTCTGACCCAACATGGTTTTACATCATCCTATGACCTAAAAAAACACAAAACAAGAGAGGGCTACACCGGGCTACCCCCGTCAGAAGAAAGTCTAGGGGGTAAACGACGCGAGGCCCACGGGTCAGGGTTCCGCAGGAAACCGCGCTCCGGGGCATCGAAACACCTCAATGACTTGCATGTGGCCCTAGCACATGCATGAAAGTGTGGTGCTATGTTGAAACATACAAAACCTAGTCCCCGGGTGCATGTGTCCCCCTTCGCAGGCATGCACTGTAACCTAAAAGCAAGGGTTTCAGGCTCGTCTAAGGGGGAAAGTCCCCGTTACAGCACTAGAGAGTAGGATATTGTCACTCCCCTTGTGAACCAACATGATTTTACATCATCCTATGACCTAAACAAACACAAAACAAGAGAGGGATACACCGGGCTACCCCCATCAGAAGAAAGTCTAGGGGGTAGACGACGCGAGGCCCACAGGTCAGGGTTCCGCAGGAAACCATGCTCCGGGGCATCGAAACACCTCAAGGACTTGCATGTGGCCCTAGCACATGCATGAAAGTGTGGTGCTCTGTTGAAACATACAAACCTAGTCCCCGGCATGTGTCCCCCTTCGCAGGCATGCACTGTAACCTAAAAGCAAGGGTTTCAGGCGCGTCTAAGGGGGAAAGTCCCCGTTACGGCACTAGAGAGTAGGATATTGTCACTCCCCTTATGACCCAACATGGTTTTACATAATCCTATGACCTGAACAAACACAAAACAAGAGAGGGATACACCGGGCTACCCCCGTCAGAAGAAAGTCTAGTGGGTAGACGACGCGAGGCCCACGGGTCAGGGTTCCGCAGGAAACCGTGCTCCGGGGCATCGAAACACCTCAAGGACTTGCATGTGGCCCTAGCACATGCATGAAATTGTGGTGCTATATTGAAACATACAAACCTAGTCCCCGGGTGCATGTGTCCCCCTTCGCAGGCATGCACTGTAACCTAAAAGCAAGGGATCTAGGCTCGTCTAAGGGGGAAAGTCCCCATTGCGACACTAGAGAGTAGGATATTGTCACTCCCCTTGTGACCCAACATGGTTTTACATCATCCTATGACCTAAACAAACACAAAACAAGAGAGGGCTACACCGGGCTACCCCCGTTAGAAGAAAGTCTAGGAGGTAGACGACGCGAGGCCCACGGGTCAGGGTTCCGCAGGAAACCGCGCTCCGGGGCATCGAAACACCTCAAGGACTTGCATGTGGCCCTAGCACATGCATGAAAGTGTGGTGCTATGTTGAAACATACAAAACCTAGTCCCCGGGTGCATGTGTCCCCCTTCGCAGGCATGCACTTTAACCTAAAAGCAAGGGTTTCAGGCTCGTCTAAGGGGGAAAGTCCCTGTTACGACACTAGAGAGTAGATTGTCACTCCCCTTGTGACCCAACATGGTTTTACATCATCCTATGACCTAAACAAACACAAAACAGAAGAGGGCTACAACGGGCTACCCCCGTCAGAAGAAATTCTAGGGGGTAGACGACGCGAGGCCCACGGGTCAGGGTTCCGCAGGAAACCGCGCTCCGGGGCATCGAAACACCTCAAGGACTTGCATGTGGCCCTTGCACATGCATGAAAGTGTGGTGCTATGTTGAAACATACAAAACCTAGTCCCCGGGTGCATGTGTCCCCCTTCGCAGGCATGCACTTTAACCTAAAACCAAGGGTTCCGGGCTCGTCTAAGGGGGAAAGTCCCCGTTACGGCACTAGAGAGTAGGATTTTTTCACTCCCCTTGTGACCCAACATGGTTTTACATCATCCTATGACCTAAACAAACACAAAACAAGAGGGGGATACACCGGGCTACCCCCGTCAAAAGAAAGTCTAGGGGGTAGACGATGCGAGGCCCACGGGTCAGGGTTCCGCAGGAAACCACGCTCCAGGGCATTGAAACACATCAAGGACTTGCATGTGGCCCTATCACATGCATGAAAGTGTGGTGCTATGTTGAAACATACAAAACCTAGTCCCCGGGTGCATGTGTCCCCCTTCCCAGGCATGCACTGTAACCTAAAAGCAAGGGTTCCGGGCTCGTCTAACAGGGAAAGTCCCCGTTACGGCACTAGAGAGTAGGATATTGTCACTCCCCTTGTGACCCAACATGGTTTTACATAATCCTATGACCTAAACAAACACAAAACAAGAGAGGGCTACACCGGGCTACCCCCGTCAGAAGAAAGTCTAGGGGGTAGACGACGCGAGGCCCACGGGTCAGGGTTTCGCAGGAAACCGCGCTCCGGGGCATCGAAACACCTCAATGACTTGCATGTGGACCTAGCACATGCATGAAAGTGTGGTGCTATGTTGAAACATACAAAACCTAGTCCCCGGGTGCATGTGTCCCCCTTCGCAGGCATGCACTGTAACCTAAAAGCAAGGGTTTCGGGCTCGTCTAAGGGGGAAAGTCCCCGTTACGGCACTAGAGAGTAGGATATTGTCACTCCCCTTGTGACCCAACATGGTTTTACATCATCCTATGACCTAAAAAAACACAAAACAAGAGAGGGCTACACCGGGCTACCCCCGTCAGAAGAAAGTCTAGGGGGTAGACGACGCGAGGCCCACGAGTCAGGGTTCCGCAGGAAACCACGCTCCTGGGCATCGAAACACCTCAATGACTTGCATGTGGCCCTAGCACATGCATGAAAGTGGGGTGCTATGTTGAAACATACAAAACCTAGTCCCCGGGTGCATGTGTCCCCCTTCGGAGGCATGCACTGTAACCTAAAAGCAAGGGTTCCGGGCTCGTCTAAGGGGGAAAGTCCCCGTTACGGCACTAGAGAGTAGGATATTGTCACTCCCCTTTTGACCCAACATGGTTTTACATAATCCTATGACCCAAAAAAACACAAAACAAGAGAGGGCTACACCGGGCTACCCCCGTGAGAAGAAAGTCTAGGGGGTAGACGAAGCGAGGCCCACGGGTCAGGGTTCCGCAGGAAACCGCGGTCCGGGGCATCGAAACACATCAAGGACTTGCATGTGGCCCTATCACATGCATGAAAGTGTGGTGCTATGTTGAAACATACAAAACCTAGTCCCCGGGTGCATGTGTCCCCCTTCCCAGGCATGCACTGTAACCTAAAAGCAAGGGTTCCGGGCTCGTCTAACAGGGAAAGTCCCTGTTACGGCACTAGAGAGTAGGATATTGTCACTCCCCTTGTGACCCAACATGGTTTTACATAATCCTATGACCTAAACAAACACAAAACAAGAGAGGGCTACACCGGGCTACCCCCGTCAGAAGAAAGTCTAGGGGGTAGACGACGCGAGGCCCACGGGTCAGGGTTTCGCAGGAAACCGCGCTCCGGGGCATCGAAACACCTCAATGACTTGCATGTGGACCTAGCACATGCATGAAAGTGTGGTGCTATGTTGAAACATACAAAACCTAGTCCCCGGGTGCATGTGTCCCCCTTCGCAGGCATGCACTGTAACCTAAAAGCAAGGGTTTCGGGCTCGTCTAAGGGGGAAAGTCCCCGTTACGGCACTAGAGAGTAGGATATTGTCACTCCCCTTGTGACCCAACATGGTTTTACATCATCCTATGACCTAAAAAAACACAAAACAAGAGAGGGCTACACCGGGCTACCCCCGTCAGAAGAAAGTCTAGGGGGTAGACGACGCGAGGCCCACGAGTCAGGGTTCCGCAGGAAACCACGCTCCTGGGCATCGAAACACCTCAATGACTTGCATGTGGCCCTAGCACATGCATGAAAGTGGGGTGCTATGTTGAAACATACAAAACCTAGTCCCCGGGTGCATGTGTCCCCCTTCGGAGGCATGCACTGTAACCTAAAAGCAAGGGTTCCGGGCTCGTCTAAGGGGGAAAGTCCCCGTTACGGCACTAGAGAGTAGGATATTGTCACTCCCCTTTTGACCCAACATGGTTTTACATAATCCTATGACCCAAAAAAACACAAAACAAGAGAGGGCTACACCGGGCTACCCCCGTGAGAAGAAAGTCTAGGGGGTAGACGAAGCGAGGCCCACGGGTCAGGGTTCCGCAGGAAACCGCGGTCCGGGGCATCGAAACACCTCAAGGACTTGCATGTGGCCCTAGCACATGCATGAAAGTGTGGTGCTATGTTGAAACATACAAAACCTAGTCCCCGGGTGCATGTGTCCCCCTTCGCAGGCATGCACTGTAACCTAAAAGCAAGGGTTCCGGGCTCGTCTAAGGGGGAAAGTCCCCGTTACGACACTAGAGAGTAGGATATTGTCACTCCCCTTGTGAACCAACATGGTTTTACATCATCCTATGACCTAAACAAACACAAAACAAGAGAGGGCTACACCGGTTTACCCCTGTCAGAAGAAAGTCTAGGGGGTAGACGACACGAGGCCCACGGGTAAGGGTTCCGCAGGAAACCACGCTCCGGGGCATCGAAACACCTCAAGGACTTGCATGTGGCCCTAGCACATGCATGAAAGTGTGGTGCTATGTTGAAACATACAAAACCTAGTCCCCGGGTGCATGTGTCCCCCTTCGCAGGCATGCACTGTAACCTAAAAGCAAGGGTTTCGGGCTCGTCTAAGGGGGAAAGTCCCTGTTACGGCACTAGAGAGTAGATTGTCACTCCCCTTGTGACCCAACATGGTTTTACATCATCCTATGACCTAAACAAACACAAAACAGGAGAGGACTACAACGGGCTACCCCCGTCAGAAGAAATTCTAGGGGGTAGACGACGCGAGGCCCACGGGTCAGGGTTCCGCAGGAAACCGCGCTCCGGGGCATCGAAACACCTCAAGGACTTGCATGTGGCCCTTGCACATGCATGAAAGTGTGGTGCTATGTTGAAACATACAAAACCTAGTCCCCGGGTGCATGTGTCCCCCTTCGCAGGCATGCACTTTAACCTAAAACCAAGGGTTCCGGGCTCGTCTAAGGGGGAAAGTCCCCGTTACGGCACTAGAGAGTAGGATTTTTTCACTCCCCTTGTGACCCAACATGGTTTTACATCATCCTATGACCTAAACAAACACAAAACAAGAGGGGGATACACCGGGCTACCCCCGTCAAAAGAAAGTCTAGGGGGTAGACGATGCGAGGCCCACGGGTCAGGGTTCCGCAGGAAACCACGCTACAGGGCATTGAAACACATCAAGGACTTGCATGTGGCCCTATCACATGCATGAAAGTGTGGTGCTATGTTGAAACATACAAAACCTAGTCCCCGGGTGCATGTGTCCCCCTTCGCAGGCATGCACTGTAACCTAAAAGCAAGGGTTCCGGGCTCGTCTAACGGGGAAAGTCCCCGTTACGGCACTAGAGAGTAGGATATTGTCACTCCCCTTGTGACCCAACATGGTTTTACATAATCCTATGACCTAAACAAACACAAAACAAGAGAGGGCTACACCGGGCTACCCCCGTCAGAAGAAAGTCTAGGGGGTAGACGACGCGAGGCCCACGGGTCAGGGTTTCGCAGGAAACCGCGCTCTGGGGCATCGAAACACCTCAATGACTTGCATGTGGACCTAGCACATGCATGAAAGTGTGGTGCTATGTTGAAACATACAAAACCTAGTCCCCGGGTGCATGTGTCCCCCTTCGCAGGCATGCACTGTAACCTAAAAGCAAGGGTTTCGGGCTCGTCTAAGGGGGAAAGTCCCCGTTACGGCACTAGAGAGTAGGATATTGTCACTCCCCTTGTGACCCAACATGGTTTTACATCATCCTATGACCTAAAAAAAACACAAAACAAGAGAGGGCTACACCGGGCTACCCCCGTCAGAAGAAAGTCTAGGGGGTAGACGACGCGAGGCCCACGAGTCAGGGTTCCGCAGGAAACCACGCTCCTGGGCATCGAAACACCTCAATGACTTGCATGTGGCCCTAGCACATGCATGAAAGTGGGGTGCTATGTTGAAACATACAAAACCTAGTCCCCGGGTGCATGTGTCCCCCTTCGGAGGCATGCACTGTAACCTAAAAGCAAGGGTTCCGGGCTCGTCTAAGGGGGAAAGTCCCCGTTACGGCACTAGAGAGTAGGATATTGTCACTCCCCTTTTGACCCAACATGGTTTTACATCATCCTATGACCCAAAAAAACACAAAACAAGAGAGGGCTACACCGGGCTACCCCCGTCAGAAGAAAGTCTAGGGGGTAGACGACGCGAGGCCCACGGGTCAGGGTTCCGCAGGAAACCGCGCTCCGGGGCATCGAAACACCTCAAGGACTTGCATGTGGCCCTAGCACATGCATGAAAGTGTGGTGCTATGTTGAAACATACAAAACCTAGTCCCCGGGTGCATGTGTCCCCCTTCGCAGGCATGCACTGTAACCTAAAAGCAAGGGTTCCGGGCTCGTCTAAGGGGGAAAGTCCCCGTTACGGCACTAGAGAGTAGGATATTGTCACTCCCCTTGTGACCCAACATGGTTTTACATAATCCTATGACCTAAACAAACACAAAACAAGAGAGGGCTACACCGGTTTACCCCTGTCAGAAGAAAGTCTAGGGGGTAGACGACACGAGGCCCACGGGTAAGGGTTCCGCAGGAAACCACGCTCCGGGGCATCGAAACACCTCAAGGACTTGCATGTGGCCCTAGCACATGCATGAAAGTGTGGTGCTATGTTGAAACATACAAAACCTAGTCCCCGGGTGCATGTGTCCCTCTTCGCAGGCATGCACTGTAACCTAAAAGCAAGGGTTTCGGGCTCGTCTAAGGGGGAAAGTCCCTGTTACGGCACTAGAGAGTAGATTGTCACTCCCCTTGTGACCCAACATGGTTTTACATCATCCTATGACCTAAACAAACACAAAACAGGAGAGGACTACAACGGGCTACCCCCGTCAGAAGAAATTCTAGGGGGTAGACGACGCGAGGCCCACGGGTCAGGGTTCCGCAGGAAACCGCGCTCCGGGGCATCGAAACACCTCAAGGACTTGCATGTGGCCCTTGCACATGCATGAAAGTGTGGTGCTATGTTGAAACATACAAAACCTAGTCCCCGGGTGCATGTGTCCCCCTTCGCAGGCATGCACTTTAACCTAAAACCAAGGGTTCCGGGCTCGTCTAAGGGGGAAAGTCCCCGTTACGGCACTAGAGAGTAGGATTTTTTCACTCCCCTTGTGACCCAACATGGTTTTACATCATCCTATGACCTAAACAAACACAAAACAAGAGGGGGATACACCGGGCTACCCCCGTCAAAAGAAAGTCTAGGGGGTAGACGATGCGAGGCCCACGGGTCAGGGTTCCGCAGGAAACCACGCTACAGGGCATTGAAACACATCAAGGACTTGCATGTGGCCCTATCACATGCATGAAAGTGTGGTGCTATGTTGAAACATACAAAACCTAGTCCCCGGGTGCATGTGTCCCCCTTCGCAGGCATGCACTGTAACCTAAAAGCAAGGGTTCCGGGCTCGTCTAACGGGGAAAGTCCCCGTTACGGCACTAGAGAGTAGGATATTGTCACTCCCCTTGTGACCCAACATGGTTTTACATAATCCTATGACCTAAACAAACACAAAACAAGAGAGGGCTACACCGGGCTACCCCCGTCAGAAGAAAGTCTAGGGGGTAGACGACGCGAGGCCCACGGGTCAGGGTTTCGCAGGAAACCGCGCTCTGGGGCATCGAAACACCTCAATGACTTGCATGTGGACCTAGCACATGCATGAAAGTGTGGTGCTATGTTGAAACATACAAAACCTAGTCCCCGGGTGCATGTGTCCCCCTTCGCAGGCATGCACTGTAACCTAAAAGCAAGGGTTTCGGGCTCGTCTAAGGGGGAAAGTCCCCGTTACGGCACTAGAGAGTAGGATATTGTCACTCCCCTTGTGACCCAACATGGTTTTACATCATCCTATGACCTAAAAAAACACAAAACAAGAGAGGGCTACACCGGGCTACCCCCGTCAGAAGAAAGTCTAGGGGGTAGACGACGCGAGGCCCACGAGTCAGGGTTCCGCAGGAAACCACGCTCCTGGGCATCGAAACACCTCAATGACTTGCATGTGGCCCTAGCACATGCATGAAAGTGGGGTGCTATGTTGAAACATACAAAACCTAGTCCCCGGGTGCATGTGTCCCCCTTCGGAGGCATGCACTGTAACCTAAAAGCAAGGGTTCCGGGCTCGTCTAAGGGGGAAAGTCCCCGTTACGGCACTAGAGAGTAGGATATTGTCACTCCCCTTTTGACCCAACATGGTTTTACATAATCCTATGACCCAAAAAAACACAAAACAAGAGAGGGCTACACCGGGCTACCCCCGTCAGAAGAAAGTCTAGGGGGTAGACGACGCGAGGCCCACGGGTCAGGGTTCCGCAGGAAACCGCGCTCCGGGGCATCGAAACACCTCAAGGACTTGCATGTGGCCCTAGCACATGCATGAAAGTGTGGTGCTATGTTGAAACATACAAAACCTAGTCCCCGGGTGCATGTGTCCCCCTTCGCAGGCATGCACTGTAACCTAAAAGCAAGGGTTCCGGGCTCGTCTAAGGGGGAAAGTCCCCGTTACGGCACTAGAGAGTAGGATATTGTCACTCCCCTTGTGAACCAACATGGTTTTACATCATCCTATGACCTAAATAAACACAAAACAAGAAAGGGCTACACCGGGCTACCCCGTCGGAAGAAAGTCTAGGGGGTAGACGACGCGAGGCCCACGGGTCAGGGTTCCGCAGGAAACCGCGCTCCGGGGCATCTAAACACCTCAATGACTTGCATGTGGCCCTAGCACATGCATGAAAGTGTGGTGCTATGTTGAAACATACAAAACCTAGTCCCCGGGTGCATGTGTCCCCCTTCGCAGGCATGCACTGTAACCTAAAAGCAAGGGTTTCGGGCTCGTCTAAGGGGGAAAGTCCCCGTTACGGCACTAGAGAGTAGGATATTGTCACTCCCCTTGTGACGCAACATGGTTTTACATCATCCTATGACCTAAACAAACACAAAACAAGAGAGGGCTACACCGGGCTACCCCCGTCAGAAGAAAGTCTAGGGGGTAGACGACGCGAGGCCCACGGGTCAGGGTTCCGGAGGAAACCGCGCTCCGGGGCATCGAAACACCTCAAGGACTTGCATGTGGCCCTAGCACATGCATGAAAGTGTGGTGCTATGTTGAAACATACAAAACCTAGTCCCAGGGTGCATGTGTCCCCCTTCGCAGGCATGCACTGTAACCTAAAAGCAAGGGTTCCAGGCTCGTCTAAGGGGGAAAGTCCCTGTTACGGCACTAGAGAGTAGGATATTGTCACTCCCCTTGTGAACCAACATGGTTTTACATCATCCTATGACCTAAACAAACACAAAACAAGAGAGGGCTACACTGGTCTACCCCTGTTAGAAGAAAGTCTAGGGGGTAGACGGCACGAGGCCCACGGGTCAGGGTTCCGCAGGAAACCATGCTCCGGGGCATCGAAACACCTCAAGGACTTGCATGTGGCCCTAGCACATGCATGAAAGTGTGGTGCTATGTTGAAACATACAAAACCTAATCCCCGGGTGCATGTGTGCCCCTTCGCAGGAAAGCACTGTAACCTAAAAGCAAGGGTTTCGGGCTCGTCTAAGGGGGAAAGTCCCCGTTACGGCACTAGAGAGTTGGATATTGTCACTCCCCTTATGACCCAACATGGTTTTACATCATCCTATGACCTAAACAAACACAAAACAAGAGAGGGATACACCGGGCTACCCCCGTCAGAAGAAAGTCTAGGGGGTAGACGACGCGAGGCCCACGGGTCAGGGTTCCGCAGGAAACCGTGCTCCGAGGCATCGAAACACCTCAAGGACTTGCATGTGGCCCTAGCACATGCATGAAAGTGTGGTGCTATGTTGAAACATACAAACCTAGTCCCCGGGTGCATGTGTCCCCCTTCGCAGGCATGCACTGTAACCTAAAAGCAAGGGATCCAGGCTCGTCTAAGGGGGAAACTCCCCATTACGACACTAGAGAGTAGGATATTGTCACTCCCCTTGTGACCCAACATGGTTTTACATCATCCTATGACCTAAACAAACACAAAACAAGCAAGGGCTACACCGGGCTACCCCCGTTAGAAGAAAGTCTAGGGGGTAGACGACGCGAGGCCCACGGGTCAGGGTTCCGCAGGAAACCGCGCTTCGTGGCATCGAAACACCTCAAGGACTTGCATGTGGCCCTAGCACATGCATGAAAGTGTGGTGCTATGTTGAAACATACAAAACCTAGTCCCCGGGTGCATGTGTCCCCCTTCGCAGGCATGCACTGTAACCAAAAAGCAAGGGTTTCGGGCTCGTCTAAGGGGGAAAGTCCCTGTTACGGCACTAGAGAGTAGGATATTGTCACTCCCCTTGTGACCCAACATGGTTTTACATCATCCTATGACCTAAACAAACACAAAACGGGAGAGGGATCCACCGGCTACCCCCGTCAGGAGAAATTCTAGGGGGTAGACGACGCGAGGCCCACGGGTCAGGGTTCCGCAGGAAACCGCGCTCCGGGGCATCAAAACACCTCAAGGACTTGCATGTGGCCCTAGCACATGCATGAAAGTGTGGTGCTATGTTGAAACATACAAAACCTAGTCCCCGGGTGCATGTGTCCCCCTTCGCAGGCATGCACTGTAACCTAAAAGCAAGGGTTCCGGGCTCGTCTAAGGGGGAAAGTCCCTGTTACGGCACTAGAGAGTAGGATATTGTCACTCCCCTTGTGACGCAACATGGTTTTACATAATCCTATGACCTAAACAAACACAAAACAAGAGAGGGCTACACCGGGCTACCCCCGTTAGAAGAAAGTCTAGGGGGTAGACGACGCGAGGCCCACGGGTCAGGGTCGCAGGAAACTGCGCTCCGGGGCATCGAAGCACCTCAAGGACTTGCATGTGGCCCTAGCACATGCATGAAAGTGTGGTGCTATGTTGAAACATGCAAAACCTAGTCCCCGGGTGCATGTGTCCCCCTTCGCGGGATATAAGTAACTTAAACAAAGAAATTAATAGAAACGGTAGAAGAAAATGGAGAAAAAAACTCACGGCAAAGCCGTGGGTATCTCGTCAGGACGCACGGCAAAGACGTATTTGCCGTGTACCGACTCACGGCAAAGAGCAGAGACAGTACAACAAAAAGACTCCATAGCTAGTCTATACCAACTACCTAAACTTGCAGCACTGGCAGAGCCCATACTTTGCAACCTTGCCAACCAAAGTTTGAATCCCACATAGGCTGGATTGGGCTATTTTTTTAAATTAAATCTATGGTTTGCCGTGTGTCAACTCACGGCAAAGCCGTCTCTGCCGGGTGTGAGCGCATGGCAAAGATCCCTTTTCCTCTTCAATTGTATTTATTCTAAAACTATATTTAGTTAAAAGTATACAACTCATGGCAAAGCGTGAGCGCACGGCACCGTTAGTCCCCTCCGTTGCCCCCTCCGTCAATAGCGGAGCGGTGGACCCTTCTGCAGGGGAATATCCACACGGAGGGGGCCGAATATGCCGTGCTGCCGTGTCAGCAGTCTTTGCCGTGCGTTTTGATTTCCTTTGCCGAGCGTTTTGTCTCTGCCGTGTGTTTCGTATGGTTGTTGCCATGAGGTTTTTCCGTTGCCGTGAGGGGATTTTCTCCGTGCCGTGTGTCGTTTCGTTGCCGTGGGCCCTGCTGGCGGGCTCACGGCAAAGGTTTGTTTGCCGTGTTACGGCTCACGGCAAAGTTGCGACGCACGGCAACGAGCTTTTTTCCCGTAGTGAAACGTACGAATGGGATGTGTTTTCTATTCTGATCTGATTCCATCTACTGACCCCTTCCTTGCGCGCCTCTATTATATCCATCTGCCGCCGCCATGCGCCGGAAGGGTTGGTCTGACCTCCCGCGAGATCGCCGGACGCCTGCACGTCGCCACCGACTTCGTCATCTTCCACGCCGTCTGCCATCCATGGCGCAGCTCCCGCGACCAGCTGTCCGGGACGACGGCGACGACGACCCAGCTCCTCCCCTGGTTCCTTGCCCCGACGGCCTCCCCGCTCAAGGCCAGGTGCATCTTCTCCAAGTCCATCTACCTCATGCTACCGCAGCCGTACCCGCGCGAGAGGCACTGGGTGTACAGCGCCGACGGCGCCATCGTCGGGTACCTGACCGTCAAACGACTCGTCCCGACTCTGCATGACCCTATCACTGAGGCTGTCACCGACCTGCCTCGCTTCCCGTCCTACTTTGACTATCCCTGGGAGGAGAATCCCTGCGCCATCGTCTCCGGCGACGGCACCACCTTCATCTACGGCACCTCCCATGACAGCAAGGGCGGCACGACCAGGTTCCGAGCGGCACTCCTGCGGCCCGGCGACACAGAGTGGACGGTCGTGGACAGGACCTACGAAAGCAACGGCAAGCAGATTGAGTTCTGCGCATGGAGTCTAGCCGGCAGGTTCCTGATCAGCGTGGAATCTAGCCGCTGGCGCATCGTCATGCGGGACGAGGACGACGACGTGCTGGTCCCAAGGCCACGTATAGGACTGAACCAGCCCGGCAGCCGCCAGGAGCGGTCCAACTACATCCTGGAGTCCCACGGCGAGCTGCTGTGGGCGTCGGTCCAGTTGTATTACTCCGATGACCCCGCCGCCCCCTGCACTAAGACCTTCTTGGTGTCGGTGCACGCGCTAGAGGAAGCGACAGTGCCTGAAAAGGTGCGATGGGTGGGCAAAGAAAGCCATTATCTGGCTGATCGGGTGCTGTTCCTGGGGTCGCCAAATAGCTTCGCCGTCGACGCTTCGCTGCTAGGCGGCCAAGGCGGATGCGCCTACTTCGTCTACCAGGACAGTATGGCCGGGACGCCTAGGAGTTTCGGCGTGTTCAGGTACAATTTCCTTGACAGCAAGACCGAGTGCATCGAGCGGCTGCCTGAAGAATGGAAGGACAAGAAGTGCATGTGGTTTATCCCCCAGCCCACCGTTGCTCCACTTCGGGTAATTTACACTCTCCTGAAAACATCTCAAATTCTTTAATTTTCTTTTCGCTAATGAATTTAGTCAAGCTAACAGAACAAGATAACAATTGATTAGCAGAACCAATATAACACACCTCGATTCATCATAAGCATCTCAACTGACCAAGTGCTAACAATGCTACATTGATTGTGCTCGATCAGCAGATAATTAGGAGGAAGCTGCAGGCTCAAAAACTGAAGAAACACCAAAAGGCAGCTCCAATTGCCAGTCCATCAGGCATCTTCCACATCGAGAGACATTACGAGCATCGTTTCAGTGTGTTGGTACATAATATACCTCCCAAAGTGAAGAACCCTCAGCTGCAACTCTTCTTCGGCAAGCACGGCAAAGTGTCCAGCACCGAGATTATCTATAGCAAGGATGCCAACACCTCTGAGGGTATTGTCAAAATGGCGACTATGCATGCCCATGAAGAAGATGCTCTCGCTGCCCTAGAAGGGCTGGATTTTGAAGGATGCAGCCTTGAGGTTATCTTGGCCAGCGACCCGCAGCGACAGAGGTGGCGGTGGCGTAACGCAGCGTAGCTAGATATTGCTTGGTCTTTTTGGCTGTAGCGATGGTGAAAAACAATTATTCCTTATGATTTTTCTAGCCTTGGTATCTAGAACCGACTAATAGTGAGCGATAGACGCGACGCTCCTCGGGTCGCCCCCTCCTAGGCGACCAGGGGGCGAAACCCTAGCCCGCGCCGCCGCCACCCCCTCCCCTCGCCGTCCCCTGAGGCGCCTGCCGGCCTAGCCCGCGACGCTGGTGAGGGGGACGGTGGGGATCTGCTCCCGGAGCTCCTCGCGCGGCGGTTTGGAGGCGGGCCGCCGGGTGGGAAGCTGGGCTCCGCCACTGGAGTCGGCTCGGCGACCTCCCTCCCTCCCCTCCCCTCCTTCTCGGCCTCCCCGGCGATGGGCTGCGGGTGGTGGGTAGGGGTGCTTCCAGCCATATCCCTGGCAGGGGCCTTGGATTCAGGGCGGCGGCCCTTGGTGTGGGCAGCGCCGGTCCGGCACGGGCGGCGTTCGCTGGGTGCTGCAGGCCGTTCCCTCGGCTGTGTGGGCAGCAAGGTGACGGCGGGTGCGGGGCGTTCGGGGGCCTCCTGACCTCCGGCCAGATCTGAAGATGGTGGTACCGGCTCGCGCTGCTCGGCACATCCCCTCGTCCTGGAGTACCTCGGTCTTCTCCGGTGGCTGTTGGGTGGCGCTGGTGATGGGAGTGACCGAGGGAAACCCTTGGCTGCCGGCGGCCACGATGTCGACGGTGCTGCGAGCGTCCTACCCCTTCCTGAAGGCGACTTCGAGGCCTGCTCCCCTCTCCCTCCCCATCTTGCCCTGTCTCGGGTGAAAACCTAAATTCATTGGGCGGTGGCGGCGCTCCGGCGTTGTTCCCTTCTTGAAGGCATCGCTTTGAGACAGTGGGGTGGTGGTCGAGCTTCGCGCTGGCTGTGCTGTTGCTTGTAGCAGTTGCTCGCATGGTGTTGTGGTGTGGTGTGGTCGCGCTCCGGGTCCTTGCAGGTCATGCTTGCCGGCGGCGGCGCCCTCGATCCTGGGCGAGAGGAGAAGGGTCTCCTCTCCGGCAGCCTTCCTCCGACTTGAGCCGATGGGGCTTCACCGTACTCTGTCAATATTTTTCACCGCATCTTTGGTGGCGCTCTTCTCCGGCAGTTTTGCGTCTCGCTCGCTTGGTGGTGCTGTGAGCGGTGGTGGTGTTCGTGGATGGCGGCTTGACGAGGCGGCAATGCTCAAATCCCTCCCTGGCAACATGTCTGATTGTCCGTGTGTGCTCAGGGTGAGCCTTTCCACCTCTCGACGGTACGGCGCCTTTCGATCCAAGGCGAGAAAGCAGGGTGCTTTCTCTAGAGGTGGAACAGATGATCGACATGGTTGGCCCGGTGGTCGACGGCGGCATGGGCTTCCTCTGTGGCGTCCTCTCCAAACTCCTTTTCCTCTCCGGGTTCCTCGCGGGCGTGGCCAGGGCTTCGCTTCAAGCTAGGCTTCATCTTTGTATTTCTCTGCTTGTTTGTCTTTGCCTCGTAAGATGTTCTTCAGCACTTTGTTAACCTTGGGCGTATGGGCTTTGTTAATTCAAAGTCGGGCACTTTGTGCCTTCGATCTAAAAAAAAATCTAGCCTTTCTAAATTTAGCTTGAAATTTCTGTCCGTAGACAAAATGACCAAATGGACGGAAAAGTAAAGGCAATTTGGAGTTTTCCTTTGCATGCATGTTGGCATTTTAAAAACAAGTATTTTCTGAACGTGATCTGCTCCTGCAAATACAGTTTTTGATAGATCACTTCACCTGCAGTTTTAGATGCATTTCAATATAGTCGTCGTTCAAGGTAGTTTCTTTATAATTATTATTCTCGGCGTAGAGAGGATCATCTGCATTACCATCTTCACCATATCCATCAACAACACCTTCTCCATCTCGGAGATGAACATCATCCCCTCACAACTTGTGTAGATGGGAACCCTAGATTGCTTTCTAGTAGTAATATTTTGCATGATAGTGTTCTGCATTGTGCTATTCTCTGCTGGTGAAGTCATATATTCATATTATGGTGTACTTCATATGTGACTGATCGTTACCATGTCTCGCAGTTGCGAGTAGTTATCCATATTTCTAGGGGCATATGATGAATTAGCACTGATATCCACGTAGCATGATCTTAGTATTTGGTCAAGTTTTATACTTTATTGTGGTTCTACTCCCTCTTTCCCGGTTTATAGGATCCAATTTGTTTTGCATCGCGATCAAGGCAACGTTCTATTGGCCTAAAAAATCTCTACCAGACCTCCAATCAGGTGCACTCTTGATTTAATAGGATAATAGACTCCTCATGTAAAAAGGGATAGACCCAACCGGCGACTCGCATGCATAGGCTGCTTTGATTTTTCGCATGCACAAGGTTATTTCTGGTTGGCTTAAAAAAAGAGAAAGCAAGGTGGAGAGTAATTAGAGAGGGTATTACTAATCCTAATTAAATACATGCAAGCCTTAGAGGGGAGATATTGTGGGACAAATGTTTTTCTAGATTAGGCCTAGTAAACCGGGACGGAGGGAGTATGTGGTAATTATGACTATTGATTGTATGTTATTTCACCTACATAAGCTCATAGGGTTGCACCCTAGAGTAAAAAAGAGAGGAGGGATCAATGGAGATGACAAAGTCCTGATCCTTAGATTTGCATTATGGTGTTCTTGATCGGGGATCCTAGAACTTTAGACGATGGTTGGAAATTTGTCCCTCTTAATAACTCTCTTGCTTGCTCATGTATGTGACTTTGGGATTAAGAATTAGAGGTATAATTGTGCATGTAGCGTAGTTGGACCTAGCTTAGCTCCATCCAGTAAAATAAGCTTTGACAAGATATTTATTATGTTTTATGTGAAAATCTATATGCTAATTAAATCTATGCTATCCTCGTGAACGAATAATAAAAAATCTTAGGCTTATGGGTTTCTCTGAAAAAAAGCTATTTATGTTTATCTGCAATTTTCTTCCAAAAACATACACATACAAAAATACAAATAAATGCATCTTTTATTGTTAATCCATTGTCAACCTTATTAATCAATACATTCAACTCTTCCTATGTTCCACACTCAATACGTACCAATGAGTGTTATAACATCAGTAATGCACCGTTCTACAAAAATTCCTACGGACAACCAACTTGTAGCAGAGTAGAACAGTACGGGCTCCACGTTTTAAGGAAGAAAAAAGAAATCAGCCCAAACACCAGCCTCCAAGTCAGTCTGTAAGCCCATTCCCTAGGATGGTTTTCGTAGGTGTAGGATTATTGTTACTCCCTCCGACCAATTATAAGTGTTGATGATTTTATACTAACTTAGTACAAAGTTTGTACTAAGTCTCCGACACTTATTTTAGATTGGAGAGAGTATAACATATACCCTACAATTGTGGGTTTCAATATACCACGAGAAAAAATTAATTCTCTACCGCAAAATATAGTTTACTAGTTATCTAAGGAAATAGATGTGCACTCCCTCCGTTCAGAAATATAAGACGGTTTAACTTTATGAATCAAATGTATCTAGACATCTTTTAGTGTATAAGTTCGTAGAAGTTCGGAGTAAATCTATACATTAAAAAGCGCTTAGATACGTTTTATTTCACAAAGCTAAAATGTCTTATATTTCTGAACCGAGGGAGTACAATTGTGTGTTGTCCCTTCTAGGCGTGAGTTCACAATTTTCTTGAGAAATAAGGAAGAACCCTAGGAATGGTTTTCCAACCATAGACCACATCTCAGTGACATAACTGCCTCACAACGCCATCAGAAAACAACAAAACACCCCTTTTCTAGTATATAGCAAGTAGAAAATAACGATGGCATGAGTCGTACTGTAATACAGACTCATTTTGTGTTTCTCACTATATACATACTCGTGTTCGTACCATGATAATAAATATGAGGACACTGTTGGTCAAAAAAAATATGAAGACAATTGTTTCTTAGAATGTCTCGAACCTTTACAGTATCCTACCCCTAATAGCATTACCAAGAACATCTCAAAATCAACATGTATCTAGAATCTGATTGCCGGGTTAAAAACAAATAGTACAAGCAAGAGATCTTCTCGAGGAAATTAAACATGCAAAGAAAAGAAGGACGTCAAGGAAGTTAACATTTGCTGCCGAAGAGTCCATGATATTGTTAATCTATATTGTGATGCAAGGACATACGGCGAGGGATATTTTTTCCCGTCATGGATAGCAACATAATCTAAGGATTGAACTTTTATCTTCCTAGACATTTTGTTTAATCAAACAATTGTGTACTTCTTGCCTAGTTCAAATATTTTTGTGTATAATTTTGGATGATTGTCAGTTGTGTGCATCTTGTTATGCAGATCCCGGATGTAATATTACTTTTTTTTAGAAACACGGTACAATCACAGACGCTCACAACACGTACATGCACCCACCCAATAAACGCACACACGCACACCCTACTCTATGAGTACCTCCGAGAGACTGAGCCGGCGGATCGAATCTTGAGATTCACGAAGTCACCACGGACGTCTCGCTGCCGACGGGAACGTCGTCTCCCACTGAAAGAATATTCTGTCTTTTATGCAACACACGGTGGCAAACCTTGGGTTTGAACTCTGGTAGGCTGGGTACAACCACAGATTGGTTTGCTGTAATATTACTATTATAGTAATAAAGCGCTCATTTCCAAAAAACAAAAAAAAAAGTGTTGCGAGGTGGATATTGGTGTTTGGTTTATTTATAATCAAGGTTAACCGATATTAATTGCTCAAATTAACAAAGTGTATGTAAATAGGGATGTAGCTCAAATGTTAGAGCGCTAATTAATGCTTATTAGATGAAGGGGATGATACCTCCCGTCTCCAAATCTTAAATTTTATTTCTCCTGCAGAAAATCAGACCAGCGAGACAGAAAAACTAATTGGGCTTGCATGGATTCCTTAAAAACACTAACGCTACATAGGCTGTTTGGGACTTTAACTGGGCCACGTTGTAAAACAAAGACGAAAGAAGCCGTAGCGTGTCTTTGATTTTTGCATTGTTATTACAGAGCCCATGCTTCACGAAGAAACCTATGGCAACAAGTAACCGAGCGTGTGGTCTTATCATATCAGATCATCTTCATGATTTTTTTTTTTTAAAACACAGAACAATCATAGACGCTCATAACACGTACATGCACCCACCCCTATGAACGCACACACACACGCCCTACCCCTATAAGCATCTCCGAGAGACTGAGCCGGTGGATCGGGTTTTGAGATCGACGAAGTCACCACGGGCACCTCGCTGTCAACGGAAACGTCGCCTCCCACTGAAAGAATATTTTATCTTTATGCAACACACAGTGTCAAACTTGGGGTTTAAACTCTGGTGGGCTGGGATACAACCACCCTCCTAGCCACCCACAGATTGGTTTGCCATCTTCATGAAATTTGTTCCTGTGGAAAAAATGTTCATGAATTTGGTGGATGAGTAGTATATTACTAGTGTCCAAGAGATAAAACTGGCGAAAGGTAAAACTTCAAATACTACTCCCACTGATAAATTTGGTGGAGTAGCATAAATTGGGCTTGGACCCCCCCACTGATTTCACCATCGTTTTTTACAAAGATATTTCCTGAAGCTTAGACTCTGTCTAGTACTAGAACAAAACTTGATACGATATTTATCATGCTTTATTTGGAAATATATGTGCTAAGTACAACCATGCTGCACTTGGAAACACTCTGTTACCTATAAAAAAACTTAGGCTTCTCCTTTTACTGCATAAAGAAGTTGACTTTCTCTAAATAGAGATATTTACATTTATCTGCAATTTACATTTCAGCAGCATACACATACAAAAAATAAATATCTGCATCTTTTCTGTTAATCTTTTTCCTCGTGGGTTCGGCACTGAATACCTATCGAGAAGTGTTATAATTGATCCCGTGCAGTTTACACTCAGTGGGTATCAATATGCCATGAGGACCACTCTTGGTTAGAAAAATGTGATGACCATTGTTTCTTAAAATTTCTCGTTAACATCCTACACTTAGTAGCATTACTAATCATGCCTCGAAATTAACACATATCTAGAATACGATGGCCAAGTGGCAAGTATAGCTGGGCATGGACAGCCTAGCCCACGCGGCCCGACCCGGCCCAACCTGAAAAAGCCTGACGGGACGGGCTTTTCTAGTCCGCGGCCCGGGCCTAGGCAGCAGTTTGAGGCCCGTGCACTATTCAGGCCGGGCTCGGGCTTGGAGAAACGAGGAAATAGGAAAGGCTCGGCCCGACGGACGGTGATTTTTGTGCAGTTCGGGCCGGGCCTAGGCAACGATTTTAGGCCCGACACCGGGCCGGGCTCGGGCCTAGGAAATGTGTGGCGATCCCATAATGACTACTCCAATCTACTCCCTCCTGTCCAAATTTATTGACTCAGTTTTGTTAGATTTGGATGTATCTAGTACTAAAATATGTCTGTATACATTCGAATATAGACAATCTGAGTCAATTAGTTTGGATCGGAGGAAGTATATATATTGTGCCACAAGGTGGAATGTAGTGTTTGGTTAGTTTCTAATCACGGTTAATCAATATTAATTGCTCAAATTAACAGGGCCTACCTAAATGGGGATGTAGCTCAAATGGTAGAGCGCTAATTAATGCGATTTAGAGGAAGGGGGATCGATACCTCCCATCTCCAAAACTGTTTTATCGATCTCTTTTTTTATCTCCCGCAGAAAACGAGACTAGCAAGAAAGAAAATCTGTTTGGGCTGCATGGATTCCCCAAAAAGAAAACACTGACGCTGCATCGGCTGCTGTTTGGGCCTTTAACTGGGCTGGAGTCAAGGTCACTTTTTGTAACACAAAGACCAGAGAAGCCGGCCGAACTCTATCCTTGTGTTGTTGCATTGCTACGGAGCCCATCTTCACAAAGAAACCTGATGGCAACAATTAACTGAGTGTGTGTCATCTTCATGAAATTTGTACCAGTTCCATATTACCAGTGTCCAAGAGATAAAACTTACGGAAGGTAAAATTTCATATCCAAAGGTATAATAGGGGCACCCTCCAGCCCGTTCCATAACGATTAGCCAATTTCAGCCATCAGATCAACCATCAGAAGGGCATCCAAACCGTAGATTACCGGTTGGTCTTATTTTCCCTCGTAGGTTAGTCTGTTGCGCGTACCCTTGGATGCACACAAATGCGCTTGCCTGCACACTTGTTTTGTGTTAATTGTTCTAGGTCCCTCTTGTCAGCGTCATTTTTTTTGCTTTGTGGTGATTTAGTTGGGGGACTGATGGATGCCACAGGGGCAGCAAATCCTCGCGCGGGGAAAAAGTAAACCCTAACCCCCAATCGCTGCGGTCTCCCGCCCTCCTCTTCCCATCCCCATGCCGCCACCCACACGCCTCCGCTGCTGTCGCCTGAAGCGGCGCCAGCCGCTTCACCGCGTGGGTGACGTGAGGGGCAGCGCGTGGTAACCTGCCTGTACCTATCCCATGCCCCGCCGGCTGCCGCCACCACCACTCCCCAATCTCGTTCGTCACCCCCAATCCCCTCCATGGCCTCCTCTCCCAATCCTCTCTCGCTGTCATCATCCATCTCTTCCACCTCTGTCTCCGCCAGTCCCCTCGCCTCCAAGCTCTCCCTTCCCATGCCCCTCCACCACCACCAATCCCCAATCCCGTTCGTCTCCCTCAATCCCCTCCATGGTGTCCTCCCCCAATCCTCTCCCACTGTCATCCTCCTTCTCTCCCACCTCCGTGTCCGCCAGTCCCCTCGCCTCCAAGCTCTCCCTTGACGCGGTAGAGCATGTCCGACCATGGTCTCCTTCCTGAGCAGCTGCAGGCAAGAAAAAGGATGGAGGGAGGGTCCATGAGAGAGCACCACGATGTAGCATGGCCAAGGAAAGAAACACGACCTACAACAACGCATCTGTGACTACACGTCGACTGCTGCGGCCACCGGCGGTAGCAGGGGCAGGGCGGGGCGGCGGCGGGAGGAGCTCCTCTCTATGGTCTGTGCTGCTGTAGTTCACAACAGGAGCAACAACATGAACGGCACGGATCCTAGGTACAAAGATCTTCTTTGCCTCATGAATTTTCTCCTCTCTCTCTTGATTTAATGCCCCAAAATTCTGTATGTTTTTGGCAGATTCTATGTATATATACCTGCATGGTGTTTGAGGAAAATTGATACAGGCAACTTTTGAATGCTTATATATGCTGAAGAGAATTGTGACAGCAAGGAGACCAACGCAGATCCGTATTCATAGTGTGCACTACGTTGAAGAATTTGGCTCTTCTTTTGATGGGGATTTGGCTCCTGGCGGCCACTGGCGTGGAACTAACCTCTCTCAATCGCTCTCCTCCATCGTGTTCCTGCCTCGACGTCAATTACCTTGCTCTGTATTCCTCGATGTCAGACACCCTACTCACCTCCATGGGAATTAATGCCGTATTTCATGTCCACAAAGAAGAATCAAGGACCCCTTTCCGTTGGCTTCTTATGGGGTTTTGCCATGAAGAAAGGTATTTGTGCTGCCTCTATCTAATTTCAGTAATTTTAATCATTATTTTCTAAATTAATAATGTTCATTGGATTGCCTTTTCTAGATGTGATGTAGAAACCCTGGCCTTTAACTTATTTCGTGTGAACAATAAGACTATTTGTTACGGCATAGCTATTCATAGGGATGGATGTGGCATGTCGCATCCCGTGTTTTATCAATCCTATGTCGCAAAGGTACATGCAAGTTTGACCCTCTGTCCTCAAATCTTTCCTTCTTGCTTCTTTAATATTTCTACTTCCATTCAGATTTTAACCATCCGAGAATGCTCTTATTGATATTTTGCCCATTTTACAGAAGGACGTTGAATGTTGTCTCAATGGATGTTCGATCTTTAGTTTACTGAATTTGTTTCAAGGAGGAATTTAAGAAGATCACTGGGAAACTGTGGTAAACTAAACTTAATTTGGTAGTGAAATTCAGTTCTACCTTTCCTACACATTTTCTTCAACTATGGACGACAAGGTTTAGTTACTCTTTCAATTATCCTGAACTCACGCAACAGAGAAAAAGAGATGCAGTTTGTCAGTAATTGGACAATGGGTCTCAGGTTGTGTGGACATGATTTCATATTTGTGGTTATGGAGCTACGGTGTTTTCCCAATTTCAGTCTGGTATGGACTACAAGAAGTGGAATTTTTATAAATATCAGGTGCCATCATCAATTGGAAATATCAGATCAGTATTGGTTCAGCACAGTTTTTTCCTACGCATCAAAGTGCACGTAATTCAATTTTCCCGGCACACTCCCTCACATTTTCCTTTTGTTTCCCATTCTCTCTGTATACATTCACTGTCTTGCAGGAGAACCTGTAGCAACAAACTGAAGGTGCTGGTGTTTCACCAATACTATATTATTTTTTCTTTGAAGCTCACTGGAATCTAATTAATTGTAGAGCACATTTTGGACACAAGTACTTTTACAATGATCCATAGTTGATAGTTCAACCTTTCTGCAATCAACTGTTTTAGCTTTATGGTATGGAAAAACTTATTTATATCTTCAACCAGTGATAAACATTAGGTATACTTCCTGTCCGTACACGCAACACATTAATTTGCAATTGCAGTTCTCTGTTCTTTCAAAACACTTGCAGTACAAAAATAATTATGTCCATGTGTATCTCCATTGTTGTGAACTGAATGGTAAACATATATGTTCCATTTACTTTACTATATGCTATGTGTGTTAAATATTTAACATTTTTGTTAACATAGCTCAACCCTTTCTTCTGATAGCGACCAACACCAGAAGGAGAACAACAAGCAAACCAAGGCGGCAGCGAGACCAGCAGTGACTACGAATCGTTCACATCAACCGCAGCTAGGTGATTACTCAACTCATGTTATCTAATATCTTACACATGTCTCTTATCTACATAATTTTCCGTCTATGTGGTCGATCTGTTAAGTTCAGTAGCTTGGTCGAGCAAGGATACATGACGACATGCCAAGGTCCCAGCGGCTCTTTGGACGGAAGAACCATTTTTCCAACATCCTCCATCAATTGTGCAACTATTGCCTCTAAGAGAAACGCCTGACCTACAACAGCAAGGTGAGCCCTCCACTCTGTAATTTTTTCTTCACATGTTGCAGCAGTAGGAGATGACTGTCCATGATCCTATCCTCAATTTTTATATTGTTGTGTTTGGCTAGCCAAAGATTTTTATACCAGCGGCGACAACGACAAGCGGTCTAAATTGCAGATAATTGTTATATTGCATGATATCCTCTATTATTTCCTATGACTTTTATTAATTTTAGAATACAGTGATTCTAATGATCGCTTTTCCCTGTACTCACTTGGTTTTGGATCGATGTAACACTCTTTTTTGTTATTAGGGAATGGCTGTTTTAAAACGCTTGTATCACATTAAGTGCTATGGAATTTACCATCGGTTTTAATTTTTTTCTTATATCTTCTTTTCTTCTGTGTATATATGCAGTTCTGGGTGTGTATATAGCACATTACAAGCAACATAGTTTTTAATGGTATATATATGCACTTCTTTTCAGGTTCAGTTTAGAGCTACTTTCAAAAAAAAAAGGTTCAGTTTAGAGCCACTAATCTATCATAAATCATGATGATAAGTGTAGAAGGCATGCATGTTAATGTTATTTGGAGCATGGCGTCACAGAATGCTGACCTTAACCTTACCGCAAACAGAATTGACACCCATGTGTTCGAACTATAATCCTTCTTTCCATTTGCAATTTGTCTACCTAAATATTCAGATTATAAGGAAGTATATATCTGACCTTTTGTTCTCTGTACTCATGTAGGGGTTTAGCATCTACTACCGGATTGTGATAAACAGAACTGATTTGTAATTATGTAAGTAGATAGAAGAGGATTTTTTATAATATTGAACACCACACCGTGATCTTAATACTCATATATTATTACATCGGTCTTGACTCGGGAAACTACTAGGTTGCAATATTCGACGCTTGTTGGATGCCTATATGTAGTGCAAATATATGGACAAAGAGGATAGTCTAGGCCTTTCACAAGATACAGAACAGTAGACAATAATCTGTCTTTACAAAATTGCGCATATGGGACGATTTATCATCTACTCTGATTTTTATCCTGTTGCAGAAATTCTATGTTAAACTCCTTATGTTATTTAATATTTTCTTATATGCTCCCTCTCTAAATCAGTTTTTGAGAACTATAATCTGACCTGACAGACCCAACCTACTGTGTTATATGATCTTAAAAAGGCCAGATGACTTCAATGCTTTTTCATAGAATGTTACGAGGTGTCTTTTTGAAGTAGAAAACTCGAAGGTAGTACACACTTTCCTATGCTCTTCTAGAAAACAATCTTTTTATACAATATTTTTTGTAAAATGTATCCACAGGTTTTCAGTATATACATTGTCTTCTTTACAGGATAGTAAATTGTGTACTATATAGGCTTTGTACGTATGATAGTCTAGCCTCACTTGTTCGTATTAACCGGATTGATGATGCTTTCTTTTAAAACAGATCAGGAAACTCAATTGTATTTTACCCTTGTGAACCAAGCTGTTAAAGGTTGCAAAAGGACGTGTGGTTGTTCTGGTTTCCAGTAAACCCCATGTATTCAGAAGAGGGTTATAGAATACTTAAAAAAATGATGGAACATCAGACCGTGATTACTGTACTCTGCTCTGCAGTAGCAGGTTTGGGTGCTCTCTTTCACAAAACTTGCATAACATTTGTTTTTTACGTTGTCTAAGCTAAGTTTATCTGACCGGACATGCCTCTAATTATTGTACATGTTTTGTCTTATTTTTCACGATTGCTCTCATGGCTGCTGACCCTTCAGGGTTGGGCATATGCAAATTTAGTGTTCTATGCCTGTGACTATGTAGCAAAGAAAACTTTCGTGCCCCATGATGTTGCTGCCATATATTATTCTTTTTGTACAATCTTTCAGGGCTTCAGATTTGATTACTAATAGTTTTTGTAGATGCTTATTTTCCTTTTGTCAATGTGTTCCTGTTCTTTTTTTGTAAATTAAGAGGACCAGTATGAAAATATAGTCTTTGCAGCATGTCAATTAAATGTTTTTTCCTCAAATATTTTTCTTCTACATCAGGTTCGGACCATCGATTCATCTAATATTCAGCTTTCAATCAGGGGGAGGTGTAATGTTTCAGTTTGGATTAGATCATCTGGCTATCTCTGTCCATGAGGCTTCTGAACAAACTAAATTTAATGTGTTGTCTCTAGGGTAAGGTACTCTTGTGGTTTCTTTGTCTTACCATTTAATGGATTCTTCGCAACATGCTCCGGTTGATCTTTTCTTTCTTTGTTTGGTAAGAGCGCAAGATATCATCACCTTAGTCTAGCAGTTGACCTATTTTCCTTTGCCATTTATTTATCTGGGCATTCCAATTCTAAAAGTTCTCCGCTTCATATTCTGATGATGCTTTTGGTGCCTTCAGATATATTGTGGAGTGATAATCATGTCTTATCCTCCTTTTGATGTGGATACTCTCTTGTTGTGCATTTCAAATCTGAAACTTTAAACTGTACTTCTTTCTCTAGCTAAAAGTTACAGAACTGCCATGTTTGGTCTTGCTAAAACACATCTCTCCTCTCATAAACGCCTATCAATTATTACACTAAATATGACAGATAATGTACTTGATTTTATAGATAGTTAAAGATGATTCTGGGGTACCATGGTTTCTCTTTCAAGGATTTGCTGCAAGAACGAATGTTTTAATTGATTCCTTTCTGCAGCTCGCGTCTTGATTATGTCACCGTGATTTTTTTCTCAGTCTCAACAGCTCAGTCATCTCTTGACAAAGAATGAATAAATGACGCAAGGAAAAGGGAAGCAAGCTCAACAAACAAATCCAGTATATGCAGAGTTAAAGAATGAGATAGGTACAAGTGAAGAAAAAACCTTTTGGTCTCTCTTCCTCACTCTATAGAACGAGTGCACCTGTGGCCATGGAGTATGAAGAGGTCATGGAAGCTCCATTCACCCTGTGGTCACGTTCTCCGAGCAGCCATAGGACGTACAGGGTCGCGGCTACCGGCTCGAAGGATGGAGGGGTAGCGCACCCATCTCGGGTTCCAGAGCTTCACTGCTGTGGGCGGGTGCGCGCCCCCTTCATTCCAGCAGCAGTCGCAATGGCTGCAGGGCGGCCAAGGGCTCATGGGCTGGAATGTGTTTGCACATGTCAGTGCGTGGGGAATCGCCGGTGTAAGTCAGGAGAACCATTGTATACTCCGGCGGTCATAATTGAGGAGGATAAATAGTGGCAGTAGCTTCACGTGAAAGAGTGCAGAAGAGAATCAGATTGTATCTGCCAGAGCGCCGTGGATGCTTGTGACTCTTGTCGCATGCGTGTGTTGTCTGCTTCCCGCATGTGCGTGTGAGAAATGGAAAGGATAATGCACTGACTATTTAATATATGTTGTTATTGTTTCTTTACTTAATACTGAAGTAAGTATAATAATTGAAAATTCTAAATCAAACAAATGGTTAAACCAGAGCCTACAAATTAAGTAGATCTACTACTAATAATTCTATTTCATAATTATTTGCAACATTTAGAACATATGATCAAATTTGAGCAACGAGGTTGTATGACACAACAACTCCCTTACGTTATAATTGAAGAACGTTCACGCTATGGTCATCACTTCCAAAATTTCTAAGCGAGCTTTGTGGTAGATATGATATTGCTTTATCTTCATGTAACTCGTGGTATATTTTCTGAGTGATCGTTTACCTTATGTGATATACTTGATGATGCTGATATTTTTGGAGGTTGAAACATTTTCATATGGTTGTACCCTATAACAGTTGATTATAAGATTGCTTGGTGAGCAGTTGCCTCTGCCTTATGTGGGTCTATCGTAGAGCTTCTCGGTCTATGACCATGAAGCGATGGAGATCTCTTTCACGTGGCGCTAAATGGCCATATTGGTCTCCTCGTGTGTCACTGCCCTAACGAGTCAATGGCGGTGCCATGATTTGCGTTCATCGGTGATGGTTGTCATCCCTCCTCTTCTTCCTCCTCATCCGCCAAGTGGTCCATGTCCGGGTCATCTTTCTGGATCTCCTCTTCCTCTCCGCCCGAAGGAGGGTTTGGAACCGGCGGTGTGGCAGGTGCATTTTACCCGAGCATAGCCCATGTGGTCGCAAACTTGTGAATCATTGTAGTAGGAAGAGATATCAATTGTGATGTATGAGAAAGACGCAATGAACCATTGTACTAAGAATCTTCAAACTTTCCCAGTAAAGATTAGACAATGTAGTGTTCTAATCAAACTGTGGTGAAAAGTAGAAGCTCTTAAATGGAATTTGTTTGCGAGTAAAATGGATGAAGATTTATGTATATTCTTTCAAGGTGAATTTATATATGGTGTTATTTTAGTTTTTAAGGACTAAAAATTCGTTTAAATAAAAAACCGCAATGTTAGCCTTAACCATTTCGGGGGTTAGGTCATCAGCAAATTCAGATCTCCTAAATATATAACTCCTACTATCAACATATCTTTTTAAATTTGTTCATATTCTTATTAAAGTATAATCTCATTTGAAATCGTCTATCAAATTTGAGACTCGACGTTGTGGCCATCCAAACATATTATTATTTTTCGCTTACCTATAATCACTAACTTGGCTCAAATTCAACAAGATCGTGCGCCTTGGCGCACAAATCTAACGGTTTCTTTTGTCACAACTTAGTGTTTAGGTTTTACAGATCTCATACAATATTTCTCCTTACAGTTTTTTCCATGCTCGATATTTATCATCGCAACACACAATATAAATTAACACGAAAATTACGGGGTCGTGCGCCAAGGCGCACCCCTAAATCTAGTACTGCATAAATGGGTCTTGGACCCCAACTGATTTGACCATCCTTTTTTACAAGCTATTTCCTGAAGCGCAGCATATACATTAGGGATATTATAACTGAACCAAATTGGAGCTCTCTCACAACTTGGACAGTTTTGGCCGTTGGATCGTCCTTGCTGACAAATATTTGCCGTTGGATCTCTATCAACCCCGCTGTGGGCCGAAAGTCCCTAGTAGCAGCTACTCTCGAGGTAAAATCGGCCACCTCTGGTGAATCGGGCCGCGAAAATCTGCTAAGGCCCATCTAGGTGTTGCTTCGTGGGTATCCAGCCCCGTTACCATGCTACGAACGGTCGTCGGCGAATTCATTCGGTCACTATCTCCTCTCTCTCACGATCTAGCCGCCGCCCACCCGCACCATGGCGTCCGTAGAGGTCTCCGCCACACGATGTCTCCCTTGAGTGTTGTCGCCCGGCCATCCTCTTCTCCGCTCGCCGCCGTGATGCCGCTCGCCGGGACACAGTCCCCCCTCCGATGCTGCTGCCTCAGTGATGCCACCGGGGAGGCCACGGCTTCCCCACGTGAAGCTCCCGAGATGCCGCCACACCATCACCTCCACCACTAGGAGATCCCAATCGAATTAGAGGAAAGCTAAAAACTGAATTGGTTTGCCCTCTTCCAACTTGGGCATATTCTGCACCATGTACCAATCTTCTGTTTCAGTACCCTATATGCAGTGTGTTGATATTGTGTCTTGCTGATTTGGGGATTATTTCTAGGGTTCACTCCTAATGCTGAACTGGGAAATGAAGTAACTGCTCCATGTCATTGTTCCATCGGAAGCCGATAAATCCATCTAATGATTTTGTCATCATGCTCCATATTGCTCGTTGGGGGTCAGATTTACTAAATTAGTCTCCCTTTCTCTATGTTTTATTTAACTTCTAATGGATGTGTCAAAATGTGGGAGTAATTTGCCGTCCTGTAACTATGAATTCAAAAGGATATAGATTTGTCAAGTTATCTTGAGAACATGAAGCAGCTGTGGGCCTACAAGTCTACAATATTGAAGAAGATGGCGATGAGATAAAATATGATTCATCAGTTCACCGTATCATAAGTTTCTTACTCGCAAACTAGAGACAATTGAGTTAATAAAGTGACATGTATAAGGTAAAAAATTTGCCCATCTCAAACTGCAGGATATATGATTTCAGATTTTGTTACTTTTCTTTTCCTCTTAAAGCTTATGCACGTATGGTTCTTCTGACTAAAATGGAGTAAATTCGTGTGTATATTTCATGTTTGTTGTAGCTATGTAAGCTCCTGCGGAATGGGAATTGACAAGCTTAGTTATTTAAATATGTTTTCTTTGCTTGGTTGCAGGCCTGCCTTTGTACGGATATGCGCGGACGCCGAGGTCTGCTACGAGTGATTCACCAAATTCTCGAGGTAGCAGTTATTGTAACCTGATTGGTGTACCTTTATTTCTTCCATGTAGTTTGTTCTTGGTCTACTGCATGTTAGTGTAGCATATATTGTGCAGTTATGTTAGGTGCTCTCGCTTATTTGTCCAGTCTACAAGGACTCGAATGGAGTACCTACAACATATGCAGACTATAAATTTGACTAGATCTAGATGTAATTTTGCTTAATTGTGGACAATTAAATAATAGTATTACAGTATGCAAGTTTTAAAAATATAGTATTAACATGCAATATTTATTAGGTCTTATTTGTTCTAATTAAGGTATTGAGCAGAGAATTTCATCTCATCTGTATGCCACTTTCAACAGATAGAGTACTATTTTTTCATTTAGTAGATGCAATAATTTGGGAAATGGATTAGACTTGTTAAGGCTCATCATGCATCAAGTACATTTATGTTCCAGTACTAATGTTCATCTTTCATGTCTTTCTCAGGGTGGAAATATTCATCAGCAACTCAGTCCACAACCCTTGACGAACCCCTTTTTTTGGTCATTCATTTTTTGTGAAATTTCACCGATCTATTAATAATCATCAACAGCAGTACAAAGAATTCTAAAAGTAATAAAAATTACAAATAGGTCCTTGGACCACATAGCGACGACTACAAACACTGGCACGAGCCGAAGGCGCGCCGCCGTCCTCGCCCCTCCATCACCGGAGCCGGGCAAAGCTTGTCGTAGTAGAGTTTGTTATAGCAGACGGACGTGAAGTCGTCGTGCTAAGGCCCCAAAGGACCATCGCACTAGAGCAGCAACCATCGCCGAAGATGAACAACGTAGATCGGAAGAGATTGACCTCAAAACACACATACGAAAAACGACCGGATCCCAAGGAACCTGGCGGACACATGACTTCACGCGTCCTCCGCTGATGCTAGACGCACCACCAGAGCGAGGATAGGGCGGGAAGAACCTTATTCTGACCTTAGGACGTAGCCGTCGCCTCAACATCCTGAAGAAGACACTAGAAATTTTGTCTAGATTAGATCTGGGTTTTATCTAGATTAGATCTGGGTTTTGTTCGTTCTTGCGGTAGAAATTTTTTGTTTTCCATGCTACGAACCCATCACCTATGACCTAAACAAACATAAAACAAGAGAGGGCTACACCGGGCTGAAGGAAATATGCCCTGTGAGGCAATAATAAAATTGTTATTATGTATTCCTTGTATATGATAGATGTTTATTTTGCATGCTATAATTGTATTGATAGGAAACATCAATACATGTGTGTTTAATAAATAATAAGGGTTCCTAGTTATGCCTCTCTTATAGACTAGCTTGTTGATTAACAAGATGATCAAGGTTTCCTGATCATGGACATTGGATGTTGTTAATAACAAGGTCAAAGCATTTGTGAAATGATGTGATGAACATTCATCCGAAGTATAGCATTACGATCAAGTCATTATGTTTATATTGCTATAACATCATACGAAGTAATCTTTATCCTTAGACCATGAGATCATGTTAATTGCTAACACCGGAAGAATATCTTGATAACATCAAACGTCACACCGTAACAGGGTGACTATAAAGATGGGTTCAGTACTACGAAGGTGTTATGTTGAGGCTCATGGATCAAGAGTGGAATTTGTCAATCCAGATGACGGATAGATATACGCTGGGCCCTCTCAGTGATATCACATTAGGATAGATTGCAAGCAAGTGATGTGATCACTAGAATGTTATATCATGGGAACGAGAAAAGAGTGCATGTCGGTAACGAGATCAAACTAGGTATGGAGATACCGATGATCGAATCTCGGACATGTAATATATCGAGAGACAAAGGGATTTAGTTACAAGCGTTAAAGGTTCTCACGATCATAGGAGTCATCGTTGAATGTGTAGGAGTCAGTACGGATCTCCAGGTCCCGCTGCTGATTATTGATCGGAGAAGGGTATCGATCATGTCTGCATTATTTGCGAACCGTAGGGTGGCACACTTAAGAGTTACCGAACACCATTTTGGAGCACATAAGTTTCAGACGAAAGAATTGCAAAGCGCAGGAATTGTTTCAATAGAAACCGGAAATTGTTTCGGGTGAAATTGCAGAAGGTGGTTCTGCATGTGATATTGAAATATTGCAAGGGGCTATATGTGAATGTTTGTTAATTAAAGTAATTAACAAAATTCTGAATAAATTTAATAAAAAGAGTTTTATTAAATGAGAGAGCATTAAATTTGGAGAAATTTAATGCATTTAAAGTGGAGACTTTAAAAGGGAATGTGAAGAGGCATTTTAATGTGGAGGGGTTACCACCACATGAATGGCGGAGGTGAGGGGTCACCCCCCCATGCGCCGGCCATGGAGAGAGGGGGCACCCCCTCCTCCTATAAAAGGCCACCCATGCCCTCCTTCTCCTCACACCTCCTTGTGAAGGATCTCTCTCCCCCTCTAGAATTATTCCCCCATGGTCTCGGATTAGCGAGATACATGTTCCCAGTGGCATTTCGTCTGGAAGGAGTTGCTGCTTCCGCTGGATCGCTGGAGTGAGGAGGTGGAGGTTGTCCGGTGGCTTGAACGTGTGTGCGAGGATGGATGCGCTGCTGATTTGCGGCGCTCGGACTTCCACACGATCTTGAGATCGGCAAGCGTACGACTACATCAACCACAAGTTCCTACTCGTTAACAAAACTCGTTGTCTTCGAGGGTAAGTTCTCCATGGATGTATGTCCACCTGTTGCTCTGTATCTAGTAGATAGATCTTGGCGTATTGTTCTCATTGTAGGAATTTTTTTGTTTTCTATGCTGCGGACCCAACAGTGGTATCAGAGCCTGATCTATGCGTAGGTGCTTTGCACGGGTAGTGCACATATGTTTATATGTGGGCGATGATGATCATGTTATTGCATCTTCTATGTACTTTGGATATTGGTGGCATAGTGGGATGAAGCGGCCCGACCGACCTTACATGTCATCGTACATGAGACTGGTTCCATGACTGACATGCAACTAGTTTTGCATAAGTGGCTAGCGGGTGTCTGTCTCTCCTACTATAGTCAATATCTGATTTACAACGAGTTGCTAATAACTTGGTTATCCTCATTGTGGTTCATGTTCGTAGGTAAGACCGGTTCTATCTCCGAAAGCCCTAAGCCACGTAAAACTTGCAATAGATATATTAGAGGCGTCTAGTTTAGATCGTTGCTGGACTAGTGTCTTGATATGGTATTGTTGTAAGTAGATGTATGATAGATACTCTTACAACTCACTTAACGTGTAAGTTCCATAGACCTTGACCTTACACACAAAGGAATGATAGAGATCATACCACGATGCAAATGATAGAGATCAAATGCATGGACCATATGACCTCACTTCACACATTAGCATCTTATATTGCTAGTTTGGCGCTTTTGGTAGCATTATAAGCTGATCCCTCATTTAGATATCAAGATAAAATGTGTTCTTCCTTAAGTATGCACCGTTTTGTGGATCGTGTTTTGAGGCATCACGTGATGATCGGGTGTTCTCGACTCTACGCTTTCATACAACGGGTGTAAGACAGTTTTACACATGCAAATACTAAGGTTCTTACTTGACGAGCCTAGCATGTACAGACATGGCCTCGGAACACGGACCGAAAGGTTAAGCATGAGTCATATAGTTGATATGATGCCCATATAGATGCTCGCCTTTGAAGCTACACCGACTCACGTGATGATCAGACTTGGTGTAGTGGATTTGGTTCATGTAATCACCAAAAGGACATGAGGGATGTCGTTTTTGAGTGGGAGTTCATTAGTAATTTGGAATAGTTGAAATCAATCTATCATAAACTTAGTTTAAATATATTTTACAAATTCTGTTGTAGATGGCACCACCTGCTTTTAATTTCAGTGTGTTCATGGAGAAAGAGAAGCTTGTTGCGAATGGTAGCAACTTCACCAACTGGGCTATGAATTTGAGGATTCTCCTCACTGCTGCACAAAAGCAATATGTGCTAGAGCCGCGCTAGGCCCCCCACCAGCTCCTGATGCCCCTGACGAGGAAAAGAACGCCTATATAACTCGTCAGGAGGACCACAACTTAGTTCATTGCGGCATACTGTATGGGCTAGAGCCAGAACTTCGAAAACGTTTCGAAAATGGCAATGCCTTTGATACCATGGGAGAATTGAAAATGATTTTCGATACCCATGCTGCCGTAGAGAGTTATAATGCTTCTGAAAAGTTCTTTAGCTGGATGATGGAAGAGAACAACTCCGTTAGTGAGCACGTACTCAAAATGTCTGGATATGCCGATAAGCTTGTGTCCTTGGGAATAACGATTCCCATTGACTTAGGCATACATCGTGTTCTCCAATCTCTGCCACCTAGCTACAAGAGCTTCGTGATGAACTATAATATGCAGGGCATGAAGAAGTCTCTTCCCGAGCTTCTGTCAATGCTTAAGACTGCAGAAGTGGAGATTAGGAAAGAACATCAAATGTTGATGATCAATAAGACCACCGGTTTCAAGAAGGACAAGAAAGGCAAGCAGAAGGGAAAGAAGGGCGGCAAATCTGTTGCCGTGCCTGAAAAGAAACCCCGAGCTAGCCCTAAGTCTGACTTCGAGTGCTACTATTGCAAGGGGACTGGCCATTGAAAGCGCAACTACCCCAAGTATTTGGCGGACAAGAAGGCCGGCAAGGCAAACAAAGGTATATGTGATATACATGTTATTGATGTGTACTTGACTAGTACTCGCAGTAGCACCTGGGTATTTGATACGGTATCGGTTGCTAATATATGTAACTCGGTTCGAGGGCTGCGGAACAAGCGACAACTACCAAGGGATGAGGTCACGATGCGGGTAAGCAATGGATCAAGAGTTGATGTGATCGCCGTCGGAACGCTGCCTCTCCATATGCCGTCGGGATTAGTTATAAACCTGAATAATTGTTATTTGGTGCCTGCACTGAGCATGAACATTGTATCCGGATCGTGTTTGATGCAAAGTGGTTATTCATTTAAGTCTGAAAACAATGGTTGTTCGATTTATATGAATAATATCTTTTATGCTCATGCACCTGTGTTGAATGGTTTATTTCTGTTGGATCTCGATAGTAGTATTACGCATATTCATAATGTTGATGCTAAAAGGATTAAACTTGATAATGATATATCTACATATATGTGGCACTGCCGTCTAGGTCATATTGGCGTTAAACGCATGAAGAAACTCCATCCTGATGGACTTTTGGAATCACTTGATTTGGAATCATTTGATACATGTGAGCCATGCCTTATGGGCAAGATGACTAGAACGCCGTTTTCCGGTTCAATGGAACGGGCGACAGATTTATTGGAAATCATACATACTGATGTGTGTGGACCAATGAGTGTGTCGGCGCGAGGTGGATATCGTTATTTTGTTACTTTCACGGATGATTTGAGTAGATACGGGTATATCTATTTGATGAAACATAAGTCTAAAACCTTTGAAAGGTTCAAAGAATTTCAGAATGAAGTGGAAAATCATCGTAACAGAAAGATCAAATTTCTGCGGTCTGACCGTGGAGGAGAGTATCTTAGTTACGAGTTTAGCACACATATGAAAGACTGTGGAATAGTTTCACAACTCACGCCTGCCGGAACACCACAACGTAATGGTGTGTCAGAACATCGTAATCGTACTTTATTGGATATGGTTCGATCTATGATGTCTCTGATTGACTTGCCACTGTCATTTTTGGGTTATGCACTGGAAACCGCTGCATTCACTTTAAATAGGGCACCATCTAAATCCGTTGAAAAGACACTGTATGAATTATGGTTTGGAAACAAACCTAAGCTGTCATTTCTTAAAGTTTGGGGATGCGATGTTTATGTGAAGAAACTTCAACCGGATAAACTCGAACCCAAAGCGGAAATATGCGTCTTCATAGGATACCCTAAGGAAACGATTGGGTATACCTTCTATCACAGATCCGAGGGCAAGGTCTTTGTTCCCAAGAATGGATCCTTTCTTGAGAAGGAGTTTCTCGCGAAAGGTGTGAGTAGTCAGAAGGTAGAACTCAAAGAGGTTATTGAACCTTCTCTTCATGAAATGGCGAGTAGTGCAGCTCCAGAAGTTGTTTCGGAGTTGACTTCACCTAATGAAGAGAGAGCTAATGATATTGATCACAAAACTCCGAAAGAGGACACTACCGAACCTCGCAGGTCAAGCAGGACGCTTGCAGCTCCTGAACTGTACGGCAATCCTGTTATGAATTTCATGATTGATGAAATAGATGACCCTGCGACGTATGAAGAAGCGATGATGAGCCCTGATTCCAACAAATGGCTAGAAGCCATGAAATCCGAGATGGAATCCATGTACGAAAACCAGGTTTGGACCTTGGTGGACTTACCTCACGATCGAAAGGCCGTTGAGAATAAATGGATTTTCAAAAGAAAAACTGATGCTGATGGTAATTTAACCATCTATAAGGCTCGACTTGTCGCAAAGGGGTTTCAAAAAATTCAAGAAGTTGACTACGATGAGACATTCTCTCCCGTAGCGATGCTTAAGTCGGTTAGGATTATGTTAGCAATTGCTGCATATTTCGATTATGAAATATGGCAGATGGATGTCAAAAGTGTGTTCCTCAATGGTAATATTGAAGAAGAGTTGTATATGATACAACCTAAGGGTTTTGTCGATCCAAAGGATGCTGATAAGGTGTGCAAACTTCAGCGATCCATCTATGGACTGAAGCAAGCATCCCGGAGTTGGAATCTCCGCTTTGATGAGGTGATCAAAGATTTTGGATTTGTCCAAACTTATGGAGAGGCTTGTATTTACAAGAAAGTGAGTGGGAGCAATGTGGCATTTCTGATATTATATGTGGATGACATATTATTGATTGGAAATGATATAGATCTTTTAAACAGTGTTAAAAGTTATCTAAACAGCAAATTTTCAATGAAGGACCTTGGTGAAGCTTCATATATATTAGGCATTAAAATCTATAGAGATAGATCAAGACGCCTAATTGGGCTATCGCAGAGTACATACCTTGATAAGATATTAAAGAAGTTTAATATGGATGAAAGTAAGAAGGGGTTCTTACCTATGTTGCAAGGAAAGACATTGAGTAAGACTCAAAGTCCGGCTACGGCGGAAGAAAGAGAGATGATGGATAAGATCCCCTATACCTCGGCCATAGGCTCTATTATGTATGCCATGCTGTGTACAAGACCAGATGTGGCACATGATATCAGTTTGACTAGTAGGTACCAATCTGATCCAGGTTCAGAACACTGGATAGCGGTAAAGAACATCCTCAAGTACTTGAGAAGAACTAAGGATATGTTTCTTGTATACGGAGGTGAAGAAGAGCTAGTCGCTAAGTGTTATGTTGATGCTAGCTTTGACACTGATCCGGATGACTCTAAGTCTCAATCCGGATACGTATTTCTCTTGAACGGAGCAGCAGTTAGTTGGAGGAGCTCCAAACAACCTGTGGTGGCTGGATCAACGATGGAGGCGGAATATGTTGCTGCTTCAGAAGCAGCGCAGGAAGCGGTTTGGATGAAGGAGTTCATAACGGAACTAGGTGTGGTTCCTAGTGCATTGGACCCAATGGTGATCTATTGTGACAATAATGGAGCAATAGCCAACGCCAAGGAACCAAGGTCTCACAAGAATTCAAAGCATATTAAGTGCCGATTTCACTCCATCCGCGAGCATGTCAAGGATGGATATATAAAGATTTGTAAAGTGCACACGGACCTGAATGTAGCAGATCCGTTGACTAAAGTACTACCTAGGGCAAAACATGATCAACACCAGATCTCCATGGGTGTTAGATTTATCACTATATAAACTAGATTATTGTCTCTAGTGCAAGTGGGAGACTGAAGGAAATATGCCCTGAGAGGCAATAATAAAATTGTTATTATGTATTCCTTGTATATGATAGATGTTTATTTTGCATGCTATAATTGTATTGATAGGAAACATCAATACATGTGTGTTTAATAAACAAAAAGGGTTCCTAGTTATGCCTCTCTTATAGACTAGCTTGTTGATTAACAAGATGATCAAGGTTTCCTGATCATGGACATTGGATGTTGTTAATAACAAGGTCACAGCATTTGTGAAATGATGTGATGAAATCATCCGAAGTATAGCATTACGATCAAGTCATTATGTTTATATTGCTATAACATCATACGAAGTAATCTTTATCCTTAGACCATGAGATCATGTTAATTGCTAACACCGGAAGAGTATCTTGATAACATCAAACGTCACACCGTAACAGGGTGACTATAAAGATGGGTTCAGTACTACGAAGGTGTTATGTTGAGGCTCATGGATCAAGAGTGGAATTTGTCAATCCAGATGACGGATAGATATACTCTAGGCCCTCTCGGTGATATCACATTAGGATAGATTGCAAGCAAGTGATGTGATCACTAGAATGTTATATCACGGGAACGAGAAAAGAGTGCATGTCGGTAACGAGATCAAACTAGGTATGGAGATACCGATGATCGAATCTCGGACATGTAATATATCGCGGGACAAAGGGATTTAGTTACAAGCGTTAAAGGTTCTCACGATCACAGGAGTCATTGTTGAATGTGTAGGAGTCAGTACGGATCTCCAGGTCCCGCTGCTGATTATTGATCGGAGAAGGGTCTCGATCATGTCTGCATTATTCGCGAACCGTAGGGTGGCACACTTAAGAGTTACCGGACACCATTTTGGAGCACATAAGTTTCAGACGAAAGAATTGCAAAGCGCAGGAATTGTTTCAATAGAAACCGGAAATTGTTTCGGGTGAAATTGCAGAAGGTGGTTCTGCATGTGATATTGAAATATTGCAAGGGGCTATATGTGAATGTTTGTTAATTAAAGTAATTAACAAAATTCTGAATAAATTTAATAAAACGAGTTTTATTAAATGAGAGAGCATTAAATTTGGAGAAATTTAATGCATTTAAAGTGGAGACTTTAAAAGGGAATGTGAAGAGGCATTTTAATGTGGAGGGGTTACCACCACATGAATGGGGGAGGTGAGAGGTCACCCCCCCATGCGGCGGCCATGGAGAGAGGGGGCACCCCCCCTCCTCCTATAAAAGGCCACCCATTCCCTCCTTCATCCTCACACCTCCTTGTGAAGGATCTCTCTCCCCCTCTAGAATTATTCCCCCATGGTCTCGGATTAGCGAGATACATGTTCCCGGTGGCATTTCGTCTAGAAGGAGTTGCTGCTTCCGCTGGATCGCTAGAGCGAGGAGGTGGAGGTTGTCCGGTGGCTTGAACGTGTGTGCGAGGACGGGTGCGCTGCTGATTTGCGGCGCTCGGATTTCCACACGATCTTGAGATCGGCAAGCGTACGACTACATCAACCACAAGTTCCTACTCGTTAACAAAACTCGTTGTCTTCGAGGGTAAGTTCTCCATGGATGTATGTCCACCCGTTGCTCTGTATCTAGTAGATAGATCTTGGCATATAGTTCTCATCGTAGGAAAATTTTTGTTTTCTATGCTGCAGACCCAACACGGGCTACCCCCGTCAGAAGAAAGTCTAGGGGGTAGACGGCGCGAGGCCCACGGCTCAGGGTTCCACAGGAAACCGCGCTCCGGGGCATCGAAACACCACAAGGACTTGCATGTGGCCCTAGCACATGCATGAAAGTGTGGTGCTATGTTGAAACATACAAAACCTAGTCCCTGATTGCATGTGTCCCCCTTCGCAGGCATGCACTGTAACCTAAAAGCAAGGGTTTCGAGCTCGTCTAAGGGGGAAAGTCCCCGTTACGGCACTAGAGAGTAGGATATTGTCACTCCCCTTGTGACCCAACATGGTTTTACATCATCCTATGACCTAAACAAACAAAAAACAAGAGAGGGCTACACCGGGCTACCCCCGTCACAAGAAAGTCTAGGTGGTAGACGACGCGAGGCCCACAGGTCAGGGTTCCGCAGGAAACCGTGCTCCGGGGCATCGAAACACCTCAAGGACTTGCATGTGGCCCTAGCACATGCATGAAAGTGTGGTGCTATGTTGAAACATACAAAACCTAGTCCCCGGGTGCATGTGTCCCCCTTCACAGGCATGCACTGTAACCTAAAAGCAAGGGTTCCGGGCTTGTCTAAGGGGGAAAGTCCCCGTTACGGCACTAGAGAGTAGGGTATTTTCACTCCCCTTGTGACCCAACATGGTTTTACATCATCCTATGACCTAAACAAACACAAAACAAGAGAGGGCTACACCGGGCTACCCCCGTCAGAAGAAAGTCTAGGGGGTAGACGACGCGAGGCCCACGGGTCAGGGTTCCGCTGGAAACCGCGCTCCGGGGCATCGAAACACCTCAATGACTTGCATGTGGCCCTAGCACATGCATGAAAGTGTGGTGCTATGTTGAAACATACAAAACCTAGTCCCCGGGTGCATGTGTCCCCCTTCGCAGGCATGCACTGTAACCTAAAAGCAAGAGTTCCGGGCACGTCTAAGGGGGAAAGTCCCTATTATGGCACTAGAGAGTAGGATATGTTCACTCCCCTTGTGACCCAACATGGTTTTACATCATCCTGTGACCTAAACAAACACAAAACAAGAGAGGGCTACACCGGGCTACCCCCGTCAGAAGAAAGTCTAGGGGGTAGACGACGCGAGGCCCACGGGTCAGGGTTCCGCAGGAAACCGCGCTCTGGGCATCGAAACACCTCAAGGACTTGAATGTGGCCCTAGCACATGCATGAAAGTGTGGTGCTATGTTAAAACATACAAAACCTAGTCCTCGGGTGCATGTGTCCCCCTTCGCAGGCATGCACTGTAACCTAAAAGCAAGGGTTCCGGGCTCGTCTAAGGGGGAAATTCCCCGTTACGGCACTAGCGAGTAGGATATTGTCACTCCCCTTGTGACCCAACATGGTTTTACATCATCCTATGACCTAAACAAACACAAAACAAGAGAGGGCTACACCGGGCTACCCCCGTTAGAAGAAAGTCTAGGGGGTAGACGATGCGAGGCCCACGGGTCAGGGTTCTGCAGGAAACCGCGCTCCGGGGCATCGAAACACCTCAAGGACTTGCATGTGGCCCTAGCACATGCATGAAAGTGTGGTGATATGTTGAAACATACAAAACCTAGTCCCCGGGTGCATGTGTCCCCCTTCGTAGGCATGCACTGTAACCTAAAAAAGCAAGGGTTCCGGGCTTGTCTAAGGGGGAAAGTCCCCGTTACGGCACTAGAGAGTAGGATATTGTCACTCCCCTTGTGACCCAACATGGTTTTACATCATCCTATGACCTAAACAAACACAAAACAAGAGAGGGCTACACCGGGTTACCCTCGTCAGAAGAAAGTCTAGGGGGTAGACGACGCGAGGCCCACGGGTCAGGGTTCCGCAGGAAACCGCGCTGCAGGGCATCGAAACACCTCAAGGACTTGCATGTGGCCCTAGCACATGCATGAAAGTGTGGTGCTATGTTGAAACATACAAAACCTAGTCCCTGGGTGCATGTGTCCCCCTTCGCAGGCATGCACTTTAACCTAAAAGCAAGGGTTTCGGGCTCGTCTAAGAGGGAAAGTCCCTGTTACGGCACTAGAGAGTAGGATATTGTCACTCCCCTTGTGACCCAACATGGTTTTACATCATCCTATGACCTAAACAAACACAAAACAAGAGAGGGCTACACCGGGCTACCCCCGTCAGAAGAAAGTCTAGGGGGTAGACGACGCGAGGCCCACGGGTCAGGGTTCCGCAGGAAACCGCGCTCCAGGGCATCGAAACACCTCAAGGACTTGCATGTGGCCCTAGAACATGCATGAAAGTGTGGTGCTATGTTGAAACATACAAAACCTAGTCCCCGGGTGCATGTGTACCCCTTCGTAGGCATGTACTATAACCTAAAAGCAAGGGTTCCGGGCTCGTCTAAGGGGGAAGTCCCCGTTACGGCACTAGAGAGTAGGATATTGTCACTCCCCTTGTGACCCAACATGGTTTTACATCATCCTATGACGTAAACAAACACAAAACAAGAGAGGGCTACACCGGGCTACCCCCGTCAGAAGAAAGTCTAGGGGGTAGACGACGCGAGGCCCACGGGTCAGGGTTCCGCAGGAAACCGCGCTCCGGGGCATCGAAACACCTCAAGGACTTGCATGTGGCCCTAGCACATGCATGAAAGTATGGTGCTATGTTGAAACATACAAAACCTAGTCCACGGGTGCATGTGTCCCCCTTCGCAGGCATGCACTATAACCTAAAAGCAAGGGTTCCGGGCTCGTCTAAGGGGGAAAGTCCCTATTATGGCACTAGAGAGTAGGATATGTTCACTCCCCTTGTGACCCAACATGGTTTTACATCATCCTGTGACCTAAACAAACACAAAACAAGAGAGGGCTACACCGGGCTACCCCCGTCAGAAGAAAGTCTAGGGGGTAGACGACGCGAGGCCCACGGGTCAGGGTTCCGTAGGAAACCGCGCTCCGGGGCATCGAAACACCTCAAGGACTTGAATGTGGCCCTAGCACATGCATGAAAGTGTGCTGCTATGTTGAAACATACAAAACCTAGTCCTCGGGTGCATGTGTCCCCCTTCGCAGGCATGCACTGTAACCTAAAAGCAAGGGTTCCGGGCTCGTCTAAGGGGGAAAGTCCCTGTTACGGCACTAGCGAGTAGGATATGGTCACTCCCCTTGTGACCCAACATGGTTTTACATCATCCTATGACCTAAACAAACACAAAACAAGAGAGGGCTACACCGGGCTACCCCCGTTAGAAGAAAGTCTAGGGGGTAGACGACGTGAGGCCCACGGGTCAGGGTTCCGCAGGAAACCGCGCTCCGGGGCATCGAAACACCTCAAGGACTTGCATGTGGCCCTAGCACATGCATGAAAGTGTGGTGCTATGTTGAAACATACAAGACCTAGTCCCCGGGTGCATGTGTCCCCCTTCGTAGGCATGCACTGTAACCTAAAAAAGCAAGGGTTCCGGGCTTGTTAAGGGGGAAAGTCCCTGTTACGGCACTAGAGAGTAGGATATTGTCACTCCCCTTGTGACCCAACATGGTTTTACATCATCCTATGACCTAAACAAACACAAAACAAGAGAGGGCTACACCGGGTTACCCTCGTCAGAAGAAAGTCTAGGGGGTAGACGACGCGAGGCCCACGGGTCAGGGTTCCGCAGGAAACCGCGCTCCGGGGCATCGAAACACCTCAACGACTTGCATGTGGCCCTAGCACATGCATGAAAGTGTGGTGCTATGTTGAAACATACAAAACCTAGTCCCTGGGTGCATGAGTCCCTTTTCGCAGGCATGCACTGTAACCTAAAAGCAAGGGTTCTAGGCTCGTCTAAGGGGGAAAGTCCCTGTTACGGCACTAGAGAGTAGGATATTGTCACTCCCCTTGTGACCCAACATGGTTTTACATCATCCTATGACCTAAACAAACACAAAACAAGAGAGGGCTACACCAGGCTACCCCCGTCAGAAGAAAGTCTAGGGGGTAGACGACGCGAGGCCCACGGGTCAGGGTTCCGCAGGAAACCGCGCTCCAGGGCATCGAAACACCTCAAGGACTTACATGTGGCCCTAGCACATGCATGAAAGTGTGGTGCTATGTTGAAACATACAAAACCTAGTCCCCGGGTGCATGTGTCCCCCTTCGCAGGCATGTACTGTAACCTAAAAGCAAGGGTTCCGAGCTCGTCTAAGGGGGAAAGTCCCCGTTACGACACTAGAGAGTAGGATATTGTCACTCCCCTTGTGACCCAACATGGTTTTACATCATCCTATGACCTAAACAAACACAAAACAAGATAGGGCTACATCGGCTACCCCCGTCAGAAGAAAGTCTAGGGGGTAGACGACGCGAGGCCCACGGGTCAGGGTTCCGCAGGAAACCGCGCTCCGGGGCATCGAAACACCTCAAGGACTTGCATGTGGCCCTAGCACATGCATGAAAGTGTGGTGCTATGTTGAAACATAAAAAACCTAGTCCCCGGGTGCATGTGTCCCCCTACGCAGGCATGCACTGTAACCTAAAAGCAACTGTTCCGGGCTCGTCTAAGGGGCAAAGTCCCTGTTATGGCACTAGAGAGTATGATATTGTTGGGTCCGCAGCATAGAAAACAAAAAATTTCCTACGGTGTGAACTACACGCCAAGATCTATCTACTAGGTACAAAGCAACGGGTGGACATACATCCAACGAGAACTTACCCTCGTAGACAACGAGTTTTGTTAACGAGTAGGAACTCGTGGTTGATGTAGTCGTACACTTGCCGATCTCAAGATCGTGATGAAGTCCAGCAGGTCCGGCTCCAGCACCACCAAGTCCAGCACCGCAAAGCAGCGGTGCATCCGTGATCGCCCACACGTCCGGTACCCCGATAACCTCCGTCCCTCGCTCCAGCAAAGCAGCGGAAGCAGCAACTCCTTTCCAGATAAAGCCACCGGGAACATGTATCTCGCTAATCTGAGACCATGGGGGAATAATACTAGAGGGGGAGAGAGATCCTTCACAAGGAGGTGTGTGTGAGAAGTGAGGAGGGGTTGGCCTTTTATAGGAGGAGGGGGGTGCCCCTCCTTCATGGCCGGCACATGGAGAGGGTGACCCTTCACCTCCTCCATTCATGTGGCGGTAACCCCTCCACATTAAAATGCCCCTTCACATTCTCTTTTAAAGTCTCCACTTTAAATGCATTAAATTTCTCCAAATTTAATGCTATCTCATTTAATAAAACTCTTTTATTATTTTTATTCAGAATTTTTTTAAGTACTTTAATTAACAAACATTCGCATAAAACCCCCTGCAACATTTCAATACTACATGCAGAACCAATTTCAGCATTTTCACCTGAAACAGTTTCGGTGTCTATTGAAATAATTCCAACGCTTTCTTAAATCTTTATCTGAAACATATTTGCTCCAAATGGTGTCGGTATCCCTTAAGTGTGTCACCCTATGGTTCGCGAATAATGCATACATGATTGAGACCCCTCTCCGATCAATAATCAGCAGCGGGACCTAGAGATCCATACTGACTCCTACACATTCAACAATGACTTCTGTGATCGTGAGAACCTTTAACGCTAGTAACTAAATCCATTTATCCCGCGATATATTACATGTCCAAGATTCGATCATCGGTATCTCCATACCTAGTTTGATCTCGTTACCGACATGCACTCTTTTCTCGTTCCCGTGATATAACATTCTAGTGATCACATCACTTGCTTGCAAGCTATTTCAATGTGATATCACCGAGAGGGCCCAGAGTATATCTATCCGTCATCAGGATGGACAAATCCCACTCTTGATCCATGAGCCTCAACATAACACCTTCGTAGCACTGAACCCACCTTTATAGTCACCCTGTTACGGTGTGACGTTTGATGTTATCAAGATACTCTTCCGGTGTTAGCAATTAACATGATCTCATGGTCTAAGGATAAAGATTACTTCGTATGATATTATAGCAATATAAACATAATGACTTTGATCGTAATGCTATACTTCGTATGAATTTTCATCACATCATTCCACCAATGGTGTGACCTTGTTATTAACAACATCCAATGTCCATGATCAGGAAACCTTGATCATCTTGTTAATCAACAAGCTAGTCTATAAGAGAGGCATAACTAGGAACCCTTTTTGTTTATTAAACTCACATGTATTGATGTTTCCGATCAATACAATTCTATCATGTAAAATAAACATTTATCATAAACATGGAATAAGATAATAACCACTTTATTATTGCCTCTCGGGCATATTCCCTTCAGTCTCCCACTTGCACTAGAGTCAATAATCTAGTTTGAAAAACTTTGCGTATTGAACACCTATGGATTTCTGGTGTTGCATATACGCTATTGCTAGTGGTTAACATAATCTCTGGATCTGACAGTTTCAGGTCCGTGTGTATTTGCATGTCTCTGCGTCTCTACGCATCACTCATTCTCAAATGAGATGGCATTGTATAGATTTGGTCCTTTGGTGAGACCTTTAGTTCGTTCGGCTCAAAATATGTTGATATTATTGTCACACAATATATCTTCATAGTATTAGCCCACTTTGAACCACACCTAGTTTGATAACAAACTACTTAACACAAATGCCCTCCTTTGCTGCTACTATAGCAGTCATATACTTAGCCTTTTGTTGTAGTATCCGTCACAATGTATCAACTTTGGAACTCATCCAAATCTATCATGGAACATCCTTTCCATTACATTGTGCCACCCATAGTCTAAATTGAGATAAATTTAATTTGTATCTTGTGACAAAACTAGTATCAATGTAACACTTTACAATGAACTACCTTTAACTATTTGTCACTTATACATTATATATTCTTAGTTCTTCCAAAGCTCATAAGAATATCTTTACTATTGTCCAATGATCATCTTATGAATCATTCTGGTATATGCTCATAACATTTAGAGCATAGGACATTCTGGATATATACATATCATGGTATAATCGATCAAAATCTTCATGTGATTTTACTCACCAAGTGTTGAAACACTTGAATTTTGATACAATCCTTTCCATGCAGCAAGAACCTTTCTTGTTGTTTCCATATTGAACCCTTTCAATATCTCATATATGTATGTCTGGCACAACCAAATTAGCGCCTTAATCTATACATATAGATATTGATGCCTAATATTCCGGGTTTGCCCAAGTCTTTCATCGAAATCTTATTTTAATGAAATTCTTAACTTGTGTCAATACAAGATACATCATTTCCAATCAACAATATGTCCTCTACATAATGTATTAGAAATATGTCTCAGTGCTCCCACTTAATTTCTTGCAAATGCAAGCATCTTCATCATCTCCGATGAATTTAAACTCTTTTAACAGTTTCATCATGGTGAAGATTCCAACTCCGCTATGCTTACTTCAACTATTGAAGTTTACATGCCCTTTTAGCACCCTTTGAATTAACAAAACCCTTCGGACCATGTCATGTACATGTCCTAGGTTACCGTTCTATTAGAAGAATCTTGTTTTGTTTATTCAACTACCATATACCAAATTATATGTAGTGGTTGCTACATTAATCCGTCAAGACTATATATCGCTATGAAAGATCAAATCTTGTCATAGTCAACTCCTTGAACATTGTCGTAAACTTCTTTCTGACATGTCGACTATTTCATAGATGTTAAACATCCATGACTTATTTCTTTATAGATCCAAACACGACCGATAGGCTTCACGCCTTTCCGGAGGGTCTTCCAAGTTCAGAAACTTGTTTTCTCGTGTATGGATACTATCACGGATTCTATGACTTCTAGTCATTTTATGGAGTCAGGGCCCATCATCGCTTCTTTGCATGTAGTCGATTCATCATTGTCAAAACAATAACGACTTGCTTATCAAATCTTACTATTTGATTCTTACCGACCCATACGGTTCTATAGGAACTCTAATCTCCGAGATCACACCTTTTGTAATCACGAGAGCCATGAGCATTGTGGCCGCCACCGGGACACTTTTCGGCGCTGCGCTACTTAGCACATATAGCTAAGGTTCAACAACCTTATCAAAGTTCTATTGTCCTCCCACTTAACTTTTCACGAAAAATTCCTTCTCAAGAAACTTGACATTCCAAGTAACAAACTCTTTTGTCCTCGGTGTTATGGAGAAATTCCCAACAAATTCTTTGGGATAACCTACAAAGACGTGCTTATCTAACTTTGGTTGTAAACATTTTACTTATGCATAGCATACCAAAATTTAAGAAAAGACAATTCGGGTTTTATCCCAAACCATAACTCATATGGTGTCATTTCAATGGATCACGGTGGTGCTCTTTTCAGTGTAAAAGCAGTAGTCTCTAAAGCTTCAATCCTTAAAACATAATGGCAGTTTTATAAATGACACCCTTGATCTTACCATGTCAAACATGGTTTGATTTTATCTCTCGACTATGCCATACTCCTATGGTTTATCGGGAAACACAAATCATGGAACATTTCCTCAAGTCTTAGGTGTTTTTGTCAAACATGTAAGTCAAATATCTTCCTTTATGATCGAATCATAAACTCTGTATTTTCTTGTTACAATGATTTTCCACTTCATCTTGAAAGTCTTTGAACAATTTTCAAAATTTTCATACTTCTTCCTTGTTAAGTAAATATACAGATATATTCACTCAAATTTTCGGAGAAAGCATATGAAGCAAAAAGATCCATCACATATGGCTACACATAATGGACTATGCACATCACCATGCATAATTTCCAATAAGCTAGTCATTTGTTCCTCTCTGGCCTATGGACGGAGTTTCAATTATCTCGAGGAAAGTCTCACATGCGTCAAATGATCAAAATCAAAGACTCCAAAAATCCATCAACATGGAGTTTCTTCATGTTTTCTTTCAAATATAATTCAACAATGACTTCTGTGATCATGAGAACCTTTAACGCTAGTAACTAAATCCCTTTGTCCCGCGATATATTACATGTCCAAGATTCGATCATCGGTATCTCCATACCTAGTTTGATCTCGTTACCGACATGCACTCTTTTCTCGTTCCCGTGATATAACATTCTAGTGATCACATCACTTGCTTGCAAGCTATTTCAATGTGATATCACCGAGAGGGCCCAGAGTATATCTATCCGTCATCGGGATGGACAAATCCCACTCTTGATCCATGAGCCTCAACAAAACACCTTCGTAGCACTGAACCCACCTTTATAGTCACCCTGTTACGGTGTGACGTTTGATGTTATCAAGATACTCTTCCGGTGTTAGCAATTAACATGATCTCATGGTCTAAGGATAAAGATTACTTTGTATGATATTATAGCAATATAAACATAATGACTTTGATCGTAATGTTATACTTCGGATGAATGTTCATCACATCATTCCACCAATGGTGTGACCTTGTTATTAACAACATCCAATGTCCATGATTAGGAAACCTTGATCATCTTGTTAATCAACAAGCTAGTCTATAAGAGAGGCATAACTAGGAACCCTTTTTGTTTATTAAACACACATGTATTGATGTTTCCGATCAATACAATTCTAGCATGTAAAATAAACATTTATCATAAACATGGAATAAGATAATAACCACTTTATTATTGCCTCTCGGGCATATTCCCTTCAGATATTGTCACTCCCCTTGTGACCCAACATGGTTTTACATCATCCTATGACCTAAACAAACACAAAACAAGAGAGGGATACACCGGGCTACCCCCGTCAGAAGAAAGTCTAGGGGGTACACGACGCGAGGCCCACGGGTCAGGGTTCCGCAGGAAACCGCGCTCCGGGGCATCGAAACACCTCAAGGACTTGCATGTGGCCCTAGAACATGTATGAAAGTGTGGTGCTATGTTGAAACATACAAAACCTAGTCCCCGGGTGCATGTGTCCCCCTTCGCAGGCATGCACTGTAACCTAAAAGCAAGGGTTCCGGGCTCGTCTAAGGGGGGAAGTCCCTGTTACGGCACTAGAGAGTAGGATATTGTCACTCCCCTTGTGACCCAACATGGTTTTACATCATCCTATGACCTAAACAAACACAAAACAAGAGAGGGCTACACTGGGCTACCCCCGTCAGAAGAAAGTCTAGGGGTAGACAACGCAGGGCCCACGGGTCAGGGTTCCGTAGGAAACCGTGCTCCGGGGCATCGAAACGCCTCAAGGACTTGCATGTGGCCCTAGCACATGCATGAAAGTGTGGTGCTATGTTGAAACATACAAAACCTAGTCCCCGGGTGCATGTGTCCCCCTTCGCAGGCATGCACTGTAACCTAAAAGCAAGGGTTCCGGGCTCGTCTAAGGGGGAAAGTCCCTGTTACGGCACTAGAGAGTAGGATATTGTCACTCCCCTTCTGACCCAACATGGTTTTACATCATCCTATGACCTAAACAAACACAAAACAAGAGATGGCTACACCGGGCTACCCCCGTCAGAAGAAAGTCTAGGGGGTAGACGACGCGAGGCCCACGAGTCAGGGTTCCGCAGGAAACCGCGCTCCGGGGCATCGAAACACCTAAATGACTTGCATGTGGTCCTAGCACATGCATGAAAGTGTGGTGCTATGTTGAAACATACAAAACCTAGTCCCTGGGTGCATGTGTCCCCCTTCGTAGGCATGCACTGTAACCTAAAAGCAAAGGTTCCGGGCTCGTCTAAGGGGGAAATTCCCGTTACGGCACTAGAGAGTAGGATATTGTCACTCCCCTTGTGACCCAACATGGTTTTACATCATCCTATGACCTAAAAAAACACAAAACAAGAGAGGGCTACACCGGGCTACCCCCGTCAGAAGAAAGTCTAGGGGGTAGACGGCGCGAGGCCCACGAGTCAGGGTTCCGCAGGAAACCGCGCTCCGGGGCATCGAAACACCTCAATGACTTGCATGTGGCCCTAGCACATGCATTAAAGTGTGGTGCTATGTTGAAACATACAAAACCTAGTCCCCGGGTGCATGTGTCCCCCTTCGCAGGCATGCACTGTAACCTAAAAGCAAGGGTTCCGGGCTCGTCTAAGGGGGAAAGTCCCCGTTACGGCACTAGAGAGTAGGATATTGTCACTCCCCTTGTGACCCAACATGGTTTTACATAATCCTATGACCTAAACAAACACAAAACAAGAGAGGGCTACACCGGGCTACCCCCGTTAGAAGAAAGTCTAGGGGGTAGACGACGCGAGGCCCACAGGTCAGGGTTCCGCAGGAAACCGCGCTCCGGGGCATCGAAACACCTCAAGGACTTGCATGTGGCCCTAGCACATGCATGAAAGTGTGGTGCTATGTTGAAACATACAAAACCTAGTCCCCGGGTGCATGTGTCCCCCTTCGCAGGCATGCACTGTAACCTAAAAGCAAGGGTTCCGGGCTCGTCTAAGGGGGAAAGTCCCCGTTATGGCACTAGAGAGTAGGATATAGTCACTCCCCTTGTGACCCAACATGGTTTTACATCACCCTATGACATAAACAAACACAAAACAAGAGAGGGTTACACCGGGTTACCCCCGTCAGAAGAAAGTCTAGGGGGTAGACGACGCGAGGCCCACGGGTCAGGGTTCCGCTGGAAACCGCGCTCCGGGGCATCGAAACACCTCAATGACTTGCATGTGGCCCTAGCACATGCATGAAAGTGTGGTGCTATGTTGAAACATACAAAACCTAGTCCCCGGGTGCATGTGTCCCCCTTCACAGGCATGCACTGTAACCTAAATGCAAGGGTTCCGGGCTCGTCTAAGGGGGAAAGTCCCCGTTACGGCACTAGAGAGTAGGATATTGTCACTCCCCTTGCGAACCAACATGATTTTACATCATCCTATGACCTAAAAAAACACAAAACAAGAGAGGGATACACCGGGCTACCCCCATCAGAAGAAAGTCTAGGGGTAGACGACACGAGGCCCACAGGTCAGGGTTCCGCAGGAAACCATGCTCCGGGGCATCGAAACACCTCAAGGACTTGCATGTGGACCTATCACATGCATGAAAGTGTGGTGCTATGTTGAAACATACAAACCTAGTCCCCGGGTGCATGTGTCCCCCTTCGCAGGCATGCATTGTAACCTAAAAGCAAGGGTTTCAGGCGCGTCTAAGGGGGAAAGTCCCCGTTACGGCACTAGAGAGTAGGATATTGTCACTCCCCTTATGACCCAACATGGTTTTACATAATCCTATGACCTAAACAAACACAAAACAAGAGAGGGATACACCGGGCTACCCCCGTCAGAAGAAAGTCTAGTGGGTAGACGACGCGAGGCCCACGGGTCAGGGTTCCGCAGGAAACCGTGCTCCGGGGCATCGAAACACCTCAAGGACTTGCATGTGGCCTAGCACATGCATGAAAGTGTGGTGCTATGTTGAAACATACAAACCTAGTCCCCGGGTGCATGTGTCCCCCTTCGCAGGCATGCACTGTAACCTAAAAGCAAGGGATCCAGGCTCGTCTAAGGGGGAAAGTCCCCATTGCGACACTAGAGAGTAGGATATTGTCACTCCCCTTGTGACCCAACATGGTTTTACATCATCCTATGACCTAAACAAACACAAAACAAGAGAGGGCTACACCGGGCTACCCCCGTTAGAAGAAAGTCTAGGGGGTAGACGACGCGAGGCCCACGGGTCAGGGTTCCGCAGGAAACCGCGCTCCGGGGCATCGAAACACCTCAAGGACTTGCATGTGGCCCTAGCACATGCATGAAAGTGTGGTGATATGTTGAAACATACAAAACCTAGTCCCGGGGTGCATGTGTCCCCCTTCGCAGGCATGCAGTGTAACCTAAAAGCAAGGGTTCCGGGCTCGTCTAAGGGGGAAAGTCCCTGTTACGGCACTAGAGAGTAGGATATTGTCACTCCCCTTGTGACCCAACATGGTTTTACATCATCCTATGACCTAAATAAACACAAAACAGGAGAGGGCTACAACGGGCTACCCCCGTCAGAAGAAATTCTAGGGGATAGACGACGCGAGGCCCACGGGTCAGGGTTCCGCAGGAAACCGCGCTCCGGGGCATCGAAACACCTCAAGGACTTGCATGTGGCCCTTGCACATGCATGAAAGTGTGGTGCTATGTTGAAACATACAAAACCTAGTCCCCGGGTGCATGTGTCCCCCTTCGCAGGCATGCACTGTAACCTAAAAGCAAGGGTTCCGGGCTCGTCTAAGGGGGGAAGTCCCTGTTATGGCACTAGAGAGTAGGATATTGTCACTCCCCTTGTGACCCAACATGGTTTTACATCATCCTATGACCTAAACAAACACAAAACAAGAGAGGTCTACACCGGGCTACCCCCGTCAGAAGAAAGTCTAGGGGTAGACAACGCAGGGCCCACGGGGCAGGGTTCCGCAGGAAACCGTGCTCCAGGGCATCGAAACGCCTCAATGACTTGCATGTGGCCCTAGCACATGCATGAAAGTGTGGTGCTATGTTGAAACATACAAAACCTAGTCCCCGGGTGCATGTGTCCCCCTTCGCAGGCATGCACTGTAACCTAAAAGCAAGGGTTCCGGGCTCATCTAAGGGGGAAAGTCCCCGTTACGGCACTAGTGAGTAGGATATTGTCACTCCCCTTCTGACCCAACATGGTTTTACATCATCCTATGACCTAAACAAACACAAAACAAGAGAGGGCTACACCGGGCTACCCCCGTCAGAAGAAAGTCTAGGGGGTAAACGACGCGAGGCCCACGGGTCAGGGTTCCGCAGGAAACCGCGCTCCGGGGCATCGAAACACCTCAATGACTTGCATGTGGCCCTAGCACATGCATGAAAGTGTGGTGCTATGTTGAAACATACAAAACCTAGTACCCGGGTGCATGTGTCCCCCTTCGCAGGCATGCACTGTAACCTAAAAGCAAGGGTTTCAGGCTCGTCTAAGGGGGAAAGTCCCCGTTACCGCACTAGAGAGTAGGATATTGTCACTCCCCTTGTGAACCAACATGATTTTACATCATCCTATGACCTAAACAAACACAAAACAAGAGAGGGATACACCGGGCTACCCCCGTCAGAAGAAAGTCTAGGGGGTAGACGCGAGGCCCACGGGTCAGGGTTCCACAGGAAACCGCGCTCTGGGGCATCGAAACACCTCAAGGACTTGCATGTGGCCCTAGCACATGCATGAAAGTGTGGTGATATGTTGAAACATACAAAACCTAGTCCCCGGGTGCATGTGTCCCCCTTCACAGGCATGCACTGTAACCTAAAAGCAAGGGTTCCGGGCTCGTCTAAGGGGGAAATTCCCGTTACGGCACTAGAGAGTAGGATATTGTCACTCCCCTTGTGACCCAACATGGTTTTACATCATCCTATGACCTAAAAAAACACAAAACAAGAGAGGGCTACACCGGGCTACCCCCGTCAGAAGAATGTCTAGGGGGTAGACGGCGCGAGGCCCACGAGTCAGGGTTCCGCAGGAAACCGCGCTCCGGGGCATCGAAACACCTCAATGACTTGCATGTGGCCCTAGCACATGCATTAAAGTGTGGTGCTATGTTGAAACATACAAAACCTAGTCCCCGGGTGCATGTGTCCCCCTTCGCAGGCATGCACTGTAACCTAAAAGCAAGGGTTCCGGGCTCGTCTAAGGGGGAAAGTCCCCGTTACGGCACTAGAGAGTAGGATATTGTCACTCCCCTTGTGACCCAACATGGTTTTACATAATCCTATGACCTAAACAAACACAAAACAAGAGAGGGCTACACCGGGCTACCCCCGTCAGAAGAAAGTCTAGGGGGTAGACGACGCGAGGCCCACAGGTCAGGGTTCCGCAGGAAACCGCGCTCCGGGGCATCGAAACACCTCAAGGACTTGCATGTGGCCCTAGCACATGCATGAAAGTGTGGTGCTATGTTGAAACATACAAAACCTAGTCCCCGGGTGCATGTGTCCCCCTTCGCAGGCATGCACTGTAACCTAAAAGCAAGGGTTCCGGGCTCGTCTAAGGGGGAAAGTCCCCGTTATGGCACTAGAGAGTAGGATATAGTCACTCCCCTTGTGACCCAACATGGTTTTACATCACCCTATGACCTAAACAAACACAAAACAAGAGAGGGTTACACCGGGTTACCCCCGTCAGAAGAAAGTCTAGGGGGTAGACGACGCGAGGCCCACGGGTCAGGGTTCCCCTGGAAACCGCGCTCCGGGGCATCGAAACACCTCAATGACTTGCATGTGGCCCTAGCACATGCATGAAAGTGTGGTGCTATGTTGAAACATACAAAACCTAGTCCCCGGGTGCATGTGTCCCCCTTCGCAGGCATGCACTGTAACCTAAATGCAAGGGTTCCGGGCTCGTCTAAGGGGGAAAGTCCCCGTTACGGCACTAGAGAGTAGGATATTGTCACTCCCCTTGTGAACCAACATGATTTTACATCATCCTATGACCTAAAAAAACACAAAACAAGAGAGGGATACACCGGGCTACCCCCATCAGAAGAAAGTCTAGGGGTAGACGACACGAGGCCCACAGGTCAGGGTTCCGCAGGAAACCATGCTCCGGGGCATCGAAACACCTCAAGGACTTGCATGTGGACCTAGCACATGCATGAAAGTGTGGTGCTATGTTGAAACATACAAACCTAGTCCCCGGGTGCATGTGTCCCCCTTCGCAGGCATGCATTGTAACCTAAAAGCAAGGGTTTCAGGCGCGTCTAAGGGGGAAAGTCCCCGTTACGGCACTAGAGAGTAGGATATTGTCACTCCCCTTATGACCCAACATGGTTTTACATAATCCTATGACCTAAACAAACACAAAACAAGAGAGGGATACACCGGGCTACCCCCGTCAGAAGAAAGTCTAGTGGGTAGACGACGCGAGGCCCACGGGTCAGGGTTCCGCAGGAAACCGTGCTCCGGGGCATCGAAACACCTCAAGGACTTGCATGTGGCCTAGCACATGCATGAAAGTGTGGTGCTATGTTGAAACATACAAACCTAGTCCCCGGGTGCATGTGTCCCCCTTCGCAGGCATGCACTGTAACCTAAAAGCAAGGGATCCAGGCTCGTCTAAGGGGGAAAGTCCCCATTGCGACACTAGAGAGTAGGATATTGTCACTCCCCTTGTGACCCAACATGGTTTTACATCATCCTATGACCTAAACAAACACAAAACAAGAGAGGGCTACACCGGGCTACCCCCGTTAGAAGAAAGTCTAGGGGGTAGACGACGCGAGGCCCACGGGTCAGGGTTCCGCAGGAAACCGCGCTACGGGGCATCGAAACACCTCAAGGACTTGCATGTGGCCCTAGCACATGCATGAAAGTGTGGTGATATGTTGAAACATACAAAACCTAGTCCCGGGGTGCATGTGTCCCCCTTCGCAGGCATGCAGTGTAACCTAAAAGCAAGGGTTCCGGGCTCGTCTAAGGGGGAAAGTCCCTGTTACGGCACTAGAGAGTAGGATATTGTCACTCCCCTTGTGACCCAACATGGTTTTACATCATCCTATGACCTAAATAAACACAAAACAGGAGAGGGCTACAACGGGCTACCCCCGTCAGAAGAAATTCTTGGGGATAGACGACGCGAGGCCCACGGGTCAGGGTTCCGCAGGAAACCGCGCTCCGGGGCATCGAAACACCTCAAGGACTTGCATGTGGCCCTTGCACATGCATGAAAGTGTGGTGCTATGTTGAAACATACAAAACCTAGTCCCCGGGTGCATGTGTCCCCCTTCGCAGGCATGCACTGTAACCTAAAAGCAAGGGTTCCGGGCTCGTCTAAGGGGGGAAGTCCCTGTTATGGCACTAGAGAGTAGGATATTGTCACTCCCCTTGTGACCCAACATGGTTTTACATCATCCTATGACCTAAACAAACACAAAACAAGAGAGGTCTACACCGGGCTACCCCCGTCAGAAGAAAGTCTAGGGGTAGACAACGCAGGGCCCACGGGGCAGGGTTCCGCAGGAAACCGTGGTCCAGGGCATCGAAACGCCTCAATGACTTGCATGTGGCCCTAGCACATGCATGAAAGTGTGGTGCTATGTTGAAACATACAAAACCTAGTCCCCGGGTGCATGTGTCCCCCTTCGCAGGCATGCACTGTAACCTAAAAGCAAGGGTTCCGGGCTCATCTAAGGGGGAAAGTCCCCGTTACGGCACTAGTGAGTAGGATATTGTCACTCCCCTTCTGACCCAACATGGTTTTACATCATCCTATGACCTAAAAAAACACAAAACAAGAGAGGGCTACACCGGGCTACCCCCGTCAGAAGAAAGTCTAGGGGGTAAACGACGCGAGGCCCACGGGTCAGGGTTCCGCAGGAAACCGCGCTCCGGGGCATCGAAACACCTCAATGACTTGCATGTGGCCCTAGCACATGCATGAAAGTGTGGTGCTATGTTGAAACATACAAAACCTAGTCCCCGGGTGCATGTGTCCCCCTTCGCAGGCATGCACTGTAACCTAAAAGCAAGGGTTTCAGGCTCGTCTAAGGGGGAAAGTCCCCGTTACAGCACTAGAGAGTAGGATATTGTCACTCCCCTTGTGAACCAACATGATTTTACATCATCCTATGACCTAAACAAACACAAAACAAGAGAGGGATACACCGGGCTACCCCCATCAGAAGAAAGTCTAGGGGGTAGACGACGCGAGGCCCACAGGTCAGGGTTCCGCAGGAAACCATGCTCCGGGGCATCGAAACACCTCAAGGACTTGCATGTGGCCCTAGCACATGCATGAAAGTGTGGTGCTCTGTTGAAACATACAAACCTAGTCCCCGGCATGTGTCCCCCTTCGCAGGCATGCACTGTAACCTAAAAGCAAGGGTTTCAGGCGCGTCTAAGGGGGAAAGTCCCCGTTACGGCACTAGAGAGTAGGATATTGTCACTCCCCTTATGACCCAACATGGTTTTACATAATCCTATGACCTGAACAAACACAAAACAAGAGAGGGATACACCGGGCTACCCCCGTCAGAAGAAAGTCTAGTGGGTAGACGACGCGAGGCCCACGGGTCAGGGTTCCGCAGGAAACCGTGCTCCGGGGCATCGAAACACCTCAAGGACTTGCATGTGGCCCTAGCACATGCATGAAATTGTGGTGCTATATTGAAACATACAAACCTAGTCCCCGGGTGCATGTGTCCCCCTTCGCAGGCATGCACTGTAACCTAAAAGCAAGGGATCTAGGCTCGTCTAAGGGGGAAAGTCCCCATTGCGACACTAGAGAGTAGGATATTGTCACTCCCCTTGTGACCCAACATGGTTTTACATCATCCTATGACCTAAACAAACACAAAACAAGAGAGGGCTACACCGGGCTACCCCCGTTAGAAGAAAGTCTAGGAGGTAGACGACGCGAGGCCCACGGGTCAGGGTTCCGCAGGAAACCGCGCTCCGGGGCATCGAAACACCTCAAGGACTTGCATGTGGCCCTAGCACATGCATGAAAGTGTGGTGCTATGTTGAAACATACAAAACCTAGTCCCCGGGTGCATGTGTCCCCCTTCGCAGGCATGCACTTTAACCTAAAAGCAAGGGTTTCAGGCTCGTCTAAGGGGGAAAGTCCCTGTTACGACACTAGAGAGTAGATTGTCACTCCCCTTGTGACCCAACATGGTTTTACATCATCCTATGACCTAAACAAACACAAAACAGAAGAGGGCTACAACGGGCTACCCCCGTCAGAAGAAATTCTAGGGGGTAGACGACGCGAGGCCCACGGGTCAGGGTTCCGCAGGAAACCGCGCTCCGGGGCATCGAAACACCTCAAGGACTTGCATGTGGCCCTTGCACATGCATGAAAGTGTGGTGCTATGTTGAAACATACAAAACCTAGTCCCCGGGTGCATGTGTCCCCCTTCGCAGGCATGCACTTTAACCTAAAACCAAGGGTTCCGGGCTCGTCTAAGGGGGAAAGTCCCCGTTACGGCACTAGAGAGTAGGATTTTTTCACTCCCCTTGTGACCCAACATGGTTTTACATCATCCTATGACCTAAACAAACACAAAACAAGAGGGGGATACACCGGGCTACCCCCGTCAAAAGAAAGTCTAGGGGGTAGACGATGCGAGGCCCACGGGTCAGGGTTCCGCAGGAAACCACGCTCCAGGGCATTGAAACACATCAAGGACTTGCATGTGGCCCTATCACATGCATGAAAGTGTGGTGCTATGTTGAAACATACAAAACCTAGTCCCCGGGTGCATGTGTCCCCCTTCCCAGGCATGCACTGTAACCTAAAAGCAAGGGTTCCGGGCTCGTCTAACAGGGAAAGTCCCCGTTACGGCACTAGAGAGTAGGATATTGTCACTCCCCTTGTGACCCAACATGGTTTTACATAATCCTATGACCTAAACAAACACAAAACAAGAGAGGGCTACACCGGGCTACCCCCGTCAGAAGAAAGTCTAGGGGGTAGACGACGCGAGGCCCACGGGTCAGGGTTTCGCAGGAAACCGCGCTCCGGGGCATCGAAACACCTCAATGACTTGCATGTGGACCTAGCACATGCATGAAAGTGTGGTGCTATGTTGAAACATACAAAACCTAGTCCCCGGGTGCATGTGTCCCCCTTCGCAGGCATGCACTGTAACCTAAAAGCAAGGGTTTCGGGCTCGTCTAAGGGGGAAAGTCCCCGTTACGGCACTAGAGAGTAGGATATTGTCACTCCCCTTGTGACCCAACATGGTTTTACATCATCCTATGACCTAAAAAAACACAAAACAAGAGAGGGCTACACCGGGCTACCCCCGTCAGAAGAAAGTCTAGGGGGTAGACGACGCGAGGCCCACGAGTCAGGGTTCCGCAGGAAACCACGCTCCTGGGCATCGAAACACCTCAATGACTTGCATGTGGCCCTAGCACATGCATGAAAGTGGGGTGCTATGTTGAAACATACAAAACCTAGTCCCCGGGTGCATGTGTCCCCCTTCGGAGGCATGCACTGTAACCTAAAAGCAAGGGTTCCGGGCTCGTCTAAGGGGGAAAGTCCCCGTTACGGCACTAGAGAGTAGGATATTGTCACTCCCCTTTTGACCCAACATGGTTTTACATAATCCTATGACCCAAAAAAACACAAAACAAGAGAGGGCTACACCGGGCTACCCCCGTGAGAAGAAAGTCTAGGGGGTAGACGAAGCGAGGCCCACGGGTCAGGGTTCCGCAGGAAACCGCGGTCCGGGGCATCGAAACACATCAAGGACTTGCATGTGGCCCTATCACATGCATGAAAGTGTGGTGCTATGTTGAAACATACAAAACCTAGTCCCCGGGTGCATGTGTCCCCCTTCCCAGGCATGCACTGTAACCTAAAAGCAAGGGTTCCGGGCTCGTCTAACAGGGAAAGTCCCCGTTACGGCACTAGAGAGTAGGATATTGTCACTCCCCTTGTGACCCAACATGGTTTTACATAATCCTATGACCTAAACAAACACAAAACAAGAGAGGGCTACACCGGGCTACCCCCGTCAGAAGAAAGTCTAGGGGGTAGACGACGCGAGGCCCACGGGTCAGGGTTTCGCAGGAAACCGCGCTCCGGGGCATCGAAACACCTCAATGACTTGCATGTGGACCTAGCACATGCATGAAAGTGTGGTGCTATGTTGAAACATACAAAACCTAGTCCCCGGGTGCATGTGTCCCCCTTCGCAGGCATGCACTGTAACCTAAAAGCAAGGGTTTCGGGCTCGTCTAAGGGGGAAAGTCCCCGTTACGGCACTAGAGAGTAGGATATTGTCACTCCCCTTGTGACCCAACATGGTTTTACATCATCCTATGACCTAAAAAAACACAAAACAAGAGAGGGCTACACCGGGCTACCCCCGTCAGAAGAAAGTCTAGGGGGTAGACGACGCGAGGCCCACGAGTCAGGGTTCCGCAGGAAACCACGCTCCTGGGCATCGAAACACCTCAATGACTTGCATGTGGCCCTAGCACATGCATGAAAGTGGGGTGCTATGTTGAAACATACAAAACCTAGTCCCCGGGTGCATGTGTCCCCCTTCGGAGGCATGCACTGTAACCTAAAAGCAAGGGTTCCGGGCTCGTCTAAGGGGGAAAGTCCCCGTTACGGCACTAGAGAGTAGGATATTGTCACTCCCCTTTTGACCCAACATGGTTTTACATAATCCTATGACCCAAAAAAACACAAAACAAGAGAGGGCTACACCGGGCTACCCCCGTGAGAAGAAAGTCTAGGGGGTAGACGAAGCGAGGCCCACGGGTCAGGGTTCCGCAGGAAACCGCGGTCCGGGGCATCGAAACACCTCAAGGACTTGCATGTGGCCCTAGCACATGCATGAAAGTGTGGTGCTATGTTGAAACATACAAAACCTAGTCCCCGGGTGCATGTGTCCCCCTTCGCAGGCATGCACTGTAACCTAAAAGCAAGGGTTCCGGGCTCGTCTAAGGGGGAAAGTCCCCGTTACGACACTAGAGAGTAGGATATTGTCACTCCCCTTGTGAACCAACATGGTTTTACATCATCCTATGACCTAAACAAACACAAAACAAGAGAGGGCTACACCGGTTTACCCCTGTCAGAAGAAAGTCTAGGGGGTAGACGACACGAGGCCCACGGGTAAGGGTTCCGCAGGAAACCACGCTCCGGGGCATCGAAACACCTCAAGGACTTGCATGTGGCCCTAGCACATGCATGAAAGTGTGGTGCTATGTTGAAACATACAAAACCTAGTCCCCGGGTGCATGTGTCCCCCTTCGCAGGCATGCACTGTAACCTAAAAGCAAGGGTTTCGGGCTCGTCTAAGGGGGAAAGTCCCTGTTACGGCACTAGAGAGTAGATTGTCACTCCCCTTGTGACCCAACATGGTTTTACATCATCCTATGACCTAAACAAACACAAAACAGGAGAGGACTACAACGGGCTACCCCCGTCAGAAGAAATTCTAGGGGGTAGACGACGCGAGGCCCACGGGTCAGGGTTCCGCAGGAAACCGCGCTCCGGGGCATCGAAACACCTCAAGGACTTGCATGTGGCCCTTGCACATGCATGAAAGTGTGGTGCTATGTTGAAACATACAAAACCTAGTCCCCGGGTGCATGTGTCCCCCTTCGCAGGCATGCACTTTAACCTAAAACCAAGGGTTCCGGGCTCGTCTAAGGGGGAAAGTCCCCGTTACGGCACTAGAGAGTAGGATTTTTTCACTCCCCTTGTGACCCAACATGGTTTTACATCATCCTATGACCTAAACAAACACAAAACAAGAGGGGGATACACCGGGCTACCCCCGTCAAAAGAAAGTCTAGGGGGTAGACGATGCGAGGCCCACGGGTCAGGGTTCCGCAGGAAACCACGCTACAGGGCATTGAAACACATCAAGGACTTGCATGTGGCCCTATCACATGCATGAAAGTGTGGTGCTATGTTGAAACATACAAAACCTAGTCCCCGGGTGCATGTGTCCCCCTTCGCAGGCATGCACTGTAACCTAAAAGCAAGGGTTCCGGGCTCGTCTAACGGGGAAAGTCCCCGTTACGGCACTAGAGAGTAGGATATTGTCACTCCCCTTGTGACCCAACATGGTTTTACATAATCCTATGACCTAAACAAACACAAAACAAGAGAGGGCTACACCGGGCTACCCCCGTCAGAAGAAAGTCTAGGGGGTAGACGACGCGAGGCCCACGGGTCAGGGTTTCGCAGGAAACCGCGCTCTGGGGCATCGAAACACCTCAATGACTTGCATGTGGACCTAGCACATGCATGAAAGTGTGGTGCTATGTTGAAACATACAAAACCTAGTCCCCGGGTGCATGTGTCCCCCTTCGCAGGCATGCACTGTAACCTAAAAGCAAGGGTTTCGGGCTCGTCTAAGGGGGAAAGTCCCCGTTACGGCACTAGAGAGTAGGATATTGTCACTCCCCTTGTGACCCAACATGGTTTTACATCATCCTATGACCTAAAAAAAACACAAAACAAGAGAGGGCTACACCGGGCTACCCCCGTCAGAAGAAAGTCTAGGGGGTAGACGACGCGAGGCCCACGAGTCAGGGTTCCGCAGGAAACCACGCTCCTGGGCATCGAAACACCTCAATGACTTGCATGTGGCCCTAGCACATGCATGAAAGTGGGGTGCTATGTTGAAACATACAAAACCTAGTCCCCGGGTGCATGTGTCCCCCTTCGGAGGCATGCACTGTAACCTAAAAGCAAGGGTTCCGGGCTCGTCTAAGGGGGAAAGTCCCCGTTACGGCACTAGAGAGTAGGATATTGTCACTCCCCTTTTGACCCAACATGGTTTTACATAATCCTATGACCCAAAAAAACACAAAACAAGAGAGGGCTACACCGGGCTACCCCCGTCAGAAGAAAGTCTAGGGGGTAGACGACGCGAGGCCCACGGGTCAGGGTTCCGCAGGAAACCGCGCTCCGGGGCATCGAAACACCTCAAGGACTTGCATGTGGCCCTAGCACATGCATGAAAGTGTGGTGCTATGTTGAAACATACAAAACCTAGTCCCCGGGTGCATGTGTCCCCCTTCGCAGGCATGCACTGTAACCTAAAAGCAAGGGTTCCGGGCTCGTCTAAGGGGGAAAGTCCCCGTTACGGCACTAGAGAGTAGGATATTGTCACTCCCCTTGTGACCCAACATGGTTTTACATAATCCTATGACCTAAACAAACACAAAACAAGAGAGGGCTACACCGGTTTACCCCTGTCAGAAGAAAGTCTAGGGGGTAGACGACACGAGGCCCACGGGTAAGGGTTCCGCAGGAAACCACGCTCCGGGGCATCGAAACACCTCAAGGACTTGCATGTGGCCCTAGCACATGCATGAAAGTGTGGTGCTATGTTGAAACATACAAAACCTAGTCCCCGGGTGCATGTGTCCCTCTTCGCAGGCATGCACTGTAACCTAAAAGCAAGGGTTTCGGGCTCGTCTAAGGGGGAAAGTCCCTGTTACGGCACTAGAGAGTAGATTGTCACTCCCCTTGTGACCCAACATGGTTTTACATCATCCTATGACCTAAACAAACACAAAACAGGAGAGGACTACAACGGGCTACCCCCGTCAGAAGAAATTCTAGGGGGTAGACGACGCGAGGCCCACGGGTCAGGGTTCCGCAGGAAACCGCGCTCCGGGGCATCGAAACACCTCAAGGACTTGCATGTGGCCCTTGCACATGCATGAAAGTGTGGTGCTATGTTGAAACATACAAAACCTAGTCCCCGGGTGCATGTGTCCCCCTTCGCAGGCATGCACTTTAACCTAAAACCAAGGGTTCCGGGCTCGTCTAAGGGGGAAAGTCCCCGTTACGGCACTAGAGAGTAGGATTTTTTCACTCCCCTTGTGACCCAACATGGTTTTACATCATCCTATGACCTAAACAAACACAAAACAAGAGGGGGATACACCGGGCTACCCCCGTCAAAAGAAAGTCTAGGGGGTAGACGATGCGAGGCCCACGGGTCAGGGTTCCGCAGGAAACCACGCTACAGGGCATTGAAACACATCAAGGACTTGCATGTGGCCCTATCACATGCATGAAAGTGTGGTGCTATGTTGAAACATACAAAACCTAGTCCCCGGGTGCATGTGTCCCCCTTCGCAGGCATGCACTGTAACCTAAAAGCAAGGGTTCCGGGCTCGTCTAACGGGGAAAGTCCCCGTTACGGCACTAGAGAGTAGGATATTGTCACTCCCCTTGTGACCCAACATGGTTTTACATAATCCTATGACCTAAACAAACACAAAACAAGAGAGGGCTACACCGGGCTACCCCCGTCAGAAGAAAGTCTAGGGGGTAGACGACGCGAGGCCCACGGGTCAGGGTTTCGCAGGAAACCGCGCTCTGGGGCATCGAAACACCTCAATGACTTGCATGTGGACCTAGCACATGCATGAAAGTGTGGTGCTATGTTGAAACATACAAAACCTAGTCCCCGGGTGCATGTGTCCCCCTTCGCAGGCATGCACTGTAACCTAAAAGCAAGGGTTTCGGGCTCGTCTAAGGGGGAAAGTCCCCGTTACGGCACTAGAGAGTAGGATATTGTCACTCCCCTTGTGACCCAACATGGTTTTACATCATCCTATGACCTAAAAAAACACAAAACAAGAGAGGGCTACACCGGGCTACCCCCGTCAGAAGAAAGTCTAGGGGGTAGACGACGCGAGGCCCACGAGTCAGGGTTCCGCAGGAAACCACGCTCCTGGGCATCGAAACACCTCAATGACTTGCATGTGGCCCTAGCACATGCATGAAAGTGGGGTGCTATGTTGAAACATACAAAACCTAGTCCCCGGGTGCATGTGTCCCCCTTCGGAGGCATGCACTGTAACCTAAAAGCAAGGGTTCCGGGCTCGTCTAAGGGGGAAAGTCCCCGTTACGGCACTAGAGAGTAGGATATTGTCACTCCCCTTTTGACCCAACATGGTTTTACATAATCCTATGACCCAAAAAAACACAAAACAAGAGAGGGCTACACCGGGCTACCCCCGTCAGAAGAAAGTCTAGGGGGTAGACGACGCGAGGCCCACGGGTCAGGGTTCCGCAGGAAACCGCGCTCCGGGGCATCGAAACACCTCAAGGACTTGCATGTGGCCCTAGCACATGCATGAAAGTGTGGTGCTATGTTGAAACATACAAAACCTAGTCCCCGGGTGCATGTGTCCCCCTTCGCAGGCATGCACTGTAACCTAAAAGCAAGGGTTCCGGGCTCGTCTAAGGGGGAAAGTCCCCGTTACGGCACTAGAGAGTAGGATATTGTCACTCCCCTTGTGAACCAACATGGTTTTACATCATCCTATGACCTAAATAAACACAAAACAAGAAAGGGCTACACCGGGCTACCCCGTCGGAAGAAAGTCTAGGGGGTAGACGACGCGAGGCCCACGGGTCAGGGTTCCGCAGGAAACCGCGCTCCGGGGCATCTAAACACCTCAATGACTTGCATGTGGCCCTAGCACATGCATGAAAGTGTGGTGCTATGTTGAAACATACAAAACCTAGTCCCCGGGTGCATGTGTCCCCCTTCGCAGGCATGCACTGTAACCTAAAAGCAAGGGTTTCGGGCTCGTCTAAGGGGGAAAGTCCCCGTTACGGCACTAGAGAGTAGGATATTGTCACTCCCCTTGTGACGCAACATGGTTTTACATCATCCTATGACCTAAACAAACACAAAACAAGAGAGGGCTACACCGGGCTACCCCCGTCAGAAGAAAGTCTAGGGGGTAGACGACGCGAGGCCCACGAGTCAGGGTTCCGGAGGAAACCGCGCTCCGGGGCATCGAAACACCTCAAGGACTTGCATGTGGCCCTAGCACATGCATGAAAGTGTGGTGCTATGTTGAAACATACAAAACCTAGTCCCAGGGTGCATGTGTCCCCCTTCGCAGGCATGCACTGTAACCTAAAAGCAAGGGTTCCAGGCTCGTCTAAGGGGGAAAGTCCCCGTTACGGCACTAGAGAGTAGGATATTGTCACTCCCCTTGTGAACCAACATGGTTTTACATCATCCTATGACCTAAACAAACACAAAACAAGAGAGGGCTACACTGGTCTACCCCTGTTAGAAGAAAGTCTAGGGGGTAGACGGCACGAGGCCCACGGGTCAGGGTTCCGCAGGAAACCATGCTCCGGGGCATCGAAACACCTCAAGGACTTGCATGTGGCCCTAGCACATGCATGAAAGTGTGGTGCTATGTTGAAACATACAAAACCTAATCCCCGGGTGCATGTGTGCCCCTTCGCAGGAAAGCACTGTAACCTAAAAGCAAGGGTTTCGGGCTCGTCTAAGGGGGAAAGTCCCCGTTACGGCACTAGAGAGTTGGATATTGTCACTCCCCTTATGACCCAACATGGTTTTACATCATCCTATGACCTAAACAAACACAAAACAAGAGAGGGATACACCGGGCTACCCCCGTCAGAAGAAAGTCTAGGGGGTAGACGACGCGAGGCCCACGGGTCAGGGTTCCGCAGGAAACCGTGCTCCGAGGCATCGAAACACCTCAAGGACTTGCATGTGGCCCTAGCACATGCATGAAAGTGTGGTGCTATGTTGAAACATACAAACCTAGTCCCCGGGTGCATGTGTCCCCCTTCGCAGGCATGCACTGTAACCTAAAAGCAAGGGATCCAGGCTCGTCTAAGGGGGAAACTCCCCATTACGACACTAGAGAGTAGGATATTGTCACTCCCCTTGTGACCCAACATGGTTTTACATCATCCTATGACCTAAACAAACACAAAACAAGCAAGGGCTACACCGGGCTACCCCCGTTAGAAGAAAGTCTAGGGGGTAGACGACGCGAGGCCCACGGGTCAGGGTTCCGCAGGAAACCGCGCTTCGTGGCATCGAAACACCTCAAGGACTTGCATGTGGCCCTAGCACATGCATGAAAGTGTGGTGCTATGTTGAAACATACAAAACCTAGTCCCCGGGTGCATGTGTCCCCCTTCGCAGGCATGCACTGTAACCAAAAAGCAAGGGTTTCGGGCTCGTCTAAGGGGGAAAGTCCCTGTTACGGCACTAGAGAGTAGGATATTGTCACTCCCCTTGTGACCCAACATGGTTTTACATCATCCTATGACCTAAACAAACACAAAACGGGAGAGGGATCCACCGGCTACCCCCGTCAGGAGAAATTCTAGGGGGTAGACGACGCGAGGCCCACGGGTCAGGGTTCCGCAGGAAACCGCGCTCCGGGGCATCAAAACACCTCAAGGACTTGCATGTGGCCCTAGCACATGCATGAAAGTGTGGTGCTATGTTGAAACATACAAAACCTAGTCCCCGGGTGCATGTGTCCCCCTTCGCAGGCATGCACTGTAACCTAAAAGCAAGGGTTCCGGGCTCGTCTAAGGGGGAAAGTCCCTGTTACGGCACTAGAGAGTAGGATATTGTCACTCCCCTTGTGACGCAACATGGTTTTACATAATCCTATGACCTAAACAAACACAAAACAAGAGAGGGCTACACCGGGCTACCCCCGTTAGAAGAAAGTCTAGGGGGTAGACGACGCGAGGCCCACGGGTCAGGGTCGCAGGAAACTGCGCTCCGGGGCATCGAAGCACCTCAAGGACTTGCATGTGGCCCTAGCACATGCATGAAAGTGTGGTGCTATGTTGAAACATGCAAAACCTAGTCCCCGGGTGCATGTGTCCCCCTTCGCGGGATATAAGTAACTTAAACAAAGAAATTAATAGAAACGGTAGAAGAAAATGGAGAAAAAACTCACGGCAAAGCCGTGGGTATCTCGTCAGGACGCACGGCAAAGACGTATTTGCCGTGTACCGACTCACGGCAAAGAGCAGAGACAGTACAACAAAAAGACTCCATAGCTAGTCTATACCAACTACCTAAACTTGCAGCACTGGCAGAGCCCATACTTTGCAACCTTGCCAACCAAAGTTTGAATCCCACATAGGCTGGATTGGGCTATTTTTTTAAATTAAATCTATGGTTTGCCGTGTGTCAACTCACGGCAAAGCCGTCTCTGCCGGGTGTGAGCGCATGGCAAAGATCCCTTTTCCTCTTCAATTGTATTTATTCTAAAACTATATTTAGTTAAAAGTATACAACTCATGGCAAAGCGTGAGCGCACGGCACCGTTAGTCCCCTCCGTTGCCCCCTCCGTCAATAGCGGAGCGGTGGACCCTTCTGCAGGGGAATATCCACACGGAGGGGGCCGAATATGCCGTGCTGCCGTGTCAGCAGTCTTTGCCGTGCGTTTTGATTTCCTTTGCCGAGCGTTTTGTCTCTGCCGTGTGTTTCGTATGGTTGTTGCCATGAGGTTTTTCCGTTGCCGTGAGGGGATTTTCTCCGTGCCGTGTGTCGTTTCGTTGCCGTGGGCCCTGCTGGCGGGCTCACGGCAAAGGTTTGTTTGCCGTGTTACGGCTCACGGCAAAGTTGCGACGCACGGCAACGAGCTTTTTTCCCGTAGTGAAACGTACGAATGGGATGTGTTTTCTATTCTGATCTGATTCCATCTACTGACCCCTTCCTTGCGCGCCTCTATTATATCCATCTGCCGCCGCCATGCGCCGGAAGGGTTGGTCTGACCTCCCGCGAGATCGCCGGACGCCTGCACGTCGCCACCGACTTCGTCATCTTCCACGCCGTCTGCCATCCATGGCGCAGCTCCCGCGACCAGCTGTCCGGGACGACGGCGACGACGACCCAGCTCCTCCCCTGGTTCCTTGCCCCGACGGCCTCCCCGCTCAAGGCCAGGTGCATCTTCTCCAAGTCCATCTACCTCATGCTACCGCAGCCGTACCCGCGCGAGAGGCACTGGGTGTACAGCGCCGACGGCGCCATCGTCGGGTACCTGACCGTCAAACGACTCGTCCCGACTCTGCATGACCCTATCACTGAGGCTGTCACCGACCTGCCTCGCTTCCCGTCCTACTTTGACTATCCCTGGGAGGAGAATCCCTGCGCCATCGTCTCCGGCGACGGCACCACCTTCATCTACGGCACCTCCCATGACAGCAAGGGCGGCACGACCAGGTTCCGAGCGGCACTCCTGCGGCCCGGCGACACAGAGTGGACGGTCGTGGACAGGACCTACGAAAGCAACGGCAAGCAGATTGAGTTCTGCGCATGGAGTCTAGCCGGCAGGTTCCTGATCAGCGTGGAATCTAGCCGCTGGCGCATCGTCATGCGGGACGAGGACGACGACGTGCTGGTCCCAAGGCCACGTATAGGACTGAACCAGCCCGGCAGCCGCCAGGAGCGGTCCAACTACATCCTGGAGTCCCACGGCGAGCTGCTGTGGGCGTCGGTCCAGTTGTATTACTCCGATGACCCCGCCGCCCCCTGCACTAAGACCTTCTTGGTGTCGGTGCACGCGCTAGAGGAAGCGACAGTGCCTGAAAAGGTGCGATGGGTGGGCAAAGAAAGCCATTATCTGGCTGATCGGGTGCTGTTCCTGGGGTCGCCAAATAGCTTCGCCGTCGACGCTTCGCTGCTAGGCGGCCAAGGCGGATGCGCCTACTTCGTCTACCAGGACAGTATGGCCGGGACGCCTAGGAGTTTCGGCGTGTTCAGGTACAATTTCCTTGACAGCAAGACCGAGTGCATCGAGCGGCTGCCTGAAGAATGGAAGGACAAGAAGTGCATGTGGTTTATCCCCCAGCCCACCGTTGCTCCACTTCGGGTAATTTACACTCTCCTGAAAACATCTCAAATTCTTTAATTTTCTTTTCGCTAATGAATTTAGTCAAGCTAACAGAACAAGATAACAATTGATTAGCAGAACCAATATAACACACCTCGATTCATCATAAGCATCTCAACTGACCAAGTGCTAACAATGCTACATTGATTGTGCTCGATCAGCAGATAATTAGGAGGAAGCTGCAGGCTCAAAAACTGAAGAAACACCAAAAGGCAGCTCCAATTGCCAGTCCATCAGGCATCTTCCACATCGAGAGACATTACGAGCATCGTTTCAGTGTGTTGGTACATAATATACCTCCCAAAGTGAAGAACCCTCAGCTGCAACTCTTCTTCGGCAAGCACGGCAAAGTGTCCAGCACCGAGATTATCTATAGCAAGGATGCCAACACCTCTGAGGGTATTGTCAAAATGGCGACTATGCATGCCCATGAAGAAGATGCTCTCGCTGCCCTAGAAGGGCTGGATTTTGAAGGATGCAGCCTTGAGGTTATCTTGGCCAGCGACCCGCAGCGACAGAGGTGGCGGTGGCGTAACGCAGCGTAGCTAGATATTGCTTGGTCTTTTTGGCTGTAGCGATGGTGAAAAACAATTATTCCTTATGATTTTTCTAGCCTTGGTATCTAGAACCGACTAATAGTGAGCGATAGACGCGACGCTCCTCGGGTCGCCCCCTCCTAGGCGACCAGGGGGCGAAACCCTAGCCCGCGCCGCCGCCACCCCCTCCCCTCGCCGTCCCCTGAGGCGCCTGCCGGCCTAGCCCGCGACGCTGGTGAGGGGGACGGTGGGGATCTGCTCCCGGAGCTCCTCGCGCGGCGGTTTGGAGGCGGGCCGCCGGGTGGGAAGCTGGGCTCCGCCACTGGAGTCGGCTCGGCGACCTCCCTCCCTCCCCTCCCCTCCTTCTCGGCCTCCCCGGCGATGGGCTGCGGGTGGTGGGTAGGGGTGCTTCCAGCCATATCCCTGGCAGGGGCCTTGGATTCAGGGCGGCGGCCCTTGGTGTGGGCAGCGCCGGTCCGGCACGGGCGGCGTTCGCTGGGTGCTGCAGGCCGTTCCCTCGGCTGTGTGGGCAGCAAGGTGACGGCGGGTGCGGGGCGTTCGGGGGCCTCCTGACCTCCGGCCAGATCTGAAGATGGTGGTACCGGCTCGCGCTGCTCGGCACATCCCCTCGTCCTGGAGTACCTCGGTCTTCTCCGGTGGCTGTTGGGTGGCGCTGGTGATGGGAGTGACCGAGGGAAACCCTTGGCTGCCGGCGGCCACGATGTCGACGGTGCTGCGAGCGTCCTACCCCTTCCTGAAGGCGACTTCGAGGCCTGCTCCCCTCTCCCTCCCCATCTTGCCCTGTCTCGGGTGAAAACCTAAATTCATTGGGCGGTGGCGGCGCTCCGGCGTTGTTCCCTTCTTGAAGGCATCGCTTTGAGACAGTGGGGTGGTGGTCGAGCTTCGCGCTGGCTGTGCTGTTGCTTGTAGCAGTTGCTCGCATGGTGTTGTGGTGTGGTGTGGTCGCGCTCCGGGTCCTTGCAGGTCATGCTTGCCGGCGGCGGCGCCCTCGATCCTGGGCGAGAGGAGAAGGGTCTCCTCTCCGGCAGCCTTCCTCCGACTTGAGCCGATGGGGCTTCACCGTACTCTGTCAATATTTTTCACCGCATCTTTGGTGGCGCTCTTCTCCGGCAGTTTTGCGTCTCGCTCGCTTGGTGGTGCTGTGAGCGGTGGTGGTGTTCGTGGATGGCGGCTTGACGAGGCGGCAATGCTCAAATCCCTCCCTGGCAACATGTCTGATTGTCCGTGTGTGCTCAGGGTGAGCCTTTCCACCTCTCGACGGTACGGCGCCTTTCGATCCAAGGCGAGAAAGCAGGGTGCTTTCTCTAGAGGTGGAACAGATGATCGACATGGTTGGCCCGGTGGTCGACGGCGGCATGGGCTTCCTCTGTGGCGTCCTCTCCAAACTCCTTTTCCTCTCCGGGTTCCTCGCGGGCGTGGCCAGGGCTTCGCTTCAAGCTAGGCTTCATCTTTGTATTTCTCTGCTTGTTTGTCTTTGCCTCGTAAGATGTTCTTCAGCACTTTGTTAACCTTGGGCGTATGGGCTTTGTTAATTCAAAGTCGGGCACTTTGTGCCTTCGATCTAAAAAAAAATCTAGCCTTTCTAAATTTAGCTTGAAATTTCTGTCCGTAGACAAAATGACCAAATGGACGGAAAAGTAAAGGCAATTTGGAGTTTTCCTTTGCATGCATGTTGGCATTTTAAAAACAAGTATTTTCTGAACGTGATCTGCTCCTGCAAATACAGTTTTTGATAGATCACTTCACCTGCAGTTTTAGATGCATTTCAATATAGTCGTCGTTCAAGGTAGTTTCTTTATAATTATTATTCTCGGCGTAGAGAGGATCATCTGCATTACCATCTTCACCATATCCATCAACAACACCTTCTCCATCTCGGAGATGAACATCATCCCCTCACAACTTGTGTAGATGGGAACCCTAGATTGCTTTCTAGTAGTAATATTTTGCATGATAGTGTTCTGCATTGTGCTATTCTCTGCTGGTGAAGTCATATATTCATATTATGGTGTACTTCATATGTGACTGATCGTTACCATGTCTCGCAGTTGCGAGTAGTTATCCATATTTCTAGGGGCATATGATGAATTAGCACTGATATCCACGTAGCATGATCTTAGTATTTGGTCAAGTTTTATACTTTATTGTGGTTCTACTCCCTCTTTCCCGGTTTATAGGATCCAATTTGTTTTGCATCGCGATCAAGGCAACGTTCTATTGGCCTAAAAAATCTCTACCAGACCTCCAATCAGGTGCACTCTTGATTTAATAGGATAATAGACTCCTCATGTAAAAAGGGATAGACCCAACCGGCGACTCGCATGCATAGGCTGCTTTGATTTTTCGCATGCACAAGGTTATTTCTGGTTGGCTTAAAAAAAGAGAAAGCAAGGTGGAGAGTAATTAGAGAGGGTATTACTAATCCTAATTAAATACATGCAAGCCTTAGAGGGGAGATATTGTGGGACAAATGTTTTTCTAGATTAGGCCTAGTAAACCGGGACGGAGGGAGTATGTGGTAATTATGACTATTGATTGTATGTTATTTCACCTACATAAGCTCATAGGGTTGCACCCTAGAGTAAAAAAGAGAGGAGGGATCAATGGAGATGACAAAGTCCTGATCCTTAGATTTGCATTATGGTGTTCTTGATCGGGGATCCTAGAACTTTAGACGATGGTTGGAAATTTGTCCCTCTTAATAACTCTCTTGCTTGCTCATGTATGTGACTTTGGGATTAAGAATTAGAGGTATAATTGTGCATGTAGCGTAGTTGGACCTAGCTTAGCTCCATCCAGTAAAATAAGCTTTGACAAGATATTTATTATGTTTTATGTGAAAATCTATATGCTAATTAAATCTATGCTATCCTCGTGAACGAATAATAAAAAATCTTAGGCTTATGGGTTTCTCTGAAAAAAAGCTATTTATGTTTATCTGCAATTTTCTTCCAAAAACATACACATACAAAAATACAAATAAATGCATCTTTTATTGTTAATCCATTGTCAACCTTATTAATCAATACATTCAACTCTTCCTATGTTCCACACTCAATACGTACCAATGAGTGTTATAACATCAGTAATGCACCGTTCTACAAAAATTCCTACGGACAACCAACTTGTAGCAGAGTAGAACAGTACGGGCTCCACGTTTTAAGGAAGAAAAAAGAAATCAGCCCAAACACCAGCCTCCAAGTCAGTCTGTAAGCCCATTCCCTAGGATGGTTTTCGTAGGTGTAGGATTATTGTTACTCCCTCCGATCAATTATAAGTGTTGATGATTTTATACTAACTTAGTACAAAGTTTGTACTAAGTCTCCGACACTTATTTTAGATTGGAGAGAGTATAACATATACCCTACAATTGTGGGTTTCAATATACCACGAGAAAAAATTAATTCTCTACCGCAAAATATAGTTTACTAGTTATCTAAGGAAATAGATGTGCACTCCCTCCGTTCAGAAATATAAGACGGTTTAACTTTATGAATCAAATGTATCTAGACGTCTTTTAGTGTATAAGTTCGTAGAAGTTCGGAGTAAATCTATACATTAAAAAGCGCTTAGATACGTTTTATTTCACAAAGCTAAAATGTCTTATATTTCTGAACCGAGGGAGTACAATTGTGTGTTGTCCCTTCTAGGCGTGAGTTCACAATTTTCTTGAGAAATAAGGAAGAACCCTAGGAATGGTTTTCCAACCATAGACCACATCTCAGTGACATAACTGCCTCACAACGCCATCAGAAAACAACAAAACACCCCTTTTCTAGTATATAGCAAGTAGAAAATAACGATGGCATGAGTCGTACTGTAATACAGACTCATTTTGTGTTTCTCACTATATACATACTCGTGTTCGTACCATGATAATAAATATGAGGACACTGTTGGTCAAAAAAAATATGAAGACAATTGTTTCTTAGAATGTCTCGAACCTTTACAGTATCCTACCCCTAATAGCATTACCAAGAACATCTCAAAATCAACATGTATCTAGAATCTGATTGCCGGGTTAAAAACAAATAGTACAAGCAAGAGATCTTCTCGAGGAAATTAAACATGCAAAGAAAAGAAGGACGTCAAGGAAGTTAACATTTGCTGCCGAAGAGTCCATGATATTGTTAATCTATATTGTGATGCAAGGACATACGGCGAGGGATATTTTTTCCCGTCATGGATAGCAACATAATCTAAGGATTGAACTTTTATCTTCCTAGACATTTTGTTTAATCAAACAATTGTGTACTTCTTGCCTAGTTCAAATATTTTTGTGTATAATTTTGGATGATTGTCAGTTGTGTGCATCTTGTTATGCAGATCCCGGATGTAATATTACTTTTTTTTAGAAACACGGTACAATCACAGACGCTCACAACACGTACATGCACCCACCCAATAAACGCACACACGCACACCCTACTCTATGAGTACCTCCGAGAGACTGAGCCGGCGGATCGAATCTTGAGATTCACGAAGTCACCACGGACGTCTCGCTGCCGACGGGAACGTCGTCTCCCACTGAAAGAATATTCTGTCTTTTATGCAACACACGGTGGCAAACCTTGGGTTTGAACTCTGGTAGGCTGGGTACAACCACAGATTGGTTTGCTGTAATATTACTATTATAGTAATAAAGCGCTCATTTCCAAAAAACAAAAAAAAAAGTGTTGCGAGGTGGATATTGGTGTTTGGTTTATTTATAATCAAGGTTAACCGATATTAATTGCTCAAATTAACAAAGTGTATGTAAATAGGGATGTAGCTCAAATGTTAGAGCGCTAATTAATGCTTATTAGATGAAGGGGATGATACCTCCCGTCTCCAAATCTTAAATTTTATTTCTCCTGCAGAAAATCAGACCAGCGAGACAGAAAAACTAATTGGGCTTGCATGGATTCCTTAAAAACACTAACGCTACATAGGCTGTTTGGGACTTTAACTGGGCCACGTTGTAAAACAAAGACGAAAGAAGCCGTAGCGTGTCTTTGATTTTTGCATTGTTATTACAGAGCCCATGCTTCACGAAGAAACCTATGGCAACAAGTAACCGAGCGTGTGGTCTTATCATATCAGATCATCTTCATGATTTTTTTTTTTTAAAACACAGAACAATCATAGACGCTCATAACACGTACATGCACCCACCCCTATGAACGCACACACACACGCCCTACCCCTATAAGCATCTCCGAGAGACTGAGCCGGTGGATCGGGTTTTGAGATCGACGAAGTCACCACGGGCACCTCGCTGTCAACGGAAACGTCGCCTCCCACTGAAAGAATATTTTATCTTTATGCAACACACAGTGTCAAACTTGGGGTTTAAACTCTGGTGGGCTGGGATACAACCACCCTCCTAGCCACCCACAGATTGGTTTGCCATCTTCATGAAATTTGTTCCTGTGGAAAAAATGTTCATGAATTTGGTGGATGAGTAGTATATTACTAGTGTCCAAGAGATAAAACTGGCGAAAGGTAAAACTTCAAATACTACTCCCACTGATAAATTTGGTGGAGTAGCATAAATTGGGCTTGGACCCCCCCACTGATTTCACCATCGTTTTTTACAAAGATATTTCCTGAAGCTTAGACTCTGTCTAGTACTAGAACAAAACTTGATACGATATTTATCATGCTTTATTTGGAAATATATGTGCTAAGTACAACCATGCTGCACTTGGAAACACTCTGTTACCTATAAAAAAACTTAGGCTTCTCCTTTTACTGCATAAAGAAGTTGACTTTCTCTAAATAGAGATATTTACATTTATCTGCAATTTACATTTCAGCAGCATACACATACAAAAAATAAATATCTGCATCTTTTCTGTTAATCTTTTTCCTCGTGGGTTCGGCACTGAATACCTATCGAGAAGTGTTATAATTGATCCCGTGCAGTTTACACTCAGTGGGTATCAATATGCCATGAGGACCACTCTTGGTTAGAAAAATGTGATGACCATTGTTTCTTAAAATTTCTCGTTAACATCCTACACTTAGTAGCATTACTAATCATGCCTCGAAATTAACACATATCTAGAATACGATGGCCAAGTGGCAAGTATAGCTGGGCATGGACAGCCTAGCCCACGCGGCCCGACCCGGCCCAACCTGAAAAAGCCTGACGGGACGGGCTTTTCTAGTCCGCGGCCCGGGCCTAGGCAGCAGTTTGAGGCCCGTGCACTATTCAGGCCGGGCTCGGGCTTGGAGAAACGAGGAAATAGGAAAGGCTCGGCCCGACGGACGGTGATTTTTGTGCAGTTCGGGCCGGGCCTAGGCAACGATTTTAGGCCCGACACCGGGCCGGGCTCGGGCCTAGGAAATGTGTGGCGATCCCATAATGACTACTCCAATCTACTCCCTCCTGTCCAAATTTATTGACTCAGTTTTGTTAGATTTGGATGTATCTAGTACTAAAATATGTCTGTATACATTCGAATATAGACAATCTGAGTCAATTAGTTTGGATCGGAGGAAGTATATATATTGTGCCACAAGGTGGAATGTAGTGTTTGGTTAGTTTCTAATCACGGTTAATCAATATTAATTGCTCAAATTAACAGGGCCTACCTAAATGGGGATGTAGCTCAAATGGTAGAGCGCTAATTAATGCGATTTAGAGGAAGGGGGATCGATACCTCCCATCTCCAAAACTGTTTTATCGATCTCTTTTTTTATCTCCCGCAGAAAACGAGACTAGCAAGAAAGAAAATCTGTTTGGGCTGCATGGATTCCCCAAAAAGAAAACACTGACGCTGCATCGGCTGCTGTTTGGGCCTTTAACTGGGCTGGAGTCAAGGTCACTTTTTGTAACACAAAGACCAGAGAAGCCGGCCGAACTCTATCCTTGTGTTGTTGCATTGCTACGGAGCCCATCTTCACAAAGAAACCTGATGGCAACAATTAACTGAGTGTGTGTCATCTTCATGAAATTTGTACCAGTTCCATATTACCAGTGTCCAAGAGATAAAACTTACGGAAGGTAAAATTTCATATCCAAAGGTATAATAGGGGCACCCTCCAGCCCGTTCCATAACGATTAGCCAATTTCAGCCATCAGATCAACCATCAGAAGGGCATCCAAACCGTAGATTACCGGTTGGTCTTATTTTCCCTCGTAGGTTAGTCTGTTGCGCGTACCCTTGGATGCACACAAATGCGCTTGCCTGCACACTTGTTTTGTGTTAATTGTTCTAGGTCCCTCTTGTCAGCGTCATTTTTTTTGCTTTGTGGTGATTTAGTTGGGGGACTGATGGATGCCACAGGGGCAGCAAATCCTCGCGCGGGGAAAAAGTAAACCCTAACCCCCAATCGCTGCGGTCTCCCGCCCTCCTCTTCCCATCCCCATGCCGCCACCCACACGCCTCCGCTGCTGTCGCCTGAAGCGGCGCCAGCCGCTTCACCGCGTGGGTGACGTGAGGGGCAGCGCGTGGTAACCTGCCTGTACCTATCCCATGCCCCGCCGGCTGCCGCCACCACCACTCCCCAATCTCGTTCGTCACCCCCAATCCCCTCCATGGCCTCCTCTCCCAATCCTCTCTCGCTGTCATCATCCATCTCTTCCACCTCTGTCTCCGCCAGTCCCCTCGCCTCCAAGCTCTCCCTTCCCATGCCCCTCCACCACCACCAATCCCCAATCCCGTTCGTCTCCCTCAATCCCCTCCATGGTGTCCTCCCCCAATCCTCTCCCACTGTCATCCTCCTTCTCTCCCACCTCCGTGTCCGCCAGTCCCCTCGCCTCCAAGCTCTCCCTTGACGCGGTAGAGCATGTCCGACCATGGTCTCCTTCCTGAGCAGCTGCAGGCAAGAAAAAGGATGGAGGGAGGGTCCATGAGAGAGCACCACGATGTAGCATGGCCAAGGAAAGAAACACGACCTACAACAACGCATCTGTGACTACACGTCGACTGCTGCGGCCACCGGCGGTAGCAGGGGCAGGGCGGGGCGGCGGCGGGAGGAGCTCCTCTCTATGGTCTGTGCTGCTGTAGTTCACAACAGGAGCAACAACATGAACGGCACGGATCCTAGGTACAAAGATCTTCTTTGCCTCATGAATTTTCTCCTCTCTCTCTTGATTTAATGCCCCAAAATTCTGTATGTTTTTGGCAGATTCTATGTATATATACCTGCATGGTGTTTGAGGAAAATTGATACAGGCAACTTTTGAATGCTTATATATGCTGAAGAGAATTGTGACAGCAAGGAGACCAACGCAGATCCGTATTCATAGTGTGCACTACGTTGAAGAATTTGGCTCTTCTTTTGATGGGGATTTGGCTCCTGGCGGCCACTGGCGTGGAACTAACCTCTCTCAATCGCTCTCCTCCATCGTGTTCCTGCCTCGACGTCAATTACCTTGCTCTGTATTCCTCGATGTCAGACACCCTACTCACCTCCATGGGAATTAATGCCGTATTTCATGTCCACAAAGAAGAATCAAGGACCCCTTTCCGTTGGCTTCTTATGGGGTTTTGCCATGAAGAAAGGTATTTGTGCTGCCTCTATCTAATTTCAGTAATTTTAATCATTATTTTCTAAATTAATAATGTTCATTGGATTGCCTTTTCTAGATGTGATGTAGAAACCCTGGCCTTTAACTTATTTCGTGTGAACAATAAGACTATTTGTTACGGCATAGCTATTCATAGGGATGGATGTGGCATGTCGCATCCCGTGTTTTATCAATCCTATGTCGCAAAGGTACATGCAAGTTTGACCCTCTGTCCTCAAATCTTTCCTTCTTGCTTCTTTAATATTTCTACTTCCATTCAGATTTTAACCATCCGAGAATGCTCTTATTGATATTTTGCCCATTTTACAGAAGGACGTTGAATGTTGTCTCAATGGATGTTCGATCTTTAGTTTACTGAATTTGTTTCAAGGAGGAATTTAAGAAGATCACTGGGAAACTGTGGTAAACTAAACTTAATTTGGTAGTGAAATTCAGTTCTACCTTTCCTACACATTTTCTTCAACTATGGACGACAAGGTTTAGTTACTCTTTCAATTATCCTGAACTCACGCAACAGAGAAAAAGAGATGCAGTTTGTCAGTAATTGGACAATGGGTCTCAGGTTGTGTGGACATGATTTCATATTTGTGGTTATGGAGCTACGGTGTTTTCCCAATTTCAGTCTGGTATGGACTACAAGAAGTGGAATTTTTATAAATATCAGGTGCCATCATCAATTGGAAATATCAGATCAGTATTGGTTCAGCACAGTTTTTTCCTACGCATCAAAGTGCACGTAATTCAATTTTGCCGGCACACTCCCTCACATTTTCCTTTTGTTTCCCATTCTCTCTGTATACATTCACTGTCTTGCAGGAGAACCTGTAGCAACAAACTGAAGGTGCTGGTGTTTCACCAATACTATATTATTTTTTCTTTGAAGCTCACTGGAATCTAATTAATTGTAGAGCACATTTTGGACACAAGTACTTTTACAATGATCCATAGTTGATAGTTCAACCTTTCTGCAATCAACTGTTTTAGCTTTATGGTATGGAAAAACTTATTTATATCTTCAACCAGTGATAAACATTAGGTATACTTCCTGTCCGTACACGCAACACATTAATTTGCAATTGCAGTTCTCTGTTCTTTCAAAACACTTGCAGTACAAAAATAATTATGTCCATGTGTATCTCCATTGTTGTGAACTGAATGGTAAACATATATGTTCCATTTACTTTACTATATGCTATGTGTGTTAAATATTTAACATTTTTGTTAACATAGCTCAACCCTTTCTTCTGATAGCGACCAACACCAGAAGGAGAACAACAAGCAAACCAAGGCGGCAGCGAGACCAGCAGTGACTACGAATCGTTCACATCAACCGCAGCTAGGTGATTACTCAACTCATGTTATCTAATATCTTACACATGTCTCTTATCTACATAATTTTCCGTCTATGTGGTCGATCTGTTAAGTTCAGTAGCTTGGTCGAGCAAGGATACATGACGACATGCCAAGGTCCCAGCGGCTCTTTGGACGGAAGAACCATTTTTCCAACATCCTCCATCAATTGTGCAACTATTGCCTCTAAGAGAAACGCCTGACCTACAACAGCAAGGTGAGCCCTCCACTCTGTAATTTTTTCTTCACATGTTGCAGCAGTAGGAGATGACTGTCCATGATCCTATCCTCAATTTTTATATTGTTGTGTTTGGCTAGCCAAAGATTTTTATACCAGCGGCGACAACGACAAGCGGTCTAAATTGCAGATAATTGTTATATTGCATGATATCCTCTATTATTTCCTATGACTTTTATTAATTTTAGAATACAGTGATTCTAATGATCGCTTTTCCCTGTACTCACTTGGTTTTGGATCGATGTAACACTCTTTTTTGTTATTAGGGAATGGCTGTTTTAAAACGCTTGTATCACATTAAGTGCTATGGAATTTACCATCGGTTTTAATTTTTTTCTTATATCTTCTTTTCTTCTGTGTATATATGCAGTTCTGGGTGTGTATATAGCACATTACAAGCAACATAGTTTTTAATGGTATATATATGCACTTCTTTTCAGGTTCAGTTTAGAGCTACTTTCAAAAAAAAAGGTTCAGTTTAGAGCCACTAATCTATCATAAATCATGATGATAAGTGTAGAAGGCATGCATGTTAATGTTATTTGGAGCATGGCGTCACAGAATGCTGACCTTAACCTTACCGCAAACAGAATTGACACCCATGTGTTCGAACTATAATCCTTCTTTCCATTTGCAATTTGTCTACCTAAATATTCAGATTATAAGGAAGTATATATCTGACCTTTTGTTCTCTGTACTCATGTAGGGGTTTAGCATCTACTACCGGATTGTGATAAACAGAACTGATTTGTAATTATGTAAGTAGATAGAAGAGGATTTTTTATAATATTGAACACCACACCGTGATCTTAATACTCATATATTATTACATCGGTCTTGACTCGGGAAACTACTAGGTTGCAATATTCGACGCTTGTTGGATGCCTATATGTAGTGCAAATATATGGACAAAGAGGATAGTCTAGGCCTTTCACAAGATACAGAACAGTAGACAATAATCTGTCTTTACAAAATTGCGCATATGGGACGATTTATCATCTACTCTGATTTTTATCCTGTTGCAGAAATTCTATGTTAAACTCCTTATGTTATTTAATATTTTCTTATATGCTCCCTCTCTAAATCAGTTTTTGAGAACTATAATCTGACCTGACAGACCCAACCTACTGTGTTATATGATCTTAAAAAGGCCAGATGACTTCAATGCTTTTTCATAGAATGTTACGAGGTGTCTTTTTGAAGTAGAAAACTCGAAGGTAGTACACACTTTCCTATGCTCTTCTAGAAAACAATCTTTTTATACAATATTTTTTGTAAAATGTATCCACAGGTTTTCAGTATATACATTGTCTTCTTTACAGGATAGTAAATTGTGTACTATATAGGCTTTGTACGTATGATAGTCTAGCCTCACTTGTTCGTATTAACCGGATTGATGATGCTTTCTTTTAAAACAGATCAGGAAACTCAATTGTATTTTACCCTTGTGAACCAAGCTGTTAAAGGTTGCAAAAGGACGTGTGGTTGTTCTGGTTTCCAGTAAACCCCATGTATTCAGAAGAGGGTTATAGAATACTTAAAAAAATGATGGAACATCAGACCGTGATTACTGTACTCTGCTCTGCAGTAGCAGGTTTGGGTGCTCTCTTTCACAAAACTTGCATAACATTTGTTTTTTACGTTGTCTAAGCTAAGTTTATCTGACCGGACATGCCTCTAATTATTGTACATGTTTTGTCTTATTTTTCACGATTGCTCTCATGGCTGCTGACCCTTCAGGGTTGGGCATATGCAAATTTAGTGTTCTATGCCTGTGACTATGTAGCAAAGAAAACTTTCGTGCCCCATGATGTTGCTGCCATATATTATTCTTTTTGTACAATCTTTCAGGGCTTCAGATTTGATTACTAATAGTTTTTGTAGATGCTTATTTTCCTTTTGTCAATGTGTTCCTGTTCTTTTTTTGTAAATTAAGAGGACCAGTATGAAAATATAGTCTTTGCAGCATGTCAATTAAATGTTTTTTCCTCAAATATTTTTCTTCTACATCAGGTTCGGACCATCGATTCATCTAATATTCAGCTTTCAATCAGGGGGAGGTGTAATGTTTCAGTTTGGATTAGATCATCTGGCTATCTCTGTCCATGAGGCTTCTGAACAAACTAAATTTAATGTGTTGTCTCTAGGGTAAGGTACTCTTGTGGTTTCTTTGTCTTACCATTTAATGGATTCTTCGCAACATGCTCCGGTTGATCTTTTCTTTCTTTGTTTGGTAAGAGCGCAAGATATCATCACCTTAGTCTAGCAGTTGACCTATTTTCCTTTGCCATTTATTTATCTGGGCATTCCAATTCTAAAAGTTCTCCGCTTCATATTCTGATGATGCTTTTGGTGCCTTCAGATATATTGTGGAGTGATAATCATGTCTTATCCTCCTTTTGATGTGGATACTCTCTTGTTGTGCATTTCAAATCTGAAACTTTAAACTGTACTTCTTTCTCTAGCTAAAAGTTACAGAACTGCCATGTTTGGTCTTGCTAAAACACATCTCTCCTCTCATAAACGCCTATCAATTATTACACTAAATATGACAGATAATGTACTTGATTTTATAGATAGTTAAAGATGATTCTGGGGTACCATGGTTTCTCTTTCAAGGATTTGCTGCAAGAACGAATGTTTTAATTGATTCCTTTCTGCAGCTCGCGTCTTGATTATGTCACCGTGATTTTTTTCTCAGTCTCAACAGCTCAGTCATCTCTTGACAAAGAATGAATAAATGACGCAAGGAAAAGGGAAGCAAGCTCAACAAACAAATCCAGTATATGCAGAGTTAAAGAATGAGATAGGTACAAGTGAAGAAAAAACCTTTTGGTCTCTCTTCCTCACTCTATAGAACGAGTGCACCTGTGGCCATGGAGTATGAAGAGGTCATGGAAGCTCCATTCACCCTGTGGTCACGTTCTCCGAGCAGCCATAGGACGTACAGGGTCGCGGCTACCGGCTCGAAGGATGGAGGGGTAGCGCACCCATCTCGGGTTCCAGAGCTTCACTGCTGTGGGCGGGTGCGCGCCCCCTTCATTCCAGCAGCAGTCGCAATGGCTGCAGGGCGGCCAAGGGCTCATGGGCTGGAATGTGTTTGCACATGTCAGTGCGTGGGGAATCGCCGGTGTAAGTCAGGAGAACCATTGTATACTCCGGCGGTCATAATTGAGGAGGATAAATAGTGGCAGTAGCTTCACGTGAAAGAGTGCAGAAGAGAATCAGATTGTATCTGCCAGAGCGCCGTGGATGCTTGTGACTCTTGTCGCATGCGTGTGTTGTCTGCTTCCCGCATGTGCGTGTGAGAAATGGAAAGGATAATGCACTGACTATTTAATATATGTTGTTATTGTTTCTTTACTTAATACTGAAGTAAGTATAATAATTGAAAATTCTAAATCAAACAAATGGTTAAACCAGAGCCTACAAATTAAGTAGATCTACTACTAATAATTCTATTTCATAATTATTTGCAACATTTAGAACATATGATCAAATTTGAGCAACGAGGTTGTATGACACAACAACTCCCTTACGTTATAATTGAAGAACGTTCACGCTATGGTCATCACTTCCAAAATTTCTAAGCGAGCTTTGTGGTAGATATGATATTGCTTTATCTTCATGTAACTCGTGGTATATTTTCTGAGTGATCGTTTACCTTATGTGATATACTTGATGATGCTGATATTTTTGGAGGTTGAAACATTTTCATATGGTTGTACCCTATAACAGTTGATTATAAGATTGCTTGGTGAGCAGTTGCCTCTGCCTTATGTGGGTCTATCGTAGAGCTTCTCGGTCTATGACCATGAAGCGATGGAGATCTCTTTCACGTGGCGCTAAATGGCCATATTGGTCTCCTCGTGTGTCACTGCCCTAACGAGTCAATGGCGGTGCCATGATTTGCGTTCATCGGTGATGGTTGTCATCCCTCCTCTTCTTCCTCCTCATCCGCCAAGTGGTCCATGTCCGGGTCATCTTTCTGGATCTCCTCTTCCTCTCCGCCCGAAGGAGGGTTTGGAACCGGCGGTGTGGCAGGTGCATTTTACCCGAGCATAGCCCATGTGGTCGCAAACTTGTGAATCATTGTAGTAGGAAGAGATATCAATTGTGATGTATGAGAAAGACGCAATGAACCATTGTACTAAGAATCTTCAAACTTTCCCAGTAAAGATTAGACAATGTAGTGTTCTAATCAAACTGTGGTGAAAAGTAGAAGCTCTTAAATGGAATTTGTTTGCGAGTAAAATGGATGAAGATTTATGTATATTCTTTCAAGGTGAATTTATATATGGTGTTATTTTAGTTTTTAAGGACTAAAAATTCGTTTAAATAAAAAACCGCAATGTTAGCCTTAACCATTTCGGGGGTTAGGTCATCAGCAAATTCAGATCTCCTAAATATATAACTCCTACTATCAACATATCTTTTTAAATTTGTTCATATTCTTATTAAAGTATAATCTCATTTGAAATCGTCTATCAAATTTGAGACTCGACGTTGTGGCCATCCAAACATATTATTATTTTTCGCTTACCTATAATCACTAACTTGGCTCAAATTCAACAAGATCGTGCGCCTTGGCGCACAAATCTAACGGTTTCTTTTGTCACAACTTAGTGTTTAGGTTTTACAGATCTCATACAATATTTCTCCTTACAGTTTTTTCCATGCTCGATATTTATCATCGCAACACACAATATAAATTAACACGAAAATTACGGGGTCGTGCGCCAAGGCGCACCCCTAAATCTAGTACTGCATAAATGGGTCTTGGACCCCAACTGATTTGACCATCCTTTTTTACAAGCTATTTCCTGAAGCGCAGCATATACATTAGGGATATTATAACTGAACCAAATTGGAGCTCTCTCACAACTTGGACAGTTTTGGCCGTTGGATCGTCCTTGCTGACAAATATTTGCCGTTGGATCTCTATCAACCCCGCTGTGGGCCGAAAGTCCCTAGTAGCAGCTACTCTCGAGGTAAAATCGGCCACCTCTGGTGAATCGGGCCGCGAAAATCTGCTAAGGCCCATCTAGGTGTTGCTTCGTGGGTATCCAGCCCCGTTACCATGCTACGAACGGTCGTCGGCGAATTCATTCGGTCACTATCTCCTCTCTCTCACGATCTAGCCGCCGCCCACCCGCACCATGGCGTCCGTAGAGGTCTCCGCCACACGATGTCTCCCTTGAGTGTTGTCGCCCGGCCATCCTCTTCTCCGCTCGCCGCCGTGATGCCGCTCGCCGGGACACAGTCCCCCCTCCGATGCTGCTGCCTCAGTGATGCCACCGGGGAGGCCACGGCTTCCCCACGTGAAGCTCCCGAGATGCCGCCACACCATCACCTCCACCACTAGGAGATCCCAATCGAATTAGAGGAAAGCTAAAAACTGAATTGGTTTGCCCTCTTCCAACTTGGGCATATTCTGCACCATGTACCAATCTTCTGTTTCAGTACCCTATATGCAGTGTGTTGATATTGTGTCTTGCTGATTTGGGGATTATTTCTAGGGTTCACTCCTAATGCTGAACTGGGAAATGAAGTAACTGCTCCATGTCATTGTTCCATCGGAAGCCGATAAATCCATCTAATGATTTTGTCATCATGCTCCATATTGCTCGTTGGGGGTCAGATTTACTAAATTAGTCTCCCTTTCTCTATGTTTTATTTAACTTCTAATGGATGTGTCAAAATGTGGGAGTAATTTGCCGTCCTGTAACTATGAATTCAAAAGGATATAGATTTGTCAAGTTATCTTGAGAACATGAAGCAGCTGTGGGCCTACAAGTCTACAATATTGAAGAAGATGGCGATGAGATAAAATATGATTCATCAGTTCACCGTATCATAAGTTTCTTACTCGCAAACTAGAGACAATTGAGTTAATAAAGTGACATGTATAAGGTAAAAAATTTGCCCATCTCAAACTGCAGGATATATGATTTCAGATTTTGTTACTTTTCTTTTCCTCTTAAAGCTTATGCACGTATGGTTCTTCTGACTAAAATGGAGTAAATTCGTGTGTATATTTCATGTTTGTTGTAGCTATGTAAGCTCCTGCGGAATGGGAATTGACAAGCTTAGTTATTTAAATATGTTTTCTTTGCTTGGTTGCAGGCCTGCCTTTGTACGGATATGCGCGGACGCCGAGGTCTGCTACGAGTGATTCACCAAATTCTCGAGGTAGCAGTTATTGTAACCTGATTGGTGTACCTTTATTTCTTCCATGTAGTTTGTTCTTGGTCTACTGCATGTTAGTGTAGCATATATTGTGCAGTTATGTTAGGTGCTCTCGCTTATTTGTCCAGTCTACAAGGACTCGAATGGAGTACCTACAACATATGCAGACTATAAATTTGACTAGATCTAGATGTAATTTTGCTTAATTGTGGACAATTAAATAATAGTATTACAGTATGCAAGTTTTAAAAATATAGTATTAACATGCAATATTTATTAGGTCTTATTTGTTCTAATTAAGGTATTGAGCAGAGAATTTCATCTCATCTGTATGCCACTTTCAACAGATAGAGTACTATTTTTTCATTTAGTAGATGCAATAATTTGGGAAATGGATTAGACTTGTTAAGGCTCATCATGCATCAAGTACATTTATGTTCCAGTACTAATGTTCATCTTTCATGTCTTTCTCAGGGTGGAAATATTCATCAGCAACTCAGTCCACAACCCTTGACGAACCCCTTTTTTTGGTCATTCATTTTTTGTGAAATTTCACCGATCTATTAATAATCATCAACAGCAGTACAAAGAATTCTAAAAGTAATAAAAATTACAAATAGGTCCTTGGACCACATAGCGACGACTACAAACACTGGCACGAGCCGAAGGCGCGCCGCCGTCCTCGCCCCTCCATCACCGGAGCCGGGCAAAGCTTGTCGTAGTAGAGTTTGTTATAGCAGACGGACGTGAAGTCGTCGTGCTAAGGCCCCAAAGGACCATCGCACTAGAGCAGCAACCATCGCCGAAGATGAACAACGTAGATCGGAAGAGATTGACCTCAAAACACACATACGAAAAACGACCGGATCCCAAGGAACCTGGCGGACACATGACTTCACGCGTCCTCCGCTGATGCTAGACGCACCACCAGAGCGAGGATAGGGCGGGAAGAACCTTATTCTGACCTTAGGACGTAGCCGTCGCCTCAACATCCTGAAGAAGACACTAGAATAGTCTAAAGAAAACACTGAAACCTTCCGTCGGCGAAAGACCGTGGTCCGCCATGCCTCAAAGGCTCTAAGGCAGCCGAAGATGGGACGGATCGGTGGTGTTGCCGGTGGAGGGAAGGCAAACCCTAGATGGGTTTTCCGCCGCCGCCGTCTCCTAGAGAGCTCTCGTACGTATCGGTTCGTACGTGATCGGTTGTTGTGGCAGAAAAGAAACAACATCTTCTTCATTTTGTTCTGCTGCCCAAGTTGTTTCCTTCACTCTTCGATTTTTTCACTTTGGCAGTGGCGTTGCATGTAGTCCGTGTTTCTTTCGAAGGCTTAGCCCATTTGCATCCTTGTAGTTATCTTATGGCAATATAGAGCCTGCTTCCTACCATAGAAACTACTAGCTAGCAAATTCTGGCAACCGCGAGGAAGAAAAACTACTAGCTATCGCATGACGAAGTTTTCATCTACCACACAAGATATAATTTTGTAGTTGAGATCGTTTAACTTGATTTTCCTTATATTGTACTCCTAATATCTCCAATATTATGTAATATGGATGGCCACTAAAACATATATTCTTATAAAATGCATGCAATACATGTGTACTAATTTTTTTTTACGAATATTGTCCAATATATATGATAGATTATGTGAATTTCCCTTTGTGCATTTAGCAAAGCTCCTATCAATCTATTGAAAAAATAGATGGGCGCGGCAACGCACGCCACCATGATCTAGTATACCATGGAAGGAAGGAAGCACTCAATGCACCCAACTCTTCAGTGCAAAATGGGGAGTTCTGCTTCTGCCCCGGTGCTCCGGCCTTCTTCCTTTTACTACCTAGTTTGCTATACTGATTTCAATAACCACGGAAACTTGTGCATCCCCTGTCAGTCATGGGGAGAAATCTACAGGCGTGATCATGATGAACCCTATTGATGCCTTAGACACCCCTCCTAGTCTGAGAAGAGCACCAGGAGGAGTCCGAGGACGAGGCTAGAGGCGAGTAGGTCCAGGCCCGCCGAAACGAGCCTGAGGTCGCGCTCGAGAGGAGTACGGTACCGTGAAGCCATGGAGCTGAATGTGTCGCGGACAAACCTGTAGTCCTGGAAGTTGAGCATCAGTAGGACGTAGTGGTGCAGCGCATAGCTCGCGTTCGCGGCTGAGACGAGCTGGACATACACCTCCGGTGTCACGGTCCTCGGACCCAAGCATGCGTCCACATTGGGAGCGTTGCATGTGTAGTCCTGCCATGCCTAAAAGGTACAAACTGTTTAGCAGGAGAGGCTAATAATGCTCCTAGCCACCACAAGCACAGGGCTGCAGGGCCCGGTGACTAGTGGGGGCAGCCCACCTCACCTGCTGGTTGGTGATGGTAGAAATAATACCCTAGAGGCTCACATTCCGCCTTGTATTTGTAATCCAGTATCCGGCTTAGAGCTAGTTGTATATGTCACTGCAATTGTTGCAGATGTGGGACCATATATTTGTATCTAGCTCTAGCCAGTTTGTCCTTAGTTGTTTGAAGTTGGGAGGGAAACCCACTGCCGAGACTAATTTGTAAGTCGGAAGATCACAATGTTTCACATTTCATGAGCATGGAGATGTTATCCGCCTTGCATTGGATCCGACTATCACAAGCCGGCAAGTTGGACTTGTTCGGACAGGGACACATGTCAGTGGGTTGGACCCACTTTGACTAGGGTTATTATAGGACCGAGGGACACAAGTGTTGTGTGCCCTCACCTACTCGCCTATATAAAGGAAAGTGGCTGGCAGCGGACAAGTAATAAGACAAGGATTGGATCTAGTGCTGCTTCCTAGGGGTTTCACTAGACTTGGCAACTCCACCTTCCTGTCCCGCGGTGGAAAGACCAAGACTAGAATCTTTCTTGCTGCTCTTCCACCTTCTGCGTGCGTGTGACAGCAGAGGCACCACACCTGCGGTGCTCGTCGGTGATGTTGGGCGGCGGCGAAGTCAGAGGTGAGGAGGAGCATGGAGCCAACGACGAGGTGGTCCCAGGATCGAGAAGTTTGCCGGAGTCGGACAAGACAAGGGGAACATATGGCACCACCACGACATGCTTGCTCAGTTTTCGTATCTGCGCGTCGAGAGGTACGAGCTATTGCATTTGACCTTGCCGGATCTTCGGGTGGCTCACCGGAGACCTTGTCAGAGCAAAAAAGTTTTTGTTTTTAGCCTGGCTCTGCGCGTTGCCCAATAGCGGTATCAGAGCATCGGCTATATGTTTTTGGCCTAGTTCTTGCGCATGAGGTGCGCTAGTGCGAAAGATTGGATATTTTTCGCTATTTTTGTTTTGCCTTTTTTATCTATTTTGATCTAGGGCAGTGGTAAGATCTGGATTGTCTGGGACCACACATGATCAAGATGGTTGGATATGTGTAGTCCTTGGATCTTCTGGGTTTTCCCTTGAGCGAAGAGTTCGCTACTGATATTCTCCTAAATTTTCTTCCTAGTGCTTATGGTGCGTTCATTTTGAACTACCATATGCATGGTATGGATAAGAAACTAGCAGAACTTAAAGGGATGCTCAAGAAAGCAGATGCCGACATCAAGAGACGCGGCGCTAGTCAAGTGTTGATGGTACAGAACGCTTCGAAGATCAAAAAGAAATCTTGGTCTAAGAAATCCAAGCCAAAGGGAGACGGCATGCTGGATCCAAGTCCCAACGTCAGCTCAGTGACTGGCAAGCCAACAAAACCTCTGGGTATAGTATGCTTTTACTGTAAGGCGGAGGATCACTGGAATTGGAACTGTGACAAGTACAAGGTGGATAAAGCCAGGAGTTGAAGTATGACTTCCGACTCAGGTACACTTGTTGTAAATGTTATAGACATTTATCTTGCCGACACTCCTAGAAGCACCTGGGTATATGATACCGGATCGGTTGTTCATGTGTGCAACTTGGTGCAGGGAATGGTAAGGTATATGAGCGTGGAGAGACGGGAGATTGACATCAGAGTCGGAAACAAAGCAAGAGTTGCGGCGTTAGCCGTACGGACGATGCAACCCCAGTTACATTCAGGATTTGTACTAGAACTAAATAAGTGTTATTATATTCCTGTACTAAGCTGAAACATCATCTATGCCTCATGTTTGATGGAGCATGGCTATGATTCAAATATTAAAAACAATGGTTGTTCCTTTTATTTGAATAATGTGTTTAATGGCTATGCACATGTCTAAGCTGGACTTTTTGTGCTTGATCCTGAATGTAAATCAGTCTATAACTTGAATGCTAAAAGATTGAAGCCGAATGATCTTAGTTCTACTTATCTATGGCATTATCGCATTGGTCATATCAGCTGGAAACGCATGCAAAAGCTCCATGGTGATGGACTCCTTGATTTGTCTGGCTTGGAGCTGTTTGAAACATGCGAATCCTATTTGCTGGGAAAGATGACCAAGACACCTTTCGCAAGGAGTTACGAGAGGGTGTCTGACTTAATAGAACTTATACATAGTGATGTAGGCGGTCTACCTGATAATCAGAGGTGGTTATGAGTATTTTGTCATGTTCACGGATGATCTCAGTAGATATGGCTATGTCTACCTGATAAAAACAAAGTCGGAAACCTTTGAAAGGTTCATAGAGTTTCAGAGTGAAGTGCAAAACCAACTTATCAAGAATAATAAGTTTATGCGATCAGATCATGGAGGCAAATATATGAGCCATGAGTTTGATGACCATCTCAAGAGTTGTGGAACAGTTCCACAGCTCCCCGCCAAGAACCCCTTAGAGGAATGGTGTGTCGGAAAGGAGGAACCAAACCTTGTTAGACATGGTGAGGTCGATGATGAGTAAGATGGATATAACTTATCATTCTAGGGGTTTTGTCTAGAGACAACAACGATAACACTAAACGAAGTACCATCTAAATCGGTAGAAAAGACACCACATGAGATGTGGGCGGGCAAGAAGTCAGCCTTGGCTTTTCTCAAGATTTGGGGATGTGAAGCTTTTGTTAAGCGATTATAATCCGATAAGCTCATCCCCAAGTCGGATAAAGTAGTTTTCGTAGGGTCTTTAAGAGGAAAACCGACCAAGATGGAAATATTTCTGTCTATAAAGCACGACTTATCGCAAAAGGGTTCCAAGGAGTTGACTATGATGAGACTTTCTCGCTAGTAGCGATACTTAAGTTGGTAAGGATCATGTTAGCACTAGTTGCATATTTTGACTGGGAGATATGGTAGATGGATGTCAAAATGGCTTTCCTTAATGGAAATTGAACCGAGGACGTGTATATGATACAACCCGAGGGTTTTGTTGATCTGGATAGTCCTAACAAAGTTTGCAAGCTTCGGAAATCCATCTATGGATTGAAGCAGGCAAGTCGGAGTTGGAACACTCATTTTGATGAAATGTTCAAATTGTTTGGCTTCATCAAAAGCGAACAAGATTCTTGTGTATACAGGAAGTTTAGTGAAAGCTCGGTTGTTTTTCTGCTACTGTATGTAGATGACATATTGATAGTCGGAGACAACGTTCCAATGTTGCAAGAAACCAAGGATTATTTGGAAAGATGTTTCCAAATGAAGAACTTGGGTGAGGCGGCATTTATATTGGGAATTAAGATCTATAGATATAGGTCCCGAAGACTCATAGGTTTGAGTCATAGTACATATCTAGATAAGATATTGAAGAAGTTCAATATGGATTCAGCTAAGAAGGGGTTCTTACCAATGGTGCATGGAATCTGACTTAGTAAGACTCAATGCCCAGCGTCGGCTGATGAGTGAAATCGGATGGAGAGGATACCTGATATGTCATAAACGTATCTATAATTTTTGATGTTCCATGCTTGTTTAGTATCTACTTTCTTATGTTTTGTTCACACTTTGAGGTATTTTTATACATTTTCTGGAACTAACCTATTAACAAGATGCCATAGTGCCAGTTGCCTGTTTTCTGTTGTTTTTGGTTTCAGAAAAGCTAGTAAAGAAATATTCTCGGAATTGAACGAGACAAAAGCCAAACTCAATATTTTACTCGAAGCAATACGAAGACCGAAGGAGAGTCGAAGTGGCGCACCAGGGCGACCACACCTGGTGGTGGCGCGGCCTGGGGGCACGCCACCAGGGGGTGTGGGCCCCCTGGTGCTCCATCGACCTTGCCCCTTCGCCTATAAAAGCCTTCCGGGACGAAAACCCTAAGTACCCGATCAAAATTCCACGAAAGAGTGCGCTAGTAATCTGGGGAAGTGACAGGAATCTCTAAGGTTGTAGATGTGTTGTTGCTACTAGGGAGAAAATAGCAATCCTTTGTCCATGGGGCAATCGTATTGTTTACTTTACACACTTTTCTTAATGCAATTATCTATTGCTTGCAACTTAATACTGGAAGGGGTTCGGATGATAACCTGAAGGTGGATTATTAGTCATAGATGTAGTTGGATTACAGTCTATGTATAATGTTGTAATGCCCAATCAAATCTCGTATGAGTCAAGATGTCTAGTATATGCATTGTTATGCTTTCTCAAATTTGTCAATTGCCCCGCTGTAATTCGTCCACCCAGCATGTTATCTATCTTAAGGAGAAACACCTCTAGTGAACTATGGACCCAGGTCCATGATTTTACCATTGATATACCATCTACTGTTTACCATTTACTGTTTACTTTCTGCAAGCAATTACTATCTTCCACACTATAGTTTAATCCTTTATGTTTAGCAAAACCGGTGAGATTGACAACCTCACTTTAAGTTGGGGCAAAGTTCTGTGGTTGTGTTGTGCAGGATTCCAAGTTGCTAGCAACACCTTGCAGTTGTTTCCTTGCTCCTACTGGTTCGATAACCTTGGTTTCATAACTGAGGGAAAACTTGCTGCTGTGCTCATCATACCTTCCTCTTGGGGTTCCCAACGAGCTCGAATATATTTTGAGCCATCAATACTTTATGCTTCGGTAGTAGGATCGATCATGTATGTGATGATATGTACTAGGCCAGATATTTCCTATGCTCTAAATGTAGCGAGCAGATATCAGTTGGATCCTAGCGAAGGCCACTGGACAGCAGTAAATAATATCTTTAAGTACTTGAGACATACTCAAGATGAGTTTCTAGTCTATGGTGGTGAGGAAGAGCTAGGTGTAAAGGGTTACACGGATGCTAGCTTTCAAACCGATCTGGATGACTCGCGCTCTCAATCTGGCTATGTGTTCATAGTAAATGGAGGTGTAGTGAGATGGAAGAGTTCCAAGCAAGAATCAATGGCTCATTCTACTACGAAAGCTAAGTATTTTGCTGCCTCAGAGGCGGCAAAAGAAGGGGTTTGGATCAGAAATTTTCTGATTGAACTCGGTGTTGTTCCGGGCTCGTCCAGTCCATTAGACGTGTACTGTGAAAATACTAGTGCTATTGCACAAGCTAAGGAGCCACGAGCACACCAGAAGAACAAGCACATACTCAGGAAATTTCACCTGTTTCGGTAGTTCGTCGATCATGAGGAAATTAAGCTATGCAAGGTACACATGGATGCAAATGGTGCAGACCCGTTGACCAAGCCGCCTCCACAACCTAAGTTTGAGCCGCACGTAAGAGCGATGGACATGAGATGCATAAGTCCTAGAGATTCTTGAGTGTTCGACTCAAGTGCAAGTGGGAGACTGTTAGGAATGATGCCCTAGAGGCTCACATTCTGCCTTTTATTTGTAACCCAGTATCCGGCTTAGAGATAGTTGTATATGTCACTGCAATTGTTGCAGGTGTGGGACCATATACTTGTATCTATCTCTAGATAGTTTGTCCTTAGTCGTTTGAAGTTGGGAGGGAAACCCACTGCCGAGACTAATTTGTAAGTCAAAAGATGACAATGTTTCACGTGTCAAAAGCATGGAGATGCTATCCGCCTTGCATTGGCTAGTTGGAAGAGGTACGATAGCCGGACCGATCCAAAGGTTAGTAGGACATGAGAACACCGTCATACGCTCCGACTAACACAGTGGGGTCCTTAGACCTGAGGGGATCGCATGATCCGAGTTGTGGAAAAGTCGGCTTTGAATCCATCTAACGCTGACCGTAACTGGGAGTCATAAGGGTGGTCCTGGACTGACTTTGAAGCAAGCTGCATGTTGTGGATCAGCCAAGATGGAATTTTCCCCTCCATCTCGGAGAGATATTCTCTAGGCCCTCTCATGTGATATGATTCAGAAGGATGACCATGCATACTCGACCAAGTGTTGATCGAGGTAGTCCGAATTAGTGAAGCTGGATGGAATCAGTTATCAATGCAATAAGAAGAGAGTAAACCAGCACTAGGATGACGGAATTGTTGGAAATATGCCCTAGAGATAAATAATAATAAGGATTATTATCATATTTCATAAAGTTTATGATTAAGTTCTATATCATGCTATAACTGTATTGAGAGGAAACATTAATACACATGTGATATATAAACAACCAGGGGTTCCCAATGAAACTCTAGCCACTAGTTCATTGGTCGACAGATGATCAAGGTTTCCTGATCATATGGCATTTATGCTAGTTGGAAATGGAGTCAAAACTCATTCTGAGAATGAGATGATGAACCAATACCCAACCTAAACATCGTGACCCGATCATGTCACGAAGTTCAAGTTATGATGATTAGAAATGGATCCTCGTAGACTATTCCTTAGATCGCGAGGCTATATCAATCACTATCTTCCGAGAATGCTTAGATAACATCAAACTTCACTTGGTAATACAGTGACAATAAAGGTGTGTTCAGGTATTCGGAGGAACCGTAGAGGCAATATATGCCAAGAGCGGGATTTGTCCGTCCACATGACGGAAAGATACTCAAGGGCCCACTCGGAGAAGTTATATCTAATAGCTGCGCAGCGTGTGATTTGATCACAGGGATATCACTTGTCGGAACGATTCAAGTAGCATTGTTCGGTAACGAGATCGAACACGACATGGTGATGTCATTGATCAGATCTCGGGCAATGCGAGTGTCGAGAGACAAAGGGAATAAGACACGACTGTCCCGGTTCAAACGACAAAAGATCTTCGTGGAATGCACAGGAGTCACATGGCCATCCAGGTCCCTCTGTCGATCATTGGTTCGGGAGTGTCCCGACCATGTCTGGAGTGTTCCCGAACCGTGGGGTATCTCTCTTAAGGGTTTTATGATGCTTAGATAGTGTTCATAGGATCGGTATAATCACCAAAGAAGAGAAGAGAGAAAACCGGAAGGGTTTCGGTAAGTCCGGAGGATGTCCGGAGTGGAGGTGGAAGGTGTTCCATAGCCACGGAGATTGAATAATATGTGAATGAATGTTAAATATTGATTTAATCATTTATTCATAATTATTTAATAAAGATAAAATCAATTTAAAAGGTCAAAAGGCTTAATGGGCCAATTCCCGAAGGGGAAAAGGCCCAAGAGGGGGTCGCACCCCTAGGAGGGGCAAGGGGGTTGGCCGACGGCCCTAATGGGCCTTCCCCACGTGGGGCCCATGGTGGGGGATGGTCGGCAGCGCCTCCCCCCACCTCCTCCTCCTTTAGTCCCACCCCAGGACTTTGAGGGAGGTAGTACCTCCCCTCCCCCGGGACTGCACGAACGAGGTCTCCCCAAAAGAGAGGAAACAACTATATATAGGGGAGGGGAGGTACTACCTCCCTCAAAGTCCCGGGGTGGGACTAAACGAGAGGGAGAGGGGGGGCACCACCGGTGGGGGGCTTGGCCCAGCCGGCCACCCCCTTGCCCTTCTCCCCTCTTACCTTTCCCTAATGGGCCCTCTTCCCTCCGGAATTGACCCATTAAGCCTTTTGACATTTAAATTGATTTTCTATTTTATTAAATAATTATGAATAAATGATTAAATCAATATTTAACATTCATTCATATATTATTCAACCTCCGTGGCTATGGAACACCTTCCACCTCCACTCCGGACATCCTCCGGACTTACCGAAACCCTTCTGGTTTTCTCTCTACTATTCTTCGACGATTCTACCGATCCTATAAACACTCTCTAAGCATCATGAAACCCTTAAGCGTGATACCCTATGGTTCGGGAACACTCCATACATGGTCGGGACACTCCCGGACCAATTATCGATAGAGGGACCTAGATGGCCATGTGACCCCTCTGCATTCCACGAAGATCTTTCGTCGTTTGAACCGAGACGGTTGTGTCTTATTCCCTTTGTCTCTCGATACTTGCATTGCCCGGGATGTGATCAATGACATCACCATGTCGTGTTTGATCTCGTTACTGAAAAATTCTACTTGACTCGTTCCGTCAACTGATATCCCTATGATCAAATCACACGTTGCGCAACTATTGGATATAACTTATCCTGAGTGGGCCCTTAAGTATCTTTCCGTTACGTGGACGGACAAATCCCTCTCTTGAGATATATTGCCTCTACGGTTTCCTACGAGTACCTGAACACACCTTTATAACCACTGTATTACCAAGCGGCGCTTGATGCTATCTAAGCACTCTCGGGAGACAGTGATTGATATAGCCTCACGGTCTAAGGAATAGTCTACGAGGATCCATTTCTAATCATCGTAACTTGAACTTCGTGACATGATCGGGTCACGATGTTTAGGTTGGGTATTGGTTCATCATCTCATTCTTAGAATGAGTTGACTCCATTTCCAACTAGCATAAATGCCACATGATCAGGAAATTTGATCATATGTTGACCAATGAACCAGTGACTAGTGTTTCACTGGGAACCCTTGGTTGTTTATATATCACACGTGTATTGATGTTTCCTCTCAATTCAGTTATAGCATGATATAAAACTTAATCATAAACTTTATGAAATATGATAATAGTCCTTATTACTATTTATCTCTAGGGCATATTTCCAACAGTCTCCCACTTGCACTAGAGTACAAATAAACTAGCTGCATTTGTTCTTAATCGTTGGCACCATAACTGGTACCCTGAACATGCTTGCTCATGGAAGAGGTTGAGTCTTGGGCCTGTACTTTATAGTCCCAAATCCTTTGCAACTTACTAATGTCACCTTGATTGACATTAATACTTTATCATCACATGATAACATCTATGTGTATGCATTGTCGCTATGGCAGCAGAACGAGGCCTGATTCCAGGAGCCTACAGTGACTTTAGATCAACCTCGAGGGCTTTCTCATGGGCATTGTGCCCTAGGACACATCATTCTACGTTAAAAGGGAACTAGCCCCGCCATAACATTATACAACACTTTAGATGGTACCCTTATCTATTATTATAAATGTAATTATCGAAACTCGAGTGCACTGTGTGCAACTTTCAATGTTTTGTTCACCTTGCTTCCTACTTGACTTTAGTTGGTATTACAGGATTTTCCAACATATTCCCTTATAACATAACCCTTTATGCTTTAAGATATGTCATCCTTTATGGATTTGGAAAATATGTCTACAGTTCTCTATTAGACACTATGGACAAACTTAGCTCCACGTTCTGTGATTCAAACTTAATCACATTAAACGTTCCTTATTGGATCATATATTATGTTAAGTTATCATCATGGTTTTCTAAGATAGAACCTATGTCTAAACATAGTGGATGATGATCATCTTTTTCTTTCTTTCAACCATTGATGGTAAACTTAATATTATTCCTAACTTGAGTTATCAAGGACCAGTTCCTTAATTAACTTCTATTCTGAAACCCTTTTCAGAATCCCTCAAGGAATACTACATAATATCGTAATACACTTATTATCAACTTCTACTCCTTATAAATCATTATTTATTGGTACTTGCGCTTTTATTCTTAACACACTTAAGAATCACTCATATAAGCTCCCACTCAAAATATGTTCCCAACATATTTGGGTAAGAGTCACCACTCTTACTCAAACTATGTTCCTACATATTTGAATTTGAGACTTATATTGCTCCCACTCAAAAATATGTCATTCACATATTTTTTTAGGAAAACTTTCATAGCTCCCACTCAATTTCATGCAAATTGCATATCCACTCACTATTTTGAAAAACTTCAAAATCCTTTGATAAAATATCAAACTTGGAGATTTACTATGAGATACTAGTATGTTTACTAGTTTTAAATCCTCTAGACATTCAGCACACTTGAATCAAATTCATTTGAATTTGTCCAATACTTGACAAATTGTGCTTTTGTCATTCACCCTCTTTCCACTATGGCTTTGCAGTCATTTGGGAAAATTCAAGTAACTCCTTTACTTTGCAAGATTCAACAATGAATTGCTTTCTAATCTCAAGGGAATTTTGCTTTTCGGATTTCTCATAATTCTAGTTTACCATCATTTCCTCAGTAGTTCGTAGGTATGTCATATTTTGATAATCATGACAAATGATTCATAAATGTCTCCATACAAGATATGGGCTACATTTTGAATCCTACTTCATGTAGTGAAAACACTAGTGGGGAAAACACAATGATCATTATCATTGATTCTTTCCTATGTGGAGAGAATAGTTCAGGAACGCTTTCCGTTGCGCTTCTCAACACTCGGATGCAGGGTTTTAAATCCTCATCGTGTTTCACACTATCTTCCACTTGCTCCATAATCGAGAAATATCACTGAATGTGAACTTTCTCGAGAATGCACCAAAATCCAAGCAATACAATTTTTTCTTTCCTTTTGGTTCTAGCTATGGATTTCGTATTCAAAGTTTCCAATGAATACTTTACAAGGACTTATTCGCTATTTTTTGGTTATATCAAATAACCCCAAAACTTCCACGATGATCCATACTAGATATGGAGCCGATCTCACGAATTTAGATGGTTCACTATATATTCTAATTGAGTGCTAACTATTTCTAACTAATGGTCTCTACATCTACACTGCAACGATTTATTTGGCACCATCTATTCACCTACTTTGATATCTAATATCACATTGTGATGCTTTGCATTTTGATGTTTCAAAAGCTTTGCATTCCACAATTTCTCTTATGTCAATCTGTCGTGGTGGTGTCACGGCAGATGCCATGGATAGGCTAAAGGTGGGGACTAATACACGCTAGGGGAGTCCAGGGAGGGATAATGGAGTGATTCTCCACACAGAAGTTTGTATTGATTTCCTTCAAGATTACAAGTGCTCCTTGAGCTGTATTGGCGAGAGGAGGAAGAAGGAGCTCTCTTACTCTTGCCTACTATTTTTCCCTAGAACCCTAGATCAACTAGCACTATGGCCTCAAAGAACTCAACTAGTGACTATGGAATCACCAAACCAACTAGAGCTCAACCAACCCCCTCTACTAGAAACCTAGCCCCCCTTATATAGAGGAAGTTCGGTCCCTGCCTAGGGCATACGTGGAGGCATATTCCTAAGAATATGCCCCCTCCCAAAGTGGTAACCCGACCGGGGTGCTTTTCCCCCGCGTCACACATGCTTTAGCGACGTAAGCCTCTGCGGCGCCCGCGTCAGCCAACATGGGCGTCGTCACCCTTGTCGGCCATGACCCGGTGGTCCTGCCCTTGCTTTCTCCGCTCATGTAGTGCGTACCGGACCTTCTTTTTGACCAGAGAGATTCCTTCCTTATCCCAGAAGCTAAGCGAGGACCCGGATCATAGTAGATCCGGCTACACCTGTTTCTGCATATAAGTTAGACAAGCACTTCCGACTTACTCCTTAAGTCAGATGAGACAATGTTAGGCGACCCCCTCCTGGTCCGGGTTACTCTGTGATCCGGCCTGCCTTGAGGTGACCCGGCCAGCATCCGCTTTGACCTTGCCGAACCTCGGCTAACTCGGCCCTTATACCCTGGAGTGACCCTACCCGAGGGTATCCCCCCAACATTAGTCCCCGAAGCTGGTGCGGTCTTAGCTGCCTTGGCCGCTAAGGCCACATCAGGTTCATTTATGTTCGAGCCTTGGACGTTTAATTCCGGGTTAGCTCTTTATCTCGGATTATATGGATTTACGTTCCCTTCGCATGTTCCAAGTTTTCGCTTGTCGGCCGGGTTACCATTTTGGCTCGGATCCCATGGTTACCATGGTTTGATCCGGGCCCTGCTTCCTTCTCTCATACGCCAACCCACGCGGAGGCTAATCATCACATTGTCTTATTTTAAGGGCCTGCACAGTAACCGCCACAGTAATTGTCAGTTATCACTGTGCGTGGGTCACGCCATGCCTGCCTCCTCGTTTACCGCATCAGCGCGTCACGTCATGGGATTGCTTCTGCTCCGTGGCCCCATGTGTGGCTTTTCTCCAATTGGCTGATGCAGGTGATACACGGCCACACCGTGTGGCTTGTTGGCGCAGCGCAATCCCACTCACCCATCTCAGGGGGCGGTTAAGTAGCGGAGGGGCGCACCCCTTAGCATTTTTCCACTTCTGCGCCCCTCTGCCCATTGCCTTTCTCCTTCGTCTTCCTAGCGACCGCGCCGTCGCCAGTGCTTCTAGCAGCAGTGTCGCCGCCGCACCTTCCCCGTGCCTCTGCATCGCAGCCACCACTGCGCAGCTTCTTCGCCATGGGTCCACGCCAATCCAGGCCTCAGATCTCCGCCGCCGCTAGCTCCAACGAGGATAGCGAATACGAGATGACGGAGGAGGAGCTCGTCGTCGCCGAGCAGGAGATGGAGGAGGACGCCGCCGCGGCGGACCGCGCCACGTGGGCCGGATCATGGGTCTGTCAAGATGACCTTGACTGGCTCTACCGGACCAGACGCATTCCTGCCGGCATCGCCGCTCGTCTCCCCTCCGCCGAACTGGCCCCCTCACCCAATCCGGGTGAGTTTGTTGTGTTCCTGTCCCACTTCCAATGGGGATTTGGTCTGCCGGTGAGGAGTTCTTCCGGGATTGGGTTAGGACCTACCACTTGCAGCCGCACCATCTCCCAGCCAACGCTATCACCTCTCTCTCCGCCTTTGCCTCTATGATCGAAGGCTACACCGGACTATGGCCCACGAAGGAGCTGTGGATCCGGTTTTTCGGCCTTCGTCGCAACGTCATCCCCAACATCCAAGTAGAGTCGGAGGATAAGCAGCTCACCCAATTCGGAGCTGCCTCCATCTCACCCCGGAGACTTTCCCTTTTCCCTCGGGTTACCGGGCTTGACTCCTGCAAAGGATGGGCCCGGACCTTCTTCTATGTCCGGAATGAGGGCACTGAAGATTTGATTCGGTTGCTGCCCTACGCTCCGGGTCTACCTGACACGGAATTCTGGGAGAAGGTCCCCAAGAAGCCTACAGCTCTGGCCAACCGTGTCAATGTCCATGGGCTCAGCTCCGGATTCTGTATTTTCTGGGACATAGATCGAGTCGGTTCCTGGGGACGGCCTGATAGATGGTTTTCTGAGGTGCTCCAATGCTACACCCGGTGGGATTGCCTGTCGGGTCGATCCGAGCTTCGACAGCATGTCGGCAGCTTCGTTTTCCACTCGGGGTACATGGTGAAATTCACATCCCTCGAAGTAACCAGATATTTTCTGCACGTGAAATTTGTATAGTGCCATGTTTGGATCCAGGGCGTCCCACACTCCGGACACTTGCTGCACGACCAGATCCGAGTCGCCAAAGCATATTATCCGACGTATGCCAATCTCTTTTGCCACTTTGAGCCCATGCATGAGAGCCTCGTACTCAGCAACATTGTTCGATGCCGTGAAATGGATCTGCAATACATACTTTAGCTGGTCCTTCTTTGGCGAGGTAAGCACAACCCCGACGCCTAATCCGGTTTTGGTTTTCGACCCGTCAAAGTGCATCCTCCAGTAGTTTGGATCTGGTGGCGGTGGTTCGTATTGTACCTCGGCCCAATCCACAAAAAATTCCACCACAGCCTGGGACTTGATCGCTTCCCTTCTGTCGTATTGGGGCGCATAAGGGGCTAACTCAATTGCCCATTTTGCAATTCTGCCACTTGCATCCTTGTTACCCATTATCTCGGATATGGGGGCTTCACATATTACTTTGATGGGGTGCTCCTCAAAGTAATGCTTTAACTTCTTGGCCGCCATATAGACACCATATGCCACCTTTTGAAAGTGCGGGTAGTTCTGTTTTGAGGCAGACAACACCTCGCTCAAGTAATATACTGGCCTCTGCACCGACTTACCCTCTTCATTGCGCTCCACTACAATCACTGCACTTACAACCCGATTGGTTGCAGCTATGTAGAGCAACATTGTCTCCTTTGATAGTGGAGAGGCTAACACTGGTGCAGTGGCCAACATCTTTTTTAAGTGGGCAAAGGCTTCATTGTCCTGTGGCGTCCAAACGAATTTATCCGACTTTTTCATGAGTTGGTAGAGAGGAAGTGCCTTTTCTCCCAACCGACATACAAACCGACTCAACGATGCCAGGCATCCAGTGAACTTCTGGACGTTGTTAAGACACTTCGGCAGATCCATTCGTTCGATGGCTCGGATCTTAGTTGGATTAACTTCGATACCTCGGCTGGAGACGAGAAATCCGAGTAATTTTCCAGCCGGGACACCGAAGGTACATTTTTCCGGGTTAAGCTTCATCCGGAACCTTCTCAAGTTCGCGAATGTTTGCCTTATGTCGTCAAGGAGCGTTGTGCTTTCCTTGGTCTTGATAACCACATCATCCACGTATACTTGTATGTTTTGACCTATTTGGTCGTGCAAACATTTTTGCATACATCTTTGGTACGTTGCACCTGCATTACATAAACCGAACGGCATAGTGCGATAGCAGTAAGCCCCGTACGGGGTAATAAACGCAGTCTTTATTTGATCATCCGGGTTTAGAGGTATCTGGTGGAAGCCAGGATATGCATCAATGAATGACAACAGTTCACATCCCGCGGTCGAGTCTATGACCTGATCTATCCTCGGCAGTGGAAATGGATCTTTTGGACACGCCTTGTTTAGGTTCGTGTAATCGATACACATACGCCAAACCACGGCCACGTTCGGATCGTCCTTCTTCTTTTCTACCAGCACCGGATTAGAGAGCCAATCCGGATATAGTACCTCCATGATAAATCCTGCTGCTAGTAACCGAGCTATCTCGTCTCCAATGACTTTTCTCCTATCCTCGGTGAAGCGGCGGAGAGGTTGCTTCACCGGCCTTGCTCCGGGTCTTACGTTCAAAGAGTGCTCGGCCAACTCCCTCGGAACACCTTGCAAGTCCTGTGTAGACCAAGCAAAAATATTCTGATTCTCACGGAGGAAGTTGACGAGCTCGCTTTCCTATTTGTCAGTTAACCCGGCACCAATTGTTACGGTGCGCTCCGAGAACGTGTCATCAACTGGAACCTTCTTGGTGTCCTTTGCGGCTTGAAATGAAACGCTGCCATGCGGGTTACTCAATGCTGGCATATATTGCCGCGCGGACTGAGCTAATGCCGCCACCTCTTGGATTTTTCTTTTCTCTTGCGCAATCACGAGTGACTCGGCTAGGTTAGACCCGGCTGAAGCACACTCAATGGAACGTCGGAAATCTCCAGCAATGGTAATCACTCCATTTGGCCCGGGCAACTTCATCTTTAGATAACTGATGTGGCAGCTTGCCATGAACTTGTTCAGTGCTGGTGTTCCGAGTAACACGTGATATGCACTTTCCAAGTTCACCACCTCAAACTCCAGATTCTCAGTTCGGCAGTTATCCCTTGTGCCGAATAGCACGTCGACCCGGACTTTGCCTATGGGCTCACAAGAAATGCCTAGTACAATGCCATGGAAAGTTGTTCTTGTAGCCTGGAGCATGTTCTCCGAGATGCCCAACTTGCGCATAGTATCCGCATACATTATGTTAATGCTACTGCCATTATCAATTAGTACCTTGGAGAACCTCACATTGATGTTCAGTCCAATGAATGTTGGATCTAGCACTAGCGCATACGAACCTGGACTCGGCATAAGTTTAGGATGATCTTTGATGTTCCAGGTGATTTCCTGGTCTGACCAAGGCATGTATCTCGTCACTGCTGGCATGACCGCATTGACCTCCATATGTCGGCGCTGCAAGCTCTTTCTATCTGTTTCCTCAGTCGTGAACACACAATAACTCTGGTGATGTTCCCTATACTCATTCATTCCCTCGTTTCCGGGGTACCTCTGATCCGGTTGTTGCTGATTTTCCACCTGATGCACTGCATCCCTTCTCTCATTGTTGTCATACCTCGGTGGAGGGGGAGGCAACATTAGCTGTTGCGTGTTTGCCCCGGAGAGCAATTGCTGCCGAGGTAACTCCTGCCGAGGTTGATCATTCCGGGGTGCCTGATCATTCCCCGAACCACCTTGTTCTATCTTACGCATCCACTCACATTGCCTCGTTGTGTGACCCGCTGGGCTATTCGGATTTGGCGTGTGAAACTTACACGGCTGGTCCAACATCAACTCATAGGTATACCTCGGACGGTCTTTCTTTTCCTGCCACTATTTCTTTTGCTCTGGAGTCCATGTTTTCTTGCTATCATTTCTTGGAGTCCATTGCCCTCCCGTTTTCTGGCGTTGGTTGCTCCCTGCTCCGGGCTGATCTTGATTTATAGCTGCAACTTGTTGCGAACCGTAGCGGTGATCCGGTCTATCATCTCTTCTTTTTCCTCAGTAATCGTTCCTCCGAGATGACCCGGCTCCATCCCTCTGATAGTATTCCTCGTTCGACTCGTTTGACGCGATCCTAGGTTGAGTCGGATCACCCAAAGCATACGAATCAGCAATCCGGATCATCTCTGCCAACGTAATTGGCATTTTCCTTTGCAACTTCATCCACAACTCGCTGCCATACCTGCACCCTTGTGCAAACCATGCTATGGCCTGTGACTCTATGACACCCTCACACGAGTTCCTCATGGTACACCACCGGGTCAGGAATTCACGGTCCGTCTCATTAGGTCTTTGCTTGCACATTGCTAGGGTCTGCGGCCTATTCGGCCTCTGATATGTACTTGAGAAGTTGTTGATAAACATTTCTTCAAAATCTATCCAGCAGTTGATGCTTCCGGGTGGTAAATTATTCAGCCATACTCTGGCCGGACCTTCCAACATCTGAGGTACGTATCATACAACCCATCTCAAGTTGCCAGTGGCAATTTTCACTGCCGTAGCATAGTTTATCAGCACATCCTCCGGCTTGGTACTGTCGTCATATGTCTTCGTGCCTCTGGGTAATTGGAAGTTGGGTACCGGTGGCTCCTTCATGATCCGGGGTCCAAAGCACGCTGGACCCGGGGGACCTTGACATTCGATCTGTTCCGACCTATACAGGCGATCCAGTTTTAACCTGGCGTCATCCGGCGTCAAGTCCCTGCTTCCCAATCTTGACCCTATCACATGATAGTCCGGTGTGGGGTACCCTGCATTCACCATCTCCGAATCACCGTCGTTGTATCGGTTTTGCTCTCGTTGCGCACCTTTCTGCTGCATACCTCGGCCGGCGCTTTGCCCTTGCCTTGGTATATTCCGCTGCTGCGGTTGTCCTGCTCCTGCGGAGTTTCGCTGTCCGGCATTGCTGTTGGCAGCGTTCCCTTGACCGGCATTGCCTTGGTCATGATTACCTTGGCTAGCTTCACCTCGGCTCACACTCCGTCGATCATCATTTTTCCGCATTTCTTTTTCTTTTCCCGCACGCGTCGGGTCGTACGGGACGATCTGTTTGTTCCGTCTGGCCGAGGTTACTACCTCTTCTCTCCTTGGACCACCATGAGGCGATGATGCAGATCCAGCGGATTTCTCCGGGTTACCCATCACCGAATGGACGATTTTGGAAGCTCCAGCTCTCTCCAGGTTAGCTCTCAGTAGCTCTTCATTCTGTCTGTTCGCGATCCGAACCAACTCGTTAACCCTATCTTGCTGTCTCTGACGTGCCTCACCCGTCAGACCCTCTAACTCGGATGCAGCCGCATCTGCTGCTCTGAGGTTCTTCGCCGAGGTACTATACTTCGGTAACCCCACAGACAAACAGTTCTCTGACCCCTCGGCTCCATCATCACCTTCTCTGTTCATCTCGCTCATGATATTTCTCCCTTTTACTTTTACCGTATCAACCTTGTTTGCCTTTGCATACTCATGCAGCGTCATGTTCAATGACTGCTGAGCCGCGGCTATTTTCTTTGCGCCCTCTAGTATCTTTTGCCTAGTTTCCTCTAGCTCGGCCTGTGCCTGAGCCGGATCTACCACTGCTGCTACCGGGTTAGCCAAGCTATCCATAGCTTCTCTCAGTACATTCTCAGGCCTCTCTAGTGGAGGTCCTCTACCTTTCCTTGGTGCCTTAGGCGTTACCTCCGGGTCCGGTGCTGGATCCTTGCTTGCGCCTGCACCTGGCGCAGTCATCATCACCTCCGCATGGTCCGGGGAGCGAGCGATACGCGCCCCGCGAGCCATAGTGAGGGGTGGTTCCCCCGCGTCGATGACGCGGCGCGGATGAACGCATGATACGTCCACCGCAACATAGACCTTGTGCGCACCGAGCTTGACGAATAGGCCGTTGCGCGGAAGTGGGTGCGTGGCGAAGCAACCAGCGTTGTCACTGGCGAAGTCCAGTGCTCCAAAGCGCTGAACGAGCCCGGAGACGATGCGTTTGCCGGTGCCGATGAGGTTTCCCGTCCGGATCTTCACCCCTGCTAGCGCCGCATGCCCCACGGTGGGCGCCAACTATCATGGTGGTGTCACCGCAGATGCCATGGATAGGCTAAAGGTGGGGACTAATACACGCTAGGGGAGTCCAGGGAGGGATAGTGGAGTGATTCTCCACACAGAAGTTTGTATTGATTTCCTTCAAGATTACAAGTGCTCCTTGAGCTGTATTGGCGAGAGGAGGAAGAAGGAGCTCTCTTACTCTTGCCTACTATTTTTCCCTAGAACCCTAGATCAACTAGCACTATGGCCTCAAAGAACTCAATCAGTGACTATGGAATCACCAAACCAACTAGAGCTCAACCAACCCCCTCTACCAGAAACCTAGCCCCCCTTATATAGAGGAAGTTTGGTCCCTGCCTAGGGCATACGTGGAGGCATATTCCTAAGAATATGCCCCCTCCCAAAGTGGTAACCCGGCCGGGGTGCTTTTCTCCCGCGTCACACATGCTTTAGCGACGTAAGCCTCTGCGGCGCCCGCGTCAGCCGACATGGGCGTCGTCACCCTTGTCGGCCATGACCCGGTGGTCCTGCCCTTGCTTTCTCCGCTCATGCAGTGCGTACCGGACCTTCTTTTTTACTAGAGAGATTCCTTCCTTCTCCCAGAAGCTAAGCGAGGACCCGGATCATAGTAGATCCGGCCACACCTGTTCCTGCATATAAGTTAGACAAGCACTTCGGACTTACTCCTTAAGTCGGATGAGACAATGTTAGGCGACCCCCCTGGTCCGGGTTACTCCGTGATCCGGCCTGCCTTGAGGTGACCCGGCCAGCATCCGCTTTGACCTTGCCGAACCTCGGCTAACTCGGCCCTTATACCCTGGAGTGACCCTACCCGGGGGTATCCCCCCAACACAATCTTATAAAGTTGTATTTCATTACCATTGATCAAATCACGGTAATAAGATTCTCTTTTATATTCAATACCCTTTGTTTGATGAAACACTTTGATCATATCAAATAGTTTCATACTTATGTTTCCTTTGGTAAACTTCTTTACACAATTAAACAATCATATAATGATAATCACCATTTTTTCAAAACACAATACATCGAATATGTATTCACTTTTAACAATTCATTAAACACTTTGTATTCAAGTAATACACGGTGTTTAAGTTATTTTTGCCGAACTTAGGCATGATTTATATGTAATAAGAAATCGAATGTCTTTCACATATTATCACATAACTTTGAATTTAAACAATGGTTTCATTCATTAATGAATATATCATTCAGTTGGGTATTTTAAAGCATTTCAATATTTTACAAATGTTCATGTATTATCAATTAGTTTCAAACGACAAGGATATTTCAAATATAATCAAACAAGGTATGAACACGAATAGAGATCATTCATCAAAGTGGAACAACTGTTTGTTACAAGCTCATATGAATAACCGTCTCACAAAGTGTGAGACACACTAAAGAAGTTCACTATCTTTTGATTACAATAATCATCCTAAACATAAACTAAGTGATAAATGTTGAGGGAGAGTGTCATTGGCCATCATCATTATGCTCGCCATCAACACGCAACGTCACCTCCTCTCCAGCAAGGACCTCTATGCAGATGGACCTGTTTTCAGCAAAACAGAACAAGTATCAAATATACTTAACACTGCAAGTGTGTTTGCAAGATTATAACATCTGTAAAATTGTATATCAAATATTTACCTTTGTCATTGATGACCTCGGCGACAACGGGTTCAACCATCACATTCCTGAGATGTGCTATGAACCTGTGGAAATCCAGTGTTTCTGCGTCGCCTCTCATAATGCAAGTCCTAGCTTGTGCTTGGTAGCTTGGTGGCAGTGACCGCACCACAACGCCATTTGCAAAAGATCTCGTCATCCAGCTATCCAGGAAGTATGCAGGCCTCATGTATGCATCATGCATGCGCTCCAAGTGGTCGTCAAGTGATGAGTTCTCCTCCATCTTAATGGAGAGATGAAGTCTCCCATCAGCTCATGCTCCCATATGCGTGCTTGTTACATGAAATGTGTCCTAAGCTGTACCATAGTCGCATGAGGGTCAAGATTACCCACGACTGCCCACAGCTCGTCCACCATTCCGAAATGCATTGTAACTGAAATGAAGGACGCCATCTGCCGACGGTGATAGCGGTCTTCCCGCTGCTCTGGGGTCTCTGGGTCAATGGGATGTTCCAAATCCATCTCGTTGAGTATATAGTCGACCACGTTATTCTCGCTAAGGAGAACATGGAGACGTGCAACCCATATAGAGAAGTTTGATCCGTCTAGCCTGAGCTTCTCTCCTTCTAACCAATCAATTGTCAACAGGAAAGGTGGCATCGAGGAGAACCTTTTCTACATTTATAATTGCAAAAGAAATTTAGACTAAGTTTATAATTAAATGAGTTAATAATAACTCCACTCAGAAACACCTATCCCCTGAAGGGTTACTAGTGATAACATGACCCCTTTTCCCCACATCTCCCCCGATCATCACGGCCATCAATGTGGGTTCAAGGTTGGACGCTAAATGTCGATCACATCATTCATGTGACTCGTGCTCGATCTTTCGACCATTCCTGTTCTAAGGCCACGTATCTGTAACATGCTAGGCTCGCCAACTCAACTTAGTGTATTCGCTGTGCAACATGGCTTACACCCACTGTATGCGAACATAGATATGTGTGACACCCGCTCACCACGGGTCGCCTCATACCGAAGAACTTTCTTGGTGGTGCACACTAAGGGGGAACACAATCATTGGTAATTTTAATAGGGATCATCTTATTAGGCTATCGTCGAGTATCTAATACTAGCACACAATAAGAGATACAAACAATAACATTGAATGTAAATGCGATGTGATATGGTCCTTCACATCGTGACGTCCATCCATCGTCACCGGATTCCGGCGCCAGGGTTCTAGCGTCATAGACACCAGGGTACCGGTGTCTTTTCGGGCGTGGTAGTCCGTCACCTCCATGACTATCTACTACTACATAACATAAGGTAATCACTTTAACTTTGCCACAACCATATCACAAAGCAATGCCCCCTGCAAAACAAAGTTAGACGCCTCTACTTTATCTTTGCATGTTTTATGTGGCTGAGTGGGCTTTCGCACAAGAACCGTTCTTATCTACGAACTTTTCAGCACAACGCTGATCAAGTAGTTGTCTATACTACACCCCTTTCCAGGCCCTCCGTTGCAAATGGCATACCAACTAATGTGAGAGAGATAGACACCCCCAAAGCCACTTTATACGGTACAAGCCGTATGTCAAGCATGGACCAGTCTCGCGAATGAACGTGTAAAGTCGGTTGGGGGCCGCTTCATCAAGCATTACTACAGTATACACAAGTACACATGGGAGGGTAACAACTAAAAGATCAACGCCCACATGCTACATCTCGTGTGTTCTACCCGTACTAGCATTACTACGCACAGATCTAGCTCTGATACCACTCTAGGGGTTCCGCGTATGAAAACAATATTTTTTACCCTATGCCCCTGAACCCCTGATGTTGCCAGGACCTATCTATTAGTAACGGAGGGGCTTTTCACGAACTTACCCTTGAAGACCGAAAAGCCTTGTCAACACTCAGGAGAGCGTGGTTGATGTAGACGAGCTGAAGCCGACCTCAAGGTCGTGATGAAGTCCTTGCGCTCCTATGGCTCCAACAACTTGAGTGCCTCAAGTGTGACATATCGCGGGAGTTACACACGTCTGGTGCCTGACGATGACTCCCGCTTCCCCGATCCAGCAGCAATTACGGAAGTAGAGCTCCTGGATCCGAATCCCGCAGTACGATGGCGCTCCGCGGTGAAGATGTCTCTCGTTCGCGCAATCCGAACTTGGGACCACGGTCACGAGAGAGAGAGAGAATATCAATTGGAGGTCTCCCCAAAAGATAGGAAACCTTTTATTGAATATTATGTGTATTTATCTGGCCAAATACCCCCACTATATATAGGGGAGGGGAGGTACTACCTCCCTCGAAGTCCCTGGGTGGGACTAAAGGAGAGGGAGAGGGGGCAGTCACCGGCCATCCCTAGTGGGCCCCACGCGGGGGGGGGGGGGGGGCTTGGCCCAGCCGGCCACCACCTTGCCCCTTCTCCCCTCTTACCTTTCCCTAATGGGCCCTCTTCCCTCCGAAATTGGCCCATTAAGCCTTTCTGACCTTTAAATTGATTTTTTCTTTTATAAATAATTATGAATAAATGATTAAATCAATATTTAACATTCATTCATATATTATTCAACCTCCGTGGCTATGGAACACCTACCACCTCCACTCCGGACATCCTCCGGACTTACCGAAACCCTTCTAGTTTTCTCTCTACTATTCTTCGGCGATTCTACCGATCCTATAAACACTCTCGAAGCATCATGAAACCCTTAAGAGTGATACCCTATGGTTCGGGAACACTCCAGACATGGTCGGGACACTCCCGGACCAATGATCGATAGAGGGACCTGGATGGCCATGTGACACCTATGCGTTCCACGAAGATATTTCATCGTTTGAACCGGGACAGTCGTGTCTTATTCCCTTTATCTCTCGATACTTGCATTGCCCGAGATCTAATCAATGCCATCACCATGTCGTGTTCGATCTCGTTACTGAACAATGCTACTTGACTCGTTCCGACAAGTGATATCCTTGTGATCAAATCACACGCTACACAGCTATTGGATATAACTTCTCCTGAGTGGGCCCTTAAGTATCTTTCCGTTGCATGGACGAAAAATCCCGCTCTTGACATATATTGCCTCTACGGTTTCCTCCGAGTAGCTGAACACACCTTTATAACCACTCTATTACTAAGTGGCACTTGATGTTATCTAAGCACTCTCGGGAGATAGTGATTGATATAGCCTCATGGTCTAAGGAATAGTCTACGAGGATCCATTTCTAATCATCGTAACTTGAACTTCGTGACATGATTGGGTCACGATGTTTAGGTTGGGTATTGGTTCATCATCTCATTCTCAGAATGAGTTGACTCCATTTCCAACTAGCATAAATGCCACACGATCGGGAAACTTGATCATCTGTTGACCAATGAACCAGCGACTAGAGTTTCACTAGGAACCCCTGGTTGTTTATATATCACATAAGTATTGTTGTTTCCTCTCAATACAGTTATAGCATGATATAAAATTTAATCACAAACTTTATGAAATATGATAATAGTCCTTATTACTATTTGTCTCTAGGGCATATTTCCAACATCATTATGAGTGGTGATACGGAAACATTGGATTTCCAAGAGTCCATATTACGTTTCGGGAACGTAAAGGTTGAACCAATCACCGGTGAGGTCATCGATGCCAAAGGTATATATTTGATATACAGTTTTATAAATGTTATAATCTTGGAAACACATTGCAGTGTGAAGTATATTTGATACTTGTTCTGTTTCAATGAAAACAGGTCCTTCTACATAGAGGTGCTTGCTGGAAAGGAGGTGACGTTGCGTGTTGATGGCGAGCATGATGATGATGGCCAACGACACTCTCCCTTAACATTTATTACTTAGCTTATGTTTAGGATGATTATTGTAATCAAAAGATTGTGAACCTCTTTAGTTTGTCTCACACTTTGTGAGACGATTATTCATATAAGCTCAAACAGTTGTTCCACTTTTATGAATGATCTCTATTCGTGTTCATATCTTGTTCGATTATGTGTGAATTATCCTTGTTTTGGAATTAATTGATAATACATGAACATTTGTAAAATATTGAAATGCCTTGAAAAATACCCAACTTAATGATATATTCATTAATGAATGAAACCAATGTTTAAATTCAAAGTTATCTGAAAATATGTGAGAGACATTCGATTTCTTATGACATATGAATCATGCCTAAGTTCGGCAAAATAACTTAAACACTAGGTATTACTTGAATACGAAGTGTTTGATGAATTGTTGAAAGAAAATACATATTCGATGCATTGTGTTTTAACAAATATGGTAATTATCATTATATGATTGTTTAAATGTGTAAAGAAGTTTACCGAAGGAAACATGAATATGAAACTATTTGATATGATCAAAGTGTTTCATCAACAAAGGGTATTAAAGATAAAAGAGAATCTAATTACTATGATTTGATCAATAGTAATGAAATTTGACATTATAAGAATGGCATAAAAAGGATTGTGGAATGCAAAGCGTTTTGAAACGTCAAAATGCAAAGAATCACAATGTGATATTAGATATAAAAATGGGTGAATAGATGGCGCCAAATAAATCGTTGTAGTGTAGATGTAGAGACCATTAGTTATAAATAGTTAGCACTCAATTAGAATACATAGTGAACTATTTGGATTCATGAGAGCAGCTCCATATCTGGTATGGATCGTCATAGAAGTTTTGGGGTTATTCGATATAACCAAAACAATAGCAAATAAGTCCTTGTAGAGTATTCATTGGAAACTTTGAATACAAAATCCATAGCTGAAACCAAAAGGAAAGCAAAACTTGTATTGCTTGGATTTTGGTGCATTCTTGAGAAAGTTCACTTTTAGTGATATTTCTCGATTATGGAGAAGATGGAAGATAGTAAAAAACATGATGAGGATTCAAAACCCTGCATCTGAGTGTTGAGAAGCGCAACCGAAAGCGTTCCTGAACTATTCTCTTCACAAAGGAAAGAATCAATGATAATGATCATTGTGTTTTCCCCACTGGTATTTTCACTACATGAAGTAGGATTCAAAAATGTATCCCGTATCTTGTATGGAGACATTTGTGAATCATTTGTCATGATTACCAGAATATGACATACCTACAAACTACTATGGAAATAATGGTAAACTAAAGTTATGAGAAATCCTAGAAGCAAAAATTCCCTTGAGATTAGAAAGCAATTCGTTGCTGAATCTTGAAAAGTGAAGGAGTTACTTGAATTTTCCCAAATGACTGCAAAGCCATAGTGGAAAGGGGGTGAATGACAAAAGCACAATTTGTCAAGTATTGGATGAATTCAAATGAATTTGATTCAAGTGTGCTGAATGTCTAGAGGATTTAAAACTAGTAAAAGTACTAGTATCTCATAGTAAATCTCCAAGTTTGATATTTGATCAAAGGATTTTGAAGTTGTTCAAAATACTGAGTGGATATGCAATTTTCGTGAAATTGAGTGGGAGCTATGAAAGTCTTCCTAAAACAATATGTGAATGACATATTTTTGAGTGGGAGCAATATAAGTCTCAAATTCAAATATGTAGGAACATAGTTTGAGTAAGAGTAGTGACTCATACCCAAATATGTTGGGAACATATTTTGAGTGGGAGCTTATAGGAGTGATTCTTAATTGTGTTAAGAATAAAAGTGCAAGTACCAATAAATAATGATTTATAAGGGGTAAAAGTTGATAATAAGTGTATTACGATATTATGTAGTATTCCTTAAAGGATTCTAAAAAGGTTTTCAAAATAGAAGTTAATTAAGGAACTAGTCCTTAATAACTCAAGTTAGGAATTGTATTAAGTTTAACACCAATGGTTGAAACAAAGAAAAGGACGATCATGATCCACTATGTTGAGACATAGGTTCAATCTTAGAAAACTATAATAGTAACTTAACATAATATATGATCCAAGAAGGAACGTTTGAAAAGTGATTAAGTTCGAATCACGGAACGTTGAGCTGAGTTTGCCCACAGTGTCTGATAGAGAACTGTAAACATGTTTTCCAAATCCACAAAGGATGGCATATATTAAAGCATAAAGAGTTATGCTACAAGGGAATATGTTGGAAACTCCTATAATACCAACTAAAGTCAAGTAGGAAGCAAGGTGAAGCAAAACATCGAATGTTGCACAGAGTGCACTCGTGTTTCGATGATTACATTTATAATAATAGATAAGGGTACCATCTAAAGTGTTGTATAATGTTATGGTGGGGCTAGTTTGCTTTTAACGTAGAATTATGTGTCCCAGGGCACAGTGCCCATGAGAAAGCCCTCAAGGTTGATCTAAAGTCACTATAGGCTCCTCGAATCTGGCCTCGTTCTGCTGCCATAGCGACGATACATACACAAAGATGTTATCATGTGATGATAAAATATTAATGTCAATCAAGGTGACATTAGTAAGTTGCAAAGGATTTGGGACTGTAAAGTACAAGCCCAAGACTCAACCTCTTCCATGAGCAAGCATGTTCAGAGTACCGGAATATATGGTGCCAACGATTAAGAACAAATGCAGCCGGTTTATTTTTACTCTAGTGCAAGTGGGAGACTGTTGGAAATATGCCCTAGAGACAAATAATAATAAGGATTATTATCATATTTTATAAAGTTTATGATTAAGTTTTATATCATGCTATAGTTGTATTGAGAGGAAACATCAATACACGTGTGATATATAAACAACCAGGGGTTCCCAGTGAAACTCTAGTCACTGGTTCATTGGTCAACAGATGATCAAGGTTTCCTGATCATGTGGCATTTATGCCAGTTGGAAATGGAGTCAACTCATTCTGAGAATGAGATGATGAACCAATACCCAACCTAAACATCGTGACCCGATCATGTCACGAAGTTCAAGTTACGATGATTAGAAATGGATCCTCGTAGACTATTCCTTAGACCGTGAGGCTATATCAATCACTGTCTCCCGAGAATGCTTTGATAGCATCAAACATCACTTGGTAATACAGTGAAAATAAAGGTGTGTTCAGTTATTCGGAGGAACCGTAGAGGCAATATATGCCAAGAGCAGGATTTTTCTGTCCACGTGATAGAAAGATACTCAAGGGCCCACTCGAAGAAGTTATATCCAATAGTTGTGTAGCGTGTGATTTGATCACAGGGATATCACTTGTCAGAACAAGTCAAGTAACATTGTTTGGTAACGAGATCGAACATGAAATGGTGATGTCATTGATCAGATCTCGGGCAATGCGAGTGTCGAGAGACAAAGGGAATAAGACACAACTGTCCTGGTTCAAACGATGAAAGGTCTTCGTGGAATGCACAGGGGTTACATGGCCATGCAGGTCCCCCTGTCGATCATTGTTCTGGGAGTGTCCCGACCATGTCTGGAGTGTTCCCAAACCGTGGGGTATCACGCTTAAGGGTTTGATGATTCTTAGAGAGTGTTCATAGGATCGGTAGAATCACTGAAGAAGAGAAGAGAGAAAACTAGAAGGGTTTCGTTAAGTCCGGAGGATGTCCGGAGTGGAAGTGGAAGGTGTTCCATAGCCACGAAGATTGAATAATATGTGAATGAATGTTAAATATTGATTTAATCATTTATTCATAATTGTTTAATAAAGAGGAAATCAATTTAAAAGGTCAAAAGGCTTAATGGGCCAATTCCTAGAGGGGAAAGGGCCCAAGAGGGGGCCGCACCCCTAAGAGGGGCCAAGGGGGTTGGCCGGTGGCCCTAATGGGCTTCCCACGTGGGGCCCATAGTGGGGGCTTGCCAGCGGTTCCTCCCCCCACCTCCTCCTCCTTTAGTCCCACCCCGGGACTTTGAGGGAGGTAGTACCTCCCCTTTCCCTATATATAGTGGGGGTATTTGGCCAGATAAATACACACAATATTAGGTTTCCTCTCTTTTGGAGAGACCTCCAATTGATATTCTCTTTCTCTCTCTCGTGACCGTGGTCCCAAGTTCGGATTGCGCGGATGAGAGACATCTTCATCGTGGAGCACCGCCGCACTGCGGGATTCGGATCCAGGAGCTCTATTTCCGCAACTGCTGCTAGATCGGGGAAGCGAGAGTCATTGTCAGGCACCGGATGTGTGTAAATCCCCGCGAGGTGTCACACTTGAGGCACTCAAGTCGTTAGAGCCAAAGGAGCGCAAGGACTTCATCATGACCTTGAGGTCGGCTTCGGCTCGTCTACATCAACCACGCTCTCCTAAGCATTGACAACGCTTTTCGGTCTTCAAGGGTAAGTTCGCGGAAAATCCCTCCCATTATTGCATTAATAATAGATAGGTCTTGGCAACATCAGGGGTTCAGGGGCGTAGGGTAAAAATTATTGTTTTCATACGCGGAACCCCTACAGGAATCTCCCCTGCGGTTTACCACAAATATCATGAGGCAAAAGGACTCGGACAGATCTTCACATTGAGGGCACTTGCAGAAACCGGGAATCGGCAAGTCTTGCTAGAGGCTGCTACCGATTATCAGCTTTAGTCGGAAAGTCACTAAGCTACTTCTCTTACTGAATGATTACTGAGTTATTTCCGTCTTACCATAAGCCTATGAGATCGCACACTTAAGAGAGTGGTACTAGGCGGATGATGATCCGACTATCACAATCCGACAAGTTGGACTTGTTCGGACAGGGACACGTGTCAATGGGTTGGACCCACTTTGACTAGGGTTAGGGTTTAGGACCGAGGGACACAAGTGTTGTGTGCCCTCACCTACTCACCTATATAAAGGAAGGTGGGTGGTGGTGGACAAGTAATAAGACAAGGATTGGATCTAGCGATGCTTCCTAGAGGTTTTGGTAGAATTGGCAACTCCACCTTCCTGTCCTGCAGCGGCCGATACTAGCATCTCTCTTGCTGATGTTACACCTTGTACGTGTGTGTGACAGTAGAGGCACCACACATGCGGTGCTCGTTAGTGATGTTGGGCGGTGGCGAGGAGGAGCGCTGAGCCGGGAACGAGGTGGTCCTAGGATTGAGAAGTTCGCTGGAGCCAGACAAGATGAGGGGGGCGTACGTCACCACCTCGACGCGCTTCCTCAGCTTCCGTACCTGCGTGTCAAGAGGTACAAGCTATTTCCTTTGATATTGGTCGGATCTTGGGTGGCTTACCGTAGACCTTGCTAGAGCAAAAAAGTTTTTGTTTTGGGCCTGGCTCTGTGTGTTTCCCAATAGGTGAGACCCCACACATGACCCCCTAGGCAGGGGAGGCCTCCCAAACCCTTGTCTAGGTCCTCGAAAGTTGGTAGGGCCCGATCTGTCCCCCGTAAGGGGACCCCTCCCGGTAATGTTTCCCAATGAATCGCCTGATATTTGTGTTCAATTCGAACATTCGGGGCTTTGGGAATGATGGACAAAGACAGCTGCTGTAGGAATATTTGAGGCAAGAGGATGTGGACATCGTGGGTCTTCAGGAGACGATTAGACAAGACTTCTCAATCCCTGGTCTGCAGAGATTGAGACTTCATAGATTTATTTGGCACTGGCTGCTGACGGATGGTCACTCAGTAGAGATCCTCCTAGGGGTGATGGAGGATACCTTTGAGGTAGAGGACATGGATGTTGGGGAATGTTTTGTGAGTATGTCCCTCACCCATAAACGATCTAACCTCATATAGGAGGTTGTCATCGTCTATGGCCCTACAGACCATCATAGATCCCCTGCATTCCTGGCTGAACTATCAGCCAAGGTGGATCGGTGCACCATACCGGTAGTGGTGGCGAGAGACTTCAACCTTATCTGCTCTCCGGATGATAAGAGATCGGATAATGTGAATATCCCTAGGATGCATATGTTTAATGACTGCATTGATGATCTTGTGCTTAGAGAGATCACCCGCGTTGGGGTGTGATACGCCTGGTCGAATAACCAGGAGGACCCTATTAGGAGTGTGCTGGATAGGGTCCTTGTATCGGCAGAGTGGGAGTTGGCTTATCCCCTCTACTCCCTACGAGTAGTTACGAGGATTGGGTCAGATCATTTCCCACTCCTGGTCTCCACTAGGGATGGTGCACCGCTGAGGCTCAAGCTCAATTGTTTCCACTTTGAGCACTTCTGGCTTCAGCAGCCTAGGTTCATGGAGATGGTCTAGGCCAAGTGGGGAGTTGCGGCAGCGTCGGTCCCGAGGGTGCGCACAACCATGGATGTCTGGCACTTTTTCACTATGTGGCATTTTTGATGTTCCATGCTTGTTTTATATCTACTTTCTTATGTTTTGTCCACACTTTGGAGTATTTTTACACATTTTCTGGAACTAACCTTTTAGAAAGATGCCACAGTGTCAGTTGCCTATTTTCTGCTGTTTTTGGTTTCAGAAAAGCTAGTAAGGAAATATTCTCGGAATTGGACCGGACAAAAGCCAAAGCCAATATTTTACCCAAAGCAACACGGAGTCCCGAGGGGAGACGAAGAGGGGCCACGATTCAGCCACACCATAGGGTGGCGCGGCCAGCCCTAGGCACGCCACCACCTGGTGTGGGCCCCTCGAGCCTCCACCGACCTTGCCCCTTTGCCTATAAAAGCCTCCCGGGACGAAAACCCTAAGTACCCGATCAAAATTCCACGAAAGAGTCTGTAGCCGCCGTCATCTCCATCCCTAGATCAGGAGGGATCTGAAGCTCTTCCCGGCACCCTACCGGAGGGGAGAGATCACCCTAGAGGCCTTCTTCATCACCATGACTACCTCCGGTGTGATGCGTGAGTAGTTCATCCCTGGACTACGGGTCCATGTAGTAGCTAGATGGTTGGTTCTCCTCCTTTGTGCTACCATGCTTAGATCTTGTGAGCTTCGTTCATGATCAAGATCATCTATTTGTAATCTTACATGTTGTGTTTGTAGGGATTTGATGGATATTGAGATGCTATTTCATATTGATTATTGATTCTATCATGTCTATGTTATTTGTGATCTTGCATGCTTTCCGTTGTTAGTAGCTATCTTGGCCAAGTAGATGCTAGCAACTCCAAGAGGGAGTATTTATGCTCGATAGTGGGGTCATGCCTCTAGTAATCTGGGGAAGTGACAGAAATCTCTAAGGTACTAGATGTGTTGTTGCTACTAGGGAGAAAACAGCAATCCTTTGTCCATGGGGCAATCGTATTGTTTACTTTAAACACTTTGCTTAATGCAATTATCTGTTGCTTGCAACTTAATACTGGAGGGGGTTCGGATGATAACCTGAAGGTGGATTATTAGTCATAGATGCAGTTGGATTATGGTCTATGTATAATGTTGTAATGCCCAATCAAATCCCATAGGAGATGATTAGTATATGCATGTATGCTTTCTCGGTGTCTATCCATTGCCCCGCTGTAATTTGTTCACCCAACATGTCATCTATCTTAAGGAGAATCACCTCTAGTGAACTATGGACCCTGGTCCATGCTTTAACCATTAATCTATAATCTAATATTTATTGTTTACTGTTTACTTTCTGCAAGCAATTACTATCTTCCACACAATACGTTTAATCCTTTGTTTTCAGCAAAACCGGTGAGATTGACAGCCTTGGAAACAACATCTTGGAGGTGTTTCCTTGCTCCTACTGGTTCGATAACCTTGGTTTCATAACTGAGGGAAAACTTGATGTTGTGCTCATCATACCTTCCTCTTGGGGTTCCCCCAATGAGCTCGATATATTTTGAGCCATCAAGCCTGTTTTCTGGCGCTGTTGCCGGGGAGTCAAGGACAGCTTCACAAGGGGAGTCTCTCGCAACCAATCTCTTTACTTTGTTTTTTTGCTTAGTTTATTTCTACTTTGTTTGCTTGTTTATTTTTATCAAAAATTGTTGGTCTGTTATTGTGTTGCTTTATCATGCTTTCTATCAATGATTGGTTTCTTTGAAACTTAATCTTATTGGCAAGGTGGGTTCACAAAACAACAAAAATATTATTATAAGGAACACTGCTTGTCACAAAAAGGGAAACACTTATGGGAATAAATTAATAAATTGTATACCATTGCTAGAAACATGTGCTCTACTTATAAAGCTACTTATTGCTTTGATAAATCTTGTTGCTGTAAGAGGTATAAACACCTCCCTTTTCAATGTGAGTATAATTATGATGTTACCATATCTTCTTATGTTAAGGGAAATTATGACTTTTATGATGTGGAACAAATTGAAGAATTTATTGCTTGGAAGGGTGCATTCGAACTTGCTTATTTTCTTGAAAATACTAATGATGCACCTTATAAATATGAGGTTTATGATATACTTAAATTTTGCTTTGATACTTACAAGGAAGAAAATGGCTACATTCTTGAATATCTTAATAGATGCTCTCCACCAACGGAAGAGACTAATGCCTTGCAGGAGCCTATGGAAGAAGAAATTGCTGAAACTAGAAGCTCATTGGATGAAAAAGAGGAGGAGAGTGATGGTCAAGAGGAGGAAGAATGGATCTACCCATTCCTACCTTCTAATGAGAGTAACTCTTTACCCCTTACATTATTTGATTGTCCCTCATGCTTACCAAAGGAGGATGAATGTTATGTTCCTCTGGATTCTTTTGAAAATGTTTATAATAAAGCTCTAGATGATGGTCCTATATTGGTTGAAAATATTAATTGTACTACTATTGAAAATGAGATTGATCAGTCATCTTGTTATAAAATTGTTAAAAGTGGGTTTGAAGGTTTTAATCCCACTATTTTTGAGCTTGATAAAAATTATGTGTTTGTAGATCATAATAAGCATGCTTTATGTGATAGTTATATTGTTGAGTTTATTCATGAGGCTACTGAAAATTATTATGAGAGAGGAAAATATGGTTGTAAAAGTTTTCATGATACTGAAACACCTCTCTATTTGCTGAAAGTTTTGAAGTTACTCTCGTGTTATCTTCCTATGCCTGTCACTTTGTTCTTTGTGAATTTATTTGCGTATAAGATTCCTATGCATAGGAAGTGGGTTAGACTTAAATGTGTATTGAATTTGCGTCTTGATGCTCTCTTTTATTCAATTCATATTTCTTATGTGAGCATCATCGAAATTATCATGCTTATCTTAATGGCTATAAAGAAAGAAATATTAGGAGATAACCCAAAAAACATATTCAGTAAAGTTTTTATTTTGTTGAGTCTTGGAAGTTATTACTTCGGTAATAACCTCTCCTTATCCTTTTTGTGTGGTTTTTGTGCCAAGAATAACCTCTAATGAGAAACAAATAAGACTTGGAAAAGTTGCTGTCCCGAAACAGATTTTTGTGCTCCACTATAAAAATTAGTGAAATATATCTCTACGTCGGTTTGAGCTGTAATTTTTTGTGCTTCTGGCCCAGGTGATTATCTAACTTTCTCTATTTCAGCACTTTTCGATTTGAGCAACAGAAGATCTTCGAAAAAATTGGTTTTTACATGCTGGTCTGTTTTGACAGATTTCCGCCATTATTTGCATTTGCCTCTTAATCTCTTTCTCTTTGAGTTCTCTTTGATCACTTGAGCTTTTAGAAGAAATTGCTACAGTAGCTTGTGTTCTAATGGAAGTTTTACTTGTGATGAAACTAAACCATATGACCAATCATCTTGAATGCACTAATGTTGTTAATGAGGATTGTGTGAAGTTTTGTATGAAGGAAAAATTTCAAGTGTGAGAGAAGAATGATATGATAAGATGAAGTATGGACAAAATCTCAAGCTTGGGGATGCCATCCGTATCACCCCAAGAAATATTCAAGAACCACAAGCCTCAAAACTTGGGGATGCCCAAGGCATCCCCTTCTTCATCAATAAAAATCTCAGGTTTTCTTCCAAAACACTTCATTTTTATTGTTTCATGCATAATTGTGTTGTTCATGGAGCATATTCGTTTTTATACCAGATTTATTTTGTTTACTTTTCTTAAATAAATTTGATGGATCCCTGCATGCATATGATATTTCAAATAAGTTGATTGGTGATTGGAAAAGAGTAGGAAAGTTCATGCTTATAAGTGATACAAAAGGAGTTTTGTTTTGACTGTGACTTAGACTTTATCATGTCATGCTTGATATTGTTTTGACTTTATGCTTAGTGATTATTGCTGTAGCATGACTTGTTACAAATAATTGAGATTGCTTAATGTGCCTTGAAAGAATCATGCGTTGTTTTAGCATATAAAAGCATAATATTGTGGTATTCTCCTTTAATGCTTTATTTGGGTTGACTTGGCGTATGCTCACACCATGTTAAGACTATCCCGAGTCACCATAGCCTCTATGATCATTTAGTTTTTGACTTGTAATATCACTTTATACTTTAATTAATAATTTTTTGTCGCTTTCATGATTATGGCTATTATTGCTCTCTTAGTTGGTCGCTCCCATCTTTTGCTAGCCTCCACATGTACCAAGTATGAGTTCCACTCATGCATCCAAATCCAAATAAAATCAAGTTATTCCAAAGAGTCCACCATACCTACCTATTAGCACTATTGCTATTCCAAGTATATTCATGTTTTTATCTACCTTCCGAATTAAACTTGTTATGTGAAAATTAGTGATTAAAGCTCTCACGAACTTAATGGCACACTTTACTTTTCTTGCACTTAATAAACTTGAACCATTGTGTCCATCTATGTTGCGTATATGCTTGCATTTTGTAAGTTATGAATTAGTAGAATGATGGCTCAATGCACGGCGCCCAGAAAATGCTTGGTGCGTGGTGTTGATGTAGAGCTTGTTGGGAACCCCAAGAGGAAGGTATGATGAGCACAGCAGCAAGTTTCCCTCAGTTATGAGACCAAGGTTTAATCGAACCAGTAGGAGCAAGAAAACACCTCAAAGGTGTTACTAGCTGAGCTTTGGCAGGGCGCACTACCGGTGCTAGTAGCAACGTGGAGACCTGCACAACACAACCACAGAACTTTGTCCCCAACTTGCGATGAGGTTGTCAATCTCACCGTGTTTTGCGGAAAACAAAGGATTAAACGTATCAAATGGAAAGAAGTAAAAGTTTGCAGAAAGTAAACACAAAACAGAAACAGTTTAGATTGTATGTAAAGTAAAGGACCGGGATCCATAGTTCACTAGAGGTGGCTCTCCTTAGATAGATAACATGCTGGGTGAACAAATTATAGCGGGGCAATTGACAAACACCGAGAAAGCAATTCATGCATATACTAATCATCTTGACTCCTTTGAGACTTGATTGGGCATTACAACATAATACATAGACCGCCATCCAACTGCATCTATGACTAATAATCCACCTTCAGATTATCATCCGAACCCCCTCCAGTATTAAGTTGCAAGCAACAGATTATTGCTTTACGAACTGCGTGTAAAGTAAACAATATAATTGTTCTATGAACAAAGGATCGTTGTTTTCTCCCTAGTAGCAACAGCACATCTAGTACCTTAGAGATTTCTGTCACTTCCCCAGATTACCAGAGGCATGAACCCACTATCGAGCATAAATACTAACTCTTGGAGTTGCTAGCATCTACTTGGCCAAGATAGCTACTAACAACGGAAAGCATGCAAGATCACAAATAACAAAGACATGATAGAATCAATCTGAAATAGCATATCAATATCCATCGGATCCCCGCAAACACAACACGTATGGATTACAAATAGATGATCTTGATCATGAGCGGAGCTCACAAGATCTAAACATGAAAGCACAAAGGAGGATAAACCAACCATCTAGCTACTACATGGATCCGTAGTCCAAGGATGAACTACTCACGCATCACACTGGAGGCTTGCATGGTGATGAAGAAGGCCTCCAGGGTGAATTCCCCTCTCCGGCAGGGTGCCGGGAAGAGCTTCAGATCCCCCGATCTAGGGACAGAGATGACGGCGGCTACAGACTCTTTCGTGGATTTTTGATCGGGTACCTATGGTTTTCGTCCCGAGGGCAACTTATAGGCGGAAGGAGGGACCGAGGGGGTGCTAGGGGCGGCCAGACCACCCCCTGGCGCGGGCCAGGCCTGGCCACGCGGCCAGGTGGTGTGGCCGGCCCCCAGCCCTTCTCCGTCTCATATTCTGGCACTTGATCCCTTTCGAATAAATAGGCGCTTTGGCTTTTGTCCCGTACAATTCCGAGAATATTCATTTTGTGACTTTTCTGGAACCAAAAACAAAAGAAAATAGGCAGCTGGCACTGTGGCTCTTGTTAATAGGTTAGTCCAAGAAATCATAATAAAAGTACTCCAAAGTTGGAACAAAACACAAGAAAGTGGATAAAACAAAGCATGGAACATCAAAAATTATAGATACATTTGCAATGTATCACAAAACCATGTTATCATGGGGAACGCTTTCAACATTGCACTTTATTCAGTTGATATCCTGTTCTTTTGCTTATGGATCCCGGTGGTGTCAAATGAAAGGGGAGCTTGTAAGGCTCATGGAGTTCGTATATGTGTTAGAGAAATGCTTGGGCGGCTGGTCTAAGCCATGCCTAATCATGGTGGAAACCTGCAGTTTAACCATAGTGAGCAAACTGTGAAGCATCCTCAATAAAAAATAAAAAAACCTATGCAAATAGGAAATAAAAGGATCGCTGAGATGCTCATTGTCTGCTTGCCTTGTCATTTGATATGGGGAATCTTCCGTATCATCGGGCAAGGGGTACCCCGTTGGCGGTTCTCTATGATACACATGTACTTACAATGACAAGAACTTACTTGTGACTAAAGTTGAGTAGCATGAGGAACGGTACTCGTAAGCACGGGGCATGAGATTTTTAGCTTATAACTTGTCAAGCATATCCTCATATTTGTTCACTTTAACCTTAATCACCTAAAGATATTTATGCTAGGGGCAATGAGAGCTGAAAGCTAATAAGTACCATAATTTTTGGAAGCTCTTTATGAAACTTGAATCCCTGCTTCCTTCTATGAAGGGCCTTTCTTTTACTTTTATGTTGAGTCTCCATCTTCTATTTGTATGCACCTATTAAGAGAGCATAGTGGTCATTCTTAGTTTAATGTGCATTCTCCCAAAACTTGTTGATTGATTGATAACTTTGATATTGCTTGTTCTTAAATTATTTGTATCTAGTCACCCTTATGAACTTTGAAGGTGTCCTATGCATTTATGTTTTGCTACACTATGAGGGACAAGCTGAATACCATTCTCATTATGTTTTCTATATGTGAAACAAACAAACATCTTGCAAAGCATTGTTATTCATGAATCTTTTGTTTGTGCATTTTCATGTTACAACATAGTTGCTATGTCTTATTGTTAGAACTATATCATTCATGCTATGTTAGACTATGATCCCAGCTATCAATGTTCTACAAATACCTTGATCAAGATTGTGATGGTACATGTCACCTCAAAAAATATTATTTTTTATCACTTACCTACTCGAGGACGAGCAGGAGTTAAGCTTGGGGATGTTGATACGTTGTAAACGTATCTATAATTTTTTATGTTTCATGCTTGTTTTATATCTACTTTCTTATGTTTTGTCCACACTTTGGAGTATTTTTACACATTTTCTGGAACTAACCTATTAACAAGATGCCATAGTGTCAGTTGCCTGTTTTCTGTTGTTTTTGATTTCAGAAAAGCTAGTAAGGAAATATTCTCGGAATTGGACCGGACAAAAGCCAAAGCCAATATTTTACCCGAAGCAACACGGAGTCCGGAGGGGAGACAAAGAGGAGCCACGAGGCGGCCACACCATAGGGTGGCACGGCCAGCCCTAGGCATGCCGCCACCTGGTGTGGCCCCCTCGAGCCTCCACCGACCTTGCCCCTTCGCCTATAAAAGCCTCCCGGGACGAAACCCCTAAGTACCCGATCAAAATTCCACAAAAGAGTCCGTAGCCACCATCATCTCCATCCCTAGATCAGGAGGGATCTGAATCTCTTCCTAGCACCCTGCCGGAGGGGAGAGATCACCCTGGAGGCCTTCTTCATCACCATGACTGCCTCCGATGTGATGTGTGAGTAGTTCATCGGGACTAGGGTCCATGTAGTAGCTAGATGGTTGGTTCTCCTCCTTTGTGCTACCATGCTTAGATCTTGAGAGCTTCGTTCATGATCAAGATCATCTATTTGTAATCTTAGATGTTGTGTTTGTGGGGATCTGATGGATATTGAGATGCTATTTCATATTGATTATTGATTCTATCATGTCTATGTTATTTGTGATCTTGCATGCTTTCCGTTGTTAGTAGCTATCTTCGCCAAGTAGATGCTAGCAACTCCAAGAGGGAGTATTTATGCTCGATAGTGGGGTCATGCCTCTAGTAATCTGGGGAAGTGACAGAAATCTCTAAGGTACTAGATGTGTTGTTGCTACTAGGGAGAAAACAGCAATCCTTTGTCCATGGGGCAATCGTATTGTTTACTTTACACACTTTGCTTAATGCAATTATCAGTTGCTTGCAACTTAATACTGGAGGGGGTTCGGATGATAACCTGAAGGTGGATTATTAGTCATAGATGTAGTTGGATTATGGTCTGTGTATAATGTTGTAATGCCCAATCAAATCCCATAGGAGTCAAGACGATTAGTATATGCATGTATGCTTTCTCGGTGTCTGTCAATTGCCCCGCTGTAATTTGTTCACCCAACATGTCATCTATCTTAAGGAGAATCACCTCTAGTGAACTATGGACCCCGGTCCATTCTTTTACCATTAATCTACAATCTAATATTTACTGTTTACTATTTACTTTCTGCAAGCAATTACTATCTTCCACACAATATGTTTAATCCTTTGTTTTCAGCAAAACCGGTGAGATTGACAACCTCACTGTAAGTTGGGGGGCAAAGTTCTGTGGTTGTGTTGTGCAGGATTCCAAGTTGGAAATGACACCTTGGAGGTGTTTTCTTGCTCCTACTGGTTCGATAACCTTGGTTTCATAACTGAGGGAAAACTTGCTGCTGTGCTCATCATACCTTTCTCTTAGGGTTCCCCAACGAGCTCGATATATTTTGATCCATCAAGTTGCAGCGCAAAAAAGGTGACCTCCGCATGGCCATTAAGGACTGAGACCGGGCCTCAGACACTGCAGGCCTTTCTATGGAGGAATGGGCTTCAGCGGTATGCACTTGAGGACTCCCTTATGGAGATATATATATATAGGGGTTATGAGACTTTCTGGTGGCAGTAGAGCCATCAGAATTGGCTCCTCAAAGGGGATGCGAATACCGCCTACTTTCATGCCATTGCAAATGGCAGACGTAGGAAGGGTTCCATCCCCTCCCTCTAGGAGGGTGGACATCTCTTGGAGGAAGCCAAGGATGTCACCTCCCATATTTACTCCTTTTATAAGGAGCTGTTCTCGGCAAGTCCCCATACAAGGGTCGCACTAGCAAGGGACTTTTGTCCAAAGGGGGCCAGGGTCTCCGACATAGAGAATGTGGAGCTTACGCTCCTGTTCTTGCTGCCGAGGTAAAGCAGGCCCTCATGGAGATGGCTAATTCTTCCCCTAGGCCTGATGGCCTCCCTGTTATTTTCTTCCAGAAGTTTTGGGAGAGAATACAAGGAGTTGTTATGCCCATGTTCTAGGAGCCATATGTCGGGACCCTTCTGATGTCGCGATTTAACTTTGGCATGATTACCCTAATCCCTAAGGTTGTGGGGGCCATGGACATACGTCAGTTTGGGCCGATCACAATTATAAATGTAATTCAGAGGATTGTGTGCAAGATATGTGTGTGCAGACTCGGTCGTGTTATGGTGCGTCTGACACACCCATACCAGTTTGCCTTCCTTAAAGGCAGATATATCCATGATGGGATTCTAGCGCTTCATGAGATTATTCATGAAGTGAAGGTTAGGTATCAGAGGGGCGTTTGCTGAAGCTAGACTTCCGGAAGGCATATGATTGGCTAGATTGGGCCTTTCTATGCTAGGTCCTCCCACGACGAGGCCTCGATGATCGCATGATAGGGTGGATCATGCAGATTGTCATGATTGGGAACACGGCGATAAACATAAATGGAGAGGTGGGACCCTACTTTAAACCCTCGTGTGGGATTAGGCAAGGGACCCGATATCTCCAATCTTGTTTAATGTCGTGGTGGATGCCCTTGTGGAAATCCTAGAGAAGGCCAAGATTTCCGGCCACATCTTGGGTGTGGTGGGGCATCTTATCCCTCGGGGTGGGGTCACCCATCTCCAATATGCAGATGATACCATGATTATGGTGGAGGGGTTGGATCCGGATATCATCAACCTGAAATTCATGCTCCTCTACTTTGAGGCCATGTCGGGTCTCAAGATCAACTTTGACAAGAGTGAAGTGATGGTGCTTGGTTACTACTTGGAAGAACAACAGAGGATTGCTGATAACCTAAATTGCCGACTGGCAGTCTTCCCCTTGAATTACCTAGGGATGCCGGTCAGGGACACTAGGATCCTGACCAAGGACTTGGATCCCCTTATGGGTCCGGTTAAGGCGAAATCTGAGCCATGGAAAGGAAGGTTCACCTCCAAAGGAAGTAAGACCATCCTCATAGACTCATGTCTCTCTAGCCTCCCCATGTACATCATGGGGTTATACCTCCTGCAGGAAGGAGTCCATGCCAACTTTGATAAGGAGCTATCTCGGTTCTTTTGGATGGCATATAATGACCACCAAAAGTACCATATGGTCAAGTAGGCGGACATTTGCGCACCCAAAGATCTTGGGGGCATAGGTATCCTATCCTATCGCCACATGAATGTGGCCCTAATGCTCAGATGGGTGTGGTGGATTCTGACTGATGATGGTGGCCTTTGGCTATAGTCAATAAAAGCCCAATATCTCCGGGGGCGGCGGCTAATGGCTTGTGAATGTCGGAGGGGTCTCAGTTTTGGAGATCTATCCAGGACATCAAGGCGGCGATTCGAAAGGGAATATCCATTTCTATCGGAGATGGAAAGGACAACCTTTTCTGGCTTGACCCTTGGGTTGGGGGTCGCCCCCTGCAGCACGAGGTTCCCGAGATGTTCGCAATTTGCGCGGATCCTTTACTTTTGGTGGCTTAGGCCTGCCACGGCAGGACCTGGCAGGTTGTGTTCCGGCGGAACCTTGGGGCAGCTGAGATGGCTACCTGGGACGGGCTTCGGGATTGTCTCCCAATGTCCCAATCCCCGGATAGCATGTCTTGGCGTCTGGTCCCCTCGGGATCTTTCACCGTTGGTTCGGCATATTAGGACCTGTTTAGTGGGCCCTCCCTTCCTTAGACTTCCCCCTATGGAAGGTCCCCTACCCCTGATGATCAAAATCTTTCTCTGGCAGTTACTATGTGATCAGCTTCCCTCAGGAGTGGAGGTGTCCAAGCGGCATGGTCCTAGGAATGACTGTGCCCGCTTTGTGTGGTCCCTAAAATGGGAACCCACATATTGTTTACTTTCCCCGTGACTCGCTTTCTTTAGAACTTCACCCGTGAGGCTTTGGGGCCCGCCTGGCAGGCCTCGGACCTAGGGGAATTCCCGGAAGCCAACGCAAACCATACCGGTAGAAGGAGGCGCCTCCTCCGGTTAGTATTTGCGGTGATGACCTGGACTCTATGGAATATCCGTAATAAGATGGTCATAGAGCATGTCTTCTTGCGTCGTGCCTCTGACCCGACCTTCAAATTCCTGACTTTTTTGCAGGAGTGGTACCCGTTGAGTAGGCCTTACAGGACTGTTGCAGGAGTGGTACATGTAAGTGAACAAGAATTGGCAGATTATGCAAGGGATTAAACAGGGAGATGACGACAAGACCTTAGGTAAGCAACAGAAGAATAACAATGCTTACTGTTGTTGCATTGTCAAGTGTAAACTTCCTAGATAAGAGTTGTGCAGGTTGCACGTGTGCAATGTCTCGAAGAACAGCACAAACAACCGTGTCAGCGAAGATAGAAACACACACGTCTGCTCATCTCACGCTGCCAGTCGGAGGTGCCGTCGTGGGAACTGGTAATATGAAGAGGAAGGAAGACGAATAAGGAATCTAGGAGGCACACATAAATAGTAAGAACAGATAAGAGAGAAGACATACGTGTGACACAGTCTGCGTACCGAGAGACCTGTGGCATCAAAGTGACGACGTAAAATCCGGCGTGACGTGGCATTAAACGTCATGTAATGCATACGTAGAACATTTTCCTCCACGCGAAAACACGTATAGGCAGAAAGAATACGCGATAGACGTGAAGGCTAATGATATCGTCCAGATACTAAGTACTGATGGCAATAAATAACGCTGATGATTTTTATACCATGCACGGACTGAAACAACGACACGCTGAAAAACACCAGACGATTCGTGTATGACTGATCCTGAGTTTCATCTTGTCGAGAAGACTGTAGGCGTCGAATACCTTTTTTCTATAACGCATGCAAGCGACGGTTCCAAAGACACGTAGTTATTCTCTCGTAAAAACGTAACACGACAGGAAGCACATTGATAACGCATAAACAGATACGATTTCACGGTAGAATGTATCACGGAAGACACAACAAAAAACAAAAAATTATATATAACACAATACGAACAACTATTACAGAATACACACAGTTAGACATGAGATTACATAGCTAAGGAAACACCTAATGCTAAATACAACAGAACAACTAAAAAACAAAAATACAGACTTTCATACACGCCTGAGCAGATTAATCGGGACTACACTACATATTGTTCCTTCCTCGTTCGGGGCGAGACCTCCTCCTCCGTAGACGTATGACTTCTCGTCTGCGTCGAAGGCACAACGTCACCACAGGCACGCGACGAAGCGTCGACATCTGGTAAGCACGACGCTGGATCGAGAAGAGTCGAAATACACAGTCACCTGGCAAGGCAGGCGAGGCGGTGACGCTTGGTAAGTAGGACGCCGGAGCGGAGACTAAAAGCACGATGAGGGTCGCTTCTCTAGAAACAGCCTACATGTGAGACATCAGCAAGAAAAGTGTCGCCTCGTTAGGCGATGTTGGCGAGACGAAGGAATCCGGGATGTCGTCGGATTGATGACAAGTACGCCATGAGGGGGTCCTCGGGGCGTGTGGAAGAGAGGGGTGTGAGACGTACGGTGTTCCGGGACGGTGAGCACACAAGTTTACCCAGGGTCGAATCCGCCGGCTTTGGACGGATCCTACTCCTGCTAGCAATCCAGTAATACGGCAAAGCCGGAATATGGGTTACAAGGGTTCACCTGTGCGAGTTGAGATTGTAGACTATTGAGGGTGCCCTAAAGGCTCTCCCTAGGACGGCTTATATAGATATCCGGCCTAGGGTTTACAGGAAAGATCTATCCGGCTACGACTAAGAGTCGGTTACAGAGTACATCTTGAACTACAAGTAACACTATGGGCCTAAGTCGGTAAGTCTTATGGGCCTTCCCGTAGTCGGACTGGACTCCGTCTCTTCTCCCTGACTGGGCCGCCCGTGAAGCAAAGCTCTAACCCGAAGTGGGTCACCTTGGTCAGTGAGGAACTGTGAGGATACCCGGAAAGTATATCTCCAACAGCAGCCCCCGGAAGTCTCCAAGATCTAAAGTCGGATTCATCATCGTCTAGCTTGATCTTCGGCTTGCAGAATCTTGAAGGGTTCCTGAAACTTCACAAAAAATACGATCCGGGTCTTAAAAAATAAGTCGGACCTATCAACAGGTTATTCGGATTTTCCATCTTGATTTTCAAACTAAGCCGGAACTTGGTCTGTGATGTCATCTGACACTGGTCATGGTCAAGTCACGTCATCTGACAAACATCCTGTCAGCACGACCATTGGTGGGTCCACCGTTCGCGGAACTGGGGCGCCGTTTCAATGCGTACGCGGAGATCGAGGCGACATAATCATCGCGTGGGTCCTTCCCAGTTCCTTCCACGACGCGTGGCATTTACACAGTGCTGTTTGCACGAATCTTGGTGCAGGTAGGTGGTTATAAGGGGTGAGGATTCTCTCTCTCCCATCATCACCTATTCCTTTGTCGTTCCTTCTCCTCCACTTCTCCCTCGCGCACAGAGCTCTCGCATCCCCCAGATTCCTAGCGCCACCCATCCAAGGTCACCGGTGCACCGGAGCAATGGCATCATCATCCTCTTCCGGCTTGGCAGCGGCGGCGGCAACGGCGGCAGCGGCAGAGAAGGAGAGCAATCGGGGGATTTGGATCCCATGCCTCCTCGATGACGAGAAACTCCGCGTCGCGGAGAATGAAGGTCTCCTCCGCGCCGGCGACTGGCGGAGCGGTTTCGGCGAAACCGTCCCCCACCCGCAAGCTGGCGAGCGGGTACACTTCGGCACCCACCTCGACAGAGGTTTGCCTTTTCCTCCCTCGGATTTCTTATCCGAGGTGATATATCACTATGGCGTTCAGCTCTACCATCTTCCTCCCAACTCCATCTTAGAGATGAGCGCTTATGCGACGTTGTGTGAGGGATATATCGGCATTAGGCCGAGTCTCACTTTGTTTCGTTTCTACTTTCATGTTCGTAGAAACTCCATCACTGCCGGTAATCCTTATATTACCGACACTATTAGCCTTTCTGTTAGACGCGAGCGTAGTTATCCTCGCATTTCTGCCAGTGAGTCGGTCAAACAATGGCCGGCCACTTTCTTTTACCATAAGGACTTTCCTGCTCCCAGCAAAGCTACTGCTTTGTCGGCTTTCATTAACAGAGCCGCCACGGCCCTTCCGTCTTGGGACGAGGCTCCTCCGGCTCTCAATGATGATCTGATCCTCGCTAAGAGGCGGATCGAATACCTGATAAAACACAAAGGTTTGAAAGGATCCGACTTAGTCCAGTCTTGGGTTGCACGTCGGATCTAGCCTCTCCAGCACCACGGTGACCGTCTGATGCACTCCATCACGGCATCAAAGAATGATTCCCTCTGCATCAGTCCTAAGGCTTTAAAGCCATAGGATTACATAAGCCAGATCAAATGGCTGATCAAGGAGCGGATTGAAAGAAAGATTCCGGACTTGTCTCTAGACATGCACACAGCGGAAGACCCTGTAGTTCCGGTAAGCTTCAACAATAAACCCTTTTATGTATTTCACCTTTTAGGTTATTTTGCAATACTGAGATATTATCTTATTTTCAGCTTGACGATCTCCCCAAGTCGGAGCTGGCTCCTCTCGAGGGATATCCTCTAGAGTTTTCTCATGAGGCGGAACTGATCCCACTGCCGGACATTGTGCCCAGGAAGCGCAAAGCTCCGACAGTGGACGTTGGCACAAAGGAGGTGCCAGTCGTGAAGAGGTAACTTTCAACACAACTTCCGCCTTTGTACCTTACTCGAATTTTATTTCGAGATGTAATGTTTTCCATTCTATTACATTCTTAGAGCTAAGCAGCTCATCAAGGGCAAGGGGAAGGGAACTTCTTTGAAGCCCTAACGGCAGACGAAGCTGACTATGGCTTCACCTGCTGCGGCTCCTGCTCCTCAACCCTCTGCAACGCCGGTGATCATTCCTTCGCTGGTTGTCGCAGAAGATCCGGCTCCTTCAACGGAGCCAGCGATCCTTGAATCGCAGACTGACGCCACCAATAGTGGCTCAGGTTTAGATAAGGGTGAACCCTCTTCGGGTAATGATCCCTCGGCAGAGACTTTTGCCGAAAACCTCCTGACCAATCTAGGACTTGCCAAATTTGGCTTGTCTTGGAAATCTGTAGAAGAAATCCAGCTTCTGGCCCGGCAATGCCTGGAAAAGAGAAATCTCTCTACCGAAGAAGAAGCACAAGAAGCGGAGGACATCAAATACTTCGACCTTCTTGAACAAGTCCGCCTTCGCGACGAGGGACTTAGAGCTGGTGTGCTTCCACCACCTCCGGTTATTCCACTCACCCTCGCCGAGAAGGTTACCACCGAGGTGAACATGTGCCTGAGCAAGCTCACACATGAACATCATGTAAGTCGGAATTCCAACTCACGATTTTCTTTACTGTACTTTATATCATATCATATCATATCATATCATATCCTCTAGCCCCCAAGCATGAAGTAGGATTTACAATCCGGGTTTATGCTTCCTTAGGATGCCAAAGAATGAACTAGTGTAGCCCCCAAGGCTCGTGCTGATATTAGTAACAATATTAGCCCGAGTCAAAGTGAGCTTTCGATGACAAGTACGCCTTGTGATCGTAAGATTGCGATTCAAGATCAGAGAATCTCGGATCTCAACAGTGAGCTTTGTAGAGAGAAGGATCTTTCCGAGGCGCTCCAGGCTGAACTCTGGAGTCTTCGAGAAGAGAAGACCAAAGTTGACGACGTCATCTTCGGTATGTTTCCATCTTTCTGACTTGTCTATTTTCTTCGACTCTTTCGATGTCGGATTTTCTTAACCGTTTTGCGTTATGTGTATAGGTCCTCTGAACTTGACGGACTCCACCTCTGTCGAGCCTCGCACCCACCGGCTTACCCAAGTCGGTGATCTGCTTCATGACTTCCGCCAATCCATTGAGGATATTGGCAAAGCTCTCAAGGTTCCGGATATGCACAGCATGTCGGACTTTCAGGTGCGAGACAAGGCGAAGGATATGCCGCAACTCGTTCAGGACTGGAACATGTCCTATGCGCGATCTGCTGCGCAGAACGCTCTCACCATGGTCATGAGCCACCATGGAAACATGAAGATATGGCAAGTGACCAGAGGGTACTGCAAGGTGGATGAAGACGGCCAGGAGCAGGATATCAAGGCCATCATGGACTCCTGCGCCGGATATGGTGTCACGTAGCTGACTTAACCAGCTACGACACTCCCTTCTTCACCTGCGTGGACACACCGCCTCCGCCTCCGGAAGAAGCAGCTGAAGTTTCCGACGATGAACAGACCGTATCGGATCTGAACGTCTCGGAGCGTTATCAGACCGAGGCTGATGCATCCAGCGAGCCGGCAGCTCATGCATCCTCTCCTGCATCATAAATTACCAGAAACAAATGTATTATTCTGAGAAACATTTACGGTCTGTAAATATGCAGTACTATAATTTTGCTAGTGCTAAGCTTTAATCTATTCAGCACTTTTGCCTTTAAATTTTTGTGTGTCTGAAATGTTTACATAAGCACTTATACTTTTTCAAACATACTTATCGTTTATCTGGCTTTCCGCCTCGTCCCTTTCGTGAGCCGGCTAAACCTTCTGCACGGAAACTTTGCCGAGCAACGGAGCTCAATTGCTAAACTAGTTTAAACTCGGAAACAAAGCCAGCTTCCAGTACCAACAATTCACTACTCGGAAAATACCCGCATCCGACAATCAAACAAATAACCAAAGTATAGACTAGAAACTTTAGAGTTATACCCGAAGGTAGCATTTTTAGAATCGGAAATCTAAACCAGAACAAACATGAGCATAAAGTACTTTCAAGTATTCTGGGATTTTCGACTATGACATGATCATTCGGAAATAAGATGGTAAAAACTTCTCAGAAAAAACTTGAGGCAACCAAGACTTTTATTTCTCATAGAACATGTACATATGTATGATTACAAAGAAGGATAAACTAAGAATAAAAGGGACGTAGCTGAGCAATATTCCATGGTCTGTCTAACTCATCCGGATTTGTACTGCCTCCAGCTCTCTTTCTCTTCTTAGTAGCAGGTCTTTCTTTGACTGGCCTCATATCAGTTAAGTAGTACGAACCATTGTGCAATACTCGACTAACTAAAAGGGGCCCTTCCCATACTGGGGAAAGTTTGTGCTTTCTTTGTTGCACAAGCCGGAGAAGCAAATCGCCTTTATTGAAAGATCTGTTTCAGACTCTCTGGATATGATACTTGCGTAACTTCTGTTGATAGGTTGTTGATCTCATTTCAGCAATGACGCGAACTTCTTCGACTAAGTCAAGATCATTTTGTCGAGAAATCTCGGCATCTTCTTCGATATACGCGGCCACTCTAGGAGATGTGTGAATCAAATCACTAGGAAGAACTGCCCATGCACCATAGACCAAGAAGAAGGGTGTGTATCCGGTTGACCTGTTCGGAGTTGTTCGTAAACTCCATATTACAGAGGGTAATTCCTCTGCCCAAGCCCCCGCAGCACGTCGTAGTGGTGCTTCGAGTCTCGGTTTTAGGCCTTGTAGGATTAAACTATTTGCCCTTTCGACTTGTCCGTTAGCCTATGGATGTGCGACTAACACAATGTCAAGCCGGATATTTTGTTCGTTGCAGAATTCGGCCAATTCTCCCATAGAGAAATTACTCCCGTTGTCCGTGATAATACTATGCAGATAACCATAACGGATTATGACATCCTCGACAAATCTTTTGGCTGTTGCTCCATCACAACTAGTGACGGGTTTAGCCTCAATCCATTTGGTGAATTTATCCACCATCACTAAGAGGTGAGTAAATCCACTTGGAGCCCGCCTAAACGGTCCTACCATGTCAAGCCCCCAGACCGCGAAAGGCCATGTTATAGGTATTGTTCGCAGCTGATCAGCCGGAACATGAGCTTGTTTGGCGTACTTTTGGTAGCTCTTGCACGTCTTGACCAGCCGTTCGGCATCTGCCTTAGCTGTAAGCCAGAAAAAACCGTGTCTGAAAGCTTTTGCCACTAAAGATTTGGCTGCAGCATGGTGACCACACTCGCCTTCGTGGATTTCTCTTAAGATTTCCACTCCTTCTTCTGAAGATATGCAGCACTGGAAAACCCCAGACACACTCCGCTTATAGAGCTCACCTTTAACTATAGTATAGACTTTTGCTCGTCGGATAATCTGCCGGCTCAGAACTCCGTCTTCAGGTAATTTGCCATCTACCAGATAATCAAGGTAGGGTTGGGTCTAGCTGGGAATTATAGTCAGAACTGCTATTAGAGGTGAGTCGGATTTGGTCGGATATTCCTCATCCACTCCCTTTATTGAGGGAACTTTGAGGTGCTCTAAAAAAGCGCCATCCGGGACCTCCTTCCGTGCAGAGCCTATTCGAGATAGTGCATCTGCTTCCTCATTTTCTGCTCGAGAGATGTGTTGAACCTCAAACCCTTCGAAGGATTTAGATAAGTCATCCACGATAGCCTTATATGTTGCCATGTGTTTATTTGCATTACAAATATCCGACACTTGCTGAGCAACAAGATCCGAATCTCCATAACACATCAAACGTCAGATGTCGATATCCTTAGCAATCCGGATTCCATGCAGCAGTGCTTCATACTCGGCAATATTGTTTGTCGATGTGAAGTGGATCTGCAACACGTATAGAAGTTTATCTCCTTGGGGTGATTTGAGCATCACGCCAGCCCCCGAGCCCCCACGAGCCTTAGACCCATCAAAGTATAGGGTCCAATATTCTGACTCGGGGAGGGTCATATTCTCCTTCGTCTCTGTCCAATCAGCAACAAAGTCGGCAAGGATTTGGGTATTGATTGTTGTCCGGGGTTTGTACTCAATATCGAAAGTTGAAAGCTCTATGCCCCATTTGGCGACATGTCCTATGGCGTCACTGTTGTTAATTATATCTCTTATGGGAGCTGTGCTCACCACGGTAATTGGATGCTCCTGAAAATAGTGTCGTAGCTTACGAGATGCTAAGAAAACACCGTAAGCCAGGTTTTGATAGTGCGGATACTGCTGTTTTGACTCTGTTAGGACCTCTCTGACAAAGTATGTCGGACGCTGCACCAAGTGTTCCTGATTTTCCTCCGGTCTCTCCACTACCATGATGATACTGACAACTTTGTTTGTCGCAGCAAGATAAAGCAACATCGGTTCCTGTGGTTCCGGTGCAGCAAGGATAGGAGCAGATGAGAGTACTTTCTGCAGGTCTTGCAATGTAGCTTCAGCTTCGTCGGTCCACACAAAATCCTTGGTCTTTTTCAGGAGTTTGTATTATGGTACGGCTCTTTCACCGAGCCGGCTTACAAACCGACTGACTGCAGCGATGCAACCAGTTAATCTTTGTATGTCCTTTAGGCGAGTTGGCCTGGAAATATTGAGTATAGCCTTGATTTTGTCTCGGTTCACCTCTATGCCTCTTTGAGACACGATGAAACCTAACAGTTTTCCGGCTGGGATTCCAAAGAAGCATTTCTCTAGATTAAGCATGATGTTGTATTTTCGTAGATTGGCGAACGTTTCCTCCAAGTCGGAAATTAGTGTTTCCTCCTTTTTGGACATCACCGTAATATAATCCACATATGCATGTACATTGCATCCGATTTGGTCGTGGAGGCAACGCTGCATTGTGCGCTGGTACGTAGCTCCTGCGTTCTTTAGCCCAAAGGGCATCGTAACAAAACAGAAGGTTCCGAAGGGGATTATGAATGAAGTTTTTACTTTGTCAGATTCCTTCATCCAGATTTGGTGATAGCCGGAATATGTGTCGAGAAAACAAAGGAGTTCCGAGCCTGCCGTAGAATCGATAACTTGATCAATCCTAGGCAGAGCGAACGGATCTTTTGGACAAGCCTTGTTCAAGTCAGTATAATCAACACACATCCTTAAATCAGTGGTGTCCTTTTTAGGGACCATTACAGGATTGGTCGACCACTCAGTGTGGATGACCTCTTCTATGAATCCGGCTAACTCGAGTCGTGCTAGTTCCTTAGCTATTGCCTTCCGCTTTTCATCGCCGAAACATCGTAACGACTGTTTGACGGGTTTAGCGTTCAGGTTTACATTTAAAGAGTGCTCGGCAAGTTCCCTAGGTACTCCGGTCATGTCAGATGGCTGCCATGCGAAGATATCTTGATTTGCTTTGAGGAACTTGACGAGCGCGCTTTCCTGTGCACTATCTAGGCCTATGCCTATCTCGGTCACCTTGGAGGGGTCATCATCCTTCAACGGCGTATTCTTCGTCTCTTCTGATCGCTTGAACTCCGGATTCGGCTTTGTCACCTCCTCCTTCGCTGCAGGCATCTCAGACGGATCCATGTTCTTCTTGATCTCCTGGTACTCCTGGGCGTGTAGCACGGCTTCAGCAAAGGCGACATTTCCGTCCTCGCACTCTCGCGCTTTCTTCGGATATCCCCTGATGGTGATCACGCCGTTGGGACCTGGAATTTTCATCATATTGTAAATGTAACACGGACGAGCCATAAAAGCCCAGTAAGCCGGACGTCCGAATATAGCGTGGTACGCGCTCTTGAACGGGACCACTTCGAAGGAAAGTGCCTCCGTCCGATAGTTCTTTGGAGTTCCAAAGGTAACATCCAAAGTGATTTCTCCCAGGGGATTTGCTTGTCTTCCTGGGACAACCCCGTGAAAGATCACAGAGCTGTGGTTCAGCTAGGTCTCCGAGATCTTCATTCGGCGCAGCGTTTCGACATACAGAATATTAATACTGCCGCCACCGTCCATGAGAGTCTTGGAGAAACTATAACCATCAATAAGTGGATTGACGATTAAGGCGTATTTTCCTTGCCTGTGTAGCTTAGACGGATGATCAGTGCGGTCAAATGTGATTGCCACTTCCGACCAGTCCAGGAATTGGGGGACAGCCGGAACTGTTGCATTGATCTCATGTAGCACTGCCTTTTTGACCTTTGTTGGTTGAGATCCGAGGAAGGTGACATAAGTGTCTTTCTTGGTCGGAAATTTTTTCTTCCCTTCCGGCTTGGGATTTGAAGCGTCAGCTTCCTCCATGTCAGAATCTTCCTTGGTCTCTTTATCTTTTTCGGGATTCTTCTTTCCCTTCTTCCGCTTTGCTTTGTAGCCTACGGTATCATCTCTCTTAATGTCATCGTTAAAACGACACTCGGAGTTTGTGTGGGACGAGCCCCCATTGGCGTCTAAGTGATGCACACATGGGTTATTGGCAATGTCGGCCCAAGAGTAGGTTTTGCCTGGTTGCTGGTCTCCTCTACCTTGAACTCTCGAAGTCCCACGACCGTGTCCGCGGCCTCCGCCGCGTCCTCCTCGTCCTCCAGACCCGAAAGTAGTAGTGACCACTGTCGTTTCCGTGTTGGGTTTCTCTTCCGAGGTATTCTTGCGCTTCTGAGCTTGTTGCTTTGGTTGTTTTGTCGATTGTGGCACAGCTAGGGCGTTAAGTAACCCCTCTGCATCGTCGTCAGCATCTGCATACTTGCTCGCTACTTCTATCATCTCTCCCAAGTCAGTGACTTTGTCGCACTTCAAGCGATGATGTAGTAAACCAATTGGGAGACCTGCAATGAAAGCTTCAATCGCATTTTGGTCATTTACTCCTTTACAGAAGTTCTTGGTGTCGATCCATCGTCCAAGGTAATCCTGGCAAGTTTCTCCGGCTTTCTGGGTGCAACGCTGTAGGTCTTCGACCGTGCAGGGCCTCCGGTATGTGCCTTCGAAATTCCGAAAGAACGCACTTTGCATGTCATACCAGTTGTGGATGATGTTCTCCGGAAGTTCATTAAGCCATGATCGTGTCATCTTCCGCAACATGAGTGGGAGATATCGGGTTGCGACCAGGCTGTTTCCGCCTTTGGCGATGCAGCCAGCTTGGAAGAAATCCTATAGCCAGGTATCTGGCCGAGCAATGCCATCGTAGGCTTGGATATGTCGTGAGATAGCAAATCCTTCCGGGAATCTTGTAGCTCTTATGCGTGGTCCGAAGCACTTTGGGCCCACGTATATATCATCATTTTCGTAGCGTCGCGGCTATATATTGGAGTTGATCCTGTGCCTTGCGTCGTTCGGGGATAGAGATCGTCCCGAGTGTCGGTTGTGGCTGCGGTGCCTTGGAGCCGGACTTCGGCTTCTGCCACCACCTCCTCCATCATGACGTCCTCCTTGTCCCCCTTGGGAGTCGTTGTGATGGCTACTTGGTGGAGAGGGTGGACCAGGTGGGTTATTTCTGGCTGATCGCCGGCCTCCATCCGGAGCGTCATTATTCTGGTTCCGGGGAGGGTCTTCATTACGGTGAGCCCCCTGACGGCTTGTCTTAGCACGGTGTCCGTCGTTCCTTTGTCCGTCATCCGGACGGCTTGCATGTCTAGGAGGTGGCATTCTTTGTCGGTCCTCCTCCCGACGTTTCTCTTTATCATCGTCCCTGCGGTCTTTCGACTCTCGCCGGGGCGGGTTTCTCGGATTCAGTGTAGCAATTACCTCTTGCTCCGCAACTGGGTTAACGTTACGCCAGTCACGGGCAGCTTTGTGGTGCTGTCCCGAAGATCCGGTTCTTGAGTAGTTGTCTTCCCGATGGTCGGAACGATGGTGCTGCTCCGGAACACGCTGGGGTCTTACGTCAGCCCATGCCAGATCCGTGCGACACTGGTCGGAATCAGAGACCAACTTTTGACCTCCTGACATGGCGATCTTTTGCTGCTCCAGTCCCTTGTTGAGTAATTTAATGCCCAACCAGATCTGCTCCGGCCTGGATTAGCCAATAGAATTTCTTGGGCCGCAACGGTGTTTTGTACTGGGGTTGGATATACCCAATCCCCTTTGCTATATTTTCGAGGCTTCCCCATTTCTTCTCCAAAAAGGACAGCACGAATCTGCGGGAATTGGTTGTCATTAGTATGACGCTTCCTGGTCTTCTGGTATTGCCTGGAGTTGTACTTCTCCGCAGATGCTATGTGTTTCTTTTCCTCCTCAATGTTTTTGGCTTCATCGAGGAGTACTTGACGACGCGCTTCTAGGGCCTGTGCCCTGTCGTCCAGTTCTTCAGCAGTAAGTTCTGCAGCTGTAGGAATAGGTGTGGTTAATGCAGCATCAATGAGTTTACACGCACCTTCAGTGATCACGTGTCCATCCACCGATTCTTCTTTTTTGGGCTCGTCTGGGATAAGTGCTCCCTCCGAGTCCTCCTCGTATTCCTCGGCAATCACCTCCTCTGCCAGAGGGTCTTTTGCTAGGGTCTTGTTCTTCTTCTTTGCCTTCTTGGTAGCGCCGATAGCAAAGATGGCTTTGGGTCCGTTTCCCGGAGTCAAGCTCTGATCGGTACTTTCGGACATCTGGACTTCGGGATTATCTCTGATTTCCATGTCATCCTGCGCTTTGGGAGAGTGTTCCCCGGATCCTTCATCCATGGCTTCTCCTTCCTCTGCAGCTTTCGAGTTATACTCCTCTTCATATTCCGCGGAGAACTTTCGGAAATCTGCTGACGGCATTGATTCATCCGAGGATGCGGGTACGTCAGCGTTTGTTCCAATTGCCTCCAACACAGAGTTGGTGTTGTCTCCAGCATCGGCAGAGCCGGATCCGGATCCCACATATCCGACGAAGTGTGACGGGTGCTTCCTGAGGTACCTGCGGCTCTCGCGATCGGCCTCGTCGAAACGTTTGATGGTCTCGAGGATTTCATCTACGCCAGAGTTTTGCATCATCATGCGTCTTAGCGTGTATCTCAGGAAAGGTCTGTTTGTCCCGGCGTCATCAGAGCCGGAATCAGTATCATTGCTATGCTCCTTCTGGATTTCGACTTCAGCGGGTGGGTCGATCTGGGATTCGGCTTCTCCAGGGAGATCCACTCCAGATTCAACTTGGACCGCCAGGTCTGCCTCAGGCTCGGATTTCTCCACTATCTCCACAACTGGTGTGGGTTGGGTGGGATTAGGGTTTTCTGGGATCTAGAACTCTGCCGCCTCCGCGGACAAAGGGGACCTAGAAACTTCCTCTGCCTCTATCATCACCGCTGGGGTGGGTGGGGCAGGTTCAGCAAAACCGATGTAAACATCGATCTCACCAAAAGACATGATGGTGTAGGCAGTCACAGCCTCCCTAGCCAGAATCCAGGTCTCGTCGAGAACGATGAGAGGGGCGTTGCTGGCGTAGAGGATGCGACCGACGGTGATAGTCTCACCGATTCCGATTCTTGCAGATTTCGCTCGGAACGTAGATCCGAAGCTCACTTGCCCCACGGTGGGCGCCAACTGCCGTTGGATTGATGACAAGTACGCCATGAGGGGGTCCTCGGGGCGTGTGGGAGAGAGGGGTGTGAGATGTACGGTGTTCCGGGACGGTGAGCTCACAAGTTTACCCAGGTTCGAATCCGCCGGCTTTGGACGGATCCTACTCCTGCTAGCAATCCAGTAATACGGCAGAGCCGGAATATGGATTACAAGGGTTCGCCTGTGCGAGTTGAGATTGTAGACTATTGAGGGTGCCCTAAAGGCTCTCCCTAGGACGGCTTATATAGATATCCGGCCTAGGGTTTACATGAGAGATCTATCCGGCTACGACTAAGAGTCGGTTACAGAGTATATCTTGAACTACAAGTAACACTATGGGCCTAAGTCGGTAAGTCTTCTGAGCCTTCTCGTAGCCGGACTGGACTCCGTCTCTTCTCCCTGACTGGACCGCCCGTGAAGCAAAGCTCTAACCCGAAGTGGGCCACCCTGGTCAGTGAGGAACTATGAGGATACCCGGAAAGTATATCCCCAACAGGGGACGAACGGAACCTACCGACCATGAAGGGCCAACACGCTGAGCAGTGGCATCGGGGCGCCTAACACCAAAGAGCTGAAGAGAGGCTGGCGAGGTGGGATGCATCGCAAGGTCGAAAAGCCATACCTTGCTACGCTCGGAGCTCAGCCGGAGCGACCGGCGAGCTCTACGAAAGAAGTAGGGCGCAGGAAGCCGAGCCTTTAGAAGCATGGTATGAAAAAAATATTTGATAGAATACCAAAAAAGAGACGCAACAAGACGTTTATATAGAAGAGGGAAGCGTAAGATTTAACTTATAGGGCAGAAACGGATTTTCGAGGCATAGTCTATTCTACCAATTGTGCTACCCTCCGTGATAAACCATCGACGCCTACAATCTACGCTACCAGCTTAGCCATCGAACATGGGGAACCGTCCCCATCTAGGACCTACGATGCCACATCGGATATACGTGGCCACCTCCGCCGCGACAAACCGCGGCCGGCTATAGTCTATGGCGCCACGTCGTGTCTGGACAGATCCCGCGTATGCGAGAAACCGCGTCCGGCATGGGCTTACGGCGCCACGTCGTCTCTAGACGAGGCCCGCGTACGCAAAAAACCGCGGAAGGCATGGGTTTACGTCGCCTCGTCTGCAATGAGCAGGCCCCGCGGTCGGTATGGACTTACGGCGCCACGTCGTCTTCCGGCGGCCCCCACATCCGCGAGAGTTCCCAACCGGTATAGGCTCACGGCGCCATGTCGTCTTTCTGCGGGCCCCGCCACTCGGCAGGTGCGGACGCATGTCGCGCCGGGAACGCCTCTCAGAGAGACCGGGTCTACCCTGGTACGCTGACGGCGGGCACAATTAGCGTGCACGGCCCACCGGTCTGCAACTCGGGGTATGACGGAGCGCGGTACACTCTCACCAGCTCGAGAATCTTTCTCCCTAGCCCGTAGCGGGGTCCGCCTCATGGAATAGTAGGGCCTGTTGCAACGTCGTCGCATATCCTCCTCGGCGTCCATCCCACGGCTGAAAAGAATCGGGACGACGTGGATAGCAGTTTGAGCTGAAACAATCTAGCGATGTAAATCCTATGACGCAAGATTGAACTTATTGTGTTTGGTTCCGTAAAAGAAAGTTCATTTTTAATCACGGTTAATCAATATTAATTGCTTAAGTTAATAATATGTATATTAGTGGGGATGTAGCTCAAATGGTAGAGCATGCGAATTAGAGGAAGGGGGATCGATACCTCCCATCTCCAAATCTTCTTTTTCATTTATCGATAGCTTTTTTTCTCCCGCAGAAAACGAGACCAGAAAAAAACTAAAAACTAATTTGACTGCTTGGATTCCCCACCCACCCAAAACACTGCCGCTGCAAATGCTGCTGTTGGGCCTCTATTTGGGCTGGAGCCTGGACGACGTTGTAAAACAAAGACGAAGGAAGCCGCTGTGTGTCTTTTGTCGTTTTTGGGTCTTTTCATTGAGAGCCCATGCTTCTGTGTTCATGTGAAATCATCTTCATGAAATCGGCGGACCAGTTGCATATTACCAGTGCCCAAGAGATAACTTACGGAAGGTAAAATTTCATATACTGCATAAATGGGTCTTGGACCCCAACTGATTTAACCATCGTTTTTTACAAGCTATTTCCTGAAGCGCGGCATACACATACCATGGAAGGAAGCACTCAACGCACCCAACTCTTCACTGCAAAATGGGGACTTCTGCTTCTGCCCCGGTGCTCAGGCCTTCGTCCTTTTCCTATACCTAGTTTGCTATACTGATTTCGATAACCGCGGAAACTAGTTGCATCCCCTGTCTGTCATGGGGAGCGGTCTACATGTGTGATCCTGATGAACCCTGGTGACGACTCGGACACCTCCTCCCAGCTTCGGGGGCGGTCCGCAAAGAGCACCAGGAGGAGTCCGAGGACGAGGCCGGAGGCGAGCAGGGCTAGTCCCGCGGAGACAAGCCTAAGGTCGTGCTCCAGAGGAGGACAGTACTGTGAAGCGATGGAGCTGAATGTGTCGCGGACAAACCTGCAGTCCTGAAAGTTGAGCATCAGCGGGGCATAGTGGTGCAGCGCGTAGCTCGCGTTCGCGGCCGAGACGAGCTGGCCATACACCTCCGGGGTCACCGTCATCGGCCCCGAGCATGCGTCCGCGTCGGGAGCGTTGCATGTGTAGTCCTGCCATGCCTGAAAAAGGTACATATTATTTTTCTGCAATGGAAGCGAACAAGAGTAACAGATTATGCAGGGGAGTAATCGAGGAGATGTTGACAAGATCCTGATTACGAAACAGAAGAATAAAGACAATGCTTACCGTTGTTGCGTTGTCAAATGTCACCTCCCTAGATAAGCACTGCCGGTCATTCAGGTTTGGATCGTAGGGAGAACACAGGTAAGGCATCAACTGCCCAGGATGCAAGTGATATGGCTTTCGATTAGAGAGAGCAGATATAGCTCTATTAACTAAGGTCACGAGCTGCACCACGACGTATTTACTCTGGTACAAGGTTCGATTTGTCGTGCTCTCATCCACGCACGGAAGGATGTTGCTGAGAGCGGTTTCTGCTCGAGGGTGTTGTGCCCATTCGTCCATTGCTTGGCATGTATCCTTTGCGGCGCTGTAACAATAGAACATTATAATACAGTTAAAACTAGACAGTGGATTGCATCCTCTTTAAAACAGCAGGACTACTTGCCAGTTTGGCAGGAAAAGCAACTGATGCCGATTTGTAACATTAGGTGAACAGAGCATATATTAGTCGACAAGCAAATTCCTTGCAGATACTCGAGTCATATATAGATGTTTCAGTTTGCTTTCATGGTTGCATAACCAGAAAAAGAACTGACGTTCAACTAGAAGGTCATGCTGACCTTAGTGGGTGCTGAAGTCTTACCACACCTAAACATAAATCTGTCACATAATATGAAAGACGGTATGGAAGGTGAGCAATACCTGCTTACTATCAGAAGAATCCCTATAAGAATGAAGAGAGCTGCCACTATGATCCAGCATAAGGTAGCAAATCTGCAAAGTTTAAGTGCAAAGGTGTCAAAAGTACTGAACAGCATACCAATTTCAATGCATAATACCTGATGAATAGGTCAGAAAGCTTACGTGTAAATTGTATATCTTGGTCCGAATAGCTCCAGCACTGCATAAGAGAGAAGCAAGCGAGTTCAGAAGTGAATAGTAACACACCAGCAGTAAAAACGAAACATAGAGAATAAGTGTGTAGATTCATGCAAGACAGTGGACTGCATACCGTATCCAAGAACTGCAAGAACAGGTATCAACACAGCTATGCAGATCAATGCAACAGACCTGTAGTAAAACAGAAATTCCAATTTTCAACTGGAAGCATACCATTAGAAATACTGTAAACAAATTAACAATGACACAAGTCATTTTGGCATGTAATTACTCATCTCACCAACATAGTGGTGTCATTTTCTAGGAATATTTAAGCCCGCTGATAAGTAAGTCACATCCACACTATTTCTCAGTGCGATCTGAAGGTAAAAATGATAAGTATGCAAGGACAGCATCAAAACGTACACATTGTGGAGAACTTTTCTGATCCTTTTGTAGTTTTCTGTTGTCTTCAGAGATATGGTATCAGATGCTTTATTTAAATCTACCTTCAATTTGTTAATTTGATCCTGAACATCTGACGGAAGATAGAGTGCTGCCACATTGATCGTCACTGCAAACGACAAGTAATCGGTAACGTTCCTCAGCGTCTGGATAGTGAAATCAGATTGGTTGACAACAAAATCCAAAGTCTCAGTGGCTTCTTCGTGGAATTCACCCTGCCCGTACGAAAGGACAATGCATCCAACTCTGGTGCCAAGAGAATCGTGAAAGATATTAGAACAAGTGGTTGACAGATTAAATTTGTGCAAGGACATGGGAATACCATCCTCAATTCCTCTATCCACATTTCTAAAAATAACTCAAATATCAAACGCTATTCAGATCTAAAATCAGATTTAAATGGACAAAGAAAAACGCCATATACACTTTGATATTTGCAAATATTTCACGCTATAAACCAGCCCATTTTATCTAACTGGGAACTTGCAAGGTAACATCATGCGAAAAATTATCACCAGAATTTGCAGTGTGAATTAAACTGTAGTTTCTGTTTGCGTGCATAATATTTATATTGTTTCATCTACCAGATCCATACATACATAATACAGTACTGAACCATATTTCTAAGTTCTAACAACTATTCTCACTTTCCGCTAGAGTACAGAAATGGAATTGTCTAATGTACAAGGTTTAATCTATGAACAAGGTTACCTACGGATAGTGCTCAAGTGTGAAAATCGACGAGACTTGTACAAAATGATATCTCAAACTAACAAATAAACAACATACGATATTAATGGTAAAGAGATTTAGTGTATTACATTAAAGCAAGCACAACAACCACAAGCAATACTGGTCGTGCTACATCTGCGTGAGAAAGCTTTCCTTTGCCCATTCTTGATTTGCAAAAGCAGAGCGAAGCTGCAGCAATCCCGAATGAAATAAACCACAGTGCAGCAAGAAGAAATCCAGCAACTCCTGTGAACGATACGGACTGAAACATACTTGATTCAGTTAAACATATCACTGGAAGAAAGAATGGGACGGAAAAAATAGCAGTCCCACAGTTACTAAAAGACTTGAATAAATATGATGGTCAAACTTGACACGCTAACAGGTCACGTCATGTAGCTAAAAACATAAGCCTAGGCATATTTGGAAGCCACTGTCCATTGGTTTTCCATAACTGTGAACTCAAGGATTGCTAGTAGTCTATCTAACAAAGATGTCTTTTAGTCAACATGGTTTCATAAAGCAAGAGACTCTAATCCACTGTGCTGAATCCATAACTTTCCTATAGCTGTATACACTCCTGATACATGTGGGCACACTTTGTCCATCAAGTTTAAGATAAATGCAACTAACCAACTAAAAGGGGATGCCATACGGTCTAATAGCCCAGAGTGGTTCCTCACATGGGAAGAAAGGAATCAAGCTTTTCCGTCACCATGGTGATTTATTTACCTCTGATCATCTAGATTCCTGGAAGTATCAATATTCAATATTCAGCAGGCCGAATCTCTAGTGCGCATACAGACTGTACCTAATCCAACCTAACCTGATTTCAACAACCCACATAAATAATGCAGGCATATAATGGCATCTTTAACAATCAAAGCTATTATGCCATAAAAGGTTTAAAGGGTTTTTCCCTAAAATAATGAATACTGAAATTTATATGGCATGTTTAACAACTGCAGACATATAAATCCCGTAAAAGGTCTTAAGAGTTTTTTCCTAAAATATGTAAGTTTAGACTTTAGAGTTCCAACAACAACACATACCGCCCAGTAGTGCTTGTTGGTGATGTTCCAACCACCTCCATACATCCTGAGATGGTGGAGTACATCCGGCCGCCGCGTCCTCTCCTCTGCCAGAACCAGCGGATACTTTGCAACAGGGCCCATAGCCGCCGGCCCCGCGGCCCCATCCGGCAGCCCATTCAGCAGTCCCTTCGCCAACGGTCCCAAGCTCTTCACCTCTAAAGTACCAGAGAGATTTGCACAATAATACAACCTTTTAGTACATGCATGGGCTTATGTATTATTAGTAAACTGCAACTACTATCAAAGGCCAAAGTACCAGAACACAACAATACTACAACCTTTTAGTACCAGCATGGCTGATGTATACTAGTAAACTCTAACCACAATCAAAGGTCCACCTGCTTCTGATACAATTCCAAAAGCGAATCAACAGGATCACTTGCTTGTACAGTCAGAAAAGCATCGAAGTGCGCCTTCCAATAGATCCCACGCACAATTTTAACTACTACTAAGATGTAAAATTCAACTGCAACTAGCCAACCACAATCAAAAGTTTAAAGTACATATACCATTTTTGTATTAGCATGGCTGATATGCTACTAGTAAACTGCAACCACAATCACAGTTCCAGCTGCTTCCAATACAAGCCTAGAAAGCAAGTAGAAAGGTCAGCTTGCTTCCGTTGTAAGAAAAGCACCAGAGTCCCTATGCATAACTAAACTATGGACAAGTCAAATTCCTGTCACATGGCAGTTGTGCTTCCTAGGATGGTTGGAACTTGTCAACGAGAGCGTAGCAGATCGCCGCGCACCGACATGGATCCTAGTACTAGTAGTACTAAATATACAGCAGCAAACAGCTGGTGGTGTTGACTGGTTCTAATCGAGGCAGCAGCTCTCGGGATTAAAATACGGGTTGCTAAAATTAGCACCCCTGAGGGGGATTCCGAATGGGATAAAAATATCAGAATCGCCTGCCAGAGAAGATCTACCGACGGCAGCGGTGAATAAATTACTAAGAAACGATCCTAGTAATTAAAATACCGCGCAGTAAATCCTCCGGTCGTAGAGCTCAATCGACTAGAACGCGGCGAGATCGCCTGACGCCGACGTCTGTGCTGACGCCGACGGAACGGAACTCGTTGAGCGAAAAAACAACTGCGCGCGTTTTCAGTTTCAGACAGGACAAACGATCCTGATCGCGCGCTGTGAACTGAACTGGGGCGTGACAGGCAGCCACCGGAATCGGAGCCACGCGTTACCAAGCGGGAACGGAACGGATCGAGGTCTCGATACGCAAAACTCGGTCCCCCTCGCTCGTCCTATCAATCGACCGATCAGACGGACGGACAGACAGATCGCCGCATCCGGCGGAAGCGCGAGTATGTACGTACGTACCTGGCGCGGCGTCGATCCCCGTGGCGCCCGCGGCGAGGCCCGCGAGCGGGTCCCCCTCCGAAGCGGCGCCGGCGGCCACCAGCGCCAGCATCGACGCGAAGGCGGCGGCGGCCAGTGGCGCGGCGGAGTAGGCAGCTCGTCCCATCCCGATCAGCACCGGCGCTCAGTCACGGACCCCTCCTCCTCCGCATGTAGGTGCGGTGCTTCCCGCGCGGCGGCGGTGGCGGGAGAGGTCGGCGCGCGCTGGCGGGGGTGTCGAGTCGAGACACAGAAACGGCGGAAAGGGGAGGGGGAGTGTGAGTGAGTGGACGACACCGGCGCTAGTCGACGGACAGCGCTACTGGTCTCCCTCCACGGCTCCACTCCCCCAGTTATTGCTGCTCCCGTCCCACTCGCGCAACGGAATCACATGCTGGCGCCAGAACCGCGTGTGCGATCCACCCGGGTGCGCCCAGCAGGCGCGGTCCGCGATGACGTGTCCCGGCCGCGTGCCACGCGGTACCGTCGGGGTGGATGTTCGGTGCACACGTGGGCTCCTGGCACCACAGGTCAGTGAACGGTGTCTCCCGTCGGTGTGGCGGGGTTGGGTGCGCGTAGCAGCGCGTATGGGCATGGCGCGAAACGTAATGGAGGGGTGGACCCCGGCCGGGTCGGCGCGCCGGATCTACGTGACGTGCTCCACCTGCCCACACTCGCCTACTCTGTTCGCGATCCTGCCCCTGGTTTCGGAGGGGACGATTTAGAAGCGGAGCGTTGTCTGAGCCAGGGGTAGTTTGGTTATTACCGTGGTCTAGCATAGGCTAGCGTGAGCGTGAGCGGGTCGGAACGTGGAACGGGCTCCCGGACCCACCTGCATGTGTCTCTCTACCTGTCTGCCTCGAGTAGATATTTTAGGCCCACGTGTTCGGTGATCGCTAGTGACAAGAGCTTTTCATTTCCACGTTCCGAAAATATCATTTTATACTAAATGCATAGTAATTCCTTTTAGGTGAACGGAGTCAACAAAGATGGATGATAACGAGAAAGTTTGCCGGGCAGACAGGCAAATGGGCGGAAAGCTAAAAGAGATCGTCCATGAAACACATGCTTTCGATGCCCTTGTCTAATTTTGACGCGAATAATCGTTTGATATTACTACCATATTTCTGTTCCTTTTTCATTTTTCGAAATTTTGCTGATATATTAATAATTATCAACAGTAGTAAAAAAAAGTCTAATAGTAATAAAAAATACTAATAAGTCAAAGGACCACGCCACGACTACAAACACTAGCATTAGCCGAAGACGCGCCGCCGTCCTCGCCCCTCCAACACTGGAGTCGGGCGAAACTTGTCGTAGTAGAGCTAGTTGTAGTAAAAAGACAGGAAATCGTCGTGCTAAAGCCTCAAAAGACCAACACACTAGAGCAGGAAACATCGCCAATGATGACATCCATAGATCGAAAGAGACTGGCCTAAAAACACACCAATAAACATGAAAACCGAATAAATCGCGGGAGATCTGTCGGGCACACGACTCCACGCGCCCTTCACGGGCACTAGATGCACCAATGGACCGAGCATAGTGCGGGGAGGACCTTATTCTGACTTCAGGATGTAGCTATCGTCTCACCATCCCAAAAAGACACGAAAAAACAGTCTAACCAACCAATAAAAACCTCATGCCGGCGAGAGGCCGTGGTCCGCCATACCTCCAAGGCTCCAAGGCCAACAGAGGCAGAGCGGATCGGCGGCATCACCAATGAGGGGAACGGAACCCTAGATTGGTTTCTTCTCGGTCGCCACCGCCTCCTCCTGATGTCCGTACCGGTTCCATTTTTCGCTTGCGCACAGTGACTAATATATTCCCATTTCCTTTTGGGAGAACGGAGTCAACGAACATTGATGATAAAGAGAAAGTTTTTTGGACAGGCAAATGGGCCCTGCCAATCTTTGGTCTGAATCCCTGATGTGCTCCCTCACCGCTCTCGCTCACCCCCCCTCTAGAGAGTCGCCCGCGTGTCCTCGGCACCTATCTTCATCCTCGTCGACCGGAGGAGATGGCGGACGGTGGCCGGCCTTTGTACATTAGTAGTACTAGTAGGGTTCTTGGCTTTATGCCAGTAGTAGGCCCCGTGCTTGTAAGTTTGAGCGAATCCGTAGATCTCTATTTGATCTAGAGGCTAGGGTTCCTCGTCGGCATCTTCCTGCTTTTATTGTCGAATGGAGCGACGAAGGAGAGTGGCTCAACTCCTCTAATAAAGATTGTGTCCTACCATCTTGTCCCTTGGTAGAGCGTCGGCCTGGATGGGCATCCTCTGGCCTATCGTGGTGGCGAGGAGAGGATGCAGGTTGTCTCGCCCTGCTCTGGTGCAGACGTTCGGTGGGGAAACCTGCTATTGCTGCGGAGGTTTGCGGTTGTTCTCCGTCTAGCCGGTCATGGAGGCGAGGAAGGAAGAATTACAGCATGTCTCTCTACAGATCGGGAGGTCGGCAATGTGGACACGCCGGTGCTACGTCCAATAGGGGCAAAATCTCGATGGTATCTTCTGTCATCGATGACATCAGCTGAAGCACAGCCGCTCCTTTGTTCTGGGAGCTCTTCTTCGAATGCACATTGACGGAAAATCTCTCCATACTATCGCAGGATTCTATGTTTGCAGGGCAGCCACTCCCTCCCTGTTCATCGCGTTGCTGGCGACGACATTCTTCCTCCATGACATGGTGCCGAAGCAGAGGTTCTCTAGCTCTGAGGTTCCAAGTGGTGAAGTCCCCGGTGGTGGCGCAGTCGACTGTACTCAGCAGCTTTTTGGTTGCGGTGAAGAAGGTGCAAGGAGAAGGCTTAGACCTGATTGCGTTTCTACGGTTTATTTTAGGGTCTTCTCTATAAAATTGTAGGGCCATGTTATATTTTCTTTTTCTGCTGAGGCCCTCCCAGGGGTGGACCCAGAAATAGGCCACGCACCGGACTGACCCTTGTGTGCAGGCCTTGAGCTAGTGTTTAAAAGGTATTTTTCAAAATTTTAAAGGGAATTTAGTACCTTTTTTGGCCTAAGCCCAGGGCTGCAGCACGGGCTACCCTAGGTGCAGATCCGCCCCTGCCTCCATGTAAATGTTCCTCCACCGACTGTAATATAATGAAGCATCGGGATCTTTCTAGACCCCTGCCCCGTTCCAAAAAAAAAATAGGGCAGAAAGCTTAAAATAGATCTCCGTTAACACATGCTTTCGATTTCCTTTTGTGACTGTTGAACTATATAAGTGCATTGTCTAACTCTTTCTATCAGATCGGTCTTTTGAAATAGTTGGTTAGTGCATGAAGCTTGACATAGTATCAAAGCCTAACGTCTCGAGTCTGAATTCTGGTTTTCGCAATTTATTCTATAAATTGTTGTTGCCTCCCTCTGTCCACGTATCGGCCGCTTGAGCCATACTTATCTGTTTACACGTGTTAACTTGTCTTCCCGTCACACGTGAGGAAGGGGTGTTGAACTGTATAAATGAATTACCTAACTTTTTCCATCATATTGGTCTTTTAAAATAATTGGTTAGTGCAAGAAGCTTGGTGGTGACTGGGTGGGTAGTCAATTTGGAGATATCCGCTTGTCGTCAAGCAAACCGGGCTGAAGATCCATTAGGAAAAGCACGCGTGCACCACACATCGCGTGGGGTGGAAGTAGTGCCCCTGTTCATTTGTCGATTGCCTCGTGTGGGACTAGTAGCCAGCTGTCCCGGGTGCAAATTAAAGAGCACTCCAGCACATATTGCTAACTTTTTTTTTTAAAAATTCCACCGATCTATTAATAATCATCAACAGCAGTACAAAGAGTCTTAAAAGTAATAAAAATTACAAATAGGTCAATGGACCACCTAGCGACAACTACAAACACTGGCACGAGCCGAAGGCGCGCCGCCGTCCTCGCCCCTCCATCACCGGAGCCGGGCAAAGCTTGTCGTAGTAGAGCTTGTTGTAGTAGACGAACGGGAAGTCGTCGTGCTAAGGTCCCAAAGGACCAGCATACCAAAGCAGCAATCATCGCCGAAGACGACAAACGTAGATCGGAAGAGACTGACCTCAAACCATACCAACGGATACGAAAAACGACCGAATCCCAAGAAATCCGTCGGACACATGACTTCACGCGCCCTCCACCGATGCTAGATACACCAACAGAGCGAGGATAGGACGGGGAGGACCTTATTCTGACTTTAGGACGTAGCCGCCGCCTCAACATCCTGAAAAAGACACTGAAAACAGTCTAGACGAAACACTGAGACCTTCCGCCGGCGAGAGGCCGTGGTCCGCCACGTCTCCAAGGCCCTAATGCCGTCGGAGACGGGATGAACCGATGGTGTCGCCGGCGGAGGGGAAGAAACCCTAGATGGGTTGTAGCCGCCGCCTTCTCTCCTCTGTATGGCTGTACCGGTTCGTGTTTCTGGCGTGTTTTTGGAAAATCTTAGGTTGCCTACCAGTAGCACATATTGCTACTACCTTCATACGAATAATCACCAAGAATTTCAAACCAAAAAAATTGAGTATCAATATCTAGATTATACAGTATAAAATTAATTGTGTCAAATTTATATAAAACTATAATTTTTAATAATATTAATTTTATATCAAATGTTTTTTGTATACACGGTTTAGTTTTTGGTCATGCTAATTTTTTTAAAGTGTGAGCGCCCTATTCATTGGAATGGGTGGGAGTAGTGATCATTCGAGCAAGGTTGTCGGTCTTGGGTATTTTGGTTGTATTATTTCTTTTCTCTTTATACCGAGTGCATGATCTTACTAATCATGCACATATTCCATAGAACAATAGGTTTCACATTTACACACATAAGTGATAGTAGAATCTACAGTTTTGCATTGAAAAAATATAGTTTTGGCTGGGTGTACCTATTCAAATGTTTAGTGTTGTTAACTGATGTTTTTGTTTGATAATCATAAATAATTTAAAGCTCGTTGTGCCGATGGTGTTTCTTTTCCTTAGACCAATGTGTAAATAGCGCATTAGAAACTTACCAAAGTATTGTTCATGTAAACTCAGTTACGAATGTTTAATATCATCAAATATATGATAAAGTAATTTGTTGGCAACATCGTATAGTAGTGTGATACTACTACAATACTAGTATGTGATACTAGCATATACTAACTGAACAGAAACTGGAACGGGCGAGAAAACCAAACTAAACGAGAAATTCTATAGTTAGTAGAATAGTTAACCATATTCTTAGACGAAATTGGTTAACCAAAAAAAATGAAGTGTTCACTATATTAGGTTGGGTCGGTGCGGTCACTCCTCCCAAGCATCCGACCGCACATTCACATGCTTGCACCTGGGGAGTCGTGATTGACATTCCTTCTTTTTTTTCGTCTTGCGAGTAAAAGGAGCTGATATTAATTCGGCATAATTACAGAAAGGTCCTTCATAGAAAACAAAATTACAGTCCAAGCCTCTCTGCAACTCAACCACACCGTCGTCCATGGCGCCGTCGCTCCTACTCTCCTTAACGCCTTGGATCGAGAGTAGTCCCCGAGCTAACGGTAAGTCGCCGATCGCGGGCCCCAAAGGACGCCGCCTTCGTCGAACCGAATTGCCACAACTTCTTCCGCGATTTATTCAACTGGGGCCATATTCGCCATCGAGCCACGAAATCCGGCGAGGGGAAGACAAAACGCAGAACCGTCGGCTCGACGGAGACAGCAGATCGACGCCAGAACACCTCGGAGCACCGCCATCGAGGGGGAGGACCACCACCTGCAAAATCATATTGGTTGCGCCACCTCTGCCCCGATGCCGCTGGCTGGACACCCTAAGCTTGCCTACACTATATACACGACACGAATCAGGGTTCCCCCGTCCTCCCGCCGCCGGAGCGGCCGGCGAAGGGCGAGGTAACCGCCGATTCGACGTCGTCCGGGTGGAAAGCCTACGATCGCTCACAAAACGCCTCCCTGGCTACTAGATGGGGAGGAACCTCCTGCGGAGATTTGGTATCGTGACTGACATTCTCACACGACACGTACTCTCGTAGCATTTGATCTACAGTACTAATTTTGTTGGAACGTTTTATGTTTGTGGCTATCTTGGTTTTCTTAATATAGGAGTATTAACTTGTGGTACACTCTGGTTATTTGGGACAATATGACCTTATAGTGAGATATATTTTTATGTAACCGCCGCCAGGGAGAGAGGCCATTGGGAGAAGCTATCTAAAAGTAATCTAGGGTTCTATCCCCCTCGTCAACGATTTTGCCAGTCTGCTCCACCTCCAGTGGTCCTAGGGCCTTAGAGGTGTGACGGACCATGAACTCTCACTTGTAGGAGGTTTTCTGTTATTTGCTTAACATGTTTTTAGTGTCCTCTTCGGGGTATTGAGATGATGGCTATGTCCTAAAGTTAGAACAAGATTCTTCCCGCTCTATCCTCGCTCAGGTGGTGCATCTAGCGTCAACGGAGGATGCATGGAGTCGTTTGTTCGGCGGATCTCCTAGGATCCGTTAGTCTATTTTTATGTTCGTTGGTGTGATTTCAGGTCAATCTTTTTCTATCTACGGTTTTCATCTTTACTGATGGTTGCTGCTCTGGTGCGCTGGTCCTTTACAGTCTTAACATGATGGCTTCGTGTCTATTGTAGGATTTTAGGACTTGAGAATCTAAAGGTGTTATTGATGCTTCCCCACTGGGCTCCTAGAGAGATCTGATGATGTGGACCGTAGGATCGAGCTCCTAGAGGACATCTGGACCATTGGATGTTGGTAAGACGGTTTTACCCTGGTGACCAGTAAAAACGGAATGCGTTGAGCGTACCAAATCCTTCTACCCACGCCCGTGTCTCTTTTTGTACAGCCTCGTCGTGTCCTCGCCAGAAATAGATGGGCCTGCATGTCTGCCTCATAGGTAATGTTTACAGTGGGCAATTGGCAGGTGCTCCAGGTCTGAGAAGGGGCAAAGCCCCGCGTGTGTTGATTGGTGAAAACCCTAGCCACGATTGTCCTAGCCCCATGACCTCCTCCTTCGACCCCGCACCGCCGCTCTCTCGCTTCCCTCGTTCCCGCCTGTTGCCGAGCCACCGTTCGTCTCTCTAGCCGAGCCGCCGCCGCTCGTCTCTCTGGCCGAGCCGCCTCTGGATGAATGCCTGAATCCCACGCGCCGCCATCCACCCCCCTCTACCGCCATCGCCCGTCTCCCGCTGCTGCCTCCGGCGCCGGGTCCCCGCGTCGTCGTCTCTCTCTCTCTTGAAGTTTTTGTGCACTGCCGCCAGGAAGACCCCTTCTCCCTGTCCCTCTTCCCGCTATATTCCCACAGCCAAGCCGGCACAGCTCCAGGTGGAGGACGACGAAAAGCAGCGACGAATTTGAGCACAGACCGCACCGTCTACTCTCCGTTTGATGCAGGTCGTGCATGACGCTCACCCTCAGGTATGCCCTCATGGTCTCTCCCTCCTCTGTCCCTGCTCTGTCTACGTCTCACCTCCCCTCTCCCTTTTCTATAAGCAGCCGATAGCGACGACGACGCAGAGGCAGCGCTGAGTGAGCAACTCAACCTCCGTTGGGTATCCCTGGCTCGTGTTCAAGCTCCTATTGACGACATTCTCCTGTAGCAAACTTCCAATATATCTTTGTCGTGCTCTAATCTCAATCAAGATGATGTGCATTCTCTCTCTTCTTTCCAAAATATATGCAACATGTGTGTGCTTTGTGATACTCCCTCCGACCCCAATTAGGTGAGTTAGATTTGTCTAGATCCGATTGTATCTAGACATGATTTAGGATTAGATTCATCCGTATTTTGATAAATTTGAGTCAACTAAATTTGGGTCGGACGGAGAGTATGTGATCTATTAGTTGTTTTTTGATTTCTGTTCATATATGATATAGTCGTTTTGTAGCTGGATGAGGGAACATTGATTAATAATCTGCTAACTGAATATGTTGAAAAGAGATAGCAAAATAAGGTGTTTATTTTAATGTAATGAAAACACATTTAGTATTCGCAGTGTAAATATTTAGGAGCTGATTTAGTGCTTCAACAAATTAATCACTGCCAAAGTTGCTAGCAAAGCCTTGTGTATAAAAGTCGATTTATTCCACAGCTTCTGAGCAACAATCCATGTGCACCTTATTTTGCTGCTCCTCCCGCTAGACATGAATGCCCGACTTTTAAATAATTATTCAGTTTATTCTGTAAGCCCAAAGTCGTGCTGGTTAAGAGGATTGGGCAAGAGTAATTGGGAATTGTTTTTTTTGTAAGATTCAAAGCTTGGGTTCATGCTGACATAGGTCCTTCCAGGTCTCAACCTTTCCTAGTGATGTGCTAGCTTTTAATTTGGCAAATATGGAAGATGATTAATTTGTTATTTCAGTACGTGTCACAAGCTCCACTAGCAATATGCCAATGTGTGCTCTACAGGACACCATCTACCTAAGCCCATGTGTGCCCAGGTTTGTATTTTTCTTTGTTGCCACACAGAGCACAATATTGATTTTTTTTACTTCTTGGCTGAACCTTTCCACAATTTTTTTGTATTGATGAGTAGATATTTCTACCTTAGGGCTTTGGTAGATAATATATATTCAAGCAAAGAATGACAGGGTGGTCAGAAACTGATAGCTTAATTATTGAATACAGTTCGTTTCCCCCCTTATGTTTATAGCATTTATCTATTCAACAATGCTCTGAAATATTTTGTTCATATTCTAGAAGAGTTGCATGCTGACTTCTTTTATGTTTGCACCGCTGATATATTGCTTTAGTTTCTTATGAATTTAAAAAACACTGAATCCCTTGCTGCATATATATATTTACAAGGCTAATGTCCAGGTACAGTCATGCGTCTTTCTTTATTTATGAAAAACAAAATTTCAATAAATATATTACCATGATTTACATGTATTCTTTTATATATTTCTATAATCAAAACTAGATAGATTTAGTCATTAACTTAAATTACATACTTGTGATGTGATCTACTTAGGCATGTACACCCAGAAGAGAACAATGTGTTCTTTTGAGATAAGAAATTGGGAGGAGAGGCTACAGTTCTATCCGTGTAGGCCGCCGCCACAGAGATGGATGGGGTCAGCAAGCCAAGGTGAGCCCCTCCACCGTGTATCCTTTTTTGGTCGTTGTATGTTTCTAGGTCGTCTCCCCTTCGTGGTATTTGCTGCCGACAAGGAGTGGTGTCATTTAGATGTACTCCAGTTTAATGATGTTTTGATTTCTGTATGAGTTTAATACATCAAATTTGAATAGCTAATTATTAATGAATGCTCGGTGGTATACCTCTTCATAATTTTCCTTTTTTAATCACTAGGTTACTAAGAATTTTATACCATTAATACAACTAAGTACTATTATTGCCTTTTTGTTTGGAGGGAACATTCCACGTCATTCACCGATTTCAAGAGATTATGGACATCCAAGAAGTTTTCTTACATCTATGAAGGTGGACCTAAGACAAACTCTGGTGTTTTCATACAGTCCCTGTTTTTTGCATTGTATTGGTAAGCTATAGTTTCCTGGAAATTTGTACTTTACTCATAGGCAATGTTTTTGCGGCACTGCTGATGTAATTTGCATTATTGTGCATGTAGGCCGTATGACTTCCCAAAGTTCTCTACCTCGGTTTGCAGAGGCTTTACTGAATTTACTGTCTTTATTATGAGTGCCAACGGTACAAGGCACTTCATTTCCATTATTGTAAGGTGAATATTTTAGTCACTAATTAAGGCTTACTGAATGTGAAGATTAACACTCTGAATATGTGATTGCAACAGAGGAGTCGAAGAAATTCTAAGAGCATAAAGAATATTTTATGAGTCTCTTCTGCTAGAAGTAAAAAAGAGAAGGGATTCAAGTAAAAAATAATGATTTCGTCAGCACACACGTCTTAATATATTCAATGTCCTATGTTTATTTACTGGTATTCAATGATCTGGGCCATTGCCAATCTTATGGATGTCATCAAATATATAAGAAGCTGTATTCTTCAATCAAGTTGCACAAGGATAGTTTAGCTAATGGTCCCGTTGGCTTCTAGAGGTAAGGTAAGCATATGCCCCTATGGAAGTTATATTCTGATACTCTTATTTTGAGTTTTCAGGAGATTAGATTGTTGGCATTTACTGTATTGATTTTGCTCATATTCAGTTTGCTCAAAGCTGCATCCGAGAGTTGGTTGTGTGGACATGTCTCGCCTTGCAAGAGATTATGAAGATTTTGCACGATTGAATTAGTTTTATGAATCCACGTAAGAGGAGAGAAAAAATACTTGGTTGTGTGAATCTGTGTCACCTTGCTATGTTTTATGAAGATAGTAGATTTCTCATCCAATGCAGCTTATTATTGTTGACTTGGTCGATCAGTAGCAGTTTCAGGCAAACTTTCTTTAGTTTTCACAGGGGTTTAGGGTTAGGATGCTCTGAAGAAGAAATCGAGGGTCGGCGTTACATTCGTGTTGTTCCTAATTCATCTCTTATGTTTGTATTGTTATTAAATCAACTCTTTTGTTGTTACATAATTTATCGAGCTAGATTTTCACTCATTTAATTGAGGTTAGTTAACTTCAAGATTTTTATTAGTTAGCCACTCCAGTTTGTATTGCTTATTGTAACTTTTTTTTACCATTCTTATTGGTATGATCAATTTTAGACACGGGGGGTATGATCAATTTTAGACACGGGCCAACACAAATCTGCTGAAACAGAGAGGTAATTGCATTTTCTCAGCACTAAACATGTATAAACTCTTTATACTCTCCACCAGTGCATCCGTTCTTGTATATTGTGTGCTATACCATTGAAAAGTAAATAGGTCAACCCCTGTTATTGCTAACAAATGCTCTATTTTCCAAGGAATTATTTCTTTATCATTCTATGATGGCATCTCATGTTCTCTTCTCCTAAGTGATACTTTTTTGTCATGAGCATATATACATATTTGGGTTACGAAGTTGGTCCCGGTTTCATTTTGTTTCAGGAGGTGTTGCTACTGCAGGGTGAGTTTTCGTTTAACTTTCCGTCAGGTATTCGTCATTCTGCACCCGTGTATACATACATTTATTTGTTTCCTATTTAACCAATCCTTTAAAGCTCTTGTGTCTGTGTGCAAAGAAACAGTGTACAGTAGTTTGATTGACATGTCAAACTTTCTGACATGCCCCAACATGACTGTTGTAGCTCTACTGATTGGTGAAGACATCTCTGTTGGTTTCTGGAAGATAAAAAGTACTAAGCATTAACAGAAATCTTAGAACAAACAGCTACCAAACATTACACCTGACCTGAGTAAGTAAATGGATGTCTCAGAGGTCAATGTAGGATAAGAACTATCACACGAACACTATACAGACCTGCATCACACAACCAAAACTTTTTGCTGACTTTCTGTCACACCTGAGTAGGTTGAAGGTCTCAGATCTCAATAAAGAAAAAGGGGTACCATAGAAACGCTACGAAATTGCAGCAGATAACTGAATTTCTTTTCTCACACCAACAAAGATCGTGAAGCAACCTAACAAAATTAACTAGAGGTAAAATGGTCATAGCATGTACAGGATATGCACTGAGTTCCGTAGTCAAAATTTTGCCAGAAATGAGGGTCAAGAATATGGCTGCCTCTGCTGCCCAAGGTGCTCTTGAATGGAAGAATGGAGGGCGTGATTAGGGATGAGACGACCATTTGGAAGGGCCAGGTTAGTCATTGAGACCTCTTATGGCTTCCACTTCGTAGCTGAATCCATCAGATGCCACTTGAGGATCATACATGATCTCCTGAAATATACAGGGCATCAGTTATTGATAACCTAGATGTAAATTGTACATGTGCATTCTGAGCACTGAACGTCTCAATTATAAAATATATTTCTGGCTCTTTAAAACACAATTTTCTGACCTCTATGGCTGTAGTCGCTGCGATTGCCTAGCATGATTTAACTTTTCACATAACATGTCTCCAGATTTCAAGATAACCTTGGAAAAATGAACAGATCAGGCCGTTTTTCCCTTGTCATTTCCACACGGCTTGGCTTTAAAATCCAATCCCCCAGCAGACTTATCGATGAGCAGGTGCAAGCTGTCATTCTCCAATGCTTCTGAAACTCTTCTTGCAATGACTAGAGGAGAGCGTTCCAGTCAAGAGACGAGGATAATAATACCCAGTGGGTAGACATCAAAAAGTGGCTTTTGCTGCCGAGTTGTGATGAAGTCTGGGTCCATGTATGGATATCTTGCTTTTAGGTTCGGTGAGGAAGAGCCAGGTTGGAGAAATAGGGAATTGGATATCTGTAACTTTGGCATGTCAGCCCTATTTCCTTTTCTTGCATTTTTTTAGCTATTGCCTATCCAATTTCATGTGTACCCGTGAATAAAGATAATAATACTCTGTTCGTAGAATTGTCTCCACATTTGTACAAAATTCATATTACAATAGAAATACATATTGATATTTTATTGCTTATTTTTTAGCGCATTACAACTATGAGTATACTGGGATGGTGCGCCAAGGCGCACCTCTAAATCTAGTATTGAGGAGAACCGCACAGCCCAAGGCTAGGTGCGTGCTTCTCATTATATAGAAGCGTACAACACGTACAAAACGGTCATATCCCAATATGGGTAGATATATGCGATGACCCAACATACCACTGTATGGTGTAGTATGCAAGTATTTGATATAACACCAATGAAACACCATTTTACCAGTATTAAATCTCTCAGAGTGGTATAACAGAAACATCGCAAGTCCAAAGCATGACTATAAATTACAATATAGTACATTACAAAAAATCCAGAGAACCCCCTCTATACAGTGCAGAAAGTTTTCATACATAAGGAAAACCAAAAATAGCAACTTGCTAACGATTCTACTAGTAAGTCTATTACTAATAATTATTGGCTTGTGTTTGCTGCTATAGCAATACTTTGCAAAAGTAGGTTCAAGTAACTAGAGATTTTCTATGGTCTACTCTTCGGCTTCATTTCCATAGCATCTGGCGAAGGCGTTCACTCCATTTATTCCTTTAGATATCTTCAATTCTTCAAAGTCGCTCACCTCCTGATGATGACATTGATTGCTCAATTCCTCAAAGTATCTGACCGCATCATATTACAAGCTCCTCCCCGCAACATAAAGATCCTACTTTATTAGTTACAGATTTTACATGGCTACTAGGGCTATCGAGGTAGAACCGTTCATACCTACGAATATCAACCATAACAATGATCTAGTAGTTGTCTTATTACTCCCCTCCAGGAGCTTTCCGTTGTAAATGTCATATTAACTATTATTAGAGAGACAAACATCCGCTGGCCACTTATATGATACAAACCGTATGTCAAGCGTGAAAACATTCTCGCGTAAGATTACGCGTAATGTCGGTCCGGGCCGCTTCATCTCACAATACCGCAATATGAACAAGTACACGTGGAAGGTGACAACTATGTGATCGATTCCCACAATCAACATGTGGTCTACCCGTACTAGCATAACTACGCATAGATCGTCTGTGATACCATTGAAGGGTATTTGTAGCAGAAAACAAAAAATTTCTACGTCAGAATAACCCAAACACTCAGATCTATCCACGAGTTCATGAAGTAACGGGATAGAGAAGTTCAGTTACATATCCATGTAGACCGAACGCGGTTAATGTCCCGCGGGGAACGTGGCTAAAGTAGTCGAACTTTTAGCCGACCTCAAAGTTGCGAAGCTCCTCTCACGTCACCTTCTAGTCCTTGCACAACATCTCTGGCGCCACTAATAGTAGCGCTATCCGCGGGCTCGCACATGTATGGTGTCCGACGACGACTGACGTTCTCCTTCGTCCAGCAGGGATGCGGAATTAGACCCTCTAGCAGCGTGACGGTGTGCCGGTGATGTCAACTCATGTGTGTACAGTCCTTTGTTGGAACTATGCGGGTCAATGAGAGAGAGAGAGAGAAATTTCTTTAGAAAATGCCCTTTTTATTTTTGTGTCTTTTTACTACCACCATAGGCCTTCTTATATAGGAAAAAAGTAGGACTTTCTTCCCTCAAGTCCATATGTAAGACTAAATAAAAAAAGAGAGGAGAAGGTGCCAGTCGGTGGTGGCTGGGCTGTCCGCGCGCACCGGCCTTCCCGCGGCCTTGCGGCTAAGGCGCCCGTTGGGTGAGTCTGATCACAGCCCGCCAGCTGGCGGCAGTGGCCTACGGCGACGGCGGCCACCTAGGCCCCTCTCACCGCCTCCTGCTGCCCCTAGCCCGCCCGCGCGCTGCGCTACCGCCCGCGATGGGCCGACCTGCCAGCCGCAGCGGCAACAACCGCGGTTAAGCGCCGCCCCGCGTGTGCTGAGCAGAGGCCCAGCAGCAGCGGTGGTGCCTCCGCCCCGGGTGACCTTCCTCTTGGGCTGTTTTCCCTCCGGGAATTCGGCCCTTTAGCTAAGGTTGCCCCTTAAAAAATATTTTAAAATTTTTATTTAATATATATATTAATTCATAATTAACATATACAAACGATATATTCGTTATTTCTAAATTCGCTTCATATGTGGTTTGTTTGATCATATTTCAAATTTTGTTGGTCTGCATTGGAACCGGACTATTTTTTTGTACAAACAATTTTAACCTAAACGACCTAAACTGTATTTACCGAATCGAATTAACCGGGTGTGGAATCTTACTATCAATATGCAACCGCGGTACTATCACACCGATACACAATGTGATTACCCGCAAAAAAAATGTCACGCGATGTGATATGTACCCGTTTGATCACTCCAACGTACTTTCTGTTCGAAAATGTTCGAAAATGTAAGACACTTTAGCTTTATAAAATGAATGTATCTAGACATTTTTAATGTATAGATTCACGCCGAACCTCTACAAACATATACACTAAAAGACGTCTAGATATATTTGATTCATAAAGCTAAAACGTCTTATATTTCTGAACGGAAGGAGTAATATAGGAATGCGAAACTGTATACACGACGCAATATAGATAATCATGATGGTGACTTTGAGTTGGATATGTGGTATCTCTGAATTATGTCACTTTGGTAGGAAAACCTGTGAAGTGTTTCTCGGATCATATCATGAAACCAATACCGGAGCACACGAGGAGACAAGGAGTACGGAATAGGGATGCAAGCGGGATCCCCACCGAGATCTCAATTGTAGATCACTTGGAGTTCAAATTCTGAGACGAGGCTTTGAACTAAAGATCCGTAAATACATACTAGAAGTGGCATTTTTGGCGGATTTCCACCGGAGACCTAGGAGCTTCCAGAAGGCATATATCTCGGAGTTGAATTTCACCAAACTTTATACTCCCTCGGTCTAGAAAAGGATATGAAAGATTTATCTAAATTTACATGTATCTATATATTATTAGAAAAAACAAATCTTGCATTGACATAGGCCGGAACAAAAGGCTTTTTTTTGTTATCTCTTGTTTTCTTTGTTTTGTCTTGCACCGGGTGCCGACAACGTTGATTCTCTGGCCCATAAGGATTGGAGAGAAAAGAAGGCTTCGAATTGTTAACAAGGCAGGCCGCGTTGGGTGAGTGCAGGCCTTGCCCGACCATGGTTCGTTGCTGTTTACAGTAGTACTACTAGTATCTTCTTTTGTCCACAGCACAGACTTCCCTGATGCAGACGAGCCTGTACTGAAATGAATTCGAAATGGGCTCTACCTGGTGCTCTTAAAGCACACACCTCTCAGCGCACTTACACTCAAAAAAAAAAAAAAAAACTCAGCCCACTGGCACGCAAAAGCGACCTTGGCCGTGCGTGAACTCCACAAGCGACCCTCGGTAAACAACTCAATTAAACCAAGTCACGTCAATCAACGAGCAGAGGAGATGAGCTTTGACAATTGCGTCCAGAATACTCTACCTAGCTAGCGTGAGAGAGCGATACGTACTACGCGTATGATTACGTGACTAACATAAGTAGTATTTATTAAACTACCGCCACTTGCGAGTAGTACTCCAGTAGATAAGCAGCTTTACGGCCTGCCTTACGGGCACGGCACGCACGAGCGATGGAACGCAATGTCAAAGGGCGGCGAGCATCATCCACCTGACCTGATAACAACGTCGACGTGAAGGAACAAGAGTACTCTCCTCTCCCTCGCTTCCACGTCAAAAAGTACAACCAAGAAAAGCTTGTGTCACGGGTGTTTCACTGCCACAGGCTACTCATCTCTGGTGAAGACGATAGTACGTGCTGGTTCGATCTTCAGAACAAGAACAATAGTAGAGTCAATTGTTACTATAATTCATTGCTATGTCATCTATCGTTAGCTTAAAGCCAACATGTACAATAGTTAGCTATAAAATAGTGCTACTTTTTCAATATATGGCCCACTTGACATTCTCACAAAGTGTCTAAGAGCACGTGTTGCAGTTGGCTCTTATCCTATAGCAACACATCTTCTCTCTTTCTCTCATCCAACTCAGCATAAATATATAATTAAAAATCCTTATAGACTATACTTATTATACGTGCTCTAAGAGCAAGGACAATAGTATAGCCAGCTGCTGGCTATAAGCCAAGTGTCATGTCATCTATAGTCAACTTAGAGCTAGGATGTACTATAATAGTACGATACAAAAATATACTAGTTTAGCACTACATGACCCACCTTTCACTCTCTCAAAGTGCCTAGGAGCACGTGGTAGAGCTGGCTCTTGCATAAGAGCCCACTCTTCTTCTCTCTCGTATTCTCTCACTTCCAACTAGGCAAGAAAATAATATTTTAATTCTTATAGCCAGCTGACTATAACTTATTGTACTTGCTCTAAGAACATCTCCGCAGCGATTGGGTAGTAGAATTCTGATTTTGCGGCAGCAAAACGCCCAGTTGCCGCATCTTGCAGCACACGGCGTCAGCGCAACCACCCTAATTCTAACATATTTATACATATTTGCAATAAAATGACAAGTAAAAATATGAAAAATAAAACAATTTAAATATTAATCATTTCTATGGATACGAACTTGTCGCTCCCATCAAGTCGTGGCCACCATAACTTCATCGAGACCATGCTCATCTTCAACGATCATATTATGCATGATCACACAAACGGTCAAGATGTACCACAAACCTTTCCCGATGAATCACCTGTCGGCCGGACACCGACCCGCCATGCTTCGGCCGCTTGTTCTTGTGCACCATGAAGAGCTTGGCAACGGCCTCGTCCTCGTCCATGTCCTACTCCTCTTCACCGGAGGTTGAGTACGGAAGCGACAAAAACGATGGCCTCCATGAAATCATCTACAAATCCATTGCAACGGAATGAATAAAAGACTAAAGCAAAAAATTAAAAATTTGAGAAAAAAGACCTCTCACCTTTGGTGCAGCACGGTGGTGGCCGCCGGACGGCAGGGGAAGGTAGATCGGCGGTACTGGACAACGAATCGACGGTGCCCAGAATGACCGGTTAAGATACATCCAATGTCCGAAAATGGTTGGCTAGAGATGGCCTTAGGCATCTCCACCGGGTCGACCGAAACGGCCGACCAAAATGGTCTGATTCTGTCCATTTGGGTCGGACCGTGACCGCTTTTGGGTCGTGGTCTGGCCTGTCCGGGCAACCGTGCCCAGCGGCACGACCAATCTGTCTGTGACTGGCAAAAGGCCCCTCACCGACGTTGGCGCCAGTGTATTTTCAATGTGTTCCTGCCGTCTCCTGCATTTCTTTCCCATCGACTCCCGCATCTTCTAGTCCTTTCTTTCCTGCCCATTCCCACCTCTTATGGGTGTTTCTCGCCACGTCCAGGCGCGCTTATAAAAAGGGGATGCCAGCCGTGGTAGGCAAAATCAGAATGCTTGGCCACCCGCGTCGCCACACTGGCAACCCGACAACCGCCCAGAAATCCCACCACCCCCAGAGCGGCCGTTGCCGTCCTGGTGGTCGGACCTGCCGGAGGAACCGGACGTGTTGCCGCCTCCGATTCTAGAGCGACCACAGATATACAGGCGGACGTTCAACCATCACCGGTGCCATCACCACAACTACAACAGGACCACCGGCGAGCCTTTCTCGTGGGAGGTGATGAATCGCGTCCTTATGCCGGAGCATCGGCGGCACGTTGCGCTCGCAGACGTGCGCGACGAGCTCTAGGAAGCGGTGCAGGCCAATCCCGACGACGCGTACCTGTGTGCATGCCTCGCCCAAGCTCAAGAGGTGTTCCAGATGCAGGAGGTGATCTACCGCTCTCTCAATGAAGAATGGGGTCTCACTGACCCGCCGGTGTCGCCGCCAGCGCCATAGGTGGCGCATAGCTAGAATGTTGTTACAGGCGTAGTTTGCTTGTAAAATGTTTGAACGAGAATTTGTCATTGCAAATGACCGATGCTCACACTGCACATTTTATTCCAAACACGATGCATGTCAAGTACATATCTAGTCTAGTGCAATCTACTCATCGGAGTCGGAGTTGGAGTGGTAGCAGCGAGGACATATGGTGTCGTCGAAACGGTGAGCATGGTTTCGCTATCATACTTGAAGACGACAAAGTTGCCTGCTTCGATTTGGTAACGGCGGGCGAACTCCACCCATCCGTTGGCGAGGAACATCTGACCGAGACGGTCAAAAAGCACCTCCACCAGACACGCGCCGGTATTGACACCAACCGGGGGGGGGCAGGCGGCGGGCGCCACTAGCAACGGCGCGGCCAGATTGGCCCTCAGTCCCCGCGGGAGGACACGGGAGGCCGCGCGCGCTGTTCGGGCTGATGCAGCCGTTGTCCAAATTAGGTGCACGCACAGGTTGAATCGGAGGCGTTCCGGATTGATCGGACCGCTGAGAGACTAGGGTTTAGGGTTTCGGATTTAGGGTACGTGACCCGCACATCTGCGTGGAGGAGCTCGGACGCGCTTGGACGTGTTAAGTCGACCCGGTGGAGGGATGGCCTTAGTGCGAGTAGCTACTGGTCTCTACGGACGAATTATTCAAGATTATTTTGGTACTTTCTCAGCAAAAAACAGTAACTCTAGAGTACTACTAGTACTGTTGCAAGGTCAAAACGGTAAACCCCCGTGGTGGAGGTTTCGGGAAGCAGCGCGCGGGTACGGGTATCTATCAACAGTGGGAGGTGCAGGTGCTAGGCTGGAGAAGGTAGTAATTTCGTCAAGGGAATCATGCCTGTCTCTGCGCGCACTGTCGACGTGATGGGGCGATGCCAAATGCAATGCTCTCGTGCCACACCGTGTCCAATGAATGAGTGACCCAGCGAGTCAGTAGGAGGAGTAGTAGCTAGGGTGGAGTAAGATCCATGGAAATCTTTTCTTTCAGAAAAGGCAGATCTTTCTTTCTTTCAAACGGACCGTTGTATTCGTCTGCTCCAAAGATTCCACTAGTCATGAAAAATAAATACTACAAAACTCAGCTTAAAAGTTTAGGTGAACTTGCCAACATAGCCTCGCTCTTACAGTCCAACGATTCACTGTACTATAGCACATTTTCAAAGTTCAACATGGAGCATTTCCAAAATATTTAATACTAGTACTGTAGCTGTATCATTATCGCACCTCAAATCTGGGAGTGGAGGAGGGTGCGTCTTGTGGCGATGCAGAGAGGCATCTATCTTTTCGAGATGCCCATCCATCTGGGGGATCCCACTGGAGAGAGCGTCGAACGCATGGGTTCAATGCTTCCCAAGTTACGAGAGGCGCACAGCCAGCAGTGAGACGACGTGAGGTGAGGGTGGAGGGAGTGGGCAGAGTCACGTCGCTGTCTGCCACGCGCGCGGCTCCCGAGGCCGACATGCATCGCACTACCGGCGCACAAGGCAGGCCCACGGGTGCCCCGCTTTGACCGGCAGATCTACTGCTACTGCCATCTACGTACAGATCTCCTCCTACCGTCCTACGAGCGAGTATGTACTCCGTACTGTCTAGCTACCAGTACGCGTATGGTCCAGCTTTCGTAGATATACGTACAATGGGAGTATGTATCTTTGCCATATGTTTCTCTATCATTCATTGGGAACCTTTCTCGACGTAGGATACACGTGCACTGGAAACTTCAAACTTGCTAGTAGTACCACACGCGAAAAAACAATATGGTAGCATCATCTTTCTTTTGGGTGGGCCGGTGACAGGGACTAGACTAACATCACCACGGTTTATTTATGCTTTGTCAAGCAAGAAGTTCGGTAATCGTCGACCGGTGACCAACAAGGATGCCATACGGCCGGTGCACTGCACCACACATCTTCTTCTTCTTCTTTTTTTACCGTCAGTATTACCTTACCTTTTTTACTTTCCGGAAAGAGAGACTCGTGTGACAAATCGCGCAAAAAGCCAAAGCATGTCACTACGGCGGGTCGGACAGTATAAGTGAAAACGGTCCTTAGAAGCATTGTCATATGTTTCATTACCGTTCTTGAGGTCCATGTTGAGGTCCTAACGAAGAAGATTGATAGTAGTTTGAGAAGAGCCTACTTAATTATACTAGCCCACCTAGATAAGCGCGTGCGTTAGTAATTTGAAAGAAGAATACTTGGGACAAGCCAACTTCTTGATACCGAACATGGTTTGAAAACCTTGGACGACTCTCAAGTGCAAAATCTTAGCACGGTTGGTTCTACAAAACCGGATTTGGACGGCGGATAGGCTCGCTCGAAGAGGTTGCTCCAATTGTGACCGTTGCAAATTTTGTAACCAAACACAAGAATCGATCTCACACCTACTTTTCAAATGCCGCTACCCAATGAGAGTTTGGAACAAGATACTCCCTCCGTCCCGGTTTAAATGGCCTACGCATATATCTAGATCGTTTATTTGACCAATAAAATATAAATTATTTAAAGCAAATATTATACATTAGAGAGTATACTCCCTCTGTTTCAAATTACTCCGCACGCACGCTTATCTAGGTGGGCTAGTATTCTCTTATTTTTCGTTCAAAAAATTTCCGAGATTTTTGAAATAGCTAGTACACATTTCATACTATCTAGTTCAAAAAATTTAGGATTTTTTTAAATAAAAAATGAGAAAGTACTAGCTTACCTAGATAAGAGTGCGCGCGGAGTAATTTGAAACAGAGGGAGTAACATCTAAATTTTCTAATGATATATTTTTTTATGTTAAATAATTAATATTTTATTAGTCAAATTAACAATCTATGTATACACGTAGGCACTTTAAACCGGGACAGAGGGAGTAAAAGATTGGCTCAGCCTACAAGATATTGACACCGCTAATTGGCACAACTATAGATCCGTAAAAGAATGGTGGAAAGAGGTGATGTACAAAAAAGGGAGCACAAAGAAAGGCTATGTCCTTAATGGTAATGTTGGTCTCTTGGAAAATTTGGACGAAGATAAACGCTATAGTCTTCCCAAACCATGCCATACTCGTGGAAATGGTAGTCAATAAAATTAAAGAGGAGTCAAGGCCATTAGTAGTATATTCCCGTATGACTTGTTATTTCTGTGTGTTGTCTTTGTGGCTGCCTTGATGTTTTGCAAAGGCTTTATTTTTTAAACACTCTAACAATTTTCCCTTAATTAATGAAAATGACAAGTATTGTGCCGCGTTTAAAAAAAACTCCTGTGCAGGTCTATCTTCGAACACGCCCAGACATGTATCCACGTTTCGGTACTGCACGCTGCTTTACCTTGCTTTTGTGTCCCTTTCATAAAGAAAAGAAAAGTCAAAACAAAATGTACTCCTGTCCGTTTCAGATATAAATGATTTGGATTGGTCTAAATTCACATGTCTCTAGTTTTTGAGACGTCGACTACTTGAGTGTTACTCTAGTTTTGGTAAATTTCAAATAGGTTTTCGTCCTGCTTTATAAATAAACTCAAACGACCAAACCGATAAAATGTTGAGGACATCCTCTTACAAATTAGACACACTCAAGAGTCTAGACAACCAACTAGAGGTGTAACCACGCCTTTGTAAAAATGTCAGACATCGTCGCCTTAGACGTAATAAGTTACCACCGATAAGGGCCGCTGCGTGTCTTCTTGCTCCGGGACATGAATCGCTGAACTTGCCAGCAACCAACGAGTACCGAGAACGAAAGAAACTAAGTCACGTGTAAACAATATGAGGCCGTCGAGAGCACCCCACGCCAAGTCCAAAGTGTAGCTAGATAGGATCCGAACATGTCTGTTGATGCTAGCGCGGTGAAAACGAGAAGGAATCGGAACTCCACGACAACACCCCCAAGAGGGTCATCACGCCATCCGCCAACCGTCGCCAAGACCAACTGCCAGGGGGTTTAACTTGGAGCTCTCGTGTGGGGGAAGTAACACAATGATGCCCCCGGGAGGGTCACACCACCCACATGATTCGTCGTTGCTAGCGCCAAAGCGCCAAGTTTTCACCCAAAAACCCTCGTGCCACACCACTGACCTATATGTACCGCTAGCTGCCAACAAGCAAGACTTCCATGATGTGATCTGGGTGTCGCCACTTTCGAAGCATCGCCAACACCAGGGTCCTGGATGCCCGTTCCTCATTATCCGTACAGCCGAAGAGAGATCCACCACCACCGCAAAGTAGCTCGCCAAAGGGTCACCACATAATCCATCTTCCGAGCCCGTTGTCTGTGGCGTCCATGGTTTTGCACCTACAGGACAACAGTCGCATATAGCAGAACTAGGCCCACCTCGCCTAGATCTAGATCACACATGATACACGCAGGGGAGGTGTAGCAGCTTTGCACCACCCCCAAGTCATCCACACGCCCCCACGAGCTCGGTCGTACCCACCAGTCAGTCCAAACCTAGGCCCAACTACTCATATCTAGTTGCCTCCAACCTCCCCATGGTTGACACCATGGAGCCCAAGACCACTGAGACCTGCTTCCGATGTGCCGGTGATGCATATAAAATGTATACGTAAACTTTGTAGTTTATTGACACATATATAATTCCATGTATTTACATCTTATAGAATGTTATATCCATATTTTTACATTGATTTTGGAGATTTTCTAAACAATCCTCTCTCATCTGGTTCTAACTCTACGGGACAAGAAAACCATGTTTCGTGTATTTTTATATTTCAGGGACCTAAACAAAGTCAAATGCCCTGGAGATTTTTCGAGAAGTATTTTTTCGTGAAGAGAAGCAATTGGAGCACTAGGAGATCACTAGGGCCCTCATGGGCCAGGAAAGAGGTCCCGTGGTGCAGTCACCATAGTGGACCGTGCCACCCCACCTCGTTCGGGCCTCGTTGCTCGGATGTTATCGATTCCACCGCCATCCTCTTCGTCTTGACCTAGAACCCTCTATAAAAAGGGTTCCTGACATGATATCAGAACATATGGAGGTGGAGATTGAAAACCATGAAACAAAAAGTCTCTACGGCAGAGATCAGGGTGGGGGGACTGCTACCAGAATCGCCTCTGGTTGCCTCCACCACCTCTGGCGTGGTCATCATCAACATCTATAGTGAGATCCTATACATCCATCTACTATAATATCTTGGCAAACATGATGTGTGATGAAATCTATTGTTTTCCATGATATATTGTATCTTTATGTCTATATTTGAGTAGTGACATGTTTGTGGCAATTGTGACATAGTTCGTTGTTGGTTACATACATGTATATATTATCTTCTACGATGATCTTATGTACTGAAATATGAGTGCACACATTTGGGGGATGCATTAGGTTGTTATCATTGCATGTTGATAGGAGGAGGGACGATCGGAGATTGATAGGGGATTATTCGCCCCTAGTCGGGTGCCCGATTATTCATCGTGGGCGGTATGTAAAAAAATAAGAGGCCATTGGGGTGAGTGGATCAAACAGAACCACTCAACCACCCCCAACCCCCTCCTCCAAACCACCATTGCATGTGCCCTCCCTACTCCACCGGAGCATCCCTAGCTGCTAGAATCTCTTGCCCCCGGCATGATCTACTTCCTCCACTCTCCGGTACCTTCTCCTCCAAGCAGTTCCTCAGATGGATGAGGGTAACTCTTACATTTTTGAATCCTAGGTGCCGTGTCATCTTGTTTCCTCAATGTGGTGTTATTTTGTTCATTCTTGGAGTAGATGATGCCCAGTGGTCCCTTTTGCATGCTAGTTACAGTAGTTTGTCACCCTTGTTAGCCGATCTACTTTTGTGACCTTGTTTATCAAGATTGTGTTGAAATTTCTACCCCGGGGGGGAGGGGATAATCCGCCCCTGGCGCAAGGATATGTATGCATCTTTCAAGTTGCGTGATTCTAGGGTGATCCTCTACTGTTTCTTACATACTATTTCATGTGACTTGTGTGTGCTTATCTTGTGCTATCCCTATACGTGCTTCTTCACAAGCGGCTCTAGTGGTATTCCAAGGAAGAGACATCCCCGTCCTCAATATTTTGCACCAACGAAGAGGGTGTGCTTGTTGACGAGGGTATTGCTCGGCAGCATGCGGAAGAAGCTAAGAGAATGGTGGATCAAGAGAAAAGAAAAAGGGCTGCCATGAGAAAGAAAGGCAAGCAAACTAGAATCAATAATAAGGACATGGAAAAAAATTCATATGCTAGTATTAGACAAAGAGACTGGTGTGAGACTGTTGAGCGTCATGAAGAGATAGAAGGTCTCAATTTATGGTGCTTGGAGCCGTTGTACACCTACAAGGATATGTATGCCTCTTTCAAGTTGCGTCCAATGCACCCAATTGACCTTGCTCGCCTCAGTACCAAGAATTACTTTTCAGACGCCTTTGATGTGAATGAGAGGTTGGGGCTACACCACCTCATGGAGCTCCAGTGCGACTACAATGTGACTCTTGGTCAGTAGTTTTTCTCTACTCTTGTGATCAAAGGTGATGGTGCTCACACGATGAAGTGGATGACAGGAGCTACACTTTGTGAGTCTGACTTTTTCAAGTTTGGTATACTTGGATAAAGTTTCAATGGCCATACTCCTATTGGGCATCATATTCATGGTCCAGAGCCGTCCAATAAGAACAAGCTTGTTGAATTCTATGGTCGTGGTGGAGTTATCGGTACTATCACCGGTCTTCTGCCTCTCAATGACCAGCTTGTGTGTATCTTTCGTGAGAAGATTTCCCCAAGTGGTGGCAACAATGATGCCATCCGCACCAGTCTTGTCAACCTCCTTTGATTTGCTAGTGAATGCTATGAAAATGATGACATCAATGTGGATTTCTCTATGGATGTGATGGGCTTCATCTTAAATGAGATCTATGATGCCATGGTACACAAAACCTATATTCTGTATGCTCCATATATTATGATGCTCATCAATCGCACCCTTCTAGATGTGGAGCTTAGTGATGATTGTGAGCATCACAAGGTCAGAAAGCCCTAGGTCAAGAAGAAGAAAGTTTCCACTCCTTTAGCTGATCCAGAACCTTTGGATACTTTCACGAGAGATGCTCGTATGTGCGGACGTGCAAGAAAGCCTCCAACTCCATCTATTGCTAGAGAGGTGAAGAAACCGAGTTGGTTTGAGCGCAATGTCCTATGCATGAAGGTGGATATCCACAAGAAGCAGTACTAGGCTTACAAGGAGCGTCGCGACATTGCTCACACTCAGCAGGTTATCCTTCACCATGTCAAGGGTACCGTAGGTCAGCCTCCTAGGCACACTCCTCTAGTCCCGTACAACAAGTGGAACACCTCACAAGTCAATTGTGGTGAGTTTCAGAAGCACATCTACGGTGCACTGATAGAGGAATCCACTACATATGCAGGTTATGATGATGATGAGGATGATAGTGAGGATGAGGATGCCTTTTAGGAGTACGAGGGCTTCGAGTGATCTTCGAGGGACAGTTTAGCATCACTCGTTTCCTTTTTACATTTTGATGCCAAAGGGGGAGAAGTAGTTCTATTAGGAACTCTCTGGGATTTGCATGGGTCAGGCACAAGCATATCTCTCTCTTATGCATTTATCTTGAGCTTGTGTCCATTTATCTTAGTACTCATTTCCCATTTGCTATTTGTGTTTGTGAGAACTAAGTTATTTGTGGTATTGTGAGACATATGGATTTATCTACTATCTATGGTTGAAACTATATTATTATGTGTGGTATGATCTCTGTCTCAAATATTAACTTATCTATTATTATGTCTCATATATATGTTATTGGTTTTAATTGATATATCCTATTACTTGCATTTGATTCTTGTGTTCATGTTATAGAGAAGTTTCAAACCTATATGGTGTGCATTTGTATTCCAATGCAAATTACTTATATGCACACATGTAGGAGGAGTTACTTTATCTCTTAGAAACATATTGCCTAGTGTTTTGTTGCAAATCCTAGTGTTGTCATCTAACACCAAAAAGGGGAAGATTGGAAGAAAATTTCTTGATACTCTTATGTTTTGTGTGTTAGATATCATCATTATGGAAAATATAATTACATGTTGAGTGATGCAGGACGATTGCATGTTTATCTATTGCCAGCATCAATTCCCTAAAAAGAAATGAAAATAGACAGTGCATAATCTGGGAATTTTACCTGTCCCAGGCTGAATAATCAAGTGTTTCGTGGGGGTGGATATTTTTCTATGTCCATGAGTGAGTGGGCCTCAGATGGAGGGTGGATATTTCCCCCAGAGATTTCACCAGGGTCGGATATTTTCTCCAGACAAAATATATGTGAACCCCTCCCCCAAAAAAATCGACTAAGGATTTGTGGCACGGGTCTCAAATGTGGGTGGATGTTTCCCTAAATTATTTCCCAGAGATTTCGCCTAGGCCGGATATTCTGGCCCCCATGAAGGGTCATATATTCCGCCCCTATTGCAACAACGGCTCTAAACGACCACGTTTCGGGAGGGTGTATAAATACCCTCCCCCTTTTTAACCTCATGCTGCTCGTTCCCCACCTAAAGAACTCCATTGTTAGAGCTACTCAAATTGCTAGAGCTCCTCCTCCAACCACTTAAAGCTGGTGATCTTTAATTTGGGTAATCGAAGGAGAAGACCTTGATCTACATCCTCACCAAAGAGATTTGTTTTCCCCCTCATTCTCTTGAGGGATTTGCTTCTAGTGTTCCCTTTGGAAACTCTAGTTTGTCTATTGTTGTGACAGCTTCTTGCGTTACCCATAGGCCAAATGTAACACCCCGTCCACTAGGCCCGGGGGTGTCACTCGTAGCAGCTTAATAGGATATCTAGACTGGCCTCACAGACCAACACTAGTCTTTTCTACATAATTTGTCCTCACTCGTGCGCACCCAGTACCCACTTCTCGGTCGGTCACCCATCCTATAATTGCTTTAGGACAAGCACGCTTAACCTTAGAGTTCTTTTCGAATGAGCTTTCAGAAAAGAAGTTTCAACTTGTTGGTATGAGTATTCTATCAATCCTATTAAGCCATGTGCGTGGTCTCACATACACCCACCCTTTAGAAGATCGATGCCCTCATCGATCAAGCACACCCCATGAACGTTCCCTCTTGGCACGCATCTGTGCGTCCAGTGCCGACACATGTGCCATGCCGTGTCCACTCCGGGCCACATGCGTCATGCTCCACATGTCCCGCCACTGACCCGCACACACCCGTTTAACCACGAGGCCGGCTCTGATACCACTTGTAACACCCCGTCCACTAGGCCCGGGGGTGTCACTCCTAGCAGCTTAATAGGATATCTAGACTGGCCCCACAGACCAACACAATTCTTTTTTACACACTTTGTCCTCACTCGTGCGCACCCGGTACCCACTTCCGGGTCAGTCACCCATCTTAGAATTGCTCTAGGCCAAGCACGCTTAACCTTAGAGTTCTTTTCGAATGAGCTTCCAGAAAAGAAGTTGCAACTTATTGGTATGAGTATTATATCAATCCTATTAAGCCATGTGCCTGGTCTCACACCAAAGCCTCCAATTTAGTTGTGGATGCGTGCCCCGAGCTTGTTGTAAAGGCGTTGGTTGTCGTCTCGAAGGGTACATAGTAGAAAAGTGAATCAAGCCATTGTGGCGAGGTTCACCGGAGAATAGGGTGAGGCCTTTTATGGCATGGTGGTCTTAGTATCGCCCGCCCCTCCAACACATACGTACTTCCCTCAAAATGAAGGAACTGTGGGAAATCATATCATGTGTCTCTGCGTGCTTCATTCTCAATTACCTCTATCATTTAATCGATGATATCTTGCTAGTTGCTAGTTTGCCATATAGGTAAATTCACCTTAGTTGCATATCTAGAGAAATTACCTTTATGTCAAGCCTAAATTCAAAAGGAACTAAAATTTGGAGTAGCACCTATTCCCCCCTCTAGGTGCCCATACGATCCCTTTTTAACGGGTTATGCTTATAGAAAAAGGCGGGCATGTGGGGTCGCGAAGAAGGGAAGTGAGTGGCTTGGACCATATATTAGGCCCCACATCAGAGGAAGTATGGATGGGGAAGATTGTTGGTTGTGCAACAAGGATTTGATCTCTTATGGGTAAAGCAACGCACCTCTGCAGAGTGTGTACAAAACTGTGACATGTTACTCCATGTTCCGGGAGGAGCTACGAATGCGGTAGGAAAGGAACTCCATGAAGTTCTAGTAAACCTATGAAGGTTGATGTGCATTACTTTTCAGAATAAAAGCAACCTTTTGAAGAAATATTTACAAAAACCTGCATAACTTAAGATCTATGGTTTATGGTTGTAGATAGAGCATCAAACAGTCTTCTTTAGTAAACTTTCTGAGTATACTTGTACTCAACTATATCTTCTTAACCCTTGCTAGATCCTATATTTACTGAATACATCATCAAATCCAATACTCCCTCCGTCCTGCTTTACTGGGCTCAATGGTTGTTTCATCGCAACCAAGGCAACACAGGATTGGGCGTTTGATTTTTTTACTTCTCGTAACATTTCGTCCAATCACATGCCTAGCACTCCACGTTCATTACTCCACCTACTGAGTATGTAACCGATGGAGGAGACCCATTGCATGCCTGCATGTAGAGCTATTCACTCAATGCAGAATGATTATAGGAGGAGAGAGAGGGCCAACGATCAACTAAGGGGTATTAATAGTCAAAGCAGTCCTTAATCTATGGTTAAATCGGGACAAATAGAGTTTTAAGGTGAGCCCAATAAACCGATACAGAGGGAGTAAGTTGCAACGGAGAACTACTACAACTACCAAAGCTATCAAGTGAAGGCAAGGGAGTCAACAACTATATCCATCATGGTGGAAATAGAGCCACTATTAGATAGAAGTTCAATCCTAAAAGAATAGAACCTATTTCTATAGTAGTAATTGAAAGCCTAAAAGATGTGGGAGGTAGACCTAATCTTAGATTAGTATGCAAGTTGTTATTTCTGATTTTCTTTTAATAATTTATTCTCCTCACTGTAACAAGAGGCTTTTCTAGATCTTCTGTAATGAGCTTAGTAGTCGCTTGTAATATTGTGGACCCGTGATGTTTTCGTTGTACCACTCTGAGGGGTGTAATACTAATGAAAGGGTGTTTTCATTAATGCTATGTCAACAAATGTTGTAGTACTACGACATGCAATAGTATGCATGGTCAATGCAGGTTTTCACCTGGAGATCACATGACCCACGCACTAGGGTGAACGGAGATCCTCGACGAAGCCTTCAAGAAGGAAAACAATGCAAAATGTGCCATCATCATCGACTCTGAACCATAGTCAGTGCAAGCTTTCGCCTGGAGCAACGCCTCCCCTACTAAGCCCCGAGGGGCCTAGACCACAGGAGAACGGCTAGCTGCATAATAAAGGATTCACCGCCGAGCACCATTTTCCACACACGCACCGCAGCAGCCGCGACACCTCACACCACGACGAATGTGTCGCACCAGCCCCAAGAACGGCAAATCTGATGAACCTGAGGCCGCCGCTGATTCGGAGCCACCGCCATGGCTTCCCAGCCGCCGTCATAGCTCCGGCCACCTCCCGCAGCCTGATGCTCCACTGCCCGCATAGTCAAAGCACCACGGTCACAACCTCCTACCGAGAGCCGCCAATCCGGCACCCTATAGCCTCCCCCACTCCACATCGTCCAAACGCGCGCAAGCTCGGCTGGCTTGTGCCCAGATCCAACCCAACCGCACGCTGTGCTGCCAGCACTGCCCACGCCGCCATGAGGGCCGAGGAGGCCACCTCGCACCGCTTGCGCTCGCAGCCGCAGAGCATCCGGGGCCAGCCCGCTGGCCGTCCACACTTTCTGCCGGGACCGAAGCAAGGGGGTCGGACCCGCCTCAGAACGTGTGCAACCCCGCAGCTCCTCGTCGCTACCTTCCTCGGCAGTACCGCGGGATTTCCCACCGGCTTCTCGGGTGGCGACAAGGTCGGAGGAGGCGGTGGCAAGGGCTTGCGGCACGCTAGGTCTTGGTCGCTTCCCGTGTCGCTCCAGCTGGAGCGGGGGCGACGCGCGGGCAAGATTTTTTTATATCTCGATTTTTTCACATTTTACATATTATTTGGTATTGTATGTGTTTATATTTCATCTTATATGTTTAGTCCAACGTGGTAAAACTTAAATTTGACTAAACCTAATATATATAGAGAGTGGAGTAATATAGAACGGCGAAGTATGCACGCACGCGTCGAATATCTTGATGAGAAAGGAATGATTGTTGTCTTGTATGAGAGGAACTAAAAACCAACAATTGACTCGACCGCGAGAGGACGTTTATGCTTTGTCTTTGCCTTGTCAAGCAAAGAAGACATGTTTAGGTAAGCGTCGAGCAAGATGCCATATGGCCGGTACACCGCACCTATCTCTTTTCTACCATTCGAATTCGCTTCCTTTTTTTAACTTTACGGAAAGATCGATTGACGCGTGCAGTTTTATTTAGAATACAAGTTGCGCATTTGGAAGAGAAGGAAACGTTGATGCTCATGTTGCGTCGTGTGTTCACTCCACGTGGATTCAGTATGTTTATCTGTTTGCATCACACGTGCCGACAAGAAATACAACATCAAACCCGGGTAGAGGGAATATATTCTTGTGAGAATCGACTGATGTACAGAAAAAGAAAAAGGCGAAAACAAAGTGCCCGATTTCCTTTCTTGTGAATAAAAGACATCACGTAGTACATTGAGTGGAGACGATTACACTATTGCTTGGTGGTTACATCGGAGGGATCGGCACGTACTTTCAAATATGTGCTCCCTCCGCTTTAAAATATAAGATGTTTTACTTTGTGAAAGGAGTGTATCTAGTCCTCTTTTAATGTGTAGGTTTGTTTCGAATTTAGATGAACTTACATAAAAAGTGTCTAGATACACTTTTTTTATAAAGGTAAAATATCATATATTTTGAAACAGAGGGAGTAGTAGCTTTGGGAAGAAAACATTATCAGGCTTTGTCATTGCAATTGCATAAATAAGTCCTTTCAATTATTTTGGAGGTTGTACGGTGCGATGGTGTAAATTATATTCTTTGTGTGTGTGGAAAACTAGGGGTTCCCTAGATTTCTAATTAGTCGCTGCAAGATTCAGGTTCTGCACGGGTAGGGACCTCCCACCCTTATCCCCTCCTTCTCCCGCCCCTTTCTCCGCACTTGCGTGATGACCAGAGAGAACCGAGCCAATCCCGAGCCTTCTTTGGCGGCTCGGTTAGCTGGAGATGGAGGAGGGGAGGTGCTGGATTAGCTGATAGGGTTAGATGTAGGTTTGTCGACTGTATGCTAGAGTTCGGGAGTAAGGCGGCGGGTTTTGGCCGGACCTGGTGCGACTGGTGGAGGATCGGCGACGATGTCGTGATCCGGAGAACGGAGAGGGCGGCGTGCTAGTCCAGGTCCAGGATCTCCCCTAATAAGGCTGTTGACGACCTCTCTGCTAGTTCGATTGCTCAACATCACCAACTCCTATTGGACAGCAGTGGCGGCAGGGGAGAGGACGTCGGATGCTTGGCTTCTCGTGGGCGGAGGGGTGGTTGGAGCACTCCTCCTGCTTCGGTGCTTTGGCGCGGCACCAAAGGTGCAATCTCTTCCAAACTAGAGCTAATGCGGATGAGAAATCTATAAAAGTGGTCATCAATGGAGAGAGTCGTCATAACTTAGCAAACGAGGAACTTTGCAATAAATTCAAGTTGGATCATATGAAGTATCGCCATCCCTATCATGTCCAATGGCTTAGTGACAATGGAACCTTCAAGATAAAGTACAAAGTCCAAGTCTCTTTCAAGATTGGTCCATATGAAGACACCGTCGAGTGTGATGTAGTGCCAATGACGGTTTGTCACATGCTTCTTGGAAGACCATGGAAATTATATAGGGGAGTCACACATGATGGTCGCACCAACCACTACTCATTCAAGTGGAAGAACGACACATTTGTGCTCCGCCGTATGACACCAAGCAAAATCATTGCTGACAATGCACAAACCTTACCCAAGATACAACAAGAAAGGGATCCTTGAAGTTGAGTGGAAAAATTAACAATGCTACATTGAATGCCACCAAAAGTGAGAAGAGTTATTTGATTATGAACCATGCTAACAATCCATCATACAATTCCCTTTCTCTATTGTCAGTTTTGCAAGGTACTCAAGAAAGGGAATCACCTCCAAGTAACCTTCAACAAGATCTACCATAACAACATGAATACAAGAATGACTACAAGCTCTTCGACAATAATGAACACGCCTTTGACCTCATGGCCAAAGGCATATCTCTTCCAATACATAGTGATGGGAGCTTAGAGTCGAGATGGCTCTTTTTCAATCGGGGGAGATGATGCAACCCATCATACAACGACCACCAGGCTACCCATTAAATCAAGTCATGCTACTCCAAGAAACGCACATGAGGTGAATTCCTTCCATCACATCTCCTCCTTCGATCCTCACTTGAATGGGGCGCTACTTGAACCAAATGTCCATATTATGACTAGGTCTATATCCATGATCATGATGCCAAGAGGATACACAAAAGGATGCCTAAGGATCCTAGAAATCCAAGCAAGAAGCATGGAAGAGAAAGCGAGCTGCGAACAAACCAACACCAAAACCGACAATCTAGATCCCTCACCCGATAGACCGACACAAAATCTGATGCAGCTGGTTCAACCACTAAACCTCCTGGCGAACCATTCGGCACCCATTGAACACATGTACTAACGGGAAAACTAGCGCTAGTGTAACCAGAACCAGCCCACCGAAACCCACGCCGAGTCGACCCAAACAAAACAACACCAAAACCAGCACCACCGGAACTTACCTTTGATTTTGTCTCTGTACGCACATATTCGTGGTTGATGCCCTAGAATATTCTCTACACCTACCACTTCTCCCCTAATGCTATAAATAGCCCCTATGGCTCTGATTTGAGATGTAGATATGGTGATGAATTAAAAAGAGCTATGATCCTTTTCCCTTGTGTGTAACTCCTATAGAGATGATCCGGGTTCTTCGCATAGCTACTCTTTCCCCATGTGGATTCTAGTATACATGTGCCAATCTTCACTAACAAGGTTCTAGTAGTGCCAATCTTTCAAAATGTTCTATTGGTTGCTATTCTTTCTTACCAGGGTTCTATTAGATCGATGGACCATCCGATAAGAAAGAATTAGTTTCAACTAAAGTGGGTGTTGACTTGTCTTTCGCGTTCTGGAGGTTGCTCCGTTGGGGGTTTATTTCCAGAATTGATTTTATGGGTTTGCCCCGCTATTTATCTCCATGTGTGCATACGTCCTTCGCAGTGTTATTCTCATATTCCTCCTTTCCCCTTGAATCCCCTGATACGTTGCAAACATATCCATAATTTTTGATGTTCCATGCTTGATTTTATCTACTTTCTTATGTTTTGTCCACACTTTGGAGTACTTTTCATATGATTTCTTGGACTAATCTATTAACAAGAGCCACAGTGCCAGCTGCCTGTTTTTCTGCTGTTTTTGGTTCCAAAAATTCACAAAATGAATATTCTCGGAATTGGACGGAACAAAAGCCAAAGTCAGTTTTTCACCGAGGGACACCATGAGCCAAAATATGAGACGGAGAGGGGTTGGGGCCTGGCCACACCACCTGGCCGCGCGGGCTAGGCCTGGCCGCGCCAGGGGGGTGGTGTGGCCGCCCCAGGCACCCCCTCGGCCTCCCTCTTCACCTATAAGTTGCCTCCTGACCTAAAAACCAAGGGGGGTTCAACGTTTTTCCAGAAAGGGTTTCGCTCCGCCGCCACCACTAGATTCCATGATTCGGAACCAGAAACTCCGTTCTGGCACCCTGCCGGGACGGGGAATTGGAGGAGATCATCGCCATCATCATCACCATCTCTTCTCCATCGACCATCCATGTTTCCCCCATCTATGAGTGAGTAATCCCTAGTTGTAGGCTATGGGCATGGTAGGGATTGGATGAGATCGTTCATGTAATGGCATCAGATTGTTAGGGCATGGTGCCTAGTATCTTTTATTACTGATTTTTGACTTTGCTGCGACTTGTTATGCTTAATGCTTGTCACTAGGGCCCGAGTGCCATGATTTTAGATCTGAACATGTTATTGATTCATTATGATAGTATTTTTTATGGTCTTACATGCAAGTTGTATACACACGTTGTTGTCCGGAACCAAAGGCCCTGAAGTGACAAAAATCGGGATAACCGGAGGGAATGGCTTTGATGTGAGGATCACATGTGTTCACGGAGTGTTAATGCTTTTCTTCGGTGCTCTATTAAAAGGAGCACCTTAATTGCTAGTAGTACCCTTGAGGCCCCGCTACAAACGGGCTGGCAGGACAAAACATATTGTGCAAGTTCTCATTGCGAGCACGTATGACTATATATGGAACACATGCCTATGATTATTTAGTACTTGGATACTTTATCTTATTTATCTGCAAATGCCCTATGTTCTGATTGCTATATGAATTGTCTTATCCATGCAACGCCCTTCCATCCATCCCTATGCCTACCGCGCTTTAATCCTACTGTTTACTGCAATTGTTACTACTGCTATTACTTTACTATTGCTACTACAAAACTATTGCTACTGATAAACTGTTGTGAGCAAGATTGTTTCCAGGTGCAGCTGAATTGACAACTCATTTGTTAAGGCTTATAAATATTCTTTGGCTCCTCTTATGTTGAATCAATAAATTTGGTTTCACTTCTCTCGAAAATACTGCGATACACCCCCTATACTTGTGGGTCATCAAGACTATTTTCTAGCGCCGTTGCCGGGGAGCATAGCTTTATTTATCAAGTCCACTTGGAATCACTATTGTTCAAGCTTAGTTTATTTCTGCCTTGTTTGCTTGTTTCTTTATCAAAAATAAAAAAAATAGTTCCTAATCTAGTTGTTATTTTCGTTGGTCTATTATTGTCTTGCTTTATCATGCTTTCTATCAATGGTTGGTTTCTTTGAAACTAAATCTTATTGGCAAGGTGGGTTCACGGAAGAACAAAAATTTTATTATAAGGAACACTGCTTGTCATAAAAAGGGAAACACTTATGGGAACAAATTGATAAATTGTATACCATTGCTATAAATGTGTGCTCTACTTATAATGTTACTTATTGCTTTGATAAATCTTGTTGCTGTAGGAGGTACAAACACCTCCCTTTTCAATGTGAGTATAATGATGATGTTACCATATCTTCTTATGTTAAGGGAAATTATGACTTTTATGATGTGAAACAAATTGAGGAATTTATTGCTTGGAAGGGTGCATTTGAACTTGCTAGTTTGCTTGAAAATATTCATGATTCACCTTATAAATATGAGGTTTATGATATACTTAAATTTTGCTTTGATAATTACAAGAAGAAAATGGCTATATTCTTGAATATATTAATAATGCTTTCCACAAATGGAAGAGACTGATGCCTTGCAGGATCTTATGGAAGAAGAAATTGATGAACCTGAAAGCCCATTAGATGAAAAAGAGGAGGAGAGTGATGAACAAAAGGAGGAAGAATGGATTAGCTACCCATGCCTACCTTATAATGAGAGTAACTCTTTATCCCTTACATTATTTGATTGCCCCCATGCTTATCAAAGGAGGATGAATGTTATGCTCATGTTATCTATTATAATCCTTTATTTGTGCCTAACTTCGAGATGCATGGTACTAAAGAGTTTTGCTTAGAAATTGTTTATGATAAAGATCTAGATGATGGTCCTATATTGAATGATTAGTCATCTTGTTATAGAATTGTTAAAAGTGGGTTTGAAGGTTTTAATCCCACTATTTTTGAGCTGGATAAAAATTATGTTTTTGTAGAACATGAAAAGCATGCTTTATGTGATAGTTATATTGTTGAGTTTATTCATGAGGCTACTGAAAATTATTATGAGAGAGGAAAATATGGTTGTAGAAGTTTTCATGGTATTGAAACACCTCTCTATGTGCTGAAAGTTTTGAAGTTAGTCTTGTTTTATCTTCCTATGCATGTCACTCTGTTCTCTGCGAATTTATTTGCATACAAGATTCCCATGCATAGGAAGTGGGTTAGACTTAAATATGTTTTGAATTTGCTTTTTGATGCTCTCTTTTACTTCAATTCATATTTCTTATGTGAGCATCCTCTCAAACTATCATGCCTAACATAAAGACGTTTAAAAAATTACTTATTGGGAGATAACCCAAAAGTTTTTGATGAGTCTTGGAAGTTACTACTTCAGTAATAACAGCTCCTTATCCTTTTTATTTGCTTTTTGTGCCAAGAGTAGCCTCTAATGAGAGAGAAGTAATGGTTGAGAAAGTTGATGTCCCGAAACAGAGTTATGTGCTTCACCGTAAAAAATCATGTAAAATCTCTGTACGTCGTTTTGAGTCGTGCATTTTCGTGCTTCTGCCCCATGTTGTTATCTAACTTTCGTTAGTTCAACACTTTTCGATTTGAGCAACACAAGGTCTTCAAAAAAAACGTCTTTACCTGCTAGTCTGTTTTGACAGATTTCTGCCTTTATTTCCATTTGCTTCTTGTTGGTTCCTTTTTGAGTTTTTTTGGGGAATTGAGCTTTTTGAGGGAAGTGCTACAGTAGCTTGTGTTTTAATGTAAGTTTTATTGGTGTTGGAACTGAACCTAAAGACTTATTATCTTGAGTGCACTAATGTTGCTAATAAAGATTGTGTGAAGTTTTGTATGAAGGAAAAATTTCAGGTGTATGGAAAGAATGAGTAATGAGATGAAGGATGGACTAAAGCTCAAGCTTGGGGATGCCACCCGTGTCACCCCAAGAAATATTCAAGAGGTACAAGTGTCAAAGCTTGGGGATGCCCAAGGCATCCCCTTCTTCATCAATAAAAATCTCAGGTTTCTTCCAAACACTTCATTTTTATTGTTTCGTACACAGTTGTGTTGTTCTTGGAGCGTCTTCTTTTTCATTTTCGTTTTGGTTTTTCGTTTGCTTTGTTTTCTTAGTTTGCTGGATAAATTGGTTGGACCCCCTCTTTCATGCATTGGTTTTCAAATAGTTTGGTTTGGATTGAATAAGAGTAGGAAAGTTCATGCTTAAGTGGTAAAGAAAGCTTGTTTTTGACTATGGCCTATGCTTTGTCATGTCATGCTTGATATTGTTTTGGATTTATGCTTAGTGATTTTTGCTGTAGCATGACTTGTTATAAACAATTGAGATTGCTTAATGTGCCTTTGAAGAATCATGCGTTGTTTTAGCATATTAAAGCATAGTATTGTGGTATTCTCATTTGATGCTTTATTTGGGTTGACTTGGCACATGCTCACACCATGTTATGACTATCCCAAGTCATTATAGCCTTTATGATCCTTTAGTTTTCAACTTGTGGTATCACTTTATGCTTTGATTAATGATGTTTTTTCGCTCTGCATGATTATGGTCATTATTGCTCTCTTAGTTGGTCGCTCCCAGTCTTTTGCTAGCCTCCATAACCAAGTATGAGTTCCACTCATGCATCCAACTCCTAAAACCAAGTTATTCCAAAGAGTCCACCATACCTACCTATTAGCATATGCTATTCCAAGTATATTCATGTTTTTATCTACCTTCCGAATTAAACTTGTTATGAGAAAACTAGTGATTAAAGCTCTCACGAACTTGATGGTACACTTTACTTTCTTGCACTTAATAATCTTGAACCATTGCGTCCATCTTTGTTGTGTATATGCTTGCGCTTTATAAGTTCAAGTTAGCAGAACCATGTATCATGGGAACGCTTTCAACATTGCACTTGTACTTTGTACCCCGTTGATATCATGTTCTTTTGCTTATGGATCCCGGCGGTGTGAAATAAAAGGGGAACTTGTAAGATCATGGAGTTTGTATGTGTGTTAGAGAAACGCCTGGGCCGCTAGCCTATGCCATGCCTAATCATGGTGGAAACTTGCAGCATAACCATAATGAGCACTCTATGAAGCATCCTCAATAAAAACCTATGCAAATAGCAAATAAAAAGATCGTTGAGATGCTCATTGTCTGCTTGCCTTGTCATTTTGATTATGGGATAGCTCTTGTATCATGTGCAAGGGGTACCCCGTTGGCGGTTCTCTATACATATTGATGTCTACGCACTTCTATTCTTGTAAACAGTTGTTGGGCCTCCAAGTGCAGAGGTTTGTAGAACAGCAGCAAGTTTTCCCTTAAGTGGATCACCCAAGGTTTATCGAACTCAGGGAGGAAGTGGTCAAAGGTATCCCTCTCAAGCAACCCTGCAATCAAGATACAAGAAGTCTCTTGTGTCCCCAACACACCTAATACACTTGTCAGGTGTATAGGTGCACTAGTTTGGCGAAGAGATAGTGAAATACAAGTGGTATGGATAATTATAAGTGGTAATGGTGATAGAAAATAACTTGATGGCGTGGAAAAGACTAAAGTAAAACTGAAATAAGGATGGAAGCAAGCAAACATGTAACATATCTAATTGCAAACGGTGTATCAATGCTTAGAAACAAGGCCTAGGGATCATACTTTCACTAGTGAACACTCTCATATAAATATCTTCTCTTCATGATACTACTCTTAACTACTCTCCGGTTGAACACTCTAATCAACGGTAGGGCTATAACAGCACACCTCAAAGTAAGCCTTTCCCATCTAGAAAAACCCCACACTGTCACCTTGAGTACTAGATGAGTCCAACAAACACCACAATTTCATAAAGACATCCAACTCCAAATATAACTCATAATAAGTATTTGTAATCTCTAGCCTAAGTGCCACCATGGTGAGCACGATGTCACTTTCACACACATAGGGAGAGCAAAGATCTATTAAAGCACTTGAGTAGCAAGGTAGATCTATAGATTACAAGCTCATGATCACAATATGATCACGCATAGATAGAGAGATGAAAACATAGCTAGCGGTAGAACCCTTAGCCTCGAGAGAGAACTACTCCCTCCTCATCATGGGAATCAGCAATGGTGATGGAGATGGCGGTGGAGATCGATGGAGATGGCTCCGGGGGCACTTCCCCGTCCCCGCAGGTTGCCGGAACAAAGACTTTCTGTCCCCCGAATCTCCCCTTCGGTGGCGGCGGTGCTGTGGAACTTTTCGTGGCTGGAGGCTTGATGATTTAGGGTTTTGGCTTCGGGAGGCTTCTTATAGGCCAGAGGGCAAGGTCGGTGGAGTGCCAGGGGGCCCACACCACCTGGTGGCGCGGGTAGGGCTAGCCCGCGCCTGGGGGGTGTGGCCAGACCCTGGCCCTCCTCCGTCTCGTATTCTGGCTCCGTGAGTCTTCCGGTAAAATAAGAACTTTGGCTTTTGTCCCGTCCAATTCTGAGAATATTCATTTTCTGACTTCCTGGAACCAAAAACAGCAGAAAACAGGCAACTGGCACTATGGCATCTTGTTAATAGGTTAGTCCAAGAAATCATATGAAAAGTACTCCAAAGTGTGGACAAAACATAAGAAAGTAGATAAAACCAAGCATGGAACATCAAAAATTATAGATACATTTGCAATGTATCAACATCCCCAAGCTTAACTCCTGCTCGTCCTCGAGTAGGTAAGTGATAAAAAGAAAGAATAATTTTTGAGGTGACATGCACCATCATAAACTTGATCAAAGTACTTGTAAAACATTCAAAGCTAGGAACATAGTACTTTAATCATAACATGAAAGACAAAGTTCTAGCAATAAGCAAAAGAAACTATGATGCAACATGAAAAGGCACAAACAAAAGATTCATGAATAACAATGCTTTGCAAGACGTTTGTTTGTTTCACATAAAGAAAACATGGCATAATAGTATTCAGCTTGTCCCTCAATAGAGTAGCAACATAAATGCATAGGACACCTTCAAAGTTTATAAGAGTGACTAGATAAAAATAGTTTAAAACAAGCAATACCAAGTTATGGATCAATCAACTAGTCTTGGGACAATGCACATAGAACTAAGAATGGCCACTATGCTCTCAAAGAAGGTGCATAAAGATAGAAGGTGGAGACTCAATATAATGGTGGAAGAAAAGCCTTTTGTAAAAGGAAGTAGGGATTCAAGTCTCATAAAGAGATTCCAAAAATTATGGTACTTATAGCTTTTAGCTCTCATTGCCCCTATCATAAGCATCTTGAAGGTGATTAAGGTTAAAGTGACACAACTAAGAGGATATGCTTTACAAGTTATAAACCAAAATCTCATGCCCCTTACTTACGAAGATCGATCCTCATGCTACTCAACTTCAGTCACGAGTAAGCTCTTGTCATTGTAAGTATATGTGTATCATTAAGAACCGCCAACGGGGTACCCCTTGCACATGATACAGGAGCTATCCCATAATCAAAATGACAAGGCAAGCAGACAATGAGCATCTCAGTGATCTTTTTATTTGCTATTTGCATAGGTTTTTATTGAGGATGCTTCATAGAGTGCTCATTATGGTGATGCTGCAAGTTTCCACCATGATTAGGCATGGTTTAGGCTAGCGGCCTAGGCGTTTCTCTAACACATATACAAACTCCATGATCTTACAAGTTCCACTTTTATTTCACACCACCGGGATTCGTAAGCAAAAGAACATAGTATCAACGGGGTACAAAGTACAAGTGCAATGTTGAAAGCGTTCCCCATGGTACATGGTTCTGCTAATTTCAACTCATAAAGCGCAAGCATATACGCAACAAAGAAGGACCCAATGGTTCAAGTTTATTAAGGGCAAGAAAAGTAAAGTGTGCCATCAAGTTTGTGAGAGCTTTAATCACTAGTTTTCTCATAACAAGTTTAATTTGGAAGGTAAACAAAAGCATGAATATACTTGGAATAGCATAAGCTAGTAGGTAGGTATGGTGGACTCTTTGGAATAACTTGGTTTAGGGAGTTGGATGCATGAGTGGAACTCATACTTGGTTGTGGAGGCTAGCAAAAGACTGGGAGCGACAAACTAAGAAAGCAATAATGGCCATAATCATGCAGAGCGACAAAACATCATTGATTAAAGCATAAAGTGATACTACAAGTTGAAAACTAAAGGATCATAAAGGCTATGGTGACTTGAGATAGTCATAACATGGTGTGAGCATGCGCCAAGTCAACCCAAATAAAGCATCAAAGGAGAATACCACAATACTATGCTTTAATATGCTAAAACAACGCATGATTCATCCAAGGCACATTAAGCAATCTCAATTGTTTATAACAAGTCATGCTACAGCAAAGAATACTAAGCATAAAGCCAAAACAATATCAAGCATGGCATGACAAAGCATAGGCCACAGTCAAAAACGAGCTCGTTTTACCACAAAAGTAAGAATTTTCCTACTCTTTTCCAAACCAAACCAAACACTTGCAAACCAATGTATGAAAGTGGGGGGTCCAACCAATTTATTCAGAAAACTAAGCAAACAAAGCAAACAAAAACCAAAAACAAAAAACGAAGACGCTCCAAGAACAACATAACTATGCATGAAACAATAAAAATGAAGTGTTTGGAAGAAACCTGGGATTTTTATTGATGAAGAGGGGAATGCCTTGGGCATCCCCAAGCTTTGACGCTTGTACTTCTTGGATATTTCTTGGGGTGACACGCGTGGCATCCCCAAGCTTGAGCTTTAGTCCATCCTTCATCTCATTACTCATTCCTTCCATACACCTGAAATTTTTCCTTCATACAAAACTTCACACAATCTCATTAGCAACATTAGTGCACTTAAGATAAATAAGTCTCAAGGTTCAGTTCTAACACCAAATAAACTTCCATTAGAACACTAGCTAATGTAGCACTTCCCTCAAAAATCTCAATTCCCCAAAAGAACTCAAGAAGGAACCAACGAGAAGCAAATGCAGAAAATGGCAGAAATCTGTCAAAATAGACCAGCAGGTAAAGACGAATTTTTTCGAAGACCTTCTGTTGCTCAAATCAAAATGTGTTGAACTAACGAAAGTTAGATAACAACCTGGGTCAGAAGCACAAACAATTACAGCTCAATCCGACATACAGAGCTCTCTAAGGGATTTTTACGGTGAAGCACATAAATCTGTTTCGGGACAGCAACTTTCCCAATCATTACTTCACTCTCATTAGAGGTTACTCTTGGCACAAAAAGCAAATAAAAAGGATAAGGAGAGGTTATTACAGAGGTAATAACTTCCAATACTCATCTAAAACTCTTGGGTTATCTCCCAACAAGTACTTTTCTTTAACGCCTTTAAGTTAGGCATGATAGTTTGAGAAGATGCTCACATAAGAAATATGAATTGAAGTAAAAGAGAGCATCAAGAAGCAAATTCAAAACATATTTAAGTCTAACCCACTTCCTATGCATAGGAATCTTGTAAAGAAACAAGTCATAAAAGCACAAATCAATAAGCATAGTAGAGCAAAACAAGTGCAACTTCAAAATTTTCAACATAAAGAGGGGAAACTTAATATTGTTGAGATACATAAAACCATGTTTCCCTCTCTCATAATAACTTTCAGTAGCATCATGAATAAAATTAACAATATAACTATCACATAAAACATTCTTATCATGAGCCATATGCATAAAAGAATTAATACTCCCCACATAAACATAGTCATTCTTATTGATTGTAGTGGGAGCAAATTCAACAAAATAGCTATCATTATTATTTTCATCACCATAATCATCAAATATAGGAGGCATATTGTAATCATAATTAATTTTCTCCTCAATAGTAGGTGGACTGAAAATATCATATTCATCATTGCAATCATCATAAGCAATAGAATAGTCATCTTCCCAAGTGTGTTCATTTGTAAACATATCATCATTGGAAGGATCATGGATAGCACTAATAGTACAACAATTATTAATATCATCATTTTCAGAATTGGTACCAAAGAGATTTTCAATATCAAAAGAAGTGTGCTTTTCCCAATCATGATCACTACTATAGGTAACAGGCATAGGAACATCATCGAGTTCAGACTCATCAAAAACTATAATAGGAGCAACATGCTTAGGGGAAATACCATTTCCTCCCTCCTTTTACTCCTCCTTTTCTTCTTTATCTTCTTCTCTTTATGAGGGAGAGGCTTGAAAGGAAGCTTCTCCATATACCCTGGTTTATTATTAGAGACAATATAAGAAACTTAGGAGGATTCCTTCTTTTCATTAATAAGATCAAAACACATATTAGTCCTATCATATTTTGGTAAAATCTCATCTTCTATAATATTTTGTATGTAACTATTTGTTTGGAAATTATCAACACAATAAAGATGACAACCATGCAGGACACTATTCATATCAAAAGCACTCAAATCTACCAAAGAGGTTTTTCTTGATAACTCTTCACATCCCAAAAATAATGTAAGTTCATCATGCTGATTAGGAGTGATCATGTCATCACAATACAACTTGCAGTACTCATTGGATTAGAAGGGCTATTATTATGGCCTGAGCATTGAAAATTGAAATGACCCACTTCAAAGCAAAGTTCACAAATAAAAGGATAAAGGGCACAAACTTTTTTACCAAGATCATTTAAAGCCCTATACCACATTCTAGTTTTTTCATTCCTGTGGGTGATACAATATTCTTCTTCAATTTGATTATTCTCACAAGGTATATGTATTCCACAAAAATTAACATGCTTATAAGAAATAGTACTTTCAGAGGTTTGAGCATGTTTATTGTTATCATTAACAACAATTTCATTTTCCATGCAAGTGTCTTTAAAAGGCTCATGATACATGTCCCACTTTTCTTTAGGAGCATTAATATGAGAAGCAAAGGTTTTAAAACAATCAATAAGGATTTGAGGATCAAGACCATATTTAGCACTAAGCTCTTGAAAATCAGCAGTTTCAGCGAAAGACTTAATGCAATCATACTCATAGTTTATACCTGGTTCTTTACCTTTGTTGTTATCCCAATCTTCGGTATTGCTTTGAATTGTTTCAAGAAGATCCCACTTAGCTTTGACCTCCTTACTCGTGAAGGATCCCTCTAAACAAGTATCTAGATAGTCCTTGTAATGTCCTGAAATCCTTGCATATAAATTATTAATAACAATATTCCTGGGGAGCTCATGAATGGTACATTTGAGCATTAGTGACTTCAATCTCCCCCATGCTTGGGCAATACTTTCTCCATCATGAGGATGAAAATTATAAATATAATTCCTATCTTTATGAATTTCATGAGGAGGATAAAATTTAGAGTAAAAGAGAGATTCAAGTTCCTTCCACTCCAAATGATGAGGATCATCCAGTACCTCATACCACTCCCTTGCTTTGTCCTTAAGAGATAAAGAGAATAACTTCTTCTTGACGTGATCTGTTGTAATACCTGCACACTTGAACAACCTGCATAATTCGTGTATAAAGAACAAATGATCACCGGGATGGACAGTTCCATCTCCAAAATAGTAGTTATCCATAACACGATCAATAATTCTTGTAGGTATCTTAAAATTATCATTAGAATTACCACATATGGGAGATAAAGTATCATCAGAGCAAATTTTCTTCTTTAAAACTGGGGAAGTAAAAGATCATTTTCATAAGAACCAACTTCCCCAAGCTTAGACGTTTCCATAGCATTAGTAACATAGGTGTTCAAAAGATTCATACTAATAACATTGTTATTAGCATGCAAAGAAAGTTCCATGGGTTTTTTAATTTTCTTTTCAGATAATTCGAGTTCTAACTTAGGAAAAAGACTAAAAAGCTCTCCAATTTTGTTGTTGTTTTCCATTAAGCCTAACTAGTGAAAACAAGAAACAAAAAGACAAAATTGCAGAATATAAAGGACAAACTTGCAGCATAACCATAATGAGCACTCTATGAAGCATCCTCAATAAAAACCTATGCAAATAGCAAATAAAAAGATCGCTGAGATGCTCATTGTCTGCTTGCCTTGTCATTTTGATTATGGGATAGCTCCTGTATCATGTGCAAGGGGTACCCCGTTGGCGGTTCTCTATTATACATATTGATGTCTACGCACTTCTATTCTTGTAGACAGTTGTTGGGCCTCCAAGTGGAGAGGTTTGTAGAACAGCAGCAAGTTTTCCCTTAAGTGGATCACCCAAGGTTTATTGAGCTCAGGGAGGAAGTGGTCAAAGGTATCCCTCTCAAGCAACCCTGCAATCAAGATACAAGAAGTCTCTTGTGTCCCCAACACACCCAATACACTTACCAGGTGTATAGGTGCACTAGTTCGGCGAAGAGATAGTGAAATACAAGTGGTATGGATAATTATAAGTGGTAATGGTGATAGAAAATAACTTGATGGCGTGGAAAAGACTAAAGTAAAACTGAAATAAGGATGGAAGCAAGCAAACATGTAACAGATCTAATTGCAAACGGTGTATCAATGCTTAGAAACAAGGCCTAGGGATCATACTTTCACTAGTGAACACTCTCATATAAATATCTTCTCTTCATGATACTGCTCTTAACTACTCTCCGGTTGAACACTCTAATCAACGGTAGGGCTATAACAGCACACCTCAAAGTAAGCCTTTCCCATCTAGAAAAACCTCACACTGTCACCTTGAGTACTAGATGAGTCCAACAAACACCACAATTTCATAAAGACATCCAACTCCAAATATAACTCATAATAAGTATTTGTAATCTCTAGCCTAAGTGCCGCCATGGTGAGCACGCTGTCACTTTCACACACATGGGGAGAGCAGAGATCTATTAAAGCACTTGAGTAGCAAGGTAGATCTATAGATTACAAGCTCATGATCATAATATGATCACGCATAGAGAGAGAGATGAACACATAGCTACCGGTAGAACCCTTAGCCTCGAGAGAGAACTACTCCCTCCTCATCATGGGAATTAGCAATGGTGATGCAGATGGCGGTGGAGATCGATGGAGATGGCTCCGGGGGCACTTCCCTGTCCCGACAGGGTGCCGGAACAGAGACTTTCTATCCCCCAAATCTCCCCTTCGGTGGCGGCGGCGCTATGGAACTTTTCGTGGCTGGAGGCTTGATGATTTAGGGTTTTGGCTTCGGGAGGCTTCTTATAGGCCAGAGGGCAAGGTCGGTGGAGTGCCAGGGGGACCACACCACCTGGTGGCGCGGGTAGGGCTAGCCCGCTCCTGGGGGGGGGGTGTGGCCAGGCCCTGGCCCTCCTCCGTCTTGTATTCTGGCTCCGTGAGTCTTCCGGTAAAATAGGAACTTTGGCTTTTGTCCCGTCCAATTCTGAGAATATTCATTTTCTGACTTCCTGGAACCAAAAACAGCAGAAAACAGGCAACTGACACTGTGGCATCTTGTTAATAGGTTAGTCCAAGAAATCATATGAAAAGTACTCCAAAGTGTGGACAAAACATAAGAAAGTAGATAAAACCAAGCATGAAACATCAAAAATTAGAGATACATTTGCAATGTATCACATAGCTTTGATATTGCTTGTTTTAAACACCTCAAAGGAAATACCTCAAAGGTGTTACTAGTTGAGCTTTGGCAGGGCGCACTACCGGTGCTAGTAGCAACATGGAGACCTCACAACACAACCACAGAACTTTGTCCCCAACTTGCGATGCGGTTGTCAATCTCACCGTGTTTTGCGGAAAACAAAGGATTAAACGTATCGAATGGAAAGAAGTAAAAGTTTGCAGAAAGTAAACACAAAGCAGTAAACCATTTATAGATTGTATGTAAAGAAAGAGGACCGGGATCCATAGTTCACTAGAGGTGGCTCTCCTTAGATAGATAACATGCTGGGTGAACAAATTACAGCGGGCAATTGACAAACACCGAGAAAGCAATACATGCATATACTAATCATCTTGACTCCTTTGAGACTTGATTGGGCATTACAACATAATACATAGACCGCCATCCAACTGCATCTATGACTAATAATCCACCTTCAGGTTATCATCCGAACCCCCTCCAGTATTAAGTTGCAAGCAACAGATTATTGCTTTACGAACTGCGTGTAAAGTAAACAATACGATTGTTCTAACAAAGGATTGTTGTTTTCTCCCTAGTAGCAACAGCACATCTAGTACCTTAGAGATTTCTGTCACTTCCCCAGATTACCAGAGGCATGAACCCACTATCGAGCATAAATACTAACTCTTGGAGTTGCTAGCATCTACTTGGCCAAGATAGCTACTAACAACGGAAAGCATGCAAGATCACAAATAACAAAGACATGATAGAATCAATAATCAATCTGAAATAGCATCTCAATATCCATCGGATCCCCGCAAACACAACATGTATGAATTACAAATAGATAATCTTGATCATGAACGGAGCTTACAAGATCTAAACATGAAAGAACAAAGGAGGAGAAACCAGCCATCTAGCTACTACATGGATCCGTAGTCCAAGGATGAACTACTCATGCATCACACCGGAGGCTTGCATGGTGATGAAGAAGGCCTCCAGGGTGAATTCCCCTCTCCGGCAGGGTGCCGGGAAGATCTTCAGATCCCTCCCGATCTAGCGATGGAGATGACGGCGGCTACAGACTCTTTCGTGGATTTTTGATCGGGTACTTAGGGTTTTCATCCTGAGGGCAATATATAGGCGGAAGGAGGGGCCGAGGGGGTGCCGGGAGCCACCACACCACCCCCTGGCGCGGGCCAGGCCTGGTCGCGCGGCCAGGTGGTGTGGCTGGCCCCTGGCCCCTCTCCGTCTCGTATTCTGGCACTTGATCACTTTTGGAAAAATAGGCACTTTGGCTTTTGTCCCGTCCAATTCCGAGAATATTCATTTTCTGAATTTCCTGGAACCAAAAACAGCAAAAAACAGGCAGCTGGCACTGTGGCTCTTGTTAATAGGTTAGTCCAAGAAATCATATGAAAAGTACTCCAAAGTGTGGACAAAACACAAGAAAGTGGATAAAACGAAGCATGGAACATCGAAAATTATAGATACATTTGCAATGTATCACATAGCTTCTAGTCATTCTTATGAACTTTGAAGGTGTCCTATGCATTTATGTTTGCTACTCTATGAGGGACAAGCTGAATGCCACTGTGCTATGTTTTCTTTATGTGAAACAAACAAACGTCTTGCAAAGCATTGTTATTCATGAATCTTTTGTTTGTGTCTTTTCATGTGGCAACATAGTTGCTTTGCCTTATTGTTAGAACTTTGTCTTTCATGATATGATTGAAGTACTATGATCCCAGCTATCATTGATTTACAAATACTTTGATCAAGTTTATGATGGTGCATGTCACCTCAAAAATTATTCTTTCTTTTTATCACTTACCTACTCGAGGACTACGTTGCAAACGTATCCATAATTTTTGATGGTCCATGCTTGGTTTTATCTACTTTCTTATGTTTTGTCCACACTTTGGAGTAATTTTCATATGATTTCTTGGACTAACCTATTAACAAGAGCCACAGTGCCAACTGCTTGTTTTTCGGCTGTTTTTGGTTCCAGGAAAGTCAGAAAATGAATATTCTCGGAATTGGACGGGACAAAAGCCAAAGTCAGTTTTTCACTGAGGGACACCAGGAGCCAGAATACGATACGGGGAGGGGTTGGAGCCTGGCCACACCACCTAGCTGCGCGGGCTAGGCCTGGCCGTGCCACGGGGTGGTGTGGCCGCCCCAGGCACCCCCTCGGTCTCCCTCTTTGCCTATAAGTTGCCTCCTAACCTAAAAACCAAGGGGGGTTCGATGTTTTTCCAAAAAGAGTTCCGCTCCGCCGCCACCACCAGATTCCATGATTCGGAACAGGAAACTCCGTTCTGGCACCCTGTCGGGACGGGGAATTGGAGGAGATCATCATCATCATCTCTTCTCTATTGACCATCCATGTTTCCCCCATCTATGAGTGAGTAATCCCCTGCTGTAGGCTATGGGGGTGGTAGGGATTGGATGATATCGTTCATGTAATGGCATCGGATTGTTAGGGCATGGTGCCTAGTATCTTTTATTAGTGCTTTTTGACTTTGTTGCGACTTGTTATGCTTAATGCTTGTCACTAGGGCCCGAGTGCCATGATTTCAGATTTGAACATGTTATTGATTCATTATGATAGTATTGTTTATGGTCTTACCTGCAAGTTGTATACACACGTTGTTGTCTGGAACCAAAGGCCTCGAAGTGACAGAAATCGGGATAACCAGAGGGAATGGCTTTGGTATAAGGATCACATGTGTTCACAGAGTGTTAATGCTTTGTTTCGGTGCTCTATTAAAAGGTGCACCTTAATTGCCAGTAGTACCCTTGAGGCCCCGCTACAAACGGGCTGGCAGGACAAAAGATGTTGTGCAAGTTCTCATTGCGAGCACGTATGACTATATATGGAACACATGCCTATAATTATTTAGTACTTGGATACTTTATCTTATTTATCTGCAAATGCCCTATGTTCTTATTGCTATATGAATTGTCTTGTCCATGCAACGCCCGTCCATCCATCCCTATGCCTATCGCGCTTTAATCCTACTGTGTACTGTAATTGTTACTACTGTCTTTACTTTACTACTGTTATTACTTTACTATTGCCACTCCAAAACTGTTGCTACTGATAAACTGCTGCGAGCAAGATTGTTTCGAGGTGCAGATGAATTGACAACTCAGTTGTTAAGGCTTATAAATATTCTTTGGCTACACTTGTGTCGAATTAATAAATTGGGTTTCAGTTCCCTCGAAAATACTGCGATACACCCCCTATACTTGTGGGTCATCATCCCCCTCAAATCCCCACGAACCCATGAACAATGGGTCAATCGGTGAACTCATCAACACATATCAGAACATTATATGCTAAACGTGCATAATACTTCTGATCAACGTTGAGTTTCCAGGTGATATTATCATGCATGTCCTCTGTTAGCTACACAATTCTAATAGTTGTCCAGGAACAACTAATACCGTCGATATGGATTTACGGATGTAGTATCGTAGCTTTTTCCCTAGTAGATCTAGGTTTAATCAAACCTTGGGAATCAATGCTAAATGGAAATTAAATGAGACAAGTCTATAAGACTTATTTGTTTGTTTTATCTTCGTTTACCGGACCTTTCTAGTTTAATTTTAGAATGTTACTTGTTGCAATGAATGGAGATAGGTCAGGGTTGAAGATTCACCTATAGCTACACATCGTATCAGATAAAGATAGTAATACACATATTCATGTGTAATGATTTGACAAAGATAAAATTTGTGGGCATCACATCCTAGTATACTAGAGCCCCTGCGAGTCAGGACATAGCAATAGTTTTTTGATCCAACATTATACCACAAAATACTGGGCTATAACAATTATTAAGTGAAAACACAAATATAAACCTTAAGAAGTGATGTTGTTGTTCTCAAATGGATCAGTAAACAAAGACCATACTCCTCTTTCTGTCACTAGGTTTCCTACGAGATCGCTGCTCACCAAGCATCTCACCTCAAGACTTTATCAATTTGTGGGATATTGGGTACATACAAGTCCATAGATCGAGACAAGAGACAAAGTAATAAAGATACAAATCTCTATTCAATCAATACATAATACTCCCATTAATTAGATGCACAATATCGCTACGAGGTTTCACCCCAACCCGCGGCCCGTGAGGACTACTCACTCATAACAATAAGATCAAGGATAGAAAATATTGTGTAAAATATTTAGATTGAAATTAAATATTCTTACAATGGCCGCCGAATCATAAGGAGATCTCAAGTACAAGCTAATGGTTGTGGCTTTGGAGAGGATGGAGAGGATGAATTATGGTGGTGGATCTCCTTTGGTTGTGTTTTGATGCAATCTGAGAATGGTGACCCTCTACACGGGAGTTGGGGCCTCGAAATATATAGGCGCCTTCATGAAACTTGTAGGGTTTGACTTGATGAAGCCACTACAACCTGGTACAGGTGGGCGGTATGGGTGGACCTTGCTTGTACTGTTGGTCGTTAAACCCTAGAGGCTGGGTTTCGACCCTGGTTTGGTTGGTTGTGTAGGCAACCTCATAATCTTCATTAATAGCTCCTGATTTCTCCTTAGAAGTGTGATTTTTTGTACAACACGATTTAAAACAAAGGATTGCACAACTTTGCAATAATCAGTCATTATTAGCAAGACTAGAGAGATTCTTGATCATTTTTTTGACTAAATGTGTTTTAAACGCAAAAAAAGATGGCTATTTTCATAACCATCAACTTCCCCAAAACTCAAATCTTGATCGTCCTCGAGTAAGAAAACAACAAAACCATAAAGAACTCGGTGTTTAAACCAAAATAATGAGAGGATGGATTCACTTGCGGTTGGTCGTCATACGCATTTAGCACTTCTTCCATTTGAAAAGCTCATCAAAGTTAGATAGATGTTAAGAATACTATACAAGCTCTGATAACTCAGAATAATCAAAGTATAGTTTAATATGAGTATAAATAACTAGAAGTGTAACAATTATTCCAATTCCTCTAGTTAACTCTCGTCTTGCCAAAGAATACTTGAATAATTCGTAATAGCAAAATTAAGTAAGAGATATCATGTCATAAGTAGCATAACATTGAAGTGTCTCATTGACTCCCACATCAATAAATCAAGACTATCAAAACACTATTCTTCCAATCGTTGTCTTTCAAAAAAATTCATAGAGAACTAAAGAGACCATGCCAAAGACTGTTTTGAGATGGTCTTTATTTTTCAAAAATAATTCTCAACAAGGATCATTGAGTGATTATTTTAGCAATGGTTTGCATAGTCTTCAAGAGTACCAATGTTTTTGCCCATTACAGTAACAGGTGTTGTCCATGTCGTCAACTCATGGCTGAAATCAGGGGTTGTACCATTGATCGTTTGTAGGCCAGTGAAGTTGTTGGCATCCAATATATTACCACTAGACTTCATTTCAATTAAACAACTCCTTTCAAGAGTCGTCATCAAATCTATCAAAATATCTATGGGGTTAAGTATCTTCCAAGATAAACTCTTAAGACAAGCACTCATCAAACAAGTCATAAATTGGAGACTTATGCTTGTTATACTTGTTTGGTAATATTATTTCTAAGTCAATACTCGGTTAACTACAAGAACGAGAGCAGAAACTTCCACAACTAATTACTCGTATAAATAAAAAGCTTTACTCTAACTATTTTGAATTACTCCCAATAGCATAGCATCTTAACAAATCAACCAACTAGGATAAAAATTCAAACTTCTAAAGTGGGAGACATAGGATATACCTCTCATGAGTGACTTCATAATTTTCTTTCGTATGGGGATGTGTTCCTTCAAACCTCAAATCGAATCACTCTCATAATAATATTGAAGCAAAGAGGCAATATGCAAATCTACTTTCACAAAAAAAGATACAAGGTAAATTATTTTTGTATTTTTGAGGATGTGGATTAAAGAATAGAAAAAGCTTGCGATCAGGCAAGAAACTAAGCAAAGAAAAAAAAACGAAAACAAAAAAGCGAAAGAAAAAGCGAAGTGTTGGAACACACCAACACGAGTGTTTCAAAGCTCACACAGAGTTGAAGTACAATCTCATTATTACACAAATATAATAGCTGGGGTACATGTCCCCAAGCTCGGGCTTTTGCAAGCTCTTTTTTACTCATTGTGGTGCTAGTGGATGATTTCCCAAGTTCCATTGGCTGCTCCTGTTAGTGAACTAGGTTGAGAGGCTGGTCGTAGCATCTCGAAGATTGATGGAGAGTTTGGTTATATTCTGAATGCTTCCTTCAAGAGAACATATATTTTCATAGGTGGTGTAGTAGTTTGGTGGTTGATTCTCTTGTTCGGGTCCTTCTTGATCTACTTCTTCATCTTCTCCATCTTTACCCACATGTTCTTGTTGTTGGGGTAGACTTGCTTCAACCTACGCATCAAAATGCAAGCGTCTGTCCACGGCAAAGAACACACCATTAGGCAAAGGTGCCGGGATCAAGTGATCAGCTCCAGGTATATCAAGAAAGTATCTACCATTTGATTTAGAACCCATACCACGAGTTTTGAGAGTAGAGAAACCGAGACGGCAAGCACCTGCCAATGGTTGGATATTACCTAGGTTAATGAGGAGTGCTCGAGCAAGAACGGTGATAACTCCTCCTCCACATATGGGACCACGTGATTGAAGAGCTTGATGATTAAGATAAAACATGAGAAGGATGCCCAAATTTGGCATCAATTTATAGTTTGGAATAGCAACTTTTGCAAGGATTACAATGTCCTATTCGTTGGCTCTAATAAACTAACCACGTGCCTGCAAAGTGTTAGCAATAACATAAAATAAATAAAAAATAGCAGGATGATCAATTTGATTTCCCTTAGGTACGTTTCCACAGATTCTCATATAATTAAAATAGTCCAAGGGTGTAGGATTAAGAACAAAACTGGTGTAGCTTATGTCAGTGGTAGTGTTAGCAAACCCAAAACAGTGAGCCCATCAGTTGAGTGTCAAGTTATACTCACGGTTCATGAGGCGGAAAGTAATAAGATCACCTCCCGGGCAATGTTCCTCCCGGGCCACTCATCCGCGTGGTCTCCATCGCCGGTTCATCATTGTCATCACCCCCGGGACACCATCACAAACACTGCCATCAAATCCGATCTACGCGTCAGTGTCCACATCTTGGTGAGTTTGTCCGTCTGATCAATCGACATCGTGCACATCTTCTCCAAGCACGTCCCCGAGCATGTGCCTACCATCGATTAAGCTATAGGTTGCCGCCGTGTCTCCCCTTCGGACTGTAGTGTGATATGTTGCAAACGTATCCATAATTTTTGATGTTCCATGCTTGGTTTTATCTACTTTCTTGTGATATGCCCGCGCCAGGGGTGGTGTGGTCAGCCCATGCACCCCCTCGGCCTCTCCTTCCGTCTATAAGTTGCCTCTGATACAGAAACCCTAAGTACCCGATCAAAATTCCACGAAAGAGTCTGTAGCCGCCGTCATCTCCATCCCTAGATCGAGAGGGATCTGAAGCTCTTCTCGGCACCCTGCCGGAGAGGGGAATTCACCCTAGAGGCCTTCATCATCATCATGCAAGCCTCCGGTGTGATGCGTGAGTAGTTCATCTCTGGACTACGGGTCCATGTAGTAGCTAGGTGGCTGGTTCTCCTCCTTTGTGCTATCATGTCTAGATCTTGTGAGCTCCTTTCATGATCAAGATCATCTATTTGTAATTCTGCATGTTGTGTTTGTAGGGATCCTATGGATATTGAGTTGCTATTTCAGATTGATTATTGATTCTATCATGTCTTTGTTATTTGTGTCCGTTGTTAGTAGCTATCTTGGCCAAGTAGATGCTAGCAACTCCAAGAGTTAGTATTTATGCTCGATAGTGGGTTCATGCCTCTGATAATCTGGGGAAGTGACAGAAATCTCTAAGGTACTAGATGTGCTGTTGCTAATAGGGAGAAAACAACAATCCTTTGTTCATAGAACAATCGTATTGTTTACTTTACATGCAATTCGTACTACAATTATCCGTTGCTTGCAACTTAATACTGGAGGGGGTTCAGATGATAACCTGAAGGTGGATTATTAGTCATAGATGCAGCTGGATGGCGGTCTATGTATAATGTTGTAATGCCTAGTCGAATCTCAAAGGAGTCAAGATGAGTAGTATATGCTTGTATGCTTTCTCGATGTTTGTCAATTGCCCCGCCGTAATTTTTTCACCCAGCATGTTATCTATCTTAAGGAGAGCCACCTCTATTGAACTATGGACCCCGGTCCTTTCTTTTACTATCGATCTACAATCAATTGTTTACTGTTTTGTGTTTACTTTCTTCAAACTATTACTTTCTTCCACTCGATACGTTTAATCCTTTGTTTTCAGCAAAACCGGTGAGATTGACAACCTCATCACAAGTTGGGGATAGAGTTCTGTGGTTGTGTTGTGCAGATCTACACGTTCTTGCTGGCACCGATAGTGCGCCCTGCCAAAGTTCAGCTAGCTACACCTTTGGGGTGTTTCCTTGCTCCTACTATATTGATAACCTTGGTTTCATAACTGAGGGAAAACTTACTGTTGTGCTCATCATACCTTCCTCTTGGGGTTCCCCAACGAGCTCGTTAATACACGAGTCAGCACAGTGCCGCTGCCTTCGGTCCATGCTACCGGCTTCCAATGCGCCTTCCTTGGCCTGTACTGATGGATAAATGCCCTAGAGGCCAATAAATAAAGTGGTTTTATTGTTATATGTGTAAATGTTCGTAATAGTTTCGTATTATGCTATAACTGTATTAAGAGGAAACATCAATACATGTGTGGTATATAAACAACTAGGTCCCTAGTATCCTCTAGTACTAGTTTGTTGGGAAGATGATGATCGAGGTTTTCCGATCATGGACTTGACATAAAACAGTTAACTAACAACAAGATCACTTACTGAAGTGATGGACACACCCGACCGTATAATTATAATGTGATCCAGTCACAGTGTTTAACATTGCGATATCTAGCAAAGCGTAGTGACTTGATCCTTTGATCGTGAGTTCATGTTTAATCACTATCTCACGCGGCTGCCTTGATCACTTCACCCGTCATGTTCATCACTTGGTGAACATAAAGGTGTGTTTCAGTTATTCCATAGGAATAGTCGAGATCGGGATTTGCCTATCTGAGTGACGGACAGATACTCTGGGCCCACTTGGTGACATCACATCAATAAGCTTGCAAGCATGTGACTAGGTCACATGGATGTAATACCACGGGAATGAGTAAACGTGTTTGTCGGTAACAAGATCGAACTGTATATGGATACATGACGTTAGGTCTTGGACAAACTAGATATCATTATGCAAAAGAAATAAGACTCGACGTTTAAAAGGTTCAAGAAAACAACCAAATTCATGAAATATGAACGGATCATCACGTGTTTTCAGATATCACTGATGATCATTTGATCGGGAAGAAGTGTCCTTCATAACTGAACAATCCCAAACCGTAAGGGTGTCACACTTAAGGGTAATCGACGCTGCGGGTTGATCTTCTACCGATAAACAAATAGGAAGAGAGAATTGGAAATATTCAAAAAAGAGAATACCAAAGTGTTCGAAATCCGTTCAAAACCCCCCCACATGAGCCTTCCCTAGGAGGGAATAGGCCCAAGAGGGATGAGCATAGGGCCACAAGGGCCATGCAACTAAGGGTGGGAGGGCGCCCACCCCGCCGAACCTAGGTGGGCTTGGTTGCGCGGGTAGGGCCCACCCCATAGCCGGCCGACCCTCCTCCTCCCACCTCTTCCAATTATTTAGTCCCACCTCTGAACTTGGAGGGTGGGAGTACCTTAGTTTTTCCTACATATAGGGGTGTCATTCACCCCAACATCATCCAACAATTGACATTAGCCATTCTCTCTCCCCCCCTCTCCCCCTCTCTCTGTTGGAGATATGCCCAAGAGGCAATAATAAAAGTGGTTATTATTATATCTTTGTGTTTATGATGAATGTTTACATCCCATGCTATAATTGTATTATAAGGAAACACTGATACATGTGTGTTTTGTAAACATAAAAGAGTCCCTAGTAAGCCTCTTGTGGAACTAGCTTGTTGATTAAATGATGATCATGGTTTCCTGATCATGGACATTGGGTGTCATTAATAACAAGGTTATATCATTAGGAGAATGATGTGATAGACACACACCCATAGTAAGCATAGCATAAGATCAAGTCATTAAGTTCGTATTGCTGTAAGCTTTCAAATGCATAGTAACCTAATCCTTCGACCATGAGGTTATGTTAATCACCATCACCGGATGGGTACTTTGATGACATCAAACACCGCTTCGTAACTGGGTGGTTATAAAGGTGTCATTGGGTATTCTGAAAGTATGTGTTGAAGCGCATGGACCAAGATTAGGATTTGTCCATCCATATGACGGATAGATATGCTCTGGGCCCTTTCGGTGGAATGTCATCTAGTTAGCTTGCAAGCATGTGACTGGGTCACAAGGGATGACATAACATGGAACGAGTAAAGAGTACTTATCAGTAACGAGGTAGAACTAGGTATGGAGATACCGACGATCAAACCTCGGATAAGTAGAATATCGTGTGACAAAGGGAATTGGTTTCGTATGTTAATGGTTCTATCGATCACGAAGTCATCGTTGAGTATGTGGGAGCCGTTATGGATCTCCAGATCCCGCTAATGGTTATTGATCGAAGAAGTGTCTTCATCATGTCTGCATATTCACGAACCGTAGGGTGACACACTTAAGGTTCGAAGTTGTTTTAAGTAGATATGGAATATGCGTTGGAGACCGAATGTTGTTCGGAGTCTCGGATTGGATCCGGGACATCACAAGGAGATCCGGAATTGTCCGGAGAATAAGATTCATATATTGGGGATCATTTTCTAAGTTAGGAAATGTTCTGGAGTGTTTGTATGGAGATTCTAGAAGGTTTCGGAATGTTCTGGAAGGTTCTAGAAGAGTTCTTGGAGTTTGCTTGAAAACCAAGAAAGGGTCAAGGAAACCTTGTGGAGGTTAGACACGGATTCGTGGGGGAGGAGGACTCCTCCCCCTTCCCAACCCGCCGGCCAAGGAGGGGAGTCCTACTAGGACTCCTCCTCCCATGGCGCACCTCCCTCCTTTAAATAGAGGGGAGGGGGCGCCCCCTCTAGGTCCTCTCCCATAACAATCCCTAGCCGCCGCCTCTCTCCTCTTCCTCCGCTCTGCTCCGGCTTAGGCGAAGCCCTGCAGAATTCTCTCCTCCACCACCACCACACCGTCGTGCTGCTGGGATTTCGTGGAGAAGATCTACTACCTCCGCTGCTCGCTGGAACAGGGAGAGGAAGGTCTGCTTCGACTCCGCACGTGTGACTGATTGCGGAAGCGCTGCCGGAACGCGGCACCGGAAGGATCGTCCACACGATCTTGAGATCGGCAAGTGATCGACTACATCAACCCCGAGATCTAATCTCGTAACGCTTTCGGTTCTACGAGGGTTAGTACAGATCTATCTCGTTGCTCATGTCTAATAGATTAGATCTAGGTTTTGTTCGTTCTTGCGGTAGAATTTTTTTGTTTTCCATGCTACGAACCCATCTCAACGTGTTCTCAAATTCGAAAACATGCTACATGAGGTAGAGGTTTCTCCACCCAGCGCACGCCGTCGTGCCGATGGAATTGGTCCGGATCTTCTTCTTCTGTTGCCTTGCTGGACCAGGGCCCGGGAGACGTCATTTACACCGTATGCGTGTAAAACTCGACGAGGCACTCCCACTAGTGGTGTTGGACGCTTGAAGCCTTCTAGACCCCGAGGTCTGCTTCGCTCGACTTCATCATCAATGTTTTGTGCAGGAACGTAATTCCGCGTCCGGTCTTCAAAGGTATGAATATTGTATCCCGCTTGTTATTGTACTTCTCTATAGATAGATCCTGGGTTGGTGCATTCTCGTAGTAGGATTTGTTTTGGTTTCTACCACGAAGCCCTTCATGTAGGTTGCTGGTGGTCTCCCAGCTGTTGCACCGACTCACGCCCTACACCTATCCCACCTAGTATACTTCGTTGTCTCCTTGCATCGACGTCTTTGGCTTCCACCATGCCATATTCTACAGAGCGGGTCGCCACCATCTGCACACAGTCTTCATCACGCCACCGGGTTCTTCCTCGTCTACTTCGAGCACCGCCGCCGCGCTTCACAAGGTAACCTGCAGGGTAACCTCTCACCGTCGTAGATCTCGCCGACTACCCCATCGCCACTCTTGGAATTCAGCAGGAACCCAGGTCGCCGCTGTTTTCGCCGCCCTCTACGTCTTCGTTCACTACAACTTCGCTGCCAACGTCATCGCCTCATCCCTGACTACATCACCTGCTCCTCTACTCCAACAACCGCGGACATCATTGACATAATGACATCTCTCCCTTCGCCGCTCTCCTCCTCACAACCATTCTGGAGGCCTCCTCTGCTAGTAGCTCTGACATGGCAAAAAGTTCACGATGGTCCCTATCGCTCGCGCGCCTGGTACTGGCAACACCGGTTATGCCTTCGTCCCCGATGTGTTCCCGAGTCTAGCAAGATCGGATCGACGCCTCGCCTTCATCGGCTCCGGACACTATCTTTTTCGGTATCGACCCCTCTACGACTGCCTCAACCGCATCACCGACAAGTTCTTCTTTATGTGCTCGGTTCTAGTAAAACCAGAGTATGCCTTCGTCCCCGACATGCGCCCAGTTCTGACAAAACTTTGGCCGCATCTCATCCTCGATGGCTCGGATTGCATCGGCTTCATCATCAACACCCTCGACGCGTCTCCGTCATTCCTCTCACGCACTGTGCGCATGCGGCTTCACGTGCGGCTACCTCATAAAACTTTCATAGAAACCATTTGACCAAAAAAAAATCTAAATTACCAAGTACTAGTAAACATTCCAAACATTTCATCTTATTCAAGTGAAGAATCTAAACGTACTGAACTGTCTACAACACTAATCAATAACAAACTAAGCAAAAGGAATCAACAAACTTTGCATTCTTGTGAAACCCCAAATCTCTAAAAATTTGAAAGATGACTAAATCAAAAAACTAAACCAATAGCACAACAACTACTAATAAGAATCATCCAAATAGAATCCTAACTGGAGAAACTAAAACTCTATCTAATAAAACTAAAATATACTACTGCTTATTGTCATTCCGTTTGTATTTTTATGAATGAAAAGATTCTACTACTATTTGGCAAACAAAATATTAAAAGATACTACCATGGACCGGACCGTCAATTGGTGGTATCCATCCACGTACCCATGCAACGGCCAGTCTACGGCTACCTTTGGAAGGAAGGAAGGAAATCAATCGACATCTCTTTTCTTTGGCAACCAATCGCCGTATCGTCTAGGCCATTCCACACATTAACCCGGAGTAAATTATTTCCTGCTTAAAATACATGGATCCGGCGGCCCTACGCCATAGAAAAAGGAAGAAACCGGTGGGAGGTAATTAAGGACGAAATGAATTTTGTAAACGGCAGTCAATTACACCTTCCAAACCGGGGGCTCCCCTCTTCTTACCCTTCTATAAAACCACCCCTTCCTCATCCTCCTTCCCACGCATCAGCTCCACCGCAGAATAGTTCTCTCCTTTTCCTTCCATACCCTACCCCACAGATGTAGATAGGTTCCATGTCTTCTCCTACCTCTGGAGATGGTTAGCCTATTGTCATCTTGCTCTATACTGTGATTTCTTTCATATGCTTCGAAGCTTTGTTCGAAGTTTGCTATGTGAATCACAGATCTCTTGTTTGATTCGTCCTATTTTGTTTTTGGTGTTCTTTGGACGGTTTCTTGTGGTTTTTCATTCCGAGGTGGAGCTCCTATCTTTCCAATGAAAGGTTGATAGGAGGGGTGGTACAGCTGCTTGTTCATGGTTCCCACTATCCTACCTCCAAAAGATTTCAGAGAGGAGATAGGCTTGTGGTTTGCATGACCGAGGAGCTGAATCGTCCCCTCGCCTGCCTCTCTTTGGATTGAAGGGAGCTCTGCATCTTGATCCAGTTCATATCTGACCATAGCATCCATTGCCTTTTTAGTGTTTTTCCTATTACAAATCTCCAAAGTGGTTTACATGTTTCTGTTATCCCCATGATTCAGATCTGAAGCTTACGCTGACTAGGTCGCCCACTTTTCTTTTCAAAATCTTAATAGCCTGGTCTGCTTGTGCTAATCACTGTCTTGTTTTCATTATTTTGTGTTTTTTCCAACTTTGTCCTAGTACACTAATTTTGAACCCTGTAGTAAAAAGATTCAGGTTTTGCTTACTCTGGCTGCTGCTTTATTTATTCCTTGCTGGTGAGCGGGTAGTACTGATGTCGTTGTTCATCCTTTATCCCCCTCACTGTCCTAGTATACATTTGTGGTGGGGCTCTTAGATCTCCCCATGGACGTCCCGAGATCCCCATCCTACTTGTGGCCACATGATTTTTCGCCGGTAGATTTGCATCAGGTACCGCATACGTGGATCTTGGATCTGGCTGCTGAGCGCATCAAATGCTCGCCTTTACTTTCCTTTTCCTCTTTTGTGGCCATGCGTTCATCACATGCTTCTTTGCAAGAAGATACCTTCCGTTTATGTTTGTCCAGGGGTGCTGTTTAGATCCTTGTTTCGATGCAAGCCCGAAATATAGTTCTTGATGTCTAACATGATTTGCATTAACATGATTTTACATTGTTTCCAAAACTGCTTGTTATTGTGTTTGCAAAATATCTTCTATTTTGTAGGTTATTTGGACATTGGTCTGTCGTGAAGGCTTCGGATGGGCATTGGCCAGTGAGATGCATTCTTGAATCAATATCTAGCATAGCTTAGCTAGTGTTAGGCCCTGTTGGACTCTTGCTGTGTTTGTTGTTAGATTGGATGTGTCCTATACACTGCCCTGTAATTGTTATGCTAGTTGAGCGTGTTGTGAAAATCCAGTGTTCTATTAGCTGTCCAAATATGAGCTTATGTGTCATATTGTGTGGAGAAGATACTTTCGTGGCTCTTCTTAAATTGTTTTATCATTTAAAAAATGATGATTAATTAACATGGCCATATTATCTTGAATATACACCTTAATACTGTAAATCGGCATGAAAGAATAAGTAACCTAGTGTTTAGCATCACATCGCTTGGCTGCATGGTCCCATTCACCAGTTGGCTGACGACCTGCCGTTTATGAAATGTGTTGGCTCTTGGACTTGGAGATTCGCTAACCATGGTGATTCCTTTCTGTTGGTCGCTGGGTTACCGGCCCACTGGGTAGTCCAGTTCGGCTGGGCCGATATAACGGTTGCTACCTGGGACCCATCGGTAGTCCAGTTTCGCTGGGCCGAAATAACGGTGCATCCTACAAACTCTGCTACCTGGGATGTCTCTTCCCGCTTGGATATTCCAGTTCTCGGATGCTTGATCCCATCGGTAGTCCAGTTTGGCTGGGCCGAAATAACGGTGCATCCTACAAACTCCGCTACATGGGGGCTTGGATGTTTAGATGATTTACCTAAAAGATCCCAAGTAAATTCATGGACTCCTTCCGATCCAAATTAATTGACTTAGATTTGTTTAGATTCGGATGTATTTAGACAAGTTTTAGTGCTAGATACATCGCAAATTCAAGTCAATTAATTTGGGTTGAAGGGAGTAGAAGTAATTAAAATCATGGTGACCTATCTGTCATAAGGAGGAGCATTTGTAATATCAGTCCCCTGTATATTTGCCAGGACCATCGGGTTTTATGATTCCAGTGAATCTTTAGTTCAGGTCATGAATTCCAGTGTTTAATTTCACAGGAGTTTATTGGGAGAATACCAAGATGCATAAATTGCAGTTAGAGATGACCACTACGAACCTTTCGTCCTAAAGTGATTGGTGGTCATAGTACCCTCCAGTGTTGTACTCGTACCTTTGTACGAGCTGAAGGTGCAGTCCCTCGTAGCAGACCTGGTCGTAGAAGACGAACAGAAAGTCGTTGTGCTAAAACTCCCAAGGAATAGCACACTAGACTAGCATCCGCTAAAGACGACAATCGCGGTGAAACAAAAACGACCGGATCTGGTATAGGGACGCACAAGATCGTTTACTCCTTCCACCACTTTGGTTGGGCTCATTCGCGGCCCATTGCTTTGTCATACCGAAGTTTTGCGAGATTTCATCCTACATGAAGTAATTCCACTTTCTCTGTCGTGCATTCTGGTAGCGGCGGCGTCGTGCATTCTGGTAGTGGTGGCGAGGGAGCTATGAAGACCATAGAAACGTCTCTGCCATTTAATCCAGGGTTCGTCTCTTCAATTCCTCATATAAGCTCTGCTGTTCCTATCTAGGCACCATGTTATGATGTTATTCGCTCACGGTTAGCGAGAGTAAGCTCTGCTGTTCCTATCTAGGCACCATGTTATGATGTTATTCGCTCACGGTTAGCGAGAGGAGTGCGTCTGGTGGAGTGGTGGTGGGTCGTGCTGCATCCATCAACGGAAGACTGCGGCTCCATTCTTGCCCAGGCGACACTGCTAGAACAGACCGTTAGACGGAGGAGATGGACGGCTCGACTCCAGGGTGTTGACATAACCGTCTCCCTTCTCAAGTTCGTCCTAATCAACAGTCCGACCTATACGTTTGCTTGCCAATTGGGATTTTGAGTTACAAGAAATGTTGATCTGTTCTTTTTCCATCTTGGATCGCTATTCTTTGTAAATTCTTGATTATGGCTCTCAACTCACTAATGTATGTCGACTTCAGTCTTTTATTATACAGGGAGATCACATGTGCAGTCACACTGTCATTATATGGTTTCCGTGGGAAGATGACTCCAGCAGTGAAGCTCCCATGTCGAATGCAAAGGCTGATCGTTTCAGCATAGGCCGACAAGGGATCCGCGTGCACTGCCGTTCTAGAGCCAACCTTGTGACACACCACGGCAAGCATTTTGTTTTTCTTCTTCATTTTTCCCTCTACTATTTCCACATATTTGTTCTTTCTAATTTGTTCATTTTTCCCTCTACTATTTCCACATATTTGTTCTTTCTAATTTGTTCCCCATATAGGTAAACTTCTTTGACATCGTGAATCCTAGCAAATTAGCATCTTAGACTTCAAGATCTTGGTACAAATCATGGTGTTTTTTTGGGTAGTTAGAGTTAAATTTCATAATTGGTACCTCTCCGGAGCATTGTACAAAATTGTTATTGAAATTTTGTCGGTAACTTACATGCGGCCTATGGTTGTGGAGCTCGTTGTTCAGATCATGTATCTAAGTACTTGGATGATGCTTGGTTGTCGTCTTGAGCAAAACAAACTTGCATGCTCGCCGGTCAGATGCGTCACTAAGATGAGTTGCCAAATGGTATCATGTTTGTTGATGTCGAAGTCGGTTTACTTTGTTCCCTATGTTTCTTTATGTTCATTGATCCTAAGTATTAGAGTTTGTGACATGGTAATTTATTTCCTTGCTATCTATATCTCGAACATGGGGATGTAATGTCTATGTTGAGGCATTCTGTAGCTATGCACAATATTAGTCTTGCTTATTTACATTACTTTCTTTTTATTGATGCAGTTTTTTTATGTCTTCAATAGTACCAGTTTAGTGTTCTCAGGATTAACATACTTGGATATTTCCTTTATTTCTGTTATATTAAGTTTCAGTAGCATGACCATGAGCCGAATTCCCCTCAATGTCGGCATGTGTTTCCTATTCTATATCTTTAGTAGATAAGTTAAATAAAATGAGTCTTATTTCAAAAATGGCGACATACCATTTGCTTACACAATACACTTGCATTATGCAGATGGATACAATTTATTCTGAAGCAAGTATGATGGACAAGTTAAGATATCTTTAGTGCAATTTATGAAATTTATATGACTGTAGCATGTTACAATCATTTATATAAATATGTTCAAACCCTCCTTTTTATATATGATGCTTGAGAATGTCGTTTAGCGCTTAAAATTAATACCAAAACAAGAAGCAAAATGCTTTCTGTTATTTCACTAAATTTGCTATTAGCATTTTAAGTTTACAGAGTAATATTATGCATTTAAATATCTAATTGTTGGAACTATGCAAATATCTAATTGTTGGAACTATGCAAATGTTGTCGAAATATTATTTCATGAGAAAGCATCAGAGAGACTTTGTCGATATGTCTTTAACCATTTACATTTTATGTTTTCCACTTGTACTTCTTGCAGTCGGAAATATTTAAAATTGATGGTAAAGTTAAATATGGTAGTTTGATTATACAAAAATATGTCTCATCATCGCTCTAGGAATCATAGTTCGATCATTCAAATTATAGGCTATTTCTTAGTTATTTTCAAAAAAATATCGTTACTTCTCTATATGGACGGGCGCAGCAATGCGCGCTTGTATGATCTAGTATCTTTTAGAATACACCAATCTAGGAAGTGCTCCTACAAACTACTACTAAAATCTATGGCATTGTGATGCTTTCTTACTGTGATATAATGCTATTTGAATATCAAGTAAAATGGACACACAAATATTGTCAACTTATTGAATCAATCAATCGGAACATGTAAAAGACAAATTAGCTATGATAAGGTCGTTAAATCAACACCCCGCGGGTTGAAAGACAAGCTCCTCATAGACACCTTCTATACTCTAGAAATTTTATATTTGTTTACATCTAATCTTGCAATCGAAACCGCTATCAAGATATTTTCTGGACCACATGTTTTAGAGATCCCTACCAAGATTAATACATTAAATTACATGCACAACACATACATGAGAGGGAGAGAGAGAGATAGCTAGAGTTAGATGTAAGTGTCCCAAATTAATCCGCGAGGCATGCAACATTTCACTTTTATTTTGCCCATCTTTAAGGCTACCAATCTTTAAGGTGTAATACATCCAAAATTTAAAAGTAGCCCAACTTTTGTTAAAAAATACAATATATATTTCCAATGATAGGCATTAGGACTCTACAACAAAAAGCGTAATCATTAATTAGTGAGATTGTTCTATGCTTAGTTGTAAAAAACTAGTTAGGATTAAAGTTTACAGAAAATGAAGTATAAGTAAGTATGAAATATTAGTATAAACAAATATGTATTTATTTCAACTTTCTTTCAAGCTAATTGGTAAAACTTTGACTAATAATTTAGCCAACAACATGTTAGTCATGTGTCACCATAAGCATATCATTGGATTCATATTTTAATGATGTTTCCAACGATATATTTTTGGTGATATATAACTAACATTTTGTTGGTAAGATTGTCAGTCAAAGTTTTTCTCGATATGCATAATAGCCTAATATAAACTGGTATGGAGGGAGTATCTCCTTAAGCATCTCTCCTTACTAACATACCTTGTCATCAAAATGCCTAGCTTGATATTATATGTGGGTGCATGTTACTAGCTACGTAATCTAGTCCCACTATGATAGTCTTATGGTTCACTTCATGTGGTGCATTTATCTCTTTCAAAAGTGTGGCTTGATGGACTGTAAAGCTTAAAGCCACCATCCAAGCAATTGAGGTGATCTACATCACATTCCAAGCTGGTGTCCAGGTTGGACCAATGAAGCTCCTTTAGTTGACCCTGGAGCTATGGGACTATTTTTTTGGACGAGGAAAAGGCAGCCTGAAACCACAAATGATAGGAGGGGGCTGCGCGACGGATGTCGTCGGCGCTGGTATCCCTTAGGTAGGCGGCAGGAGCCCTTCTGCACCATGTAACCTGATTGGTTCACTCAATGGCAAATCATATATACTTCTATATAGATAGTGTGACGGATTGATTGATTGATCTAATTGACATATGATTATTTTGGTTTCCGCTGAGTCCATTACCCATAATATACATTAATTCGTTTGGATATCTGATAGTAGTAGTTTTGATATTGAATAGTCTGAAGATACAAAATCGACAAGTAATGGTTGTCAAATTGCCCCGTCTAATTTTTCTATGGTTTAAATGAACAATAATAAATTCTTTCGAGGATCCCATAACAATTCACAACACTAATTGAGTGAATTCCAACTTTTATGACTTGTACATTTATGACAACAAACAATGGCTCTGTCTAGATTAAAAAAATCACCGTCCTTTATAAAAACTTAGTTTATCCCATTTAAGAAAGTTTCTACAGGCTTTTACCCCTTTTAAGCATTTCAAAAATTTGGTAGGTAGTTTCCCCTTGTTACAGCTAGGTGGCATCCTCATTGGTTGTACAAGTCGGTAAGTGAACGGAATATATTCACATGTGACCGATTATGTCCTATCGGAAACCGTGTAGCCAGTCAAAACGTGTGGCCAGTCACCAGCACCGCTATCCATGCAAGACTTCCGATTGGCCTATTACAATGTGCAGAGATCCCGAGTTAAAACCTAAGGCTAGTCATAGTGGGAGTAACATAAGCGGTAACATAGATGCCAGCTAGCTAAAAAAGATGACATGGCAAGCAATTAATAAAGAGAGAAGCAAATTGAGTAACATAATATGTTATCATCACATCACACTTTCTAATACAAAATGAGTGAAAAAATAGTAATAAATGAGCATTTATATATTAATACACTTAAGACACTACCTACTAGGAAGGTAGTAACTTACACTAGTAACATATGCATGTTATGTTACTAGTCTAAGTTACTACCCACAATGACCAGCCTAACGCTCACAATGTGGAGAGTGACCTATCATGAGGAGTGTTAGGAGTATATAAAGGATAACATGTTTCAGAAGGATGGTTGCGAGAGTGAAATCCGTGTTGTATATGCTCAACTCCTTGGCTTGAGCTTTGAAAATCTTGAAATTTAATTTTTTTGTAAGTAATCCTACACTAGAAACTGCTATTAAGATATTTTGTAGACCATACATTTTAATTATCACAACCAAGATTAAGATACCAAATCACACATGCAACACATATGCACATAAAGAAAGAGATAGAGTTATATTTTAGTTACCTTTAAGTCTAAGATCAATAGGGTGTAATGCGTCACACCGTAATGGGATGATCATAAACGTGTATGTTGGGTATTCCAAAGGGACATGTAGAGGCGTATGCATCAAGATTGAGATTTTCCTCCTACGTCACCGGAAGATACACATGGCCTACTGAGTGAGATTATATTCATAAATGTTGCGCAACATCTGACTAGGTCACGTGATGTAATATCATAGAATGAGTAAATGAGCACTTGTCAGTAACAATATTGAACAAGGTATGGTAATACCGATGATCAGATCTTGGACAAGTCTAGTATCAAAGAATAAAGGGAATTGGACTCGATGTTTACGGTTTGAACGAGAAATCATGGAATGCACATGGGTCATTATGGGCATCCCACTCCCGCTGATGATCATTGATACGTGAGGTGTCTCAATCATGTCTACGATGTGTCCGAACCATAGGGTAACATGATTAATGGATCGATGATGTTTAGAGATCATTTTGGATCACCGGAATAGACGAAGAAATGAGATTGACGGAAAAGTTCTGCAAGAGAAAAATGGAATCATTCCAGGAGATTCTGAAAGAAGTTTGGGATGAACGAAAGTGTTTCGGATCAAAAAAGAATTTAATAATATATATTTTATATTAATTATTGGAATTATTAAATATTAAATTTATGGGCAAAACTTCCCTAATGGGCCAAGCCCGGGAGGGAACAAGGCCCAAAAGGGAAGGCCCCATGGGGAGCCGCCGTAGCCACCTCGAGCCGCATGCAGGGTGGGGCCACTCGCCCGCCGCCGGCTGCCTCGGAAAGCACACATGTGGGGCCACCTCGGCCGATCGGTCAACCCTCCTCCTCCTTGGCGCATGCCTCCCACCTCCTCCTTGGTTTAGTCCCACCCCGGTGAAAGAACATTTGATGTTCCTTAGTATTTTGTGTGTTAGATAACAGTAACAAGGACAATTTTATTGTGTGTTGAGTGTTGCAGGTGTTATTCCCCAAATGTGCTTCTCGTCAATTTGAGCAAATAGAAGAATCAAAGGCTAGATTATCCGCCCCTGTCAAGGGTCAGATAATCTGCCCCAAGCGAATTTGACCAAGTGGCAGCGACATGTGGCTCAATAGGGGGGAGGGGGCAGATTTTTAGCCGGAGTTTTGCCCACAACCGGATAATCTGCCCCCGGCACCACCGAATAATCTCCCCTCCTAATAGATGACAAATGACCAAGCGACACAGCTCTCTGAAGGGGGGGCTGGAGATTTCCCCGGATTTTCTAACACACCCCGGAGTTTTGACTCGGGCCGGATAATCCGCCCACCCGAAGGGCTAGATTATCCACCTCTCTGGGATTTTCACCAAGGGCTTGGTGCGCGGCTCTCGGAAGGGGGAGGGGATAGTGGCCGGATTATCTGGCCCCTGTTTAGGCCAGATTATTCGGCCCCAGTTGATATGGGTATGATTACTCAGATGCTCATTATTCGCTACCCTACATTGGGTATAAAGGCCTATGGCCCATGAAGATTCTAGATAGGAGCCCAAGGAAGCAACCGACAGAGACTTGGATTGTATTAGGAAAGAAACCACGAACCGACATTGTGTTGGTATTGTAATCACGCGTGTGTGAAACCTATCCGCATACAACTTTGAGACCTGACCTATTATATATAGGACGGGAGAAGCCCAAGCGAGAGTACCAAAATCTAGAGGACAACTTGTAATAGTGTGTTTTCCCAATATTCAGGCGACTTCGATTCCATTGTTTTTCCTAACATCCGAAGAAATTCCCAGCGTTCTCTTTTTCGCGAAACCCCAAGTCCATCACCATGGGCATTACTGAGATCACACCTCGTCACCAGTTGAGTCCAATGGCTCCATCTCTGGGAGGCGATACAAATACCCCTCCCCATCTTCATTTTGGGGTTGTTAGATCTGACGAAAAAGCTCTGTTTTGCTGAAATCGATTTGCAACAAGATCTCCACTTTCATCCGTCTGAAGGCCTTGTCCTTTGGGGAATCGAAGGAGGATGCCTTGATCTACATCTTCACTGAAGAGATCATCACTTACTCTCCCATTCATTTGGGGGGCTCTTGGTCTAGAGTTTCATTCGAATATTTAGATCTCGGTTTCATTTCTTGATAACTTGTTTTATTGTGGCAGCTTGTTGTCATCACATGAGCCTCTAATTAAATTGTGGATATGTGCCCTTATCCGGTTGTAAAGGCACCATTTCCTACCTCGAAAGGTACCACATAGTAAAAAGGTGGATCAGGCCAGTTGTGGCGAGATCCATCAGAAAAAAGGTGAGGCCTATTGTGGCGTGGTGGTTTTAGTACCATCCACCCCTCCAATGCAGATGTACTCCCCTGAAAAAGGAAGGAAGTGCGGTAAAGCAAATCCCGTGTCTCTGCGTGCTTCGCTATTGGTTACCTCGTTCCTATCATGCCTTTACCGTTTAATAGCTATGTTGACATATAGAGAAATTCACCGTAGTTGCATATCTAGAGAATTTACCTTTGTGTCAAGCCTAAAATCTAAAAGGTATTAAATTTGACTCATATGATCCATTTCAATTGGTATTAGAGCCTCGCCTTTTTATTCGGGCTTTACCGCCTACGAGAGTATGGGTACTCGTGGAAATGGTAGCGAGGATGTGGAGAGGGTCACCATGGATGATCTCAAGAGTTTGGAAACAAACTCGATTAAAACCATGGAGACCCAATTGCAAGAAATTGCTTAGATCAAAACATAAATCTGGTTGTAACATGGTTTGCACTGGTAGTTGTTATGTTATGATCCGTGTTTTCTTTTGCGGGTTTTTGAGACATTGGTGATCCTAATGTCCTCTCGAAAGCCTCTCGTGTGCATTGGCCTGTGAGATGCGTTTGTGAAGCAACCTCTTGTGTTCAGGGCCGTTCCTGAGATTTTGGGGGCCCGGGGCAAAACTAAAATTTTGGGCCCCTTAGTATAATTTTTTTATGCATATATGAGAAGATGAAAAATAAATATTTTAAGTACACCTTCAACTATAATATTCATATAAAAATAACAATGTTTATATGATACCTTAAAATTTCCTTCGAAAATTCTTAGAAGCAAAATCTGTGACGATGGAATCAATATCAATCTCGTCCACTAACTTCTTCTCGATGCATAGCCTTGCCAAGCCATTTAACCTCTCCCGAGACATTGAGGATCTCAAATAGTTTTTCAATAATTTCAACTTTGAGAGGCTTCTTTCAGCTGATGCAACAGTCACGGGCATAGTAAATAAGATCCAATAAGCGATAGAAATATTAGGATAACAATCCGCTTCTCTGACAAACTCAAAAAGATCCATAGCAGACATTGATGTATTTGGCAAAGTGAACTTCATAACACTTAACTCAGAAATAAGTGCATTTAACTCAACATCACATATATCAGGTGTACCTTTTTTACCAGGCCGAGTGAAAGTTTTTACAAATGTAGTGCAATGTTCATTCAGTTGAGAACCATCCAATGCCTTCAAGGATGTTGAACTCATTAAAAACTCAAATAAGAAGACCATATAACTTGATGGATTCAACCAATACCTTGAAAAGCCCTTCACCAGATGTGTCATTCACCACCAAGAAACCAAGAAAGTACTCCTCAACTTTTACCCGTGCATGAGAGGTATTAACACAACGAACCAATAAACTCATTAGCTCTTGGTGAGTCACATCTGGGGTACAATCAAGAATAACTGAGAAATATTTAGCCTTCTTAACCACCTTCAAAATAGTGTCTGTAATGCTAAAAGCCATTAGTAAAATCAACTCATTCTGAATTTTGTGACTAAGATAATGATAATGAATCTCATTGCTTTGAATCCGTCTAATGTGGTCTGCATTACCATGTCAAATTTTGCAATCATCTCAACACAAGCTAAAAAATTACCATTATGATCATTGTAAAGCTGCTCATTGGATCCTCTAAATGCCAAACTGCGTTTACTAAGAAATTTCACACAAATAACTATTCTTAGTAAAACTTGTCTTAGGCGCTCCTTCTCTTTTGTGATCTCATGCTGTAACTCCTTATCAATTGTTTCATGCTTGCGCAGTCTATTTCTTAATTCGTTCCAAGAGATCATGCTTGTGATATGCTCGACACTAACTTCATGTTCTTTGAGCCTATCGATGATATGTTTCCAATCATTAAACCCATCATGTGCCAAGGAACTCTTGCAGTTAATAGGATTAAACAACTTGCATGAAAAACAGAACACTTTGTCAACATGTCTTGAATAAACTAGCCATTTTCGATCACATACCTCTCCATTGCTCATGTATCTAGAGTAATGAGAATATGAAAAATGTCTTTTACCAGTTAGAGGAAAAGTGATATTTTCTTCTCTGATAGGACCCTTTTCCACTAATATGTTCCTTGCCTTGTTATCAAGAGTACTCCAATTTACCGGATTATAAATATCCATACTAACTGGTTCTGGTTCATCATCAATATTAGTAGTTTCATCACCATGATTACTCACATTGTCCTCTGCGTCGATATGGTCCTCTGTACCGACATTATCTTCTGGATCAACATTAGTCTGTTCCCCCATAAGAATTAGCGCCAACTCATCTGGATTCCTCGAAGTGCTCGTGTTGCTCTTCAAATATTTATGAAAAGATCCTCTCTGCGAGTCTATTAATTTCTTCTCTTGTTCTCTCCTTTTTCTTTTCTGAGCACTGGACTCGGGCGCCATAATCACTACTACAAAGAAGAACAACAATTAGATTGAAATTAAGAACTAAGAATTAGTTCGAGCTCGTAATCAGCATAGGCAGGGCTGGGTGGGGCGGAGAGGGTACCAGTAGGCAGGCCGAGGCGGTTGATTGTCGATCAGTCGATGGATCATGGACGATGGCCCGCCTTCGCGCCCAGGCGATGGCGGTCGATCGTCAAGACTCAAGAGTCAAGACGCGGACGAGGCTCCCGCTGACGGCTGACTGATCCGATCTAGGGACAGGGGAAGAGACGGGAGACTCGCAGAGTCGTAGTCGCAACTCGCAAGCAGGGAATCGATCTGGTCACGCGAGACGCGACGGGAGACAGGAGCAGTCGTAGAGTCACGCGTAGGGCCCTGATCACGCGACGCCCGGACTTTTTTTGTTTTAAAACAACGTGGCGCCGGGACCTGGATTCTGGGAATCGATCGTGTGATCGTGTCGATGTGGGACTCAGACACACTCGGGTCTCGGGGTGGAAGCGAAGGGGCCAGCACGGTCCGCGGTCGATCGTGCCTGGGAGTCGAGGCGTCGAGCGGTTGGACCCTGGGAATCGATTAATGCCTCTGTTCTGATGTATACTAATACTACTAGGCCTATATTTTTTTTGGCCCTTTTTTTTTGGGCCCGGGACGGCTGCCCCGCCGGTCCCCAAGGGCCGGCCCTGCTAGTGTTAGGGCTTGTTGTAACTCTTGCTTTGTTTGTTCTTGGACATGTCTCTTTGCGATGTAAACATGCCATTGTGCAGTTAATCCATTGTTGTATATCATTGATTTTTGAAACATTGTGTCATAAATTAGCCCATGGCCTGTAAAACGACAGTGCCTGTAATCGGATATGCTAGTTGAGCGTGTTTTGACAGTCCAGAGTTTAGTTAGCTGTCACCTTTTATGTTGTGAAAATCCTTTATGTTGATTCGAAAAGGGCAATGCTTTTATCATGTCAAAATAATCATCGTTAATTAAACTGACCTTATAACTTTAGTTTACGACGCAGTAATACTGTAAATTGGCATGAAAGAATGCATCACATTTACCGAAACAAACGTTACGCAACAGCTCGATGGTCCCATTCACCAGTTTTTTGAATATCCCATTCACCAGTTGGTGGACAACTGGACTAGCTGCCTCTGATTGGCACGAGCGATGGCTCGGGGGAATCGTTCCCGTGCCGTATCCGTTGGGTTCCTTGGTGGCCGGCCCACGGGAAGTCTAGTTTGACTGGGCCGAAATGACACCTGCGAACTCCGCTACCGGGGATGCCTCTCGGGAATTTGAAAAAAAATAAACCAATTAAATAACAAATTCACGAAATAAACTTCGGTCATCGGAATTTCACGGATCTAACCCTTTTTGCAACGCCGTAGACGATGGCGCCGCACCCTAAAGCGCAGCGCCATGCACCGTGGCGCCGCACGTTTGCCAGCGTGGCGTCGACGTGGTCTCGCGGGTCCCAGTTCCGTAAGTGCGGCGCCACACACTACGACGTCGCACTGCTATGTGCGGCGCCACCGCGCGCGGCCTCCCCAGCCCGACCCAGGCTCCATTTCTCCCCAATCCACGAACAGAGAAGGTTGATGGCGGCGGCGGCCACCCCTACTTGATCCCCTCCCCAAATCTGGTTATCTGATCCAAGATTGTTGCTTTCAATCCCCTTCCCCAGGTATTCTCACTAAATCCCCTCAACTCCATCCATAAATTTCTTCTTTTTTGTCCTTTATTTGCAAATTTTTATGGAACCCTAGGTTTGTATGGGATAGTCAAATTAATATGAACCATTGCCATGTTTACTTGATCTTTAGGTTTAGTAATACTTGTAAGATGGATAGTGAAACCCTATGGGATAGTGAAACCCTAGGTTCTATGGGATGGTTACTCAAGTTTTGTTAGTATGGAATTATAGGTAGAATGTGAATACTTGTAAAGTTAGAACTATAGGCATGAGTGGAAATTAATGGTAGAGTAAGATGGAATGTTTGTTAATACCATAATAATTATAGATAGAGTGGAAATTATTGTTTGTATTGTTTACAAGTATGACATGTGATATTTATTGATTCTATTGTTTTTATTGTTTCATTGTGCCATTAGGATGACTCTTCTCAATCCTCACTACGATGTTCAACACCGTTCCTACAAGTTGTCGGAAAAGAGACAAGTACTAAAAAAACCCACACGGTAGTTCCTATTGCTCCGGTTTGTTGAGATGTAAATCTAACCTAGGCCATTGTATGTTCGCAGGAGCTTGTACCTCTTCGACTTAGATATCAGAGGTCTCATCGGCCAAGAACCTGACTTACGATGAGCGGTACACTCCGTACATCGAGCAACTAGGACTCCTCCCCTTTATCCACATGGTCACTCGGTCGACACCGAAGTTCAACCCCGCTGCGATCACCGCGCTTGTCGACCGGTGGAGGCCGGAGACACACACTTTTCACCTTAGGACCGGTGAGACTACGATCACTTTGCAGGACATGAGCATGATCCTGGCACTCCCAATCGAGGGAAACCCTGTGTGCATAAGTACAGATTCAGACGGGTGGCGTGAGCAGATGGTTAACCTTATAGGAAAGGATCCACCCGAGGTTGTAAATGAGAAGGGAGTAACACTAAGGGTAGCTGCCAGGGCTACTTTCAATTGGATTAGACAGAATTTCAAGACCTGCCCCAAGGATGCTGACGAGGACACGGTCATGACGTATGCTCGTGTGTATATGTGGTACATCATCACGAGGACTCTCTTTCCTGACAGCAGTGGGGATCGTGCTCAGTGGCATTGGCTTAAGGTGCTCACAATTTTTGACTCAGATTTCAGCTGGGGTTCGGCGGCGTTGGCTTGGTTGTACCGTCAGGTAATCGCTTGTTTACAAAGTTATCTATGTTTGCATGACCTCAAAAAATATTGTTTTACTAAACGGTGTATCACTTCATGTGCAGCTGGATGATGCCTGTCTTAGGAGCGCAAACGACGGATGCATCGGTGGTTGTTTGCTCCTTCTTTCGATGTGGAGCTGGGAACGCTTCCCAGTTGGACGGCCGAGATTGTTGAGCTATAACCCTTATATTGATGACGGCAATAACCTCCTGCTCCCCACATGGGCTTATAAGTGGGATGTGGTCTCCGATCCCCCAACCGACCCTTTAGCGGCGTACAGGAGGTACACCAACGAGTTTGACACGATAACCATGGATCAGGTAATTTCCCAGCGTGTGGTCAATTCTATGTTATTAATGTGTAATATTTGAACTTGACATGAGTGTGGTATGTTGCAGGTGACCTGGGAGCCATACGGTCCAAGGGCGAACTTTGGTGTCCCGGACGACTATGTGCTTAACCCGAAGTGCACGGAAGAAGCCCGTCTGTGGCTAATGCGTTGCCCCATGGTATGCATGTGGGCGGTTGAGCATCACCAGCCACAACGTGTCATGACCCAGTTTGGGTTATTTCAGGCGAACCCTCCCGAGTGGAAGGACATGGACATAGGGCTCCATGGGTAAGATATGAACCGCCTTCGCCTGTGATGTAAAATCTTTCGAGAAATATCGCTTTATGACTTCTTGTTGTGCATCTTGGACAGGAAGAAGCAGAGGAAAGGAGAAGGATTGGGACAAGCTTCATAGGAAGTATGTTGACAAATTCAAAAGGTGTGTTATTGAGGCTAAGAAAGCAAAAGGAACACAGGAAAGTGCGTTCAATCAGGATGCTTTCAACAACTACATCAACTGGTTTCTTGAGAACACGCGGGTGGAGATGTGCCCACGAGCATTCCGCCCAGAAATCTTGGAGGAGCCATTGCTATTTGATGAGCTTGCAACTGAAGAATACAACAGGATAGTCAGAGAAGGGCGACAAGACGAGTATGCTCCATTGGTCAACTTCGTGGTAATTTTTCCCGAATGTTTGTTTTCCTTGTTTACTCTTGTCGGCCCGCGGGATGCTTTACTTGTTTACTCTTTTCTATGACAGCGGGCGGAGGTAAGAAAGTCGGCCGATGCATGCGAGGATGCTTTCGAGACATACCTGCGCGGAGAGAAGGGAGAGAGTCTGTTTAGAGGGTTTGTTAAGAAGCAGGCCCTATGGTTAAGGCGGCTTTCGAACTTGCTAGGTTGTCGTGACCCCGAGGTGGCAACACCGTCCGCGTCATGGTCCAACACGCCCCCTGACCCTTCTGGCGATCATCACTCCCCATCCGAGGATGAGGCGGACACACCTGAGGTACCAAAGCATTGTATTATGACGAACCCTTGCATTACTATATGTCCTTACCATTGTTCTTGTGTTGATAGCCCCAGGATGAAGAAAGCATCGACGACGAGATGACGTTGGGTACATACACTCGATACAAGATCCACGAGCGGTCCGACTAAATGCTCAAGCCAAGGCAACCCAAGAAGCCTTATACACCCAACCCTTCCACGACCAAGGAAAATAAGGCAAAGAAGGCCAAGAAGACGACCTACAGGTTGCAACATGATGACAAAGAACCGGTCACGAGCAAGCTTCCTACACGAAGGGGCTGATGGAAGAGGATGACACGTGGGAAGTAGTTGGGGAGAACTTGTCGTGAACTTGTTAGCCTCTAGACATGAACTTGTCGTGCACTTTATGTATTTAGACTCTTGTTAGCCTCTAGGCTACCTATGTAGTTTCTCATGGTGAGAGTTGTGGCCAAGTTCCTTAGGTGATTTTAATTTATCACCATCAATTGGAATTTCGTTTGTAAGATGTACAAATAATCAACTAATGACTAGAATTGTCGAAAGATAGTGGTAGTGCACTGTGCTGCTTCTAGTTTAAGAAGGGCAGATATGTTGGGCATGATGACTAAAAAAATTGGCATTAAACTCCTAGTTTAAGAAGGGCAGATATGTTGGCCATGATGACCAGGAAAGTGTGGCGCCAAGCATGGTGGCGCCGCACATGTGCAACACCGTGGCACCTAGCGCCACCATGCTTGGCGCCGCACACTGTGCAACGCCAGCCTCTGTGGCGCCGCACATTCGCAGAAAAATAGACAGAAGGTTCTGTATACTTTTCTCTGGATGTGCGGCGCCATAGGGTTGGCGCCACACGTGCAACGCCATGACATTTGGCGCCGCACACTGTGCAACGCGAGCCTCTGTGGCGCCGCACATTCGCAGAAAAGTAGACAGAAGGTTCTGTCTACTTTTCTCTGAATGTGCGACACCACAGAGGCTGGCGCCACACGTGCAACGCCATCACTTTTGGCGCCGCACCGTGCAACACCTTCCCCTGTGGCGCTGCACATTCGCAGAAAAGTAGACAGAAGGCGCCACTACGGCTGGCGCCACATGTGCAACGCCATAAGTTGTGGCGCCGCACACCGTACAACGCCAGTCTCTGTGGCGCCGCACATTCGTAGAAAAGTAGACAGAAGGTTCTGTCTACTTCTCTCTGGATGTGCGGCGCCACAACGGCTGGCGACACACGTGCAACGCCATAACTTGTGGCGCCACACATTCCTGTGTCACTAGAAGCATACATTGAGTATGTCTTTTCGCGGGGTATTTATCGGCAAATAAGAACAACACAACCGCATAGTAAATCTCACACAACATCATAGTTCACAACATACTAAATCTCATACAACATCATAGTTCACAACATACTCAATCTTGCACATAGTCATAGTTCAAGACATACTCAATCTAACACATAGTCATAGTTCAAACATAGAAACCTCGTTTCTCCTTCTCACAACCATGATAGACCTTCTCCTATTGTGTCGAACAAGGTCCTTTCCCTTTTGCCTTCCTCTTCCTCTCTTCTTCCTTTGCTTCCTTTTTTCCCCTTAGGTCACGGGCCAATTGAACCACCGACTCAAAGTATTCTCTACTCTCCAATGTCTTCTTCTTCTTCTTCTCTTCTTCTTGCGCTCTCTCTTCCCTTATGAGACGAGCCTCATTTTCCAACCTCTCAAAACGAAGCTTATTTTCTCTCTCTTGCCTTATGCTAGACAATTCAAGGTTCTTCATCATTTTGGCCTTGAATATCCTTAGCCGTTCCTTTCGGCCTCTTTAAGCTTATTCCTCTCGCGCCTTTTCATCGCGACCCACTCAAGACTCATGCGCAAGTTGTGCTCCCTCTTCGCCTCTTCCGCCTCTCTCTCCTTCTCACGTTCGGCTCTCTCCTTTTCCTTCAACCTCCTAATAGCCTCCTCCCACACTCCACGCGTCTCATCATCATTGGGTTGCGTAGCCATACCTATAAGAAAATAAGCAAGTAAGCAATAGTAACAACAAATAAGTAATATTAATAACAAGCAAGCATATAATGGAGAAACATACGAGTCTCATCATCATTGGCCTCCCCCCACACCCCCTTCCCCTTGTTGGGTTGCGTAGCCATACCTATAAGAAAAAGTTAGCAAGTAAGCAATAGTAGCATGTAATGGAGAAACATATAAAATGCCAAGTAACCTATCATACTAGCCATACCTATGAGCATACGGATTTGGTCCTGCCAAGTAACCTATCATACTAGCCGGATTTGGTCCACGCCCTCTTCCTCTTCTAAGCCCAAGTGATCGACCTCTTTGTTGCCTAGGAGCTTCTTGCCTAGGAACATGTTGGCTACCACTCGGTTGGCTAGGGACCTGTTCGCTACCACTTGGTTGGCTAGGGACTTGTTGGCTATTTCTCCTTTGGCTTGGCGCTTGTTGCCTATTTCTCCTTTGACCTGGTGCTTGTTGCCTTTTTCTTCTTGGGTTTAGCGCTTGTTGGCTACCACTCGGTTGGCTACCACTTGGTTGGCTTGTGCTTTCTTCATTTACTTTTGCTCTCTTTCTTTGGGTACACTTTCGTGCATTATGCCCTTCAGCATTGCATGTTCCACACCGCCCTCTCTCACATGGCTCTTGGAATTGGTTGTTGCCTGTTTCTTGGCCACCACAACTTCCCCATCCATCCATGTCACCCCTAAAGCGCTTTGTCTTGCGTCTTCCACGTTTAACGACCTTCCATTCTGGATCGGGCCATACTTGAATTCCATGGTACTCCGGCCATTGAGATTGGTCCAGGTATGGGTGAAATATAGGAGCCCATGTCTTCTTAGTAGTCTCGATTGAGAATTCGGACCCTCTCACCGTAAGAGGATTATTCCAATCAAGATGTCGCCTTCGAGCTGCCGTTAGCAAGTGCGAGCAAGCAAGATGAAGCAACAATGGCCTACCACAAGTGCACTCACAAGTTTTGAGCGAGACCTTGAAAGCCCGACCTCCGTGTTGGACACCATCAGCCGTGGTTCCTCCTGGCTCCGTAACTTGGTAAATTAGCTCGTCATTATCAAATTCCATGACAACTTGGGAGTCCACTTTCTTTGACTGAAATTGCATCCAATCGTCAACCTTCGGTGGGAACTTGTATTTATGCGTGTCCTTGTAGTCTCCCGCAATCTGCCTATCCGTTTTAGCTGAGTACTTTAGAAAATACTCATTCATCTTGTCGAATGTGTATTGGACTATTGCCATGACGGGCAATGCGCGGACACCTTTGAGCAACTTGTTGAAGCATTCTGCCATATTGCTTGTCATTTGACCGTACCTCCGGCCACCCTCATCGAAAGCTCGTGCCCACTTTCCCATATCTTCAGTGTTCCTCAGGAGGAACTCTTTGCCCCCCGCATTGAGTTCTTTGTTATGGAACAATTTGTTGTACAAGTTTGAGAAACGGTGCTCCGTGAAAGCGAGACAACAATCTTGTAGATCATCATACAAGTCCTTGCTCTTGCATGCCCTATAGAAGTTTGAAACAAAATGTCTCATGCACCATCGATGGTGCAACGGGACATGTCCGGGAATGTCAAGCATCACCACATTGAGAATTCCTTGATGACGATCCGAGATGACACATAATTCCCTTTGAGCGGGTAAGACCTTGGTTCTAAAATATGGAAGAACCACTCCCAATTGTCATTGTTTTCCACCTCAACCAAAGCAAACGCCAAAGGAACCAACCGGTTGTTGGCATCGCTAGCTATTGCAATCAAGATAGTGCCCTTGTATTGTCCGGTCAAGAAGGTGCCATCAACGGATATAACAGGCCTACAATGTTCAAAAGCCCGAACACATTGCTCGAAACCCCAAAATGCACGTCCAAATAATCGAACGGTTTTTCCGTTCATTATCCTTGTCTTGTTCCCAAAAGGTTCAATGATATGAATCATGCCCGGGTTAGCATTGGCCATCGCTAACAGCAACCTAGGGATCCGGTTATAAGATTCCTCCCAATCACCATACAACATCTTGAATGCGGCTTGCTTCGCCTTCCATGCCTTCCCATATTTCACCTCGTAGTGAAAGAGGGCTTTCACAAGCTCTTGGACCATTTTGATGGTCATTATTGGAAATGACTTGATGTTATTGGAAAGCCTATAAGCAATAAACTCGGAGGTGAGTTGTCGGTGCTCGTGCTTCACATCCTTGCCATCCACCGTCAGGACTCAGCACATGTGAGTTGATACACAACTAGATATGTGCCAACTTGGACCTCCCTTAAATGGTCTTGCACGCACAATCCAAGGATATCCATCCTCCTCGCATTTAACCGTGTAACGCTTCTTCACGTCCGAGTGCACCACCGTGTAAGGGCGATGATGCTTAACCGAGAAGTCCTTTATCCATTGCTTAAATTCTAACAAGGTCTTGAACCTCGATCCACGAGAAAAGCCATTATTCTCTTGATTACCATCACGGTAAGAACTTGACCTTGGTCCAAGCACTATGCCCTCCCCGCCATCAACCGTGGCTTCATCCGCGAGACTAACATCACGGAACAAAGATACCATGTGGTCCCACCCCAATACGTTCTCGTGGATTTCGGCCTCTCTAGCCGTGAACCCCTCCTCGTCAAGTTCTTCTTCGGGACCATCATCATCCGAGTCCGATGCATAGCATCGAGTATACGGGATGTCACGGTCCATGTTCTCTTGCGTAATATATTTATCCAAAACTCCAACATTGTTGTCGTGGAGCTCAACCTCATTCTCATCCTTCCAATAATCATCATTTTGCTCTCCCAACACTTCATCTTGGTTTTTCGAAATCGGGCTCAATGTTTGGTAAATGGAGGTTCAATCAATACCTCTTGGTTTATTGGTGGAGGACTCCTAGAACCCAATGGGGAGGCAGTACGGTTCAAATACAAGTGCAAGTTATTATCAAACTTCTTGGTGGCAAATAGTTCAAGAGCTTTGTCTAGCGACTCCACCACCACCTCCTTGTATGCAACCCAACGGGGCTCGGAGAAGATACGCATGGTCTTCCAACGGGTGTGCATTCCAAAAGCCACATTATGCCTTCCCTCTAACTCAACAACATCATTTGGGTCCATCCATTTCAATTCAATCCTAACTTGCTCCAAGACCTCGGCGTAGGTGGGACTACGATCAAACAGCAAGTCAAGCTCATCTGGGTCCGGTTCTATATTACCTCTCAAAAAGGCATCCTTGTCTACATGATGAACATGAATAATTCTTGACATTCCTAAAATAATCACAACAATAATACCATGGTCAACATACTCAATACATACTCATTGGTGACATTAACACAATACCCATCCCTATGCCAAAATCTACCATACATCTTGCATATCAATCTAGGGTTTCCAAGATATGGGTCAAACCAAGATTTTAATGGGTGAAAACAAAGAGAAAGGGGAAGAATAACTCTAGGCACTTGGGGGGATCGAAATCCACCGGAAGAAGGGTCCAATTTGGCCTTTTGGAGGGAGGGATTTGAGGGAGGAGTCCCACCACAGCCGTTGCCGCCGCCTCTATGTTCGTTGGGGGATTTGAGAAATGGAGCCTGGGTCGGGCTGGGGCGGCCGCGCGCGCTGGTACAAGACCTAAAGTGCGGCGCCACGCGCGGTGGCGCCGCACATAGCACTGCGGCGCCGTAGTGTGTGGCGCCGCACTTACAGAACTGGGACCCGCGAGACCACGTCGACACCACGCTGGCAGACGTGCGGCGCCACGGTGCATGGCGTTGCGCTTCAGGGTGTGGCGCCATCATCTACGGCGTTGCAAAAAAGGTTAGATCCGTGAAATTTCGATGGCCGGAGTTTATTTCGTGAATTTGTTATTTAATTGGGTTATTTCTGTTCAAATTCCCATGCCTCTCCTCCAGGCCTGTCCGGTCTCTAGGTATTACTGGTCATGGTCACAGATGCTTCATCGGTAATGCAAGTTCGCCAAGGAAAGGAGTAAAATTCACCGGTCGGTACCTTAATTTGATCAATTTTTTGATACGGTCATCGATCTTAAAAATACGCGGCTTACGGTTATTAAATACAATAGCTGTTTCGTTACGGTCACTAGGCTATTGTACAACAACGTATTTGCTTATGTGACAAGCATTGACCGGTCTACAACTATGTTTTATTTTTCAAAAGAGTCCTTGGACTAAATAATATATGCCACATGCCCCTAGGCCCACCAGGCATCCTCTTTACAAAGAAAATCAATCAGAAAAAGAAGGCCCACATGTCGGTGAGTGATGAGAGAGGGGATTACTCTGCTCCACGTCTACACCTACCCCCACACGAATAGATCCCCTCTTGTGAGCTCCGGCCGGCCCTTGTCCCCGCTCTGGCCCATGCTTGTCGCCGGCGTCAGGTCCAGCTTGTACGCCGCTTGCACGCGCTGCTCACGGGCCTCGACATCGACTGCTCCCAACGCGGCCTTGGCGGCCAGGACACATATGCAAGGAAGGTGGAGGCGGCTCACGCCGCTTGCGTCCCACCGCACCGCGGCGAGGCTGCTGGAGCCAGGCCTCCCCGCCGCATGCCAGGCCTCCCGCCGTCGGCCTGTTCCAGCCTCCCTCACCTGGATTGCCTCTGCTGGCCTCGGCATCCCACAACAACCTCGACCTCCCGCCTCCCCCACGACCTTCCTCTGCCCCGTGGACCACCGCGCAGCCACCGGTATGATGCCGGCGTGGATGCCGATGCCACCCGGGATCTCCCCTGCTTCCGTCGCGGATCCCTACACCGCCACCTGGCACTCGTTCCGCCCTATGCGGGGAATCCTCCACCCACCTAGATCGAGTACCGACACCAAGCCTTCCTGCCCTCGCCATCGGTCTGCCGTCGAAGGGCAAGGCCATCTTGGCGGCCTGCCATCCCCTTCCTCCCTAGTTCCCTCTACGGCGTCCCGCAACACCGACGTCAGCAAATACATCACGGTGGTCAAACCGTCCCCTCCCTCCCTACTTCTGTTGCATTTTTTAATTTAGTCCTGCTACTTTTTATAATTCAAAAATAGTTTCAATTTAGTGCCTAAGGGGCTGACATATGGGGTCTATTTAGTGCCACATCGACAAATACATCGTTGTACAACAACATAGTGACCGGAACAAAACAGCCGCCGTATTTAGTGACCGTAATTCGCGTATTCCTAATGTCGATGACCGTATCGAAAATCAGTGCCAAGTTTAGATACTGTGGATGGATTTTACTCAAGGAAAGCATGAAGATTTGTAAGGCGATTTACCTAAAATCTCCAAGTCCCCATGATATCTCTCGCAAAAGTTGAGCATCTGTGATGTCTACTACTGTACTATTTTGCTGTCTTGGGTTTCTCTGTTTTGGCGCACATCATGTCAATTCTTTATTTGGGCTATGATTTTCATGTTCTATACTTAAAACTTTTCTCCGGTAGCCTGTTGATGAATTCACTGTTCGCCAGCTCTAGCAAAGAAAACCGTATTGGGTTTTATTATTCCAGTGACTCTTAGTTCAGGTCATGCGCAGAGACGACCGCTTTGAAGTTTCCCTTGAGGAACTTTTACTAATTAAGACTTTAGCCCTTCGATGCGTTTAAACCAAGGAAAAAAATAGCGTGCTATTTAATTTAGCGTGACTTTTCTCCAGATGCTATGAAAGTTGCAGCATGCTAATAACACTTTATTTTACAAAGTAGAGTTTTGTAATTTTATTAAAATATAATAGGTATAACATCAATATCAAGAATTTCAGCATCTAATGAATTGTCAAGAGTAATAATTGAACATGCATAATCAATTCTGGCGCTATCAAGTTGGAGAACCTGCTTGACACGATCACTTAAGTTCAATGATAAAAAAATTCATCATACATTTGCTTACTCGACACATTCATTATATGCTCTCTTACTTCACACCCATCACCGAAAAAAATAACGTGCTATATTTGAAATAGCGCTAACAGTATGATTTTTAACGCAATATAGCACGCTAAATAGTGTGAAATAACGCGCTATTTTTTCCGTGGTTTAAACTGTCCCTCCTCTAGTTACTTAATCAGTACTATCAGCTCGTTTGTGAATTTATTTGGATACATGTTTTGCTGCTACCCGGTTTTGCATTCCTCCTGGAATGCAGATTTTTGGAGCTCGGATTACATGGTTCTTGTTTTTTGAATCTTTTGAAAATGTCAGTTTGAAGTATAAAAAAAGCAAAAAAATACAAACGTTGATATTAATATAGTCTATAAACAAATCTTACCAGAAAATTCTTTGCATTCTGGGCTATACAATTTTTTTTAAATTCTAACATATGGAGTAGTGAACAGTGCTAGATTTCAAACCAGTTTCAAGTTTCAATCTTTCGAAAATGCTAGTTTTTTGAATCATATGCCAGTTTTTTGAATCATATGTGATTTCTAACATATGGAGTAGCTCCTGTTTTTTGAATCTTTCGAAAATGCCAGTTTCAAGTTTTTTTTAAAAAAATCACAAAACAATACTAGACCTAGATATTAATGTACTCTATCCAATACACAAAGGCTCATCCTGAAATACTTTGTATTCTGGGATGTACAAAAAAATAAATCAAAATATGACATATGGAGTACTGAACAGTGCTTGTTAAGCCCAGAATCCAAGATATTTCGGGATGAAAACTAATTTTGTGTATTGGATAGAGTATATTAATATTTATGCGTACGATTTTTTTCATAATTTTTTGAAACTTTGAAATCAAGTTTCCAAAATCCGGAAAAAAGCGGGCTCCGCGTAGCCCGAACCCTCGTTTTGATTTCCCCCCTCTTGCCACTATTCCCTATTGTGGTATATCTTGCCGGCGCCTCTACCGTTTCTTCGCTGGGCCTTCGAGCCTTGTAAGTTGGCTTTGACTGTTCTAGCCGCTGGCTTGCTCTTTGAACATCACTCGATCCCCACTTGTGTGAATTGACTTGGGCTGTACTAGCCGCTGGTTATTTCCTAAATGTTGCCCTATGTATCTCTCCTAGATTCCACCACTATGTAGGAAGTGCTCCTACAAAGTACTAGAATCTATGCATTTTGATGTTCCATGTTCAATATGATATGCAATCCTATTTGAATATCAAGTAAAGTCAACACACAAATATTATCAATTTGTTGAATCAATTGGAACATGTGAGACAAATTAGCTATGACTAGCTAAATGACCGTGCATTGCTACGGCATAAAAATATATAAATCCATTTCAAAAGAATAAAAATATAAAAATATATAATTATAATAAATAGTGACATAATCTAGTTAGAAGTGCGATATTGCAGGATCATTCTTGATATAAAATTAGTGACAAACTATAGTTCTGTTCCACATCCTCCGAGAGCTCTCTTCTTCTCAAGTGATGCACGACACTCGATGCCTTTGCCTCCTATTGCATCCTCACATCCTGCATTTTCTGTACCCAATGAATCATTGACAAAGTTGAGATTTGGTAAATCTACTATTTCCCGTGAAGCGGGAGGCCTCGTCGCCGATGCGCTCCCCGCCGAGGACGAGGTCACAAGGCATCATCATCAATGAACCCTGCGCGCCATCGTCGCCGACCGGTCGTCTTCGCCTGTGCCAACCGAAGCAGGAGCCGACGGAATGGGCGGTCTCTGTCGACGAGGAATCCTTCGCCATCAGGATGACGATGGAGCGCTCTCTCCAGGACATGCCGCCGATGCTGGATCCGGACACCCTCGCCCAGTCCCAATCCGACTGGGAGCACGAGGAGGCCAACTGAATTAGGCGCCACCAGGAGGAGGCGTAGTGCGCGGGCGCCCGTAGGTCTCGCCGCCAGCGCGCCTACCAGAGCGCGCTGCTCATCGTCCTCGACGACGACGATGACGCCGACCCCTCATCCCAGCTGTGGCGGTGCGGCGACACCGGCCAGGGCAGCTCACGCCCCCCGCAGCCGCTAAGCGACGACGACAATGACGGCAAGATGGACCCCGACTACACGGTGTTTTACCGTAACTTCGGCATGTGAGCGGCGTCTAGCGGCGTTGACATCGGCATTGGCATCGGCTAGTTCCAGTAGTATTTCTAAGTTTTTTTTAGTTTTTTTAGCCTAATGAAGTTAAAATTCATGTGTTCGCCCGAATTTGATGTAATATGTATGAACTCGCCTAATATTAATAAAATCGCCTATATTCGTTAAATTTTGCTGAGTTTGATTGAAATTTGGCCAAATCCGAAAACTCAGCCTGGGAACGCGAATGGGAAACTGGTCGTTCCCAAGCCGAAAGTTACATCTGCCGGAACTGGAGGTGCTCTTACATTAGTATATCTCAGAAACTAATCTCAGCATCAAAATGGCAACTCATGTCTCTCTGAAACGCTCCGTTTCTTCATAATCCAACATCACTTCTCCTCAAGGCATTTACACAAACAAGAAGTGGGCATCAGACAACGATAGAACGCGAAGCTGGAGCTGAGTAGGAAATATCAATCGAGCAGTACAAAGAGAAAAAGAACATTGATGTGCTGTTTCGCAGGATCACGACTGGGCTTGGCGACAAACGCGGTCGCAGTGTCTCCACCTCCTTGCTCGGTCATGAGGCGATTGGCGAGCAACCCGGCGAGGTGTTGTGCTTGGTCCAGCACAGCGGGTTGACTGCGCGAGGATTGTGCCAGAGCTTCGGGAGAGAGGAGGCACTATTGGTGGTGATATAAAAGGGAGGGATGGTGCAGGTAGTTGGGGGTGTCGTCAGCCCCGTCCTCCCTGCCGGCGGCATCCAGTTCGCTTGTGTCGCACTGTGCCGCAGCCCCATTCTACCTTCCAGAGGAGATGGAGCTCGTGGACGAAGATCAGCCGCCTAGATCTCGGGGGCGGGGATGTTTGGGGCTGCCACGATCCCCATTCTACCCGTGCCTCCTCTCCAGCGGACCTTGTCGCCTCCCTGTGACCTCCCCTCCATCAGCACATCACACCACTGCCAGCGTGCTCTTCCCCAACCTCCGTTCTACAGAGGAGCCGCGCCGCCTCGACCCCTGCTTCGTACACGAGCACGCGGTTCACCCGACCTTCTTTCCACTTGGCGGTGGCAGGCTTGTAATAAGCTAAAAAAGTTAGGGGCAAACCGGTCAAAAAAAGTCGGACGGAAAAACCTGGGACGACGAACCTACCGGAACGAAAATTATAGCATCTGGCCCGCGTGTTGCTGTGAAAATAAATGTAAAACAATGTTACTCCATCCGTTTTAAAATATAAGATATTTTAGCCTTTTCTGAAACACATGACACATGCATGTATACGTCTTTTGGTGTGCAGGATCGAAGCAAATGACTGAACCACAGAAAGATAGGAATGCCCACCTCTTCAATAATGACCCTCTATGCCGTCGGTGGTCTTCAGCAAAATCAAAGATGAAGGAATGGCGTGTATTCGAGTTGTTTCAAAGTGCATGGAACAACTTATCCCTTAGCACTATTTGTGACTCCTTCATGAGTTTGTTTTCTGCAATGTAATCCTTTTATTGTGGGCTTCGGCTATATGTTTCCTTCTCCTTAATAAATAATTAATTTTAATAGATGGTTACACTACTCTATGACAGGTTCATCTTTCAGCCAATGGGATAAGCTGCACGAAGCACGGAGACACACTAATCGTGTCAACTTAATATCAGTGGTAAACTGGAACATACACCGGCAGTAATAATGACCTATTCAACAAAAGCTAAAGTTTGAATAATGGCCAGGACAAGCATGAAGCTGCTGTCTAGGTCGACATGTAGAGTCAATTTTTATTTGTGTATGTACTGTCAATATGTAGCATCTGCGTAGAACCGAGAAGTAACGACTGATGTTAACTCAGATGCAAAACCAACAAAATTCAGATAAATACCTAGATGTACTGATAGTAACTATATCTTGCACTTCTTCAGAATTTTGTTGACTTCATGGTAACTGTCAATATGGTCTAAGTCAGGTTACTATCTCCTTTTTCTCACAGACTTCATACAAGCCTAAAGCACAATCCAACTCAGTTGCCAACGGAATTTGAAAATTTGACATCGCTTTGTTATGCACCAAATTTCACATATACATAAATGGTAGCCCAATTTCTCTACGGATGTGGAAACAGAGAAGAAATTCTCAACATAATTTCTTTTAAAAGCATACCAGAGTGCGGAAGAAAGGAGGCAAAGTTGAGCCTCACCTGCACGCTGAGTGGCCGCTTAGATGAGGTAGCAGTGAGATGAATCATCAAGAAGGAAAGAATCGTGGACCATCTCGTGGACCAGGTGGCATGTTCATGGAAGGGATTAATCCAAAAAATCAAAACGAATTAGTACAGACATGCCTAATGAAGACATGTGCCTAGGAAAAGAAAGCAAGAACATATCAGATCGGGGAAAAAGAAGAGCAAATCGGCCTCCTTCCCGTCCAGGATCTTGAGGGGAGAACTGAATCACCGCCTCATCCTCTTCTCTTCTTGTAGGCGCGAGGACGGGGTGGAGCTCGTGCAGATCCTCGCGTGCGCCGCCGGCCAACATAGCCTTGCTGCTCGATCCCAAGTTGTGCTCAGCCGGCTCCGCCTCTTTTCGCAGCGGTTCTGGTCCCAAACTTGGGAAAGCGGGAATTTCTTCCACCTGGAGGACCATACATGTCGTCGCCCTCCAATTCGATGCTCTGGCGTGGTCTTCTTTCTCCATCCCAACTCCGTCCAGTTTCTTCTGCCTGGGAGATGGGATGGGGTTCGGCGACGTGACGGTGAGAGGAGGTTGGGGTAGCGCGGCGGCGTGCAGGAGTTTGAGGATCTTCGAGGCAAGGCAGGGAGGACCTCGCCGGCACGAACAGAAGAACGGGAGGCCGCGGCTAATGGTAAAGGAAGGGCCAGGGCGGTGCGTTCAAGAGGAAGATTGCAGGGGTGATGCAGGGAGATGCTCGGGTCACCGAACGGGTGTTTTCCACTTCGGGTTCCGGCGCCCTCCGAGAGATCCTCCTCCTTGATCTCTGCCCCCGGTGACCCCATCTCCGGCCGCCCTTCTTCATCTTTGTAGTGCGCGCGTCCGGTTGCTCCCGGCGCAAGACAAATGTGGGTCGGGAGAGGGAGCGAGAGGACAGATGGCTCGGGTGTCGGTCGCCCGATGGGTACTTGGGCAGCTCCGTGTCCTCGGTTGGGCACTCACTCAGCGGTGGCAGACCATGGAAATATCCCAAACAGTCAGGGGCAAAACTGTCTAAAACCGGCAGACGGAAAAATTGGAGAGCGACGAACGTACCACAACCTAAATTAGTAGATAGATAGATAAGGTCGGTAAATCAACACCCCAAGGGTTGAAGGAAAAACTCCTCATGGGCACCTTCTATACTCTAGAATTTTTATATTTGTTTTACATCTAATCATGCAGTCGAAACCGCTATCAAGATATTTTCTACACCATACACTTTAGAGATCCCTACCAAGATTAGGACATTAAATTACATGCAGAACACATACATGAGAGAGAGAGAGCAAGATTTAAAGAGAATTAGATGTAAGTGTCTCAAATTAATCCGCGAGGCATGCAACCTTTTCACTTTTATTTTGCCCACCTTTAAGGCTATCGATCTTTAATGCATCCAAAATTAAAAGTAGCACAACTTATATTAAAAAATACAATGTATATTTCTGATGATAGGCATTAGGACTCTACAACAAAAAGCCTAATCATTAGTTAGTGGGATTGTTGCGCTAACTAAGTGATAAAAACACTAATTAGTATTATAGTTCATAGAAAATGAAGCATAAGTATGAAATATTAGTATAAACAACATGTGTATTTATTTGAATATTCTTTCAGTCTAACTTGAAAGAAACCATGGTGGCAAGACCAACACCCATTTGGTGAGTAATACCACGCCGCAACAAGAAATATAAATATTATGAGCTTCTAGTATTGCTAACATGAACTAGATAGCCATGACTATATCCATAACAGTCCTGTCCAAGGCCATGTGCGAGCTGGATGACCGCATAGGACCCCCAATTTCCATGGATCCCCAATTCCCAACACCAGCCCAAACTTCTATCAGTATGTCTCTTATTTTCCAGTGATTTCCAACTCTTATTGCTTTCCTTGCCAAATAGATGGCTAGACCAATTCACTGAACGAATAGGTATTGAACTCACCCTGTCACTTGTATGTATCCCAAATTCCCGATCTGATCCCGCTTGTTGTGCTAAAAATACAAAACTGCTCGCGATCCGTGATTGTTGATTGAATTGATCCATCTAATCCCCCCGCCCACTTCGCCTAGAACAACAAAATGCCGGCGCTTGTCGCCCTAGCGCTGTTTGCTCTCTCCCTGTTCTTTGTGAGCTTACCTCATGCCGCTAATCAAAAATTGATCTATTGACTAAAGTTTCACCCCCGCAGATCTGGAGGCCAACCAAGATTTGATCAATTGGTCTTCTTGACTTCAAATATTTATGTAGTGTTTGAATTCATAATATTATTATTATTTTGTTTGTTATTAATTGCTTTCTATAATGAGCAAGAGAGACTCGATGGATTATCAATAGTAGGAATTGAAAATAATACCCTAGAGAAGATTGATTATGAATATAATTGAAATTTTGAGGCTAGTTTATTTCTTTAGTGGAAACTTTTAGTACGATAAATGGTTGATATATTCATATGTATTGTACAAAATAACACATATCGAAGTCATATATATAGAGTGATAGTATGCTTTTGGTATTATTTTTTATGTTAAATATCAAATTTTAGGGCTTTGTTTTGCATATGGCACTGTGGCCCCAAATTTCTGGAGACAGCCTGATCAATACCAATGGCCTATGGGAGCAAACACCAGGTGTAACGCTACCATTGTTATGAGATCTCCAATGTTATTTATATTTCCCGTCTCTCTCTTTTCCAAATAGATGATCATCGTGAGCTAGCTTGTCTCTATTTTCTTGGCTCTGCGAGGTTGAGCAAATGAAGGCAAATCAAGTGACTTATCTATTAATGTGTTTTCTACAATAGTATTAGGGGGATGGAGGTCAATAGATTCTCCTACTCACTCAAGATGCTATTTAAAATCTCAAACTCCGAACACGTTGGCTCTGCGAGGTTGAGCAAATGAAGGCAAATCAAGTGACTTATCTATTAATGTGTTTTCTACAATAGTATTAGGGGGATGGAGGTCAATAGATTCTCCTACTCACTCAAGATGCTATTTAAAATCTCAAACTCCGAACACGTAGGTCAAGTAGCGGAAGTGCATATCACTTGTGAAGACTTGCAGTTCTAGCCGCTCGCATCACATTTCAACAAAACAAAAAGATTACAGTGCTATTCAGCTATGTGCTAAGCAGAAGGCGTCGCACAAAGAAAGAAAAACCTCGAGGATATTGGGTTGTTGTATAAACATACCATTAAATGCGTGGAAGTGACATCAACATAGAACTTGCAATGTTCTGGGTTTATATGTATACTAGATGAAAATGCGAGCTCCGGCTCGCCGGCTGTATCTCGTTTGCTATGACTCACTTCCTTTCACTTCTCATTTAGGCGATTAGATTTTGATGAAGGATAGTTTTCACGGTTCCTCCGCAGTCCCGCTTCCGAGAAATAGAAGAGAGTTTATTTGTTCGATAGAGGACTCAGGCTAGCAGGTTTGGATCTTAAAGACAAAGATATGTGGATAATAGGAGGAATCCCTCAGACGTTATCATAAGGTGATCGAGGGATCATACAATGTGTCTACAAGATGATCTCGTTGGGCTTATAATGACGCCTGGCAAGAGAGATGAATCTAGAACTATGACTAAAGCTAATGGTGAAGATTTGACAATTATGGCGTGTCCTTTTTAGGTGAATGTCCTTGAGTACTTATGGACGTCGATGGTAGTCGAGTCCTCCTTAGTCACGTAATCGCAATCTCCGACCTTCCTTGCATGTCCATCTAGTCTTCGACATCTCCAGAGAGCTGTCTTGCAGCCCCATAGGTCAGGTCGGTTGAGGTTAGGTCGGTTGGAGAGCTTCTAGATGCAGGCCTTCAGGTTCTTGATCATGAAAGGTCATCGTGGGTGGTAATCTTGGGTTCAGGCCCATGTTGAGTACAAGCTTGAGTCCACCCATCATCGATAAGCCTCCAATCAATACCTTCAATAAGATGGCCTTCCTTATAGTAGAGTTGTTGTAGCTTGTACTCAACCTCTGGCGATATCAATGACTTCTTCTTGGTCTTGAGGCGCGAGGTCTTTGTGAATGCTCGAGGTCCTGGTGCAAGGTTTCTTGGCATGTGCATTCGTCTCGATCACGCAGACCTTCCCGTATGGCTATTCTCAGTGTACGTCTGATGAGCCTTCTCATCTTAGATGTCCCAGGGTAATGAGATTATGACAAGGTCCTGCAAAAGGGTTAAATAACCAAAGGGAAGAAAATAATCCTCTTGGGTAGTGGTGCGAGTACAATAATGACCAGAGGAGGTCTGAGGGAGAGGTCCCGTATATAACATGGAGTACCTATTGGAAATATGCCCTAGAGACAAGTAATAATATATATATTATTGACATATTTCATTAGGTTCATAGGTTTTATATCATGCTATAAAAATATTAATAGGAACGTCAGTACATGTGTGATATGTAAACCACTGGAGTCCCTAGTGATCCTCCAGACACTAGTTCATTGGTCAATCGATAATCGATGTTTCCCGATCATGGACATTTATGTCAATTAACAATGGGGTCACTTTATTAGGTGAATGAAAGTGATGGACATACCAAACACAAGAATTGTAAACGATCAAGTCACGAAGTTCACCATTACAATGACTAGGAAACGTAGTAACCAATCCATTAGACCATGAGACCATATTTAATCATTGTCACCCGAGAGTTCCTTGATTGCATCAAACGTCACTGGGTGAAACGGTGACCATAAAGGTGTCTTCAGGTATTCAGAGGGTCATGTAGAGACGTATGTGTCAAGAGCGGGATTTATTCTTCCGCGTGACGGAGAGATACTCTGGGCCCACTCGGAGACATGACATCCATAAGCGTGTGACTAGGTCACGGGGATGGCATGGATTGGAATGAGTAAAAGTTATACTTGTTGGTAACAAGATTGAACACTGCATGGACATGTCGTTGATCAGGTCTCGCACAAGTAAAGATCAAAGTAACAAAGGGAATATGACTCTATGTTTAATGGTTCAACAACGAAGATTCTCGTGGAATGCACAGGGGTCATCATGGGCATCCAGGTCCCACTGATGATCATTGGTTTGAGAGGGATCTCGACAATGTCTGCCCAAACCGTAGGGTAACACGCTTAAGGGTTTGACAATGCTCGGAGATGGTTTTGGTATCATAGGAATCACCGAAGAAAAGAGAAGGGAAAACCAGAAGGGTTCCAGGAAAGTCTGGTGGGTGTCTGAAAGGAGTTATGGTGCAACGGGAATTAAATATTATGTAAATATATGTTAATTATTGAATTATAGATTTATTTAATGATTTAAATATGATTTAATGGGCAGCCCATGCCTAATAGGCCAATTCCCTAGGGGAAAAGGCCCAAGAGGAAGGGCAACCCAAAGGAGAGAGGGAGGGATTGGATGCATGGGCCTTGGGCCCCACGTGGGGCCCAAGAGGGCCTTGGACGGCCGACCAAGGTTGCCTCCCACCCCCTCCTCTCCTTTAGTCCCATCAATTAAGCTTTGAGGCTTCCCCCTCCAAGTCCCTCCTCTCTTTCTCTTGTGAGTGCGGCCCCATTGTAAGGGCTGCCTGAACGAGAGTGTTCTTCACCTTGGAGCGCCATCACGCAGTAAGGATTCCGGATCCAAGAGATCTACTTCCGCAACCTCTGCTGGATCTAGGACCGGGAGTCATCGTCAAACACCGTATATGTGTGACTCCCCACGAGGCACTACACTAGTGGTACTCGAGTTGTTCGAGCCATCAGAGTCATTGGAGCTGGAGCTAAAGGAGTCGTCCGAGTTCAAAACGACCTTGAGGTCGTCATCGATACGACTACATCAACCATGTTCTCCTGAATGTTGACAAAGCTTTTTGGTCTTCAAGGGTAAGTTTCGAAAAGCCCCTCCCATTACTGCATTACTAATAGATAGATATTGGCGTTAGGGTTATTTGCGTAGGAAAACTTATTGTTTTCACGCGCTAAACCCCTATAGTGGTATTAGAGCTAGATCTATGCGTAGTATTGCTAGTACGGGTAGAACACATGATTTGTAGCGTGTAGGCATTGATTTTATACTTGTTACCCTCCCATGTATACTTGTGCATACCACAACAATGCTTGATGAAGCGGCCCCCAACCAATATTACGCGTTCATTCGCGAGACTGGTCCATGCTTGACATACGGCTTGCACCGTATAAGTGGCTTGGGGGGTGTCTGTCTCTCTCGCATTAGTTGGTACACCATTTGCAACAGAGGGCTCCGAAAGGGTATAGTATAGCCAACTATTTAATCAACGTTGTGGTTCATGTTCATAGGTAAGAAACGGATCTTGTGCGAAAGCCCTAGCAGCAACATAAATAATGCAATAGATAAAGTAGAAGCGTTTAACTTTATTTTGTAGGGGCTTGTGATTGATATGGTCAAAGTAAAAGGTAAAATAGTTTCTCCTGTTGCTAAGTTGTAGTAATAGGATGGTGGCATCAATGTCTTGGCGCCACACACCGGAGCGCACGATAGAGATCATGGCGCGACGATCTACGACCATGTCATGCCATATTTATTTGCATTTGATGTTTAATTATGTATATCTTGTTTGTGCTAGTATTAGATACTCAACGGTAGCATTAATAGGATGATCCCTTAATATAATACCAAAATTATGTTCTCCCTTAGTGTGCACCACCAATAAAGTTCTCCGGTATGAGGCAGGCCGTGATGACCGGGTGTCACACATATCTGCGTTCGCATACGGTGGGTGTAATACATGTTGCACAACGAATACACGTAAGGTTTAATTGGCGAGCCTAGCATGTATAGACATGGCCTCGGGACACAGATGATCGAAATATCGAGCATGAGTCACATGAATGATGTGATTGACAATTTCTAGCTTTGCAGCTATGTTGACGTCCATGACGATCGGGGGTGACATAGTGAATTGTGATCGTGTTATCACTAAAACTTCTTTAGGGATGTTTGTTTTAGTGGGAGCTCATCTAATATAATGTGATTATAATTTGAACTCTTATTATGAACTTAGTCTAAATGTATTTGCGAAAATTTTGTAGATCATGTCAAAACCCAAGTCTCTATTTAGTTTTGAGGGATTCATGGAGAGTGAGAAACTCAAAGTAGATGGGTCCAACTTCATAGACTGGTACCAACGCTTGAGGAATTTTCTCATCTTCCACGATATGTTCTATGTGTTGCGAGAACCACTAGGAGATTTTCCCGTGGGCTTCACCGGATTACCCGATGATCATGATGATCATGCCCGACTTGACGCCTTCATGACAGTCAAATACACCATGATTAATGTCATGGATCCTGCTCTGGGAGTACAATTCCATGAGATTGAGGCCTTTAGCCTGGACGATGGACTTCAGACACTCTTTCCATCTCAAGTCAGAATCATGGCATTTTAATACATGGATGAATTCCTCTCAACCAAGATGATGGAAGCCACTTGGATATCATGGAGAGAATTCATGAGCGCCTTGTGGACATCATGGACTACTGGGTGACCAACAAATTTGCGATAGATGTGGTGTTGCGCTCGCTACCCCACAACTACAAAGATGTCATCTTGAACTACCTCGTGGAAGGGAAAGAGTTTATCTTCCTTGAGTTCATGGCTCATATGAGAATCCTGAAAGTAGTGCCTGCTCCAGGAGTTGTCATCATAAGGAAAGGTATATATTTGATATACAAAGTTATAAATATTTAATTTCAAACACTTATAGCAGTTTACGAAGTATTTAATACTTGTACTGTTTTGTGAAAACAAGACCCGATGCTTGAGAAGTGACTGAAGGAGTGGGCGCGACAAAACGTGTTGATGGCAAGCAAGATGCAAACGATTCTCTCCTTCTGAAGTTATCATTTAGATTAGAATTTTTGAATAAATTTGTAATTGATGAGAGTGAACTATATTAGTGTGTGTATTGCATTTGTAAGACAGTTATTCATATAAATTTGAGACAAATCAGTTGTTTTATTCCAATGTAATATCCTTTATGTTCACGGTTTTGATTATGAATGGGTTATTCATGTTTTGGTCTTGATGATAGGAATTTAAATGTTTATAAGATTGTGAAATTGCAAAAGATATTCAAACTTAATAATGAAATCATTTTGAATGACACTATTATGTTGAATAATTAGATATTATACATGATGATATGTTGTATTGTTCAACAAATGGTGGATATCATTATTTCGTGGAACTTCATTGTGAATCTAAGCAAATAAATGTATTTGCTGAATGAGACACAAGTCTGAAACTATTTGTTATAAACAAAGAATTTCAAAGTGAAGAAGAATATTGAATTAACAAGAATACAAGTCTTTTTGACTTCTAAGTGAAAGTGAAATGGTGGGCCTACCCATCCCAACCTGGGGTATGCTGGGATTCACGAAGATCAACACCTTACGATGTTCATGACCAATTGGATCTTGACGTACCGGTAGGTACTAGAGGAGATCGCTATGATCAAAACGAAAAGTATTTGAGTTGTTATTGAGGCATATGAGAGTTGTGAAAAGTGTTCCACAAATTACAATACTAAGAATATGTCAATGTGTTGACATGTATAAAGAATTATACTCATACCATATTAGATATTGTATGGTCTAAAGTAATCGCTTATCGTTTTAGTGTTAGTATTTAGAGAAGATAAATTAGAATAGCAAACACTTACTTATTGTGTAAAAAAATATCAACGATTCATGGAAACAACACCATAAGTGTATGCCACAATATGGTTTCCAGAAATTCGAGAGTTACATGATAATTCAGAATTAGAATAAATAAAACTTTGTAGTGCATTCCTAGGAAACTAAGAATACGTACTTTCACAACTACAACCAAAGGGGCAAATTAGTATTGATCAAGGTGGTGATTTATCGAGAAGAGTTTCTCAATAAAAGAGTTGATGGATAAATTTGAAAGCTCAAATAAGGTTGAAAACCTTGCCTCCAAATGTTAGAGTAGCTAAACGGAATTGATTCCGGAACAAAACTCTACAAATAGAGGAGACACTAATGATAATGATCAAAAGTTACAGTGGGATCTTTTACTAAAAGAAAGTAGGATTCATGAATAAGTTCTGCCTCATTATAGAATTGATTTAATGATTCACTTGTCATGTTAATGGAACAATGTCATACCTACGAACTACTAAGTAGCGATGGTGAAACCAAGTACGAGAAATGACTTGGAGTCATGAAATTCTGTACATTAAGTTACATTTAAGATGGTAAAATAAAATGTTACTTGATTCTTATCAAATTAAAGATGTTACCTGATCTTGGATTGCTAGAGTAAATGATCATGGGGAAAGGTTGAAAGTATTTGTGCCTCTGAACCCAAGTTCATAGTCTCTCTGCATGAGTCACAAGGAAGAAATAAAACTTAAAGTAAGATAGAAAACTTAATTTGTGTCAAGAATGTCTTGAAAAAATTCAAATGATTGACTACAATGTGTAGCAATGCTTAAGCCGGACAAATGGAATCTCGTAGCTAGAATTCTCAATTTGATGAATGATCAAAAGATTTTGGGATTGTGCCCAGAATATTGAGAAGACCTGCATTTACAATAAACTGAGTGGGAGCTAACAAAGTTCCATATCTTATATGTAATTGACATATTTGAGTGGGAGTTTGATGAAACATTCTCACATGTGATTGGCATATTGTGAATGATATTGTTGGTATTAGTAAATATTAGAGAATATTAAGTAGATGAAGTTGAACGTATATTGAATATTGAAATCTATCTAGATAGATTGATATGTTTAATAGCATTAAGTCGGAATGTTTTTCTAGATTGGATTCTGAAGAATTTAAGAATGAAGTTCTTACTTTGTCTAACTAGGTGAAGCATTGAGATTGTCTCGATACGTTCATGGTTAAAAAATAAAAAGATGTGCAACATCTACTATGCCTCAGTCATAAGTTCCATCTTGTAGAACCATGTTGTATACTCAACATAATATGACCCAAGTTCTTAATAAAAAATAACAGGTTCCAAAGTGATATCGGTATGAATCACTGAACAAGAAGTTAAGTATAGTCTTCATTGTTTATTGAGAACTGGAGGTATACATTTGATCTATAAATGATGGTGAACTTGATCGTAAAAGGGTTATGCTAGAAAGTTCCACCCAACCTAGATGATTGGAATTCTCACAACATTGAGTGCCTTAGAATAAGAGAAGCATGGTTAGACATCGAAGTGGCATTTATTGCACTGTCGATTAGATTTGCATTTTCAAAGAAGTATATGAATACTTCAAAGATAAAATATGAAATGTTAGGGCTGGGGAAGTCCATCTCCCCACAATATGTGTTCCTAATGTTCATGACAATGAAAACATTATCTTTTGATTGACTAATCAGGTGTCATGATAGAAGGAACAAAAATAACACTCTATCGCCAAAACATAAATATTTGTACCACAAGGTTATCATGTGATGATGAACGGAATGCCAAATTAGGTGACATTAAGAATTCGCAAAGACATGAGGATATGTATAGTACAGTCCATAGACAAAACCTCTTTCATGAGCAAGCATGATCAACACACCAAAAGTATTATGGTGTAATTCAGCTAGTTTATTTGTACTCTAGTGCACGTGGGAGACTATTGGAAATATCCCTAGAGACAAATAATAATATATATACTATTGACATATTTCATTAGGTTCATAATAGATTTTATATCATGCTATAACTGTATTGATAGGAACATCAATACACATGTGATATGTAAACCACCGGAGTCCCTAGTGATCCTCTAGACACTAGTTCATTGGTCAATCGATGATCGACGTTTCTCGATCATGGACATTTATGTCAATTGACAATGGTGTCACTTCATTAGGTGAATAAAAGTGGTGGACATACCTGATACATTGCAAATGTATCTATAATTTTTGATGTTCCATGCTTCGTTTTATCCACTTTCTTGTGTTTTGTCCACACTTTGGAGTACTTTTCATATGATTTCTTGGACTAACCTATTAACAAAAGCCACAGTGCCAGCTGCCTGTTTGCTGCTATTTTTGGTTCCAGGAAAGTCAGAAAATGAATATTCTCGGAATTGGACGGGACAAAAGCCAAAGAGCCTATTTTTCCGGAAGTCATCAGATGCCAGAATACGAGACGGAGAAGGGCTGGGGGCCGACCACACCACCTGGCCGCGTGGCCAGGCCTGGCCCGCGCCAAGGGGTGGTCTGGCCGACCCCAGCACCCCCTCAGCCTCTCCTTCCGCCTATAAGATGCCCTCGGGATGAAAACCCTAAGTACCCGATCAAAAATCCACGAAAGAGTCTGTAGCCGCCGTCATCTCCATCCCTAGATCGGGAGGGATCTGAAGCTCTTCCCGGCACCCTGCTGGAGAGGGGAATTCACCCTGGAGGCCTTCTTCATCACCATGCAAGCCTCCGGTGTGATGTGTGAGTAGTTCATCCTTGGACTACAGATCCATGTAGTAGCTAGATGGCTGGTTCTCCTCCTTTGTGCTTTCATGTTTAGATCTTGTGAGCTCCGTTCATGATCAAGATCATCTATTTGTAATTCTGCATGTTGTGTTTGCGGGGATCTGATGGATATTGAGATGCTATTTCAGATTGATTATTGATTCTATCATGTCTTTGTTATTTGTGATCTTGCATGATTTCCGTTGTTAGTAGCTATCTTGGCCAAGTAGATGCTAGCAACTCCAAGAGTTAGTATTTATGCTCGATAGTGGGTTCATGCCTCTGGTAATCTGGGGAAGTGACAGAAATCTCTAAGGTACTAGATGTGCTGTTGTTACTAGGGAGAAAACAACAATCCTTTGTTCATAGAACAATCGTATTGTTTACATTACACGCAATTCGTAAAGAAATAATCTGTTGCTTGCAACTTAATACTGGAGGGGGTTCGGATGATAACCTAAAGGTGGATTATTAGTCATAGATGCAGTTGGATGGAGGTATATGTATAATGTTGTAATGCCCAATCAAGTTCCAAAGGAGTCAAGATGATTAGTATATGCATGTATTGTTTTCTCGATGTTTGTTAATTGCCCCGCTGTAATTTGTTCACCCAGCATGTTATCTATCTTAAGGAGAGCCACCTCTAGTGAACTATGGATCCCAGTCCTTTTATTTTACATACAATCTAGAAACTCTTTACTGCTTTGTGTTTACTTTCTGCAAACTATTACTTCCTTCCATTCGATACGTTTAATCCTTTGTTTTCAGCAAAACACGGTGAGATTGACAACCTCATCGCAAGTTGGGGACAGAGTTCTGTGGTTGTGTTGTGCAGGTCTCCACGTTGCTACTAGCACCGGTAGTGCGCCCTGCCAAGGCTCAGCTAGCAACACCTTTGGGGTCTTTCCTTGCTCCTACTGGTTCGATTACACCTTGGTTTCATAACTGAGGAAAACTTGCTGCTGTGCTCATCATACCTTCCTCTTGGGGTTCCCAACGAGCTCTACATCAACACGATCCATCAAACACTTTTCTGGCGCTGTTGCCGGGGAGTCAAGGACATCTTCACAAGGGGAGTCCCTCATAACCAATCTCTTTACTTTGTTATTTTTGTTTTGCTTAGTTTCTTTTTGCTTTGTTTGCTTGGTTTGTTATCAAAAACACACAAAAATTAGTTTTACTAGTTTGCTTTCTTTATTGAAAACACAAAAAAATTAGTTCGTATTTTAAGTTGCCACTATGTCTAGCCTTGCTCCAATCAATATATCACCCGAGGAAATGATTTTCACTTTTAAACAAGGAATTGAGGATAGTTTCAAGGAAGCTTGGTCTAGAATCTCTCATCTACATGAAAAACTGAGCCTAAAATGACTCAAAGTTTATTCCTTAGCAGCTTTTACCTTGTAATTGCTCTTTGCTATAGATATGATTTAGATACTATTGTGGGAGGAGATTTCCTCCAATGTAATGAGGATGATGCTATTAATGCTATAAAGTTGATCCTTACTTACAATTTGCCTAGCAAAACTGATATTTCTTTCGCAAGCATATTGCTAGATTAAACACTCTTGAGACCCGCACTACTAGCTTAAAAGATTGCTATAATACGCTTAGGGAGCATCATGATTATGTTCCAATAAATTCTGAACCATCAAAGTGGCTCCCCACAGTAAAGATTGATATAAATACTAAAACTTTTCAAGCTCGCTGTGATATCATGTCTGAATTTTGTCTTATGCCCAAAGATATTTATGAATCTTTGAATCTTTGGGGGCTTACTAAAGGAGGAAAAGAAATATCTCTTGCTAATAATGCTACCATATTACCTATTGGAATAGCTGAAGGAGGGTTTACAAAGATCCTTGGGAAAATGATTTCTACTGATTATCTTGTTATTGAATGTGCAGGAATATGACAAATTACACTTGGGAGGTCCCTATTAGAACTCCTTGGAGCAATAATAGATGTGGGAAAGGGGACCATGCACCTTTCTTCTCCACCAAACAATCATATTTTCCCCAAGGTTAAGAATAAAAGTAAGAGAGGTAAGGGCAAGAAATTTGGTTTTAATGCTTCTTTATTTGAGAACACTTGATTCTTCTTGCTTCTTATGCCTAACTTAAAGGCGTTAAAGAAAAGTACTTATTGGGAGATAACCCAAAAGTTTTAGATGAGTCTTCGAAGTTATTACTTCAGTAATAACCGCTCCTTATCCTTTTTATTTTCCTTTTGTGCCAAGAGTAACCTCTAATGAGAGAGAAGTAATGATTGGGAAAATTGCTGCCCCGAAACAGATTTCTGTGCTTCACCGTAAAAATTCGTGTAAAATCTCTGAACGTCTTTTTTTGGCGTGAATTTTTGTGCTTCTGTCCCAGGTTGTTACATAACTTCCGTTAGTTCAACACTTTTTTATTTGAGCAACATAAGGTCTTCGAAAAAATTCGTCTTTACCTACTGGTCTGTTTTGACAGATTTCTGCCATTTTCTGCATTTGCTTCTTGTTGGTTCCTTTTTGAGTTATTTTGGGGAATTGAGCTTTTTGAGGGAATTGATTCAGTAGCTAGTATTCTAATGGAATTTTATTTGGTGTTAGAACTGAACCTTAAGACTTATTTATCTTGTGTGCACTAATGTTGCTAATAAAGATTGTGTGAAGTTTTGTATGAAGGAAAAATTTCAGGTGTATGGAAGGAATGAGTAATGAGATGAAGGATGGACTAAAGCTCAAGCTTGGGGATGCCACGCGTGTCACCCCAAGAAATATACAAGAAGTACAAGCGTCAAAGCTTGGGGATGCCCAAGGCATCCCCCTCTTCATCAATAAAAATCCCAGGTTTCTTCCAAACGCTTTATTTTTATTATTTCATGCACATTTGTGTTGTTCTTGGAGCATCTTCTTTTTAATTTTCGTTTTGGTATTTCGTTTGCTTGGTTTGCATAGTTTTCTGAATAAATTGGTTGGACCCCCTCTTTCATACATTGGTTTGTAAATAGTTTGGTTTGGTTTGGAAAAGAGTAGGAAAGTTCATGCTTATGTGGTAAAAAGAGCTCGTTTTTGACTGTGGCCTATGCTTTGTCAGGCCATGCTTGGTATTATTTTGGCTTTGTGCTTAGTATTATTTGCTGTAGCATGACTTATTATAAACAATTGAGATTGCTTAATGTGCCTTTGAAGAATCATGCGTTGTTTTAGCATATTAAAGCATAGTATAGTGGTATTCTCCTTTGATGCTTTATTTGGGTTGACTTGGCACATGCTCACACCATGTTATGACTATCCCAAGTCACCATAGCCTTTATGATCCTTTAGTTTTCAACTTGTAGTATCACTTTATGCTTTGATCAATGATGTTTTGTCGCTCTGCATGATTATGGCCATTATTGCTTGATACGTCCATTTTGCATCACTATTCTATGTCATAATTCACTGTTATTCATTGATTTATTTCGTATTGAGAGGTGATACTTATGTTATTTCATCTGTTTTTGCAGGGTTGATGACTTTTGGAGCTTCGACCACTGCAGTCAGGATTCTGATGGAAAAGGTGCTGTTTGGAGGCAAAATTCGCGAATATCATAAAATCCGAAAAAATATACGGGAAATCCTATTTTTCGAGACGACGAAGGAAGCCAGAAGGGGGCTGGAGATGGGCCACATGGAGCCCACACCACCCCTGGCACGGGCCAGCCTAGGCCGCGCCACCAGGTGGTGTGGCCGCCTTGGTCCACCCCTGGCACTCCCCTCTGGCGTATGTATTCCTCCCAAAACCCTAAGACTCGGAGAGCGACCACAGAAAGATTCCGCTGCCTCTGCAGGATGAAAAACACAGAGAGAGAAAGATCTCTCCGGCAGACAGATTTCTGCAGGGGGAATTCCTTCCCGGAGAGGGGAGATCGTCGCCATCAACACCACCATCAAGCTGGACTTCATCGGGATCATCATCATCATCATCACCACCATCATCACCATCATCACCATCTCCATATTGCTGTAACAGTTGAGTTGAATCTTGCATTAGTTCTTAGGGGAAACTTTCCCGGTGTTGATTACTCTTTGTAGTTGATGCTATTGAGTGAACCGTTGAATTATTGTTTATGTTTAGATTGTTATACATCATTATTCCATCTCTGATCATGATCCATATGATGTCTTGTGAGTAGTTCGTTTTGTTCTTGAGGACATGGGAGAAGTCATGTTGTTAGTAGTGGAGTTGTGTTGAGAAAGATTCAATAGTTTGATATTTAAGTTGTGGTGTACTTCTTCTAGTGGTGTCATGTGAACGTCGACTACATGACACTTCACCTATATGGGCCTAGGGAAATGCATTGTGTATTTGGCTCCTAATCGTAGGGGTTGCTGGAGTGACAGAAACCTGAACCCCCGTTAGGAAACCATTGCACAAGGGACGTAAGGGTCTTAGAGTTTAAAGTTGTGGTTAGGTTTCTGACTTAATAACTTTCTTGTACTTACGGATGTTTGCAAGGGGAATAATCACAAGTATGTATTAGTGCTAGGAAGGTCGGCACATTAGCACAGGTTCACCCACACAACACTTAGCAAGCTAAAAAAGATTAATCAACTATATGAAGCGAAAGCACCTGACAGTCTTCCCATGTGTCCTCGAGAACATTTGGTCATCTTAAGTAATACAACCGGCTTGTCCTTTGCTGCGTAAAGGATTGGGCCACTTGCTACATTTATTCCTACTGTCTTTTATTTACTCGTACTTTGTTTACTTGGTTTATCAAAAACCCCTAAAAATCCTTGTGCTAAGTATTTGCAGAGAATTCCTGATCCATACCACTAGCCAGCACCTTCTGCTCCTCGTTGGGTTTGACACTCTTACTTATCGAAAATACTGCGATACACCCCCTATACTTCTGGGTCATCAAGACTATTTTCTGGCGCCGTTGTCGGGGAGTGAGGCGCTATTGGAAAGTGGAACTGGTAAAGGAAACTTCTACTGTGAGTATTGTTTACTTATGCTAGTTTCTTTATTTTCGTTATGGATAATTCGCTGAGTTTATTATTTGGTAATGCTACTACCACTGCTAAGGTAGTAGATAAGCCACCACCTGCTGAGAATGATGTTTTTAAAATACCTACAAGAATTATTGATCGTGTTATGGATAACTATTATGTTGGGGATGGAACTTTCCATCCCGGTGATCATTTACTCTTTATACACGACTTATGTGGGTTGTTCAAGTGTGCAGGTATTACTACAATCAAGTTAAGAAGAAGTTATTCTCATTATCACTGAAAGGAAGAGCTGAGGAATGGTATAAGCTGCTGAAGAATGGTCAAGCTCTAGAATGGGAGGAAATAGTGCCTCTCTTTTATTCAAAATTTTATCCTCCTAGTGAGATTCATAAAGATCGGAATCAAATATACAACTTTTGGCCTCTTGATGGAGAGAGTACAGCTCAAGCTTGGGGGAGATTGAAGTTACTAATGCTCAAATGTCCCATTCATGAGCTCCCCAACAATATTATTATCAATAACTTTTATGCAAGGCTCCCTCTACATGACAAGGATTTATTGGATGCTTCTTGTGCTGGATCGTTCACTCGCAGGGAAGAAGCTAAATGGGATCTTCTGGACCGTATTCAAGACAATGCTGAAGCATGGGAGAATGACAAAGGTAGAAAGTCAGGTATAAATTATGATTATGAATGCATTGAATCTTTTATGGGAACTGATGACTTTCAAAATATAAAAAATGTTTATGGTCTTAATTTACAAGTTATTACGAATTGCTTTAGGGCTTTTGCTTCTTATATTGAAATTACAAAAAGGGGATGGAACAAGTACCATGAACCTTATAAAGATAGTGTTGACTGTGTTCCTGTTGGGAGTGCTAAGTATTGCCTTATATTGAGAAGATTCCCTTCCCAGATAAGGTAATGGATCATCCTATGATAACTAATGTAATCACCAAAAGTGAAAAGAGAACTGTAAAACCTGATGAACAAATAAACGTTGAACCTGTGGTAGCAATTGTGAAAGACCTTGTCACTAAAAGCATAGAAGATGGACACATAGTCTTTTGTGAGGATGCTTCTAACATTGTTTCACATCCTAATAGAACTAAAAAAGCTAGTGTCCCTGTGCTTTCTATTAGAATTGGTGATCATTGCTATTATGGTTTATGTGATATTGGTGCAAGTTCCAGTGCTATTCCTTATGAGCTTTACAGAGAAATTATGCATGAAATCAGTCCCTGCAAATTGGAAGATATTGATGTGGTTATTCACCTTGCTAATAGAGAGACCATCTCTCCAATTGGTATTGTACGAGACGTGGAAGTTCTTTGTGGTAAGATTAAGTACCCTGCTGATTTTCTAGTACTTGGTTCAGCTGCTAGTAAAACTTATCCTATTATCTTTGGTAGACCTTTCCTGAGTACTTGTGAAGCTATTATAGATTGCAAAAGGGAGAAAATCTTGACTAAGTTTGATGGGGAATCTTATGAGTTTAATTTCTCGAAATTCGCTAAAGAACCTTGTGAAGAGGAAACCCATAATGAGGATTTTAGAGTTGAACAACTTGCTTCTATTTCTCTTACCCCTAACAATGCTTTGCAGCAATTTATGGAAGATCATGAAAGTGAAATCTTCATGGAAGAAAGGAATGAGATTGACAAGATTCTTCGTGATCATCCTAAGATGCTTAAGCATAACTTGCCTGTAGAAGACTTGGGTACCTCGTTGCCACCTAAAAAGGATCCGGTCTTCAATCTAAAACCCTTCCCTAATGATCTTAAATATGCTTATATTGATGATAAAAAGATATATCTTGTTGTTATTAGCTCTAAACTTTCAGGAAAGGAAGAAGAAAGGTTATTGGAGGTTTTAAAGAAACACCGAGGAGATATGGGCTATACTCTGGATGATTTAAAAGGGATTTCACCTACTATATGTCAGCATTCTATCAACATAGAACCAGATGCAAAGCCAGTAGTAGAGCACCAATGACGTTTAAATCCTAAGATGAAGGAAGTGGTAAGAAATGAGGTATTGAAACTCCTTGATGCTGGTATTATTTACCCTATTGCTGATAGTGAATGGGTTAGTCCTGTTCATTGTGTTCCTAAAAAAAGGAGGTATTACCGTTGTTCCTAATGATAATGATGAGCTTATTCCTCAAAGAATAGTAGTAGGCTATAGGATGTGCATTGATTTTAGAAAAGTCAATAAAGTTACTAAGAAAGATCACTACCCGCTTCCTTTTATTGATCAAATGTTGGAAAAGTTGTCTAAAAAGACCCATTTTTGTTTTCTTGATGGTTATTCTGGTTTCTCTCAAATTGCTGTTAAACAACAAGATCAAGAAAAAACTACTTTTACTTGCCCTTACGGAACTTATGCTTACAGACGTATGCCTTTTGGTTTATGTAATGCTCCTGCTACTTTTCAAAGGTGCATGTCTGCTATCTTTCATTGGTTTTGTGAGGAAATTGTAGAAGTGTTCATGGATGACTTTTCTGTCTATGGAACTTCTTTTGATAATTGTCTACACAACCTTGATAAAGTTTTGCAGAGATGTGAAGAAACTAATCTTGTTCTTAATTGGGAGAAATGCCACTTCATGGTTAATGAAGGGATTGTCCTTGGGCATAAAGTTTCTGAAAGAGGCATAGAAGTTGATAGAGCAAAGGTTGAGGCCATTGAGAAGATGCCATGCCCAAGAGACATCAAAGGTATTCGTAGTATCCCTGGTCATGCTGGTTTCTATAGAAGGTTTATTAAAGACTTCTCTAGGATTTCAAAACCCCTCACTGATCTTCTTCAAAAAAATGTACCCTTTGTTTTTTATGATGATTGTAAGGGAGCTTTTGAAACTCTTAAGAAGGCTTTAACTACAACCCCTATTGTTCAACCACCTGATTGGAGTTTACCCTTTGGAATAATGTGTGATGCTAGTGATTTTGCTATAGGTGCTGTCCTTGGGCAACAAATTGATAAAAAATTAAACGTTATTCATTATGCTAGTAAGACTTTAGACGCTGCTCAAAGGAATTATGCCACTACTAAAAAGGAATTTCTAGATGTTCGTGTTTGCTTGTGATAAGGTTAGACCCTATATTGTAGACTCAAAAGTCAACATTCATATCGATCATGCTGCTATTAAATACCTTATGACGAAAAAGGACGCTAAGCCTAGGCTTATTAGATGGGTGATACTTTTACAAGAGTTTGATCTACATATAGTAGATAGGAAAGGTGCTGAAAACCCTGTAGCTGATAATTTATATTGATTGGAAAATATCTCTTTTGACCCTATGCCTGTTAATGATAGTTTCCCAAATGAGCAATTAGCCGCAGTAGGGGTAAGCTCGCGAGGGAGCCCTTGGTACGCTGATTATGCTAACTTTATTGTCTCCAAGTATTTGCCTCCAACTTTTACAGCTCAACAAAGAAGAAAGTTCTTCTATGATTGGAGGCATTATTTTTGGGATGACCCACACTTATACAAAGGAGTGGATGGTATTATGCGAAGATGTGTTCCAGAATATGAACAAAAGGAGATATTGCGTAAATGTCATGGTAGTGCTTACGGAGGACATCATGCAGGAGATAGGACTGTGCAAAAGGTGCTACAATCAGGTTTCTACTGGCCTACCCTTTTTAAAGATGCAAGAAAATTTGTTTTATCTTGTGATGAATGTCAGCGTGTTGGTAATATTTCTAGACGCAATGAAATGCCTATGAACTACTCTCTAGTTATTGAACCATTTGATTGCTAGGGATTTGACTTTATGGGTCCTTTCCCTCCCTCGAAAGGTTATACTCATATTCTTGTTGCCATTGATTATGTTACTAAGTGGGTAGAAGCCATTCTACGAAGAGTGCTGACGGGGAAACCTCTCTAAAAATGCTTAAGGATGTTATCTTTCCTAGGTTTGGAGTGCCTAGGTATCTCATGACTGATGGGGGTTCTCATTTCATTCATGGTAGTTTTAGAAAGACCCTTGCTAAATATGATGTTAATCATAGAATTGCTTCAGCCTATCACCCCAAACTAGCGGGCAAGTAGAGTTATCAAATAGAGAAATTAAATCCATCTTGCAAAAGACTGTTAATAGATCTAGAAAAAACTGGGGTAAAAAGTTGAATGATGCTTTATGGGCTTATAGAACTGCCTACAAAAATCCTATGGGGATGTCCCCTTATAAAATGATTTATGGGAAAGCTTGTCACCTACCTTTAGAATTAGAACATAAAGCTTACCGGGCAGTTAAAGAACTAAATAGAGATTGTAAGCTCCCTGGTGAGAAAAGATTATTTGACTTAAGTTCTTTAGATGAATGGAGGAGTAAAGCCTATGAAAATGCTACGCTCTTTAAGGAAAAAGTTAAAAGATGGCATGACAAGCGAATACTTAAGAGGGAATTTCATGTTGGTGAGAAAGTTCTATTGTATCAGTCTCATCTCAGATTTTTTGCAGGAAAGCTACTGTCAAAATGGGATGGACCTTTCATTATTGAAGAAGTATACCGTTCAGGAGCAATAAAAATTTCTTCTTTAACAGATAATACTACACAAGTAGTGAATGGGCAGCGACTCAAACACTATATTGCTGGGGATTCTTATAATGAAGATGTTGATGCCTTTCAAGTTATAACTCCGGAAAAATTTATCAAGGACCAAATAGACCTGCAGAGTCCGCTTTCAAATGGGTAACAGTTCTAGTAAGAAAAGTTCCACGAAAATACTACCCGACTATATTTTTGCAGTTTTTACCCAATAAGGAAAGCTACAAAGAGAAAAAGGGACGGAAACGGAGCCAGGGTGGCTCACACCACCCTGTGGTGCGGGCCCACCCCTGGACGCGCCACCAGGTGGTGTGGCCACCCCAGACTCCGCCTCCCACCCGTTTTCTCCCAGTACCTTCCTTTCGTCATGAAACTTTGTAATATATAATCCCCCGGATCTCCCGAGGTTCATATATCGTGTTTTCGTTTTGATCTGTTTCTGACAGGTAGAGTCCCAGATTTGGAGCCACAGTGTCTTTCTATGGACCAGCCAATGAAGATTCTTTAGAGGATATCATCAACCCATACATGAGAGAGTTGAAGATTCATCCCAAGGAGTTGTTGCTTGAAGATGGAGAACTCTGGATAAAACAGGTTCGAGGCCCTAAAGGTGAAGGAAGTCTGGAGGACAGGATGGAAGCACTGTAGCAAGAAGTCTTTAGGTACAAGAAGATGGCGGAGCGCGAAGTGGATATCATCCATAAGATTTGTTCCGAACTCATCACCGAGCACCAAAAGGAGACTACTGAAGTCAAGGATGAAGTTCTCTCACTTCGCAAAACAACCAATGAACTGCAAGCACAGTTCTACGATGTTCAAAATCAAAACTATGAGTATGAGGTTAGGTTGAAACACATAAGTGCTCCTGCAAGTTTCAGGATGCTGGAAACCACGATGTCCTTTGTTGATGGTAAGCCCTTACCCTGGAAGTCGGACAAAGATGAGATATTACCATCACCACCGAAGGAGTAATTCGTCATCAGGTTTGGAATCCCCTTGGTTTGTTCCAAGCTTGGGGGAGTGTCGCGGTATCACATTACTATCTTCTATCTTTTTACCTTTTTAGTAGAGTCATGTCATGAATAGAGAAGTTATCATGTAGGATGGTTTGCATTATGGAAGTGTCCCCTCTCTCATTAGATATGTATCCCTTGGTGTGAGTTGCCATTATGGAATATTAATGAGAAGTTCTATCATTTACTCTTTTGCATAGCTTATATCAGTTTTCAATTCGTGGTTATATGATTGATCTTGTTGTTAGTATTGGTAGCACTTTGGGATCATTGAGTTAATTTAGTTGGTTTTGGCAAACCTGGCTCGGTCAGTAGCACACTATTTTTGAGAGTTGAATGAAAAGATAAAAGTACCTCTAAAGAAAAATAATTTCATCATCTTTCTTTCTTGATTTGCTCATAAGTCTAGTATTCTCTAGTTAAGATCTTTTGTGCTTCCAAGGAAGATTGCATGTTTGTATTTATCACTTGTATGTTTGATTGTTTCCTTCAACTCTTATACTTGCTACCCAGCCTTGCTAGCCAAGAACCTGTACTGAGAGGGAATTCTTCTCGTGCATCCAATCCTTAAACCAAAACCTTTGCCATTTGTGTCCACCATACCTACCTATTAGCACTATTGCTATTCCAAGTAAATTATTGTTTTATCTACCTCCCAAATTAAACTTGTTATGTGAAAATTAGTGAGTAAAGCTCTCACGAACTTGATGGCACACTTTACTTTCTCGCATCTAATAAACTTGAACCATTGTGCTCACCTATGTTGCGTATATGCTTGCGCTTTGTAAGTTGTGAATTAGCAGAACCATGCTGTCATGGGGAACGCTTTCAACATTGCACTGGTACTTTGTACCTAGTTGATATCATGTTCTTTTGTCTATGGATGTCGTCGGTGTGAAATGAAAGGGGAGCTTGTAAGTCCATGGAGTTATGCATGTGTGTTAGAGAAACGCCTGGGCCACTGGTCTAATCCATGCTGACATAGTGGAAACCTGCAGCGTAACCATAGTGAGTATCTATGAAGCATTCTTCTTATAAAAAAAAGAGATAGAGATTGAGAAAAAAAGAGAAAAAAAAGAGATACTATGAAAAGAGAAAAGAGAGAAAAAAGCACCATATTCCCATGGTAAATAAGAAGATTGCTGAGATACTTGTTGTCTGCTTGCGTTGTCATTTTGATATGGGGATTCTTACGTATCATCAGGCAAGGGGTACCCCGTTGGCGGTTCTCTATGATACGCATGTGCTTACGATGACAATAACTTACCGGTGACTAAACTTGAGTAGCATGAGGAGCGGCCCTCGTATTCAAGGGACATGAGATTCTCAATTTACAACTTGTCAATGCATATCCTCATATTTGATCACTTTAACCTTAATCACCTAAATATGCCTATGATAGGGGCAATGAGAGCTGAAAGCTAGTAAGTATCATAATTTTGGGAGCTCTTTATGAAACTTGCAATCCCTACTTCCCTCTGCGAAGGGCCTTTCTTTTTACTTTTTAGTTGAGTCAGTAAACCTATTCCCTTCTATCTCAGCAAGTATTTTGAGTTCTTGTATTTCATTCATTCATATGATGATTTATTCAAGCATGTTTCTTATGTTCCTTGTTTTCCACATTGCTCTTATCTTGGTGATTACTACTTTGAAAGCTATCATTGAAAACCAGTTATTTGTGAACTTCAGCAAATTATCAACTATTCTTCGACCAAGAGCTAAGTTTGCCATTACCAATTATGATTTACTTTATGTATCTTTATTGTGTTTCCTTTGCTTATTGCAAGTTGAGTTATACAATAGTGAGTTGTCTTCTATTATGATTTATGTATTGATGAATGTGATGCTTCTTGTCCGTATTATTTTATCGACTCTTCACTCCATAAACCTGAGGTCATGTTTATTGAGCTCAGTTTCGCTTGGGGACAAGCGAAGTCTAAGCTTGGGGGGAGTTGATACGTCCATTTTGCATCACTATTCTATGTCATAATTCACTGTTATTCATTGATATATTTCGTATTGAGAGGTGCTACTTATGTTATTTCATCTATTTTTGCAGGGTTGATGACTTTTGGAGCATGGACCGCTGCAGTCAGGATTCTGATGGAAAAGGTGCTGTTTGGAGGCAAAATTCGCGAAGATCAGAAAATCCAGGAAAATATACGGAAAATTCTATTTTTCTAGAAGACGAAGGAAGCCAGAAGAGGGGCTGGAGATGGGCCACAGGGGGCCCACACCACCCCCTGGCGCGGGCCAGCCTAGGCCGTGCCACCAGGTGGTGTGGCCACCCTGGTCCACCCCTGGCACTCCCCTCTGGCGTATATATTCCTCCCGAAACCCTAAGACTCGGAGAGTGACCACAGAAAGATTCCGCCGCCTCTGCGGGGCGGAAAACACCGAGAGAGAAAGATCCCTCCGTCAGACAGATTTCTGCCGAGGAATTCCTTCCCGGAGAGGGGAGATTGTCGCCATCAATAGCACCATCAAGTTGGACTTCATCGGGATCATCATCACCATCAGCACCATCATCACCATCTCCATATTGCTGTAACAATTGAGTTGAATCTTGCATTAGTTCTTAGGGGAAACTTTCTCGGTGTTGATTACTCTTTGTAGTTGATGCTATTGAGTGAACCGTTGAATTATTGTTTATGTTTAGATTGTTATACATCATTATTCCATCTCTGATCATGATCCATATGATGTCTTGTGAGTAGTTTGTTTTGTTCTTGAGGACATGGGAGAAGTCATGTTGTTAGTAGTGGAGTTGTGTTGAGAAAGATTTAATAGTTTGATATTTAAGTTGTGGTGTACTTCTTCTAGTGGTGTCATGTGAACGTCGAGTACATGAAACTTCACCTATATGGGCCTAGGGGAATGCATTGTGTATTTGGCTACTAATCGTAGGGGTTGCCGGAGTGATAGAAACCTGAACCCCCGTTAGGAAACCATTGCACAAGGGACGTAAGGGTCTTAGAGTTTAAAGCTGTGGTTAGGTTTCTACCTTAATTACTTTCTTGTACTTACGGATGTTTGCAAGGGGTATAATCACAAGTACGTATTAGTCCTAGGAAGGTCGGTACATTAGCATAGGTTCACCCACACAACACTTAGCAAGCTAAAAAAGATTAATCAACTATATGAAGCGAAAGCACTTGACAGTCGTCCCATGTGTCCTCGAGAACGTTTGGTCATCTTAAGTAATACAATCGGCTTGTCCTTTGCTGAATAAAGGATTGGGCCACTTGCTGCATTTATTCCCACTGTCTTTTATTTACTCGTACTTTGTTTACTTGCTTTATCAAAAACCCCTAAAAATCCGTGTGCTAAGTATTTGTAGAGAATTCCTGATCCATACCACTAGCCAGCACCTTCTGCTCCTCGTTGGGTTCGACACTCTTACTTATCGAAAATACTGCGATACACCCCCTATACTTGTGGGTCATCATTGCTCTCTTAGTTTGTCGCTCCCAGTCTTTTGCTAGCCTCCACAACCAAGTATGAGTCCACTCATGCATCCAACTCCCTAAACCAAGTTATTCCAAAGAGTCCATCATACCTACCTACTAGCTTATGCTATTCCAAGTATATTCATGCTTTTTTTATCTTCCAAATTAAACTTGTTATGAGAAAACTAGTGATTAAAGCTCTCACGAACTTGATGGCACACTTTACTTTTTTTTGCATTTAATAAACTTGAACCATTGGGTCCTTCTTTGTTGCGTATATGCTTGTGCTTTATAAGTTGAAGTTAGCAGAACCATGTATCATGGGGAACGCTTTCAACATTGCACTTGTACTATGTACCCCGTTGATATCATGTTCTTTTGCTTATGGATCCTGGCGGTGTGAAATAAAAGTGGAACTTGTAAGATCATGGAGTTGGTATGTGTGTTAGAGAAACGCCTGGGCTGCTAGCCTAAGCCATGCCTAATCATGGTGGAAACTTGCAGCATAACCATAATGAGCACTCTATGAAGCATCCTCAATAAAAACCTATGCAAATAGCAAATAAAAAGATCGCTGAGATGCTCATTGTCTGCTTGCCTTGTCATTTTGATTATGGGATAGCTCCTGTATCATGTGCAAGGGGTACCCCGTTGGCGGTTCTTTATGATACACATGTACTTACATTCACAAGAGCTTACTTGTGACTAAAGTTGAGTAGCTTGAGGTTCGGTCTTTGTAAGTAAGGGACATGAGATTTCGGTTTATAACTTGTCAAGCATATCCTCTTAGCTGTGTCACTTTAACCTTAATCACCTTCAAGATGCTTATGATAGGAGCAGTGAGAGCTGAAAGCTATAAGTACCATAATTTTTGGAAGCTCTTTATGAGACTTGAATCCATACTTCCTTTTATAAAGGCCTTTCTTCCACCATTATATTGAGTCTCCACCTTCTACCTTTATGCACCTACTTTGAGAGCAGAGTGGCCATTCTTAGTTCTATGTGCATTGTCCCAAGACTAGTTGATTGATGTATACCTTGATATTGCTTGTTTTAAACTATTTATATCTAGTCACTCTTATGAACTTTGAAGGTGTCCTATTCATTTATATTTGCTACTCTATGAGGGACAAGCTGAATATTGTTATGCTATGTTTTCTTTATGTGAAACAAACAAACATCTTGCAAAGCATTGTTATTCATGAATCTTTTGTCTGTGCCTTTTCATATTGCATCATAGTTTCTTTGTCTTATTGCTAGAACTTTGTCTTTCATGTTATGATTGAAGTACTATGATCCCAGCTTTGAATGTTTTACAAGTACTTTGATCAAGTCTTTGATGGTGCATGTCACCTCAAAAATTATTCTTTCTTTTTATCACTTACCTACTCGAGGACGAGCAGGAGTTAAGCTTGGGGATGTTGATACATTGCAAATGTATCTATAATTTTTGATGTTCCATGCTTGGTTTTATCCACTTTCTTGTGTTTTGTCCACACTTTGGAGTACTTTTCATATGATTTCTTGGACTAACCTATTAACAAGAGCCATAGTGCCAGCTGCCTGTTTTCTGCTGTTTTTGGTTTCAGGAAAGTCAGAAAATGAATATTCTCGGAATTGGACGGGACAAATGCCAAAGTGCCTATTTTTCCGGAAGTCATCAGATGCCAGAATACGAGACGGAGAAGGGCTAGGGGCGGCCACACCACCTGGCCGCATGGCCAGGCCTGGCCCGCGCCACGGGGTGGTCTGCCCGACCCCAGCACCCCCTCGGCCTCTCCTTCCGCCTATAAGATGCCCTCAGGACGAAAACCCTAAGTACCCGATCAAAAATCCATGAAAGAGTCTGTAGCCACCGTCATCTCCATCCCTAGATCGGGAGGTATCTGAAGCTCTTCACGGGACCCTGCCGGAGAGGGGAATTCACCCTGAAGGCCTTCTTCATCACCATGCAAGCCTCCGGTGTGATGTGTGAGTAGTTCATCCTTGGACTACGGATCCATGTAGTAGCTAGATGACTGGTTCTTCTCCTCTGTGCTTTCATGTTTAGATCTTGTGAGCTCCGTTCGTGATCAAGATCATCTATTTGTAATTCTGCATGTTGTGTTTGCGGGGATCCGATGGATATTGAGATGCTATTTCAGATTGATTATTGATTCTATCATGTCTTTGTTATTTGTGATCTTGCATGCTTTCCGTTGTTAGTAGCTATCTTGGCCAAGTAGATGCTAGCAACTACAAGAGTTAGTATTTATGCTCGATAGTGGGTTCATGCCTCTGATAATCTGGGGAAGTGACAGAAATCTCTAAGGTACTAGAGGTGTACTGTTGCTACTAGGGAGAAAACAACAATCCTTTGTTCAGAGAACAATCGTATTGTTTACATTACACGCAATTCTTAAAGCAACAATCTGTTGCTTGCAACTTAATACTGGAGGGGTTCGGATGATAACCTAAAGGTGGATTATTAGTCATAGATGCAGTTGGATGGAGGTATATGTATAATGTTGTAATGCCCAATCAAGTTCCAAAGGAGTCAAGATGATTAGTATATGCATGTATTGTTTTCTCGATGTTTGTCAATTGCCCCGCTGTAATTTGTTCACCCAGTATGTTATCTATCTTAAGGAGAGCCACCTCTAGTGAACTATGGATCCCAGTCCTTTTATTTTACATACAATCTAGAAACTCTTTACTGCTTTGTGTTTACTTTCTGCAAACTATTACTTCCTTCCATTCGATACGTTTAATCCTTTGTTTTCAGCAAAACACGGTGAGATTGACAACCTCATCGCAAGTTAGGGACAGAGTTCTGTGGTTGTGTTGTGCAGGTCTCCACGTTGCTACTAGCACCGGTAGTGCGCCCTACCAAGGCTCAGCTAGCAACACCTTTGGGGTGTTTCCTTGCTCCTACTGGTTCGATTAAACCTTGGTTTCATAACTGAGGGAAATTTCTTGTTGTGCTCATCATACCTTCCTCTTGGGGTTCCCAACGAGCTCTACATCAACACGGGCCATCAATACCCAACATAGGAATTGTAACACAATCAAGTTAGGAAGTTCACCGTTACAATGACTAGGAAACGTAGTAACCAATTCCTTTGACCATGAGGACCTGAATTTGAACCGGTTGATAAGGTCTTTCCATTAGTTGTTGCTTCCCAGAGATTTGTCTACCGCGTGGGAATCTGTTCTGCTCGGCGAAATTGAAGGTTGTGATCATAATGAGATTCATGCCCACGATGCTGACCGGTTGGACATGACTTCGTGCGAGTGCCGAGCAGTATCTTCGCTCTCCGCGGTACAACCACCTCTTGAGCTTCTGTCCTTTTTCTTAAATATCATATGTACGACATCATTTTCCTTAGGTAAGACCTCCCTCCTTTGTCTCTTGGAACAGATCTTTCCTTCTCTCTCCATGGTCGGCAGCAAGTATTACTCCCGCCGTCGCAAGGCCCCACAATCCCGCCGGAGTGAGGCGTGGGAGCCTGGACCTCAAGCTAGGGATCTTGCAACCACAACATCCATGGTGGAGAAAACGGGTCCCCGGGGTTCCGTAGGAGCTTCTGTTGGAGATATGCCCAAGAGGCAATAATAAAGTGGTTATTATCATATCTTCACACTTATGATAAATGTTTACATTCATGCTATAATAGTATTAACAAGGAAACCATTAATACTTGTGTGATTTGTAAACTTAATTTAAAGTCCCTAGTATAGCCTCTATACTTCACTAGCTTGTTGGTTGATTAATGATTGTGGTTTCCATATCATGAACATTGAGATGTTATCAACAACAAGATCATATCATTAGGAGAATGATATGGTGGACATACTCCTATAGATAAGCGTAGCATAAAGATCAAGACATTTCAATAGTTCAATTGCTATATGCTTTCTGATACATAGTAACCTAATTCCTTCGACCATGAGATCATGCATATCACCTTTGCTGGATGGATGCTTTGATGTCATCAAACACCACACCGTAACAGGGTGGCTATAAAAGTGGCATTGAGTGTTCGGAAAGTATTGGTTGAAACACATGGATCAAGAGTGGGATTTGTCCATCCACATGACGGATAGATATACTCTGGGCCCTCTCGGTGAAATGTCATCCAATTAGCTTGCAAGCATGTGACTTGGTCACAAGGGATCACATATCACGGGAACGAGAAAAGAGTACTTATCAGTAACGAGGTTGAACTAGGTATGCAGAGATACCGATGATCATAACCTCGGATAAGTAACATATCGTGAGACAAAGGGAAATTGGTATCGTATGTAAGTGGTTCATTCGATCGCAAAGTAATCGTAGAAATATGTGGGAGCCATATGAATTTCCAGATTCCTCTATTGGTTATTGTTCGGAGAAGTGTCTCGATCATGTCCGCATAATTCACGAACCGTAGGGAGACACACTTAAGGATTCGACGTTGTTTGAGTAGTTATGGTATTATGAGAAAGAGACCGAATGTTGTTCGGAGTCTCGGATGGGATCCGGGATATCACGAGGTGATCCGGAATGGTCCGGAGAATAAGATTCATATAAGGAAAGTCCCGTTTCGGAGTTCGGGAATGATTCCGGTGTTTCCATCGGGAACATTCTAGAAGGTCCCGGATTGTCCGGCACTCCGGGGGGGAAGGGGTACATGAATGTGTCATTACATGTTGGAATGATTGCATCATGTACTAAGTGTTCTTGCTGTCCCAAATAAAGGATTAAATTGAATCCTAAATTGAAAAAGTCAAACGGCTAGTTTGAAAGTCAAACGGCAGTTTTTGGGAAGTGGGAGGAGAGGAGGAAACCGACTTGAGGGAGGAGTCCTCCTCCCCAAGCCGGCGCCCCACCTAGGCCGAGTTGGGGAGGGACTCCACTCCCTCCCCTTGGCCGGCCAGCCCCTCCCACCTATATAAGGAGGGGCAGGGCTCCCTCCCAATACACACAAGTTTCCTATCCTCTAAACTAAACCCTAGATCTAGACCCCGGTTTAGAGCTATTCGGTTTAGAGCCTTCTAATTGGTTTAGAGCCCTCTAATTGGTGTGTCTAATTACTAGACCACTAATAGCCTCTCTCATAAGCTCCACCATACTCGCACCGGCTTAAGGCGAAGCCCTGCGGGATCTCCCCTCTACTTCCGGTACCACGCCGTTGTGCTGCCGGAATCGCGAGGAGAGTGCTACAACCTCCGCTGCCTGCTGGAACAAGGGAGAGGAAGGTCTTCGTCGAGTACCGAACGTGTGACCGACTGCGGGAGCGCTGCGGGAACGCGGCGCCGGAAGGATCGTCTACGCGATCTTGAGATCGGAAAGAGTACGACTACATCACCCACGAGAATCTGCTCTCGTTAAACACTTTGGAATCTTCGAGGGTGAGTTATTCCATCGACTCGTTGCTACAATCTAGTAGATAGATCTTGGCTTGTTTGTTTGTATGCGATAGAAAATTTTTGTTTTCCTTGCTACGAACCCCTACAGTGGTATCAGAGCCGTGTCTATATGTAGATCTGTTGCACGAGTAGAACACAATGGTCATTGTGGGCGTTGATGCTTTTATTGTAGATTGCTTTGCGTGTACTTTGCATCTTGCGGTATGTTGGGATGAAGCGGCCCGGGCTAACCTTACATGACATCGTTCATGAGACTTGCTCCACGCTTAACATGCAACTTGTATTGCATAAGTGGCTTTGCGGGTGCCAGTTTCTCCTAGCATAGTAAAGATCCAATTTACAACGGGTAATCAACAATGCTAGTATCAATGTTGTGGTTCTTGTTCGTAGGTTAGAACGACACTTATGGAAAGCCCCAAACCACGTAAAATATGCAAAGAAAGTAGAAGCGTCTAACTTTGTTTTGCAGGGGTGTGCAGTGATGTGATATGGCCATGATTGTGATTATATTTGATGTATGCAATGTTCCTTATTGTAAGTTGGCAACCGGCAGGAGCCATATGGTTGTCTTTAATTTCTGTTAAGACCTGCGTGTCTATTCAAAATAGTTGTAATAGTTGAAGCTGGTGGACGACAACCATGAAGAAGCGTCATTGACCTTGATGCTACGCCGGTGATGATGGAGATCATGTTCGTGCTTGAAGATGGAGATCGGAAGCACAAAGAAGAAAGGCCATATCATATCACATATTATGAATTGCATGTGATGTTAATCCTTTATGCATCTTGTATTGCTTAGTAGACGACGGTAGCATTATAAGATGATCCCTCATGCACATAAATTTCAAGTTCTAAAGTGTTCGCCCTTAGTTAGCACCGTTGCTAAAACTTGTTGCTTCGAAGCACCACGTGATGATCGGGTGTCTTTGATTCCACGGGTAAATACAACGTAAGCAAGCCAGATTTGCTTATGCGGTAGCTAAGGTTTGATCTTGACGAGCCTAGCATGTACAGACATGGCCTCAGGAACACGGATTACCGAAAGGTAGAGCATGAGTCATATAGTAGATATGATGAACATGTTGATTGTTCGCCATTGAAGCTATATCAACTCTCGTGATGATCGGTTTTGATGTGGTGGATTTGGTTCGTGTGATCACTAAAACAATGTGAGGGATATTGTTTTGAGTGGGAGTTCACCTAGATTAATTTAATTATTAATTAGAACTCAATTTATCATAAACTAAATCAAAGTGAATTTGCATAGTTGTTGTAGTCATTGGCATCCGTTTACCACCTTGCGCTTAGTTATAATTGAGATGATAGAACTATAGAATTCTGGTTAGATACTTTACGAACTGGTATCGTATTGTTTTAAGTGTTAATCTAAAGTTTAAAAGTCCTATTGCAAACTTTCAGTAAGTTCCGGTTACTCCATGAAGTTTAATAATTAGTATTAAATCAAGAGTAACAATTCCAAGTGTTAGTATATAAGTATCATGTTTGTATCCATGATTCTTGATATTCAAAGGATTCCCTTAATATCAAGGTTATCTAGGATCTGAAAGAGTTGTTTCAGAAACCATGATGTGTGGAAGATATTGTGATATCTGAAACGAAGTTTTGGTTACAACATGATAGAGTATAATATGGCAAAGTTCATGTTCTCATATTTTGATGAGAATTTGCAAAAAGGTTGGAGACACTTGTTGTCCTAATCCTCCAAAAGGTTTTGGATAGCAACATTATACTAATAATTCATCGTTATAAGCTAAAAGTAGCTTGATCATGGACGATACCATGATAAGGGTGAATATTTGATGTAGGTAAAATGTTTACTACACCAAGAGATTACTAATGAAAGGAATTTGAAAGAACACCAAACATTTGATGATGGTGATCTACTTCAAAGTGCAAGTCCAAAGACATTGGTATTTAACTATACACGCTTTGGACTATATGTCATATGTATGACTCCACTATTGATGTTGATAGATTCTTTCAAACTGAAAAGGAAATACTGAAAGAGAATCTCATAAATATATGGCAGAAAAGAAAAGACTAGAATCGTTCAGTTTAAGTATATAGATGATATACATGTTATGGCTATATTCTTTGCTTGTTAAACAATGTGGTTCTTAAGTATTTGATACTGAATTTGTTGGTGTGAATCGTCATACGAAACAACACAATTCATGAACTACAATGGCCTAAGTAACTAGCAAAAGAATATGTGATGATGTTCATCGAGAACAAATAAAGGGTTATTGTGTTGCTCGTTAAACATCAAAGCTTGCCTTCAAAGATTTGTTTTATCGGGTATTATGAGAACAAAAGGGTTGTTCAAATAATTGCCGTAATCCATAAAAGATGGATGATTCACAAATCTCGTTGGAGAAATCACATCCATAAAACTAGTGCTAAAATGTCGAAAGACAAATTGATTGAAAGATCACTTAGGAAGTGACATCGCCGTTTAAAATTATATTGGAAAGAAAACATGAAGAAAAATCCATATGGATGGAATTTTGGAGTCTATTTGATTTTGATCAAATGACGCTTGTGAAACTTTCCTAGAGATAATTAAAACTTCGTCCATAGGCCAAAAGGGAACGAATGACTAGCTTATTGGAACTTGTACATATTGTTGTACGAAGTCCATTATGTGTAGTCAAGAGCGATGGATTTCAACTTCATATGCTTTCTCCGAAAATTTGAGTGAATATATGAATATTTACTTAATAAGGATGAAGTATGAAATATTTGAAAAGTTCAAAAGACTTTCAAGATGAAGTGCAAAATCATTGTAACAAGAATATAAATAGTTTATGATAAGATCATAAAGGAAGATATTTGAGTTACAAGTTTAGCATAATACCTAAGATTTAAGGAATCGTTCCGTGGATTTGCATTTTCCCGAAACACCATAAGAGTATGGAGCGTTCGAGATATGTAATTAAACCTTGTTTGACATGGTAAGATCGAAAGGTGTAATTCATAAAACTGCCATTGTATTTTAAAGATTAAAAGCTTTAGAGATTACCGTTTTTCCACTGAAAAGAGCTTCATCATAATCCGTTGAAATGACACCATATAAGGTTATGGTTTGGGATAAAACCCAAGTTGTCCTTTCTTAAACATTGGTATGCTATGCATAAGAAAGATGTTTGCAACCAAAGTCGGATGAACCTGTCTTTGTATGACTATTAAGTATTCCTCCATAAACACCGGAGACAAAAGTGTTTGTTGCTTAGAACGTCAAGTTTCTTTTGGAAGGAATTTTTCGTGAAAAGTTAAGTGGGAGGACAATAGAACTTTGATAAGGTTAAGAACCTTAGCTGTATGTGCAAAGTTGCGCAGCGCCGAAAAGTGTTCCGGAGGCGGCAACAATGCTCATGGCTCACGTGCCTCAAAGGTTGTGGTCACGGAGATCTAAGTTCCTATTGAAACAAGTAGATCGGGTAAACAATCAAATACCAAGATTTGAGGGTTGAATCATTATTTGAGAATAATGAACCGACTACATGCAAAGAAGCGATGATGGGCCCTGACTCCGTCAAATGGCTTGAAGCCATAAAATCCGTGATAGTTCCATACACGAGAAATCAAGTTTTGAACTTGAAGGACCCTCGAGAAAGGTGTAAGACCTTACAGTTGTGTCTGGATCTATAAAGAAATAGACATGGATGTTTTACATCTATGAAATAGTCGACATGTTGGGAAAGAGTTCACAACAATGTTCAAAGGTTGACTATGACAAGATTTGATCTATCATAGTGATATTTAGTCTAGACGGATTAATGAAAGCAACCACTACATATAATTTGTTATATGGTAGTTGAATAAACAAAACAAGTTCTTCTAATAGAATCGTTACCTAGGACATGTGCATAAACACGGTCCATAGGGTTTTGTCAATTCAAAGGATGCTAAAAGCATATGCAAACTTCAATGGTTAGAGTGAGCATAGCGGAGTTGGAATCTTCACTATGATGAAACTGTTAAAAGGGTTTAATTTCATCAGAGACAATGAAGATGCTTGCATTTGCAAGAAATTAAGTGGGAGCGCTAAGACATGTTTCTAATACATTATGTGGAAGACATATTGTTGATTGGAAATAATGTATCTTTTATTAACACATATTAAGAATTTCATCCCGATGAAAGACTTAGGCAAAACCCAAGTATTTTGGCATCAATAGACGCTAATATGGTTGTGCCAGAAGTACATAGACAAGATATTGAATGAGTTCAATATAGGAACTACAAGAAAGGTTCTTGTTGCACAGAAAGGATTGAATAAGTTCAATGTTGATGATATATTCAAGTGTATTGACATTTGGTAAAGTGAAACAAATAATCAAGTATAGATTGATACTTGATGTATGAAATCACAAAGAGTATTTATATCAATCATACTGTGATATGTACAAATCCAGATATGTCCTATGCTCTAAATGTTGTGAGCATATACCAGAATGATTCGTAAGATGATCATTGGACAATAGTAAGGATATTCTTATGATCTTTTGGAAGAACTAAGAGTATATTATTTGTAGAAGTGACAAATAGATGGTTAGTTCATTGTAAAAGTACTACATTGATACTAGCTTTGTCACAAAGTACAGATTAAGTTTATCTCAATCTAAACTAAGGGTGGCACAATATAATGGAAAGTGAGTTCCATAATGGATTTGGATGATTTCCAAAGTTAAGACATTGTGACAGATACTACAACAAAAGGCTAAGTATATGACTGCTATTATAGCAGCAAAAGAGGGCATTTGTGTCAAGTAGTTTGTTATCAAACTAGGTGTAGTTCACAGCGGGATAATACTATGAAGATATATTGTACGACAATATTGTCAACATGTTTTAACCCTAAAGAACTAAAGGTCACACCGAAAGACCAAATTTATACAAAGCCATCTCATTAGAGAATGAGTGATGCGTAGAGACGCAAAGACATGCAATTACACACGGACCTGGAAGTGTCAGATCCGGAGATCAGTTGACCACTAGCAATCATGTACATACAACACCGGAAAGCCATAGGTGTTGAATACACAAAGGTTCGAAACTAGATTATTGACTCTAGTGCAAGTGGGAGACTGTTGGAGATATGCCCAAGAGGCAATAATAAAGTGGTTATTATCATATCTTCACACTTATGATAAATGTTTACATTCATGCTATAATAGTATTAACAAGGAAACCATTAATACTTGTGTGATTTGTAAACTTAATTTAAAGTCCCTAGTATAGCCTCTATACTTCACTAGCTTGTTGGTTGATTAATGATTGTGGTTTCCATATCATGAACATTGAGATGTTATCAACAACAAGATCATATCATTAGGAGAATGATATGGTGGACATACTCCTATAGATAAGCGTAGCATAAAGATCAAGACATTTCAATAGTTCAATTGCTATATGCTTTCTGATACATAGTAACCTAATTCCTTCGACCATGAGATCATGCATATCACCTTTGCTGGATGGATGCTTTGATGTCATCAAACACCACACCGTAACAGGGTGGCTATAAAAGTGGCATTGAGTGTTCGGAAAGTATTGGTTGAAACACATGGATCAAGAGTGGGATTTGTCCATCCACATGACGGATAGATATACTCTGGGCCCTCTCGGTGAAATGTCATCCAATTAGCTTGCAAGCATGTGACTTGGTCACAAGGGATCACATATCACGGGAACGAGAAAAGAGTACTTATCAGTAACGAGGTTGAACTAGGTATGCAGAGATACCGATGATCATAACCTCGGATAAGTAACATATCGTGAGACAAAGGGAAATTGGTATCGTATGTAAGTGGTTCATTCGATCGCAAAGTAATCGTAGAAATATGTGGGAGCCATATGAATTTCCAGATTCCTCTATTGGTTATTGTTCGGAGAAGTGTCTCGATCATGTCCGCATAATTCACGAACCGTAGGGAGACACACTTAAGGATTCGACGTTGTTTGAGTAGTTATGGTATTATGAGAAAGAGACCGAATGTTGTTCGGAGTCTCGGATGGGATCCGGGATATCACGAGGTGATCCGGAATGGTCCGGAGAATAAGATTCATATAAGGAAAGTCCCGTTTCGGAGTTCGGGAATGATTCCGGTGTTTCCATCGGGAACATTCTAGAAGGTCCCGGATTGTCCGGCACTCCGGGGGGGAAGGGGTACATGAATGTGTCATTACATGTTGGAATGATTGCATCATGTACTAAGTGTTCTTGCTGTCCCAAATAAAGGATTAAATTGAATCCTAAATTGAAAAAGTCAAACGGCTAGTTTGAAAGTCAAACGGCAGTTTTTGGGAAGTGGGAGGAGAGGAGGAAACCGACTTGAGGGAGGAGTCCTCCTCCCCAAGCCGGCGCCCCACCTAGGCCGAGTTGGGGAGGGACTCCACTCCCTCCCCTTGGCCGGCCAGCCCCTCCCACCTATATAAGGAGGGGCAGGGCTCCCTCCCAATACACACAAGTTTCCTATCCTCTAAACTAAACCCTAGATCTAGACCCCGGTTTAGAGCTATTCGGTTTAGAGCCTTCTAATTGGTTTAGAGCCCTCTAATTGGTGTGTCTAATTACTAGACCACTAATAGCCTCTCTCATAAGCTCCACCATACTCGCACCGGCTTAAGGCGAAGCCCTGCGGGATCTCCCCTCTACTTCCGGTACCACGCCGTTGTGCTGCCGGAATCGCGAGGAGAGTGCTACAACCTCCGCTGCCTGCTGGAACAAGGGAGAGGAAGGTCTTCGTCGAGTACCGAACGTGTGACCGACTGCGGGAGCGCTGCGGGAACGCGGCGCCGGAAGGATCGTCTACGCGATCTTGAGATCGGAAAGAGTACGACTACATCACCCACGAGAATCTGCTCTCGTTAAACACTTTGGAATCTTCGAGGGTGAGTTATTCCATCGACTCGTTGCTACAATCTAGTAGATAGATCTTGGCTTGTTTGTTTGTATGCGATAGAAAATTTTTGTTTTCCTTGCTACGAACCCCTACAGCTTCCTGTTTGGACGGTCCTTCTATAATCCAGGCCCCGACGTACCCGCTCGAGGGGTTCCCCTCGAGGTTGTAGGGTAATCGTTTTTTCATACTTATTTTCATCACGATAGATATGCAGCCTGCCATGTCCATGCTTTCTTCGCTGCGGGTTTGGGAGGACTAGCCGCCTGCATCCCATTAACCACCATGCGCCCAATCTACCCTTCCTGCTATCGCCATACAGCCTCCCGCGGACGCTTCGACCATTACCGCGCCAGCCTGGACCATCGCCGTCGGCCGTCGCCACATGGCCGGCAGCACGAGGTGCCACCGCCACCTCCAGTCGCCATTTCTTTTCGAGCGCGGGAGAAGGGGAGTGAGTGTGGGACTAGACTGACTAACTGCCCTATATTCAGACAACTAACGAGGCCCTAAACGACCGTGGCCTCCATCCATGAACGAGAGACAAATCTTAAATTTCAGCTGGGAGTGATCATATGCCAACCTCTAGATGGAAGTGGGGTGGATCATATGCCAAACCCTTCGACCGTGGCCTCCGTCCGTGAACGAGATACATATACGTATATGAGATAGACTAGGACTCTAAGATCATCTTGTACTTCAAGTCTACCCATCCCTTCTAACTCTCTATATATCCCCACGAGGGTTAAATCAATACACCGAAATATTAGGGATTCATTATTTCTCACAACACCCTTGAGGTTGCTCTTATTTTTCTAAACAAGAAACTGCTTCCAAGTCACCGTCGAAGTAACTGAGACGATCGACATCAACGGCAGCTGTAGTGCAGCTTGATGAAGCTCCCTTCACTCAATTACGGCTTAAGACCCTCGTAGCTTTGAACATCTCCTTCAATTCTGTGAATCACCGCGAAATGCACGTACGGTTGAACATCACACGCAACGCGTCGCGCACCGATGATCAAGTGGACAGTTTGACAGCAACCCGCTTCACTGGACGCCCCTGCCTTGTGCTTCGAGTTTAAATGAACGGGATAACAGAAATCCAGACCAAGTAATTGGTGTGCGTGCAAAAATGAGAAATCCAAGTGCTTAATTTGGGCACACGTTGCTGACGTGCGAGATGATTTAATCAGCACATGTTTTTCTTCATTGGTAGTATGGGTTGCACGGCTGCAAGCCTGACGGCGAAAAATAATTTAAGGAGCATCTATTCAGAAATCCTTTATTAGTCCGCCGCCCATCCAAGTACTAGATCGAATCAATGTACTCCCTCCGTACCAAAATAAGTGACGTCTCTCCGTCCTAAAATAAGTGACGTCTATATCTGAATCTAGACAAACCCACGTCACTTATTTTGGTACGGAGGGAGTATTAATAAATTGTGGCAGTGGTCGCCGCGTTCAACTCAATCATATGACTTGCTACCCTAGAGGCGGCCGGCGGCAGTCCACGAGCCTTCCCATTGATTGCAGTTAGCGAGATACTACTAGGTAATTACCACTCCATCATCATCTGCTGGATTCAATTCCAAACCAAACAACAACAATAATTTAAATTACGTCCAAATCACCGGCCAAAACTGCCAACGACGCGTCGACGCATCACGCGTTTAATTTCAAAGCCTCCTCGCCTATAAAAGTCCAACCCGATGTTCATTTCTCGCCAACTTCTACCACTTCTTCTTCTTATTCCTCAATCCTATTCTTGCTTTGTGGTACACCATCTTCTCGAGATCAGAAAGCCCGATCAATTCTCCAGCCGATTTGGTCGGTAGATCGATGTCTTCTTCTCTCTTACTTCCGGGGACGGTGAGGCCGGCCGGGCTTGGGTTCCGTCACGGGTCAACGCCGAGCCATGGTCTGACGTCGCTGCAGCCTAGGAGGCCACGAGCTACCACGGCCACAGTGAGCTGCAGAGCATTCCGGCGGGACCACTACGGTGGCGCGCTGGTGGACGAGGGCATGACGGTGCTGCGGCGGAGGATCCGGGAGGCGCGGATGGCGGAGACCAACTACGAGGCGCCGCCAGGGTGGGCCGCCTGGGAGAAGCGCTACTACCCCGCCTACGTCTCCGACGTGTCCGCCCTCGCCGGTGCGATGCAGCTGATGCTGATGGGCACGAGGCCCGGCGTCTCCGTCGCGGTCGCCGCGCTGGTGCTCGGTGGCGTGCCTGTGTCCGCCGCCGTTGCGCTGCACTTCCTCGGGCAGACAGCAGGAGCCCTTCTGCACCATGTAACCTGATTGGTTCACTCACCGTAATGCGTCTGTATTTCTGTATAGATAGTGCGGCGGATTAATTGATACGTGATTTGGTTCTTATATTCATGACCAATTCGTTTCCATTTAGTAGTTTAGATGACATTGAACGGGTTGAAGAGACAAAATCGATAATTTATGCTTGTCAAATTGCTCCGTCTAGTTTCTCCCATGGTTTAAGCGAAGAAAAATCAATTCTTCGTGTGGAATATGAGAACAATTCACAACACTACTTGATTGAATTCTAATTAATTATGGCTTATACATTTATGACATCAAGCAATTGCTCTGTCTAGACTAAAAAGAATACCGTCTTTTATGAAAAAATCAGGTTCCCCCATCTAAGAAAGTTTCTGCAGTCTTTTACCCATTTTCAGCATTTCATAATTTTTGGTAATAGGTAGGGATCCTGAGTTGAAACCTAAAGCTCGCAATGAGCAAAAGTGATGTATTATACTCCCTCCATTCAGAAACAACTGAATTGAGTTTATCTACATATAAATATATCTATGCACTAAAACGTGTCTAGATACATTTAAATTTAGATAAACCTAAGTCAATTATTTCTAGACGAAGGGAGTACTAGAAATGAATGCGTGTATATATATCTATATATAGTATAAATATGTCTCATATATATAAATTTTTACGTACACCCACCCTCTATTTTTCAAACGGTATATGATTTTACGTCACGTAAATTTTCTCTTACCTCGCAAATCAAGAAGAACATAAGAAAATTTAAACATGTCGTAAAAACAATTTCTATATTTTTTAGACTACGACATAAAATATGTATTTTCTATGTTTTTTACACTATAACGACTCATAAATCGTATTTTTATGTTGATTTTTTTACGCTTCTGATGAACATGAACATAATTATTAGTATACAAAATATAAATTTCTATATGTAAGAACATAAAAATAATGGAGATGCAAAATAACTATTCTGCACCCTGGGCGCTGAATATATATATATATATATATATATATATATATATATATATATATATATATATATATAATACTTCTTACTCCCGGGTGTAACTACACCCACGTGTCATATACTGCCTTACGGAAGTATTTGTAATACTTTATCTGTTTGAGTATGTTCATATACTATATCTAAGATACTTCCAAGCAAGTTAGGTGAAAAAATTAAAAATGCACCCATAGTTTTCAGTATATATGTAAAATATCATCATATTTATACGTACAAAAGGAGTATGTGAATAAAAATTACATACTATCAAAAAATAGTATATATGCTGCTCAAATATTCTTATATACTTCATACTACCCATACATAGTCTCCTGTATGATAGATACTGCCTAAATTACGTGAAACACACGTGGGTGTAACTACACCCGGGTGTGTTTCACACTATCTAGACAGTATTTATCATATCGGAGGGTATATATACGTAGTATGAAGTATATAATACTAATTAGATAGTATATGTACTACTTTTTTGGTAGTATGTATGATTTTTTCACATACTTCTTGTTTACGTACAAATACGAATGTATTTCGAATACATAGTGTAAACTATGGGCCAACTTGTAATTTTTTCACGTAACTTGATTGGACGTATCTTAAATATAGTACATGAACATACTCCAACCCATAAAGTATCATATATACTTTCGTATGTAGTATATACGATGTGGATGTAACTACACTAAGGAGTAAGACGTATCTTTTCTATATATATGCGATGGTCATCAGTTATTTTACCTATATAGGACATCCATATGGGACACCAAGGTGCCCGGGCACCATACCTGTATTTTGTACATACCCAGAGTGTACGTACTTAAATTTTACATACCTAAGATATATCTATCTAAGTTATATATACCTAAGGTATCACATATCTAATATGTACATATCTAAGTTACATATATATACATGTATGCTGTACGTACATTTTAGGTATGTAATATGTTAGATATATATAACTTAGATATGCATATCTTAGGTATGTGATACCTAGATATGTATTCAAATTATTTTATCTATATATATAGAGTGTCGCTATTTAACATCCAGGGTGTAGAATAGTTATTCTTTACCCACCCTCTATCTTTCAAACCGTATATGATTATTATGTCACGTAAATTTTCTCTTATCTCGAAAGTCAAGAAGGACATAAGAAAATTTAGACATGTCGTAAAAAAATTCGTTTACACGCCGTATAAAAATACAACGTAAAATGTATATTTTCTATGTATTTTACACTATAATGACTCATAAATCATATTTTTATGTCGATTTTTTTACGTTTTTAATGAACATGAATATAATTATTAGTATACAAAACATAAATTTCTAAATATAAAAATATAAAAATATGTGAGATGTAAAATAACTATTCTGCATCCTGGGTGCTAAATAGGGTTTCTCTCTCTCTATATATATATATATATATATATATATATATATCAACGCGGATTTTCTACCCACCATGCTACCTGCGTACGCATGCATTATATATATATAGACACCATGTGATTCCGTAATATCCATGTCGTCGCTTTACTGATGTTATTCTGCTAACGCCGTCCTTTGCCATCTATCCAAATAGCTGAGCATAGGATGTATGAAATGTCATTTATATTTTTATTTTGTTTATTTCACTCCACAAACACATTCCTATAGTATGCAATTTCCTTCGCATCTTGGACCACAGTCACAAGTATGTGGTTTGCAAATTTCTTCGCAATCACACGTACGTGGTTTTGCAAAAAAAAAAACAGCCTGTATCAATGGATGCCACAACAGTATGTTCGTGGATTCCCGTACTTTTCTATCTTCGTTCTCGCGATACAGATACCACAACCACGTGTTCGTGGTTTCCCACGCGCTTCTATTATGGTTCCCGTGAGGCAGCTGCATGGCAATATATATATGAGCGCAAAGTGAATCTGTGGGTAGAAAACTTCTCCACAAGAACATGTGCCTTCTCATTGCCGATTTTTTGGTCCGGTTGCGACATGTGGAATGTGGTATTGATGACCCACAACTATAGGGGGTGTATCGCAGTATTTTCGAGGTAAGTGAAACCCAATTTATTGATTCGGCACAAGGGAAGCCAAATAATATTTATAACCCTTAACAACTGAGTTGTCAATTCAGCTGTACCTGGAAACAATCTTGCTCACAACAGTTTATAAGTAGCAACAATTTTATAGTAGGAATAGTAAAGTAGCAGCAGTAGTAAAGCAAAGACAATAGTAACAAAAGCAGTAAACAGTAGGATTCGAGTGTGGTAGGCATAGAGATGGATGGACGGGCGTTGCATGGACAAGACAATTCATATAGCAATCAGAACATAGGACAATTGCAGATAAATAAGATAAAGTATCCAAGTACTAGATAATCTAAGCATATGTTCCATATATAGTTATACATGCTCGCAATGAGAACTTGCACAACATCTTTTGTCCTACCAGCCCGTTTGCAGCGGGGCCTTAAGAAAACTACTGGCAATTAAGGTGCTCCTTTTAATAGAGCACCAGAGCAAAGCATTAACACTCCGTGAACACATGTGATCCTCACATCAAAGCCATTCCCTTCCGATTATCCCGATTTATGTCACTTCGGGGCCATAGGTTCCGGACAACAACGTGTGTATACAACTTGCAGATAAGACCAAAAACAATACTATCATAATGAATCAATAACATGTTCAAATCTGAAATCATGGCACTCGGGCCCTAGTGACAAGCAAGCACAACAAGTCGCAACAAAGTCATAAAGCACTAATAAAAGATACTAGGCACCATGCCCTAATAATCTAATGCCATTACATGAACGATCTCATCCAATCCCTACCATCCCCATAGCTTACAGCGGGGGATTACTCACTCATAGATGGGGGAAACATGGATGGTCGATGGAGATGATGGTGGAGATCGATGGAGATGGCTCCCGGGGCACTTCCCCGTCCCGGCAGGGTGCCGGAACAGAGACTTTCCGTCCCCCGAATCTCCCCTTCGGTGGTGGCGGCGCTGCGAAACTTTTTCTGGAAAAACGTCGAACCCCCCGTAGTTTTTAGGTTAGAAGGCTTTTTATAGGCGAAGAGGGAGACCGAGGGGGTGCCTGGGGCCACCACCCCATGCCCTGGCGTGGCCAGGCTCAACCCGCGCCTGGGGGAGGGTGTGTGGCTAGCCCCTGGCCCTCCTCCGTCTCATATTCTAGCTCCTGGAGTCTTCTGGAAAAATAGGCATTTTGGCTTTTGTCCCGTCCAATTCCGAGAATATTCATTTTCTGACTTTCCTAGAACCAAAAACAGCAGAAAATATGCAGCTGGCACTGTGGCTCTTGTTAATAGGTTAGTCCAAGAAATTATATGAAAAGTACTTCAAAGTGTGGACAAAACACAAGAAAGTGGATAAAACCAAGCATGGAGCATCAAAAATTATAGATACATTTGCAATGTATCAGGTATCACTGTACGACGTCGTTGTACCTCTCGTGCACGTAGACCATCCGACTACACCAAACTTGGAGGTCTCGTGTGGCGCTAGCACCGTGATAGTAGTAGTAGTGCTATTTATTACAACGGTGGGATACTGAGAGGTGATTTCGTAGGCCGATTGGAGCCATGTGGACGACGATAAACTAGGAGAACTAAAGACTGAATTTAAATGGGGAACTAAAACATATATGAGGGGCGCGATTCCCCTCGTAGCACGTGATGCGACGATTGATGGATCGTTATCGTCGGAGATGTCGATGATGACAACGGTCTTCCCTTTGTCGTTGCCTTCTGGTATGTTCCTAGTTTGCTTGACTTTGACAGGTGACCCTCCCACTTCGTCGTCTATGACGTTGCGGATGGCTTTGAGCCACTCAGGCCGGTGTTGTCGGATGAGTGGAACCTACGCCCATAAATATTAGTTAGATTTTTTTTAAACAGACGACTTCGAGCCACTCATGCCGGTGTTGTCGGATGAGTGGAACCTATGCCCATCAGGATTAGTTAGAAACAGTTAAAAATGGAAATGGATATGCTCAACCAAACGTATGCGATGGAAAATATCAAATCTCGGAAATGGATATGCTCAACTAGACGTATGTGATGGAAAATATCAAATCTCATACCTTCCTGATGCTCTTGATGGATTTGTGCCAGATGAACAAACATATGCTCGATTTGTGTTAACAGAACAAGAATGTGCTCTCTCTATCTCTATGTTGGAGAGGACACTAGTTCTTGGTTTGTATGTTGGCGGATGTGAAAGTAAATGACACACGCCATGGCAAATGACAAGGATGATGAAAGGATTTGTGCTTATGGATGTATGCATCGTTTTCTTATAACCCGACACCATGCTCCTCATACAACGGTCGTTAGTTTTCTACTAGCTCTATAATGCAACCGTCAATCTATTTGTACTCTCGTTAGACTAATCCTACGGTGGTGCGGGTATGCACAGCTAGCCCAGTAGACAGCCCACTATTTTGTATATATATCGGAAATAGTGGGATACTCAGGCGGCTAGCTACGCATATCCATACAGCCGTTGGATCAACTACACAGAGCACCTGATATGAACCCAGGAGCACAACCTCCACTAACGGCGTTAGGCCGGGTGCAAATTTTCCAATGCATTTTTTTCGGATTATAGCGAGAACACATGCGAATGTGTGGTGATATTTGCAGGTGGTCACTAACATCAAGCCACAATTTCGAAATTTTCCATATACCAACACCGCCACGTCAAGCCACAACACCACGTCGAGCCACAATTTCTAAATTTGCATATACCAACACCACCACGTCAAACCACAACACCACGTCAAGCCACAATTTTTAAATTTGCCATATATCAACACCACCAGGTGAAGCCACAACACCACGTCAAGCCATAATTTCTAAATTTTCCATATACCAACACCATGGCAAGTTGGCAGGTCACCATAACATGTTGCATGCCCACAAAGGATGACAGTTGTGGCTTTCTCACGTGGCAAATGCTTTTTGGTGTGGTTCAGAGCAAGCCACAAACACGAAAATAACCACAATGCATACACCATGGCTGGGCTTGGTGTGGTTCAGAGCAAGCCACAGACACGAAAATAACCATAATGCATACACCATGGTTGGGCTTGGTGTGGTGCATAGCAAGCCACGAAACAGAAATTCACCACAAATAAAAGACCATGGCCTGGGGTTGCCATGCCACTCGCCAACATAAAGTATAACCACATTGTAAAAATGCATGAAGAAACCCAAATTAGTTGGCAGGAGCGCTAGCCGGTTCGCATGCAGAGCTAAAAAGAAAAATGCACACCATGGAGCATAGTCTGTGGACGATGGCAGGAGTAGTCATTTTTTTGCATGCATGCGCGTTGTCGACGGTGCAAGACGGAGAAAGCAGCCGCCGTCGATCGTTCGTGCTCTCTGCTCGCTGCATCGAGATTGGTGGACAGTTTTACTCGCTATATCCAACTATTCCTAAGACATGCATAGCTAGCCGTGCACTTATAAAATTTGCGTCCATATATATATATATATATATATATATATATATATATATATATATATATATATATATGACATATTCATACTACACCTGGGTGTAGTTACACCCATGTGTGTTTCACACTATCTAGGTAGTATCTATTATACCAGAGAGTATGTACGCGTAGTATGAAGTATATAAAAATATTTAGGCAGTATATCTACTATTTTTATTTTTTTGGTAGTATGTAATTTTTCTTCACATACTCTTTTTTACGTACAAATATATCGGTATTTTATATATATATAGTGCAAACTATGAGTACACTTGCAATTTTTTTTACCAAACTTGTTTGAAAGTATCTTATATATAGTATATGAACATAGTCAAATAGATAAAGTATTATAGATACTTCCGTAAGGTAGTATATGAGACGTGGGTGTAATTACACCCGGGAGTAAGAAGAATTTTATATATATATAGAGAGAGAGAGGATACCATGTTGTAGAAGGATGGTTGCGACTTGCGAGAGTGGAATCTGCGTTTTATATGCCCCCTGCTTAGTGAATACACTGTTAACACCATCTTGGCTTCCTACGTCTCTTTCATTGAATGATCACGAATGCACATACGCGACATCGCACGCAACGCGTTGTTGCTAATGCTAATTGTGATCAAGTGGAACTTGCAAATGGATGATTAGACAACAATTGCTTGATGGAACGCCTCTTCTTGGAGATTTTATACTGAACAGGAAAACGAAATTCCAGAAGCATGTGCATATAGACTTGCAAGGATGAACATCTACAAGATGATAATGAGTTATGATAAATGCAAGTGCTTGACTTGGGCGAAGCACATTGATGACGTATGAGATGATTTAATCTGCACATGTTTCTCTTCGTGGGTATCGTATTGGTCGTATTGGTGGCAATGACGGCGAAAAAAGAATTCAGATCCATGGCGAATAGTCAGTAGCACCGCCAGCTACTATTTGTTTATGTTAATTTATTTGGTGTTGAACCTCCTAGTTCCGTTGAATAACTATATACAAAGGCATTTTCAAATTGTTATATCGATTTAAATTTGGTTGTGATTCGTTGTACAACTCAATCATAAGACTAGAGGCGGCCGGCGGTAGGAAGGTAGTAGTTAGTTGGCTGAGTACAACTCCAGCACCACCTGCTGCCTGGATCCAAACCATTAGTATTAAAAAACGCGTCCAAATCACCGGCCAAAACCCCACCAAGGACGGATCACGCGTTTAATTTGGAGCTCCTAGCCTATAAAAGAACCACTCGGGCCTCATTTCTCGTCAACATCCATCGCTTCTTCTTCATTTTCCTCCATCGCATTCTTGTTATTAACTCTGTTCTTCAGCCGATTCGATCGATGTCGTCTGCTCTCTCACTTCCAACGATACGGCCGGCCGCCGGGCTCGGGTCGCTGCCATGCCATGCTCCGGCACGGCAGTTGAGGAGGCCGCGCTTAGTTGCGACGTGCAGCGCATTCAGGCGGGACCACTATGGCGGCGTTCTCGTGGACGAGGGCATGGCGGTGCTGCGCCGCAGGATCCGGGAGGCGCGCATGGCGGAGACCAACAATGAGGCGCCGCCGGGGTGGGCGGCCTGGGAGAAGCGCTACTACCCGGCCTACGTCTCCGATATCTCCGCCCTCGCCGGCGCGCTGCAGCTGTTGCTCATGGGCACCAGGCCCACTGTCGCCATCGCGGCCGCCACGCTACTGCTCGGCGGCGTGCCAGTCTCTGCCGCGGTTGCCCTGCACCTGCTCGGGCAGGCTGCGGGAACCGTTCTACAGCACGTTCCATGATTTGGTTCGCCGGCGACGTGCGTCTGTATAGAATAAGGCGGTAAGTTGATTTCTTGATTTGCTGGATATGTGATTCGTTTAGTTTTGTCGATTACCCATTTTCCTCCGAGCTTGCATTTAGTCTTGAATAGATAAGAATAAAAAAAATACTCTTTCAGTCCTAAAATAAGTAATTTGAGTTTGTCTAGATTTACATGTATCTATATACTAAACGCGTCTAGATATATCCAAATCTAGACAAATTCACGCCACTTATTTTGGAACGGAGGGAGTATCTTTTCATATTGTACTGTAAGAGATTTAGATTGTTATACAACAGGCAAAAGTGGAACACTCTTTTATGTTCTTTATAAAAATTGCACCGATCTATTAATAATCATCAATGTCATATAAAAAAAACTAAGATAAAATTTATAAATAGGTCGATAAACCACCTAACAATGACTATATATATACTAACACAAGATGAAGATGCTCCGTCATCCTCGCCCCTCCATCACCTGACGGACGAGGATAGGGTATCAAAGTTGAAGGAGCGTCTGGTACTGAGGATCGAGATAGACGCAATTTATTTGAGCTGGATGGATTTTGGCCTAATTAAGTGTGTCCATTTTCCAAGCTGGCGGACAAAATTATTTATGCGCGTAAAGCGTATATATATGTTTCCGGGTCCACTTATCTCTTACGAAAATGCAGGTCGGTGGACTTTGAATACTTCCAAGCAAGTCACCATCCAAGCAATTGAGAAGGTCGACATCACAGTTCACAAGCTACGGTCGAGCTGGATCAAGCTACAAGCAGCTGGGTCTTCGGCTTAACGACATCTCATCTCACTAATGCTTGATTATCTTTTAATGCCATCATAGTTTCCGTGTGAATTAAGGCGAAATGCACGCACCCTTCTCGTAAGACCAGCAGTGTTAGTTAAATATCTAAAAAGATAAGCTGATAAAGACGTACTCCCTCCATTTCGATTTATTAAAGTATTACATATTCAGAACCTATATGCATATGGCACTTGCATGTACGATCAGAAATCAGTGGCTTGGGTTGCTTTTGTCACAGGGTATAGGTGAGATGGTACACATCGTGCAAACATCATACATAGTGTCTGTGTGGATAGCAGATTGATGATTCGATAGCAACAGCTTGACATGACGCTTCTGCTTCTTCCTAGTTTTTTTTAAAAGAGTATATATTAATATCACGAGATATTAATTGCACCTAGTCTCTGCAACAACGCATGTCCTAGTGGCCTTACGGATGCACACATCCCAGAAAAGAAGAAGAAGAAGAATTACAAAACAGAAAAGTCCCGCTACAGAAAACGATTCCTCGAAGCAATGACACTAACACCACCAGAACAACACCAATAGTCCAACCACTCCAATAGCAACGCCTTCAAGAAGGAAACAGTGCGCAAGCGCCGTCGTCACCCGATCAAAGATCATAGGTTTCACCCTAGAGAAAGTCCTCACTCGCAAAACAATGCCTTCAACAAGGTCATTGCCATGCACAACCAATTAAAGCCAGACCTTGAGTTTTTACCCTGCAAAGTAAGACTAGGAACTCCTCCTGTGTTGTCGCCCCCCCCCCACACAAACAGTCGCTGATACGAGTCACATATCACATAGCCAGTTCCTTGTCGCCACAAAGACTCAGATCACCATCGCTTTCCTGATGTTCTAGCTTTTCTGATATTCTCCGTATCTGACTTCACCATGGATCGTAAAAAACATGACACATGATAGTAACAGATATCAGAGCTTCACAACGCTCCCGCCAAAACCAAACGGCCAGAAAAAACATGGGTACGTCCGACCGAATTCAATCCGATCCAGCAATCTCCAGGCGTAGTCGCTCATGGGAGTTTGCCGGCGGAGCCTTCCGAAACTCGCCACTCCAGACCAGATCATCAAGGACAGGCAACCAGCAGATCTTCGTCTTTGCGCGGAAGGAACCCTAGGACCGCCACCATTATTCAAGCCGATCCAGCAGTCCCCACACCGCTGGCCGGCTTCCAGCGAATGACACGAGCGGGTTAGCCGTCAGCCCTTTCAAAGCCATGGCTGAACCCTATATCGGTTAGAGAGAGACCAAGATGCAGCGTCCCCGTCGAAGGCAACCACCACACCGCTTCCAAGTCTGCACCATCGCCCCCATCTTCTCATCTGCGCCTTCCTTCCAAGCCACTGGCAAACGCCGCTCGGGCTAGCGCCGCCACCCACCGCTTGGATCCACCTGCACCGCCCCTTGGTGTCTACCCCTAGCGCGAAGAGGATCGATGGGGCCGCAAATCGCACGCCACCTTCGGTAGCCTAGGCGTGGACGCCACCGCCGGCGAGGGCAACGGCAGCTGTCGGCGGGAGAGCGACGGCGACGAAGGCTTGGGTTCATATGGGGGCGCCCCGGGGCCGCCTCGCGCGAGCGACCCGGGAGCGATTTGTTTTTTCTTGCCTGTTCTCCTAAATAGTGTGAAATAAAATTCTGTTGGGTCCACACTAAAATGGAGGGAGGATTTCACGTCCCCGGCCTCTGCACCAACTAGGGATGCACACAGATATGAAGCATGGGTACCAAGATTTTTAAACTTGGTTAAGTACCAAGCCCGATCCTCAGGATAAATTGCATGAGTACCAGGAGAGCCTAGTCCTCAAGTATAAATAGGAACCTTAATTCGCTTCAGTGAGGATTTAAACTCAAGTGTTTGGTTTGTACATCCATTTCCCGACCAGTTGAGCTAGGCTCACTCCCCATTAAATGGGGGGGGGGCAATTTCATTTCCCTAGCCTCTACACCAACTAGGGATGCACACAACCATTAAGTATGAGTACCATGATTTTTATTCTCGGTAAAATACCAAGCATGGTCCTCAGGTCAAATTGCATGAGTACCAGGAGAGCCTTATCCTCAAGTATAAATAGGAACCTAATTTCGCATCCGTGGGGATTTGAACTCAGGTGTTGGGATTGTTCATCCACTCCCCCAACTAGTTGAGCTAGGATCAATTTCCTAAAATGGAGGGAGGATTTCACTTCCCGGCCTCTACACCAACTAGGGATGCACACAGCCATTAAGCATGAGTACCAGGATTTTTAAACTTAGTTAAGCACCAAGCCTGGTCCTCAGGATAAATTGCATAAGTACCAGGATAACCTGGTCCTTAAGTATAAATAGGAACCTAAATTCGCATCCGTGAGGATTTGAACCTAGGTGGTGAGTTTGTACATCCACTCCCCCAACCAGTTGAGCTAGGCTCACTCCTCCAATACATAAGCAAGCATATATAGACTTGGCAATTGCCATGCACGGATGAACATTGATAGGGATGACAATGATAAATCCAAATGAATGCTTTGGGCGACCATCACACTTGTTGGTAAGTGGCGATGTATGAGATGATTTTAATCTGCACATGTTCCTCTTCATGGGTGGTCGTATACTCGTATGGGTGTCAGCTGCAAGCCCTACGGGGAAAAAGGAAATCAGATCCATGGAGAATAGGTAGGTAGCATCATGGGATAACCCGTTCTTTTTTTAGTTTTTTGGCCGTTGATGAATCTCCAAGTTCCTTCAAAAAGAATACTACGCCTTCCATCCAATAACGGAATTGAGCTTGTTGACACATACATTGTTGATGAGCTTTATTCAGCTCATCTTCTACTACTAAATATTGAAACACATTAACTTTATCTTTTTTAATAAGTTTAGCTGCTATACCTTTTTTTTACATTGACTTCTTAACTTCAGGCATGAGTTCTGGTGTTATAAAAAGCATACATTTTCTTGGTTCGGCTTCTCCTTATGGATTATGTTGTTCATTGTTAGAAGCTCTTACCGTGAAAAGTTACAAAGATTGCTCTATTGTTAATTTACTCAATGTTCCTTCTGAAGTTGAGTTAATCATTTGTTTGGATTTATTAGTAAGTCCATTATAAAACTATTGCACAATTGAAATTCATGATTAGGGAAACTCATAAGTAGCCTTGAAAATCTTTTCTAGGCCTGTGCAAAACTTTTCCCAATCTTCTAGAAGAAATTAGTAATATCGCGTTTGAGCTACATCATTTTATCAAACGAAGTAACTTTTTCACATAAACTGTTTAATACAACCCATCCAACTAGTAATTGAATCATTAGGTAAGGATTGCATCCGGATAAATGCTTTATCTTTCAAAGACCAATGTAATAATTTCATAAGTATAAATTCTTTAGGTGTCCCCTCTTCCTGAAAAGACAATCTCTTGCGTCATACACACAAGTTTAGGATTTATCTCATATTCCATACCTTCGAGATCATTATAAAGTATAGGTTGTCTCATGAAAAGTGGAGAAGGAGTAGCACATTCTTTTAGTGTCTTAGGCTCCTATGCCCTCTTTCTTAGAGATAGTTCTGGCATTGAAAAACTCAAACTGTTCATGTCTATAGCACGTGAGTTAGCAATATTTTTAAAAAATCCTGACGTCTAGCGTGAGGTACACTCAATATAAGGGGGCAAATAAGTTCTTCCGGAGCGTGTAGATCCCCTGTCTTCAACAGAGATCAAATACTATTTTAAAACCTGCAAATGTCAAGAAACAAACACTTAGCACTTAGCTCCCCAGTAACAGCTCTAGAAAATAGCTTGCTGGTCTGCAAGATCACAGGTTCTTCAGAGCATGTTTTCGTGAAAGTATTAGTTCCAGTTTTATATCAATCCCAACAAGGAGCATAGGAAAGTGTTTATCAACGAAGTTTCTACCGCATTCAAGGTGTCACTTGTCTTGAGTGAATTTACTTCAAGAATTGAGATAGAAGAAGGTGAGTGTGAATGGTTGAGAATTGAGTATTGAGTAGTATTAAAAGTAAAGAACATAAAAGTAAACAAAACTAAATTTTCATTGAGTTTCCTTTAGATGAAAGATTAGGCACGAAGATATACAGTTCATGGTGACAGTGAATGTGTCAGGTGGGATAAATGGGATAGTGATTATAATACTTCTTATTAGTGTGCAAGTAGGCATGCAACCCGTATAATAATAAAGACTCCTCTTGGTAGATTCGCTTGGCTTTAATGGTCTCTTTTACAATTACGCATCAATTATGTTCCTGAGAACAGACCAAGGATTTAAACTCAGTGGTTCCTTGTTTCTCCTCGAAGTATACTAGCTCCTCTTTGATAGCGGTTGTGTCACTCAGGGGTCGCTAATTCACTAGCAAACTAGTTCATGTCTATGAGATCTCAGGATCATGTTGTTTGGGCCCTTAAATTATACAACAAGCATTAGTTGCACAAAGACAACCATTCTCTCATAGAATAATCACAAATAGATGGAAAAAAGGCACACCACATCTCACCAATTCCCTACATGTCCCATTCCTATGGGGATTTACTCGCACATGAGAGAAGAATTGCACAATCATATAATCATGAGTTCATCACAATATTACCGCAAGCCACATTATAGGAAAGATCGGATCCAATACAAAGCAAAGTATGAATAGAGTCTCAAACCCTTATCTTACAAGTGTGAATCTCTCTCTCTCTCTCAATCTAGTGCAACGGGGATTATGGAGGAATGGATGATCTAGAAGTTAGAGATCTTGGAGAGGATCGATGGAATTATTCTTCTCCTTCAGATCTCTTCTTCCTCTGTTCTAGAATGGATGGTGGCGGCAGCGTCAGTTTTTAGTTATGCCTCCTTCACAAGACGTGCTTATAATGATTAGGCGAAGGCGACTGCAAGTGGTACAGGCGGGCCACACGGGAAAGCTCCGCCCGTACTGATGCTCGTTAACACTTCTGGAGCCTCGAATCAGGAGACCTTCAATTATAGATTTTCTTGTTTTGTTCCAATCTTCTCGTAAATGGCCTTGGATCCTTCCAAAAGTGTCCATAATATAAAACTCACAAAAAAACTACTCCCTCCGTCCCAAAATAAGTGACGTGGATTTGTCTAAATTCGGATGTATCTAGACACGTTTTAGTATATAGGTACATGCGAATTTAGACAAACTCAAGTCACTTATTTTGGGACGGAGGGAGTATAAGGTTTCGCTAACTCGCGATATTAGGGTTAGCTGAAAGATAAAAACCAACGAAACCAAGTGAAAACTAATGGAAAATCCTCGGTAAAAAGGTCATAATTTGGAGCTATCATTGACCAATGGATTTTTATTTTTATTTTGGCTTGTCTAGGTCATACCAACATGGGAAAAGAAGTTTGAGCCCAAGAATTCGAAGGATTCCCTTCGGTTGACCTGTAGTGGGCGTTTCGAGCTATAACAAAAGAATATTCCTAAGTGTTGCTACTTGTATGCCAAGACGCTCACACCGTGGTGTGGGTTTTAGATATTGGAACATCCCACCAAACTTCTATACATATTCTAGGTACACATGCACGTTTTAGAGATCTCGACACTCTGGTGCTCGGTGTCCAATGAAACCCAAGATCGCCCCCCACCCCCGCGGATCTACCCCTTTGACCGACTTCCAACGGCAGCTGACCAGTGTACTTTTATTTTGGATAGTCACTATAACAACAACCCCCATATAGCAATATATATGTGGCAACGCCTTAATTATCCGTTGTGAAATTTCATCATAGATGCACATGTATGCGTTGCAGATGCATCTGTTGTTTTTTATACTCAAATTGCAATGGATAGAAAAAACTTAATGAGCCCAGACCGCTAAGCACCCTCATTATATATTATATCCTTTAAGTTTAATCCCACGATACCCACAACTCACGCCCACAAACAGCAGTCCTACTCGTTGCCTCCCCAAGACCTAGCCGCCCCCTCCTCTCCCTAGGGTGCCGCTCCGGTGACGGGGCTCACGCTGCGAAATCCCTCTCCTTACTACCTATGGATATAATTCAGATCAACAAGCATCTCGAATGAATCATTCAACCTCAAATTATCGATCGAAGAGCCGCCGTGACGAGTTGAAGTTCAGGTTCCAGGTTCAATTACTCGTTTTGCCTGTCACACTCCTCTCTACTTTTTCCTTGGCTTGACCCGTCTTCACTAATTTCCAGGATTTTTGTGCATCCCTTCTCATTCCTGTCGGCCACTCAACACATGCAGTTATATTTTTTTTATGATTGGATTGATTAGATGCTGTAGTAGCATCTGCAAACCTTGGCCAGGTTTGGATCTCGCAACTTTTCAATTAACTCCAAGACTGCAACTAGTACATTGCTATCGCTCCATAGGCTCCAGTCGTATCCTGGCTAGTATCTGTCCACTGTTAAGAACTTGAGATCTCCACGGCTCTAACCACGTAAATTATGGTGCCCATCCAGATTTACTACTTAAGTATATAGACATTGGTCGAACTAGTTTTTACTTTTTATTTTTCACATCCAGTATGGATATACCTTTTCTTTTTCATATTTAGAATAGGTTTACTATTACCTCCTATCCAAATTAGTTGTCGCGGGTTTGTTGAATCTAGACATATTTTAGGCAATATTTTACCTAAAATAGCGACAAGCAATTTTGATCAGAGGGAGTAGTACCTTTTCATTTTTTATTCAGTACAGAATCAATATGGCCAATACCTATTTCTGTTTCACGTGGTACGCTCCAGAACACATGGTGATTGCCTCAGCTCTTGAAATCGGATTTTTATGGGATTTACATCATATTAGAAGATCAGTTTATTGGGGATGCATGCAGACTTAGATCGGTTCCTTCTATTCGTCAGGAAAATCTTGCTTCCTTTATAAGAATTTATAAAATTTGTGCTGATCATTTATTCATTATGAGCCTACGAGCACTTCAATCCTAGTATGCCTTACTTCCTTTGCTGATCGCTGACATTACCGGTGCAGGTTTATCAGCAGTCGTGGATGGTGCCCTATAATAGCTACATTGTTGTGCGATAGTGGTAGCATCAACAAAAAAATTGCTGCATTGGATATTGGAAATGTACCAAGGTTATATCAAGTAGTTTTGTCACGGTTATTGCCAAGCAGCAAGCACTATCTCTCATGTCTTCGTTGCTCTCCAAGGATATCAGCTTTGGCATATCACAGATAACTTGTATATTTGTTGCTTCGATTCTAAGTTCACTGTAATGCCACTTCGATACTAAAAGCAAAATTTGCATTTGCAGGTCACATACATCAGCAAGGCTTGCTATTTGGATATCAACTCTGGATATATTAGGCAAAATATTAGAAAGAACGTATATAGGCTAGGTAGAATATGGTATTTTGACGCAAGACTATAAATTGTCTACTTTTGAGATGCTTTTCATGTATGGAATGATGTTCCAAATAAGTATATACATAGGAAATGGTAGAATGTCATATTTTGATGCAATATTGTAAAGAGTCTACTCTTCAGATGATTTTTGTGTGTATGGAATGGTGTTACAATAATAAATAATGAATTATTTGCGATGCAATGCATCTGTATTCTATGTTTTTTTGTGTGTGTTGTGATATGTATCATATGATCTATGTTCTTTCGCCGAGGGAAAAAGTGCCACCTCCTAGAGCAATAAAACACCCGTCTAGAAAATAGTAATTTGTGAAATAGAATTTTCAATGCGTATAGGATGCCGCTACCAACACATACATTTGTTGGTTCGATTCTGTAGCTATTTGGCAACACTTATCTCATAGGTTACCAACGCAAGCATATGTGTTGCATTGTACCCTTGCAACGCCCAAAAACGCAACGCATTTTTATCCGTTGGTAAACTCCCTAGCAACACCTATATGGATATTTAGATACGCATAAATGTGTTGCTGTAGAGGGGGGTCTTCTTGTAGTGGTGTAGGTCATAACAACATGGAAAAACAAGTTTAAGCCAAAGATTTCAAAAGATTCCCTCCGGTTGACCCGTAGAGAGAGTTTCGAGCTATAGCTCAAGAACATTCCTAAGTATTACCGCTTGTATGCGAAGATGCTCACACCCGGGGTGTAGGTTTTGGATATTCTAACATCCCATCATACTTTTGTACATATTCTAGATTCACATAAATGTTTTTGAGAGATCCTAGCCCACTGGCGCCTGGTATCCAGCAAAACCCTAGCTCGCCCCCCTCCCCCCGCATATCTACCCCTTTGACTGGCTTCCAACGGCGGCTGACCAATGAACTTTTATCTTTAGTGTGACTAGGTTAGGTCATTCCAACATAGAAAAACAAGTTTAAGCCCAATTTTCAAAGGATTCCCTCAGTTGACCCGTAGCGGGAGTTTTGAGCTATAGTTGCAGAACATTCCAAAGTGTTACCGCTTGTATGCGAAGACACTGAAACCCGGGTGTGGGTTTTGAATATTTAAACATCCCACCGTACTTTTATACATATGCTAGGTCCACATACAAAATTTGGAGGGATCCCGGCCCTCTGGTGCTCGGTATCTAGCAAACACTAGCCCCTTCGAACCGGTTTCCAACTACGGTTAATCAAGGGACTTTTATATTTATTTTGGTTATGTAAGGACATATCAATATGGAAAAGCAAGTTTGATCCCAAGATTTCAAAAGATTCCCTCCGATTGACCTATAGCGGGAGTTTTGAGCTATATTAGTTTATACGAGGCCATATTTAATCATAATAAATTAAAAAATAAAAAAACTTTATATTGTTTCATTCTATGTGATATATTACCAGAAATTAAAAGTATCGTGCAACAAAAAAATCAAATTGAAATATAACTAAATCATAGGAAATAAAAGCACTAATGTGGAAAAAGGAAAAATGAGCTATGCCGATGACATTAGCTCTATGTCGTCAAGCGTCCGTCAACTGGTGGGTCACGAGCGCCACGTGTCTGTGAGCTATGCCGATGGTGGCCATCGGTATAGCTGGAGCTATGCCGACGGCCGAGGTACGCCGATGGTGATGGCCGACGGTGATGGTTTTCCACCGACCGTAGACATCTAAGGCCTATGCCGATGGCCCGAATAAAAGGTTGTTGTCTCCGGGCCGTCGGCATAGCATCTGACTGTCGATATAGCCTCTGTTTCCTATAGTGACATGCTTTTACATTTTAAGTTTTTTACAATTTTTGGTACTTAGGTTCCCCTATTACAATGATGTAGCATGATAATTGGGTGTAGAAATGGGAGGAGTACTTCACCACTGCAGTCAATGGAAGACCTCCGATTGGCCTGGCCTATTACGTTGCGTAGGGATCCTGACTTGAAACCTAACGCTCAAAACGAGGAGAGAGTGACATATCATACAAGAATTGAGAATTATACTATAGCTTAAGCTTGGTGACATACATAAGCAATGAGGGCACTTGCATATCTTGTGTGTATGGACCGTAGGCCCGGATTGTCTCCATGGAGGGTTTTTTTTAAAAAGTTCAAATTTAAATATTTAAAAAGTTTCACTAAAAATATTAGGATACAGATAATGATTTATAATACACATGTACAAAATCTTATGTGAAAATACTTTGTATTCTTTTATGCATATATACATGGATAACATGCATGTTGTAGGAGGATGGTTGCGAGTGTGGGATCTGCGTTGTATATGCTTGGGACAACAACTACTTGACGAGACACCTCTTCTTGGAGATTCTATAGTCTACACGGAACAGGAAAACAGAATTCCAGAAGCATGTGCATATAGACTTGCAAGGATGAACATCGACAAGATAATAATGAGTAATGATAAACAATGCAAGTGCTTAACTTGGGCGAAACACATTGATGACGTATGGGATGATTTAATGTGCACATGTTTCTCTCTTCGTGGTTATCATATTGGTCTTATAGGTGTTAGCTGCAAGCATGACGGTGAAAAAAGAATTCAGATCCATGGCGAATAGTCGGTTAGCATCGCCAGCTCTTATTTATTTATGTTCATTATTTGGCGTTGAAACCCTAGATTTCTGTTGAATAACTGTATACAAAAATATTTTCCAATCGTTAGATCAATTTAAATTTGGTTGTGAGTCATCGTGTACAACTCAATCATAAGACTAGAGGCGGCCCGCGGTGGGATGGCAGTTATTAGGTGAGTCCAGCTAGCTGACCGCAACTCCATCATCGCTTGCTGGATCCAATCGATGATGATTAAACAACACATCCAAATCACCGGCCAAAACCCGAAAAGGACGTATCACACGTTTATTTTGAAGCTAGTACCGTATAAAAGAACCGCTATGTCTCATTTCTCGCCAACTTCCATCGCTTCTTCTTCTTCATCGATCGTACTCTTGCTATTAACTCTTTTCTTGAGCCGATTTGATCGATCTGTGCTCTCATTTCCAATGATGCGGAGAGCCGTTGGGCTCGGGTTGCTGATGTGTCACGCTCCGGCACTGCAGTTGAGGAGGCCGCGCTTATAGTGGCAACATGCAGCGCATTCAGGCAGGACCACTATGGCGGCGTGCTCGTGGACGAGGGCATGACGCTGCTGCGCCGGAGGATCCGGCAGGCGCGCATGGCGAAGACCAGCTACGAGGAGCCGCCCGGGGGGGGGGGGGGGGGGGGGGCGGCCTGGGAGAAGCGCTACTGCCCGGCCTATGCCGGCGCGCTGCAGCTGATCCTCATGGGCGGCCGTCGGCCCAGCAATCCCATTAGCGTAAGTCCCCAGAGCCGACGACAGCTGTCGCCGTAGGATTGCCGTCCCCGTAGCCCTACAGCGGACTAATGGTGACCATCGGTGTTAGTATACCCGTCGGCGTAGACGGCCAGGTGGGCCAGGTTATCGACCCGTCTGACGGGCGTGGAACGACGTTAGGGCACTCAGCTACGCCGACGGCATTGGGCATGGGGGATACGCTGATGGCAATGCCGTCGGCCTAGCTCTCAATTTTTTCCTTTGACTTTTTTCGTGCCAAGTATCAAATTCATATAGTCGATTTATTTATTTTCCACTCTAATTATAATGTAGATATAACGACGTGAATTTCGGTATCCCACCACCCGCATAGAATAATGTCGCGAATCTTCCAGAATGTGATGCTAAAACATAAATGTAAAATAAAAACAACATAAATATTAAAGATATACAACTACAACATAAATATTAAAGATATATCTCAATTTAGCGTTGAGGCGCATGTTATAGGTAATTGCTTTATCTGCAGCATCAAGAAGCAATAGCATCATACCAGTAGCACAGTAAGATATATTAGAATCATATTCAGCATCGACAATCAAGATATTAGTTATCTTGCTCAAATTCTCGACATAGTTCTACTACAAATCAGATAATATCACTAATATATCTCGATCAATTAAACCGGACGCTGACTTTCGGGTACTGAGCCACAGGTGGTGAACACCCAAAGAGAAGGAACCATCACATGAGCATAGCTCGGGTGAGATCTCTGAAGAAACTGTAAGGAATTGGAGACTCTGACCTCCAACGCAGCCATATAGCGACGGACGTGCTCGTCCTCCTCCCTAACACGATTCTGTACCACCTCTTGGGGGCCGGCTCCCTCTGCACTGATAGTGGACCACTCGACCGCCATCAAAGAAGCTCTGATTCGACGACGGGACTCGGATTCCTCACCAAGTTACACGTCCCAGAAGGTAGCACCTCTCAGTGCCAGCCCGACGGAGCCAGTCCTCCGTCGATGCCGCCGACTCGATGACGAGGATACGGGTTGGACATCCTAAACTATGCATTTGATTGAAATAAAAAAATTCTAAGTGTGCGGTTGCTCCAAATTGATGTCAACAAATCGAAATAAAATTAAATTTGTAGTACATTATATAGTATTTCTATTTTTATCTGTATTTTCTATTTTATATTTCTCCTATTTCTATTTTCTAAATAATCCCTAAATTCATCTAAAATACTCTAGGTTTGGTAGCACTTAAATCCTAAAATTCTAAATTCCTAAATTCATCTAAAATACTCTAGGTTTGGTAGCACTATATCATCTAAAAATGCATATAATTAATAAAAAAAGGGCTTGGAGATTACCTGCGGGCGGCGGCTTCGGGCGGGCGAGGGCTCCGGGTGGTGGCGGCTTCGGGCGGGCGGTGGCTTCGGGCGGGGGTTGGCGGCGGCGAGCGGAGCATAATGAGAGAGGAGGCGGTGATATTTGACCTAAACAAACCTAAACCACCAGATATACTTGGGTCGAGCCTTGGTTTTCTTGGGCCGAGCCTTGTTTTTCTTGGGTTGAGCCTTGGTCAAACGGAGGCAAACCGGTAGAACCTTGGGCCTAGCCTTGGTTTTAAATGTAGTTATGATCTAAACAAACCTAAACCAACAGAAAAATACATTGGTTAACCCTCATAAACCACGAAAAAAATACATTGGTTAACCCTCATATAGAGAATTCTACAGGGGTAGACCCGTGGGGCCCTCGGATTAGGGTTTCGTCAAAAAAGGACCGCCTGAGCGTTGGGATGCCATGATAACATGCATGTGGCCCTAGCATACATGCACAAGGGTGGTGGAAGATTCATATATACAACAACTAGCTCACAGGTGTGACCATCTGCGGCTGCATGCGCTAACACATAGAGAAGTGCTGGACATGTAGGAGGAAACTCCCGCTGCTAGTCAAACTGAGTGAAACCGGTGGAACCTTGGGCCAAGACTTGGTTTTCCATGTAGTTATGACCTAAACAAACATAAACCACCATAAAAGTACATTATTCCACCCTCATATGGAGTGCTCCACCATTGTACCCTTTGGTCGTGCTACTGCCTTGCCGACTTTCTCGCGCACGATGACACCGGTTCATACCGGTCGTGGTTCTCCTGGTGCTTCCGGTGGTGGTGGTGTTTCTCCTGACGGTGGTGCTTCTCCTTCTACCGGTGGTGGTAGTGATACTCCTTCTTACGATATTGGTTCGACGGCGGCTGCTCCACGTTGTCCTACGCCCGATTTCACATGGGGAGACATGGGTCTCTCCGACTCTCCGGATTTATGGGGAACTTGTTATTTTTGTATCGATGCTAGCTATGTTATTAGAATAATGATATACCTATGTGGATGATCTAGCTATGATATTTTTATGATGATGATCTTATGTTTGTGTCGATGTGCATCTGTTGTATAATGTGCCTGAAATCTAGGGTTATTATTGCGGGGCTGGGGGAATTTGAAATGTGTAGCGGACGAACAAAAACAGGAAAAAAAACAAAAACTGGTAGCTTCTACGCCGATGGCATTGCGTCGGCGTAGAGATGACCATATGGCACATTTTGAACCTGGGCCAGCGGGAACCCTGTCGGCGTAGAAACTCCTGCGGCCCAGCGAGCCCACCTGGGCCGACGGTATTGCCGTTGGCGTATAGTACAACGTGGTCCAGCGAGACCACCTGGATCGATGGTACGACCGTCGGAGTAGGCACCTCGCAGACGGATGCAGGGGCGGCACGTGGCGGTCTAGCCTGGAGCTAACGGCCGTTAGCTGCGCCAAGTGGGCCCGCGGGACCTGCACCGACGACACGTACACCGACGGCGCCGTTTTACCGTCGGCCTAGTGTATACACCGACGGGGTTTGGTACGTCGACGGGGTGCTGGTCTACGCCTACGGGGCGGTAGGCCGACGGCTACCGTCCGCTGACGGGGGCTACGCCGTCAGGGGCTGGCCGTTGGTACTAGTCGCCTTTCCTGTAGTGCCGGTCTCCGCCGCGGTTGCCCTACACCTGCTCGGTAGGCCACGGGAACCGTTCTCCAGCACGTTTCGTGATTTGGTTCACCGGCATGTGCGTCTGCATAGGGAAAAGATTGATTGATTTGCTGGATATGTGATTCGTTTAAGTTTTCGCTGAGTTGATTGCCCATAAAGTGCATTCGTTTGGATGTGCGAAGGTAAGTAACCACTAACCAATCCTTCAAACATGCATTTAGTTTTTTTTTTGCCAGAAAGGACTTGAATGCATTAACCAAAACTCATACAGAGGTACTCGGAAAACAAAGAAATTACAAAGAGGCCCTTCCGAGCACTGGCTTCGTCTTCGTCGCGCAAGCCGCTACGCCGGCGAATCCCACCGCCTCTCCTCCGAACTCTTGGACTGGGAGGCTCCTCGGGACAGCCAGGAAGTCGACGCTCCTCGGAGCCGAAGCTCCTCCACCCTGCAGGACAAACGACGTCGCCATCTTGGTCAGCAACAAGCACACCTTCGAGATCTTCTTCTGCCGGTGCCGCCACCTCTCGGTCACCGGCGAGGGGAGAGCCCGCTGGAGCTCTACGACGAGCCGCGAGCGAGGAAAGGATGATGGATCCGCGACGCAGCACCATCGGAACCGCACCGACAGAGGGGAAGACCATCACCACCAAAAGCCACTCTGGCACCACCGCCTCCACCACGGCGCCGCCGGCTAGTAGCACCCCACACACACCTAAGCTATGTACACGCCGGGATCCATGGATTCCCCGTTCTCCCGCCGCTGGCGGCGAGCCGATGCGCACGAGATCGCACAAAAGTTCGCCCTTCTGATAGACAAGACCGACAAAATCTTGCCAAATTTGTCCCGTAAGAAAATTTACTATTGTTTCAACGGGCAAAAGTGAAATGTTTGTGAATGTGATAAAAATTAGCAATACTAGTTGGGTGAACTCAAATTTGTATCCTCGATTTAAGCGTTTCGGACACCAGATTGTTGGGTTGCCGCGAGAGGGTGAGGTTCTATCCCTGTTGCGCTTGTGGCCGTCGCCATCTAGATCATGGCCGATTGAGACAAACGTGTGATTTGTCTAAGTTGGATCGATTTGTACCTAATTAAGTATGTCCGTCTTATTATCCAAGCTCGTGGACCAAATTATTCATGCAACTCCCGAGTATGTATGCATTTGTTTGGATAATGACCTAGTAGCATTATGTTCTCGGGTGTGCAATTATCTCATTCGAAAATGCAGATCGGTGGACTTCGATAACATCCAAGAAAATCCATCCATGCAATTGAGACGATCGACATCACAGTTCACAAGCTGCAAGCAGCTGGGCGCCTTCTGCTTACGACGTCCCATGCCCACGACGCTTAATTGCAGTTTAATACCCTTGTATCATTGTATGTAGCTTCCTACACCGGAGTAAACTGTCCGTTCATTGACGACTTTCCAAGCGTTTTACCCATAAATCAAAGTGCATGATTTAGGCGACCGGCACACGTTTCTCTTGAGAATAGGCAATAAGATATGGGGCAGCTCTTTTGATTTTTTTATTGTTGAAACTCCCGGGTTCCTTCGAAAATAAAAATACCCCTTGCATTGAATTAATAGCAATATCTAGAAACACTTTTAACTCGGTAGATCCAATATGAAGCCATGAACATAACAAATAGAACATGAATCCAAGGAGCATCTTCTTGTTCAGAGGAGAACATAACAAATTGAACATGAATCCAAGGAGAACCTTTAGTCAATCATTTTTTTGGTAGTAGCCGGTGGCGGGGCGTGCAACTCATGCATGAGCCTAGTGGGGGCAGATGTTGGTTGAAGTCTACGAGCCCCTGCGTTGCAGCTAACGAGCAACTCCTAGGTCATTACCACTCCATCATAGTGTACTAAGAATTGGGACAAACACGAGTTCCTACTCCCTCGGTTTAGAAATAAGTGATTTGCATTTGCCTAGATTCGTATGTATTTAATAATAAGACATGCCTAGATATATATGAATCTAGAAAAATCCAAATCACTTATTTTTGGATGGAGGGAGTACAACATGTCCGATTGCTTCGGCTTCTCCTCACATGCACCAGATAATCCACTAGCACATCATGGTGACAAGTATATTTACTTGGCACGGATGATAATAATTGTTAAAAGCACACATCCAGCCAGCCAAGTCCTAACAGATTACTTTTAACATTTTCTAATTGCTTGGCAACCAAGCCGTTCACCGAGGCCATCGTGAATCAATGCCTCTGTCTCTGTCATCGTCGCCATCGCCACCGCCATTCGCCATGGACAATCTCGTGTTCACTGTGCCCATCTATACCACAACACTAGGGACAAGCAGCGACTCTTGACAAGTTTGGACGGGTACTATATGGACAAGATCACCGTGAAGTCAAGCTACGAGACGCCAGCGTCGAGCGCCACATCTGACCAATGAAAGTGTTGTTCGATGGTCAAGGCCATGTGTAATGGCTGGGAATAATTCGGCAGTGCGCACAACCTCGGAAGTGCAATACCACACCAAGGTTGGTCCCCCGGCACCATCGTTACCATTGATTTGTTGGAGATTCGTGCAAACTATTTTATAGGAAGACCCTTTCACCTTAGTCTAGATTCATACAAGATTTATTAGAGATCTGAAACTGCTTTGAATCTGTAGACACATACACGATTCATACATGATTCAATAGCAACCGTAAAAAAAAGAAAAAATAACTAAATTAGTAGTAGAAAATTATAAAAAATAACAAAAAATTGAAGATTCATATAAATTTCAACAGATCTGGTCAAGAAACATACAAGTTTCACTGCCGGGTGGACGTCAGATAGTTTCCAACTTTCCAAGAGGGCTTAAGTGTAAATGTGTGATGGTTGTTGACTTCGCGGACTTTGCACGAATCTCCAACAATCGTAGGGCACCTGTGATGCCGGGGGACCAACGCCCTTGTGGTGAATCCGGACTCCGCACAACCTGCAGTTGGGCACTTCCATATCCTCAATTACGACGGCCAGGGGCGGGCGTAGAATTTTGAGTACGGGTATTCAAAATTTATAAATTATTTTAGTGTTTAAATTAATGTCTATAAAAATATTAGACTATGAACTACGGATCAAACTTATTTCGTATGCTCTTGAGAAAACATGAAAATAAAGGATACTTGTGCTTGAGAACATATAAATTTATCGAAATAAGAGTATCCAATATGTAACTTTCTACATATTTCTAGCTATTGGAGTTAACATGAAACTGTAATAAGAGTAGAAGAAAACTATATGAGTTTTTTTTTATAACAAAACAGCTGCAAAAAAAAATTATTTCAAAAAATTAAAGATGTGGGATTTGAACCCACCACCTTACAATTCAAAGCATTCTTCCAAAAAGGAACCAACTAAGCTACTACAACAAGAATGAAAAAATTGGACAGTTTAGTCTACTTATATATCCCATCGAACATTGAAATACCACTATTTTGTCAAAACATTTGGGTATTCAGCTGAATACCCTTGAATTGAAGTGGGCCCGCCCCTGACGACGGCCATGCTATCCTCAGTGTCAAGCTCATCAACGGAACCATGTGCCACAGGCATTACTGCATCGACGACGAGAAAGAGGAGGACGTGTTGGTGATGCCTTATTATTATGTATATCTATTCTTCTTTTATTCGACTGTATGTAAACTTAGGTTTGTTTAATTGATATCTACTAAAAAAGTTGTACCATGCCGTTGGGCGCCCCCATGACCCCCGACCCAAACTACACAACCTTGTTTTGTTGTTAGTGGGCCAACCCAAAACAAACCCAAAAAGAAATGTTTGGTATTCGTAGGGGTAGGGTCGGCCTGGTGGAGACGGCCTAAATCCACCCACTTTAGAGCATCTGCAACAGATGGTGTATTTCAGGACATATCTCAAAAAATGTTTTATAGGGACTAGGCGTACGAATACGGCGCTCCAGAAGATAGCCTATCCCTATCGTGTGCCCAATAATTTTAGGGCATGCCAAAAATTTCCCTCCTGGTGATGTATATTTGCATCATGCGGTAGGGAAGTTGTGCTTATGCTGCACTGCTCTGCCGCCCGCGTGTGAACTGCAACCGCCCCATTGCAAGTTCACATGCAGCCCCGACGCCAGCAACCTTCTACCCGACCATTCGATTTTGAGCCACTGTCGAGTCTCCGACGGATGATTCTAGCTCCACCACTTCCCATTGGCGTCAATCTGGTGGCCAGAAGGTGCCCCTCCACTTGCAGCCCCGCCGCTGCAGAGATCGACCTACCCCGGCACTACAGATACCAGAGGAATGAAGACCGAGTCAAGAGCTTTGTTGAGACCTATGATTCCATTCAAGATGCGGATCGACATGTCAATCTTTAAAATGATCTTATCGATGAGTTGTGGTCATGGTATGGCAAGCAAACCCGCTAGTGTCATCTCCATTTGTATCATGTTGTATGTGGTGAACTTCATTTGATTTATGTGTTGATTTGTGTGCAACTTGAACTAGTTTTGTAAGAATTAGTGAACTATTTGTGTGTGATGTAATAACAATTAAGTATTATTTGTGTTTCATTTGTTTTATATTTATTTGTGGTGAGTTTGATATACATTGTTGCATACATGTTTGCAAATGTGAGACCATGAGCCATGTGCGTGGTGCCCTATTTTAGGTCAATTGGAATTTCATTGGTGTCGTATTATACATCATCTAGGACGAGAGCCCTGTTTTAGGGCACATGAAAACAACAAAAGTGGTGCCCTATCCCAGTTTTTATGTGCCCTAAAATACATCATATGTTGGAGATGATCTTATATCCATGTGCTGATAATCTCCCTAAACATGCCATGATATGCCAAAAATCTATTATATACTAAAAGCAATATAAGGTTGTTTTTCGAGGCACCAGGTTGATCCACATCATTCGAATTATTGTGACCGTTAGATTTAAAACACATGGCTACGATTTAATCAAAAACAGATGTAACGTAACAGATGTCACGTGTGCCGGTTATTTTGATAGTAAGATTTAGAACCTATGGATACGATTTATTAACAGATGAGTCACGTGTGCCAAGTTTCTCTTACATTAGCGTGTACGGTTGTGATAATTGAATCTTTCTCCAACACGTCGTTTTGCAACAACAAAAAAAAGTAGACAACTCCACTACGACCCTAATCCAAATTGCTAGAACTGTTTAAAAGATCACGTACAAAACTCCAACAAACTCCTAATTAAATAGCCAGCTCTACGCCAACAAAGACGTGCATCACATATGCCAGGGACATAGGGAAAAAACACGGCCCTATTCCCAATTGCCGGAACTGTAAATTCACAAGCACCATACTCCAGCACGTTGGTAATTAAATTGCCAGCTCCACGCCATGGACATGGAAAATAAAATTAGTATTCAGAAAAAAAGACATAATATATCTGTCCTGGATTAGATATGAGATTATATTCGCATGTAGCTTGACGTGTTTAAGTGTACATGCGAATTTAGGAAAAATCTCCGACATCTAAATATTTATATTGTGGGAAAAAACATAGCATGATTAGTTTAAACTTAGTATAATTATCTTACTAACAAGTAGATAAATACACGGATTTCTCAACTCATTAAAGCTTTATAGTTTAACTGTGGTTGTCCAAAATGATAATATATGCATGATTGGTTTAAACTTTACTATAATTATCTTACTAACAAGTAGATAAATTTAGAGGGGGTGGGTCCACAAATAATATCTATTATATACTAAAAGCAATATAAGGGTGTGTTTCGAGGCACCACGTCGATCCACATCATCAGAATTATTTTTAGTTGTTAGATTTAGAATATGCGGCCAGGATTTAATGAGATATTATTAATTGCGTAACCGTTTAGTTCCAGCTGTCACGTATTATATGAAATAAAATTGTGAGTCCGATCGGAATGAAGGGTACGCAAGTTAGATAGCACCGTGTGAAAATAAAAGAGCACACCAGAATATTAGTTACATAACACGGTTTATATAAAGGGGAGCACTACACATCCAATAGGTTCCACCTCCAATACGCTTCATAAAGGCAGTTCGTGTCACGACGTGTGTAGTCAGTTAAGCAAAAAAAAAAAGGGTGCCTTGACCGACTACACGCCTAGAGTTCTTTCTTTATTTAATCAAGAGAGTCGGTTCAGTTGGAAAAAAAGGAAACGTCCATATGTGTATAAATTTTAAAGTGATATATCCATATATTAATATTAATTGAGTATATATACACAAATAATAATAAACAAATCTATGAGTTTCTAATATCCATAATAAGTGCCGGGATTTTAGTTTAGTTTATCCAAGGTGAGTCCCTTAGGAAACATAAAATATGGAGGAAACATCTCATATTTAGAGCAATGCTAGCTTAAATTTTGATGTGATATATCCATATATATAATATTAATTGAGTATATATACATAGATAATAAGAAAATATTACTTTCTCCGATCCATAATAAGTGACTTAACTTTAGAGTCCAGATTTGAATTAAAGTTAGTTCGGAGGAAGTACCGACTCAAAGGCAAGTACATATGATATACAAACATCTTAATCCGCTTACGAGATTTCATACCAACTCCCCTTAGCAGGCACACTCATGGTAACCAATTGCTAATATGTGTTACCGTCTAGGACACGCATCCATGCAATCGGGCCTAGCACAAATCATTTTTAATACCCCCTCGACCCAAATTAGTTGCTTAGATTTGTCTTGATTTGATTGTATCTAGACATTATTTAGTATTAGATACATCCGTAACTTGACAAATCTGAGTCAACTAATTTAGGTCGGAGGGAGTATGTTAATGTCTCTAGAAGGTCAATCGGTTAGGATGGCCATGAACAATGTCTCTGATAGTTATCAACATTTGCCGACAAGAGAAAATATTAACATGTTTGATTACTATTTCCACGTATGTAATGTTATCTATATTTTTTGTTAGTGTCATCCGATAATTACATACTACAATAGTACGAGAACGCATGCCATAAGATGCATTAAAGGGTTAAGTTCCTAACTACGGTTTCAGATAGCGTCAGGTACTTATTGGAATATTTGGAAGTATCACGGTCTATAGTAGGTCTGAGTTAACTACTGTTTGAGTATTACTTGGTTGGTATTTCCTTTATTTTCCTAACATATGTTATACAGAGAATTATATTCATATAATATTCATAGTGCGTTGGCCATGACCGAAGTCTAACGATTATATCAGTGAAGACCCAAATCAATCATGTTTAGTGTTTACCTTTATTACACACCTAAAGAGATTTAATGGATACACAACTTATTTATAAATTTTGGAAATATATGGTTGGATGTGCTATGCTCTATTTGCATGCTACATGAATTCTATGTTATACGATAACAACAAAAATATTCGTTACACTATCAATTCCCCACTATTTCATTTATCAGCAACATTATTCGTGTGTATTTTTATTAAACACTAGCAGGTAACATGTAACTAAGGAAACAAATAAGGTATGGATATACAACTTTGTCTGCTCTGATCCAAATTCTCACATTGGTGTAAGAATACGTATTCATGGCCAAATTTGTCACCGTACCTTAAGATTTTTGTTTTACAAATATTAGGTGAACAATATTGGAGTACTTTGTTAGGTTCAAGCTTTGTGTTATATTAGTAAGCAGGTTGCATATTTTCTGTAAAGTAAAAATGAGAGATCAAGTACAAGAAGTGCATAGAGTGGAGGTTCGTTGATAGGTCATTAGGGGGAGCAATGATCTTGTGGAAATGTAGGATAACAATATATTTTATTGACAGATAGATAATCCACTAATGCAAGGTTTCATATGCGGTATTGACACAACAGATTGGCAAACTTTTATTTAAGAAACTAAAGGATTTGTGATAACACTAAATTTTATGTCGATCATGTTTCTATTTCATTTATATTTAAGTGTACATGTTATTGCCATCGTAGTTTTTATTTTTTGTGCTTTATCACGTCAATCAAATAATTGACCTAAAGTTTTGGGTACTATGATGATGTTACCAATGAGTATTAATAACCAGTTGGGAAGAATTTGTTGGTGCAATGGGAGTAAAAATATTATTGAGGACATGAAGTAAATTTTTGACCTGTTGAAATGATGAATATATGCCATCAAAATATTTTTTTAACATCAGTATGTCACATGAATCTAAGTTCCATCCAAGTCATTGTAGTTATGTTGAGACAACAAATGCATGTTAGATGAAGAGTATAACACCTACATTGAAGAGAATGAGATAAGAAGAAAGATAGTAGAGTTTCCACCTAGATATTATAGAATATGTCGTAATGATTACTCTCCACAAATTAATTGTTTCCAGATATACAGACATGTGATATTTTGGCAATTTTTCTGGCATATATAGGTAGGTTTTTTCTTAGAATTGTATGTTTGAAATATCAATGACACCACAAACTCATCTCAGGAACAAGTTCAGCACGCTAAAGACGATGCCCTCGCATTTGCGAGGGCCATCTTGCTAGTTTTATATAATTTCAAGTTCGACAGGAACGCTACTCCCTATATTTTTGTATACAAGGACACAAACTCACAATTTAGATTCTAAGAAAATACATTCACGATTATTTATGGGCTAACTAAACATGTTGCATGTGATCCCTCTTTTTCGATGGTTGCATCCAACATTCGTATTAACAAGCACTAACACACAAGATGGAAATATAATCAATGTTTCTTGATTAGTGTTACTGGCCTTATATATTGCCAAAATATTTTTTTGATAGTGACCTTGTATACTGTACAAAAAAGAGGGAGTAGATTGCAGCAACACCACGAATGTAGCCCTCACTTATTTTATGGTGCAATCGGAGAAGATAAAGCATGTATCATGCAAGGACGAAAGTACGGGTACAAATGCAAACACAGATAGTTTGTTTACAAAGTAGGAGCTACTATACTACCATTAATCTCTCGAAAACAAGTATTTAGGTGGTAACCCATGAAAGTTATAACCATATATATTAGAAGTTTAAGTGTAAACCAACTATAATCCATTACATTAGTAGTTTCACACCCATAATTGTTTTTGTTAATTTTCTAAAGTGTTGCTACTAGTATTTTCTCAAATCAAATGATATAGTGGATTTTAATTTTCTAACTTATCATGGTTATATGCTTCAACTAAACTTCTGAAATTTCATTTGATTGCTTGGGACTATATCACGTAGTTGTGAAGAAGGCCATTACTCATAGTAATAATACTGATGTTTTCTATACAAGAACTTCAATACCATAAAGCAATAAAACTCACAGACACTTAAATGTATTTAGAAAAGAATGATCTCCCCTGGTATACCACTGAACAAACAATGGGTACAATATCAGAACACAAAAACAACTCACCAACTCAACTAAGAGAATAAATATGAAGGACATGATTTTTTGCAATAAAGATTAATGCCTTTAAAAACTTACCCAAAGATATAAGACTTTCAACAATAGACAAAAACGAATATCAAGGCAGTGACTGCATCATGTGCACATACATTTTTTCATGTACAAAAGGAGATGCCCTCGCAATTGCGAGGGTCACCCTGCTAGTTAAGTATAAAGTTCAAAGTATTGCATTAAGTATGGTGGTATGAAGTTGGGACTAATCTACCGCTATGACAATATGAAGCTAGGATCCATCTATCGCTATCATATCCCAATTTGTACAATTTCTTTTAGTGAGTTAATAACAACCCTTAATCACGACATCGGGGACTCTCTCATTGTGTTTGATGGATACAGCTGATGCTCTCCCCTCATGCCTACCCTGATTTCCTCGCCGACTTCTCTCCTTCCCGTCGCTAGCGATGAGCGGGAGAGAGAGTCTAGTTGGTTGTAGTTGTAGGTTTGTTTCCTTTCTCCAGTATTTTGCCATGTGGTAGCCCTCTATCAAGATCTGCAGGTGGCGCTCGATGGGTATCGGGTTCCTCCTCTGATGTTGCAACTTGGTGGAGATGGAAGGAGATGTGTGGATCTGCCAGTGGCTCCTCCAATAAACCTGTTCATGACCTTCTTGATTAGGAGATGGAGGCCTTTCTTCTGTGGTCTTCTTGCATACATGGTGGGAGAAGAGGAAGCGGCAAAGATTTGAGGCTTCTATTAATAAGCTTGTTTTGGTTCAAGATCTGGAAGGAATCCATTTTTCTCTCCTATGTAGGTGAGATTCTAGATCGAAAGATGGAAACGGAAGTTTTATGTTCTAGAGCAAGCATATGCATCACCTTGGCTGGGGGTTTCTTTTGAGAGAACTGGCCACCCCTTGTGGTTGCTGGCCAGAAATCTCCAAGAAGCCACCACATCTATTGATCGTTGGGTGGTTTTACTCAAGCTTATCCTCACCGGATATGATTGCAAAGCGATGTAACTTGCATGGAGTTCTTCTCTATGGCAATAGACTGGCGGTCTTTGCCACTCAGGTGAACATTCTGGCCGAAGGACGGCCTCTGGTAGGGACGATCGATTCTGGCCACCATCTTCAACCTCCTGGATTTTGGCTGTTTTGGAGGCCCTTCAGCTCGGTTTCCAGGGATGTGTGCCATGGCAGCCTCACTTTCCCTAGAGACTCTATTCCAAATGACGACGAGGCGGTTCCTGAGCACGTCCAAGGACCTGATTGCATTTCCAATTCCAGGTTTGAGGTCATTCTTGCAAGAGTTCAGGACCTGCTCGTAACTTTGGCTATGTTATGGGTCCTGATGTAAGCAGTTGTGTAATTTTATTGCCATATTAATGTAGCGGGGGGTCATTCGGGACCCTTCTATGTTCAAAAAAAATCACGCCATCAATTGCATACCATCATCCTTACTGGCTATCACCTTAATTATCCAAGTCTAGCATCAAGAACAAAGGAAACAAAGTGTATCAATATATGCTTCAAAATAACAAGAGAATACATATCATAGATCAACCAGTAACAAGGATTCACCATCAAAGATACATGTAATTGATCATAATCATGGAGGACAACTCATATGTTCTATAAACACTGAATCACTAGGAGAGATAGACTACAAGCTATTACCACAAACTCATATTCTACCAAGTAAAATATCCTAGAATATCAAGTAAAATATCCTAGAATGTTCATGAGCTGGACGAGAAAACCAAGTGAAGTTTATACAACCAGATAGGCGGTTAAGAAGGCTCATAGTGTACTCATATCTACTTGTTTTCGAAATTGTCAAAAATCCAAATTGTGATCCCATGAACAGTCAGCAATATGTAAATATTTAGCCAAGTCAGCAAGACCGGTGCTTTTCAAGAACATGCCATTTATTGAGAAACAATTGGAGATTTGAACGATTTTCCCCTCTTACGAGGCTTTTGACTCTTTTTGTGAAGGAAATTTTAGATTTTCGACTAGTTTCATTTAGTTCATACAAAGAATTAAGCTCAATCTCTTCCAAACACACCTCCGACTCCTCACGAATTAAATGAGAAAGAAGCTGGCTATCTTGTGTGGCGTGCAGCTCTTCCTCATCTATATATGCATTATGCGACTTGCTTGAAACTTTCGGAGTAACCATTAGACAGTCAAACTCCATATGTCTCAAAGCATTTGTAAAAATTGATATTTCTTTCTCATTACTACCCAAGTTGGCTTGTTACAATTGACAACATCTAGATACTAAGATTCTTGCCGCGGTTCACTTCCTCCTACTAGCCATGTTTGCCTAAAGAAAATTGAACAACCATAGACACACTGGCGGAGCTAAATTAGGGCTGAATTGGGCCGTGGCCCGCCCATGATTTTGGTGGAAAACATGTATGTCTATGTATGAGTGGCCCAGCCCACTAGCACTCTGGCCGTAACGCTCTCGTTCGATTCGTCCGTCGTCTGACCATCTCGCAGGTCGCAGCCATGGAGCGCTGCACGACATGCTAGGTTTAGAAATCTATGTATACGAGCTAGGGGAGGAGGGATGGAGAAGCAGTGGCTCAGCAGCCAGAAGCGTTGTCTAAGCCATGTGAGCAGGGGCTCGCCGCATGCACGAACTCAGGGCACCGGCGCGAGATCCAGCAGCCCGACAAACAACACGCTAGCACCTGCAGCCATTCACCGAATAGAGCCCCTAATTAGGGATGGCAATGGGGCCCCGAAATCCGCAAATCCGACGGGTACCCGCCTTAAACGGGGAGGGTTTTGGTAAAATATTAGACCCGCCAAGTCTATAGGGCGGGTTTGGGGATGGCAAACCCGTACCCGCAGACCCGCATACCCGCTCTAAGCCTCAATCCTATCCCTAATAATGCTATGTCTAACCACACGTCCCACGTGACCACGCACGCACACAACAAACATCACATACACGCGATGGAATATGGAGTCCTAGAGACAACACACGCATTCACACGTCCATTTTCACCAACCCCATCCCAATATCCCATCGTTTTCTTCCCACATGCGCCAACGTCACTCCCGTCGCACGCGCTGGCGGGTACCCGTTGGGACTCTGAACCCGGCCGAGTCATGGGTCTGGTAAAAAATTAGACCCGACTAATTAAATGGGGCGGGTATGGGGGTGGCGGACCCGACCCCGAACCCGGCGGTGCCATCCCTACCCCTAATCTCCATCTCCATCTCCATCTCCACTACTTACTTATAAAAACACAAACTTGGCAGGAACACTTGATCTCAGCCGTTAGTTCACGTGGATCCAACGCTCCAGATCACTACAATGATGAGCACCTCAACGTCATCAGAGTAATTACGGCATTGCCACCGCCTAACGCACGGTCCATCCCCAAATCCATCTCCCGCACATCTCTCATCCTACCGGCCTCCACCAATTTCTCTGCTTCGTCTCCTCCCGCAACAACGCGAGGCGAGTGGCGGCCGCACGCTGGAACCTCTAGCGGCGCCACATCCCTCCCGATGACAACGCCCAATGCCATCCAAGATCTGCTGCCTCGCCGTCCTAACGCCGCAGCCCTTCCAGGTTCCCACCTCGGCACCTCCGTCACCCTTCACGCGAGCCTGCCTGCGCTGTGACCTGTGCCCCTGCAAGCTGCTGCACCCACCAGCCGCCTGTCCCCAGATCGAGGTCGTCCTGATCCATGAAGATAGGGTCCCGCATTCTGGATCATCAAGGTGCCACCAAGGACAACCGTCATCGCGGTGGCCCGATCTGAAACTGCCTCCGCCGAGGATGGGTTCTCTGGCCATGAAGGGAGTCAGAACTTTCATCAGTGCACATACATGGTCACCCCGTCGCTGCCAAGGACAGCTATCCTGGCCACGGCCACAGCCGTAACTGGTGATGTCTCTTCCGCTCTCTCATACCCCCGGAATGGTTTCAGCCCATATTTGCAGGTAAACTTACCTGGAGCCATGACCAGTGCTTCTCTCCTTCCAAGCATAGATAATTTCCGGCTACTATCAGTATCAGTCAACGGTCTAACATTCAGATGACAAATCAATCAGGTAATCAATCAGGTGAATCTTTAATTCAATTGGAAATATTGGGACATTTGCATGGTTACTGCAGTTTGCGTCTTCATGCAGGTACAGAACTTCTTGGTCTCCAATGTTCATCTACCAATAATTGTTCATCTACCAATAACTCCTACTCCTGATGGGTCCATGGAACTTTTCTTTGGACAAGAAAAAAAATGGTATTCCAGTAATCCAGTTACTCCTGTCTGGGTTATCTCTGCCCCTCATTTATCTTGATTAATTGAACAAGAATGCAGCTTATATTTATGCCAATTTCTCTGTTTCATCTTCTCCCGCAACAATGTGAGGTGAACGGTGGCCTGGTGGCCGCACGCCGATCCAGTTTTTATTTCTGCTATCCGTTTGGGGAGCACTACATGATCTGGAGCATGGAAATCCTTCTATGTACAGATATAGGAGGAAAAGTGACATATTGGTAGAATATGTTTGTGTTGTACCTTTATATTTAGGACGTGCTTCATTTAAATCCTATTGCTACGGTCTACTATTGATTGAATATTTTCCGATTCAGATCAGTTTCCATCTTTAGCATGATTTAACAAATCCATGAATAGAATATTTTAGCAATGAAACGTAAAAGCTCACCTTTTTCTAGATATGCCACAGACGTCGCCTTCAACTTTTATTGTGTTATTTTGGATAGAGATTTATTATTAAGTAGTGGAGATGAGTTGTGTTTTTTGATATATTTGCAAAATCTGTTCAATTTAACACCACTCTTGTGCAATGTTGGATTCAGATATATTTTGAAATGCCAGCAAATTGTTTAATTGAAAATACAATATCCAGAACAACATTTTTTTAGCCACATGTTTATGCTTTCTTTCTATTATCCTTTAGACCTCCCACATTACACTATGATTAGTCACATTCTCTTGTTTGGTTAAGTAAATTGTTAGAAAGTTGTTATGAATAGTTTCCAGCTTGTGATATTGCAGCCAGTAGTAATTATACCAATTTAAGACGATGAATGGTGGTGCAGAAGTTAGATGGTTCACACATGTAGAAGAACGAGTTATAGCAATGTATAGTGATCTAGCTGTTGGTAGATGAACATACATCCTACACATTTGTACGCAAAAAATCATGTAGCTAATAATGAACCTACACACTTGCTAGATGTAGTATTTACAAATTGCTTTGTACACAAACTTAGAGACAGAGATATACCTGATTGTTGGAGGTCAAAATTTGTTCAATAATCATAATTGCTGAAACCTGATTCGCTCATGGTCATCTTTGGCTCATGGTCATCTTTGTGCTTTGACAACCACTGGATAACATGACAGGCAAGCGTGATCACTTCTTCAACGAAAACATCAGCAGAAGATTTATAGCTTTTGAAGTTGCAACTATTTAACGTCTCTTCATTGTTTTTATCTTAATTTTAATTTCCTGCCACGACCTTAGATACCAAATTTTGCTAACAATGAAGTCATTTTGAGGATCATACATATTCAACACCAATGGAAAGGTCTGATATTCTGAGGTACATACATTGTGCATATCCCTTCTGTTGTATGCCCTCAAGGATGGGAGTTCTTGTGCACGAGAAAATCTAAGGCAAAGCTTCCGGAAAGCCCAGGTTAGTGGAGGCATACATTGTAGTATTCAGCCAATTGTTGGTGACGATTGAGCTTCAGGCTGTTATTTCTGCCCATTTTTCTCAATCTTGTGATTTTTTCGCGGTGTCCTCTGATAGTCATGCTTCAATAAATTTCCGTGTCAGAAATCAGATTGTGCCAAGAGGAGATTCTTTTTTTTTATTTTGCTTTCCAAACATAAAATCCATAGACCATATGATAGATTTTTTAATGTTTTTTACGGGGATTCCTCGGGTGTTTTCCATTCCAAATGGACAAACCAATGCAAAAAAAATTACCTTATGTTTTTTCTTTCCATGGATTACCGTCTACATAAAAACACATCTAATTTTTATACTTAAAATTTCAAGGATTTTTCTTTGTCTTCGATAATGGAGACGTGCCTTAGTGCACACAAACTTACCATTAGTTTGCCATGTATCTCAAGGTGAGGAAAGAACTCCATGTCATTTATGATATTTTGTTTTTTCCCTTTCAGTTAGGGAATCATGTCATACTCAGCATAATATTTGTTCCAGGGTGTTGTTCTTAACATGAGAGGATATTAAGACTTATGGATTGTACAATCAGCAATATCATGAATTGTCTTTTAACTTTAGAAGATTGTACAGTGGCAAAGATACTGTTTAATTAGTGTCGAGCTTGAGCGAGAGAAAAACAGAAAATATATAATCATGTGATCATAGTGTACGTTTGGAAAGCTTGTGGACTATATATTACATGAGTTTGTATTAAAAGATATCGTGCGTTGCACGTGCACACTAACTAGTCATCTCTAAATTGCCATGTTTTGTTAGTTTTCTTTCTTACCCCCGGTTTCTTAGTTAGCAATTTGATAGATATATATTGTTTATCTGCTGATTTTTAACCAATGAAAGCAAATGTATTGAGCAATAATGACTAATTTCTGAGTAGAATGGTATGATTTTGAATTAAAAAAATTCTCCTTCTGCCTGGCCCGCCCATCATTTTTTTCTTGAAGCTCCGCCATGTGCATAGACACAAAAGAGGGAGGGCTTGGTTCTAAGAACTAAGACAAACACGAGTTTCTTACGCAACACATGCATGAGTCTCGGCTTCCTTAGATGTGGTGCACATGTTTCAATGTTTCAGTTCGATTTCAATTCCCTTTCATTTAGTGACGTCAGCATGATGTCATCCATGTGCTAACAGGAAAAGTTTGACTGGTGCACCAATCTCAGAGCAAAAATGGACGGTAGATAGGCCACCGACATGTACCGTTAACTGTAATAAAAAAAATTCGGGGACACCGCTTCTTGGAGATTCTATGCAGAACGGGGAAACAGAATCCCATGAGTATGTGTATATAAACTTGGAAAGGATGAACATTGACGAGATTTTTTTTTGAACGAGAGAGACCCGAAAGGGGCAGGAAGCCTTCAATTAAAGTACGACGGTGGAGCTACACATTTTCACGCTGGACCTTAAGAAAAAGAACAATACAAACAGGTCCACACGCTCTACAAAGAGCACCCTAGAAGATAAGCAAAAAAAGCAATCGGGTCCTCCTTCCAACGTGCCTCTGCTTCTGACGGGCCTCACGGTGGAGGTTGAAGGTGCGCCGGGCTTCGCCGGCGAGCTTGATAGCCTCGATGCGGCTTGGATAATCGGCTGGCTGTATGCTTCCGATTTGGTTCTGCAGATAAGGATGGCTTCACTTCTCCGGGAGAGCTCGTCGCCTCCGCGAGCTCAGGGAATCCTCCATTTTAGACACATCCTCTGCGTCCAGGTCAGGAGAAGATGCCGAAGAGCAGCGACGATGAGCTTCCAGGATTTGCCGTCGCTGCGCCCAGAAACCGAGCGCCTCCCTCAGAGCTCCTGCCCGAGATGAGGAAGGGACGCCATAGAAGTTGTAGCTGCAACAAATCCGAGGATGGGGGCGCCCAGAGAGAGACGAGGCCACGACATCGCCGGAGAACTCCCCCTCGCCACCAAGGCCGGCCAGGAGCCACTCCAACCCACCACGAACTGCAAGACGACGACCTCCCCCCTCGCCGCCACGGCCGGCCGAGAAGAAGCGCTGCCCACAGGACCAAATCCCCACAAGGTAACCCGCGTCGAATTTATTCCAGGAGGCGGTGGTTCTCCACTCCACATCCCCCTCCGGCCAAGTTGAAAGAGAAGAAGGAGGAACCCTAGGGCTGGCCAGATCTGGACGCCGAGATCTGTCCATCCGCTCCATCTACCGGGCATAAAGCCCACAACCGGCATCTCGCCGAACCTACCACTAATCCTAGCTACTCTGGCGCTCCCTCTTCTCCAACTCCGGCCGGCAGAGCCGACGGAGAGGTGTTGGGGGAGACCCAGCAAAAGGGCGACGACTCTCAACGGGAGGAGGAAAGGGAGAGCGAGAGGCCTTGCCTGTTTGGTTCACATTGACAAGATAATAATGATAAATCAAATTGCTTAACTTGGGCGAAGCGCATTGATGACGTATGAGATGATTTAATCTGCACATGTTTCTGTTCTCGTGGTTATCATATTGGTCGTATTGGTATCTGCTGCAAGCCTGCAAGCCTGACGGCGAAAAAAGAATTCAGATCCATGGCGAATGGTCAGTAGCATGGCTAGCTCTTATTTATGCATACGCTCATTTGTTTGGCGTTGAAACTCCTACTAGTTCCCTTGAATAAATTTATTGAAAAACATTTTCAAATCGTTTGATCGATTTAATTGTGGTTGTGAGTCGTCGCATTCAACTCAACCATAAGACTAGAGTTGGAGTCCAGCTGAGTACAACTCCATCACCATACCTGCTGTCTGGATCCAAAGCATGATTAAACAACGCGTCCATATCACCGGCCAAAACCGGCCGAGGACGGATCGCGCGTTTATTTTAGAGCCAGTAGCCTATAAAAGAATCGGTTGGGTCTCATTTCTCGTCAACATCCATTGCTTCTTCTTCCTCCTCGATCGCGTTCTTGCTATTAACTTTGTTCTTGAGCCATTCGATCGATGTCGTCTGCTCTCTCGCTTCCAATGGTGCGGCCGGCCGCTAGGCTCGGGTCGCCGTTGTGCCACGCCCACGCTCCAGCGCTGCAGGCGAGGAAGCTGCGCGTTCTAGCGACTTGCAGCGCATTCAGGCGGGATCGGGACAACTACGGCGGCGCGCTGGTGGACGAGGGCATGACGGTTCTCCGGCGGAGGATCCGGGAGGCACGCATGGCGGAGACCAACTACGAGGCGCCGCCGGGGTGGGCAGGCTGGGAGAAGCGCTACTACACGGCCTACGTCTCCGACGTTTCTGCCCTCGCCGGTGTGCTGCAGCTGATGCTCATGGGCACCAGGCCCACCGTTGCCGTCGCGGTCGCTATGCTACTGCTTGGTGGTGTGCCGGTCTCCGCCGCGGTTGCCCTGCATCTGCTCGGGCAGGCCGCGGGAACCGTTCTGCAGCACGTTTCTTGATTTCATTCACTGGGGATGTACGTCTGTGTAGAATAGGGCGATGAATTGATTGTTTTGCTGGATATATGATTTGTTTAGTTTTTGCTTAGTTGACTACCCGTAACCATAAGGTGCATTCGTTTTGATGCGTGAGAGTAACCACTAACCAATCCTCCGAACTTGCATTTAGTTTGAATAAACAATACCGACAAGGTCTTGTCGAATTGTCCCGTAAGAAATTAGTAACTAGTAGATGGTTCCAACAGGCAAAAGTGGAATGCTTTTGTGAATGTGATAAAATTAGCAATACTAGTTGGGCGAACTCATCTATCCCTGTTGCGCATGTGGCCGTCGCCATGCAGATCATCGACGCACCTCGCTGTCTTCTTGATGCCATGGTTACCTCAAGTCGAAGGACCACGAGCATAGAAGTTGTATGAGCGCATGGTACTACGGATTGAGACAAACACGATTTCTCTGAGCTGGATCTATTTGGACCTAATTAAGTGTGTCCATTATATTTTCCAAGCTCGTGGACAAAATTATTCCCGTGTGTAAAGTGTATGTACGTACTCGGGTGCACTTATCTGTTTAGAAAATACAGGTCGGTGGACTTTGAAAACTTCCAAGCAAGTCACCATCCAATTCAAGCAACTGAGACCATCGACCTCACAAGCTGCTGTCAAGTTGGATCAAGCTGTATGGAGGAAGTGTAATCCACGATCATACAAGTCTGTGAATTAACATGATGTCTAGTAACACCATAATAAACCTGTATGGAGGAAGTGTAATCCACGATCTCTAGGTCCAAGCCATGGGCAGAGTCAAGTCGGGGCTATGCAAAGTAAGCTTTGACGATCTTCCTATAGACTCCACGGAGATGAAGGCGCTGAACCAAATGATCGTTAGTTTTGGCAGCAAGGTGTTGGATATTAGGAATAAATTCTAGCTAAATTTGTAAGACAAATCATGCCCTTGATAATCTGGTATAGAATTCAAGAGGCGATCAACCCATTAAGGATGCAACGGTATCAGCCCGTTAGGCCATGATCGAGTCGATCACGCAAACAAAGTAGAACTTTCGTTGTCTCCCCGTATCGCCTCATGCAATCTCTCTGTAACATTGGCTTTGGCCTCTATATGAACACGTAACCGAGCAGAGAATAAGGCATCGTTTCTATCCCATTTTGATACGGTATCAGATAAGTCTCTTACATGACATGGAGAGGAAAGAAATGACAAGCCACTGAACCACTTTAATGGCCACCTCATCCTCCAACACGCCGCAGGGCCTCGAATCACCTACTATGGAGGGCCCAAATCTTACCAGCTCTACAAGGTGCGCGGATGCTCGGTTTGCTGGATGGCATGGCATTGTGAGGTCGACAAGGAGGGACAATGGTTGGCTCAAGAGAGATCAACTGAGTCCTGAGTTCCTTCGCATTATCTATGAGTTGCGATTTGGTTGTATGAACTTTGTTCGTGTGTGTGTGAACTATGCTATGCCATTGAACTATGCTATGAGTTTGAACTTGATATGCATGTGTGTGATGACGATGCTATGATCATGAATTTATATGTTTGTGACATTTTTACGAGCATGCAAAATGTGAGATGTTGTTATGCGTGGTGCCCTATACTAGGGCATCTGGAATTTTGCTTGTGTCGTATTCTACATCATCTATAATGGCTGCCATACTAATCTGAACTCTATTATGGTATTACCTAGTGCAAAATTAGATAGTAAATTCTTAAACCCTATATGTAATTAAATATTTGAAATATATTAATATATGACTTATAAATAATCAGATGCAAGTGTAAAATCAAAATGTTTTGTTTGATAATAAATTAACTTGGTGACTTCATCGGTGTCAGCCATGTGGAAGTAGTTCCCACGCAAAGACGACATCTTCCTCTTGATTACTTATCTTGTGTTTCGCGACGAGTTCCACATAGATATCACCTAATTTTACACTATCCATCTTATATCCTCACCCAAATAGATGCCCAATGTACGGTACTATTTGGGCAAGAACAAATAGTGAATTGTCCACCAGTGCAATGGCGGCACACTAGTCCTGCTGGGTTTGCAATTGACACCATGTAGATCTTTGTCACGGTCACTGCCTCCTACTCCCCATGTTTACCTAAAGGAAATCGAACAACCACAGACACAGAAGGAGGAGGGTTGGTTCTAAAAATGGGGACAAACGCGGGTTTCTTACGCAACTTGCGCATGCATCTCAGGCTTCTTCCGACTTAATATGTTGTTGCACCTCGCTCATCAGATTTGCGAGTTGGGACCTAATTGAGCCCGCAAGCTATGTTGACAAATCAGTCTATTTTATTAAAGTTTATAGACAAAATTATTGCATGTGTTATGGTTCATATTCTCCGGTGCATTTATCTCTTTCAAGAATGCGGCCTGATGGACTTTAAAGCATCACCATCCAAGCAATTGAGGCAACTACTCCCGACGACAAAGCGACGGCGTCAAGTCTACGCCGACGGCGTAGCTATTTTTCTTTTTTGCCACATTAATCTTAGAAAAATTATAACTAAATCATTTAAATTTAGAAAAATACATATAATATATCAAAATTTGCAGAAAATAAGATCTATCTATATAAACTCAAATATTATATTTTTTCAAAAAAATATATAGAAAATACAAATACTTTCGTATAACATATTTTTCATTTTCCGAGTGCAAAAACAGGATGTTTTGTGAAGCAACCACCAAATAAAAGTTTCAAAATGATAATACCACATTTTTCAAAAACTACGAGACCATATTGAATGGACAATTTCCCAATCTGGTTATCTCAAACATTTCCATCCATCCTCGTGAAAAAGACAAATTACTACCGAATCGATAGAAAATTAGTTAGATTTGAACTACAGGTACATGTTATGATGCTCATGATTTTTTGAAAAAAAAATCATTTTTAGGTTCACAATATGCTATTTCATCAAAGATCTAATGCAAGTTTAGTGAGGCTCAGCCTCGAGCTAAGAATCTTCATGTCCCTCGATTTAGAAAGTTTGACAATAGTTTCAAATGAGCATAAAAAATTCAAAAACGAACGAAACAATGCAAAACCTTCGTGTGGTGTCATATTATGTGACATAGTTGCATGGAAAAATAGTAAACTTGGTATATTCATTGTGTATCAAAAAAACCTTCACAAAATGACCTATCTCAATCGAGCTTTTCTGGATTTCAGGTCAAATAACCAATGTTATTGCTAGAATCACGGTATAGTTTGCGATAATGTGTCCATATTGTGCACGCATGTGTATCATGGGATAGCGAACAATGTTGCAAGAGGAAGTTTTCCTTTTCGTCGCACCGAAAAGCCATTTTTTATTTTCCGAGTGCAAAAAACATGGTGTTTTGTTAAGCAACCACCAAATGAAAGTTTCAAAATGATAATACCATATTTTTAAAAAATACTAGACCATATTGATTGGACAATTTCTCAACCTGGGTATCTCAAACCTTTATATCCACCCCTCATGAAAAAGACAAATTCCTGCCGAATCGGTAGGAAATGAGTTAGATTTGAACTTCAGGTACATGATATGATGCTCAAGATTTTTGCAAAAATCATTTTTAGGTTCACAATATGCTATTTCATCAGAGATCTAATGCAATTTTAGTGAGACTCAGCCCCGAGCTAAGAATCTTCATGCCCCTCGATTTAGAAAGTTTGACGATAGTTTGAAACGGGCATAAAAATTTAAAAACGATCGAAACAATGCAAAACCTTCGCGTTGTATCATATTAGGTGACATAGTTGCATGAAAAAATACTAAACTTGGTATATTCATTGTGTATCAAAAAACCTTCACAAAATGACCTATCTCAATCGAGCTTTTCTGGATTTCAGCTCAAATGACCAATGTTATTGCTAGAATCACGGTATAGTTTGTGATAATATGCCCATATTGTGCACGCATGTGTATCATGGGATAGTGAATAATGTTGCAAGAGGAAGTTTTCCTTTTCGTCGCACCGAAAAACCATTTTTTATTTTTCGAGTGCAAAAAAGGGGTGTTTTGTTAAGCAACCACCAAATGAAAGTTTCAAAATAATAGGGCGATGAATTGATTGTTTTGCTGGATATATGATTTGTTTAGTTTTTGCTTAGTTGACTACCCGTAACCATAAGGTGCATTCGTTTTGATGCGTGAGAGTAACCACTAACCAATCCTCCGAACTTGCATTTAGTTTGAATAAACAATACCGACAAGGTCTTGTCGAATTGTCCCGTAAGAAATTAGTAACTAGTAGATGGTTCCAACAGGCAAAAGTGGAATGCTTTTGTGAATGTGATAAAATTAGCAATACTAGTTGGGCGAACTCATCTATCCCTGTTGCGCATGTGGCCGTCGCCATGCAGATCATCGACGCACCTCGCTGTCTTCTTGATGCCATGGTTACCTCAAGTCGAAGGACCACGAGCATAGAAGTTGTATGAGCGCATGGTACTACGGATTGAGACAAACACGATTTCTCTGAGCTGGATCTATTTGGACCTAATTAAGTGTGTCCATTATATTTTCCAAGCTCGTGGACAAAATTATTCCCGTGTGTAAAGTGTATGTACGTACTCGGGTGCACTTATCTGTTTAGAAAATACAGGTCGGTGGACTTTGAAAACTTCCAAGCAAGTCACCATCCAATTCAAGCAACTGAGACCATCGACCTCACAAGCTGCTGTCAAGTTGGATCAAGCTGTATGGAGGAAGTGTAATCCACGATCATACAAGTCTGTGAATTAACATGATGTCTAGTAACACCATAATAAACCTGTATGGAGGAAGTGTAATCCACGATCTCTAGGTCCAAGCCATGGGCAGAGTCAAGTCGGGGCTATGCAAAGTAAGCTTTGACGATCTTCCTATAGACTCCACGGAGATGAAGGCGCTGAACCAAATGATCGTTAGTTTTGGCAGCAAGGTGTTGGATATTAGGAATAAATTCTAGCTAAATTTGTAAGACAAATCATGCCCTTGATAATCTGGTATAGAATTCAAGAGGCGATCAACCCATTAAGGATGCAACGGTATCAGCCCGTTAGGCCATGATCGAGTCGATCACGCAAACAAAGTAGAACTTTCGTTGTCTCCCCGTATCGCCTCATGCAATCTCTCTGTAACATTGGCTTTGGCCTCTATATGAACACGTAACCGAGCAGAGAATAAGGCATCGTTTCTATCCCATTTTGATACGGTATCAGATAAGTCTCTTACATGACATGGAGAGGAAAGAAATGACAAGCCACTGAACCACTTTAATGGCCACCTCATCCTCCAACACGCCGCAGGGCCTCGAATCACCTACTATGGAGGGCCCAAATCTTACCAGCTCTACAAGGTGCGCGGATGCTCGGTTTGCTGGATGGCATGGCATTGTGAGGTCGACAAGGAGGGACAATGGTTGGCTCAAGAGAGATCAACTGAGTCCTGAGTTCCTTCGCATTATCTATGAGTTGCGATTTGGTTGTATGAACTTTGTTCGTGTGTGTGTGAACTATGCTATGCCATTGAACTATGCTATGAGTTTGAACTTGATATGCATGTGTGTGATGACGATGCTATGATCATGAATTTATATGTTTGTGACATTTTTACGAGCATGCAAAATGTGAGATGTTGTTATGCGTGGTGCCCTATACTAGGGCATCTGGAATTTTGCTTGTGTCGTATTCTACATCATCTATAATGGCTGCCATACTAATCTGAACTCTATTATGGTATTACCTAGTGCAAAATTAGATAGTAAATTCTTAAACCCTATATGTAATTAAATATTTGAAATATATTAATATATGACTTATAAATAATCAGATGCAAGTGTAAAATCAAAATGTTTTGTTTGATAATAAATTAACTTGGTGACTTCATCGGTGTCAGCCATGTGGAAGTAGTTCCCACGCAAAGACGACATCTTCCTCTTGATTACTTATCTTGTGTTTCGCGATGAGTTCCACATAGATATCACCTAATTTTACACTATCCATCTTATATCCTCACCCAAATAGATGCCCAATGTACGGTACTATTTGGGCAAGAACAAATAGTGAATTGTCCACCAGTGCAATGGCGGCACACTAGTCCTGCTGGGTTTGCAATTGACACCATGTAGATCTTTGTCACGGTCACTGCCTCCTACTCCCCATGTTTACCTAAAGGAAATCGAACAACCACAGACACAGAAGGAGGAGGGTTGGTTCTAAAAATGGGGACAAACGCGGGTTTCTTACGCAACTTGCGCATGCATCTCAGGCTTCTTCCGACTTAATATGTTGTTGCACCTCGCTCATCAGATTTGCGAGTTGGGACCTAATTGAGCCCGCAAGCTATGTTGACAAATCAGTCTATTTTATTAAAGTTTATAGACAAAATTATTGCATGTGTTATGGTTCATATTCTCCGGTGCATTTATCTCTTTCAAGAATGCGGCCTGATGGACTTTAAAGCATCACCATCCAAGCAATTGAGGCAACTACTCCCGACGACAAAGCGACGGCGTCAAGTCTACGCCGACGGCGTAGCTATTTTTCTTTTTTGCCACATTAATCTTAGAAAAATTATAACTAAATCATTTAAATTTAGAAAAATACATATAATATATCAAAATTTGCAGAAAATAAGATCTATCTATATAAACTCAAATATTATATTTTTTCAAAAAAATATATAGAAAATACAAATACTTTCGTATAACATATTTTTCATTTTCCGAGTGCAAAAACAGGATGTTTTGTGAAGCAACCACCAAATAAAAGTTTCAAAATGATAATACCACATTTTTCAAAAACTACGAGACCATATTGAATGGACAATTTCCCAATCTGGTTATCTCAAACATTTCCATCCATCCTCGTGAAAAAGACAAATTACTACCGAATCGATAGAAAATTAGTTAGATTTGAACTACAGGTACATGTTATGATGCTCATGATTTTTTGAAAAAAAAATCATTTTTAGGTTCACAATATGCTATTTCATCAAAGATCTAATGCAAGTTTAGTGAGGCTCAGCCTCGAGCTAAGAATCTTCATGTCCCTCGATTTAGAAAGTTTGACAATAGTTTCAAATGAGCATAAAAAATTCAAAAACGAACGAAACAATGCAAAATCTTCGTGTGGTGTCATATTATGTGACATAGTTGCATGGAAAAATAGTAAACTTGGTATATTCATTGTGTATCAAAAAAACCTTCACAAAATGACCTATCTCAATCGAGCTTTTCTGGATTTCAGGTCAAATAACCAATGTTATTGCTAGAATCACGGTATAGTTTGCGATAATGTGTCCATATTGTGCACGCATGTGTATCATGGGATAGCGAACAATGTTGCAAGAGGAAGTTTTCCTTTTCGTCGCACCGAAAAGCCATTTTTTATTTTCCGAGTGCAAAAAACATGGTGTTTTGTTAAGCAACCACCAAATGAAAGTTTCAAAATGATAATACCATATTTTTAAAAAATACTAGACCATATTGATTGGACAATTTCTCAACCTGGGTATCTCAAACCTTTATATCCACCCCTCATGAAAAAGACAAATTCCTGCCGAATCGGTAGGAAATGAGTTAGATTTGAACTTCAGGTACATGATATGATGCTCAAGATTTTTGCAAAAATCATTTTTAGGTTCACAATATGCTATTTCATCAGAGATCTAATGCAATTTTAGTGAGACTCAGCCCCGAGCTAAGAATCTTCATGCCCCTCGATTTAGAAAGTTTGACGATAGTTTGAAACGGGCATAAAAATTTAAAAACGATCGAAACAATGCAAAACCTTCGCGTTGTATCATATTAGGTGACATAGTTGCATGAAAAAATACTAAACTTGGTATATTCATTGTGTATCAAAAAACCTTCACAAAATGACCTATCTCAATCGAGCTTTTCTGGATTTCAGCTCAAATGACCAATGTTATTGCTAGAATCACGGTATAGTTTGTGATAATATGCCCATATTGTGCACGCATGTGTATCATGGGATAGTGAATAATGTTGCAAGAGGAAGTTTTCCTTTTCGTCGCACCGAAAAACCATTTTTTATTTTTCGAGTGCAAAAAAGGGGTGTTTTGTTAAGCAACCACCAAATGAAAGTTTCAAAATAATAATACCACATTTAAAAAAAATACTAGACCATATTGATTGGACAATTTCTCAACCTGGGTATCTCAAACCTTTCTGTCCACCCCTCGTGAAAAAGACAAATTCCTGCCGTATCGGTAGGAAATGAGTTAGATTTGAACTTCAAGTACATGATATGATGCTCATGATTTTTTGCAAAAATAATTTTTAGGTTTATAATATGCTATTTCATCAGAGATCTAATGCAATTTTAGTGAGACTCAGCCCCGAGCTAAGAATCTTCATGCCCCTCGATTTAGAAAGTTTGACAATAGTTTGAAACGGGCATAAAAAAATCAAAAGCGATCGAAACAATGCAAAACCTTCACGTGGTGTCATATTATGTGACATAGTTACATGGAAAAATACCAAACTTGGTATATTCATTGTATCTCAAAAAACCTTCACAAAATGACCTATCTCAATCGAGGTTTTTTAGATTTCAGGTCAAATGACCAATGTTATTGCTAGAATCGATGTATAGTTTGCGATAATATGCCCATATTGTGCACACTTGTGTATCATGAGATGGTGAACAATTTTGCAGGAGGAAGTTTTCCTTTTCGTCGCACGGAAAAACCATTTTCTATTTTCTGAGCGCAAAAAATGGGGCGTTTTGTGAAGCAACCACCAAATGGCTAATTCAAAATGCTACCACCCCATTTTAAAAAAATATTAGACCACCTTACATGGACAATGTCCCGACCGGGGGAGCTCAAATCTTTTCATCCATCCCTGGTGAAAAAGACAAATTCCTGCCGAATCGGTAGGAAGTGGGTCCGATTTGAACTACATGTATATTATCTTATGCTCATGATTTTTTGAAAAAAATATTTTTAGACTCACAACATTATATTCCATTAGAGATCCACTTCAAATTTTCTTTTTTGTCGCACCAATAAGCCATTTTCTTTTTTTTCCGAGTGCGAAAAAGGGTGTTTTATGAATCCTAACATAGTTTCGATTGTTCTAGTATTAACAAGATACGATACATAATTAAATATATGATAGGGATGTTATATTTGGATTCCTCTCATTTTTTGATCGATTTGGATATATTATTTGCCGAATTACGATTTACGGATTTGTTGTTGTGAATTATTCAATAATAAATGGAAAAAGGCAAAAATAATAAAATTTGTTTTATTTTGATTTGAATTCAAGATTATTATTACTTATTCATTGTTGTTTACTTAAATAAATGTTTAAAATTTTAAAAATAAAGGCGTGTTATACCATCGTCCAAGGATTAATATGATTCATATGGTAATATTATCAGTAAGGTCTAATTTTCTGATTGGAAGCTAATCTAAAAGGAACAGAGAAGTTAAGCGTGCTGGGGCTGGAATACTGCTAGGATGGGTGACCGATGGGGAAGTTTGACCATTAGTATAATTCAACCGAAAATTAATTATTCTTAGAGTTAAAAAATGCTTGTGAGATTAACGAGTCAAATAATTAAAAAATGCTTGTGAGATTAATAATTCAAAACAAAAACAAAAACAAATTGGAAAAAAATATTCAAAAAAAAAGATAGGCCGACGGCAATGTTGTCGGCGTAGCTGCCGCCAGGGCAAACGGCCGTCAACCGTGTTATGTGGGCCCCACATCCTTTACGCTGACGGGCAAACCGGCTACGCCTACAGGGTCATACGCTGGCGGCAGCCGGCGGCGTAGCCTACGCCGACGGCAATCAGTGGCTATGCCGACGGGGTCTGGCCATCGGCGCCTGGCCTGTTTCCTGTAGTGAGATGACCAAGGCCGGCGGCCGACATGGTCAACGAGATCTAGAAGACCTAGCAAGCTGGGGAAGATAGGCGCAATGAGATGATGTGGCTACAATTTCGGCGGTACGGCGGTGATGCAGATCATATATACAGATCCATAGCTACGGTTCCCAGCGAATATATCAACAGGCGATACAATCCCGCAACTTTGGCTCCAAGATACCAACAGAACTTTCCCTATATTTTCATGTCAAAAAAAATATTGCTATATTTTGGGGTTTGACGGCAACAGAATTTTTGTCATATCCCCACGTACACAATGTTGGTAATCATGTTCACTACATAATTTTTACAAGTTGACTGTGTTTTTTGTTGACATATTGTTCGAGATTCAGTAAAAATTAAACAAAGCGCTGTAGTATATTGTCTTCCCACTATGTTGGATGATGTGTATTCTTCGAAAGTTTTTGGTACTTCGTCTTTTTTTTGAGAAACACGGTAGAAACGCAATCGCTCACAATGTATACATACACTCACCCTATGAACACACGCACGCACACCCTACCCTATGAGCACATCCGAGAGACTGAGCCGGCTGGTCTTGAGAATGACGAAGTCGCCGTAGGCGTCTCGCTATCGACGGAAACGTCACCTCTTACTGAAAGAATATTCCGCTTTATAAGACATCAAAGTGTCAAACGTGGAGTTTGAACTCTGGTGGACTGGGGTACCACTGCTCATCTAAACATCCAAACCACAGGTTGGTTCTCTCTTGTAGTTCGTCTTCGTTATGTGATCGATGAAAATCAGCCTTCTGCTTCTAAATATCGTGAATGAGTCAGCTATCCGAATAAACTAGCATGCAGATTAAATGCTTACTCGCTCAGTGTTCACGTAAGGTTGAAAGCTTGCCACAAGGAGAGCCACTTCCTGAATTCTATTCCGTAAGACAAATTTCATAACGTGAGCGCCTTGTTAACAAGCTAAAAAGAATTCGACAACAGGAATTTTTCTTGGTATAAGAATGTTGATGAGATTTTGCTAGGTCATGTCCAAGACGGTCAAAAAGACCGAGAGAAAATAAAAATAGACAAAAAAAAATTAGGAAACATATAAATGAAAATAATCAACGACGCCTGTATCATCTATGTCTGATGTCATCTTAGATATCGTCCTAAGGCCCGAACCTGTATAAAATCTTGTGTGCCTGAGGTGCGCCACGGGTATGTTTTTCGATTTTTTTGCTAAAAACACCCTCATTTTGAATCAGAAAAGCAATTGAGTCCCATGCTCGCCGCCGTCGCCTCGCCTCGCCAGAGTGTGGTGGTAGTGGCCGCGGCCACAGCCTACCACCGCAGGGAGGTGAGGCAGGTTGTGGCCGCGTTAGTCCTCATCGGCGTCGAGCGGGTGTGGGTGGGAGGTGGCGGGCCGAGGAGGTAGGAACTGGCGCCCGTGGATGTCGGAGGAGGGCGCGGCTAGAGGAGGAGCGGTCGGAGGAAGGCGATGCGGTCGCAGGAGAGGAGGAAGAGAGGAGAAAGAGAGGAGAGGAGAGGAGAAGAGAAGGAGGAGGAGAAGGAGGAGAAGAAAGAAAGGAGGAGGGGGAGAGGGGAATGGGAGAGGAAGAGTAGGTGGCTAGGTGGGGATTCAAATTTGAATCCCTCCCAAATTTACCAGTTAGGTGAATCAAGATCGGGATTTGTTCACCCACGTGACGGAAAGATACACTGGGCCCACTCGGTGAGACTATATCCAATAGGTTGCAACCATTGACTAGGTCAAGAGATACAATATCACGATAACGAGTTAAGTGGACTTTTCGGTAACGAGAGAGGTATGTCAATACCATAGATCAAATCTCGGATAAGCCATGTATCGAAGAGACAAAGGGATAGGAACACAGAGTTTTTGGTTCAAACATGACAGAGTCTCATGAATGCATAGGGGTCATTATGAACCACCCAGACCTCCTGCTCGGAAAAGGGGGCGTCCAGGTCTGACAGGTCCTTCAAGGCAGATCCCAGGAAGTCTAGATCCAGCGAGTACTGGCGTGGCAGATCCGTCCCCAGCAGCACCTGGAAGTGTTCAAAGGACGCCTCAGCCATGCCCGCATGGTCAACCACAACAGCATCATCCACCTGCAGGCTACGGATGACATTCTTCTGCCGGTGGTAGGAGGCGTGTGTCGTCGGATTGATGACAAGTACGCCATGAGGGGGTCCTCGAGGCTGAAAAGGATACAGATGCCGCCTAGAGGGGGGTGAATAGGCGGTTTAAAACTTTTACGATATGGGCTTAACAAAGGCGGAATAAAACTAGCGTTTACTTTGTCAAGCACAAATCTTATATAAACTACGGTTCACCTATGTGCACCAACAACTTATGCTAAGTAATACAAGCAACTATGTGATAGCTAGATACAAGACTTCAAGCACGAAGGCTATCACAAAATGAAGTGCATAAGTAATAGCTCGGGTATAGAGATAACCGAGGCACGCGGAGACGATGATTTATTACCGAGTTCCTCCCATAAAGGGAGTACGTCTCGTTGGAGGGGTGGGCGGTACTAGGACCACCACGCCACAAAAGGCCTCACCCTATTCTCCTGTGAACCTCGCCACAAGAGGCCCGGTTCACTTCTTCACTATCGGTGCACTTGTCGGTGGCAATCCGTAACCTCTCACAAAGATTGGGGCACTTCTCCACAACTCAATTGGAGGCTCCCAACAAACAAGCTTGGGGAAAGCTCCACAACTTAATTGGAGGCCCCAAGTAATCCACAAACCTGCAAAACAACTAAACCGTCTAGGGTTCCAAGAACCCAAGAGTAAAAAGCTTCTCACCTTTCACCCAATCAAATCCTCACCGAGAACTCAAACCTATGCACCAAATGCAATGGCAAGAACACAAGAATTGCCCAAGTCCTTCTTTCCCAAATCCCACCAAAGCTACAAAAGCTAGTGGGAGAATAAGAGAGGAAGAACACAAGAGGAAATCCACAAAAGAAACCCGAAGATCTAGATCCCAATATGTTCCTCTCACATAGAGGAGAGATGGATTGGTGGAGTTGTAGATCTAGACCACCTCTTTCAAATCCCCCCAAAAGATTCAAGAAATATGGGAGGGATCGAGAGAATTTGCAAGCTCTTGAAGGTCAAAACAATGGAGGAGAGAGAGAATGCAAGCCACCAGCCTAAGGAGGAAGAAGGGGTCTATTTATACCCCTCCCCAACGAAATATGACCGTTTGGGACCTCCCAGGCCAGATAATCCGCCCCTCCCCCAGATATTCCGGGTTCCCCGGGCCAAAATATGGCTAAGGACTTCGCGGCGCGACCCTCAGTATAGGGGGCGGATATTTGGGCCGGATAATCCACCCCCGGAGGCCCGGATAATCCTCCCCTGTTACTGGGAGCCACGCCTTAAAGTCCTTAGCCGTTTTCTGAAAATTGGGCCGGATAATCCGCCCCCCTAAAAACTGGCAGAAACAGCGAAACTGAAACAATCATAACTTTTGCATCCGGACTCTGTTTTTGATGATCTTGGGATCGTTTTAAAGAGGACAATGAGATCTACAAGATAATCCATAGAAACATCATAGTCCAGAAAGGTAGGATAGAACCAAATGACGAAAGGTTTGACCTCTCCCAAAAAGACGAACCAATAAAACCTCCAACATCGAAAACGCAATAGAGAAAGCATATGAAATTCGTTTTTGATGAACTTGAGCTTGTCATGGATATTAACACAAGATCTAAATACTCACATGAGTAAGACCCAAATAAGATCCAAGAAAGATGATGCCAAGTATGCAAAGGTTTGAGCTCTCACCGAGGGATATGATCAAGTTACTCACTCGAGAGCCCCTCTTGATAGTACGGTTATCTATCCTATAAACCGGTCTCCCCAACTAACACCACGAGACTGGTAAGAAAGAAACCCTATCAAGATCAAACAATTGCCTTGTGTATATTCCACCTGATGTTGATGATGACGATCTTCTACACCTCAAGATGGAACACCTTTCTTGATTGCGCTAGCTTGGTGAAGACTTGGAATTTGCTCCCCCATACTCCACTATGGAAGAGCCTCTCTTTTAGGCATATCTTCACATATCCATGATCACCATAAGGATAGAAAGCTACACTTGAGATCATCTTATTATTCAAGACACACTTGCCATAGGCTCAACTTCTACTTGACCAATCTCCGGATCATTCCTTGAAACCTTGATCAACACTTGATCTTCTTCACTTTCTTCTTCTTCCAACCTTGAAGCCAACATATGGTTCAAGAATTGCCTATGGAAAAATCCTACAAGTAGAACTCAATGCAAACATAAGTCCATAAAGATTGTCATTAATTACCAAAACCACACATGGGGCACACATGTTGTTTCAATCTCCCCCATTTTGGTAATTAATGACAATCCCTTTGAGAGGGTTTATATCTATATATTCAACATGCAAAGCAACAACAAAGATGCAAGAGCATGAGACACATAAGAACAAACTCAAAGCATGAAACCAACTTCCCTTAAACCCTCCAAAACTTCTCCCCCATTGGCATCGATTGCCAAAATGGGTGAAAAGCTCTACACGGCCAAAGAGTGATAATTCCTCCAAAATGTGTACATTTCTCATAGTGTGAGTGGAATAAAATGCACGTATCCAATGACGAATACTTAGGAGGAGGTTAAACAATATTGAGGATCAAAATATTGCAAAAAAATTTAACAAGGTGAAGAAGCATCAACAAATGAAGCAAGCAATCAAAAGATCCAAAGAACCACTTGACAAAAAGAACATACCAAATGAAAGATAGATATTATGATAAGATTGAAAAGAGAGTGATCTATATAATATGAGGAGGCTCCCCAAGGTTTTTGCAAAAAAAATTGCATTTGAATACAATATGGACAAACATGGCATCCTCACTCCCTTGATATTATTTAAAACCCAACTATGTACGAAAGAGCATATACCAAGGCATAAAACTTGCAATAAACAAATGGTTGAGCAACGAGTAAGAGACAACGTAATAGCAGGCTCAACCACAAGGATGTGTGAGAGGCATGACAAAGCATAGTATAAGACTAATGCAAGGATGATCATTGAGCATCAACATAGTCTTCAATGAATGATATTGCTTAGTATGACCATACAACACACACAAAACAAAGAAGATGTCAAAAATGGAGAAGTAACATCTCTCATGTGTATAAGTTTATAAGTAGACAATCTCACAAAGATATTGATCCACAAAAAAACATGTACACACAAAATAGATACTAAAATAAATAGAGCAAGATATCCAAAATGAAGTCATGACAATACACCACTAAGATCTTTGCTTGATAGCATGGCCAAAAGGCTCACTTTTATCTTATTGTATATTCATGAACTTTAACCACAAACATATCAAATACATCACAGCTACCACTAAGGGAAGTAGTAGTTGGAATGTATTGCAAGAGGAATCAAGTATCACAAAGAAAGAATCAACTTCGCAAATTCATCAATATTGCACATGAGAGTACTTTGAGGAAACAATAGGCAATATAATTGCTAGATTGACATATTTGGGATTGGTGAATCATGAGCATGATTTTGTATAGTCCCAATTATATGCACTCATCTCAACTTACTTACATATGCAATAGAGAGCGTTCTTTAAGGCCAAAGAAAGAACCACAACAACTACAAATACAAAAAAATCATGCCAATATGCAACCTACCATAGGTTGGAAGACGATATGTGCGCATGAGTAAGAGATACTTGTTACCGAGATATCATTGTTGTGATGAAGTAGATAGGAGTTTCTTGATCATCCTTGCTTGTCTCTAATTATCATTGAGTCGTCACTTATTCCTTATGAAAGAGACAAGCATCCAATGCACCTCGAAGGTACCTAAAACAAAATTCAAGTACAATATGGCCCCCAAACTTATTGGGTCCAAAGTAGTTAGAGCAACTACAATACATAGGAGAGACTCCACATAAATATGTGCATATTGATATGAATTGAATTTCATGCACATCTTAGCCAATTAGGATTTTGTGGAGTTTCCCCTATATATTGGATCAAGTAAAGGAAGCACGCCATAATATATACATTTATTAAATATGCATGCACACTACTTTCAAGAACCAAAGGAGATACAATTTGAACAAAATACCAAGTAAACCAAGAAGAAACACCAAAGTGTGACACGATAAAAGGTTGTTCAAATTATATCAAATAACCAAATCAACTCATGAAAGAGCACATGTTCAACAAATGAACTAGGCAAAAAACAAAGAGAAAGAGATAGACAAAAACACAAATGCTCAAGGATTTATCTCGTTCTAAAATGTCAAAAAAGTTAGAAAGGAATGAGATAAAGCCAACTCCCAAAAAGAGAAAGTTAAAAAAAACACCAAACTCTCAACACTTTTCAAGATGACACAAAGTACCAAAGGAATATTTATCTTCCAAAGACATAAAAACGATATGGAGCAAAACATGTTGTGAAGAAGCATAAAAGGAGTGTTCTACACAATATAGGAAAACTCCCCCATGATTAGTGCATTATTTAAGATTTTTCATTTGAATACACAATGCACTCACATGGGATCATCATCTCTACCTACATCAAATAGAGCACTAAATGATTTCAAGTCAAAGAAATATCCAAAAATGAGATAACATGTAGAATTCAATAAAGGCTCAACAAAAATAAGTACATGGTGTGCAAGCCAACATACACAAATAAACTTGATAACTCAAGATAAGTAAGTGGTTATGCACAACATATAAAAACACATGCAAGGTACAAACCAACACATGCACAAGGGGCGAGTAACTTTAAATGTAAATGAGTTGAGAACATGTTACCGCAAAGAGGAACAATGGATATATGATAGAGATAATATAATATAAATCACTTCGCTTGATACAATATAATTGATGAAGTTCCCTTAATTCTTCATGATTTAGCCAAGTCTCCAAAGCCCTCCACCAACACCTATTGATCAAGTTTTAGCTTGTTGGTCCCCAACCAAGTTGGGTCCTAAGAAGTTAGTCACAATAGGCTTGGCAACCCAAATGGTTCTTTTCTTGACACCACATTGGGAACCAACATATTTGGCAAACACATTTCCAACCTCATCCTTACGAAGAGAATAAACATCATCAATAATAATAGGGTTGGATGAGGAGTTACCAATAGTGCATGAAGAAGAGAGGTGACCTTTATCACGACATATGTAGCAAGTTATTTTCTTCCATTTCTTCACACTTGATTTATCCACAATGGGAGTATTATCTTGATTCTTTTTGCGAAATGGCCTTTCTTCAACTTGAGGTACACCATGACCTTGAACTTGAGGCCTCTTCCCTTTTTGCTTCTCACTGAGAGTCTTATTCTTCAATGGGCAAGATCTAACATGGTGCCCTTCAATTTTGCACTTGAAGCAAACAATCTTGGCCAAATTCTTGACATGTTCTTGGCCCTTCTTCTTGTCTCTCTTAAACTTATTATTGTTAGTGGACTTGTTCTTGATATTGGATTTGAATCCAAGCCCACTCTTATCATTGGGAAATTTTTGCACACTCAAGATCTTGTTGAGTGTGTCCCTCCCTTCCTGACCATTTTTCAAGTCCCTCTTCAAATATGAGACTTGGGCCTTGAGCTCTTTGATTTCCTCTACATGGTTAGTATAAACACAAATACTAGAGGAAGTAGAAGCTTCATTGTTAGAGCAACAAGGCAAGGAATGTAATTCATTACAAGATGTAGCAATAATATGAGATGATGAATTACGAGGACTAGCACATGGGAGTACGACATTTATAGTGGATGTAGTGCTAATGTCCACATGAGGCTCATTAGATGTTACCTTTGACACAATAGCCTCATGAGCTAACTTTAGCCTATCATGGGAGGCTAGAAGATCCCCATGAGAGCTTGATAGCATAACATGACTTTCTTCCAATTTCCCATAATTGCTAGTTAGCAAAGCAAGTTGAGCCTTTAGCTCAACATTCTCCTTCAAAATAAATGCTTCAAAAGAAGTGGAGTTAGTAGCACAAGCATCATTATAATGAGCAATAGTAGAAGACAACTTGGAAATCTCATTATATTTTCTTTTGAGATCAATTGCCACCTCAAGAGCTTTATCACGGGTTTCCTTTACTTTAGACACTTCTAGAGTAAATGTCTCCTCAAGAGATTCTTTGGTTGCTTGTGCTTCTTCAAGAGCTTCATTTAGATTTGCAATATCATTAGCATACTCACGCTCAAGGCTACTCATTTTGTCAATTGTGTTCTCATGCTCCTCAACTTGACCTTCTAACTTATCAATACGTTCTTTGCTCTCAATAGCAAAACCCAAGATTTCAACAAAGTTAGACCAAGCAATATTATTCTTAACAAGAGCATGATAAACAATCTCACCCTTTTCATGTAACAAATCAACATCAATCTCTTCTTCCTCATTATACTCATCCTCATCATCACAAGAGGTATTGGGTTCCAAAGTAGGAGATACCTTTGAATCCCTAGCCATAAGGCATAGATGGGAACCGTGAGATGATGATAATGAAGAATTACTTGAGGCTTCATTCAAGATGTTGTCTTGACCCGTAGAATCTTCAGTTTCCTCTACATTGTTAGAAACACAACAACTAGAGGAAATAAAAGTATTTATATCATGGCAACAAGGAATATCAAGCATATCATCATGAGATTTACTCAAACAACTTACACATGATATGCAAGTACTATCAACACAAGCATGTAAGGAGTTTGTAGTGCTAGAAGTGTTAAAGTCCAAAGATAGATCATTGCAACTAGATAGAGAGGAGGGATTACAAATAGTAAGCACACTATCCATATTGCAATTTCTATCACCACTTACCATATCATTACCTTGTGAAAAATCACATGTTGGTGAAGTGGTAGAAGATGAGAACTCATCTCGACCGGAAGTGGAAGCAACACAATCATCCTCAAAAATATTGGACACAACATATTTATCTTGAAGTTTTGTCCATAACTCATGAGCGCTCCAAAAAGGTATGACTGAAGAAGTAACTACATGGCTCAAAGCATTAACAAGCACATTAGAAGCTTGAGCATCGAGATATAAGTTTTTCTCATCCTCACAAGATATATTAAGGAAAACCATTGGAGGAGAAAAACCTATATCTACGATTCGCTCCAAATTTGGGTCCATGGCCCGAAAATGATTAAGCATACAAATTTTCCAAATCTCATAACATGTGCCATCGAATATGAAAATGTCATCGTGCACTAATCCCCTAGCCGACATCTTTACTCTCAAGGCGGTGAAGCCCAAAAAGAGAGACCAGGCTCTGATACCAATTGAAAAGGATACAGATGCCGCCTAGAGGGGGGGTGAATAGGCGGTTTAAAACTTTTACGATATGGGCTTAACAAAGGCGGAATAAAACTAGCGTTTACTTTGTCAAGCACAAATCTTATATAAACTACGGTTCACCTATGTGCACCAACAACTTATGCTAAGCAATACAAGCAACTATATGATAGCTAGATACAAGACTTCAAGCACGAAGGCTATCACAAAATGAAGTGCATAAGTAATAGCTCGGGTATAGAGATAACCGAGGCACGCGGAGACGATGATTTATTACCGAGGCCGCCGTCGCCTCGCCTCGCCGGAGTGTGGTGGTAGTGGCCGCGGCCACAGCCTACCACCGCAGGGAGGTGAGGCAGGTTGTGGCCGCGTTAGTCCTCATCGGCGTCGAGCGGGTGTGGGTGGGAGGTGGCGGGCCGAGGAGGTAGGAACTGGCGCTCGTGGATGTCGAAGGAGGGCGCGGCTAGAGGAGGAGCGGTCGGAGGAAGGCGATGCGGTCGCAGGAGAGGAGGAAGAGAGGAGAAAGAGAGGAGAGGAGAGGAGAAGAGAAGGAGGAGGAGAAGGAGGAGAAGAAAGAAAGGAGGAGGGGGAGAGGGGAATGGGAGAGGAAGAGTAGGTGGCTAGGTGGGGATTCAAATTTGAATCCCTCCCAAATTTACCAGTTAGGTGAATCAAGATCGAGATTTGTTCACCCACGTGATGGAAAGATACACTGGGCCCACTCGGTGAGACTATATCCAATAGGTTGCAACCATTGACTAGGTCAAGAGATACAATATCACGATAACGAGTTAAGTGGACTTTTCGGTAACGAGAGAGGTATGTCAATACCATAGATCAAATCTCGGATAAGCCATGTATCGAAGAGACAAAGGGATAGGAACACAGAGTTTTTGGTTCAAACATGACAGAGTCTCATGAATGCATAGGGGTCATTATGAACCACCCAGACCTCCTGCTCGGAAAAGGGGGCGTCCAGGTCTGACAGGTCCTCCGAGGCAGATCCCAGGAAGTCTAGATCCAGCGAGTACTGGCATGGCAGATCCGTCCCCAGCAGCCCCTGGAAGTGTTCAAAGGACACCTCAGCCATGCCCGTATGGTCAACCACAACAGCATCATCCACCTGCAGGCTACGGATGACATTCTTCTGCCGGTGGTAGGAGGCGTGTGTCGTCGGATTGATGACAAGTACGCCATGAGGGGGTCCTCGAGGCTGAAAAGGATACAGATGCCGCCTAGAGGGGGGGTGAATAGGCGGTTTAAAACTTTTACGATATGGGCTTAACAAAGGCGGAATAAAACTAGCGTTTACTTTGTCAAGCACAAATCTTATATAAACTACGGTTCACCTATGTGCACCAACAACTTATGCTAAGTAATACAAGCAACTATGTGATAGCTAGATACAAGACTTCAAGCACGAAGGCTATCACAAAATGAAGTGCATAAGTAATAGCTCGGGTATAGAGATAACCAAGGCACGCGGAGACGATGATTTATTACCGAGTTCCTCCCATAAAGGGAGTACGTCTCGTTGGAGGGGTGGGCGGTACTAGGACCACCACGCCACAAAAGGCCTCACCCTATTCTCCTGTGAACCTCGCCACAAGAGGCCCGGTTCACTTCTTCACTATCGGTGCACTTGTCGGTGGCAATCTGTAACCTCTCACAAAGATTGGGGCACTTCTCCACAACTCAATTGGAGGCTCCCAACAAACAAGCTCGGGGAAGCTCCACAACTTAATTGGAGGCCCCAAGTAATCCACAAACCTGCAAAACAACTAAACCGTCTAGGGTTCCAAGAACCCAAGAGTAAAAAGCTTCTCACCTTTCACCCAATCAAATCCTTGTCGAGAACTCAAACCTATGCACCAAATGCAATGGCAAGAACACAAGAATTGCCCAAGTCCTTCTTTCCCAAATCCCACCAAAGCTACAAAAGCTAGTGGGAGAATAAGAGAGGAAGAACACAAGAGGAAATCCACAAAAGAAACCCGAAGATCTAGATCCCAATATGTTCCTCTCACATAGAGGAGAGATGGATTGGTGGAGTTGTAGATCTAGACCACCTCTTTCAAATCCCCCAAAAAGATTCAAGAAATATGGGAGGGATTGAGAGAATTTGCAAGCTCTTGAAGGTCAAAACAATGGAGGAGAGAGAGAGAATGCAAGCCACCAGCCTAAGGAGGAAGAAGGGGTCTATTTATACCCCTCCCCAACGAAATATGACCGTTTGGGACCTCCCAGGCTAGATAATCCGCCCCTCCCCCGGATATTCCGGGTTCCCCGGGCCAAAATATGGCTAAGGACTTCGCGGCGCGACCCTCAGTATAGGGGGCGGATATTTGGGCCGGATAATCCACCCCCGGAGGACCGTATAATCCTCCCCTGTTACTGGGAGCCACGCCTCAAAGTCCTTAGCCGTTTTCTGAAAATTGGGCCGGATAATCCGCCCCCCTAAAAACTGGCAGAAACAGCGAAACTGAAACAATCATAACTTTTGCATCCGGACTCTGTTTTTGATGATCTTGGGATCGTTTTAAAGAGGACAATGAGATCTACAAGATAATCCATAGAAACATCATAGTCCAGAAAGGTAGGATAGAACCAAATGACGAAAGGTTTGACCTCTCCCAAAAAGACGAACCAATAAAACCTCCAACATCGAAAACGCAATAGAGAAAGCATATGAAATTCGTTTTCGATGAACTTGAGCTTGTCATGGATATTAACACAAGATCTAAATACTCACATGAGTAAGACCCAAATAAGATCCAAGAAAGATGATGCCAAGTATGCAAAGGTTTGAGCTCTCACCGAGGGATATGATCAAGTTACTCACTCGAGAGCCCCTCTTGATAGTACGGTTATCTATCCTATAAACCGGTCTCCCCAACTAACACCACGAGACTGGTAAGAAAGAAACCCTGTCAAGATCAAACAATTGCCTTGTGTATATTCCACCTGATGTTGATGATGACGATCTTCTACACCTCAAGATGGAACACCTTTCTTGATTGCGCTAGCTTGGTGAAGACTTGGAATTTGCTCCCCCATACTCCACTATGGAAGAGCCTCTCTTTTAGGCATATCTTCACATATCCATGATCACCATAAGGATAGAAAGCTACACTTGAGATCATCTTATTATTCAAGACACACTTGCCATAGGCTCAACTTCTACTTGACCAATCTCCGGATCATTCCTTGAAACCTTGATCAACACTTGATCTTCTTCACTTTCTTCTTATTCCAACCCCTAAGCCAACATATGGTTCAAGCATTGCTTATGGACAAATCCTACAAGTAGAACTCAATGCAAACATAAGTCCATAAAGATTGTCATTAATTACCAAAACCACACATGGGGCACGCATGTTCTTTCAGAGGCGTGCAGAAGAGAGGGGTGTGAGACGTACGGTGTTCCGGGACGGTGAGCACACAAGTTTACCCAGGTTCGAATCCGTCGGCTTTGGACGGATCCTACTCCTGCTAGCAATCCAGTAATACGGCAGAGCCGGAATATGGATTACAAGGGTTCGTCTGTGCGAGTTGAGATTGTAGAATATTGAGGGTGCCCTAAAGGCTCTCCCTAGGATGACTTATATAGATATCTGGCCTAGGGTTCACAGGAGAGATCTATCCGGCTACGACTAAGAGTCGGTTACAGAGTACATCTTGAACTACAAATAACACTATGGGCCTATGTCGGTAAGTCTTCTGGGTCTTCCCGTAGCCGGACTGGACTCCGTCTTTTCTCCCTGACTGGGTTGCCCGTGAAGCAAAGCTCTAACCCGAAGTGGGCCACCCTGGTCAGTGAGGAACTGTGAGGATACCCGGAAAGTATATCCCCAACAGCAGCCCCCGGAAGTCTCCAAGATCCAAAGTCGGATTCATCATCGTCTAGCTTGATCTTCGGCTTGCAGAATCTTGAAGGGTTCCTGAAACTTCAAAACAAAAGATACGATCCGGGTCTCAAAAGTAAGTCGGACCTATCAGTATGTTATTCAGATTTTCTAGCTTGAGATTCAAACTAAGCCGGAACTTGGTCTCTGACGTCATCTGACACTGGTCATGGTTAAGTCACGTCATCTGACAAACATCCTGTCAGCACGACCTTTGGTGGGTCCACCGTTCGCGGAACCGAGGCGACGTTTCAATGCGTACGTGGAGATCGAGGCGACGTAATCATCGCGTGGGACCTTCCTAGTTCCTTCCACGACGTGTGGCGGTTACACCGTGGCTTTTGCACGAATCTTGGCGCGGTTAGGTGGTTATAAGGGGTAAGGATTTCCTTTTCCTCCTCTTCACCTATTCCCTTGCCGTTTCCTCTCCTCCACTTCTCTTCCGTGCACAGAGCTCCTCTGCTTCCCAAATTCCCAGCGCCGCCCATCCAAGGTCACCGGCGCACCGGAGAAATGGCTTCATCTTCATCGTCCGACTTGGCTAGATTCGCAGCGGCGGCGACGGCGGCGGCAGCACCGGAGAAATAAAGCAACCGTGGGGTTTGAATCTCGTGTCTCCTCGACGACGAGAAGCTCCGCGGCGTGGAGAATGAAGGGATCCTCCGCTCCGACGACTGGCGGAGCGGTTTCGGCAAAACCATCCCCAACCCGCACGCCGATGAGCGGGTACACTTCGGCACCCACCTCGATAGAGGTTTGTCTTTCCCTCCCTCGAAATTCTTTTTCGAGGTGATAGATCATTACGGTGTTCAGCTTCACCATCTTCATCCTAACTCCATCTTAGAGATGAGTTCTTATGCAGCTTTGTGTGAGGGATACCTCGGCGTTAGGCCGAGTCTTACTTCATTCTAGTTTTATTTTCATGTCCGGAGAAACTCCATCACTGCCGGTAATCCTTATATTACCGGCACTATTAGCCTTTCAGTTAGACGCGAGCGTGTTTATCCTCGCATTTTAGCTAGTGAGTCAGTCAAACAATGGACAACCACCTTCTTTTACCATAAGGATATTCCTGCTCCCGGCAAAGCTACTGCTTTGCTAGCTTTTGTTGACGGAGCCGCCACGGCCCTAGCGTCTTGGGACGAGGCTCCTCCGGCTCTCAGTGACGATCTGATCCTCGCCAAGAGGCGAATTGAATACCTGATGAAGCATAAGGGCCTGAGAGGGTCCGACTTGGTCCAATGCTGGGTGGCATGCCGGATCCAGCCTCTCTAGCACCACGGTGACCGACTGATGCATTCCATCACAGCGTCGAAAAATGACTCCCTCCGCATCAGCCCTAGCGCTTTAAAGCCACAGGACTACATAAGCCAGATCAAATGGCCGATCAAGGAGCGGATTGAGAGAAAGATTCCGGACTTGTCTCTGGACATGCACAAAGCGGAAGACCCTGTATTGCCAGTAAGCTTTTTAGCAGTAAACCCTTTTTATGTGTTTCACCTTTAAGTTACTTTGCAATACTGAGATATTAACTTCTTTTCAGCTTGCCGACCTCCCCGAGTCGGAACTGGCTCCTATCGAGGGATATCCTCCGGAGTTTTCTCAGGAGGAGGAACTGGTCCCACTGCCAGATGTTGTGCCCAGGAAGCGCAAAGCTCCGACAGTGGTCGTCGGTACAAAGGAAGTGCCGGTTGTGAAGAGGTAACTTTCCACACAACTTCCGCCTTTGCACCTTACCCGCAATTTCTATTTACCCCCGGTAACATTCCCTACCACCATGGATCAGGGCCTTAACATCATTAATCAGTGTACAGACCGCCGATCTATTTACCCCCGGCTCCTTGATCATCTGAATGGCCTCCAAACAGTCACTCTCCAGCAAGATAGATTTATCTGTCCATTCCAATGCCAGGGATAATACCTCCGTGTAGGCCCGAAGCTCAGCTTCGATGGGGCTATCGCAAGCCTCCAAGAATCGGCACGCCGAAAATATTATTGCGCCAGCATCATCTCTCAGAATCATGCCCGCGCTGCCCACTCCGTCTGCCTCTAGCCACGAGCCATCGACATTCAGTTTGGTCCATCCCGTACGTGGCTTGGTCCACGAGCTCCGGGCCTTCTTTGTGCTAGCCATCTCCTCTTCTTCCCTGCTCCACTCCTTGCCATTGTCATATACGATCACCGTCTTCCCCTTGGTAGGATCCGCAAGGGGGCTTGTTTGATGGATAGCAGGGAATCGACATAACTGCAGAGGAATCTTCGGGACACTTCAGTGGGTGGTGGTGGTTTAAGATGCACCACCTCATTTCGGACATGCCACACACGCCACCATGTCATCAACATCATCAGCCGCTCCATCTCGGACACAACATTCAGAGCTTGTAGGATCCACTCTGTGCCGGTATTGTTTATCTTCTCTAGCGACGGAATCGGCCACACCTCCCTCATCCCGTACCAGAGCTTCCGCGCCATGGGGCACCTGCATAAGGCATGGAACGTGTCCTCGCATTCCAGGTCACAGATAATGCATGTGTCAGTTTCGACAATCTTCCTATTCATTTTATTCTCCCATGTAGGTAGTCCATTAGTAGCCACACGCCAGGCAAAGACTCGTACCTTTGGAGGGGCAGGGCACCCCCATACCGTGTCCCAGACGGTACGACTACCGTCTGGTGCCCTGCTAGATGAGCACATCGAGGTGCGGTGGTTGTTTTCCTAGGCCATCTTGTAGGCGCTTCTTACAGAGAACATTCCTCAGCGATCCGGGGCTCAGGTGATGACATCGGACTCATTGCGTGAGGAGAGCCGGACCTTGAGGATTGTGTTGACGTCGACCTTGCAGAAGTGCTTGTGCAGTAGCGTCCTGTTCCAGCCGCCGTCTTCGCCGATGAGAGTCGACACTCGGTGGAGTCTGCAATCACCCCGCACGAAGACAGGCCTGTATGACGGAGGTCGTGGCAACCATGGATCACGCCAGATTCTGATCTGGCTGCCATTCCCCACCCGCCACACCATGCCCTTCTTGAGTAGCTCGAGTCCGTACTGGATGGCCTGCCAAGTTGAGGACGAATTTCCTGCAAAAATAGTATCCTCAAGACGCCCATTAGGATAATACCTCGCCTTTAGAACTTGAGCACATATAGTATCTGGCTTGGTTAATAGTCGCCAAGCATGTCTCGCCAATAGGGATTGGTTAAACAGACGGAAATCCTTAAAACCCAGGCCTCCACTTCTCTTCGGGTGTGTGAGCACATCCCATGATTTCCAGTGGCATTTCCTCTTCTCTCTTTCTGAACCCCACCAGTAGTTCCACACCATTTGGTTCAGGTCATCACATAGAGCCATGGGCAATTTAAAGACACTCATCAGATAGGTCGGGATAGATTGGGCTACCGATTTTATAAGGATTTCTTTCGCTGCCTGGGAAGGAAAAGAGTCACCCCATTCCATGAATCTTTTGGTGAATCGAACCTGTAGGTTCTGCAGTTTGCCCTTACGGAGTCGCCCATGGGGGGTTGGAAGCCCAAGGTACTTCTCCTCGAACTTTGTGCTTTGTAGCTGGAAGGTGGCTCTGATTTGCTGCTGAACTGGTGTAGGGAAACTCTTCCCAAACATCATTGAGCATTTACCCAAGTTTATAAGTTGACCGGTGCCTCTAGCATACGTATCCACCACATGCTTTATCCTCGTCGCTTGATGAACGTTTGCCTTCAGAAACAGCAGCGTGTCATCCGCAAATAATAAATGGGACACCCCAGGGGCACGGGGGCATACTTTTATAGGCGTTATTGCATGATCCTCCACATGATGACGTAATAATGCAGACAAACCATCCGCCACAAAAAGGAACAAGAACGGTGAAAGAGGATCTCCTTGCCGTAGCCCGCGCGACGGTGAGAACGAATCCAAGAGGGCTCCATTGAGTTTTATCTTATACCTTACCGTGGTGACGCAAGTCATTATCCAACTCACCCATCGGCAAGAGAAGCCCAGCTTTTCCATCGCTCTCTCCAAGAATCTCCAGTCCACACGATCATAGACCTTCGATAGGTCCAATTTGTATGCACAGAAACTCTTCTCAGGATCCTTTTCCTGTTGTATATGGTGGAAGCACTCAAAGGCAAGCATAGCGTTGTCAGTGATTAGACGGCCAGGCACGAATGCGCTCTGATTAGGCGAGACAATATCATTTAGAATTATCCTTAACCTGTTGACCAAACACTTTGCCACTACCTTATAAAGGACATTACAGAGACTTATGGGACGGAAATCTGAGACTTTTGTCGGATTGTCAATTTTTGGTATGAGGACAATAGTTGCATCATTAACACCACTTGGCATGATTCCATTAACAAAGAAGGATTTCACTGCAGGGATTACCTCATCTTTTAGAACGGCCCAGTTGTGTTGGAAGAACCTTGCCGGCAAACCATCCGGTCCTGGAGCCTTAAGGGGCCCAATTTGGAACAGGGCATCGGCCACCTCCTTATCAGAGAAATCTGCACACAGCTGAATGTTCATAGCCCCTGTAACTTTTTGCTCCAGGAAAGGTAACACCAGGTCCGGGTCTAGCGACTGGTCCACTGCGAAAAGCTTCTGAAAATAATCAGAGAAAACTTGACCCATGCTGCCATGAGACGAGTGCAATACACCATTATCATCTACGATTTGTTTCACTTTGTTTTTCCGAGCCCGCCAGATCGCCTTACTATGAAAGAACTTGGTATTCTGGTCTCCCTCTCTTAGCCAGTCAATTCTAGACCGCTGAATCCACATCATTTCTTCAGGGTAGAGAAGCTCGTTCATCTCGTCAGTCACATGTATGATCTCATCCCGGTCAGCATTCATATTCATTAGCTCCTCTAAACGAGATCGGGACTTCTGTAGTTGTCTGTTGACGTTTCCAAATTTCTCCTTTGACCAGCCCTGGAGGTGTTGCATGACCTTTCCCAGCCCAGCGTGTACTTGGCCAAGTCCGATTTTTGGTCCAGCATCCGTCCATGTGTTAGCAATTCTCTCCGTAGGCTTGGTTCTCGTTCCCACATCACCTCGTACTGACGCAAAATTGGCCGACACGCAACCACTTCCTCCTTCTTGCAGCATAAGACGATCGGAGTGTGGTCTGAGCACGGAGATATCTTGTGTATGACCCTGGCCTCCGAGAACATATTGCGCCATTGATTGCTTGCAACCGCACGGTCCAGCCTGACCCGTACATTACTATTACCCCTTCTCTTATTATCGTAAGTGAATGGCAGGCCTGAGAATCCTAGATCAACCAGACCGCAGACCTCCAGAGTTTCTCTAAATGCTAACATTTGGGGTGCAGGCCTGGGTGTCGCTGAAAAGTGTTCAAAAGACCACATTGCCTCGTTGAAGTCGCCGAAGACACACCAGGGCAGGTCAGATTCAGCACTCAGATTCTGCAGAAGGGTCCACATATTATGTCTATCCTTAACTCTAGGCTCCCCATAAACACAAGTCAAACGCCACTCTGGCTCAGTGTCAGACTGACGAATATGCACATCAATGTGACGGGGGCTGCTTGACTGCACCTCCACATGCATTTGGTCACACCAAAATAGTGCCAAACCCCCACTAAGTCCCACACTGTCCACTCCGGCAAACCCACGTAAGCCAAGTCTGCCTCTTAGTCTCCGTGCCCTTTCTGCCTTCTGTCTCGTTTCACTGAGAAACACCAACCTCGCTCGGGCTTCTCTGACGAGGACACCCAGCTCTCGAACTGTCAGGGTTCCTCCCGCACCCCGACAGTTCCATCCAAGACAATTCATTGTCCCTGACGGGGCGCCCCTTGCGTCCCCGTCAGTTGACCAGCGGCCCCATGGCTGGTTGCCTCGGAATTTACCTCCTCCTCCACGCCACAACCACCTCCCGAAGCCTCGGTGCTTGCCCTAACTCGACCCCTCTTAGGAACAAACCGGTCAGATGTTTTTGCATGTGGTACTAGGGTTTTTGCATCGCAGAGACGCAACATCTTCTTCCTGGCGATTGGCGAATCGTTTCCCTAACACCGAATTAGCATCATACATAGTGGTATCAGCGCTGCTCTCAGATGGTGCCCACGAACTGAGACCTCTCATGGCCGGAATCATTTCGGAGCTACGAGTAGGAACCTGGTACTGCAGCATAGCAATCGGTTGTACATCAGTTGGTTCAATGTCCTCCAGGGGCGGCATTACTGCAGCTGCTGGATTTGCCAACACATTGCAGTGATGCCACAGCCTCTCTCTGATCGATAAGATAGACTCATTTGGGTACTTAACATGTAGCTCACGTAGCATAGCTGAGAGATCACGATCAGTACCAATATCACCATGTTCCTCGTTAGCTTCAAACCCATCACTTGCATCAACAGCTTCAGGTACTGGTGGCACCTGACGGGGAAAGGGTTGACTTCTTCCTTTGTGTCCCGGTTTACCCAAAGCATCAGCAAAATTATCATTCTCTGAGAAAACAAGACCCTTCTTCACTGTGGACTGTGTCGGTGGTGGATCATAGGCAGCCCTATACTCAAACTTTCTCATGGGTGAGCACCTCAGGGTAGAGTCATAAGCAAGAGACGGAACACCAATTCTCTTCTTCTCACAGATCAATTGATGAGGTGAAAGCTTCATCATCTAAGCATATAAATTACTCAGACTATAACACTATCCAAAAGACATCCCTGCTGAGATCGATCACTTGACTAGGCAAACATATATAGGATCCTGGTTGGGAGAGGCGCACCACGAGGTGGCAGCGCCGACCTGCCTGCCACCGCACTCCGTCACCCAATTCTCTCCAGCAGAAGGCGGCGCCAGGCCATACGACCCTGGTGGGAGGTGCAGCGTGACCTTCCGCCACCCCTTGCTTCATGTCAGCGCCGAAGCTGTGGAGCACGTGCCCTACAGCTACGTTGCACGGATACGACAGGAAAGTGGCGTATCGGGGTTGGATACGGCCGGATACGCGGATACCTCCGGATACCCACGTATCGGCCAATTTTTTAAAAAAAAATAATGAAAACTAAATCGGATACGCGAGGGATACAGCCACGATACGTCATAGATACGGGAACACCCTAATCAGTAATACGGCCGACGGAGCGACAACCCCTTTCTCATACATCGGCCTCCACCTGTTCATCGAGCGCTGCCACACAGCAGCAGATCGCAGTCCGACGTACCCGTCCGCTCCTATCAAGCTTATTTGGCAAACCACCGTGTGAAGGTACTCCTATAATCCTATATAGGAATTCCATTCCAGTAAAAAGTCAGTAATTTGTTTATTTATTAATGTTATTATTTATATATATACAAACGTATCCCTGTACGTATTCATGTTTTTGAAAAATCTCCGTATCGACGTATCACGGTATCCGTATCGATATCCGTATCCAGGCAACCTAACCCTACAGCCGTGCTTCGTGCACCCGTACATCAGGAGAGAAGTTTTTACCTTGCCTCACGAGCACATAGCCATGCAAGATTAGTCTAAGGTTTGTCTCACGCAACCTCCAAAATCTCGGCGCTGGCAATAGGTTTCTTTATAACCCCTCCGGTCTATATTAATGTTCTCAGCTTTGTCTAGATTCGGATGAATCTAGTCTAAATCATTAACTAGCTATATCCGAATCAAGATAAAGTTGAGAACAATAATATGGGCCGGAGGGAGTATTTTGATATATTTTGATGATTACTCTCTCCGTTTTAAAATATAAGATGTTTTAGCTTTGTGAATAGAGTATATCTAGACCTATTTTAGTGTGTAGGTTCATCTAGATTTGGAATGAACCTACACACTAAAAGAAGCCTAGATACACTTCTTTCACAAAGCTAAAATATCTTATATTTTAAAACAGAGGGAGTACATATTAAGCTTCAGTTTCTTACTATACATCATTCAATCTACCCTTCGACCCCAATTAGTTAACTTAGTTTTATCTAAATTCGAATGTATCTAACACTAAAACAAATCTAGATACATTTGAATCTATATAAATCTAACTCAACTAATTTGGATTGAAGGGAGTACATAAAGATGCCCTGATCCGTTTCGGTAAACGGAACCTGGGAGAGCACGGAAACAAGGTTGGCAATAGTACGAGTCACGAGGCTTTCAGTGTCCATCATAGATTGATCTATAAAAAAGTCTATAGTGTATACACGAGGTTTAATTCGTTGGACTTCAGCATATTTAACTACTGATGCGGTAACATCATGCGTTGCACAGATTTTTCTCTTTGCCGGTGCAAGATGATTGGTAATTAAGGCCATGGACCCGATTTGTTTGCAGCAGAGCAGAGTAGGTTCACCGTGCCATATGTCGCCACCATCCGGCCCGATGGCACTACAAAGTGATCAAGTATTTAATTTCTCTGCATCGAAAAAAAAGAACTTAGGTCTACCTAATTATGACACTTCGAGTATAATTCCATTGCTTTCTTCAAGGTGTTGAGTACAGGTGTGTTAATGCATCAACAAATAAACTAGAAGATAAGTCATATTATATGGTATAATTGCATCCAAATTTGAGATACAAGTTGTACCAATAATTCTTTTGGAAATTAAATATTAATGTTTATATGTACCAGGGGCGGGCCCAGCTTGTATCAAGGGTATACAGCTGAATACTCAAAAGTTTTGTCAAAACTTTTAAATTATATAGTAGAACCCTATATTTTAGTTTGTTTGTATAGAAAACTGATTGAAATTCTATCATAAGTAGGCATAGGAGTAGTTGGTTAGGTTAAATGATTAGAAGCCAATTGATCACAGGATCAAGTTCTACTCCTGCACCAGCCACTGATATGTACACTGCAGATATCCTATGGAGTCTCTAATGCATCTGGACATTAAAATTCTTGGCAGGCCTGTTCAAGTAAAATCTGATCCGGCAGGTACAAGGTGGTGCAACAGAAACAGAATATCATGCAGCTCACGACAGTAAGTGCAACTAAATAATTTCTTAGATACTTTTTTCTAATTTAAAATTTTAGTGTTTATTATCCATCAAACTTAGAAAATTAAAATTGATACCTAAATTATAGAAGTTGCTCAATGTTTTACTCAGAATTAGCTTCTTCAGGGATTACCATTGTGTTATCCCATGCCAACGTGTCATCAATCTTCCAATGCTCTTTACTCTAAAGCTACTACTAAGTGAATAGTTTTGTTTATCTCTTCAATTTGTATTTTTTTCCTTTGAGAGAGAGCAATATATTGTATCACCACACATAGAATGAAATTATCTTATGTAACACAAAATAAATCAACCTAATATACGAGCCTAAGAAATAAAAGGTGACAACTGCATCCCACACACACAAAACATCTAGCCATTATATACTACTAAAAGCAATTTATAGATGAAATATATATGCTAGAAAATTAGATAAAAGATCAATATTTAGCCATTGATCTGATCTGGTGCACTCACTTTTATGCAATGAAGCAGAACCATTAGACCAAACAAACAATTATAAATAGGCCGATAAACCACCTAACGATGACTAAAAATACTAGCACAAGCCGAAGACGCGCCGCCATCGTCGCCCTTCCATCAACGGAGGGGCGAGGATAGGGAAATAGAGCTGTAGGAGCGCTTTGTATTTAGGATTGGGACAAACATGATTTACTTGAGCTATATCGATTTTGACCTAATTAAGTGCGTCCATTTTCCAAACTCGTGGACTTTGAAAACTTCCAGGCAAGTCAAAACCACTATAGCCACAAACCAATTCACCTAAGCAAAACACAGAGGATGCAAAAGGTGGTGGGGCGCTAGAGGACGAGGGCGACGACATAGAGGGACAGCGAGAGAGACGAAAGCGAGAGTGAGGAGAGAGGGGAATGAGCGATGACTCGAACATGTCGAGTAGCGGGCGGGTGCACCGTGTCGGTGCGCGCCGCGAACGAGTGGTGATATGGGAAAGTCACAAAATATTGTAACGTGCCAAAAATTGTGAGTGATTCCCTTACACTTCTTATAATAAGACATGGGAGGGAGTATTAGACATCATTACCTTTTTTGGTTGATGTGTGAGAGTTGATTCAATAAATATAAGGTGGTGCCAGTTTATGAGGTAAACCTATGACTGCAAGTAGTATTTTGCTTGCATTTTCGAGACATCCATACACTGTAAGGTTTTCATTTTTTCTTTCATCATGATGGCTTTACGTTCGAGAACATTAGGCTAATTCAAGAAAATTACAATCATGTGGGGATGCTCAGGGCAGTCGATTGTTCAGAAAAATTTGAGCACCTAACAGAACCACTATAGCCACGCAAACCAATTCACCTAAGCAAAACGCAGAAAAGGGCTAAGCGAATTTTCGAATGCAATTCGTATTGTTGGCTCGAAACAAAAAATACTGTAACACATGCTGCCTTCATCGGTGATCGCTGATCGTTCGTCCCTAATCAAAGACGGGCTCCATCCGGTCGTTGGGCCACACACCACTTGGCGTATTCGCCATCATCCACCCGAGGCTTGCGCGGACGCCGGCGAGGAGGAGGTGCCTCGTACTCCTCCTCCGACTGTTAGTTTGATCTCCTCACAGTCGTTTCCAACGAGCCATAAAACTTGGTCTCGCGCCCTGATCGGGGGCGCCCAACGTCACTATCGTTGGTGGGCCCCGTCGCGCAGCGCACATAAAAGAGGTGGGGGCCGGGGGCACGAATGCCAATGTTCGTCTGCCCACTCACCCCACCGAACACCCTAAACCCTAGGCCACCGATCTGGCCAGCGCTGCAGCGGCGGGAATAACCCACCTCACCGCCGCCATCACTCCGTCGAGCTCCATGACGAGCTCATCATCAACCACGAAGGCGGATGGTGTGTCTCTCACACTTATTCTCACTAGATCGACGCCTAGAGATCCTAATAGTACTAACAATGGTATCAGAGCGGCTAGTGCTTGTTGATCTAGTAGAGATAGTAGTAAATCCGAGGAAGAAAAGCAAAAGGGCTAGGGTTTCAGAAGCGATGCCGCCAGGCCGCACCGTTCCTCTCGATTCCGACACATCGGCAAGCCGAGGTTGGGAAGAAGAACAAAACCCCTCTGGGGTGAAGAAAACAAAAAAAACCAAAGCCATAGATCCCTTCTTTCTCGGATCAAACCGATCTAGAATCGAAAAGAAAAGAAATCCCGCGGAGAAAGCCCCGTTTTTTCCCTCCTACCCGAATTAGAAAAACCAAGATCTACCGGCCGCCGTCATGCGCCGGCAAAGGGAGCCACCGCCTGGGCCGTTTGACGGCGGCGCACCCACCCTCGGGTGGATGCACGCACCGGCAAAGGGCCAAGGGGGCGCCGCCATGCTTCTCCGAGCTAGCTCGCTGCTTCGCGGGTTTTGTGCTGGGAAGGGGACAGAAAGAGGGAGGAGGGGCAGAGGCGCTCGCAGCAGAGGGGGAGGGGGCTCGTCGCCGGCCATATGCCGGGCGGCGTGGCCTCCTCGCCACCTCACCAGCGTGGGGCAGTGCGCCGCCGCCGCTGGGAGCGAGACAGACACGGGAGAGAGGGAGGCGCAACTGAGGGCTAGGGTTTTCGGGGCGACTATCGTTGGTCGTTTTGACCCTGCGATGCTCATGCGCAACTGTACGATAGGAATGGGCGGCCAGGATGGCGCCGAGCGTTGCTGGTTGGGCGGTGGTAGGCCGCGGGCTGGGCTGGGAAGCTGGGCCGTTGCTGGGTCGCCGCCAGGCACAGCAAGTCGTTGCCAGGCTATGCGGGCAAGAGCATAGGAGGCCACCCGGCCATGGGCCGTTGCAGGCCCAGGGCGCCTTACGCGCCGCACAGAGGTGGTGGGCCAGCTATTTTCCGCCCAAGGCCATTTCGCCCAGTTTTTATTTACAGAAGCTTTTTTGGGCATTTTAATTATCTGTTTTTGATAATTTTTGCACAGTTTTTTCTATACAAAATTATCCAACGAAATTTTGTGTAGAACAGTAAAGTTTCTGTAAATTATATAGTTGATGAATTTTATTCATATTTTTCCGCTGCAAATAGTTAAAAGTAATTGCTTAAATGCAATAAAGTGATGGTTTTATTTGATGACCAACGTTGTTAGTAAGATTTTCACTATGGATAGTAAGTTTCATCACTATTAGTTCTATTTCTGCCCAATGGTGATGTAGAATTAATATTGAAAAGTTTCATGTTTTAATTTGACCAACGTTGAATTAACTCATTTTGATGATATTTTTGTTTTCAAGCAATCCTATGAGTTTCATCTCGGCTATTGAGCCCCTCAATGAAGGGAACTACGGCTCATGGCGAGAGAAGGTTGATATGAGGCTTGATTTGCTTGACCTCGACTTGGTACTGATTGAGACCTGTCCCAAAGAACCTGAGGACCCCGTGAGGGGCAAAAAAGAAAGTGAAGATGACTTCAACAAAAGGGTCCATGACCATGGACCAATAAGAATGAAGTACGACCTTGATCGTGCAAAGTGGGACTCGTCCAACAGAAAGTGCTTGATGGTGATTAAGAGCTCCATTGTGGAGGCTATAAGGGGAGCAATCCCAGAGTGTAACACTACCAGTGAGTACCTAAAGAAGGTAGAGAGTCAGTTTACTGGGTCTTCAAAGGCCTATGCAAGCTCTCTCATTAAGAAACTTGTTACTACAAGATACACTGGTGGTGGAGTAAGGGACCACATATTGCGAATGAGCAACATGTCTTCCAAGCTTAAGCCCATGGGCATGGAGCTTCCAGTCGAGTTCATTATTCATCTGATCTTTGCCTCACTGCCAAATCAATTCGAGACCTTTGTTGTGAACTACAACGCACAGCCAGAAAAGTGGGGCATTGAGAAGATGATGGCCATGTGCGTACAAGAAGAAGAGAGGCTCAAGGGGCAATCCGGTGATTCTGTGAACTACCTGAGCCCAACCAAGAAGAGGAACTTTCAGAGTTCCAAGCCACAAGGAAAACCTCAGGGGCATCCCTCTTCTTCCAGGCCGCATGGAAAGGCTCCTGATCACCAGGTGCAGGAGGTGGACAAGGACACCTGCAGGTGGTGCAAGGAAAAGGGCCACTACATGAGTGACTGTGTGAGTTTCCTAAAGCATCTATGCAAGAAAGGTGAGGATTTAATTACTTTTGTTGATGAATCCCTATTTTTAAGTTATGCAAAATCTACTTGGTGGATTGACTCAGGTGCGACTGTCCATGTTGCCAATTCATTACAGGGATTCCGTATGAGAAGGACCCTGCAAAGAGGAGAAAGAAGAATTAAAGTGGCAAATGGCGTCCAAGCTGAAGTCGAAGCTATTGGAGATCTCCCATTAGAATTATCAAATGGCTTTGTACTTTTACTAGTAGATGTACTTTATTTACCCTCTTTGCATCGAAACTTAATAAGTGTATCGCGCTTAGATGATGATGATTTTGCTTGCCATTTTGGTGATGGACAATGTAAAATCAAGCTTAATAATGACATTGTTGGTCTTGCCTTCAGACAAGACAAGCTTTATTTTTTATCACTTTGTGAGAATGTGTATGCATTAAGCGCTGAGAATGAGAATGCCTCCTCATCCCTGAATGGAAAGAATAAGAGGAAAAGAATTGATGATGTCTCTTCGGAATTATGGCACTGTCGTTTAGGCCATATTTCAAGGGGGGAATAGAATGCTTAGTAAAAGAATCAATTCTACCGCTTTTAGAATTTTCAAATTTAGAGCAATGCATCGATTGCATTAAAGGAAAGTTCGTAAAGAACATTAAAAAGGGCGCCAAAAGAAGCACAGGAGTTTTAGAAATAATTCATACGGATATATGCGGTCCGTTTCCTGTGACATCTATGGATGGATATGATTCTTTCATAACATTCAAGGATGATTATTCGCGTTATGGTTATATTTATCCAATTAGCGAGCGTTCAGAAGCATTGGATAAATTTAAGATATTTAAGACTGAAGTTGAAAATCAGCATAGTTTAAAAATTAAAGTAGTAAGGTCTGATCGTGGAGGCGAATACTACGGTCGGCACACCCCATATGGCCAAGTTCCTGGATCCTTTGCAAGGTTTCTACAGGAACATGGTATAGTTGCCTAGTATTCAACGTCGGGCGAGCCTCAGCAGAATGGAGTAGCTGAAAGACGTAACCGTACCTTGATGGATATGGTGAGAAGCATGTTAAGTTACTCCACCTTACCGGTTGGTTTGTGGATGGAGGCGTTAAAAACCGCCATTCACATACTTAATCGAGTTCCCAGTAAGTCGGTGTCTAAAACATCATATGAGTTATGGACTAGTCGCGAACCTTTACTCAATTATTTGCGAGTGTGGGGCTGTCCAGCTAAGGCTAAACTCTTCAACCCAAACCTTGGGAAGTTAGATCCTAAAATAGTAAGTTGCCATTTCATTGGCTATCCAGACAAGTCGAAAGGTTATCGTTTCTATTGTCCAGATAGAATTACTAAGTTTGTGGAAACGAGACACGCTGTGTTTCTGGAGGATCAGATGATCAGGAGGAGCACAGTATCGCGAGAAATCAACCTTGAGGAGAAGCGGGTGCATGCACCCACTCCGATGATTCAGGAACCATTTTTCTCGATACCTGTTGCTGCACCGACACAGGACAATGTCGATGTGACATCTGTTGTTAGTTCTCCTGTGGCAACAATGAATGAAAATGAAGACCCTGTTGTCACACAAGAGGGAGAGCTGCAACAGCCCCACACAGAGAATGTGCCAGAAGGCGAGACCCTTAGAAGGTCTCAAAGAACTAGAAAGCCAGCTATTCCTAACGATTTTGAAGTCTATGTTAGTGAAGAAGTTCAAATGGAGGGTGATCCCACCACATTTGAAGAAGCCATTAAAAGTGCTCACTCATCGAAGTGGCTTGAAGCCATGGAAGATGAAATGAGATCCATGAGTAGCAACAAAGTCTGGGATTTAGAAGAAGTTCCTAAAGGAGCCAAAATAGTAGGCTGTAAATGGGTCTACAAAAAAATGTGACTCTAGAGGGAACATTGAAAGATGTAAAACATGACTTGTTGCTAAAGGTTTCACCCAAAGAGAAGGAATATATTATAATGAGACATTTTCTCCAGTCTCAAGTAAGGATTCCTTTAGAATCGTAATGGCTTTAGTGGCACACTATGGTTTAGAATTGCATTAGATGGATGTAAAGACGGCTTTCCTAAATAGAGACTTGGAAGAAAAAGTTTACATGGCACAACCCAAGGGTTTTTTTGTGGAAGGAAAGAACGTATCGGATGTCATCTGAAGAAATCCATTTATGGATTAAAATAGGCCTCCAGGCAATGGTACTTAAAGTTTCATGAAACAATAAGAAAGTTTGGGTTCGATGAGAATGAGGAGGACAATTGCGTATATGCAAAGTTCAAGAATGGGAAATTCATCTTCCTTATCCTGTATGTGGATGATATTCTACTCGCTAGTAGTGATGTTAGTCTACTATTGGAAACAAAGAAGTTCTTGTCCTCGAACTTTGATATGAAAGATCTTGGTGAAGCTTCATTCGTTCTGGGAATTCAAATTCTCCGAGATAGAGAAAAGGGGGTTTTAGGGCTATCGCAGAAGGCATACTTAGAGAAGATTCTGAAGAAGTATAGTATGCATGCGAGTAATCCTACGCTTGCCCCTATAGTCAAGGGCGATAGATTTGGGAATTTTCAATGTCCCAGGAACCAATATGAGATCAATCAAATGAAAGCGGTTCCATATGCTTCTGCTGTCGGAAGCTTGATGTATGCTCAAGTATGTACACGCCCTGACTTAGCTTTTGTTACCGAGGTACTTGGCAGATTTCAAAGTAATCCAGGGATAGATCACAAGAAAATGGTAAAGAAGGCATTGTGTTACGCAAAAGGCACAAAAGGCCTCATGTTAACATACAGAAGAACCGATTCCCTTGAGGTAGAAGGGTATTCAGATGCAGACTATGCGGAAGATATAGATGAAAGAAAATCCACGTCAGGATATATATTTACTCTCGCAGGTGGAGCTATATCGTGGAAAAGCTCCAAGCAAACCATCACGGCATCGTCCATGATGATAGCTGAGTATGTAGCATGTTATGAGGCCACGGGGCAGGCAAACTGGTTAAAGAAGTTTATACCCAGGTTGAGAGTGGTGGACAGCATTCAAAGACCACTCAGAATATATTGTGACAATGAGCCAGCAGTATTCTATGCTCACAACAATAAGTTCACAACAATAAGTCAAGTGTTGCTGCCAAACAAATTAACATTAAGTTTTATGTTGTGAAAGAAAGAATCCATGATCATACCATAAGTTTGGAGCATATAAGTACAAAAGAAATCCTCGCGGATCCGCTCACAAAAGTCTTACCACCCAGTGTGTTCAGAGAACACTTAGCCGGTATGGGTTTACGGGAAAGCCTATGATACCTGGATATTAAGGGCCTAGAACAAGAATCTATTTCAAAATAGAGAGGTGTATAGTGGTTGTTGAATCTATGGTGCGTAACTGACCATAATGATGAGACATGCTCTATATGTTGATCTATGATGACATGGGTGCCAAAGTGTAAGTTTAAAGTATAAGTTAAATGAAGGATGAGATCAAGGGGGAGAATGTTAGTTTGATCTCCTCACAGTCATTTCCAACGAGCAATAAAACTTGGTCTCGCGCCCTGATCGGGGGCGCCCAACGTCACTATCGTTGGTGGGCCCCCGTCGCGCAGCGCACATAAAAGAGGTGGGGGCCGGAGGCACGAATGCCAAGGTTCGTCTGCCCACTCACCCCACCGAACACCCTAAACCCTAGGCCACCGATCTGGCCAGCGCTGCAGCGGCGGGAATAACCCACCTCACCGCCGACACCACTCCGTCGAGCTCCATGACGAGCTCATCGTCAACCACGAAGGCGGATGGTATGTCTCTCACACTTATTCTCACTAGATCAACGCCTAGCGATCCTAATAGTACTAACACCGACTCCTCCCCGTCATCCCGGGAGTAGAGTTCTTCCAGCGCCAACCACGATTTGTCAATCTCGATGACGCCCACGTCGCAACGGACAACGATGCTGTCGTTGCGAATCAGGTGCTCGCGCCTATCCAGCTCCTCCCTCCCAATGAATTTCTCGTGGCCGCACCCTGGCCCCGCCACCTCTCCGTCGCTGTCGCTCTCTATTGCCGTGCGGAGGTGAGGGAAGTCACCGACTTCAGGGACGTCGGCGAAGGATCCCGTCTCGGCGAGGAGCTCGTACGCGGCGTTCCCACCGTGATCCAACATGCTGAACTTGTACCGCGCCTAGACGAGCTACATGTGGCGGCTGGTGCGCTGAATGGTGCGCTGGAAGTAGACGGAGTTGGCGGCCGCGTCGCGGCCGTTGATGCGCCACACGTGGCCGCCGATGTTTAACCTGTGGGAGGAGAGCTTGTGGTCGGAGAGGATCGTCTTGGTCTGCGAGTAGCCGTCGATTCGGAGCAGGTGGAACCCGTTCACGGCCTTCACCATGACCCTCGTGGCCGACCGCGACAGGCGACCAAGGCCGGCGGCCGACATGGTCGACGAGATCTAGAAGACCTAGCAATGCAAGCTGGGGAAGATGGGCGCAATGAGATGATGTGGTTATACGAAGGCGGCGAGGCACATCATATATACAGATCCGTGGCTACGGTTCCCAGCGAATATCAACCGGCGATACAATCCCGCAACTTTGGCTCCAAGATACCAACAGAAATTTCCCTATATTTTGGGGTTTGACGGCAACAGAATTATGGTAATCCCCACGTACCATATGAATACATCACATAATTTTTTTGTCGTATCCCCTCTAACATGACCAAGACCGAGGTCTTCCGTGTGCAATGCGGACAAATAAACTTTGACGAAGTCATGACTGCCTTCCCGGCAAAGGTTGCCTCCTTCCCCGGAAGATACCTAGGTCTTCCGCTACACATCCGTCGTCTTCGCAAAGTGGACTTCCAGCCTCTATTCGACAAAATTGTTGGGAAGCTTCCAGGATGGTACGGCAAGAACATCGCGCCCGGGCAGAATTACTCTCGCCAAGTCGGTTCTTATGTCCACTGCAATATATCACTCAACCGCCATTCCGCTATCCAATTGGGCACAAAAAAAGATTTTACGGATCGTCAGAAACTTCGTTTGGGCTGGCGACGAAGGCGAACATGCTGCGAAGGGAAAGGCGCTAGTCAACTGGAAGACCGTTTGCAAACCTAAGGCTTTGGGTGGCCTTGGGATGCCTGACATCGAGCGCACTGGTCGGGCATTGAGGCTCCGGTGGCCCTGGCTTCAATGGACCGACCCCCACCGCACTTGGGCCGGATCAAAGCTTCCCTGCAATGCGGCTGACATGGATCTTTTTTGGGCTTCCACAACAATAACTCTTGGGAATGGAGAATCCGCGTCATTCTGGCACAAAAATTGGTGCGGGCACGGGCCTCTTCATTTACGTGCCCCTGACCTTTACAAGATTGCTTGCAGGAAAAAAAAGGACTGTCACTAAGGAGTTAACTCGGGAGAATTGGATACGCTCTATCGCAAGACTCAACACTCCCTCACAACTTTCCCAATACCTCGATGTTTGGGACGTGATCTCAGAAATCATTGTCCTGGTGTTAGGAAGCGGCTTTTGTTCTCGAGGTATTTTTCTGCCCCAAAACCATGTCATCTGGGCCGAAGGAAAGTTCCATATGTGGTGGAGCATTAGTATAAGTCTCCCATCTTCATTCTGATGAGAGCACGTGCCTCTGGAAAACATATGTATACAACTATAATAGAATGCAAGTTACCTTATGTTCTCCGATGATTGTTCTAAGAGATGTTATTTCAATACCAAGTACGAGAAATGCACCAAATTATTATTGAATCCATTAATTGTAACTCACAAGACATATTTGACCATAAAAATACCATGAGAATCATTTTAGTAGATTAAATTACACTCTAGATCTTATATAAATATATGCTTACTTGATCATATACGCGAAACTGCTAGTAAGATATTTTTCGATCGTACATTCAAGACATGTACATTATATTGCGTTTGTTGATCTTTGTTTGTTTTGTGCACTCTGTAAAATTATGGACAATAACTTCACAATATGGTTGTGTGCATGGTATGATGCAGAGTCTGGGGTACCCCCTTTCGAAAATATATTTTAGAGATCTATGCGAAAAATACATATGCACTATATAACTATGCAGTTATCAAAAATTGATGCAAGAAAGAACTTCTGTGAAAAATACAATTTAAATTTAGCAAAACACAAAGTATTTTTGAATTATGCATTAAAACCGCATATGAAACAACACTACAACTAACATTTAGCAACATTGCTAGTTATGTGATTAAATATGACAAACATATACTAATAGAAAATATCATTGAGACTATAGCATCCCAAAAGTAAGTTCTATAAAGAAGTCTAAAAGTTTAGTATAGAGTATATTTTATTTTAATTTTATGATTTAGAAATATTAATTGAGCGGTTTTGATTCTTGAAGAATTAAAATATCACACTAATTGTTTGTTTTCGATGACTTCGTATAAGAAGCATGTGTAATTTGTTATACATGTGGTTTTAATTATCAAGATAACTTGATTTGCTTGCCTTTTGTATCTTGATGTTGTTTGATGCAACCAGAGTACAATTTAGTCTCGACTAGGGTGTGTGCCCACTTTGAATCCAAGCATAATGTAGCACATATTCCATGATCTCTTCTTTGTAATCAGAGTTCATCGTCCTTCTCCTCCCATCGATCTCATAGTCAGATCAAGGACATCAAAGAGTTCAACATGATTTTAGTGGTCTACCAAAGTCGGTATTTTATTATGTTTTCCTAATTATACTTAGGTGAACTCCCACCCATTTTCACATGGGTTGCCATCTTTCTCAAAAGATAATCTTTGGTCCCAAACCATACCACCATAGTACATAAACGTCTTACAATACACTATAAATGAAAAAAAGACCACATATCATATTTTGTGATAATTTATTTACAAAATTGAAAAATAACAATTAAGCTGTGAATGATTCAAACCAAAGATGAAAACATTCTTGGAGCCTTTAGGACAAATTTGTTAGGTATAACATGAATCATGAGAAGTGTCGAGCCAATGGCAACTAGGATACCATGGCCCATCTGTTGTTGGGCCTTGTCTACAGAGCCACCACGGCACCACAGACGAGTCCCTCGCGAAGTTGGACGCTTCACAAGGAGTGTCCCTCGCAGAGCCTCAACGGAGATCCTTCGTGAGGCCCCCTCTCGAGGCGGCGCCTCCTAAAGCCCCTCATAAATATAAGATTCCTTCGACAAGACTCCCCTCGCCAAGGATCCACGCGAAGCGTACTTGGGCCGCAACGCCCAAGTCCTGGACACCGAGCGGGACCATGCCCTGGGCGAAGGCGAGGACACTGATGGTTCTAGCTGGGACATATGTCTTACACATGTGGTGCAAGGAAGGCAATTACCCCTTACACAAGGAAGGAATCTTCCCCTTCACTAAGCAAGGAGTGGCCGATGGCGGTTGCCACCAAGAGGGGACCACCCCTCCATCTCTAGTGGATGAATAACGTGAACGAGACAGAGAAGAAGATGTCAGCGGCGTGATCAACAACATACTGCTATGAACCGTGCCTACGGTCAAAAGTAACTTTAGCCTAACTTCCCACTCTCTTGTCGCCATGTGGCAACCCTTCCCGCCAATATCACGGGGAGAGGAACCGGGGGCGCCTATAAAAGGGGCACGATAACAAGATAGGAAGGGATCCGATCTTCTTCTACCTGAGGAACCCTAGCTTTCTCCTAGCTAGGAACCCTAGATCTGATCGCCTCATCACCACCTTGTACTGTAAACCTCGCCAAGTAGTATAAGCAATCCAGACATGCGAGAGTAGGGTTTTACACCACACAGTAACCTGAATCTGGGTAAACTTTCTGTGTCCCCTTGTTGTGTTCGCTGCAGTTTCCTGACGAAGGTCGCCGAGGGTTTTATGGAGATCGTGTCCAGTCCCTAGTGTTCGATTTCATCCTACTTGAGAGGTAACCCATTCGTTCACAGGGACAATCTCCAACAAGAAGACTTAAATTGTTTAATGCATGGCTGGCTAGAAGTCATGGGGTACAAAGAATAGAAAGCCCTAACTAGACTAACATTATTTTTTTCCATGTGTCCCATCCTGTATTGGGGTTGCAATCGATTGGACCAAGGAGCTAGGTCATATGTGTAGGTCCCGATGCTTCTAGGTGTAGTAAAGCGTGCTCGGAAATGCTATGTAAAATCAAATAAGGAAGGTGGTATATATAGTTTGCGTATCATCCCATGCATTTGTAGTTCAATTTCGGTACCAAATAAAAAGCACATATTCGTTGCCAACCAACGTTGAACCCTAGAAACAAGAAGGCATATTCACGCACTCATACACAGTACAATTTTCTATTTCATTTACACCTAAGATAAACAATCATACACTCTAGAAACATATATCAAGATATTTGTAGAGACATATCCCTATAGACCTCTCTACCAACAACTTTAATCGCGAACGCACAAGCATACGCTATGGTACATCTAATGTTACACGAGGGATGTAAATGTTCCATTGCTGATTTACTACATGGAAGGAGAGTTATGCTTGCTAGGCATATCTAAAGAAATTAAAAACAAAACGAATAACATCTACTACAAATTATAGTTTTACTTTAGAAAAATGTATTTTGCAAAGATAGACCATTTCAACTATAACATGAGCATTGTATCTTCAAATTAATTCAGTCGAGAGGGGCAACTGCTGCGAGAAGCAGGGCGGTGAATGGTGCACGCGGTGATATGAGAGGAGGGCACCATCTGCAGAGGCCGGCAGCCCTTACCCTAGCACTAAGTTTGTACCAAGTTGTACGTGCGAGGGAGGAGAGGTACCAGAAGGAGAAACGCCCGGAAATGCAATACCACATACACGTTGCTTCCCTGGCACCATCGTTACCATTGATTTGTTGGAGATTCGTGCAAACTATTTTACAGAAAGATCCTTTCACCTTAGTCTAGATTCATACAAGATTTATTAGAGATCTGAAACTGCTTTGAATCTATAGACACATACACGATTCATACACGATTCAATAGCAACTGTAGAAAAAAATAGAAAAACAACTAAATTAATAGTAGAAAATTAGAAAAAAAATAACAAAAATTTAAAGATTCATACAAATTTCAGCAGATCCAGTCAAGAAACATACAAGTTTCACTGCCGGATAGAGCTCAGATTGTTTCTAATTTTTCAAGGGGACTTAAGTGCAAATGTGTGGGGTTGTTGACTTCGTGGACTTTACACGAATCTTCAACAATCATAGGGCACCTGGGATGCGAGAAACCAACGTCCTTATGGTGAATCCGGACTCAGAAACGCCCGAGGGGGAGCGTGCCAGATGAGTTTTTTAAATTTGGATGGTGGCCCACACGGGAGCAGCACAATGTCAGCTAGGGGTCTGAGAGGAGCTGCAGCTCACCACGATCAAAGCTTAAAGGAGTAATTGTGTTATAATAGAAACTAGAAGAGTTCGCATGCTCAACAGCACGACTGGTTTCTCCCCTGGTCCTTGAACTTGTAGTCCATGTCCTTATATGAGAGTAAACATTTCTTTCTTGCGTGACGTGAAGAAAAAACCAAACGTCCAAAAACACAGAGAAAAAGGCACCAGGGAGTAAAAAGGAAACATTCAGAAAATCAAGTACCGCTACTACGAGCTATAGGGGAAACAACATGAAACCACGTTAGAGAATCACTGATCTTAAACAACCGGTTTATGTATGATTTACACATAAACACACAGCTTCTTAGCAGTTGAGCAGGTTGATACATCTCGCATTGACATCCTCGTGGGAATGGAATAGGTCATATACCACACATTGATTACTACACAAGGAACTAAATCAATTAACTCACGAGTCCTGTAGATTTTGAGACCGATATTTCCAAAAAAACAACTGTAGTGCAGAATGGCCTGTGCGCGTGGTTATTGACTCGAAGCACCCGTTCTTACAAATCCTAGCAAAATAAAATCACAGAGATCACTCCCAAAATCTCTTGCTAAGTTACTTTGCTTCAAATTAACTGACCCCGCGCGTAACCAATCATATGTATCTCCAAGATGAGGCCAGCAATAACCTAGCTAGCTATGTTGAAACTACAACTACTAGCCAGTACTACAAGTTGTCAAACATTTGATCTGGTCATAAGGATAGTTATCATGTCTTCTTAGTTTACATCGCCATCGTCACCCCTTAGCTTAGATATTCAGATCAGCACTACACCGATTGCAATATTTACATTCATGGCTTCTTTTTTAGATTAACCTCGCACCTCGCAAAAGGTAGCAGCAGCAGCCCAAGTCGATCAGTTCCCAGCAGCCTCCACGCTCATCACCTTCCTCCAGCAATCTCCTGCGCTCCAAGCTGCATGCGGCCACAATCATCGTATCTATCAGCTTCCACACAGGTACCAGCAAAGCCTAGCATACCTCATCCGCTAAAAAGTAAAAAAATGCCAGCATTACCTTTGGCCGGCTTCTCTATCCAGGGGCCGTTCATGATGTTTAGGATGCTGCATGCTTCGCTGTACTCCAGGTCCGGCAGCAGCTTGGGTGTCAGCAAGAAGCACCTGCAGCCACATCCGCAAAACGAAGGAACGGGTTAGCGAGGGCAACACACGCAGAAAACTTACCAACCGAAATAAAAATCACACTGACTGCGGTGTGTTCAACTGGCTCGCAGCTCTGACAAGCTGCTGGAACATCTTCCTCTCGTTAATGGGGTCCATCCCTGCAGTTTCAGGGACCACGGTTTTAGGAACCAAATCATCAGTTTTGTGCGACACATGTATATGTATTGACTAGTACTGTTCAGTATATGCAGGTGCCGCCTTGCCTTGGTTTATCTCGTCAACCACCCGGAAGGGGCAGTTGGTAAGATCCTGAAGCGATACGAGATACAGGATGGTGGAAACTGACCGCTCCTATAAATGGCGTGAAAATAATAGCAAGTATAAGCACCCACGGAAAGGAAAGGAAACACGGTACATCTGAAAACTTGAATACATACCCCTCCAGATTGGTGATGAGCACTTAGCACCTGCAACTGACCAGTTTGCCTGTGAAAATAATATAAGAACCATGATCAACTTGGCTAAAGCTCTAGGAACAAGAGAGGCGAAAGCAAGAATGATAGAAGAAACAAGCTATCTTTAGCTATGAGCCTATGAATTATATTTCTCTATCAGAATTAGTTTGCTGCAACATTTATCACATAAGATAACGTTTTCTTCAGTGCACATGTACAGCTTACTTTTTCTGCGCTTCACTGGATTGTATCTATTCTAGTCCCTCCGTCCTAAAATAAGTGACTTGAGTTTATCTAGATTCGTACGTATCTACACACTAAAATGCGTCTAGGTGCATTCGAATCTAGACGAATCCAAGTCATTTATTTCGGGACGGAGGGAGTACTACCTACTTCAATGGGACACAAAATGGGTGTGCTGGTGACTGTTGACCACATGGATATGAAAAATGAATAGTGAGCTGGAAATGAAAGAAAGAGGAGATTAGGTCAACACTAATGAACAGACTATCTGATACTTTATCAATTTCAACATTTTACTTAATAGATAAAACTAAAGATCACTTATCAGAGGATTATGCTTAAACACATCCTAGAGTAGAGCCAATCAAAGTCAAGCTATGATTCCTCGCAATAAAAAAATTCACCCGACAATCATTTGGTAGGACTAATCTTGGCTACCCTGTCCTAATCCAGGTTCGCACTAAACAGCATGGTTACCATCAGGCATCAGGAAACAGTACTCCCTGCAATCCGATTTAACTGTCGCGGGTTTAAGCAAGGTCGAGAAACAATTTGGGCCAGAAAGAGTACTATTTTTAGCAAAGTGCAGTGGTGCCAGTTATTATTTACCCAATTTCAAGAACTAATAAAACAGTGCACTCACTTGGGAAAAGAAACTCACCTAAACTTCACCTTTATAAGAATACCGTATTGGCTAAAATCAAGACCATGCTCATCTGCCAGAAAATTGCAGAATAGCAATTGGTATGTTATCCAGAAGGGTAAAAATAATGACATGAAACAGATCCAACATACATACCAAGTGAAACTTCTCCAGCAACAGCCATTTCTTGGAAGTTGCGACTAAAGGTGTCATTTATTTTTAACACAAGCATTCGGAGAGTTGGCAGCCATTTACCCTAGAAAATCAGCAAAGTCAAGTCAGGAGTCACAAGATCGCACAAGGTTGAGAAATGATGGTAATATATTTATCAGATGAAATGTCCGAAGTCCGAACCTTCGTAGTTTCTATTGCAGAGCAGCATCTCTCACATTCTGCTTTATCGTCTTCAAGTTTTGTTGATATTGATTCAATCTACACAATTGACACAATCAATGTCTTTGTCAGCAAGAATTCATATAGAAGTAGCAGACTGATGAGCAGCACAAATGAACAATATTATAGTTTGCACATAAAGAGATATTATCTGTTGGAATCTATCATGGTCTTCTGAAACGGCTTGAGCTCCCAATCTCGTTTTATCTACACGACTTTATTAGCATTCTGTTGGGAGTTCTTTTTTCTGCACTCAAATAGTGACACATTCTGCCTACAACCGAAAGCATTGCTTAAGGGGACATCACTCAAGCGTGAGCATAAGCAACCTCTGCGAGTTATAATGCCACTTCATAACCCCACCATTTATTCCCTCAGTTATGCTCTAGCAAGGTTCAAGAAACACGTGTTCATACTCCATTGCAAGGCTAGTGCAATGTTGTAGAGAGGTAATTCTGCCAACTATTACCAAAAGCGCTAAAAAATAAATACCCCTGCTAAATGGTTAACGCTGGCTGACCAGTCATTCTAATTTTCCAAAACCTGCTGAGAACTTTATATTCCTGGTGAGACATAGATACTGAACTGAGTATGAGCAACTATGCAAGCAAAGCTAACTTTGCATTCATCAGTGCACTGGTAAAACTGCAGTACCTCACGTTGCCGGTTCTGGTACTCCTGCAACACGTTTTGGTTAAGAAACAGCATAGAATTCGCTTCAGATTCAGTATCTTGTATTGCACCTTCCAGTTCTTCTATGGTAATAGGCATCTGCAATTAGAAAGGCAATGAAACCATCAAAAAAAAGGGTGTTAAGTGCATATGTATATGCAGCTAAGATAACAAGTTTATTTGGTCTAAGAAAAGCCAGCACATAGGACATTGCAAATTCAAAGAATAAACAGAAAGATTGAATGGGCTAGAGTGGGAGCATTCTAAAGAACTAATATCAAATGAATTTCGTTCATTATAAGAAAAGTTAACACTTTGGGTGATTGAGTTAGACACAGAGAGGGTGTTGGGCTGTTACATTATTGTGACTAAAATTCTGGATATCAATCAAAACTAACACTGGGTGTGTTCGGTTGGTGTCACCAAGTAGAATGGAATGGAATGGTTCCACACCTGAGAGTCGTTCTAGTGTTCAGTTGAGAAATGGAATGGAACGAGGTGGTTCCTCAAAAGAGAATATTCTCTCTAAATCCAGAATGCATCCATTCCACCAAATTGGTGGAATCTTCCCGTTCCTCTATGCTAAAGCCACCCAAACATTTCCACTCTCTCTATTCTCTTGCCATACTTTTTGCTAAATGCACCCAAACATAGAACGGAACCGTTCCATTCCACTTTTTTGGCCCAACCGAACATAGGATGGAACCATTCCATTACACATTTTTTGTCCTAACCAAACACAAGAACGGAACCAACCCATTCTAGTGGAATGGAACCATGACATTCCATTCCACTTTGTTCCCGAACTGAACACACCCTAACAGAGTTCTGACCATTCTCTCAGGAAGCACAAAACCCAAAACAAATTTAATTAAAATAACTGACAAGGTATGATAGTTCGATGCTTTTAATACAAGGTAGGGAAATTTCTACCTTTTTTTGTCAAAAACGTTCATACCTTCTAGCTCACTATTCACCGTAGTTGTGTTACAAAATGGAACTATAAGAAGAATGATATTCCAGTTTTGTTCTTTTATGTTCCCAAATGTTCCATTTGCAAAATTTATCCATTTGAGTTCATATAAGTTCAAATTTTACTACAAAATATTCAATTTCTAAGCAGAGTTTATTAATATTATTCAGGATATACCTTCTCAAACTCTTTAGCAAGGTCTTCAGTGATCACAGATATTGACTCTGCATGCTGCTTTGCCTTAAGCAGAAGCTGTCTATGCTCTTGAGTGATTCTTTTACCTGATAAAAAAATTAAAAAAACTATTACAAAAACCAATCGATATCGATAAGTATCAACTATTCAACTGAGATCTATTTCAAAATGGAAATTTGGTCAAGCAAACCTCGAATGCAGTTAGTCATTTGTAATGCGAGTATTGAAATAAAATATTGACTGCTTGAAAGCTCTAACAAAATGTAAAAAGACTATTTAAGATGAAAGACTGCTGCTTACTTATTAATACTACCAATAGATAGGTCTATTCAAAGACACAAGAATCCCCAAAACATCTAATACTTCTCTTTAAGGAACAGCTATTCGACAAATGCAAGCACGTATAACTTCTCAGTGAAGCTCCAAGTGAGAATGTCCTAGCATTATTTTGTGGATTATATGCTGCTTGATTGCAAGGACTCGATTGCAATTACAATAGTTTGGTTTGGGAGAAAAAGTTATCCAGAGAGAGGGAAGAGAGAGTTAACCACTATATTTTTGTTAGAACCCGATATTCCTAGATTATAGCTATGGCGAACTTCAATCGTAAGCCAATACTGCAGGCAGAGAGAGAGGGATGAAGGAACTGCTTAAGCTTTGACTAATAATTATAAAAGGCATGGCTTATATATCCTGCTTAGCTAACAAGGAATCCCAACAAACTTAGAAAGGAAAGCACAAATTCCCCAAGCAATTCATATCTTTAACTAATTGACTGGATTGATAATGAAGGTTTCATATTTAACTTCGGTGCTCCAGGGCAGGCTTGTTGCCAGCAGGCTAGACCCTGATGTTGTCATGCGAGGCCACACAGAACAATCTTCAACATTCCTATTGTAAAAAATGACCTGCTAATTCTCCTTTTTTTGTTAGTGTCCCTGATAATTGTACACCCAAAGACGAAATATCATTCATACCATGGCCAAATCTTGATGCAAGAAGGGAAACAGAAGAAAGAACGGATTAGCCACTTTCCACTGTTAATACCGTGTTAACTACCAACAAACAATATTTTCAATATGCTTATTAAACACAGCAACCAACTCACGGTTTTCATAATCTCTGGCAGCTTGAACAGCATCCTTTTCAAACTTCTTCACATCCTTTTCCATCTCCCAAATCTACAAGATGCAAATGATGGTCAAAGAGAAAACACACCAAAAAGTTGGATATCAAAAACTTACAAGATTTCCTTGTGATGACACCAGGCCAGATTATTTTATGTGGTGAAATATTTAGAGACATGGAACAATATACAACATAAGCATTTATAGTTGAATGAGTTAACCATTTTCTTATTTCATCTTTTTCTGGTGGGCACTGTTCATAAGCATGCACATTGTGAAAGTTGCACCAAACTACTTGCATGCCTCGTTATCTTACAGAAACGTTCTATAATAGTGGTGATTAATTGGGTGTAAATTGCAAAGTTTCTAATGCAACTTATGAGTACTGACCTACTAGGTAGTATGTAATATGATGGGAAAGTGGGAAACACAAGCAGCTTTGAATTATCCATTCTAAGATTTTCATTTGCAGATCTGTTTGCTTTCTCAAGGAGCATACCTTTGCATCAAGCTCAATAAAAGCCATGTTCTTCTCTGCAGAACTCCATCTGAGAGCAACAGCTTCAACAAGTAGACTCTAAGAGAATAAAAATCAAAACGAAGTAAGAACATGTAGTCTTGATGATGATTAAGATAACCAAAATATTGGTTGCTAGCTTAAGAAATACTAACCTTTAGTTTCATCACAGCTCGAAATCGTTGATCATTTAACTTAGCTATCTGATCAATAAGCTTTCTTCTGCTGGATTCCACGTCTTCCTCTTGAGATATGTCCTCCAGAGCTCTTCTTCTATTATCTGGAAAAACAACATATTATGCAAGCTACATGTAGAAGAACAGGGGGAAAAGTGCCATACCTACACGCCTTTTTAGTTCTTCCCCCCTCTTCTTATGGGACCTCACCCTGTCAATAATTGTTTCCTGAAAATATGACGACCAAAAGATAAGCATTATCAGAAACAACTGAGATTTACTTGAATATAATGAAGCGGATAAAATTAAAAATATATGAAACCTTTTCCTTGCGGATTTCTGCCTCTTTATCCTCTAGCTTCCTCTGCTCTTTCTGGAGCTCTCTTAAGGCTTCTTCCATGCCTTCAACCTTTTTCTTAAGTTGATCATTTTCAGATCGAAGCTTTTCAATGTCACTAACATTCAAGTCTGGAAGAATAAACTGACAAGCATTAGGCATAGGTGAACCATATAATCCACTAATTTACCAAGGCGAGATTGTAACACATACTGCACAGGAAAAGGCGCGACGGATGGACTGAATCAACATTTGCGGACACATGATCACCATATCTTGATCTGGACCATCGATAATGGTTACGTGGAGTCCAAAGGTCAGAAATACCTAACTTTACCACGGCGTCTGCTCTTTGATCTGCTTCATCTGTACCTATATACTTCATGGGCATAAAAAAGAAGCGGAACTCTTTGAAGTCATAACCAGTGCAACTTGGTACAGATTCATGAACTGGATATAAGCAGTGTTATACCGAATGATCCACAGAAGCCTGAGTAATCAAAACATTTTTTACAGCAGGAGGAGCTTCAAATTCTTGATCAAGTCGTGATTTGATACCAAGTTGCTTCATCTGTCAAAAGGAAAATTAAGAGACTCAAAATTTACTCCGTCGGTTTTATTTTGCTGAGCGCATTTTGATTGGGCACAGAGATCAAGATAGATTCGAGTTGATAAAGTCAAAGATGATTACTATAATGTCCTCACACTAAGTGTGTAGCTAAGATGAGACATGATGATTTGTGGTGGGTGAAGTGAAATGTCCATGCATAAACAAATAGAAAAGAGGAACATTAAATCTGCATGCGCATTTCATAACATGGGACAGGATTTTTAAACAAAATGGCGCTGATAAAACAAAGGGGAGAGTAATGATAAGTAGCAGACATTGATGTCCAAAAATGCTAATTTGACAGGTATATGCATGCTGACCTCCAGGGTAATGTTGAATGGCTCAGACCTGATGCTATTTTCCCCTGTGTAGTTCAGAACAGGAATGCCATACTGCTTCAGTTGTCTAACCAAGAGGTCACGGTCGGAAGCATTCTGAGTAATGAATGACTGGCACACACACAACCAAATGGCAGTTAATCTGTTTGCAGATATAATGCTTTCTCGTAGAAATCAACTGAGATAATAAACACGATACACAAACGAAATAAAGACAGCAAGCAAAGGAATTTAATGTAGAAAACAGTTTTTGCAGATGTTGTCCTATACTCATGTTAGACACTAATCATCTTAAGTAACTGGACAATCAGTCTGCTTTGCACATTAACCATGCACAGGACATGGCACAATGACAGAGAGTCAGAGACCTGTAGCCACTTGTTGACATAACACTCGTTCGACCAAAGGCTCCATGCTTTATATTACCTCCATTTCACAATAACTACCCAGCATGCCTACCTACGAGGCACAAAATTTAAGTAATATTTGATGGGACATGAGCATACTTGAGCAAGCATTATCCAGTTCCATCAAATATTAATTCAGTATTATGCCTCCTGGGTATGCTTGCCAAACATATTATGACATGGAAGCATTATATTCAATGGAAATGCTAAATCTAAGAAAACAATAAGTAGTATGCCCACCAGGATTTAGCAACAGAACATGGAAATTATCATAGTATTAGTACCTTCCATACATAGTTTGGAACATGGTTTTCCAAGTAAGAAGCGTGAGTCTTATTCTGAATATTAACCTGATAGCAGTCAAAGAAATCATAATGATAAGCATCTTGGATGCAAAGAAAACAGCAATTGGTAGACATGCAACGAAACAAACCTCAAGGAGAACAGGCCCAAAAACTTCTCCCCTGAACATATTTTTGTTTTCTTGCACCCAGTAGTATGCTTCGCTGATTTTGTCAGCACCAGTTCTTTCCAATGCTTGGAGTAGCTTATTGTTCTTACTTTCCATTTGCATCAACCTGCAGTAAATGTGTATTAGGTACTAGGTAGCCATGTCACGAATTATTAGATGGTAGTTGACAAGCTTCATACTTATCAGAACACTTCCTCAGATTTTCTTTCTCTTGAGCTAACAGACGCTGCTCCTCGTTCCGTCTGAATTTGAGCTTGTTTATGGCACAAGTTTTTTGTGTAATGTCTTCTGTCAGTTGTGCCTGTGCAAAAAGATATATTCAGCCACAGACGTAGATACCATTAGTCATGAGTACTGTGTTACTACGACCGCATAAACTGGATAGGATACTAGTTGGTTATGGACAAACAGAAAACTGCATAAATAGAAAGCAAAAAAGGCATGGGAGAAAGTGGGTACACTAACCATTTCAGCTCTAGGTGGCTCGTATGGTTCTAGATCTTTAAGTTCCTTTTCAGCAGCATCAAGAGCTGCCCTAGCATTCGACATCCTTTGTTGCCGAGATCTTTCTTCCCTTTTCAGCTCTTCTATGTTATCAAATGTTGTTTTCAGTCGTGCACTCTGGTACCACAACAGGTGTCAGAGGTCGACAACAGAAAAAAACTGTACTCAGGAGCTGATTTGGGAAACAAAAAGGAAAGAATTCATACCAGCTGCCCTTCCTCATCTGTAACTTCCCGACGCTTGTTCATATTTTGATTTATTTGGTTGGTTATCTTCTTGGTGCTTGAAACATGAGTCATTTTCTCTTTCTTGAACTCTCTACATAAATAGGGAAAAGCAAGAAGATGTGTACTCTGTTAGAAATCAAACCTTTGCTATCTCAACCAGCCAGACAAAGTTCAATTGTGAAGGAGAAACTTTAATTGAACCAGAAAAGCAATTCCAAAAAATTAGCTATACATCACTGGGGTAATCAGAAAATAAATAACTGAACTGGATCGTTTGGAATGTGATACATACTCGATGGGCGCTTTTGAGTCTTGCCAAATTTTGGCTGCCTCTTCCATTTTATTCTTGAAGCTCTTCTCCTCATCCTGTACCTTCACGAACTCCAGTTTCTTCATGTCGTATCTGAGCCATGGCAGCTTCTTCTTCATTAGCTCAGCCTGGGACACGATCAACCAACACCATAAATATCATGAGAAGTCACTGTCCGTAGCATCCATAACCAAACAATATAAACGGACCTTTTTCAGGAGCTTATCTCTTTGCTGGACACGTTGGACGTCTTTCTCCTGTTCAGCATTGAGGGCCTTGAGATTGTTCAAGGTCTGCTCCTTTTGTTTTACAGTCTGCAAGAGATCGATCATGCGTATGAAAGCGAGAAAATTGAAGTAAAATGTGAGATAGAAATATGTTGAAAGGTTGATGTTTACCACTTCGAGGACCCTGAGCTCCTTGCTCCATTCTATGAGCTGGCGGTGCTGGACGGGCAAGTTAGGATCGCCAACAGCCTTCTCGGTCTCTTCTAGCAGCTGGATGGGAGTGAGCTTTGCAAACTCACACACCCGATCTTGCGGCAGGAACTAGCAGCAGAAACAACCATGGTGTCATCGTCAGGGTTTTATCTACGGTGGCCGAAAAGAGAAAACATGAGATCTATGTACAGCAGACCTGCGTCAGGTTGTTCACTTGGATGTTGAACGTCTTGATGACATCTATAATTTCCTTCTTAGGGACGCTGTCACCTGCAGGAAGCAAACTGTTAGGAATAACATGACACTGGGGGTTGTATACTGTAATGAATAGAATAAAATGAAATGGGGAATGGTTACAGAGAGACATACCGTCGAGGAGCCACTCGGACTTGTTGTTGGTGTCGATCTTCCTGGTGATTTGGATGTCGCGGAATCCGGGGCCGTGGCCGCGGAGGGCGAGCCTGACGTGGCTGGATTCCTCCCCGCGTTTGACGAAGGCCCTGACGCTGGACGCTCTGCCGAGGATGGCGGGGTCGGCGGCGAGGGCGAGGGCGATGGCGCAGACGAGGGAGCTCTTGCCGGAGCCGTTGGGGCCGACGACGAGGTTGAGGCGCGGGCCGGGGCGGCAGACGAGGCGGTCGTAGGTCATGAAGTTGCACAGCTCGATCTCCACGATGTTGCCCGGCACGTAGTCGTCGTCGCCCCGCTGGGGGGGCGCGGCGGATGAGGAGGAGGCGGCGGGCACGAGCTCGAGCTTGGGGCGCTTGGCGGCGCGGGAGGTCGCCATGGGCGACGGGGGAATGGTCGGAGCTAGGGCTTTGGGCGGGGAACTCGGAGGGAAGGAGAACTGCTTTGGTGCGGCCGGCTGCAGTGACGACTGACGAACGCATCGATCGTCGCGCCTGGGCTGGCGGCTTCGTTTCTGGTCCAAACTGTGGTTTTGGCCCACGAGCTTATAGCCAGGAGATTTTTATTAATCATTGAAAGAAAAAACAAGCATACATTCCAGACTTGGATTTGGCCCAGGAGCATGGCAACACAAACTTTCTTTTCTTGAAAATACCTGTTTATATAAATCATAGACCATTATTACAAGGCATAATTTAGACATCTGGGCTCTGAAAAATTACAAACAGAATCCACAATTTAGAAGGAAAATGCTACCGCTCACCCGGAGGCTAGCATCCTCCGAGTCACAAAGCGCGCCAAGTACCACCACTCCCTTACCCTTATCTTCCATGTTGTCTCCTAGTCCGAGTCTTCCTAGTTCCCATGCTGATGCGCCACCGCGTCGTTGTTTCCCGCCTCAGTTGCTGTATCGCGCGAAAGCCACCTCGTTGTCGTCTCCCGCAGAATTCGTCGCGCTTCCCGACTCCCACCTATGATCCTCCCCCGAGGGACACGGCCTTCTGTTGCTTCCCTCGGCCTTCTGCTTCTCCCCTCGCCACGCTCTTGTAGAGGGGCAGCTAGCGCCGCTACGAGCACAAGGTCCTGCAACGCAGCGAGCACGGGGCTTGGAGCGATAGAGCGGCGGGAGGCTCATACCCCTTCCTGTCTTCTCCATCAATAGGGTGAGGTGCTGATTGTACTACCGTGAGCGGCAGGGCGGCGATGTTGTAGTGAGTCGGCGCTTGGAGCCATGGCATGTGGTGCTGCAAAGGGACGACGACGGTGCTACCATTTGGCATCCAGAGATGCTACCATCGGCATACGGAGATACTACCAACGGTGCTCCACTTTGCTACCCGCTGTTTTATGGATTTTTTGTGTTGTATGAGCATTTTCTGTGCTACAACACCTCTTTGGTTTTGTACTACACGATGAATTGTTTTTGCTACAGCAGTTATGGGGTTTTGCATTGCACGCTCGCTGGATTTGCATCATAAGTAGAAGCTTTTTTCTACAATCGTTATGTGGTTTTGTCAGTAGCGCAACTTTTTGCTAAGAGGTCTGTGAGATATTTTTGCTACAATAGTTATGTGTGTTTGCTTGAATAGTATAAATTTTTTACTACGTCGTATCCGATGATAGTCTTTGGAAAACAATTTGCTACGATGCTTATATAGCACAAAATTATTTGCTCTAACATTCTACGAAGTTTCTTCATTACGAGAAATTTTTACTACGATATCTCCGGTGAAATAGGTTTTATTGTAATAGTATTTATTTTTGTGCTACGAGGTCTCCAATAAGATCTCTAGCGAAGTCGGTCCTTTTTTGTTTTATGTGTCCGTTTCTTTTTTTCTACATAGAAGAAAAGTAGAGGCTTTTTTGCATCATACTTTCTCTATTTTAAAATATAAGATGTTTTAGCTTTTGTGAAAGTAATGTATCTTTTTTTTGAAAAAGAGTATATATTAATATCAAGAGATATCAATTACACCTAACCTCTGCAACAACACAACCCTAGTGGCCTTATGGGTGCACACAACCCAGGAAAAAATTACAAAAAGAAAAATCTCACTATAGAGAACGATTCCTCGAAACAACGATACTAACACCACCAAAACAACACACATAGTCCAACCACTCCGATAGCCACGCCTTCAAGAAAGAAACAATGTACAAACGCCTTCATCGCTCGACCAAAGAACATAGGTTTTCACCCTATAGAAAGTCCTCACTCGCAAAACAATATCTTCAACAAGATCATTGTCAGGCACAACCAATTGAGGTCAGATCTTGGATTTTCACCCTGCAAAATAAGACTAGAAACTCCTTCTGTGTTATCGCCCCCATAAACAGTCGGTGTCGCGAGTCATAGATCACGCAGCTAGTTCCTCGTCGCCACAAAGACTCAAATCACCACCGCTTCTCTGAGGTTCCATCTTTCCTGACATTCTCCGCGTCTGACTTCACCATGGATCGTCGAAGACATGACACATGATGGTAACAGATATCAGAGCTTCGCAATGCTCCTGTTGAAACCAAACGGCCAGACAAAAACATGGGTACGCCCGACCGAATTCAATCCGATCTAGCAATCTCCGGGCATATTCGCCCATGGGAGTTCGCCGGTGGAGCCTTCTGGAACTCGATAGCCCGGCCAGATCAACGAGGGCAGACATCAATAGATTGTTGTCCTAGCGTGGGAGGAACTTTAGGACCACCGCCATTATTCACCAGACTCGCAGGCCCCCATGTCGCCAGCTTCATCTAGCACGAAGACAACGGGCAAGAAAGTAGCAGAAGGCTGAGACATCGAAGGGATCGAGGACCCCTGCAACCGCATCCCAACCCGGGCTCCTCCATCCCCGATCAAGGGCCAAAAGGACCAAATCATGGTCAAGAGGCCCAGATTGCACGCACCGGTGATCAGCGCCATCGTCGGCGGCCACACCGGCGGCGCGCCATTGGAGGCCTCGGGACTCGGCCCCGCCTAGGCCGCGCCGCCTGCTCCCTCAATCCACACCCCGCCGCCTCCCGCGCGACGCGATCGAGCGCCCAACTCCACGCACCGTCATTCCGATCGGATGGGCGCCGCCGCCACCTTCGGCGCTGGCGGCAGCGACAACCGCGTCTTCTAGATCGGCCGGGCCTAGAAGATGGAGGTGGAGGCGCCTCCGGAGCCGCCTGGGAGGGAGGCGACCCGAGAGGGTTAGGGTTACTTTTAGTGTTCAAGTTTGAAAGAGCATGTGGGCCACCATATGTGGTTTTGGTAATTAATGACAATCTTTATGGACTAATGTTTGTATTAAGTTGCACTTGTAGGAATTGTCTATTGGTATCGCTTGGAGCATGTGTTGGCTTCAAGGTAGATGAAATGTAGAAGAAGATGCATTGTGCAAGCTCAAAATGCACCATCTCTAGAAGATCTCTTGTTTGCTGCTTGTCATCCTTAGTGATCATGGATTGATGAAGACAAGGTCAAAGTATGCTCAAGGCAAAAGGTATTCTTGATAGGTACTTTTGTCGGTCTCAAGTTGGTAGTTGAGAGAATAGGTTTAGGATAGATAGCCGTACTATCAAGAGGGGCTCTCGAGTGAATAACTAGATCATAGCTTTTGGAGAGAGCTTAAACCTTTGCATTCTTAGCATCATCTTTCTTGGTTGTTATTTGGATCTTTTTCATGTGAGGTTTTAGAGCTTATGGTAATATTCATAACAAGCTCTAGTTCATCAAAAACGAATTTCCTTTTATACCTTATTGCGTTTTTTATCTTGGAGGTTTTCTGGATTCTCACCAAGTGAGGTATCTCACATTATAATACTTGATACATTCTCACTTCGTGATATCCAATATTTTCAACAAAAATTGGTTTCGGAGCTTGTTGTTATTTTGTTGAGTAGCTCTTGTTGTCCTCTTTCCAACAAAATTGGTTTCAGGTTAATTGGAGTTACCAAACTCTAGATATCGTTGTTTGAATATTTGACCTTTATTTGGTTTAAAAGAAAAAGGAAAGGTTTTCCTCTTGGGCTGGGCGGTACTACTGGATCTATGATGTCTACGCACGCTTCTATTCTTGTAGACAGTGTTGGGCCTCCAAGTGTAGAGGTTTGTAGAACAACAGCAAGTTTCCCTTAAGTGGATCACCCAAGGTTTATCGAACTCAGGGAGGAAGTGGTCAAAGGTATCCCTCTCAAGCAACCCTACAATCAAGATACAAGAAGTCTCTTGTGTCCCCAACACACCCAATACACTTTTCAGGTGTATAGGTGCACTAGTTCGGCGAAGAGATAGTGAAATACAAGTAATATGGATGATTATAAGTGATAATTGCAATCTGAAATAATAGTGGCAGCAAGCAAACATGTAACAGGACTGATTGTAAACGGTGTTTCAATGCTTAGAAACAAGGCCTAGGGATCATACTTTCACTAGTGGACACTCTCATATAAATATCTTCTCTTCATTATGCTATCCTGAACTACTCTCCGGTAGGACGATATAGGGCTATAACAACAAACCTTAAAGTTCGCATTTCCCATCTAGATAACCCCTCACTATCACCTTGAGCGTTAGATGGTTCCAACAAACACCACAATCTCATATAGACATCCAACTTAAATTATACTCATGATAAGTATTTCTGTAACCTTAGCCAAAGTGCCACACGGTGTGCACACTGTTAACTTCACACACATGGGGATAAGAAGAGATTAATTAAAGCACTTGAGTAGCAGAATAGATCTATAGATTACAAAGCTCATGATCTCAATAAGATCACGCATAGAGAGAGATATGAACACATAGCTACTTGTAGAGCCCTTAGCCTCGAGAGAGAACTACTCCCTCCTCATCATGGGAGTAAGCAACGTCGATGGAGATGGCGGTGGAGTCGATGGAGATGGTGGTGGAGTCGATGGAGATGGATCTGGAGGCACTTCCCCATCCCGGCAGGATGCTAGAACGGAGACTTCTGTACCCCGAATCTCCTCTTCGGTGGCGGCAGCGCTGTGAAACTTTTCCTAGATTTCTGATCTGGTATTTAGGGTTTTCGACCCGAGGGGAATATATATAGGCGAAGGGGCAAGGTCAGTGGAGGCCCGAGGGGCCCACACCACCTGGTGGCGTGCCTAGGGGGGACCCGTGCCACCATAGGTTGTGGCCAGCCCCTGGCCCTCCTCCGTCTCTGCTTTGTACTCCGTCTCGTGTCGGGAAAATAGGAACTTCGGCTTTTGTTTCATCCAATTCCGAGAATATTTCTTTACTAGATTTTCTGAAACCAAAAACAGAAAAAAACAGGCAACTGGCACTGCGGCATCTTGTCAATAGGTTAGTTCCAGAAAATGTATAAAAATGCCTCAAAGTGTGAACAAAACATAAGAAAGTAGATATAAAACAAGCATGGAACATCAAAAATTATAAATACGTTTATGACGTATCAAGCATCCCCAAGCTTAACTCCTGCTCGTCCTCAAGTAGGTAAGTGATAAAAAGAATAATTTTTGAGGTGACATGCACCATCACAATATTGATCAAGGTATTTGTAAATCATTGATAGCTGGGATCAAAGTACTCTAAACATGAGCATGAAAGATAGAGTTCTAACAATAAGACATAGCAACTATGTTGTAACATAAAAAGGTACAAACAAAAGATCATGAATAACAATGCATTGAAAGACGTTTGTTTGTTTCACATATAGAAAACATAATAAGAGTGGTATTCAGCTTGTCCCTCATGGTATAGCAAAACATAAATGCATAGGACACCTTCAAAGTTCATAAGGGTGACTAGATACAAATAATTTAAGAACAAGCAATATCAAAGTTATGAATCAATCAACAAGTTTTGGGACAATGCACATTAAACTAAGAATGATCACTACGCTCTCTCAATTGGTGCATAAAGATAAAAGATGGAGACTCAACATAAAAGTAAAAAAGAAAGGCCCTTCACAAAGGGAAACAGAGATTCAATTTTCATAAAGAGCTTCCAAAAATTATGGTACTTATTAGCTTTCAGCTCTCATTGCCCCTATCATAAGCATCTTGAGGTGATTAAGGTTAAAGTGACACAAATATGAAGATATGCTTGACAAGTTATAAGTTGAAAATCTCATGCCCCGTGCTTACGAGTACCAAACCTCATGCTACTCAACTTTAGTCACAAGTAAGTTCTTGTATTTGTATGTACATGTGTATCATAGAGAACCGCCAACGGGGTACCCCTTGCCACATGACACAGGAGCTATCCCATATCAAAATGACAAGGTAACAAACAATGAGCATCTCAGCGATCTTTTTGTTTGCTATTTGCATAGGTTTTTATTGAGGATGCTTCATAGAATGCTCACTATGGTTATGCTTCAAGTTTCCACCATGATTAGGCATGACTTAGGCTAGCCGCCCAGGTGTTTCTCTAACACACATATAAACTCCATGAGCTTACAAGATCCCCTTTTATTTCACACCACCGGGATCCATAAGCAAAAGAACATGATATCAACTGAATAATAAGTGCAATGTTGAAAGTGTTCCCCATGATAGCATGGTTCTGCTAATGCACGACTTATAAAGTGCAAGCATATAAACAACATAGATGGACACCATGCTTCAAGTTTATTAAGTGCAAGAAAGTAAAGTGTGCCATCAAGTTTGTGAGAGCTTTAATCACTAGTTTTCACATAACAAGTTTAATTTGGAAAGTAGATAAAAGCATGAATATACTTGGAATGGTGTAACACACCATGTATAGGAATTTATAGTGGACTCTTTGGAATAACTTGGTTTTCTTGGGGGTTGGATGCATGAGTGGAACTCATACTTGGTACAGGTGGAGGCTAGCAAAAGACTGGGAGCGACCAACTAAGAGAGCAATAATGTCCATAATCATGCAAAGCGACAAAACATTATTAATTAAAGCATAAAGTGATATTACAAGTCATAAACTAAATGATCATAGAGGCTAAGGTGACTGGTTCATAGTCTTAACATAGTGTAAGCATGTGCCAAGTCAACCCAAATAAAGCATCAAAGGAGAATACCATAATATTATGCTTTTCTATGCTAAAACAACGCATGATTCTTTCGAGGAACATTAAGCAATCTCAATTGTTTGAAACAAGTCATGTTACCACAATAATCATTAAGCATATGGTCAAAGCAACATCTAGCATGACATGATAAAGTCTAAGTCACAGTCAAAACAAGCTTCCTTTTGTACCACTATAAGCATGAAACTTCCTACTCTTTTCCAACACCAATCGAAAACTAAAGCTAAACACAGTGCTAGCAAAGGAGAACACTCGCAGAAAAATAAGAGTAAAAACTAGAGTGTTTTAGGCAATGGATAACGGGGTGTGTCTCTCTCCAAAAGAAGTGTGTTGGGATCCAACCAACTTATTTAAGCAAACCAAACAAAAGAAAACTAAAAACAGAGACGATCCAAGAACAACACATAGTGCATAAGGTAATAAAAATAAAATGTCTTGAAAAAAGACCTGAGATTATTGATGAAGAAGGGGATGCTTTGGGCATCCCCAAGCTTTGACGCTTGTACTTCTTGAATATTTCTTGGGGTGACACAGGTGGCATCCCCAAGCTTGAGCTTTTGTCCATACTTCATATCATCACATCATTCTCTCCCTACACTTGAAAACTTCCTTCATACAAACTTCACACAATCTTCATTAGCAACATTAGTGTATTCAAAATAATAATCCTTTGGGTTCAGTTTCAAATCAAATAAATCATCCATTAAAACATAAGGTACTGTAGCAATTTCTTTTAAAATCTCAAGTGATCCAAGAGAACTTAAAAAAACGATTAAGAGGCAAATGCAAATAATGGCAGAAATCTGTCAAAATAGACCAGCTGGTAAAGACCGATTTTTTCAAAAATCTTCTGTTGCTCAAATCGAAAAGTGCAAAACTAACGAAAGTTGGGTAATAACCTGGGGCATAAGCACAAAGAATTACAGCTCAATCCGACGTACTGAGGTTTTTCATGATTTTTTATAGTGACTCACAGAAATCTGTTTCGGGACAGCAACTTCCCCATATCTTACTTCCCTCTCATTAGAGGTTATTCTTGGAACAAAAACCAAACAAAAAGGATAAGGAGAGGTTAACAGGGGCAATAACTTCCAAGACTCAACAAAATAAAAATAAACTGAAATTAAAATATAATGGGTTGCTCCCAAAAGCTCTTTCTTTATAGCCATTAAGATAGGCATGATAATTTCGATGATGCTCACATAAGATATAGGAATTGAAGTAAAAGAGAGCATCAAGAAGCAAATATGGAAAAAAATAAGTCTAACCCACTTCCTATGAAAAATAATCTTGTAAAGAAACAAGTCAGGAAAGCACAAAGCAACAAGTATAGGAAAGCAAAACAAGTTCAACTTCAAAATTTTCAACATAAAGAGGGGAAACTTAATATTGTTGAGATACATAAAACCATGTTTCCCTCTCTCATAATAACTTTCAGTATCATCATGAATAAAATTAACAATATAACTATCACATAAAACATTCTTATCATGAGCCACATGCATATAATCATTATTACTCTCCACATAAGCATAGTTATTCTTATTAATTATAGTGGGAGCAAATTCAACAAAATAGCTATCATTATTATTCCCATAACCATAATCATCAATTATAGGAGGCATATTGTAATCATCATAAGCAATAGAATATCTATATTCCAAAGTGTGTTCGTTTGTAAACATATCATCATTGGAAGGAACATGGATAACACTAATAGTATATCAATTATTAATATCATCATTTTCAGAATTGGTACCAAAGAGATTTTCAATATCAAAAGTAGTGTGCTTTTTCTAGTCATGATCACTACTATAGGTAATAGGCATAAGAACACCATCGAGTTCAGACTCATCAAAAACTATAAAAGGAGCAACATGCTTAGGGGAAATACCGTTTCCTCCCTCCTTTTACTCCTCCTCTTCTTCTTTTTCTTCTTCTCTTTAGGAGGGAGAGGCTTGAAAGGAAGCTTCTCCATATACCCTGGTTTATTGTTAGAGACAATAGAAGAAACTTTGGAGGATTCCTCCTTTTCATTAATAAGAACAAAACACATATTAGTCCTGTCATATTTTGGTAAAATCTCATCTTTTATAATATTTTGTATGTAAGTATTTGTGTGACAATTATCAACACAATAAATATGACAACCATGCAGGACGCTATTCATATCAAAATCACTCATATCTACCAAAGAAGTTTTTCTTGATAACTCTTCACACCCCAAAAATAATGTAAGTTCAGCACGCTGATTAGGAGTGATCATGTTATCACAATACAAACTTGCAGTACTCATTGGAGTAGAAGGGCTATTATTATGGCCTGAGCATTGAAAATTGAAATGACCCACTTCAAAGCAAAGTTCAGAAATAAAAGGATAGAGGGCACAAACTTTTTTACCAAGATCATTTAGAGCCCTATACCATGTTCTAGTTTTTTCATTCTTGTGGGTGATACAATATTCTTCTTCAATTTGATTCTTTTCACAAGGTCTATGTACTCCATAGAAATTAACATGCTTATAAGAAATAGTACTTTCAGAGGTTTGAGCATGTTTATTGCTATAATTAATAACAATTTCATTTTTCATGCAAGTGTCTTTAAAAGGTTCATGATACATGTCCCATTTTTTTAGGAGCATTAATATGAGAAATAAAAGCTTTACAACAATTAACAAGAATTTGAGGATCAAAACCATATTTAGCACTAAGTTCTTGAAAATTAGCAGTTTCAGCGAAAGACTTAATGCAATCATACTCATAGTTTATACTTGGTCCTTTACCTTTGTCGTTATCCTAATCTTCAGTATTGCTTTGAATTGTTTCAAGAAGATCCCACTTAGCTTTGACCTCCTTACTTGTGAAGGATCCCTCTAAATAGGTATCTAGATAGTCCTTATAATGTCCTAAAAGCCTTGCATACAAATTATTAATAACAATATTATTGGAGAGCTCATGAATGGGACATTTGAGCATTAGTGACTTCAATCTCCCCATGCTTGGGAAATACTTTCTCCATCATGAGGATGAAAATTATAAATATAATTCCTATCTTTATGAATTTCATGAGGAGGATAAAATTTTGAGTAAAAGAGAGATTCAGGTTCCTTCCACTCCGAATGATGAGAATCATCTAGTAGCTCATACCACTCCCTTGCTTTGCCCTTAAGTGATAAAGAGAATAGCTTCCTCTTAACTTGGTTTATTGAAATACATGCACACTTGAACAACTCGTATAATTCATGTATAAAGAGTAAATGATCACCAGGATGGACAGTTCCATCTCCAAAATAATAGTTATTCATAACACGTTCAACAATTTCCATAGGTATTTTAAATGGGACGCTTTCAGTATGTGGATTTGAAATATCACAAGTATCATTAGAATTACCACATATAGGAGATAAAGTATCATTAGAGCAAATTTTCTCCTCTAAAGCTGGGGAACTAAAAAGATCGTTTTCATAAAAACTAACTTTCTCAAGCTTAGATGTTTCCATAGCATTAGTAACAAAGGTGTTCAAAAAAATCATACTAATAACATTGCTATTAGCATGCAAAGAAAGTTCCATGGGTTTTTTAATTTTCTTTTCAAACCATTTATGTTCTACCTTAGGAAAAATACTAAAAAGCTCTCTAAGTTTTGTAGTTGTTTTCCATTAAGCCTAACTAGTGAAAATAAAAACAAGAAACACAAATATATTGAAAGGATAGAGATGTCGCCTAGAGGGGGGTGAATAGGCAATTTCAAAACTATTATGGTTTTGGCTTGATAGAATGCGGAATTAAACTAACGTTTATTTTACAAGCACAAAACCTAAATACACTAGGCTCAACTAAGTGCACCAACAACAAGTTAAGCTAAGCAAGATAGCACAAGATAAATATACCACAAGTGATAGGCAAGATATAAGTACTTCAATGTCGATGGCTATCACAAGGAAAGTAAGTTCAGGTATAGAGATAACCGAGGCACGTGGAGATGAAGATGTATTCCCGTGTTCCCTTACAAGTAAGGTACGTCATGTTGGAGAGGTGTGGGATTCCATGAAGGATTTCCCAATACCACGAAGGCCCACCTTCTTATCTGAGTATATCCCACAAAGGAATAGGCCCTTTCCTTATGGCTAGCTTTTCCTCCACTCCTGAGATGGCAAGCTCCACAACCACTTCACAAGCTCCACGAAGGAGAAGCCTGGGTCCCTTCACAATCTTCCACAAAGAGGACACCACGGCACCAACCGCCAAGCCAACTAGGAGGTCACCCTACAAGAGCAACAAGCTCATAGTTTCTCATTAGAACAAATCATAGTGGAGAGCTCAACACTTATGCAGGAATGCAAAGCAAGAACACCAAGGGCGTTCAAATCCCTCACTCTCAAATCCTACCAAAACAACAAGTGTTAGGGAGGAATAAGAGAGGAAGAACAATGGTGGAAATCAACAAACGACTTCAAGATCTAGATCCAATGGGTTCCCCTCACTTAGAGGAGGAATTGATTGGTGGGGATTGTAGATCTAGATCTCCTCTTCCAAAGCCCTCAAAAAGATGCAATAATCATAGGAGGGAAGGGGGAGGAGGCAAGCTCAAGAGGGTCAACAATGGAGGTCAATTTTGGGCACAAGAACACCTAAAAACGTTGGGGGAAGAACCCCCTTTTATAGGGAAAAGCAAATATGGCCGTTGGAGAGAAAACAATGAAAACTCGGTTTCAAAGTCGGTTGGACCGGCCCCAGAACCGGGAAACTCGGTCCCCAGGCCGGAGGACCGGCCTACAAACCAGAAAACCTCTGTTTGCCAACTCGGAATAGACTTGGTCGTGAAAACCGGAAAATCTGGTCTGAGATCCGGTCTACCGGCGCTGGCACTGGACCGTCCGGTGTGGACTCGGTTGAACTGGATCCACAACCGGGATGAAACAGACTTCACGAAAAATGCAATAACTTTTGCATCCGGACTCCGATTTTGATGATCTTGAGCTTGTTTTGACGAGGACAACAAGCTCTACAATATGGTGCATGAAAACATCATAGTACAACAAAGGAGGATAGAACCAAATTAGGAAAGGTATGAAGCCTTCCTATAAGAAGAACCGATAAAAACTTCAAACTCGAAAACGCCATAGAAGATGCATATGAATTCCGTTTTCGATGAACTTGGGCTTGTTGAAGAGCTAGAAACAAGATCAAGAACCTCACATGAAGAAACACTAAGAAGAAACAAAATAGGAAGATGCAAAGTATGCAAAGGATTGAGCTCCCTAAGACAATGTGATCAAGTTATCCAACCGAAATCCCCTCTTGATAGTGCGGCTATCTATCCTATAACCCGGTCTCCCAACAACCACCTTGAGACCGGTAAAAGGAAAACCTAGCAAGGCCATACCTTTTCCTTGTGCATCCCGCTTGATCTTGATGACAACGCTTCAAGCTCCATCCAAGCCAGAATGCATCACTTGATCATTGTTGCTTCGTGAAGACTCATAATTTGCTCCTCGATACACCACTATGGGATAGCTTCATTAAGACACGTCTTCACATGTCCATTATCACCAATATGGATGGAAAGATTCAAGCAAATGATCTTCTTGAGATGCTTACCTTGAACTTGCCCTTCTCAACCTTGATGACGATCACTAATGACCCACAAGTATAGGAGGTGTATCGCAGTATTTTCGAGGGAAGTGAAACCCAATTTATTGATTCGACACAAGGGGAGCCAAAGAATATTTATAAGCCTTAACAACTGAGTTGTCAATTCAGCTGCACCTGGAAACAATCTTGCTCACAGCAGTTTATCAGTAGCAACAGTTTTGTAGTAGGAATAGTAAAGTAACAACATTAGTAAAGTAAAGACAATAGTAATAATAGCAGTAAACAGTAGGATTCGAGTGCCGTAGGCATAGGGATGGATGGACGGGCGTTGCATGGACAAGACAATTCATATAGCAATCAGAACATAGGGCAATTGTAGATAAATAAGATAAAGCATCCAAGTACTAGATAATCCTAGGCATGTGTTCCATATATAGTCATACGTGCTCGCAATGAGAACTTGCACAACATCTTTTGTCCTGCCAGCCCGTTTGCAGTGGGGCCTCAAGGGAACTACTGGCAATTAAGGTGCTCCTTTTAATAGAGCACCAGAGCAAAGCATTAACACTCCGTGAACACATGTGATCCTCACATCAAAGCCATTCCCTCCGGTTATCCCGATTTTTGTCACTTCAGGGCCATTGGTTCCGGACAATAACGTGTGTATACAACTTGTAGATAAGACCAAAAACAATACTATCATAATGAATCAATAACATGTTCAGATCTGAAATCATGGCACTCGGGCCCTAGTGACAAGCATTAAGCATAACAAGTCGCAACAAAGTCATAAAGCACTAATAAAAGATACTAGGCACCATGCCCTAACAATCTGATGCCATTACATGAACGATCTCATCCAATCCCTACGATCCCCATAGCCTACAGCGGGGGATTACTCACTCATAGATGGGAGAACATGGATGGTTGATGGAGAAGCGATGGTGATGATGATGGAGATGATCTCCTCCAATTCCCCGTCCCGGCAGGGTGCCAGAACGGAGTTTCTGGTGCCGTTTTGTGGAATCTGGTGGTGGCGGCGGAGCGGAACTCCTTCTAGAAAAACGTCGAACCCCCCGGAGTTTTTAGGTCAGAAGGCTTCTTATAGGCGAAGAGGGAGACCGAGGGGGTGCCTAGGGGCCCACACCATGCCCTGGCGCGGCCAGGCCCAACCCGCGCCTGGGGGGATGGCCAGCCCCTGGACCTCCTCCGTCTCGTATTCTGGCTCCGTGAGTCTTCCGGAAAAATAGGCACTTTGGCTTTTGTCCCGTCCAATTTCGAGAATATTTATTTTCTGACTTTCCTGGAACCAAAAACAGCAGAAAACAGGCAGATGGCACTATGGCTCTTGTTAATAGGTTAGTCCAAGAAATCATATGAAAAGTACTCCAAAGTGTGGACAAAACACAAGAAAGGAGATAAAACCAAGCATGGAACATAAAAAATTATAGATACATTTGCAATGTATCAACATCCCCAAGCTTAACTCCTGCTCGTCCTCGAGTAGGTAAGTGATAAAAAGAATGAATAATTTTTGAGGTGACATGCACCATCATAAACTTGATGAAAGTATTTGTAAAACATTCAAAGCTGGGATCCTAGTACTTCAATCATAACATGAAAGACAAAGTTCTAGCAATAAGACAAAGAAACTATGATGCAACATGAAAAGGCACAAACAAAAGATCATGAATAACAATGCTTTGCAAGACGTTTGTTTGTTTCACATAAAGAAAACATAGCATAGTGGCATTCAGCTTGTCCCTCATAGAGTAGCAAACATAAATGCATAGGGCACCTTCAAAGTTTACAAGAGTGACTAGATACAAATAGTTTAAAACAGGCAATATCAAGGTATGCATCAATCAACAAGTCTTGCGACAATGCACATAGAACTAAGAATGGCCACTATGCTCTCAATAAAGTGCTCATAGAATGTGTGGAGACTCAACAAGGAAATGAACAGGTGAATACAAAATAGCTTAGGCTAGTCGCCTAGGTGTTTCTCTAACACACATATAAACTCCATGAGCTTACAAGCTCCCCTTTTATTTCACACCGCCGGGATCCATAAGCAAAAGAACATGATATCAAATGAATAATAAGTGCAATGTTGAAAGCATTTCCCATGATGACATGGTTCTGTTAATTCACAACTTATAAAGTGCAAGCATATAAACAGCATAGATGGACACAATGGTTCAAGTTTATTAAGTGCAAGAAAGTAAAGTGTGCCATCAAGTTTGTGAGAGCTTTAATCACTAATTTTCACATAACAAGTTTAATTTGGAAAGTAGATAAAAGCATGAATATACTTGGAATGGTGTAACACCTCGTTTTGATCCGCCTCCGCACTCCTTCGCTTCCTCGCGCGCACGCTGCTCCTGGCCCAGCTCGCGCCACCTTGCTCCCGCCGCTGCCGCCTCTCGCTCAATTGCCTCGCTTGCCCTGCACTGCCCAGCCCAGATCCCCTGCGCTCTCTACGTTCCCTGACCCCTCTTGCTCTCGCTTGTCGCGCGCATGTTGACCTCCCACGATCCCCTGTCGCCCTTGTTCGCTGGTTGTTTCCCTGCGCGTGCTCGCTCGATCTCTCTGGCTCGCCTTGCTGCTTTGGATCGCCAAGTCAGGTCCGGTAGTACCGGCCCAGGCAGGAAAAATGACCCAACTGGCTGATTTCTAGCCCCACTATAAATAGCCACTCTCTCTCTCTCTTTTTCAATGGGCTCTTCCTCTCTATTTTTCTTAAGCCTTTGCCCTATTTTCTTTAGTCTCTTGAGCTTGATTCTCTTATCCCCTCCAATGATTCTTGTCAATATTTGAGAGGAATATAGAGGAGATCTAGATCTACAATTTGACCAAACAAAATCAACTCTTTGTGAGTGAATCTTTGGGATCTAGATCTTGGGGGATTTTTTGTTCTCCTTGTGTTCTTTCTCTCTTGTTCCCCCAATAGCTTTAGTAGCTTTGTTGGAACTTGAGAGTGAAGGATTGGAGCATCTTTGTGGTGTTCTTGCCATTTGCATTAGGTGCATTGGTTTGTGTTCTCCTCGGAGGATTAGATTGGTGAAATCAAGAAGCTTGTCCCTCTTGGGTTCTTGGAACCCTAGACAGTTGTGTGGCCTTTGTGGCATGTTCTAAGGGCCTTCAATTAAGTTGTGAAGCTCTCCCCAAGATTGAGGCCTTGGTGGCGATTATTGGGAGCATCCAATTAAGTTGTGGAGATAGCCCCAATCTTGTACAGATTTGGTGACCGCCCTCAAGGGTCCCATAGTGGAACGGGTGCTTGTCACGTGCTGGGTGCTCGGGAGAATAGGGTGGGGCCTCTTGTGGCATTGGTGGTGTTAGTACCACCCACCCCTCCAATGAGACGTATTCCCTTGTTGGGAGGAACTCGGTAAAATACCGTAGTCCCCGCATGCCTCGATTATCTCTATACCCGAGCTCTTTACTTATGCACTTTACATTGTGATAGCCTTCATGCTTGAAGTAATCTATCTTGCTATCACATTGTTGCTTGTCTTGCTTAGAATAAGTTGTTGGTGCACATAGGTGAACCTTAGTATATCTAGGCTTTGTGCTTGACAAAAGAAAATGCTAGTTTTATTCTGCCATTGTTAAGCCCATCTCGTAAAAGTTTTAAACCACCTATTCACCTCCCCTCTAGGCGACATCCGTGATCTTTCAAAGTTCATTGGGAACCTACACACTAAAAGGGATCAAGATATATTTCGTTCGCAAAAGCTAAAACATCTTATATTTTGTAACGGAGGGAGTAGAAGCAAAAGCGGGAATCGGGGGCCTAGGTGAGGGCTTGTTGGTTTGCAGCCCGAAAGTTCCTGTGCGAGTGCATCCCGGTACCCGAGTTGCCAGTAATCTCGCGGAGGGGCCGAAGTAGAATCGCTAATTGTCCAAAGGGGCCAAATGGTGGTGAATACAAATCTAACAGCCAAATGGTCGTTTGAACCAGACGAAAAATGGTTAAACTCAAATACCGCTATTAGGTCAACTCTTCTTGGCCCGTCCTGTGAATATTCCCCATTATCCTTAGCTGTCGTTGACTAGTTTACCCCTGGATGGACCAGATCTATTTCTTTGCTATGCTCTACTCTACTCTTCTCCCCTGCTCCCCTCCCCATAACCTTTGCTTAGATCTGGCTGCTCGTCTCAGATCGGAGCTTGCACTTGCTCTCCTTGCGTCCCTACCATGTCCGGTCAACCTCCCACGCCCCTAATCGAAGCTCGCAGCCGTTGTCGTTGCATCGTCCGCTGTATTGGAGCTTTGCATCCCCGGACTAGTATCTCTTCTCTGGTTATTCCTTCTCACACGGTGGAGCGCGTCCCGTCGGGCGATCCTGGCCAGTGACCGGCCTTGGGCGGTTGCGTGCTGTCGTGCTGATACGTTGCAAACGTATCTATAATTTTTGATGTTCCATGCTTGTTTTATATCTACTTTCTTATGTTTTGTCTACACTTTGGAGTATTTTTGTACACTTTCTTGGACTAACCTGTTAATAAGATGCCATAGTGCCAGTTGCTTGTTTTATTCCGTTCTTGGTTCTAGAAAGTCAGAAAATGAATATTCTCGGAATTGGGCGGGACAAAAGCCAAAGTTGATATTTTACCAGAAGACTCACGGAGCCAAAAGACGAGACGGAGAGGGGCCACAGGGCGGCCACACCATGTGGTGGTGCGGGTCCATCCTGGTCGCGCCACCTAGTGGTGTGGGCCCCCTGGCTGCCCACCGACCTTGCCCCTTCACCTATAAGATGCCTCCCGATGCGAAAACCCTAATAAGTCCAGCCTCCAGCCACGAAAAGTTCCGCAGCACCGCCGCCACCGAAGGAGAGATTCGGGGGACAGAAAGTCTCTGTTCCGGCACCCTGCCGAGACGGGGAAGTGCCCCCAGAGCCATCTCCATCGATCTCCACCACCATCTCCATCGCTATTGCTGATTCTCATGATGATGAGGGAGTAGTTCTTCCTCGAGGCTAAGGGTTCTACCGATAGCTATGTGTTCATCTCTCTCTATTCATGATCATATTGTGATCATGAGCTTTGTAATCAAGTAGATCTACCTTGCTACTCAAGTGCTTTAATAGATCTCTGCTCTCCCCATGTGTGTGAAAGTGACAGCGTGCACACCATGGTGGCACTTAGGCTAGAGATTACAAATACTTGTTATGAGTTATATTTGGAGTTGGATGTCTCTATGAAGTTGTGGTGTTTGTTGGAACCATCTAGTGCTCAAGGTGACAGTGTGGGGTTATCTAGATGGGAAAGGCTTACTTTGAGGTGTGCTGTTATAGCCCTACCATGGATTAGAGTGTCCAACCGGAGAGTAGTTCAGAGTAGTATCATTAAGAGAATATATTTATATGAGAGTGTTCACTAGCAAAAGTATGATCCCTAGGCCTTGTTTCTAAGCATTGAAACACCGTTTGCTACTAGATCTATTACATGTTTGCTTGCTTCCTTCTTTATTTCAGTTTGCCTTTAGTATTTTCCCACGTCAACCACACGCCAGCAAGCTATTTTATATCACCGTTACCACTTATAATTATCTATACCACTTGTATTTCACTATCTCTTCGCCGAACTAGTGCACCTATACACCTGACAAGTGTATTGGGTGTGTTGGGGACACAAGAGACTTCTTGTATCTTGATTGCAGGATTGCTTGAGAGGGAATACCTTTGACCACTTCCTCCCTGAGTTCAATAACCTTGGGTAATCCACTTAAGGGAAACTTGCTGCTGTTCTACAAACCTCTGCACTTAGAGGCCCAACAACTGTCAACAAGAATAGAAGTGCGTAGACATCAAGCTCTTTTCTGGCGCTGTTGCCGGGGAGGTAAGGTAAAAGGTACTCACATCCTCCGGTGTGAGTGATCGAAGTTATTTCCTTTAGATTATGCAATTTTGTCCTTTTGTTTCTTGTTTTTTATTTTCACTAGTTAGGCTTAATGGAAAACAACAACAAAATTAGAGAGATTTATAGTATTTATCTTGAGTTAGGACATGAAGTGTTTGAAGAGAAAATTAAAAAACCTATGGAACTTTATTTGCATGCTAATAGCAATGTTGTTAGTATGAATTCTTTGGACACCATTATTGCTAATGCTATGGAAAATTCTAAACTTGGGGAAGTGATGGCTCAATGCACGGCGCCCAGAAAAGTGCTGGTGCATGGTTGATGTAGAGCTCGTTGGGAACCCCGAGAGGAAGGTATGATGAGCACAGCAGCAAGTTTCCCTCAGTTATGAAACCAAGGTTTAATCGAACCAGTAGGAGCAAGGAAACACCTCAAAGGTATTGCTAGCTGAGCCATGGTAGGGCGCACAACCGGTGCTAGTAGCAACGTGGAGACCTGCACAACACAACCACAGAACTTTGTCCCCAACTTGCGACGAGGTTGTCAATCTCACCGTGTTTTGCTGAAAACAAAGGATTAAATGTATCAAATGGAAGTAAGTAATAGTTTGTAGAAAGTAAACACAAAGCAGTAAACAGTTTGTAGATTGTATGTAAAAGAAAAGGACCGGGATCCATAGTTCACTAGAGGTGGCTCTCCTTAAGATAGATAACATGTTGGGTGAACAAATTACAGCGGGGCAATTGACAAACATCGAGAAAGCAATACATGCATATACTAATCATCTTGACTCCTTTGGAACTTGATTGGGCATTACAACATTATACATAGACTGCCATCCAACTGCATCTATGACTAATAATCCACCTTCAGGTTATCATCCGAACCCCCTCCAGTATTAAGTTGCAAGCAACAGATTATTGCTTTACGAATTGCGTGTAATATAAACAATACGATTGTTCAATGAACAAAGGATTGTTGTTTTCTCCCTAGTAGCAACAACACATCTAGTACCTTAGAGATTTCTGTCACTTCACCAGATTACCAGAGGCACGAACCCACTATCGAGCATAAATACTAACTCTTGGAGTTGCTAGCATCTACTTGGCCAAGATAGCTACTAACAACGGAAAGCATGCAAGATCACAAATAACAAAGACATGATAGAATCAATAATCAATCTAAAATAGCATCTCAATATCCATCGGATCCCCACAAACACAACATGCAGAATTACAAATAGATGATCTTGATCATGAACGGAGCTCACAAGATCTAGATATGAAAGCACAAAGGAGGAGAACCAGCCATCTAGCTACTACATGGATCCGTAGTCCAAGGATGAACTACTCACGCATCACACCGGAGGCTTGCATGGTGATGAAGAAGGCCTCTTGGTGAATTCTCCTCTCCGGCAGGGTGCCGGGAAGAGCTTCAGATCCCTCCCGATCTAGGGATGGAGATGATGGCGGCTACAGACTCTTCCATGGATTTTTGATCGGGTACTTAGGGTTTTTGTCCCGAGGGCATCTTATAGGCGGAAGGAGAGGCCGAGGGGGTGCCTGGGCTGGCCACACCACCCCCTAGCACGGGTCAAGCCTGGCCGTGCGGCCAGGTGGTGTGGCCACCATGTGGCCCTTCTCCGTCTCGTATTCTGGCATCTGATGACTTTCGGAAAAATAGGCACTTTGCCTTTTGTCCCGTCCAATTCCGAGAATATTCATTTTCTGACTTTCCTGGAACCAAAAACAGCAGATAACAGGCAGCTGGCACTGTGGCTCTTGTTAATAGGTTAGTCCAAGAAATAATATGAAAAGTACTTTAGAGTGTGGACAAAACACAAGAAAGTGGATAAAACCAAGCATGAAACATCAAAAATTATAGATACATTTGCAATGTATCAGCCTAACCCACTACGGTAAGGTTGCCCATGCCGAAGCATGGACGCGAGAGTTCCTAGACCTTGGCGCTGCCTATTCGAGGGTGTGTACCCTCAAAGGCATGCTCTAACAAATTATTTGACATGTACCTTGTTCCCCCTGCGTAGAGCACTCCATAATGCCGCCGCGCGCTTTTTCCACAGCGCTCTCTTGGCCCTGCTCGCTTTAGCCGCCACCGCCGCCGCAGCCGATTCGGCACATTCTGCAAAATCATCCGCCTGGAAGGGAAATGGGAGATCGACCTTGAAGTAGAGCTTCATGTCCTGCCTTAGAGGGGCTAAATACCCCAGTTTCGACGGCTACCACGGCGACGGCGGCGGATACTTAGGCGGGGGCCATGTTACCCTAGGTGGTGCATCGTGGTAGAGCTGCGCAAGGGGAATCGTGGTTTATCAGAGAAGGGGAGTGACAGACTGGCAGTAGGTTTGGACTCTAGGCACGCGTGAAAATAATCATCTCCCATTTCCTGAGAGGGTAATAATTCGACACTCGTTGCATTAACCGTTTAATCTTTATTTCCCTTCTTAGCATAAGAGTGCGAACGTATTAAAAAGTTCGATCGTGGCTATCCACCTGACTGGGCAATGTACCAGGACAGGTAGGAGACTAAACAAACCGGGTTCTATTTTAAACATATTGACGACTGTGCCCTTATGTTTATACGATATTATTTCTGTGCCACTATGTGCCGTCGAATTGTAGCAACACCATCAGAAATAGGAGATGACGACGCGACATGTTTTCTTTTTTAAAAGGGCATCAGAAACAAGGGATGACGACGTGGCATGTTTTCTTACTGGCGGGCCCATCTCCTCCACCTTCGACGGTGCGCATCCCAGGTTCGAGGACTAGTGTCGCCCACCAATACATTATTGTGCAACTTTCCATGTTTTGTCGCAACCAGCTCCGCTCCACTCCTCTGGTCCTGCCGCCGCCACTCCGTTCAGACATGCACCGCTCTCGTCCTCCCCTTGGGACATCGTCCTCCCGCCCTCCCCTCCCTGCCATCCCCTCATGTCTCCTCCCCTCCCAGCCTTGTCTCCTCGCCACCGTCCACCACCCAAGCGCGTCTAGAAATGAAACCGAGAGTCGGGAGTTGGGTTAGGTGCCAAACGACGCTGGTGATCTGGAACCCGCTCGGAGATGGATCCTGCATGTCTTGAGAACACGGAGATGGGTCCTGCGCGGTTGGAGAATACGGAATCTCCTTCAAGTCTGGAGAGCACGGAGGAGAACGAAATAGGGGAAGAGGAAGCGGGGTGCAAAGCTTTGGAGGTATGGAGCCCGAAGAAGGTGTCGTATGTCCTCATTAAATGGTAAGAACTATGATTCCTTTTCTGCCTACCCAATTAGCGTTTCTAATCCCCTGGTGATGGCAAGGATATGTGTTGGTAACCGCAGAACGTCTGTACAGCTTGTCCTTGAGAATGATGCTTTGTCAATCGAACATGAAGACACTGAAATGTGTGGCGGTGCGGATGATGATGAGAAAGCATATCCAGACGTCGGTGCTGACCCTGATAGGATGGAGAGTAGGGAATATTTGGTTGATTCGAACTTTGAGCCTAGGACTGATGAGGAAGAGGAATGTGAAGATGTGGAAATGGGATGCAGATACGATGACGAAGACGAGGACATGCCAGTGATACACTTTGACAGGGACAATCCTGCAATTGATGAGGGGACTATCTTTGAGAATGTGGAGGACTGTAGATATGCAGTTTCCACCGATGCAATTAGAGTTGGGTTCGAATTTATCATTGAAAAGAGCGATCGAAAGAGATTTATGGTGCATTGTAGGGAAAGTGATGTGTGTAAATGGAGATTGCATGCACCTCCAATGCAGGGTGGACACCCATTTAAGGTTGCAATAGCTATATTTAGTTTCAGCCTTTCTCATATTTATTCTGCTGATAATTAGCTCTGATTTATTTTGATGCTTATCGAATGCAAATCAAAGTAAACATGAAGAAACACAACTGCCATAATACTTCTTTAAGTGATAAAATTATCAAGTGGATTACTGCTATTGTACTTGACTGCGTGAGGCAGGATCATAACATTAGACCTGCTGAACTCACATAAATAATTAGTTTTGAATGTCTTCGCTAAGATTCGAAAGTATCAGAGCCGGATCGATCTCATCTGATGCCGCCAGCATCGCTCGTTCTCGACGCCGCCACCAGGGCGTCGCTCCTCGTCTCCGATCGCTCAAGGCGCCATGACCTCCTCGGCGCTACAGCTTAGCTCCGTTGGTGCCCTTGCATCCTCGGCCACGGCTGTCGCAGCGGTGATCCCGATCTCCATCCGCCTAAACCGTCACAATTTCATGCTATGGCACGGATTGACCTTGCCGAACTTCTCAGGCGCGCACCTCCATGGCTACCTGGACGGTACTGCCATAGCTCCGGAGAAGATGATCACCCAGGACACCGGCACTGACGCCACCACTGTCCCCAACCCGGAGTATACCCGCTGGTGGGGGCAAGATCAGAAAGTCCTTGAACTTCTGCTTTCCTCCATGGAGGAGGACCTCACATCTTAGCTCATCAGGTGCAAGACGGCAGCTGAGGTGTGGGCTGCCGTTCACGCTATGTTCGGCGCCCAGAGCCGCGCCAACGTGCGCCACATTCGGCGCCAGCTTCAAGGTCTCCAGAAGGACGAGATGACAGCGGCTGAGTACATGCATAAGATGAAAGGTCTCGCTGACATCATGGCAGCTGCTGGGAGTCCACTCTCTGACGACGAGCTGGTCGACTACATCATCACCGATCTTGGCCCTGCCTTCAACTCCATCGCGGCATCGATCACTGTAAACAATGTCTCGGTCCCTTATGCCGATTTTTATGCTCACGTTCTCTCCTTTGAAGCACTCCAAGCGCAGCAGCAACAAGCCGTCGAGTGGTCCTCCCCGGCAAACGCCGTGTCTCGGCCTGGCTCCTTCAACGCCCCTACTCAGTCGAGGCAGCAGAGCTTCACTCCCGCCGTGCAAGGCGGGGGTCGTCCAGCTGGTAACCTCTATTACCAGCAAGGGCAAGGTGGTGGCCGTCAGCCCTACGGCAGCAACAACAACCACAACCGCCCCCCCCAACGGCGTCGGCAATAGTAACCAGAACTACGGCGGCGGTCAGAACTACGGTGGCGGCCAGAACTACGGCAATGGCCGTAACAGCAACGGTCGCAAACAACGTCCTCGGTGCCAAATTTGTGGCTACTGGGGGCATGAGGCTTTTGATTGTCGGATAACCATGACTACCGCAACAACCCCAACAACAACAACCAGCGCTTCGGCAATTCGGCATCCATTGGCTCCAACGATAATCAACCGTGGGTGATGGACACTGGAGCTACGGATCACTTTACAAGTGATCTTGAACGTCTACACATCCATGAGCGCTATGGCGGGAAGGATCAGGTTCAGGTGGCCAATGGTGCAGGTTTGTCTATTTCGCATATTGGTCATTCTCGTTTAGCCGGTTCCTCTCTCCAGTTAAATAATATTCTCCATGTTCCAAAAATCCACCAACATCTTCTCTCAGTTTATCGACTTGTTTGTGATAATGACGTGTTTGTTGAATTTCACCGTTATTTTTTCTGTGTTAAGGACAAGGCCACGCGGAGGGTCCTTCTTCACGGTAGAAGTCATGGAGGTCTCTATCCAATCCCTTTTAGTCGCGCTTCGTCTTCGAGTCACGCAAACTCCAGCGTCAAGGTCACTACGTCCCAGTGGCATCAGCGTCTTGGTCATCCTACAAATAATGTAGTGCAAAACATTGTTAAGCACCATAGTCTTTCTTGTTCACCTCCGGATAATTCTTCTATAGTTTGTGATGCTTGTCAGCGTGCTAAGAGTCATCAGTTGTCATACAATTTATCTCATCATCGTTCTACTATGCCTCTTGAGTTAATTCACTCCGATGTTTGGGGTCCCGCTGTTGCATCTTCCGGTGGTTTTAAATATTATGTGCGTTTTGTTGATGACTATTCGCGTTTTTGTTGGATTTACCTCCTCAAGCACAAGTCCGATGTGGAGCAAGTTTTTTATGCCTTTCAAGCTCATGTCGAACGCCTTCTTGACACTAAAATCAAGTCTGTTCAATCCGACCGGGGTGGTGAATATCACAAGTTGCACCATTATTTCCAAAACACGGGTGTTTCTCACCGCGTGTCTTGCCCTCACACCTCCCAACAAAATGGTATAGCCGAACGTGGTCGAGACAGGTCTTGCTCTTCTTGCACACTCCTCTCTTCCCTTACGGTTTTGGGATGAGGCTTTCTTAACGGCGTGTTATCTTATTAATCGCATGCCCACACCCGTTCTCAATAAGGATACACCTCTTTTTCGCCTCTTTAAAATTCAGCCTAACTATGAGTTTCTTCGTACTTTTGGGTGTGCGTGTTGGCCCAGCCTTCGCAAGTACAACGCGCGCAAACTCGAGTTTCGTTCTAAGATGTGTGTCTTTGTAGGCTATAGTTCCATGCATAAGGGGTATAAGTGTTTAGATCGATCAACCAGGCGCATCTATATTTCTCGTGATGTTGTTTTCGACGAGTCTGTGTTTCCTTATGCGACTCCCAGTGTTTCGCTTGATGTTCCGTCACTTCGGCAAGCCATTACTTTTCCCACTTCCAAACCGGCTACGAGTGATCATATGCGTCATTACGACTTGTCCTATTTGTCCACTAACCCACTTGTATCAAGCGATGATTCTTTTCTACAGGAATCTGCTATTGAGCGTGAAGAAATTATGCCGACCAGTTTGCATGCGGTAGACATGCATGTGCTGCGCACGTGTCCCGAGGTGGTCTCATCAAATCATGTGTCTACTGCTGATACCCAGCTCGTGTTGCTTCCTGCCGGGGAGCCGGCGTCTCCGGTGCATGCAGCTGCCCCCCCGATCACGTCGCCCATGCCGCATGTCATTGCATCACCTGGCGCTGCTCCCTCGCCCCTTGTTGCGGATTCATCGACCTCGCCATCGTCTACTGCTGGCACCGTCCCGGTTGCCTCTCTTGAGACTGCACCCGTGCGTCCTCGGCATGTTCCTCGGAAAAAATATACACCGACGGAACTGTGTGCTATGATCCACGACACCGAGCGTTCCCGCTGCTCCGGTGTCACACCGTGATGCCCTGCGTGAACCGGCCTGGCATGCTGCTATGTCTGATGAGTTCTCCGCTCTCACTCAGACAAATACTTGGGTGTTGGTTCCGTGTCCCCCTGGTATTAATATTGTTGGCAGCAAATGGATCTTTAAGACTAAACATCGTCCTGATGGTTCCATTGAGAAGCACAAGGCTCGTCTGGTTGCTCGTGGTTTTACTCAGCAGCAGGGTATTGATTATGGTGACACGGTCAGTCCCGTTGTGAAGCCTCAGACTGTTCGTGTGGTGCTCTCTATTGCTATTTCGCGTGGATGGACACTTCGTCAGGTTGATGTTAGCAATGCTTTTCTGCATGGCTTTCTGTCTGAGGATGTTTATATGCAGCAGCCCCCTGGTTTTGAGGACTCTCGGCATCTGTCTCATGTCTGCAAGTTGCAACGTGCTATCTATGGTCTGAAGCAGTCTCCGAGAGCCTGGTATGCTCGTTTAAGTACTCGTCTTCTTCAACTTGGTTTTGCCTCCTCCAAGGCCGATACGTCCCTCTTCATTTTTCATCAGGATGGCATTCATATATTCATGTTGGTATATGTTGATGATATTGTTATTGCTGGTTCCACTCCGGCAGCTGTGGATTGTCTTGTGCATTCTCTTTCAGACACTTTTTCTATTAAGGATCTTGGTCCTCTGGAGTATTTTCTCGGACTCGAAGCTTCTTACAATTTTGGGGGCATGACACTAACACAGCGCAAGTATGCGCTTGATCTTCTACTACGGGTCAACATGGAGAATTGCAACTCCACTCCGACTCCGCTGGCTCCTACAGAGCGTCTTGCACGTGATACTGGTACACCTCTGGGTACTGATGATGCTTTCCGGTACCACAGTGTAGTTGGTGCTTTGCAGTATTTAACCCTCACGCGTCCTGATATTTCTTTTGCGGTGAATGTGTGCCAGTTTCTCTCTCAGCCTACAGAGGTACACTGGGAAGCTGTTAAGCGCATTTTGCGCTATATTAAAGGAACTTTGGACACTGGTTTGTGTTTTCGGAAGTCACCACAGTTTGGCATTAGTATTTTCACTGATGCAAATTGGGCTGGATGTGTTGATGATCGACGGTCCACTGGAGGATTTGCTGTTTTTGTTGGTCCGAATCTAGTTTCTTGGAGTTCAAAGAAACAACCTACAGTTTCTAGATCAAGCACCGAGGCTGAATACAAGGCCCTTGCTAATGGAGCTGCTGAAGCAATATGGATCAATTCCTTGCTTGTGGAGCTTGGCGTGTCTCAGCAGCGTGTTCCTATTTTATGGTGTGACAATCTAGGGGCAACCTATCTAACGGAAAATCCAGTCTTTCATGCTCGTACTAAGCACATTGAGATAGACTTTTATTTCGTGCGAGAGCGTGTCGCAGAGGGTACACTAGATGTTAGATTCATCTCTTCTAATGATCAGCTAGCTGATGTATTTACTAAACCAGCTACTCGGCAGACGTTAGACCGTTTTAAGTCTAATCTAAATCTTGTATGTAACAGTTTAGATTGAGGGGGAGTATTAACATAGGTCGGTCACGGTTTTACCGTGCTGTACGTGTTGTACATGTTTTGTACTGTAGCATGCCTATATATATATATATATATATATATGGTGGTGTGGTACCACGAAACCCAAAAGTCCTTTTAACTGAGCATGGATCAGATTTAAAAACTATTATTATTTGCGAGAGAACTATTACCGTTGCAATAGTAAGTTAACTAATCCGTACATTTGCTACATCCATGCTCTTTTTTTATTGTGAACATAAAGACTATGGATGTAGCAAATTATTTACTAAAAATAAAGATCATGGATGTAGCAAATATACGAATTAGTTAATTTACTATTGCTTACAGCTCGTGAATACTAATACTTTTAAGTCTTGTGTGTGAACAAATGGTGGAGATTACCTGACATTGTCGAGGGCCAAGAACAATAATCATGCATACTTGGAGTAATCTATAAAATTTTAGCACGATACTACAAATATCTTTAAGAAATTTGGGGCCCCTTGTGTCGTGTCATCTTAGGGCTCAAACAATTTGTGGACCGGCCCTGGTCATCCGTTCAGATATGGGTGAGTTCATTGTTGCTGGAGCAGGCCCTGGTCATTGGTTTAGATATGGGTGAGTTCATTGCGCTGGAGCAAGCAAACTACACCATATACCGGGTGCTTTGCAGGGCGAGGCAGAAGCGTGCATTGCCACGATATGGAGGCAACCGCTAGTTTGGGCATCTTCATGACGATTTTTGAATCTGACTCTACCATCTTGGTTTCAACAATTAAGAAAGGAGGCCGTGATCTTGCTGACACGGGAGTCCTCTTTCGTGAGGCGCGAAGCTTGTGTTTTATGCACATTGATTTTGTAGATTTCGTTTATTGTCGTGCGTGACTGTAATAAAATAGTCCATATATAGTCTGGCTAAGTTTGGCTATCAGAACAGTGCTCTCTCATCTTGTTGGATGGACACTGCTCCTTTCGTAATCAGTTTTCTTGCCAGCGATATTGCTGAGCAGCACGTCTAGTTGGAATACAATTTCCTTTCAAAATAAATACGGAGTAAATGAGTTTGCCTCCACGGCTTACTGCACTCCTTGTTGTGAAGAAAGATTCAGTTCAGGCCATATTGTATGCAGTCCTAGCCGTGTGTTCAAGGTTCCCGGGTGTTAACCGGTAACCAATTGTCGTGCATGGTCTTAATCCTTCTGCCATTACACCACCACATCTAAGAGCAATAGTAGAGCCAGTTGCTGGCTATAAACCATGTCCATGTCATTTAGAGTCAACCTAATAGTCAACATGTACAATAGATAGAGATAAAAATATACTATTTTATTATATATGGCCCACTTTATTAGGTCTTTTATGGTACCTTCAAATGAATTACATCCCTCCATTTTAATGGATCTAAAGGCCTATATCATTTCATACTAGTCCCAAAATCCTAACTAGTACAATTTATACTAGTGGTCTCGAAGAGGGCAAAATCGGTACAACACCAGGAAAAATCTCGTACGTTCACAAGCCAGGCTCGACCCAAAACCATCCCTACGCGTCCAGATTGTGGTGTAGTTAGAGGGGAAAGTCACTGCTGTAACCTAAATCCTAGTTCGTCCCCAGTCCCTCCTTATGGCGGCGCGTCGCACGTTCCGGTGGTCCGTTCTTGGGCACAGGTCATCCTCGGAAGCACCGATCACTTCGTCCGCGCGGCAGCACGCCTCAGCTACGTTCGTGGTGGCCGCCTAGTAGGCGATTCCCCGTCCTAACTCTCTTTTCTCCAGCCTCCTCATCATCCCTTGCAGCTCCATCGCACCGTTGCCGGCTTCCTATCTATCTACGGCGGTGGCGGTTGCCCAGTGATGCGATCTGGGTGGAGGAGGATGAGTTCGACGACGGCGTCGACCTGCACTTCACCAGCGAGGAACCTGTGGGCATCGTGGGCAGCCACTGCAAGCAAATGCCTCGCCAATGGCACAGATCCTTATCTCTCCAATGGAACAGATCAGTACATAGTAAACGTTGACATGCCAACGATCATCGTACCGCTTCATACAGCAAACCAATAGCCTCTCTGAACATTTTGTTCAAAGATCGTTTCTCTAAAGGTGTTGGGTTTGGAGATGAAACTTATGTTTTTAATCTTCCTGATCAAAGCAGCATTTGTAGCTACATCCCTTTTCATCCGCAGTGATAAAAATGTACTCCAACATAGATAAATTCAGGAATGTGTCATTTCCTATTTAACATGATATCTAGAACCTAAGGTTGAATTACTCTGTAGCTGATCAAACACTGACGTGGTAATAGCTCCAAACTTTTGACGACATTATGTGCCATTTGACAGCATTTGGACAACATTTAGGCAGCATTTCGGCATTTCTTTCAAATGTTGGCAGATATTTTTCCACAAAGCAGACAATAGATATATGGAAGAAACAGCAGAATGAAGTCACTAAACATTCCCAGATCATATTTCACATGTCAGTACATGAAAGCATCACACAACTGTTGGGATATTACAATTAACAGCTTGTTTCACACAAAAACAAAGACAGACTGAAAATACAAATACCAAGTTTGGCATTAATACTTAGTTCTACAAACACTTCTCCACGTCATATGGGCCATCCAAGCTAACACTCGAAGCACACTTGTTTATTATTTAGTCTTCATCATCTTGCCACAACAGTCGAAGAGGCTTTTTTACTTACATGAAGTAACACCTAGAACCTGAACAATCAACATGAACAGTGAGTGGTATATAAGAAACATTCCCAGAAACATATTTTAGCATTAACAAGTAATCTTGCTATACACACTATTTACTAGTGTAGGTCATGCTAGAATGATATAGCTCCTCAACTAACCACTTAAAACTCACTACAGAATGAGAGAGTATCCCAGAATTAATTGCCTATTTCTTCAAATCACCAACTGCATGACTTATCAATAAAAAGAGACATTAAACAATTTTCATAGCTATACGAGAAAACGAATAGGCAGAAAAATAGCTATAATGAAGGAAACACCTCTGTGTTTGTAGTCAAATTAAATTATTCCTAAAAAATATGACTCTATGTGAAAGATGGAACATCAGATACTTTCATCATTGTTTCTGTTCATCTTATTGCAAAATTCAGATTTTCCCCTGTTCTACTACAATATCTTCCTCTGTTAAAGTGGAGTCCATGAGATATATCCGTGATACGAGACTCCTTTCTCTAATGTATGCTACCTTCCGTTTCAGGAAAATAAAATTTATGGCAGCTTTATAACACAAAAGTTTCAGGATAGACGTTAAATTTTTTCTTGATGATTTTTCATGTAATATGTCCATGTCCTATTCAGCTGTAAAAGAACTAGCTAAATCATATCTTAAAAGCGGTCAAATCTGCAGAAGTACAATAAGGATACTTTCAAAATCACTGATACAGTGATGCTAGTATTGTGCTGAACAGCAAACTTTCTGTAGTCTAGCCCGAATGTCTAATATTTGTTCTCTTGTTCCTAGTCGCAGTCACAACATTACATGATACGCCGGTGCAGTTTTTTCTAATGCGAAAGAGCTAGAGTAATTAGAAATGGCCATGCAACTTGGTGGCTCGCTGCAGGTTGACGCCCAGCAGAGGATTCCTGAACATTATTAAGCATCTTTTTCAGTCACCATTGTTTATTATCCTTAATCTGGAACAAATAAAACGGTAGGAGGGACGGGAGAGAACTATGTGTGCTACCTGTTCTCGGGCGGCCGTCAGCGCCCACCTCCACCGTTTGGAGTGGCGGCGTCGTTGGTGGCGGCGGTGTACATGGTGAAGTAGGCGGCGGCGGCGGCGTACAGGGTGAAGTCGGCGGCGGAGGCGTGTGGGCTAGATGCGGCGCCGGCCGTCCGCGTCCACCTCCCGCGTGTCGTGTGGCGTGCGCCCCGTCGGCGTGCGTGAGGGAATCGTCGGCGGAGGCGACTACATCACGCGGCGGACGGGATGTTTCGTCGTGATTTTTTTCAGAGAGCTGAGTTAGCCTTGCGCTACGGGCTCCTGGGCCTAATCTCTGTGGCATCGGAAAAAAACATTAGTAGTGGAATGTCTGAAATACCCACGTCTCTAAACCATCGGATCAGTTTATACTAGTCTCTGTCTTTGGAGTAGCAAACGGTACCGTAAAACTGACCCACTTTATATTTCACATAGTGCGAGTACGTACTGTAGCTGGCTGTTAACTAAGAGTAAGTACAATAAATCCTAGTTAGCTGGTTATAAGGATTAAAATATTATTTTTTTGCCTAGTTGGAAGAGGGAGAATAAGAGAGAGAAAAAGAGTGGACTCTCATGCAAAAGTCAGCTCTAGCACGTGCTCCTAGGCACTTTGAGAGAATGAAAGGTGGCCATATAGTGTTAAAATAAGTATATTTTTGAGTTCATTATTGTAAATAGATGACATGTCACTTGGCTTATAGCCGGCAACTGGCTATACTATTGTCCTTGCTCTAAGAGTCCACTCCTCCTCTCTCTCCTCTTCTCTCTCATTGAACTAAGCATAAATATACTATTTTAAGTCATATAGCCTACTGACTAGACCTTATTGTACTTGCTCTAAGTGCTTTCGTCAACAGCTCTCTGCCAAAGAGGATTGATCACATATTCACATGTAAAAGAATAGGCTCTCGGCTTGCCTGCCAATAGGAAATCGGTGTCTGGGAAATAACAGCCCTTCAAAACCCTTGCACAGAGAGGGGTTGGCTCAATAAGTAACTACCAACATTGCTTCCCAAGCGCATTGGTTGATTAAACATGACAAATCCCTAAAACCCATACCACCGAGAGATTTTGGTGTTGACATCCATTCCCATGAACACTAATGCCTCCTTTTCTCTTACCATCCTCAAAACCCCACCACTAATTAGCAATACTAGTTCACATCCATTCCCATGAACGCTAATGCGTCTCTTTTTTCTTACCATCCTTAAAACCCCACCAGTAATTAGCAATACTAGTTTTCATCTTTTTGCAAATTGCCACTGGAACTTGAAAACAACTCATAACATTGTTTGGTATCTGACTTTAGCACGGTCTCCTTTCCATCTCAAGGTCACCGAGTCCAGTTGGTCACACTTCTCCATACTCGGTCTGAGATAAAATCCTCGAAATAGGCTTTCGCCCCGCTATATTGATATAGCCAACCACCGATACAAGAAGGATAACACAGCTGGGGCAAAACAGCACACTCTGAGCCCAAAAGAAACAACAAAGAAAGAAAGAGAAAACAACGCCGAGAAAGGTGGTTCGACGAAAACAGAGATGATGCTCCACCGTTGCGCCCTCCGACGAATTTCCACCATGCAGCTATCACTCCGAAGCACCATGCACCAAGGAGCACCTCCAGGAAGGGAAGCGACGACGACGATGATGCTGCCCGGATCGTTCCAAGGGATAGCCCCAGAACACATCCTAGGGTTTCCCCCGGTCTACAACGGGGGGTGGGGAAGAGGAGTCTCCGACACCCTTCAAGAAGGAAGGTGACACCCGCAGGCATTACCGCGCCGGTGCTGAAACAGGGATTTCTCCCGACCCCCCAAAAAAACCACCCCTCCGGGCCCTCCGGGCCCTCCGGAGCATCCACCAAACTTGCCGCCCACCAGCGCGCGCCACCACGGTTTTGCGATCACCACCATCATCTCACCGTGGCCCACGTCGCGAGGCCGGTAGAGGCGAGAAGCATGGGACTCGAACGAGGGCTAGTGGTACAGCGACATCCGGGAGGGGACTGCCTCCACCACCTCCGTCGCTAGGAGGCGGTAGCCGACCGGGTGTAGCAGCAGGACACACCAGGCCCACCGGCCCGGCCGAGCCCCAAGAGGGCCCATGAAGTCCCGCCGCCACATTACAGCAGGGGCCCGCCGCCGCCGCCAACCCCTGCCTAGACCCTGCTTGTACGTCCACCGAGGAGGCCACAGACGTGCCAGGCATGGATGAGGCCCACTAGGGCTCATATCTGGGCAGGTTGGGCTGTCGGCCGCTCGCCGGTGACCAGCGCTGGCATCCGCCCCCTGCAAACAACGGCCACGCCACCACAACACCACCACCCGGCCGCGGGAATCAGGCCGCCGAGCCGGACCAACCTCTGCCGAGAAGCACCGGCAGCGTCGGGAGGCCCCGCCCTCCGTTTGCCAGCGCAGGAAGAGGACACCCCGCCGTCGCCAGCCCCGCGCGGGAGAGCCCGGCGACTTATGCCGGCGGCGGCGGCCGGGGAGAGGGGGAGGGGAGGGCGCGGTGGGTGTGCGGCTGGAGGGGGGTTCGCCCGTCGCCCGCGAGGGGTCTGAGATAAAATCGAACGAGGAGGATATTGCTCTAGCGATTCTGCCAGCATTCCCAAGTAGGTGTCTCGGAGTACCTCGTTAGAAACCTCCAGTTTTGTCTTGACCATATATTTGACAAGTGTCTTGGCACTTCTTACCAAAGAAAATTGAAGAGTTTTGAAGATTTACATTCTGACCCGAGTCCTCACAATTTGGCTGATGATCCTGGGTGTGAAACTTGACCGAGCTCATGCTGTGTTGCAGTGTGTCTACTCGTTATATACGGTTATGTTTTCTCTGATCCTGTAATTTCTGTCTAGTTTCAGTGAAACCCAGGAAACCCTTTTCTCTAAAGAAAAATACAATGGAGAGAACCATACCGGTGGCTATCCATACGAAAACATGTAGTACTAGTTTGTATCGTACTAAACCTGATAAATGTTTATTGCTAAGATGTACTACTTACTAGTATAATGCAAGCACTCTTTGCAACATTTGAAATTTTCAGTTTCTGCTTCAGCTTTACACATTCTCCACAGAAAATGCTGTGATATAATAAATGGCGCTTTGGTTTGCGGCAACGGAACATGCATCAGACTCTTGGCTAACACAAATTCTGAAGCCAAATGGTAACAACGGAGTTCCACTCGTTCATTCAGTCTGAAGCACAGAAGAAGCAAATGGGAAGGGAACGACTGATTAACAGACCGTGGAAACAGCAGACAGCAGGAGATCATCGTCATCACTGGGAGGAAGCGGGCGCGTCTCCTCCTCGGATTAGAATGATCATCACTTGAATGATCAACTGATCTGTATCAGGACAGGACTCACGGGAATAGGCGTGGCGATGCTGGTGGACTACTCGTCAGTGTTCCGTTGATCAGGAGCGAGCTAGAGCAACTGTACTGAAAGTCTGCAACCAGCCCTCATCTTCGCCGTGGGAACAGTTCATGTGTGGCATTGGAGCTTCTGCTGGTTAGCACCGCCGATGATGTGTTCATCTTTCTATTTCAACTTTTCTGTAACAGACACGTTTTCGCAGGAAAAAACTCTGATATAAGAGACACATTGTTTCGGAGCAAGAAAACATGCATCAAATTCTTTGTTATTACAAGTTCGTTACTGCTCTTTGTTTGATTGTTGGTCATCCAGTGTGCTAGGGATAATAATGTACTCCCATCTAGATTCGGATGTATCTAGTACTAAAACATGTATAGATACATCCGAATCTAGACAAATTCAAGTCAAGTAATATGGGTCGGAGGGAGTACTACTCCCCTGTAAATGCAATCAAGTGCTTCTCCAGTACACACAGTTCTTGTTCCAAAAAGAAACAAATTCTGAAGCCAAGTGGTAACATCATACATTGATTCAGTCTACAGAGGAAGCATGGAAGAAGTAAATGGAAAGGGAACGACTATTAATTGACAGACCGGCCGGGGAAACAGGAGGCATCACTGGACGGATGGCGCCGCCGCCTCCCCGTCCTCGTCGGACTGGAGGGGCGGGAGGAGCTGTGCCTTGCGGCGGGTGTCGCGGGGCGGGACGGGGACGGCGAGGAAGTGCTTGGTCTTGGAGATGGGGCGGGAGGCGACGAGCTCCACGACGTCGCCGACCTTGAACTGGTTCTCCGGGTCGTGCGCCTGGTACTTCTTCTTGATGCGCTCCCGGCGGTGGTACTTGGGGTGCGGCGCCAGGCGCACCACCTCCACCCCCACCGTCTTGTTCGCCTTCGTCGTCACCACGCGCCCCGTCAGCTGCTTCATCGCCGAGATCCGGCTCATCAGCGCCGGCCGAGGAGCGGACGCGGCGGCGCCCGCGGCGGCATTGGGGGTGATGTGGAGCTGGAGCGGGGACGCGAAGGAGGAGCTGAGCAGCATCTTCGTCTTCCTTTGTTTTCTTGACGCGCGCTCTCTTCTGGCTCGGAGGTGGAGGTGGAGGTGGGATAGGGGATAAGGTTCTGATTGGGGGTTTCCCTTTGGTTTTAGCCGAGTCGATTTAACCATAAATATGCAGTGTATCAATTATTTTTGCGCTACTAGTAGTCTGAAATTGACAGGTTTCAGACTTCAGAGAGACGAGAGTTTGCCGAATTGCTCCCTTAATTTCATTTTTTTAATTTTATTTTTTTGATGCGAGCATTGGTCAGTCTATACGGGTACACCCACTTGTACCTGCCACGATGGGGCTCTTCCTCTGCTCCCTCCGTTTTCAAAATATAATTTTAGGTTCGTGAAGAGAATGTATTTATATTTTTTTAATGTGTAGATTCACTCCAAATCTAAGTGAAGCTACGTACTATAAAAAAAAGTCTAAATACATTTGCTTCACAAAGCTAGAACATCTTATATTTTGAAACGGAGGATGTAACACACAACACGATATCTGAAAGGGTGATAGTTTCCGGCAAGGCTAGTTCGACTATCTGGTACCAGAGTTCTCCTCTCCCACGACCTAGTCGCTGCCTACACCGGCCTACACAAAAATCTAAACAAAACCAAAACCCTAGCTCCCTCCTGCGTCCATGCGTTCTCTTCATCAAGCCCTGCCCTGGCTGCCGCCTTGGGGTCTCCCCCCTCACAAAAACTCACGCCGGACAATTTCTTGTTTTGGAAGGCGTTGGTGTTCCCGACTCTGCGCGGAGCACGAGTCCTTAGCCTGCTCGAAGGCAGTGATGCCGCGCCGGCCCAATACCTAGAGGTTGAGGATGCTGACAACCTGAAGAACAAGAAACCCATCAACAACCCGACCTACATCGCCTGGATCGAGCGGGATCAGTAGGTGCTGAGTTACGTTGTGAACTCACTGTCCCCAGACATGGTCACCCATGACCTCAGATTGAACACCTCTGCTGAAATGTGGGACGCCATCTCTGACATGTTTGCCTCTCAGTCTCGTTCTAGAGTGCATCATCTTCGGACGGGTCTCAACATATCATGATCCACCAGTTAGGATTATTTGCTTGAGCATGATCAGGTAGTTTTATGTGGGTTGTATAAAATAGGTCGTGTTCTTATGGGGTCATTCAATCCCGCCAAATCGCACACGGGGTAGACACAGGTTGATATGCCTGCACTCGGAAGTGGCGCCACTCCACCTTATGCTTATTCTGGTCTTCCTCGGAGGGCGGCATGAGCTGCCGATACCTCGATATTGTTCTTCAGGAGGCGATAGGTCAGCCAATACCCCAAGAACCAATAATTGCACCTAAAGAATGTTGGAATTTGGGTGTGGGCCTTGGCCCATAGCCTAATACAAATTCTGAAATTCTCTTGGTCCATTCATGCCTAGCAAGGGGTGGCACCAAAGTTTAGTCCCACCTTGCTAGTTTAGAGGGAGTTGGACCAATATATATAGTGGAGTGTTTCACTACCTCCTAAAGAGAGTGAAGAGGAGTGGCATACACGCGCGCTCCTCCTCCTCCGCCGCCCGCCTCGCCACGCCTCGCCTCGCCTCGCCTCGTCACGACGGCCTTAGGCTAAAACCCTAATACGAGCAAATACACATCTCTCTGCCTCCAGAACCTTGCGCCGCCGCTACACCTTCTCCATCCCCTCTTCCGGCGTGCACCGGACGACGGGACAGTAGGCCTTCGGAACCACCGCCTCTCGTGAACCTGTACGGGTGAGGGGCGATCAGGTTTTTGGGGAGCGCGTCTGCGCGACTACTGACGGCATCACGTCGACCGACCACTCCTTCCCCGACGAGGACTTCTTCCCGGACATCAGCAGCCTCTACATCGACGCCATGGCTGACGACACTGGTGTCAACCTCAACCCCAACCTGAACGCGAACCCGATTCCTCCTCCAGCACCGTACGTAATCTGTTCCTATCTAGTTCAGTTTCTGTTGCAGTTTTTTGTACTAGCTCTTGGATTAGATGTGATCTGTTTATTCTGGTTGAATATGATCTGTTCGTTTATTCTGCTAGTATACATGATTAGATTAATTCTAGCACTTATAGTCATGATTTATTATTACTTATTTCGGATTAAATATTATGGTAATTTGCTTATATTTTCAACAAAGAAGCCCCATCATGTGTTGTATAGAAGTGAGTTTTTCCCATTTGCCGGAACACTGATCCAAATATAATTGCTGAAGCAACAAACATTCCTACCTCGATTGTTGGCCGGCCAAAAAAAAAACTGGAATCAACCAATGGCAGTGTGGCAATCAATTTTCAGGTAAACACCATTCAAATTTTAGGCAGCTCAGCTCAGATATATCTCGCAGTTGCAAGCTAAGACTTGCACATTTACAAATAAACAATAAAAAAAGTAGTCTTCAATTTTTTTATGACATCGAGAGCTTTATTTGTCATTAACTCGTATGCTTCACACTGTATCTAGGTCTTAAATCTACTTGAGACAGAGAGTTGGTGAAAGCTCAAATGCTCAATCACACCACCAGTCTACTTACATTAATATTTCATTTCAAAGACAGATCTCCTGAATTTGGTACAGTATAGATTTATCTATACTAGTAAAAGATTCACGTCGTTTGTCACTCCTCGATTTTTTTCCGTCTGCCGGATTTTTGATGATTTTGCCCCTTCTGCTTGAACGAAATTACAACGTGTGCCACCGCCAAGTCAACTGAGTGGTTCCTACGTCGCACACACGCCCGCCTCTATGAGGCCATCTGAGCCTCCGCCGCTAGGACCGCAGCACCTCCAACCCCACCCCCGCCTCCGTTCCAGGTCACCGGAGCCGCCCGACAGGGGGTTGATGTAAGGAATGTAGTGCAGGAAGGTCTTCCGTTGGTGAGTGAAGATCAGGTAAGGAGAACAGATATAAGATTCATGTGACTCCTGGGAAGCCAGCACTCTGAGCTCGCTACTAGTAATAGAGCGAGTGAAAGTGCACAGTCGAGACATCTAGACCACTTAAGTAAAGTGAGCGGTCATAATGGCTCGAGAGTGGAGAGATGCCTCATCTCGGAGCGTCACGAAGTGCCTTCCAGGGGAGGCTGACTCGGGAGGCCGTAAGAAGAATACAATATATGTTCAACTGAACTAATCGAATGGAGGGTAGGGTAGGGAGCGGAAGACCGAACAAACGGAGAGACGCTCGGGTTTCGGATTTGTTTTATCAACTAGTCAGGCCCCGGGCCAGCCGCAGGCGTCAAGTCAAGCCTGGCAATTCAGTCTGGTTATTATCTCTCTCGGAGCCCCTTGCTAGGGGTTGGGGTAGTCAAGCCAACGAAAGAAAACTCAACTCTGTTTCGTTTCGTTTATAAAGTATGTTCCTTCAGGAGTCCCCTGCAGATCTGATGCGCACCTCCTCTTCTGTTGGATCTTCGGCGCGCGCCACCGCCTTCGTAGGACCTACCTCGTTGTCAGCCAGGTCCACCGAGATCTGTTCCTCCCTAGCTCGCTACGCGCTGGCACGTCCTGGTCGCCGGCAAGCTTCGCCTCTGTTAGAGTATGATACAGCCACAGTTATTATGGTAGTTTAGGATAGTTAGGACTCAGCCAAACTTGACTTGTACTCCAAGATGATCCCCTTGCACGTCTATATATACTCGCCCATGAGGTCAATAGTATATCCATCATATTCCGCCAATCTCCCTCTCCATCGTTCTACATGGTATCAGAGCGGCAAGATCCTTGACCTAGCCACCGCACACGCTTCCGCCGTGTTGTGATGTCTACGCACGCTTCTATTCTCGTAGACAGTAGACAGTGTTGGGCCTCCAAGTGTAGAGGTTTGTAGAACAACAACAAGTTTTCCTTAAGTGGATCACCCAAGGTTTATCGAACTCAGGAAGGAAGTGGTCAAATGTATCCCTCTCAAGCAACCCTGCAATTAAGATACAAGAAGTCTCTTGTGTCCCCCAACACACCCAATACACTTGTCAGGTGTATAGGTGCACTAGTTCGGCGAAGAGATAGTGAAATACAAGTAATATGGATGATTATAAGTAGTAATTACAATTTGAAATAAGAATGGCAACAAGCAAACATATAACAGAACTGATTGTAAACAGTGTTTCAATGCTTAGAAACAAGGCCTAGGGATCATACTTTCACTAGTTGACACTCTCATATAAATATCTTCTCTTCATGATGCTACCCTGAACTACTCTCCGATTGGACGATGTAGGGCTATAACAACACATTTTAAAGTTCGTATTCCCCATCTAGATAACCTCTTACTGTCACCTTGAGCGCTAGATGGTTCCAACAAACACCACAATCTCATAGAGACATCCAACTCAAATTATACTCATGATAAGTATTTCTGTAACCTTAGCCAAAGTGCCACACGGTGTACACACTGTCAACTTCACACACGTGGAGATAAGCAGAGATTAATTAAAGCACTTGAGTAGCAGAATATATCTAGATTACAAAGCTCATGATCTTAATAAGATCACGCATAGAGAGAGAGAGATGAACTCATAGCTACAGGTAGATCCCTTAGCCTCGAGAGAGAACTACTCCCTCCTCATCATGGGAGTCAGTAACAGCGATGGAGATGGAGGTGGAGTCGATGGAGATGGATCCGGGGGCACTTCCCCATCCCGGCAGGGTGCCAGAACAGAGACTTATGTCCCTCGAATCTCCTCTTCGGTGGCGGCGGTGCTGCGGAACTTTTTGTGGAATTCTGATCTGTTTTCTAGGGTTTTCGTCCCGGGAGGCTTTTATAGGCGAAGAGGCAAGGTCGGTGGGCGCCCGAGGCGGCCACACCACCCCATGGTGCGGCCTAGCCTGGCCCGCGCCACCAGGTGGTGTGGGACCCTCATGGCCCCTCTCTGTCTCGTCTTCTGATTCCGTGAGTCTTCTGGTGAAATAGGAACTTTGGATTTTGTCCCGTCCAATTCCGAGAATATTTCTTTACGAGCTTTTCTGAAACCAAAAACAACAGAAAATAAGCAACTGGCACTGCGACATCTTGTTAATAGGTTAGTTCCAGAAAATGCATAAAAGTATCTCAAAATGTAGACAAAACATAAGATAGTTGATATAAAACAAGCATGGAACATCAAAAATTATAGATACGTTTAGGACGTATCAACATCCCCAAGCTTAACTCCTGCTCATCCTTGAGTAGGTAAGTGATAAACAGAATAATTTTTTAGGCGACATGCACCATCATAATCTTGATCAAGGTATTTGTAAATCATTTATGGCCGGGATCAAAGTACTCTAACATAGACATGAAAGATATAGTTCTAATAATAAGACATAGCAACTATGTTGTAACATGAAAAGGTACAAACAAAAGATTCATGAATAATAATACTTTGAAAGACGTTTGTTTGTTTCACATATAGAAAACATAATGAAAATGGTATTCAGCTTGTCCCTCATGGTGTAGCAAAACATAAATGCATAGGATACCTTCAAAGTTCATAAGGGTGACTAGATACAAATAATTTAAGAACAAGCAATATCAAAGTTATAAATCAATCAACAAGTTTTGGGACAATGCACATTAAACTAAGAATGACCACTATGCTCTCTTAATAGGTGCATAAAGATAGAAGATGGAGACTCAACATAAAAGTAAAAGAAAGGCCCTTCATAGAAGGAAGCAGGGATTCAAGTTTCATAAAGAGCTTCAAAAAATTAAGGTACTTATTAGCTTTCAGCTCTTATTGCCCCTATCATAAGCATATTTAGGTGATTAAGGTTAAAGTGAACAAATATGAGGATACGCTTCATAAGTTATAAGATAAAAATCTCATGCCCTTTACTTACGAGTACCGAACCTCATGCTACTCAACTTTAGTCATGAGTAAGTTCTTGTCATTGTAAGTACATGTGTATCATAGAGAACTGCCAACGGGGTACCCCTTGCCCCATGATACAGGAGCTTTCCAATATCAAAATGACAAGGCAACCGACAATGAGCATCTCAACGATCTTTTTATTTGCTATTTGCATGTTTTTTTTTTATTATTGAGGATGCTTCATAGATTGCTCACTATGGTTATGCTGCAAGTTTCCACCATGATTAGGCATGGCTTAGGCTAGCCGCCTAGGCGTTTCTCTAACACATATACAAACTCCATGAGCTTACAAGATCCCCTTTTATTTCACACCACTGGGATCCATAAGCAAAAGAACATGATATCAACTAAATAAAGTGCAATGTTGAAAGCGTTCCCCATGATAACATGGTTCTGCTAATTCACAACTTACAAAACGCAAGCATATACGCAACATAGATGGGCACAATGGTTCAAGTTTATTAAGTGCAAGAAAGTAAAGTGTGCCATCAAGTTTGTGAGAGCTTTAATCACTAATTTTCACATAATAAGTTTAATTCGAAAGGTAGATAAAAACATGAATATACTTGGAATAGCAATAATGCTAATATGTAGGTATGGTGGACTCTTTGGAATAACTTGGTTTTATTTGGAGTTGGATGCATGAGTGGAACTCATACTTGGTACATGTGGAGGCTAGCAAAAGAGTGGGAGCGACCAACTAAGAGAACAATAATGGCCATAATCATGCAAAGCGACAAAACATTACTAATTAAAGCATAAAGTGACATTACAAGTTGAAAACTAAATGATCATAGAGGCTATGGTGACTTGGTATAGTCTTAACATGGTGTGAGCATGCGCCAAGTCAACCCAAATAAAGCATCAAAGGAGAATACCACAATATTATGCTTTTATATGCTAAAACAACCCATGATTCTTTCAAGGCACATTAAGCAATCTCAATTGTTTGTAACAAGTCATGCTACATCAATAATCACTAAGCATAAAGTCAAAGCAATATCAAAGTCTAGGCCACAGTCAAAACAAGACTCCTTTTATACCACTTATAAGCATGAACTTTCCTACTTTTTTCCAATCCAAAATCAACTTATTTGAAACTATGTATGAATGCGGGGGTCCAAACAATTTATTTAAGCAAAATAAAACTAAAAACAAAAACGAAGACGTTCCAAGAACAACATAATTATGCATGAAACAATAAAAATGAAGTGTTTGGAAGAAACCTGAGATTTTTATTGATGAAGAAGGGGATGCCTTGGGTATCCCCAAGCTTTGATGCTTGTACTTATTGAATATTTATTGGGGTGACACGGGTGGCATCCCCAAGCTTGAGATTTTGTCCATACTTTATCTTATCACATTGTTCTTCCCTACACTTTAAAATTTCCTTCATACAAAACTTCACACAATCTTCATTAGCAACATTAGTGCACTTAAGATAATAAGTCTTTAGGTTCACTTTCAACACAAGTAAAACTTCTATTAAAACACAAGATACTGTAGCAATTCCTTTTAAAAGTTCAAATGATCAAGGAGAACTCAAAGAGAAAGAGATTAAGAGGCAAATGTAAATACTGGCAGAAATCTGTCAAAACAGACCAACAGGTAAAAACCGATTTTTCTGAAGACCTTCTCTTTCTCAAATCAAAAAGTGTTAAAATAACGGAAGTCAGATAACAACCTAGGGCAGAAGCACAAAAAATTATAGCTCAATCTGACATACAGAGATTTTTCACAAATTTTTATAGCGAAGCACAAAAATCTGTTTCGGGACAGGAACTTTCCCAAGCATTATTTCTCTCTTATTAGAGGTTATTCTTGGCACAAAAACCACACACAAAGGATAAGGCGAGGTTATTACAGAGTCAATAACTTCCAAGACCCAACAAAACAAAAATAAACTGAAAGTAAAAATAAAATGGGTTGTCTCCCAAAAGCTCTTGCTTTATAGCCATTAAGATAGGCATGATAATTTCGATGATGCTCACATAAGAAATATGAATTGAAGTAAAAGAGAGCATCAAGAAGCAAATATGAAACAAATTTAAGTCTAACCCACTTCCTATGAAAAATAATCTTGTAAAGAAACAAGTCATGAAAGTACAAAGCAACAAGCATAAGAAAGCAAAACAAGTTGAACTTCAAAATTTTCAACATAAAGAGGGGAAACTTAATATTATTGAGACACATAAAACCATGTTTCCCTCTCTCATAATAAATTTCAGTAGAATCATGAATAAAATTAACAATATAACTATCACATAAAACATTCTTATCATGAGCCACATGCATAAAAGAATTAATACTCCCCACATAAACATAGTCATTCTTATTAATTGTAGTGGGAGGAAATTCAACAAAATAGCTATCATTATTATTCTCATCACCATAATCATCAAATATAGGAGGCATATTGTAATCATAATTAATTTTCTCCTCAATAGTAGGTGGACTGAAAATATCATATTCATCATATATTGGAGGCATATTATCATCAAAGTAAATTTTCTCCTCTGTGCTTGGCGGACTAAAAAGATCATTTTCGTAAAAACTAGCTTCCCCAAGCTTATATTTTTCCATAGCATTAGCAATAATGGTGTTCAAAGAATTCATACTAATAACATTGCTATTAGCACGCAAATAAAGTTCCATAGGTTTTTTAATTTTCTCTTCAAACACTTCATGTCCTAACTCAAGATAAATACTATAGAGCTCTCTAACTTTTTTGTTGTTTTCCATTAAGCCTAACTAGTGAAAATAAAAACAAGAAACAAAAAGATATAATTGCAGAATTTAAAGAAAATAACTTCGAGCACTCACACACTAGCAACAGTACTAGGAGATAGCTTAGTAGCCAGAGGATGTGAGTACCTTTTACCTTACCTCCCCAGCAACGGCGCTAGAAAATAGCTTGATGTCTACGCACGCTTCTATTCTTGTAGACAGTGTTGGGCCTCCAAGTGCAGAGGTTTATAGAATAGCAGCAAGTTTCCCTTAAGTGGATCACCCAAGGTTTATCGAACTCAGGGAGGAAGTGGTCAAAGGTATCCCTCTCAAGCAACCCTGCAATCAAGATATAAGAAGTCTCTTGTGCCCCAACACACCCAATACACTTGTCAGGTGTATAGGTGCACTAGTTCGGCAAAGAGATAGTGAAATACAAGTAATATGGATGATTATAAGTGGTAATTGAAATCTGAAATAAGAGTGGTAGAAAGCAAATATGTAACAAAACTTATTGTAAACGGTGTTTCAATGCTTAGAAATAAGGCCTAGGGATCATACTTTCACTAGTGGACACTCTCATATAAATATCTTCTCTTCATGATGCTACCTTGAACTACTCTCCGATTGGACGATGTAGGGCTATAACAACACACCTTAAAGTTCGTATTCCCCATCTAGATAACCCCTCACTGTCACCTTGAGCGCAGATGGTTCCAACAAACACCACAATCTCATAGAGACATCCAACTCAAATTATACTCAAGTATTTCTGTAACCTTAGCCAAAGTGCCACACGGTGTGCACACTGTCAACTTCACACACGTGGGGATAAGCAGAGATTAATTAAAGAACTTGAATAGCATAATAGATCTAGATTACAAAGCTCATGATCTCAATAAGACCACGAATAGAGAGAGAGATGAACACATAGCTACCGGTAGAGCCCTTAGCCTCAAGAGAGAACTACTCCCTCCTTATCATGGGAGTCAGCAACGGCGATGGAGATGGCAGTGGAGTCGATGGAGATGTATTCGGGGGAACTTCCCCGTCCTGGCAGGGTGCCGGAAAAGAGACTTCTGTTCCCCAAATCTCCTCTTCGGTGGCGGCGGCACTACGGAACTTTTTGTGGAATTCTGATATGGTTTCTAGGGTTTTAGTCCCGGGAGGCTTTTATAGGCGAAGAGGCAAGGTCGGTGGGCGCCTGAGGCGGCCACACCACCCCCTAGCGCGGCCTAGCCTGACCCGCGCCACCAGGTGGTGTGGGCCCCTCATGGCCCCTCTCCGTCTCGTCTTCTAGCTCCGTCTCGTCTTCTGGTAAAATAGGAACTTTGGATTTTGTTCCGTCCAATTCTGAGAATATTTCTTTATGAGCTTTTCTGAAACCAAAAACAACAGAAAACAGGCAACTGATACATTGCAAATGTATCTATACTTTTTGATGTTCCATGCTTGGTTTTATCTACTTTCTTGTGTTTTGTCCATACTTTGGAGTACTTTTCATATGATTTCTTGGACTAACCTATTAACAAGATGCCACAGTGCCAGTTGCATGTTTTCTGCTGTTTTTGGTTCCAGGAAGTCAGAAAATGAATATTCTCGGAATTGGACGGGACAAAAGCCAAAGTTACTATTTTCCCGGAAGACTCACGGAGCCAGAAGGAGAGTCGGAGAGGGGCCACAGGGTGGCCACACCACCCCTAGGCGCGGGCAACCCTAGGCCGCGCCAGGGCATGGTGTGGGCCCCCTGGCCAGCCACCGACCTTGCCTCTTTCGCCTATAAGAGCCTCCCGATACCAAAACCCTAGATCATCAAGCCTCCAACCACGAAAAGTTCCGAAGCGCCGCCGCCACCGAAAAGGAGATTCGGGGGACAGAAAGTCTCTGTTCCGGCACCCTGCCGGGACGAGGAAGTGCCCTCGGAGCCATCTCCATCGATCTCCACCGCCATCTCCATCACCATTGCTGATTCCCATGATGATGAGGGAGTAGATCTCTCTCGAGGCTAAGGGTTCTACCGGTAGCTATGTGTTCATCTCTCTCTATGCGTGATCTTATTGAGATCATGAGCTTGTAATCTATAGATCTACCTTGCTACTCAAGTGCTTAATAGATCCCTGCTCTCCCCATGTGTGTGAAAGTGACAGCATGCACACCATGGTGTCACTTAGGCTAGAGATTACAAATACTTGTTATGAGTTATATTTGGAGTTGGATGTCTTTATGGAATTGTGGTGTTTGTTGGACTCATCTAGTACTCAAGGTGACAGTGTGGGGTTTCTAGATGGGAAATATGAACTTTGAGGTGTGCTGTTATAGCCCTACCATCGATTAGAGTGTCCAACCGGAGAGTAGTTAAGAGTAGTATCAATAAGAGAAGATATTGATATGAGAGTGTTCACTAGTGAAAGTATGATCCCTAGGACTTGTTTCTAAGCACTGAAACACCGTTTGCAATTAGATCTGTTACATGTTTGCTTGGTTTCTTCTTTATTTCAGTTTTACTTTAGTCTTTTCCACGCCACTAAGCTATTCTCTATCACCATTACCACTTATAATTATCTATACCACTTGTATTTCACTATCTCTTCGCTGAACTAGTGCACCTATACACCTGACAAGTGTATTGGGTGTGTTGGGGACACAAGAGACTTCTTGTATCTTGATTGCAGGGTTGCTTGAGAGGGAATACCTTTGACCACTTCCTCCCTGAGTTCGATAAACCTTGGGTGATCCACTTAAGGGAAAACTTGCTGCTGTTCTACAAACCTCTGCACTTGGAGGCCCAACAACTGTCTACAAGAATAGAAGTACGTAGACATCAGCAACTCGCACTTCGGCATCTTGTTAATAGGTTAGTTCCATAAATTGCATAAAAGTATCTCAAAATGTAGACAAAACATAAGATAGCTGATATAAATAAGCATGGAACATCCAAAATTATAGATACGTTTACGGCGTTGATATGTTGCTAACGTATCCATAATTTTTGATATTCCATGCTTGGTTTTATCTACTTTCTTATGTTTTGTCCATACTCTGGAGTACTTTTTATATGATTTCTTGGACTAACCTATAGGGGTTCCGCGCATAAAAAACAATAAATTTTACTCTACGCCCCTGAACCCCTGAAGCTGCCAGGACCTATCTATTAGTAATACAGTAACAGGAGGGGCTTTTCGCAAACTTACCCTTGAAGACCGAAAAGCGTTGTCAACGCTCAGGAGAGCGTGGTTGATGTAGACGAGCTGAAGCCGACCTCAACGTCGTGATGAAGTCCTTGCGCTCCTTCTCGGTCCAACGACTTGAGTGCCTCAAGTGCAACACCTCGCGGGGAGTTACACACGTCCGATGCCTGACGATGACTCCCGCTTCCCCAATCCAGCAGCAGTTGCGGAAGTAGAGCTCCCGGGTCCGAATCCCGCATCATGACGGCGCTCCGCGGTGAAGATGTCTCTCGCTCGCGCAGTCCAGACTTGGGACCACGGTCACGAGAGAGAGAGAGGGGGAGAGAGAAAATATCAATTAGAGGTCCTCCTAAAAGTGGGGAGACCTTTATTGATTATTGGGTGTATTTTTCTAGGCCAAATACCCCACTTTACATAGGGGGAGGGGAGGTACTACCTCCCCTCAAGTCCCGGGGTGGGACTAAAGGAGAGGAGGGGGTGGGGTGGCCACCGGCCAGCCCCTAGTGGGCCCCACAAGGGGGGCATGGCCCAGCCGGCCTCCCCCTTAGTCCCTCTCCCCTTTCTCCTTTCCCCTAATGGGCCCTCTCCCTCTGGAATTGGCCCATTAAGCCTTTTTGACCTTGATTTTCTCTTTATTAAATAATTATGAATAAATGATTAAATCAACATTTAACATTCATTCACATATTATCTAATCTTCGTGGCTATGGAACACCTTCCACCTCCACTCCGGACATCCTTCGGACTTACCGAAACCCTTCCGGTTTTCTCCCTTCTTTTCTTCGGTGATTCTACCGATCCTATAAACACTCTCTAAGTATCATCAAGCCCTTAAGCATGATACCCCACGGTTCGGGAACACTCTAGACATGGTCGGGACACTCCCGCACCAATGATCGACAAAGGGACCTAGATGGCCATGTGACCCCTGTGCGTTCCACGAAGATCTTTCATCGTTTGAATCGGGACAGTCGTGTCTTATTCCCTTTGTCTCTCTATACTTGCATTGCCCGAGATCTGATCAATGACATCACCATGTCGTGTTCAATCTCGTTACTGAACAATGCTATTTGACTCGTTCTGACAAGTGATATCCCCGTGATCTAATCACACGCTGCGCAGCTATTCGATATAACCTCTCCGAGTGGGCCCTTGGGTATCTTCCCGTCACATGGACGGACAAATCCCGCTCTTGACATATATTGCCTCTATGGTTTCCTCCGAATACCTGAACACACCTTTATAACCACCATTTTACCAGATGGCGTTTGATGCTATCTAAGCATTCTCGGGAGACAGTGATTGATATAGCCTCACGGTCTAAGGAATAGTCTATGAGGATACATTTCTAATCATCGTAACTTGAACTTCGTGACATGATCAAATCACAATGTTTAGGTTGGGTATTGGTTCATCATCTCATTCTCAGAATGAGATGACCTCATTTCCAACTGGCATAAATGCCACATGATCAGGAAACATGATCATCTGTTGACCAATGAACCAGTGACTAGAGTTTCACTAGGAACCCCTGGTTTGTTTGTATATCACACGTGTATTGATGTTTCCACTCAATACAGTTATAGCATGATATAAAACTTAATCATAAACTATATGAAATATGATAATAGTCCTTACTACTATTTGTCTCTAGGGCATATTTCCAACAGTCTCCCACTTGCACTAGAGTACAAATACACTAGCTGCATTTGTTCTTAATTATTGGTACCATATAACCGGTCCCTAGAACATGCTTGCTCATGGAAGAGGTTGAGTCTTGGGTCTATACTTTACAGTCCCAAATCCTTTGCAACTTACTAATGTCACTTTGATTGACATTTGTATTCTATCATCTCATGATAGCATCTGTGTGAATGCATCATCGCTATGGCAGCAGAACGAGGCCTGATTCCAGGAGCCTACAATGACGTTAGATCAACCTCGAGGGCTTTCTCATGGGCACTGTGCCCTAGGACACATCATTCTACGTTAAAAGCGAATTAGCCCTGCCATAAAATTATACAACACTTTAGATGGTACCCTTATCTATTATTATAAATGTATTCATCAAAACACTAGTGCACTCTATGAAACTTTCGATGTTTTGTTCACCTCGCTTCCTACTTGACTTTAATTGGTATCTATAGGAGTTTCCAACATATTCCCTTATAACATAACTCTTTATGCTTTAAGATATGTTATCCTTTATGGATTTGAAATTATGTTCATAGTTCTATAATAGACACTGCGGACAATCTTAGCTCAACGTTCTATGATTCGGACCTAATCACTTTTAAATGTTTCTTATTGGATCACATATTATGCTAAGTTGTCATCATGGTTTACTAAGACAGAACCTATGTCTTAACATAGTGGATGATGATCATCCTATTCTTTCTTTCAACCATTGATGTTAAACTTAATGCTATTCCTAATTCGAGTTATTAAGGACTGGTTCCTCAATTAACTTCTATTCTGAAACAGCTTTTAGAATCCTTTAAGGAATACTACATAATATCATAATACAATTATTATCAACTTCTACATCTTATAAATCATTATTTATAAGTATTTGCGCTTTCATCCTTAACTTACTTAAGAATTACTCCTATAAGCTCCCACTCAAACTATGTTGCTAACATATTTGGGTACGAGTCAGTACTCTTACTCAAACTATGTTCATACATATTTGAATTTGAGTCTTATGTTGCTCCCACTTAAAAATATGTCAATCACATATTGTTTTAGGAAGACTTACATAGCTCCCACTCAATTTTATGCAAATTGCATATCTCCTTACTGTTTTGAATAACTTCAAAATCCTTTGATTAAACATCAAACTTGGAGATCTATTATGAGATACTAGTACTTTACTAGTTTTAAATCCACTAGACATTTAGCACACATGAATCAAATTCATTTGAATTTGTCCAATACTTGACAAATTGTGCTTTTGTCATTTACCCCTTTTTCTTACTATGGCTTTGCAGTCATTTGGGAAAATTCCAAGTAACTCCTTTTACTTGTGAGATTCAGCAATGAATTGCTTTCTAATCTCAAGGGAAGTTTGTTTCTAGGATTTCTCATAATTTAGTTTACCATTATTTCCTTAGTAGTTCGTAGGTATGTCACATTTCAAAAATCATGACAAGTGGTTCACAAATGTCTCCATACAAGATATGGATTTACATTTTGAATCCTACTTCTTATAGTGAAAAACAATAGTGGAGGGAAAAACACAATGATCAAAATCATTGATTCTTTCCTTCTGTGAAGAGAATCGTTCAGGAATGCTGTCCGTTGCGCTTCTCAACACTCTGATGCAGGGTTTTGAATCCTCATCATGTTTTACACTATTTTCCATTTGCTCCATAATTGAGAAACATCACTAATAGTGGGCTTTCTCAAGAATGCACCAAAATCCAAGCAATACGAATCTTGCTTTCCTTTTGGTTTGAGCTATGGGTTTCGTATTCAAAGTTTCCAATGAATATACTACAAGGACTTATTCGCTATTGTTTTGGTTATATCGAATAACCCCAAAACTTTCACGAATTCAAATGGTTCACTAATTCTAATTGAGTGCTAACTATTTCTAAACAAATGGTCTCTACATATACTCTACAACAATTTATATGGTGCCTTATATTCAACCCCTTTGATATCTAATATCACATTGTGATGTTTTGTATTTTGACGTTTCAAAACATTTTGCATTCCACAATGTCTTTTATGCCATTCTTATAAATTTGAACTTCATTACTATTGATCAAATCATAGTAATTAAATTCCCTTTTATATTTATACCCTTTGTTGATGAAACACTTTAATCAAATCAAATAGTTTCATATTCATGTTTCCTTTAGTAAACTTACTTTACACATTTAAACAATCATTTAATTATAATTACCATTTTCGTTAAAACATAATACATCGAATATGTATATACTTTTAACAATTCATTAAACACTTTGTATTCAAGTAATACATGTGTTCAAGTTATTTCGCCGAACTTAGGCATGATTTATATGTGAAAAGTAATCAAATGACTTTCACATATTATCGCATAACTTTGAATTTAAACAATGGTTTCATTCATTAATGAAATATCATTAAGTTGGGTATTTTAAACAAGACATTTTGATATTTTACAAATGTTCATACATTATCAATTAGTTTCAAACAACAAGGAGAATTCACATATAATCAAACAAGATATGAACACGAATAGAAATCATTCATAAAAGTGGAACAACTGTTTGTTACAAACTTATATGAATAACCGTCTCACGAAGTGTGAGACACACTAAAGAAGTTCAAATCTCTCGATTACAAAATCATCCTAAAAATAAATGATAGATGTTGAGGGAGAGTGTCGTCGGCCATCATCATCATGCTCGCCATCAACACGCAACGTCACCTCCTCTCCAGCAAGCACCTCTCATGCAGAAGGACCTGTTTTCACCAAAACAGAACAAGTATCAGATATACTTAACACTACAAATGTGTTTGCAAGATTATAACATTTATAAAACTGTATATCAAATATATACCTTGGTCATCGATGACCTCTCCGGCGATTGGTTCAACCTTTACGTTCCGGAAACGTAATATGAACTCATGGAAGTCAAATGCTTCCATATCACCACTCATGATGCTACTCCGGACATGTCCTTTGTAGCTGGGAGGCAATGACCGAAGCAGTACGTCTATCGCAAATGGATCAGCCATCCAGTAATCCACGAAGTGAACCATTCTCGTGTGTGCATCAAGCATGCGCTCCAAGTGACTCTTCAGACATGTATGCTCCTCCATCTGTATGGAAAGGAACTCTCCAAGCAACTCGTGCTTCCACATGCGCACATGGCCTATGAACTCTGCTCTCAGCTGATCCACCATCAAATATGGGTCAAGATCACCCATGAGAGGGTGTAGTTCATCCATCATCCAGTAACGCATTATTATCTGAATGCAGGTGGACATCTCTTGATGATAGTAGCGGTCTGCCAGCTCTTGTGGGGTCTCATAGTAGTCTGGCTCAGTCAAATCCATCGTGTGGCGTATGTAGTCTACCACATGATTCCTAGTAAGGAGATCATCTAGGCGCACAAGCCAACTAGGGAAGTTGGATCCATCAAGTCTAAGTTTTTCACCCTTTACCCAATCCTTAATCTCAAAGTAAGCTTCACGGTGAGCCATCTACATTTATAATTGCAAAAGGAATTTAGACTAAGTTTATAATTACATGAGTTAATAATAACTCCACTCAGAAACACCTATCCCCAGTGAGGTTTCCTAGTGATAACACGACCCCTATCAGCCACATCTCCCCCGATCGTCACGGCCATCAATGTGGGTTCAAGGGTGGACGCTAAACGTCGGTCACATCATTCATGCGACTCGTGCTCGATCTTTCGACCATCCATGTTCCGAGGCCACGCGTCTCTAGCGTGCTAGGCTCACCAACTCAACCTTAGTGTATTCGCTGTGCAACATGGCTTACACCCACTGTATGCGAACGTAGATATGTATGACACCCAGGCCTGTCACCCTGGATCGCCTCATACCGAAGAACTTTCTTGGTGGTGCACACTAAGGGGAAACACAATCGTTGGTAATTTTAACAGGGATCATCTTATTAGGCTACCGTCGAGTATCTAATACTAGCACACAATAAGACATACAAACAATAACATTGAATGTAAATGCTATGTGATATGGTCCTTCACGTCGTGATCTCCATCCACCGTCACCGGGTTCCGGTGCCAGGGTTCCGGCGCCGTAGACACTAGGGTACCAGTGTAATTCCGGCGTGGTAGTTTGTCATTACCGTGACTATCTACTACTATGTAACAAAAGGTAATTACTTTGCCTTTGCCACAACCATATCACAAAGCAACGCCCCCCTGCAAAACAAAGTTAGACGCTTCTACTTTATCTTTGCATGTTTTACGTGGCTGAATGGGCTTTCGCACAAGAACCGTTCTTACCTACGAACTTTCAGCACAACGCTGATCAAGTAGTTGTCTATACTACACCCCTTTCGGGGCCCTCTGTTGCAAATGGTATACCAACTAATGCGAGAGAGACAGACACCCCCTAAGCCACTTTATACGGTACAAGCCGTATGTAAAGCGTGGACCAGTCTCGCGAATGAACGCGTAAAGTCGGTTGGGGCCGCTTCATCAAGCATTGCTGCGGTATACACAAGTACACGTGGGAGGGTAACAACTAAAAGATCAACGCCCACACGCTACATATCGTGTGTTCTACCCGTACTAGCATTACTACGCATAGATCTAGCTCTAATACCACTGTAGGGGTTCCGCGCATAAAAAACAATAAATTTTACTCTATGCTCCTGAACCCCTGAAGCTGCCAGGACCTATCTATTAGTAATACAGTAACGGGAGGGGCTTTTCGCGAACTTACCCTTGAAGACCGAAAAGTGTTGTCAACGCTCAGGAGAGCGTGGTTGATGTAGACGAGCCAAAGCCGACCTCAAGGTTGTGATGAAGTCCTTGCGCTCCTTCTGGCTCCAACGACTTGAGTGCCTCAAGTGCGACACCTCGCGGGGAGTTACACACGTCTGGTGCCTGACGATGACTCCCGCTTCCCCGATCCAGCAGCAGTTGCGGAAGTAGAGCTCCCGGATCCGAATCCCGCAGCACGACGACGCTCCGTGGTGAAGATGTCTCTCGCTCGCGCAGTCCAGACTTGGGACCACGGTCACGAGAGAGAGAGAGAGGGGGAGAGAGAAAATATCAATTAGAGGTCCTCCCAAAAGTGGGGAGACCTTTATTGATTATTGGGTGTATTTTTCTAGGCCAAATACCCCACTTTATATAGGGGGAGGGGAGGTACTACCTCCCCTCAAGTCCCGGGGTGGGACTAAAGGAGAGGAGGGGGTGGGGTGGCCGCCGGCCAGCCCCTAGTGGGCCCTGGGGGGGGCAAGGCCCAGCCGGCCTCCCCCTTGGTCCCTCTCCCCTTTCTCCTTTCCCCTAATGGGCCCTCTCCCTCCGGAATTGGCCCATTAAGCCTTTTTACCTTTAATTGATTTTCTCTTTATTAAATAATTATGAATAAATGATTAAATCAAAATTTAACATTCATTCACATATTATCTAATCTCCGTGGCTATGGAACACCTTCCACCTCCACTCCGGACATCCTCTGGACTTACTGAAACCCTTCCGGTTTTCTCCCTTCTTTTCTTCGGCGATTCTACCGATCCTATAAACACTCTCTAAGCATCATCAAGCCCTTAAGCATGATACCCCACGGTTCGGGAACACTCTAGACATGGTCGGGACACTCCCGCACCAATGATCGACAGAGGGACCTGGATGGCCATGTGGCCGCTGTGCGTTCCACGAAGATCTTTCGTCGTTTGAACCGAGACAGTCGTGTCTATTCCCTTTGTCTCTCGATACTTGCATTGCCCGAGATCTGATCAATGACATCACCATGTCGTGTTCAATCTCGTTACTGAACAATGCTATTTGACTCGTTCTAACAAGTGATATCCCCGTGATCTAATCACACGTTGCGCTGCTATTGGATATAACCTCTCTGAGTGGGCCCTTGAGTATCTTCCCGTCACATGGACAGACAAATCCCACTCTTGACATCTATTGCCTCTACGGTTTCCTCTGAATACCTAAACACACCTTTATAACCACCGTTTTACCAGATGGCGCTTGATGCTATTTAAGCATTCTCGGGAGACAGTGATTGATATAGCCTCACGGTCTAAGGAATAGTCTACGAGGATCCATTTCTAATCATCGTAACTTGAACTTCGTGACATGATCGAATCATGATGTTTAGGTTGGGTATTGGTTCATCATCTCATTCTCAGAATGAGATGACCTCATTTCCAACTGGCCTAAATGCCACATGATCAGGAAACATGATCATCTGTTGACCAATGAACCAGTGACTAGAGTTTCACTGGGAACCCCTGGTTTGTTTGTATATCACACGTGTATTGATGTTTCCACTCAATACAGTTATAACATGATATAAAACTTAATCATAAACTATATGAAATATGATATTAGTCCTTACTACTATTTGTCTCTAGGGCATATTTCCAACATAACCTATTAACAAGAGCCACAGTGCCAGCTACCTGTTTTCTGCTGTTTTTGGTTCCAGGAAAGTCAGAAAATGAATATTCTCGGAATTGGACAGGACAAAAGCCAAAGTCAGTTTTTCACCGAGGTACACCGGGAGCCAGAATATGAGACAAAGAAGGGCCAGAGGGCGGCCACACCACCTGGTCGCGCGGCCAGGCTTGACCCGCGCCAGGGGGTGGCGTGGCCAGCCCAGGCACCCTCTCGGCCTCTCCTTCCGCCTATAAGATGCCCCCGATACAGAAACCCTAAGCACTCGATAAAAATTCCACGAAAGAGTCTGTAGCCCCCGTCATCTCCATCCCTAGATCGGAAGGGATCTGAAGCTCTTCCTGGCACCCTGCCGGAGAGGGGAATTCACCCTAGAGGCCTTCTTCATCATCATGCAAGCCTCCGGTGTGATGCGTGAGTAGTTCATCCTTGGACTACGGGTCCATGTAGTAGCTACATGGCGGGTTCTCCTCCTTTGTGCTATCATGTCTAGATCTTGTGAGCTCCGTTCATGATCAAGATCATCTATTTGTAATTCTGCATGTTGTGTTTGCAGGGATCCGATGGATATTGAGATGCTATTTCAGATTGATTATTGATTCTATCATGTCTTTGTTATTTGTGATCTTGCATGCTTTCCGTTGTTAGTAGCTATCTTGGCCAAGTAGATGCTAGCAACTCCAAGAGTTAGTATTTATGCTGGATAGTGGGTTCATGCCTCTGGTAATCTGGGGAAGTGACATAAATCTCTAAGGTACTAGATGTGCTATTGCTACTAGGGAGAAAACAACAATCCTTTGTTCATAGAACAATCATATTGTTTACTTTACATGCAATTCGTAATGCAATTATCCGTTGCTTGCAACTTAATACTGGAGGAGGTTCGGATGATAACCTGAAGGTGGATTATTAGTCATAGATGCAGTTGGATGGCAGTCTATGGACCCCGATCCTTTCTTTTACTATCAATCTACAATCAACTGTTTACTGCTTTGTGTTTACTTTCTGCAAACTATTACTTTCTTCCACTTGATACGTTTAATCCTTTGTTTTCAGCAAAATCGGTGAGATTGACAACCTCATCGCAAGTTGGGGCAGAGTTCTGTGGTTGTGTTGTGCAGGTCTCCACGTTGCTGCTGGCACCGGTAGTGCGCCCTGCCAAAGTTCAGCTAGCTACACCTTTGGGGTGTTTCCTTGCTCCTACTGGTTCGATTAAACCTTGGTTTCATAATTGAGGGAAAACTTGCTGCTGTGCTCATCATACCTTCCTCTTGGGGTTCCCCAACGAGCTCGATATATTTTGGGCCATCAAGCTATTTTTTTGGCGCTGTTGCCGGGGAGTCAAGGATGTCTTCACAAGGGGAGTCCCTCATAACCAATCTCTTTACTTTGTTATTTTTGTTTTGCTTAGTTTACTTTTTCTTTGTTTGCTTGTTTCTTTATCAAAAACACAAAAAAAATAGTTTTACTAGTTTGCTTTCTTTATTAAAAACACAAAAAAGGACTACTCTGTAAAACACTAAGTTGTGTGACTTTACTGGCACCAACAACAATGATTTTATGAGCACACCCATTGCTCCACCTGTTCCTGAAGCAACTTTATTTGAGATAAAACTTGCTTTGCTCAATCTTGTTATGAGAGAACAATTTGCTGGTATTGGTAATGAAGATGTTGCTGCTCATCTAAATAACTTTGTTGAACTTTATGAGATGCAAAAGCATAGGGATATAGATGGAGATATTATTAAGCTTGAATTGTTTCCTTTCTCTTTCAGGGGAAAAGCTAAAGAATGGTTGAATTCCTTAACTAGGAATAGTATTGATTCTTGGACTAAATGCAAAGATGCTTTCATTGGAAAATACTATCCTCCTGCTAAAATTATATCTATGAGAAGTGAAATAATGAAGTTTAAACAATCTAATAATGAACATGTTGCTCAAGCTTGGGAAAGAATGAAATCTTTGGTAAAGAATTGTCCCACTCATGGACTGACTCCTTGGATGATTATCCAAACCTTTTATGCAGGATTGAACTATTCTTCAAGAAATCTTTGGATTCTGCTACCAAAGGTACCTTTATGACCATTACTTTGGGTGCTGCAACAAAGCTTCTGGATAGTATGATGGTTAACTATTCTGAATGGCATACTGAAAGAGCTCCACAAGGTAAGAAGGTAAATTCTGTTGAAGAAACCTCCTCCTTGAGTGATAAAATTGATGTTATTATGTCTATGCTTGTTAATGGGAAGGCTCATATTGATCCAAATCATGTTCCCTTAGCTTCTTTGGTTGCTCAAGAAGAGCAAGTTGATGTGAACTGTATAAGAAATAACAATTTTAGCAACAATGCATATAGGAATAATTTTGGTAACAACAATTATAAGCCATATCCTCCCAACAATGGTAATGCTTATGGAAATTCCTACAACAATAATAGGAGTGCTTCCTCTGAACTTGAAGTTATGCTTAAAGACTTTATTAGTAAACAAACTGCTTTTCAATAAAACTATTGAGGAAAAACTCTCTAATACTGAAAGAAATATAGCATCATTGGCTGAAGCTCAATCTTCTTTGAATAAAATGGCTGCTAAACCCGAAACTAATGAGAATCCCTTTGCAGCTACTAATGCCATACAAGTTAGAATTGATGAAAATGTTAGACTATTAGCTGAATTGCATGCTAAGTGGGAAAGAGAAGATGAAATTGCTAGAAACATTAGTGTTTCTACTATCACTACCACTAGTGTTGAGGCTAGTATTAGCTCTACTACTTTAGATGATAATTATGATTTTGATCTTGATGGTTGCAATATCTCTGAAGTTATTAAGTTCCTACAAAAGCTTGCTAAAAGTCCTAATGCTAGTGCTATGAATATGGCCTTTATAAAACACATTACTGATGCTCTCATAAAAATTAAAGAAGAAAAGATGAAACATAAAGCTTCTATTCCTATAAAACAAGAAGATGGTTGGGAACCCATCATTAATATGAAAGTGAATGATTTTGATTCTAAAGCTTTATGTGATCTTGATAGTAGTGTTTCCATTATGCCTAGAAAGATTTATGATATGCTTGATTTGCAACCACTTGAAGATTGTTATTTGAATGTCCCACTTGATGATAATGCTAAAAAGAAACTCATGGGGAGTATTAATGATGTTCTTATTATGGTTAACAATGCCTATGTCCCTGTTGATTTCTATGTTTTGGATGTTGAATGCAATGCTTCTTGTCCTATTACTTTGGGAAGACCTTTTCTTAGAACTATTGGTGCCATTATTGATATGAAAGAAGGCACCATTAAATATCAACTCCCACTCAAGAAAGGTATAGAACACTTCCCTAAGAAGAGAGAGAAGATTTCTTTTGCCTCTCGTATGAAATTTTTTTTTGCTCTTAATGCTTCTTCATTCGAGAACACTTGATCTTTTTTCTCGCTTCTTATGCCTAACTTAAAGGCGTTAAAGAAAAGTACTTATTGGGAGATAACCCAAAAGTTTTAGATGAGTCTTGAAAGTTATTACTTCAGTAATAAGCGCTCCTTATCCTTTTTATTTGCCTTTTGTGCCAAGAGTAACCTCTAATGAGAGAGAAGTAATGATTGGGAAAGTTGCTGTCCCGAAACAGATTTCTGTGCTTCACCGTAAAAATTCGTGTAAACTCTCTGTACATCCTTTTGAGGCGTGAATTTTTGTGCTTCTGCCCCAGGTTGTTATCTAACTTTTGTTATTTCAACACTTTTTGATTTGAGCAACAGAAGGTCTTCGAAAAAATTCGTCTTTACCTGCTGGTCTGTTTTTACAGATTTCTGCCATTATTTGCATTTGCTTCTTGTTGGTTCCTTTTTGAGTTCTTTTGGGGAATTGAGATTTTTGAGGGAAGTGCTACAGTAGCTAGTGTTCTAATGGAAGTTTTATTGGTGTTGGAACTGAACCTAAAGACTTATTATCTTGAGTGCACTAATGTTGCTAATAAAGAATGTGTGAAGTTTTGTATGAAGGAAAAAATTTAGGTATATGGAAGGAATGAGTAATGAGATGAAGGATGGACTAAAGCTCAAACTTGGGGATGCCACACATGTCACCCCAAGAAATTTTCATGAAGTACAAGCGTCAAAGCTTGGGGATGCCCAAGGCATCCCCTTCTTCATCAATAAAAATCCCAAGTTTCTTCCAAACACTTCATTTTTATTGTTTCATACACAATTGTGTTGTTCTTGGAGCGTCTTCTTTTTCGTTTTCGTTTGCTTGGTTTTCTTAGTTTTCTGAATAAATTGGTTGGACCCCCCTCTTTCATACATTGGTTTTCAAATAGTTTGGTTTGGATTGGAAAAGAGTAGGAAAAGTTCATGCTTAAGCGATAAAGAGAGCTTGTTTTTGACTGTGGCCTATGCTTTGTCATGCCATGCTCGATATTGTTTTGGCTTTATGCTTAGTATTCTTTGTTGTAGCATGACTTGTTATAAACAATTGAGATTGCTTAATGTGCCTTGGAAGAATCATGCGTTGTTTTAGCATATTAAAGCATAGTATTGTGGTATTCTCCTTTGATGCTTTATTTGGGTTGACTTGGCACATGCTCACACCATGTTATGACTATCCCAAGTCACCATAGCCTTTATGATCCTTTATTTTTCAACTTGTAGTACCACTTTATGCTTTTATCAATGATGTTTTATCGCTCTGCATGATTATGGCCATTATTGTTCTCTTAGTTGGTCGCTCCTAGTCTTTTGCTAGCCTCCACAACCAAGTATGAGTTCGACTCATGCATCCAACTCCTAAAACCAAGTTATTCCAAAGAGTCCACCATACCTACCTACTAGCATGTGCTATTCCAAGTATATTCATGTTTTTATCTACCTTCCGAATTAAACTTGTTATGAGAAAACTAGTGATTAAATCTCTCACAAACTTGATGGCACACTTTACTTTTCTTGCCCTTAATAAACTTCAAAAATTCTGTCGTCTATCTTGTATATGCTTGCACTTATTTGTTGGGGATTAGCAGAACCATGCTGTCATGGGGAACGCTTTCAACATTGCACTTGTACTTTGTACCTAGTTGATATCATGCTCTTTTGTCTATGGATGTCGTCGGTGTGAAATCAACTGGAGTTATGTATATGTGTTAGAGAAACGACTGGGCCGCTGGTCTAATCCATGCCGTCATGGTGGAAACCTGCAGTGTAACCATAATGAGCTGTCTATGAAGCATTCTTCTTATAAAAAAGAGTCAGATATTGAGAAAAAAGAGATATGAGAAAATAGGAAAGAGAGAAAAAAACACCATATTCCCATGGTAAATAAGAAGATTGCTGAGATGCTCGTTGTCTGCTTGCCTTGTCATTTTGATATGGGGATTCTTCCGTATCATCGGGCAAGGGGTACCCCGTTGGCGGTTCTCTATGATACACATGTACTTACGATGACAAGAACTTACCGGTGACTATGGTTGAGTAGCTTGAGGAGCGGCCCTCGTATTCAAGGGACATGAGATTTCCAACTTATACTTTGTCAAGCATATACTCCATAGTTTGTTCACTTTAACCTTAATCACTTCAATATGCTTATGATAGGGGCAATGAGAGCTGAAAGCTAAAAAGTACCATAATTTTTGGAAGCTCTTTATGAAACTTGAATCCCTACTTCCTTCTATGAAGGCCTTTCTTTTACCTTTATGTTGAGTCTCCACCTTCTATCTTTATGCACCTACTTTGAGAGCATAGTGGCCATTCTTAGTTCTATGTGCATTGTCCCAAGACTTTTTGATTGATGCATAACTTTGATATTGCTTGTTTTAAACTATTTGTATCTAGTCACTCTTATGAACTTTGAAGGTGTCCTATGCATTTATGTTTGCTACTCTATGAGGGACAAGCTGAATGACACTATGCTATGTTTTCTTTATGTGAAACAAACAAACGTCTTGCAAAGCATTGTTATTCATTAATCTTTTGTTTGTGCCTTTTCATGTTGCAACATAGTTTCTTTGTCTTATTGCTAGAACTTTGCCTTTCATGTTATGATTGAAGTACTATGATCCCAGCTTTGAATGTTTTACAAATACTTTGATCAAGTTTATGATGGTGCATGTCACCTAAAAAATTATTCTTTCTTTTTTATCACTTACCTACTCGAGGACGAGCAGGAGTTAAGCTTGGGGATGTTGATACGTTGCTAACGTATCCATAATTTTTTATGTTCCATGATTGGTTTTATCTACTTTCTTATGTTTTGTCCACACTTTGGAGTACCTTTCATATGATTTCTTGGACTAACCTATTAACAAGAGCCACAATGCCAGCTGCCTGTTTTCTGCTATTTTTGGTTCCAAGAAAGTCAGAAAATGAATATTCTCGGAATTGGACGGGACAAAAGCCAAAGTCAGTTTTTCACCGAGGGACACCCAGAGCCAGAATACGAGACGGAGAAGGGCCAGAGGGCGGCCACACCACCTGGCCGCGCGGCCAGGCCTGGCCTGCGCCAGGGGGTTGTGTGGCCAGCCCAGGCACCCCCTCGACCTCTCCTTCCGCCTATAAGATGCCCCGATACAGAAGCCCTAAGCACCCGATAAAAATTTCATGAAAGAGTTTGTAGCCGCCGTCATCTCCATCCCTAGATCGGGAGGGATCTAAAGCTCTTCCTGGCACCCTGCCGGAGAGGGGAATTCACCCTGGAGGCCTTCTTCATAATCATGCAATCCTCTGGTGTGATGTGTGAGTAGTTCATCCTTGGACTACGGGTCCATGCAGTAGCTAGATGGCTGGTTCTCCTCCTTTGTGCTATCATATCTAGATCTTGTGAGCTTCGTTCATGATCAAGATCATCTATTTGTAATTCTACATGTTGTGTTTGTGGGGATCCGATAGATATTGAGATGCTATTTCAGATTGATTATTGATTCTATCATGTCTTTGTTATTTGTGATCTTGCATGCTTTCCGTTGTTAGTAGCTATCTTGGCCAAGTAGATGCTAGCAACTCCAAGAGTTAGTATTTATGCTCGATAGTGGGTTCATGCCTCTGGTATTCTGGGGAAGTGACAGAAATCTCTAAGGTACTAGATGTGTTGTTGCTACTAGGGAGAAAACAACAATCCTTTGTTCATAGAACAATCGTATTGTTTACTTTACACGTAATTCGTAATGCAATTATCCGTTGCTTGCAACTTAATACTGGAGGGGGTTCGGATGATAACCTGAAGGTGGATTATTAGTCATAGATGCAGTTGGATGACGGTCTATGTATAATGTTGTAATGCCCAATCGAATCTCAAAGGAGTCATGATGAGTAGTATATGCTTGTATGCTTTCTCGATGTTTGTCAATTGCCCCGCTGTAATTTGTTCACTCAACATGTCATCTATCTTAAGGAGAGCCACCTCTAGTGAACTATGGACCCCGGTCCTTTCTTTTACTATCAATCTACAATCAACTGTTTACTGCTTTGTGTTTACTTTCTGCAAACTATTACTTTCTTTCACTTGATACGTTTAATCCTTTGTTTTTAGCAAAACCGGTGAGATTGACAACCTCATCGCAAGTTGGGGGCAGAGTTCTGTGGTTGTGTTGTGCAAGTCTCCATGTTGCTGCTGGCACCGGTAGTGCGCCCTGCCAAAGTTCAGCTAGCTACACCTTTGGGGTGTTTCCTTGCTCCTACTGGTTTGATTAAACCTTGGTTTCATAATTGAGGGAAAACTTGTTGTTGTGCTCATCATACCTTCCTCTTGGGGTTCGCCAACGAGCTCGATATATTTTGGGCCATCAGACGTATCACGCTGCCCCCGGGGAGGTCGATCTCCATGATTTCCGTCGGGGGCTGCGCAACCCGTACGCAGGGTTCGCCCGCCTATCCGTGATCGACTGCCGTGTAATTCGTTTTTTCTGATCTCTTGATCGGTTTTCTTTTTTGGTTTACCGATCTTAGATCGGATTGAGTCGCCCACCACCACCGTCATCGCTGCGCCTCTACTCTGACCATCGACATCGACGATCTACACCGCGCCCGGGCGACTGCCCCCTCCGCTATTGCGCCTGCCTCGGCAGGCTGCCGCGCACCGCGGACGGCTGCTACGCCTTCCCTGGAAGGCTACCGCAACCACCCCCCTCGGATCGTCTTCGTCGTCATCATCCAGGACTTCACCGACAACGCCACCATTGACTCCGATCTACGTGTTGTCCATGCTATGACGCATACGGCGCACCGTCGGTCTGACCGTCTACAACGTTCCATGCTATGATGTCAGCTTACTGGTTCTACTTCGGTTTATCTCCGGTCTGACCGTCTACAACGTTCCAGTTGTTCACGACGCTACTGCTACGACTGTGGGGGATGTTAGAGTATGATATGGAAACGGTTATTATGGTAGTTTAGGATAGTTAGGACTCTAGCCTAACTTGACTTGTACTCCAAGATAACCCTCTGTACGTCTAAATATACTTATCCATGAGGCTCAATAATATATCCATCATATTTCGCTAATCTCCCTCTCTATCGTTCTAAAGCCTCCATCTGCCCCTTGCCGGCATGCTCTGCCACGACCCTTCCTTGGTCCCATAGGCGGAGCCAGAAGGGGGTCGAGGAGGGTCGACTGACCTGGCTCAGATCGAGTGGAAAAAAACGAGGCGGTACGAAAATTAGCTATCCACTTGTTCGGTCGTTCCCCACATGCCCTTCCTCGACCAAAATCCTGCCTGAATCCTCTCCCGCGACGCGAGCGAGCCAGTCCCCACGCGGCCACGCTGCCTCGCCGCCGGCACGCCACGCCTCCGGCACGCCCCTCCCGCGCCGCGAAGCGATCTTGAATATTCATACACTCAGCAATGCTCCTCAACAACTCCATAGACATCCAAAACCAGCGGTGAAATATTTGCTCCAGAAATATTGGACTAGGATTAAGATAGTTCGGTATCAATGTTTTGTTTGCTTCAAGACACAGCCTCCAAATCTTCTCACGCCCGAACACTGAGTCGTCGTGCTTCGACTTCTTGTTCTTGTGAGGCAACAATAACATGGCAATGTTTTCATCTTCCTCCATGTCGATCTTCTCATCAGACATGGAGTAATCAAAGGAAACCATCTACAAAACGCATCCACACTACATCCCAAGAACAAAAAATAGAGTAAAAAACTCACCTTCACACAAAAACTCGAACACCTTGCGAGTGTGGCGCCGACGGTGGCCGCAGCGGGAAGAGGAGATGGCCGGCGACGGCTCTGCTACCCACCAGTGGACGAAGGGGCCAACGGAGAGGCTGAATCGACGAGCAGTGGAGGTACGAGGCTTCGGAATTGCCTGGTGGCGCGTGACGGCATGCGACTGATTCAGACCGAGAGCAGGGCAACGAAGGCCATGGCTAGTGGCGGGAACGGGCGGAGGAGGACGGGAGGCGCGCGGTGACATCATCACGGTGATTTTTCTGGACGGCAGTAGCGTACGCGCACTGGGTAGGCATTTTGCGGCAGCGGCTCGCGCTCTGCAAATATACAATAAGAAGGGTATTGTGTATGGGGTAGGTGTCCTAAAGAGTAGTTTATTGGACATAAAAGATGTTTTACATCATCCATTAGAGTTGCTCTGAGATTGCTAGCCTTTGTTTTTAAAATAAATTATCTTATAATTAGAGCGATGAATCCTCTAACTTTTTTTAGACAAACTCTTAAACGATGCAACTATTGTTGATTATTAATAAACTCTGCAGCAAATTCGTGCGGCTTCCTAAAAGAACTAGGTAGAAGAACTCTTTTGGTCTTTTCGCTCAGAAAAACTCTTTTGGTTTTAGACGTATCCATTATATGCAAGTATAAAGAGTAACGATGCAGCACGTGTCGCACCATAAGTCAAAAGGAAGAAGTACAGAATACATACACACCATGAAGAGACGAGAATATAGCAGGGTTTTACGGAGACCACCCGATAAAAAGAAAATAATAGAAAAGCCCCCGGAGCCGGAGGTCCCTCCGAATGAAAACTATTGCCGCGCCGCCAACCTCGACTACCGGAGAACGTCGTAGATCGGAGATCCTCGTGCGACATGATCCTCCACGTTACAACCTTGACATTTGGCTCGTCACAATGGCGGGGGTTGCAGAAAAACGCTTTGTTCGTCTTGTGTCGCCCCCGCGCGGACGACGGAGACGGCTGGAACCCAGCCCTAGCCCCAGCAGCCTCCCCTTCCTCCACTTCCTCCCTGCCGCCACCGACGAGAGCTGTCGGGCGAAGCTCAGGCGGTGTCGGCGGCGGTGGGACAACTTTTCCCTAGTGGTTGGGTGGTTTGTGAAATCTTGTGTTGCCTTCGAACCAATATAGTGTACAAGCCACCGTGGCTAGGGGAGGGCTTGCCCTGTATCTTTTTTTTTAATAAAGAAAAGTAAGTTATTCCTACTTTTTGTGTGCCAATTCTTTCTGGGGCATATGAGTCCGCTTAGTTAGCCCAAAATGCAAGCAAGGGCTGTCATGGCAACACCACATCACTGCAAAACCTATCATGTTGCCACAATACGGAAAAAGCAACCTCCTGGGTCGCTCCAGAATGTTGGACACCCAGCGTACCTGGTTAACATGGAGGGCCGCGCGTCAAGGAGATTTCAAAATCCGGGCAAAGTGATATGATGTCTTTGGCTCGCACTTTGGCCTAACTAAACAAAACTCTAGCACAAAAAGGATTATTCGGAGGTAAAGAGCATGATCCATGGCTAGATGGATGCTCCAGAGAAGTGGCATCCTCTCAAGGGTAACCAAACCATCTAGGGAGCCTTGGCCAAGGGGGGCACTTCTGTAAGAGCGAGCGGCCCCTAATAGGCGGTGCTCATGATTTGGTGTAAGCGTGGTTAGGGACCTTCTAGAAACACATGTCATCCTCACTATCATCGGGACATGCGTTCCTGAGTGCACACGACACGACACCCCGAGGACGCTCGGCCCGGCTATCCGCGTGCTTGGGTGCCCTTCAGGAAGTATGGACATGGCAATGTGTCTTTCCAAAAAGCGCAAGACGCCTAATAAACAGTGCGACCCCATAACACTCACGGAATCCGGTTCCCGTGTTCACGAGGCCGGTCATTCGCGTGCTTATGAAGCCTGTTAGAAAAACGCAGACAGGACACCTTACTCTCCAGCAATACATGGCAACTGGCAAGGTGATGTGCCAAAAGGAGGCACTTTGGATCCGCTCCAGGTATGCGCAGAAAAGGACTCACGGACGCACAGGGTGCCATCGCAGGAAAGTAAAGTGTACGACAGGCAAATTAACGAAACTCACCCCGAAAACATAAGGAATAACGTAAAAATAACATAAATTGGGAGACCCGAAAAGGGCGCAATCGTACAATATCAGGAGACCCGAAAAGGGCGCAATTTTCGAATGTCTTTACATAACTGGGGACCAAAAAAGGTGCAATCTCCAAAAAATTACACTGCAGAAAGATACAACTGAGACCTAGGGTGGGCGTGATACTAGGAAGCTACGCCTCGGGATCCTCGCAGGGCTCCATCAACTCTGCAATCTAGGCGGCAGTTGAGGCCACCGATGCCTCTGCCACTGCCCTAGCCATCGGAGAAGGAATGTTGTCGAGGACGCCCTCGATTCGAGAAAAAGGACAATGATGATGAAGCCTAGAGAGAACCAGTGAAGAAGTGGCCTCCGCCACCACTTTATCCTCGGCATCGACAATGCTCTACATCGTCCGCTCCACGTCAAGAAGCTGGAGAAGATGGGAATGTCGAGCTTTCTCAAATATGAGGAGCTCGTGGAATGAACCATTGTCACACCGCCTTCATGCTTGGCCGAGGCCACCAGCGGCAGAAGTGACTCTATGTCCTTGGCAGAATCAAGACCTGGACCTAGCCGCACTTATAGCTACCGTTTGTGGGAAATTTTGGTTCGGAGCTCCTTTCTGGCCGAGGACCTCTAAAGAGGAGACAGAGAAGGTGTGGATGACATGACTAGGAGGTGTGAAAGGATTATGAGCTCAAGGAGGAAGATTGGTGCCAAGACTTCAGTGAGACATCTTATAAGGCCAAGGCAGACGACGGGAGCACCGGTACAGTGGCCCTCTTCTCTTGGTACATAACCCCAGCAATCATAGGCATTGCCGAGATAATGTCTAGGGGCTATTGCCGGATTCGGGAAAACTAGGGTGTTCTTTACCCACTGACTGTTGGCCCCTATGCAACATCTCCCTGATAGATGTAGAGGCAAAGTCAAGCGGTATCGCTCGTGGGATCCGTCCCACGGACCATCGTTGCCGAGAAGGAAACGTCACCAATGACATCACGGGGAGCCCTGAGATCGTATCCGTAAGCCACGTGCTGGGAGCAGTCGTCGTTCGGGAACCGCATGGAGACAAGGCGCCTATATCCATCTGCCACTAGCAGAGTGCCGCAGTCGTTACAGTTCCTTGGCTATGCAAGAGGTTGTCCCAGGGAAGGAAGAAATCATAGGTTTATCATAGCTAAAATATTCAAAGCCTAGGCGTAGGCCGATGCCGCGCGACAGAGAATGATGAGCCCCGGGAAGGAAAACTATCTTGGGCGCCTCGCCCAAATGTCAAAGGACGGGACAAGACCATCACCAGATCTTGTCGTTTTCTTCCTATTTTATCGTCCAAAAGCTACCTTGTCCCATCTTCCCTCCAACCACGGGGGAAGATGCATCGCCTAGTTGGTCAGTTTGGTATCCCCTTGAAACTATAAAAGGAGGGACATGACCAGATGGAGAGGGAGAGAGAGCAAGAGTAGCAGCTAGCTCTTTCGCCTGTTGGGGATATACTTTTCGGGTATCCTCACAGTTTCTTACTGACCAGGGTGGCCCACTTCGGGTTAGAGCTTTGCTTCACGGGTGGCCCAGTCAGGGAGAAAGACGGAGTCCAATTCGACTACGGGAAGAACCAGAAGACTTACCGACTTAGGCCTATAATGTTACTTGTAGTTCAAGATGTACTCTGTAACCGCCTCTTAGACATAGCCGGATAGATCTCTCTTGTAAACCCTAGACCGGATATCTATATAAGCCGTCCTAGGGAGAGCCTTTAACACACCTCAATAGTCTACAATCTCAACTCGCACAGGCGAAACCCTTGTAACCCATATTCCGGCTCTGCCGTATTACTGGATTGCTAGCAGGAGTAGGATCTGTCCAAAGCCGGCGGATTCGAACCTAGGTAAACTTGTGTGCTCACCGTCACGGAACACCGTACGTCTCACACCCCTCTCTTCCGCACGCCTCGAGGACCCTCTCATGGCGTACTTGTCCTCAATCCGACGACAGTTAGCGCCCACCGTGGGGCAAGTGAGCTTCGGATCTGCGTTCCGAGCGGAATCTGCAAGAATCAGAATCAGCGAGACTATCACCGTCGGTCGCATCCTCTACGCCAGCAACGTCCCTCTCATCGTTCTTGACGAGACTTCGATTCCGGCAAGGGAGGCCGTGACTGCCTACACAATCATGTCTTTTGGTGAGATCGATGTTTACATCGGTTTCGCTGAACCTGCCCAACCCACCCTAGCGGTGATGATAGAGGCAGAAGAATTTTCTGGGTCCCCTTTGTCCGTGGAGGCGGCAGAGTTCCGGATATCAGAAAACCCTAATCCCACCCAGCCCGCACCAGTTGCGGAGATAGTGGAGAAACCCGAGCCTGAAGAAGACCTAGCGGACCAAGTCAAATCCGGAGTGGATCTCCCCGGAGAAGCCGGATCCCAGATCGACCCACCCGCGGAAGTCGAAATCCAGGAGGAGCATACCAACGACACTGATTCCGGCTCTGATGATGCCAGGACAGACAAGCCTTTCCTAAGGTACACACTACAACGTATGATACTGCAAGGCAAAAGCGTAGATGTAATACTTGAAACTATCAAAAGTTTCGATATGGATGATCACAAAAGCCGCAGGTACCTCAGGAAGCACGCATCGCACTTCGTCGGATACGTGGGATCTACAGCCGGCTCTGCAGATGCTGGAGAGAACACCGACTCTGTGCTGGAGGCAATTGGAACAAACGCTGACGTACCCGCATCCTCGGATGAGTCGATGACGTCAGCAGATTTCTGAAAGTTCTCCGCGGAATATGAAGAGGAGTACAACTCCAAAGCTGCACAAGAAGGAGAAGCCATGGATGAAGGATCCGGCGAACACTCTCCCAAAACGCAGGATGACATGGACGTCGGAGATAATCCCGAGGTCCAGATGTCCGAAAGTACCGATCAGAGCTTGACTCCGGGAAATGGACCCAAAGCCGTCTTTGCTACCGGCGCTGCCAAGAAGGCAAAGAAGAAGAACAAGAAAAACAAGACCCCGGCAAAAGACCCTCTGACAGAGGAGGTGATTGCCGAGGAATACGAGGAAGACTCGGATGGAGCACTTATCCCAGACGAGCCGAAAAAAGAAGCATCGGTGGATGGACACGTGATCACAGAAGGTGCACGTAAACTCATCGATGCCGCATTAACCACACCTATCCCTACAGCTGCAGAACTTACTGCAGATGAGCTGGACGAAAGGGCGCAAGCCCTAGAAGCGCGTCGTCAACAACTCCTCGATGAAGCCAAAAACATCGAGGTGGAGAAGAAACGCATGTCAAACAAGGAATACATGTCTCGTCTACATCAGAAGACACGGAAACGTCACATAGATGACAACCAATTCCCACGTGTCTGTGATGTCCTTTTTGGAGATGAGATGGGGAAGCCACGGAAGGATAGCAATGGAGATTGGGTATACCCAACACCAGTACAAAATACCGTGGCAGCCCGAGAAATTCTATCGGCTAATCTAGGACCGGAGGAGATCCGTCTGGGTATCAAGCTACTCAACAAGGGACTAGAGCAGCAAAAGGTCGCCCTGACCGGAAGTCAAAAACTGGTCTCGGATTCTGACCAATGTCGCACAGATCCGGCGTGGGCTAGCGAAAGATCCCATTACTTTCGGGCGCAGTACCATCACCCCGAACGTAGGGAAGACAATTATTCAAGAACCGGATCGTCAGGACAGCATTACAGAGCTTCACGTAACTGGAGCAACGTTGCCCCAGCGGCCGAGAAAGATGCCATCGCCGCCCTGAATCCGACGAATCCTCCCCGACAAGAATCTAAGGATCGAAGGGGAGAAGATAAAGAAAAACGACGGGAGGAGGATCGTCAAAAAATGCCACCTCCTAAGTATACAAGCCGTCCGGCTGAACCTCACCATGGTGGGAACGACGGATGAAGGAACGACGGAAACCATGCTGGAACAAGCCGGCAGGGGGCTCATCGTAGTCAAGACCCTCCCCGGAACCGGAATAATGACGTTCCGGATGGAGGCCGACGATCAGCCGGAAACTATCCAGCTGCCCCACCCTCTCCACCACACAGTCATCACAACGACCCCCATGGAGGGCAAGGAGGACGACATGGAGGAGGAGGTGGTGGTAGAAGCCGAAGTCCGGCTCCACGGCACCCCAGCCACAGCCGGCATTCGGGACAATCTCTATCCCCGAGCGACGCAAGGCACGGGATCAATTCCAACATAGAGGCGCGACGCTATGAAAACGATGACGTGTATGTGGGCCCAAAGTGCTTCGGACCACGCATCAGAGCTATAAAATTCCTGGAAGGATTTGCTATCTCAAGACATATCCAAGCCTACGACGGCATTGCTCGGCCAGACACCTGGTTACAGGATTTCTTCCAAGCTTGCTGCATCGCTAAAGGCGGAAACAGCCTGGTCGCAACCCGATATCTCCCACTTATGTTGCGGAAGACGGCACGATCATGGCTCAATGAACTTCCGGCAAACACCATCCATAACTGGTATGACTTGCAAAGTGCATTCTTTCGGAATTTCGAAGGCACATATCGGAGGCCCTGTATGGTTGGAGACCTACAGCGTTGCACCCAGAAAGCCGGAGAAACTTGCCACGATTACCTCGGACGATGGATCGACACCAAGAACTCCTGCGAAGGAGTAAATGATCAAACTGCGATTGAAGCTTTCATCGCAGGTCTCCCTATTGGTTTACTGCGCCATCGCTTGAAGTGTGACAAGGTCACTGATTTGGGAGAGATGATAGAAACAGCGAGAAAGTATACAGACGCCGACGACGACGCAGAAGGACTGCTCAATGCCCTAGTTGTGCCTCAGTCGGCAAAACAACCAAAGCAACAAGCTCAGAAGCGCAAAAATACCTCGGAAGAAAAACCCAACGTGGAAACAGCGGTAGTTACTACTGTTTCAAAGTCTGGAGGATGAGGAGGACGTGGCGGAGGCCGCAGGCGTGGCCATGGGACATCAAGGGTCCAAGGTAGAGGAGAGCAACAACCAGGCAAAACCTACTCTTGGGCCGACATTGCCAATAACCCATGTGTGCATCACTTAGACGCCAATGGGGGCTCTTCCCACACCAACGCTGAATGTCGTTTCAACGACGACATCAAAAGAGATGATACCGCAGGCTACAAAGCTAAGCGGAAGAAGGGAAAGAAAAATCCCGAAAAAGACAAAGAGACCAAGGAAGATTCCGACATGGAGGAAGCTGATGCTTCAAATCCCAAGTCGGAAGGAAAGAAAACTTTTCCCACCAAGAAGGACACTTACGTCACCTTCCTCGGATCTCAACCAGCAAAGGTCAAGAAAGCAGTTCTACACGAGCTCAATGCAACAGTTCCGGCTGTCCCCCAGTATTTGGACTGGTCGGAAGTGGCAATCACGTTTGACCGCGATGATCATCCGCCTAAGTTACACAGGCGAGGAAAATACGCCTTAATCGTCAACCCACTTATTGACGGTTATGGTTTCTCCAAGACCCTCATGGACGGTGGTAGCAGCATCAATATTCTCTATGTCGAAACGCTATGCCGGATGAAGATCTTGGAGACCCAGCTGAACCATAGCTCTGTGATTTTTCACGGAGTTGTGCCAGGAAGACAAGCTAATTCCCTGGGAGAGATCACTTTGGATCTTACCTTTGGAAGTCCACAGAACTACCGGACGGAGGCACTTTCCTTCGAAGTGGTCCCGTTCAAGAGCGCATACCACGCTATATTTGGACGACCAGCTTACTGGGCTTTTATGGATCGTCCATGTTACATTTACAATATGATGAAAATTCCAGGTCCCAACGGCGTGATCACCATCAGGGGAGACCCGAAGAAGGCACGAGAATGCGAGGATGGAAATGCCGCCTTTGCTGAAGCCGTGCTGCACGCCCAGGAGTACCAGGAGATCAAGAAGAGCATAGATCCGTCCGAGATGCCCGCAACGAAGAAGGAGGTGACCAAGCCAAATCCGGAGTTCAAGGCATCAAAAGAGACAAAGAAAGCACCGTTGAAGGATGATGACCCCTCCAAGGTGACCCAGATAGGCGTAGGCCTAGATAGCGCATAGGAAAGCGCGCTCGTCAAGTTCCTCCAAGCAAATCAAGATATCTTCGCATGGCAGCCATCTGACATGACCGGAGTACCTAGGGAACTTGCCGAGCACTCTCTAAATGTAAACCCGAACGCTAAACCCGTCAAACAGTCATTACGACGGTTCGGCGACGAAAATCGTAAGGCAATAGCTAAGGAACTAGCGCGGCTCGAGTTAGCCGGATTCATAGAACAGGTCATCCACACAGAGTGGTCGGCCAATCCTGTAATGGTCCCTAAAAAGGACACCACTGATTTAAGGATGTGTGTTGATTATACTGCCTTGAACAAGGCTTGTCCAAAAGATCTGTTTGCTCTGCCTAGAATTGATCAAGTTATCGATTCTACGGCAGACTCGGAACTCCTCTGTTTTCTCGACGCATATTCCGGTTATCACCAAATTCGGATGAAGGAATCTAACAAAGTCAAAACTTCATTTATAACCCCCTTCGGAACCTTCTGTTTTGTTACGATGCCCTTTGGGCTGAAGAACGCAGGAGCTACGTACCAGCGCACGATGCAGTGATGTCTCCACGACCAACTCGGACGCAATGTACATGCATACGTGGATGATATTGCGGTGATGTCCAAAAAGAAGGAAACATTGATTTCCGACTTGGAGGAGACGTTCGCCAATCTACGAAAATACAACATCATGCTTAACCCGAAGAAATGCTTCTTTGGAATACCAGCCGGAAAATTGTTAGGTTTCATCGTGTCTCAAAGACGCATAGAGGTGAACCCCAACAAAATCAAGGCTATACTCAATATTTCCAGGCCAACTCGGCTGAAGGACGTACAAAGATTAACTGGTTGCATTGCTACGGTCAGTCGATTTGTAAGCCGGCTTGGTGAAAGAGCCGCACCATTATACAAACTCCTGAAGAAGACCAAAGATTTTGTCTGGACTGACGAAGCTGAAGCTGCACTACAAGACCTAAAGAAAGTACTCTCATCTGCTCCTATCCTTGCAGCGCCGGAACCTCAGGAACCGATGTTGCTTTATATTGCTGCGACTAATAAGGTCGTTAGTATCGTCATGGTGGTGGAGAGACCAGAGGAAAATCAGGAACACCTGGTGCAACGTCCGACTTACTTTGTCAGCGAGGTCCTGACAGAATCAAAACAGCGATATCCGCACTATCAAAAGTTGGCTTACGATGTTTTCCTAGCATCTCGTAAGTTACGACACTATTTTTAGGAGCATCCAATTACCGTGGTGAGCAAAGCTCTCATGAGAGATATAATCAACAACAGCGACGCCACAGGACGCATCGCCAAATGGGGCATAGAGCTCTCAGCTTTCGATATTGAGTACAAACCTCGGACAGCAATCAAATCCCAGATCCTTGCTGACTTTGTCGCTAATTGGACAGAGATGAAGGAGAATATGATCCTCCCTGAGTCGGAATATTGGACCCTCTTTTTCGACGGGTCTAAGGCTCGAGGGGGCTCGGGGGCTGGTGTGGTGCTCAAATCACCCCAAGGAGATAAACTTTTATATGTGTTGCAGATCCACTTCACAGCGACAAACAATATTGTCGAGTATGAAGCAGTGCTGCATGGAATCCGGATTGCCAAGGATATTGGCATCCGACGTTTGATGTGTTACGGAGATTCGGATCTTGTTGCTCAGCAAGTCTCGGATATTTGTAATGCAAATAAGCACATGGCAGCATATAAAGCTGTCGTGGATGATCTATCTAAATCGTTCGAAGGGTTTGAAGTTCAATACATCCCTCGAGCAGAAAAGGAGGAAGCAGGTGCACTATCTTGAATAGGCTCTGCGCGGAAAGAGGCCCCGGATGGCGCATTTTTAGAGCACCTCAAAGTCCCCTCGATAAAGGGAGTAGATGAGGAATACCCGACCAAATCCGACTCACCTTTGATAGCAGTTCTGGTTGTAATTCCCAGCTGGACTCAACCCTACCTCGATTATTTGGTAGATGGCAAATTACCCGAAGACGAGGTGCTGAGCCGGCAGATTATCCGACGAGCAAAAGCCTATACTATTGTTAAGGGTGAGCTCCATAAACGGAGTGTTTCTAGGGTTTTTCAGCGCTGTGTATCTCCGGAAGAAGGAGTGGAAATCTTAAGGGAAATCCACGAAGACGAGTGTGGTCACCACGCTGCAGCCAAATCTTTAGTGGCAAAAGCTTTTCGACATGGATTTTTCTGGCTTACAGCTCAGGCAGATACCAAACGATCACTCAAGACATGCAAAGGCTACCAAAAATACGCCAAGCAAGCTCATGTTCCGGCTGATCAGCTGAGAACAATACCTATAACATGGCCTTTTGCGGTCTGGGGGCTTGATATGGTAGGACCTTTTAAACGAGCTCCAAGTGGATTTACTCACCTCTTAGTGATGGTGGATAAATTCACCAAATGGATTGAGGCTAAACCTGTCACTAGTTGTGATGGAGCAACAGCCAAAAGATTTGTCGAGGATGTTATAATCCGGTATGGTTATCCCCATAGCATTATCACGGACAACGGGAGTAACTTTTCTATGGGAGAACTAGCCCAATTCTGCGATGAGCAAAATATCCGGCTTGACATTGCGTCAGTCGCACATCCACAGGCTAATGGACAAGTCGAAAGAGCAAATGGTTTAATTCTACAAGGCCTAAAACCAAGACTCGAAGCACCACTACGTCGTGCTGCGGGGGCTTGGGCAGAGGAACTACCCTCTGTAATTTGGAGTTTACGAACAACTCCGAATAGGTCAACAGGATACACACCTTTCTTCTTGGTCTATGGTGCAGAAGCAGTTCTTCCTAGTGATTTAATTCATACTTCTCCTAGAGTGGCCGCGTATATCGAAGAGGATGCCGAGATTTCTCGACAAAACAATCTCGACTTAGTCGAAGAAGTTCGCGTCGTTCCTGAAATGAGATCTACAGCCTATCAGCAGAAGTTACGCAAGTATCATAGCTAGAGAGTCCGAAATAGATCCTTCAATAAAGGTGATTTGGTTCTCTGGCTTGTGCAACAAAGAAAGCACAAACTTTCCCCAGTATGGGAAGGGCTCTTTTTAGTTAGTCGAGTATTGCACAATGGATCGTACTACTTAACTGACATGAGGTCAGTCAAAGAAAGACCTGCTACTAAGAAGACAAAGAGAGCTGGAGGAAGTACAAATCCGGATGAGTTAGACAGACCGTGGAATATTGCTCAGCTACGTCCCTTTTATTCTTAGTTTATCCTTCTTTGTAACCATACATATGTACGTGTTCTGTGAGAAATAAAAGTTTTGGTTGCCTCAAAGTTTTTCTGAGAAGTTTTTACCATCTTATTTCCTAATGATTATGTCATAGTCGAAAATCCCAGAATGATTGAAAGTACTTTATGCTCATGTTAGTTCTGGTCTAGATTTCCGATTCTAAAACTGCTACCTTAGGGTATAACTCTAAAATTTCTAGTCTTTACTTTGGTTATTTGTCTGATTGCTGGATGCGGGCATTTTCCGAGTAGTGAATTGTTGGTACTAGAAGCCGGCTTTGTTTCCGAGTTTAAACTGGTTTAGCAATTGAGCTCCGTTGCTCGGCAAAGTTTCTGGCGGAAGATTTAGCCGGCTCACGAAAGGGATGAGGTGGAAAGCCAGATAAACGATAAGTAGAGACGAAAAAACTATAAGTGCTTGTGTAAACATTTTAGGCACGCAAAAAATTCAAAAGTCAAAAGTGCTGAATAGATCAAAAGCTTAGCACTAGCAAGACAAATAGTACTTAATATTTACAAACGCATCATGTTTTTTCCGGAATAATACATAAATTTCTGGTCTATGATGCAGGAGGAGATGAAGGATCTGCCGGCTCGCTGGTCACTCCGCCTTGTGTGGCATCCCGCAAAAACCACTACTAGAAAATCGCTGTGTTTTTGTGCATTGCATCATCATGACCGCATGCTCATGTCATTGAGCATCGTCGTCATCATGCTTGGTTTGTTTAAAAACTATTTTCGAAATGTACGCCCCGTCTTTATTTTAAATCAAAACTCTGGTCTCTTCCAGATAATTTTATTTGTCTAAAAATTATTTACAAAAGTATGTTTTAAATAAAATAAAAGTTTATATTATTTTTAGGGGGCAGCCGAACCAGGCCCGAACCGGCCCAGCCGGCCACCCCTAAAAACACCCAATCAGCCGAACCCTAGTCCTCTCCCCTACCCTAATCCACACAGCCGGCCGCCACCCTCCTTTCCACCGCGCTCACACGCACTACATGCACACACGCCACACGCACCCCACGCGCCAATCTCCTCCAGCCACCTCACCCCGGCCACCTCAATCCCGCGCCACCTCACCATATCCCGCTCCACCGCACGCGCCCCCCACCAACCGCCGCCAGGCTCACCACTCCCCTCTCTGTCTTGGCGCGCCTCCCGCACAAAATCCCGCCTCGACACGGCCACGTCGCCCCACCCCGCCCGACAACTTCCCCCTGGGACCCGATCCCCAGGCCCCGTGCCGCCAACCCCGCCACCTACCGCGCGGGCCCCACCCAGCCCGCGTCTGCCCCTCTCTCCTCTCTCCCCCCAGCAACCCCGGCGCAATTCCCTCCTCCTTCCTCACATCTCCTAGCTCGATATCCTCGCCGCATGCTCTCCACCCGCCGCCGGCCTTCCTCCGCCGCCTCCCTCACCTCCCGCCGGCAAGCAGCGGGCCCATCCGCTCTGGCCGCGCCGACCCCGCGCCTGCACACTCGCCGCCCCGCGAGTCCCGCTCGTCCTCGCCCTCCCTGTCGCCACGTCTCCAGCTGCCGCGCGCCCCTGTCGCTGTCGACCCGTCCGTGTGGCCGCGCCCTCTCCTCAGTTTCCTCCCTCGCGTCCTAGGAACTCCTGCGTCGACCCGTCTCGCGCGCCTCCTGCAAGCGGGCCCCTGCATACCGGATGGTCCCCCTTGCTCCGGCCAGCAGCCGCGCCGACGACTCGGTCCGTCTGGCCTTCGTCCGCTCTTCCCCGTCCGCTAGGCCGTCGCCCCGCCTCTGCATCAAGCCGGCGACGCTGCTCACCAGGCCCGCCTGCGGGCCTTCCCGGCCCGACCTCGCGTGCTCGAGCCGCCGCCACGCTCGTCTCCACGACCGAGCCGCCTCCCTGAGCTCGCTCGCCTCCCCAACACCGGCGACCCCTCCATCAACCTTGCTTGCGCTACTGTACGGGAGCCTCTTGTTTTGTTTCCCTGCCTCCGTGCATCACGAGCAAATCGTATGGTTGCAATTGGTGATACTCCCGTCTCGGCTCCAGATCTGTTGATAGGGTGATGTTGAGGAGATGTTGTTGTCAAATACCAAGGCGATCCCTGTTCTGTGTAACGCCATGATCTTCCAATGATAAAGCGACACAAGTATGATGCGACAAGGCCTACTCGTTGACAAGCAACCCAAGTTCCACACCGACCATCGAAGCCGGTGCCCCAAGATCTCCGACATGGATCCCCAAGTTCACCGACACGGAACGCCAAGACCCCCGGATCCGATGGTGAAACCCCGAAGACCGATCCCGCCGAGACCGAACCCGACACGCCAAGTTCTTCCTCTCGGACCCGAAGACGCCGAGACCCGGGATGCCAAGATCTCCACTGTGAAACGACAAGACCGACGACATGACCCGACGATCGCGGATGCGACAAGATCATCTCTCGGACGCCAAGTTCTTCGACCCCAGGGACCGATCCATTGGAACGCCAAGACCTTCTTCCGAACCTGAGTTCTTCGTCACAGGCGTCAAGATCTCCTACATAGACCCGAAGACCCCGGTACCCGATCCACTCAAGTTCGCCATCGATGACAAGATCGACCGCTTGTAACCCAAGTTCTCCGTCACGACACGACAAGTTCTCCATCTTGTATCTGAATCTCGCCGTCCCCGTCGAACCTTGAGACCCGACCCTGATCCCCCGGACCCAAGATCTTCCGAACCCAGATGTGTGACCCTAAGCCCCTATTTTTATAATATGACATTATCAACTGTCGCATATTAAATTGTTCATGCATACATACCTGTCTGTAGTTTGGGGGCATTATGCTGATTCACCTCATAATTAAATATGGAGCGTCTATGCGGGATATTGTTGTCTTATTCCGGACTCCATTTAAATTGCGTAGCGAACCGATGCCATGTTTTGCCCTGTTAAGACAACATTTAATTTGCGGGGCAGATAAATAACTTGAACCCTCTAATTAATCATCGGGACCCCAGTTCCGCTTAATACTGCCTAATTGCACCGCATTTGTGCCATGTCATGCATCATGTCATAATCATGCCGGATCTTTTGCTGTAGTATTAAATATTGCATCCGGTGTTTCTTCTAGTGTTTGCTTCTTCGCGGATTAGGCCGATGAGTTGATGCGAGTATCGATAAGTTCTCCGGATATGATCCTTCGGTAGTGTTTCCTAGGCGAGCATTCTCCCCCTTTCTACCTATTTTGCATTTATAGTTTTTATTTCCTCCTGTTGATCTATTGCTATCCGTGTCGCGGTGCTTTAGTGTTCCGTACCAGTTATACCCCGTGCAGCCTCTATATTGCCTTTGAAAGGGCATGTATGCCCCATGTGTGGTTTTGGTAATTAATGACAATCCCTATGGACTAATGTGCAAATTGAGTCTCACTTGTAGGTTTGTCCATTGGCATCGCTTGGACCATGTGTTGGTTGCAAGGATGAAAAAGAAGAAGCATTGTCCAAGGGCTTTGTGCCTTTTGGAATCAAGTAGAAGAAGAAGAAGATCAAGTATGTCTTGAAGAAGAAGAAGAAGAAGAAGATGGAGTTCCTCATGGCTATCTTCAAGACATCATCAAGAAATGAAGTGCAAGCTCAAGATGCACCATCTCTAGAAGATCTCATGCTTGGAGCTTACCTCCTCGGTGTTCATGGAGTGATGAAGACAAGGACAAAGAAGAGGTCTCCCCATGGAGCATGGGGGAGCCATTCGCAAGTCTTCATCAAGCAAGAGCAAGCACGAGCAATTAAGAAAGGTGTTCCATCTTGAAGGTGACAAGATCGTCTACATCAAGCTCAAGTGGGATGCTCAAGGCAAAGGTATGATCTTGATAGGGTTTCTATTTTACCGGTCTCTTGTAGTGTTGGGAGACCGGGTTTAGGATAGATAGCCGTACTATCAAGAGGGGCTCTCGAGTGGGTGACTCGTTCGTATCTTTCGGAGAGAGCTCAAACCTTTGCATACATAGCATCATCTTTCTTGGTTGTTGTTTGGTTCTTGTCCATGTGAGGATCTAGAGCTTGTGGGTATCTTCATAACAAGATCTAGTTCATCAAAAACGGATTTCCCTTGCATATCTTATTGTGTTTTTGATCTTGCGGGTTTTCTGGCTCCACACCTTGGGAGGTATCTCACATATATATCCATGGTATTTTCTCCCTTGGATTCTACACGTCGTTATCTTTCCAACAAAATTGGTTTCATCTCGTTTGGAGTTCGGATGCAAAAGTTGTGGCATTTCTGGTTCTGAAGTTTCTCTCACCGGAAGTACCGGCCAGACGCCGGAAGTACCGCTCGGGTAGAAATGCCGCCGGTAGTACCGGTGCTAATACCGGCTCAACTTCCGGTGAACCCATTTTTGGTTCAGTATGCTCTCTGCCTGGTCTGCGCTATTTGACAGAACTTCAGTCGGTATTTTAGGCGGTAGTACCGCTAGGACATTCTTGCCGCCGAAAGTTCCGGCTAAGCGGTGGTAGTACCGGTCAGGCTCGCGTTTTTGTTCTTTCTCTCTCACTTTTCTGACTGTTGGCTGGGTGCCGCTGGTAGTACCGGCCACCCACCGGTACTACCGGCCGTGCGCGATTCTGTGGGCAACGAGCAGATCGGGGAGCCCTTTAAAAGGAGCTCCCCTTTCCCCTTCGCCCACCACTTGCTCTTTCTTGGTTCTTGCTCTCTCTCTCTCCTCCATTGTTGACCTTGAAGAGCTTGCCCTCTCCCCTTTCCCCGCCTATGATTCTTGCATCTTTTTGAGGGATTTGAGAGAGGAGATCTAGATCTACAAGCCCCACCAAGCAAAATCCCTTCTTTGTGAAGGAATCCTTGGGATCTAGATCTTGGAGAGTTTTGTGTTCTCCTCTTGTGTTCTTCCTCCCTTATTCCCCCAATAGCTTTTGTATCTTTGGTGGAATTTGAGAGTGAAGGACTTGCCTCTTGCATTTGGTGCATAGGTTTGAGTTCTCCTTGGAGATTCGGTGAGTTCAATCCCTTGGGATTGTTTCTCTTGGGTTCTTGGAACCCTAGACGGTTGTGTGGTTGGATAGTTGACCTTTTGTGGCCTTGTTGCCTTTTGTGGCTTTGTAGCCTTTGTGGCATTGTTCTTGGGGCTCCAGTTGAGTTGTGGAGGTTCCCCAAGCTTGTTGGCCTTTTGTGGCATTGTGAAGCCTTTGTGGCGTTTCTTGGGAGCCCTCCAATTGAGTTGTGGAGATTGCCCCAAGCCTTATACGGGTTCGGTGACCGCCCTCAAGTGTCCCATAGTGGAACGTGAGTAGGCCTTTGTGGCGAGCTCACAGGAGAATAGGGTGAGCCTTTTGTGGTGTCGGTGAGTTGCGTGGCTTCGCATCCTTGGTGAGGTCTTGTGTGGCATTGGGTGAGCATCGAGCCACCACAGCTAGAGGTGAGCCATTTGTGGCGTTCGAAGTACATTGCGCCCCCGCACCTCTCCAACAGATACGTAGCTTCTTTGGAAGTGAACTTCGGGAAACAAATCATCGTCTCCACGTCCATCGGTTATCTCTCAACCGAGCCCTTTACCTATGCAGTTTACATTGTGATAGCCTTCGTGCTTGAAGTACTATATCTTGCTATCACCTTGTTGCTTGTCTTGCTTAGCATAGGTTGTTGGTGCACTTAGTGAAACTAGTGGATATAGGTTTTGGTTTGATAAATTAAACGTTAAGTTTTATTCCGCATTTATTAGAGCCTAAACCGTAATAATTTTAAAACGCCTATTCACCCCCCCTAGGCGACGTCCATTTCCCTTTCAGCCTTGGACACCTCCTATTACCTGTGTTTGGTAGATAGCTGGCCTTGCGAGTCGTAGTCGCTTGCTCAGGTGCGATCTCGTGTTGTCAAGTACCACCGTTGTTGGAATGCTGGGAGATGTTTATGGTGGAGATGATCATGACTTTAAATACAACTATTAAAATGCTAGTTACAACTAATGCAGAGGCATCGGTGGGCAATAGATGTTATTTGGTTCTTCCACGCTCACTTGTGTCCCGTAGGACCCCGAGTACTTGATACCTGTTCCTTGATTTTTCGCACTATCCACATCCGGGAGGCCTTATGGACCCCCCTGAGCCAGAGCTTGATTCATTTCTATTTCTTGGGGCCACAGGTAGTTTGGGGCTTTATTACTATCCTGTACTTATGCCATGCTTTACTGCTTTATTTACGATTGTGCGTGGAGCACATGTACTGTTTTGGATCGCGGCACGATTTCGCGGTATCGACAAGCCCAGTCACACTTTCGGGTTCCCAGTCGTTTACAGCCGTTCTCGCAAACCCTGGGTCCGTTCCGGAGCCGGCCAACTTTGTTGCGGGTAGCTTAGTAGGGTGGCCCCCTGAAATATTTTATGAATCCTGTGATTGCTTTGTCGTGAATGCCTCGTTAGGTTTTGAGTTGGTTTTTCCGAGGTTGATCGAGTGTGTGTTGCTATTTGTGCACCCCTGTAGGGTAAAACTTTCTAAAAGTTGTGTCCACGGTTATGGACGACTTGGAGCACAGTATCTCGATCATAGACTAGCATAACTAAAGTAGTGTTATAAATTTGACTTAATATGTGACTAGTAATTCAGCTTCACTATAATGGAATGGATAATAAAAATGCCAACAACTGGTGGATCTGTGGTGATCTGTGTCATACTATACCTGCCTAGTAAGTATTGCATTTCCAATGGAATGTGATAAAAGTGCCAACAACTGCTGGGTTTTGGGATTCCTCAGGATAATTATATCTGACTAGTAAATGTTCCAACTACAACGGAATGATAACTAAAATTGCCCACTACTTATGTTATCACATCTATATCCGATTAGTAATTGCTGCAGCTATAACGAAATGAGTAAAACTGCCAACTGTGTGAGTTCCTTGGCCCGACTTCCTCGTTTGGTCTCGAGGGGGAATACCAGGATGGGTATGTTTGGTGTTAGCTTCAGGTAGGATCCGTATAGGTCTTTCTTACCCCTCTCTAATAGCCGCCAGTGATACCGAGTCTCTATAGGTTGTTTAGTGTCGTTGCGCTGCCGCTTCAGCCCACCATACCTATGTAGGCGAGAGCCGCCGAATTCTAGCCTCGCCGTGTACTGGCCTCAGTACTGATGCTCCTCTTTTTCCTTCGCCCTTTGTTGGCACCCCTTTTGTTTTAGCAGGTTTGAGATCGACGTTGTTAGCAGGGTTACCCTTCCGGCTTGTCCTAGGCAGGGTTATGGACGCCATTGGTTATTCTTCAGGGCTCTTAGCCCCATTTGCATCTTATCCGTACCCGGATGTTGTATCGTTTTCAAGGTGATTTGGGATCTTTGTAGTGTATATCTGTATTCTTGACTCGCTGAGTCGCTGATGTATATATATATATATATATATATATATATATATATATATATATGTTCTGTGGGTCCCATCGAGGACTGTTGTGTAATGGTATTACTTCGTTTTCCACCCGCACGAAAGTGCCTGGTGGGCGTCCTTGAATCGTTTCTATGCGGGTTTGGCGGAAAGGGATAAAACTTGCATAGGGCCGATTCGAGGGTGTTACACCTTGATATCGTTCCGAGATGTCCGCATCCGAGGTGGTGCGTTCATCATCGGAAACTTCTTCGGTTTCTTCTGCAGGAGGAGGCGGAGTATCCATGCGGGTGAAGAAGGGGATCTTGTAGCTGGTCAGATCAGCTATGTGGCACCCGTATCCGGCACAGGAGTGCATGATGGCTTGAAGGTCTTGCTCCTGGCCGTCTTCGTCTACCTTGCAGTACCCTCTGGTCACTTGCCATATCTCCATGTTTCCATGGTGGCTCATGACCATGGTGAGAGCATTCTGCGCAGCAGTCCGCGCGTAGGACATGTTCCAGTCCCGAACAAGCTGCGACATCTCCTTGGCCTTGTCCCGCACCTGAAAATCCGACATGCTTGGCATGTCCGGAATCCTGAGAGACTCGCCAATGTCCTCAAGGGATTGGCGGTAGTCATGAAGAAGATCACCGACTTGGGTAAGCCGGTGGGTGCGGGGCTCGGACGAGGAAGAATCCATCAAGTCCAGAGGACCTATATATCAAGATAAAGTTAAGAAAAAACCGACATTGATAGAAGTCGAAGAAAAGATAAGTCAGAGAGGTGGAACGTACCAAAAATGACGTCGTCAATCTTGGTTTTCTCCACCTAGAGACTCTAGAGTTTAGCCCGGAGCGCCTGGGACATGTCCTTCTCTCTGCCAAGCTCATTTTTGAGATCCGAGATTATTTTATCTTGAGCAACGATCTTGCGATCACGCTCATCAGTGGCCATGGAGGAGGATTCAAGGACTTGAGCTATGCTCTTTTCATTATCTGCCTTGAGCTTATCTAGCTCTTAGCGAAGTCCCTTGTTCTCCACCACCAAGGTCTTGAGGTTCTCGGCCTCTTCAATCATAGCGATGGATTGTTTCACCAGCGCTGTAAGTCAAAAAAGAACAATAGTTCAGAAAAATTCGACATTGAAAAAAGCAAAGACAAGGTTTGAATCTCGGAATGTTTACCTTCGACTTCATCCTTGGCTACTTTGAGCTCAGCATTTTTAAGCCGGAGAGCTTTGATCTCTCTCCACTTATCACAGACATTGGTCAGTAATTCCTGGTTATAGGAACATACTTTCTGTAAGTCAGAATACCCAAAGTCAGAAAGCTACTTAAGACTCGGGCTAATATTTTTGCTAAATATCAACACGAGCCTTGGGGGCTACACTAGTTCGTTCTTTGGCATCCTAATGAAGCATAAACTCGGATTCTATATCCTACTTCATGCTTGGGGGCTAGAGGATATGATAAAACATAGTGGAAAAAACAAGAGTTGGAATTCCGACTTACATATTGCTCGCGGGTGAGTTTATCTAAACCCGTGTTCACTTCAGCGGCCACCTTCTCGGCAAGAGTAAGAGGGATCACTGGGGCTGTTGGAAGCTCGCCAGTCCTAATCCTCTCGTCGCGAAGGCGGACTTGAGTGAGAAGGTCAGAGAACTTGACGTCCTCTGCTTCTTGCGCTTCCTCCTCGGGGGATAAATGGATTTTATCGAGGACTTGCCTGGCTAGCCGCTGGATCTCCTCTGCAGATTTCCGGGTCAGGCCAAACTTGGCAAGACCCAGATTGCTGAGGAGGTTTTTGGCGAAGACCTCAGCCGAGGGATCATTACCCGAAGAGGGTTCACCCTTACCTTGAGCTGATGCACCCACGGTGACGTCAGTTTGCGACCCAAGGATCGCAGGCTCCATTTGAGGAGCCGGATCTTCTGCAACCACCGGAGAAGGAGTGATCGCTGGAGTTGCAGAAGGTTGAGGGGCCGGAGTCGGAGGAGCCACGGCAGGGGAAGCTATGGTAAGCTTCGTCTGACGCAAGAGCTTCGAAGAAATCCCTTTCCCCTTGCCCTTGATGATCGATTTTTCTCTGAGAAGGTAACAAAGTCGGAAATGTTACATCTCAGAAAAAAGTTTGAGTAAAGTACAAAGGCAGAAAAGTTGTGACTGAAAGTTACCTCTTCACGACAGGCACCTCCTTTGTGCCAACCGCCACTGTCGGAGCTTTGCGCTTCTTGAGCGCAAGATCCGGCAGTGGGACTACTTCTACCTCCTGAGAGAACTCTGGAGGATATCCTTCGAGCGGAGCAAGTTCCGACTTGGGGATATCAGCAAGCTGAAAAGAAGAAAACATATCAGTATTGCAGTTTAACTCGAAGATAGAAACACATAAAAGATGTGATGATGGAAGCTTACCGGCACCACGGGGTTTTCCGTCGTGTGCATGTCCAGAGAAACCTCCGGAATCCTCCTTTCGATCCGCTCCTTGATCAGCCACTTGATTTGGCTTATGTAGCCTTGAGTGGTGTAGGCTTTGGAGCTGATGCGGAGGGAGTCGGTTGGAGACGACGTGATGGAGTGCATCAGTCGGGTTCCGTGGTACTGAAGTGGCTAGATCCGACGAGAGACCCAGCACTGGAGCAAGTCAGATCCCTTCAGACAATTGTGCTTAATCAAATATTCGATCCGCCTCTTAGCGAGGATCAGATCATCGGTGAGAGCCGGAGCAGCCTCGTCCCAGGAAGGCTGGGCCATGGCGGCTCCGTCGACAAAAGTTGGCAAAGCAGTAGCTTTGCCGGGAGCCAGAATATCCCTATGGTAGAAAAAGTGGCTGGCCATTGTTTGACCGAGTCACTGGCAGAAATTTTGGGATATGCCTGGTCACGTCTAAGAGAAAAGCTAATAGTGTCGGTGATGTAAGGAACACCGGCAGTAATGGAATTCCTCCGGACATGGAAATAAAACCGGAAGAGAAGCAAACTCGGCCTAATGCCGAGAAAGCCCTCGCAAAGCGCAGCATACACACTCATTTCTAAAAGTGAGTTGGGAGGAAGATTGTGGAGTTGAACTCCGTAATGATCTATCACCTCGGAGAAGAACTCCGAGAGAGGAAAAGACAGACCTCGGTCAAGATGGGTGCCGAAGTGGACCCGCTCGCCGTCGCGCGGGTTGGGGACGGTTTCACCAGAGCCGCTCCGCCATTCACCGGCGGCGAGAAGCCCCTCCTTCTCCACGTTCTTGAGGCCTGCTTCGTCAAGGGCGTAGGGGATCCAGATTCCCCGGTAGCTCTCTTTCTCTATTGTTGCTTCCGCCTTCGCCGCCGCCGCTGCTGCCGCCAAACCGGAGGAAGAAGATGATGAAGCCATTTTCTCCGGTGAGAGGGTGACCTTAAAGGGGCGGCGCTGGGAGATCTGTGGGGGAAGGACGAGGAGGCTCAGTGCGCGCAGGGAGATTGGGAGGAAAGGAAACGGCAAAGGATTGGTGGAAAGGAGAAGAAGAAATCCGAACCCCTTATATCCACCTACCTGCGCCAAGATTCGCGCAAACGCTACAGTGTAACCACCACGCGTCGTGGAAAGAACTGGGAAGGGCCCGCGTGATGATTGCGTCGCCTTGATCTCCATGCACGCATTGAAACGGTGCCTCGATTTCGCGAACCGCGGACCCACCCACGGTCGTGCTGACGGAACTCTTATCAGATGACGTGACTTGACCATGTTTGTGTCAGGTGGCGTTGGAGACCAAGTTTCGGCTTAGTTTAAAATCGAGATGGAAAATCCGAGTAACCAATTGAAAGGTCCGACTTACTTTTAAGACCCGGATCGTTTTTTTTTTTTGTGAAGTTTCAGGAATCCTTCAAGATTCTGCAAGCCGAAGATCAAGCTAGACAATGATAAATCCGACTTTGGATCTTGGAGGCCTCCGGGGGCTGCTGTTGGGGATATACTTTCCGGGTATCCTCACAGTTCCTCACTGACCAGGGTGGCCCACTTCGGGTTAGAGCTTTGCTTCACGGGCGGCCCAATCAGGGAGAAAGACGGAGTCCAATCCGGCTACGGGAAGGCCCAGAAGACTTACCGACTTAGGCCCATAATGTTACTTGTAGTTCAAGATGTACTCTGTAACCGACTCTTAGACGTAGCCGGATAGATCTCTCTTGTAAACCCTAGGCCGGATATCTATATAAGCCATCCTAGGGAGAGCCTTTAACACACCTCAATAGTCTACAATCTCAACTCGCACAGGCGAAACCCTTGTAACCCATATTCCGGCTTTGCCGTATTACTGGATTGCTAGCAGGAGTAGGATCCGTCCAAAGCCGGCGGATTCGAACCTGGGTAAACTTGTGTGCTCACCGTCCCAGAACACCATACGTCTCACACCCCTCTTCCGCACGCCTCGAGGACCCCCTCATGGCGTACTTGTCCTCAATCCGACGATACCGCCACCTACCTGCAAGGAATCTATTGTAACTGTTGTTTCTCCTTCAACGCAATATCATCCTAAAACTGTCAAAGCTTACGGGTAGGCCGGTGCCAGCGATAGAGAAGGATGAGCCTCGGGAAGGAAAAGTATCTCGGGGCCTCGCTCGGAGGTTAAAGGACGAGACAAGACCATGACCAGATCTCGTCATTTTCTTCATGTTTTGTCGTGCAAAAGCTATCTTGTCTCCTCTTCCCTCCCAACCACGGGGAAGATGTGGCACCTAGTTGGTCATTGTGGTATCCCCTTGAAGCTATAAAAGGAGGGTCATGACCAAATGGAGAGGGAGAGAGAGCAAGAGTAGTAGTTAGCTCCTCCACCACCTACTTGTAAGGAACCCATTGTAACTGTTGTTTCTCCTTCAACGACATACATGAACTAGGGTTGTTGGCCTTCGGGTGACCTAAACCTGAATAAAATCCTTGTGTGAGTGAAGTGTATCGATTGGAGAAGATGATCTAGATCCTTCTTATCGCCCTCCTACGAACCTCTAAAAGGGGGTATCCATTACCTCTGGTGTCCGTGTTCTCGCAGACGAGAAGAAGCGATCTTGAATATTCATACACTCAACAGTGCTCCTCAACAACTCCATCGACATCCAAAACCAGCGGTGAAATATTTGCTCCAGAAATATTGGAGTAGGATTAAGATAGTTGGGTATCAATGTTTTGTCTGCTTCAAGACACAGCCTCCAAATCTTCTCACGGCCGAACACTGATTCATCATGCTTCGACTTCTTGTTCTTGTGAGGCAACAATAACATGGCGATGTTTTCATCTTCCTCCATGTCGATCTTCTCATCGGACGTGGAGTAATCAAAGGAAACCATCTACAAAACGCATGTAATTCTTGTTTATTATTACTATCCATACTACATCCCAAGAATAAAAACAATGGAGTAAAAAACTCACCTTCACACAAACTGTGATGTGGCGCCGGCTGTGGCCGCAGCGGGTAGAGGGGATGGCCGACGACGGCTCTGCTACCCACTAGTGGACGAAGGGGCCAGTGGGGAGGCTGAATTGACGAGCGGCGGAGGTGCGAGGCTTCGGAATCGCCTGGTGGTGCGTGGCGGCATGCGACCGATTCAGACCGACAACGGGGCGGCGAAGGCCATGGCTAGTGGAGGAACGGGCGGAGGAGGACGGGAGGCGCGTGTGCGACATCATCACGGTCATTTTTCTGGCCAATTTTCTGGCCAACAGGACACGGGTAGGCGGCGGAAGTTGGCGTCCGCGCGCTAGATGGGCGTTTTGCGGCAGCGGCTCGCGTGCTGCAAATATACAACAAGAGGGGTATTGTGTACTACCTCTGCTTGGGATTATAAGTCCGGAGAGCTTTTTTATATTGTTTGAGATTATAAGGACTATCTCATTTATTAGTCTCTCCCGTTCAATGCATGTTCTTCTTTTTCTCTCACTTTTCTCATGCATGTAAAACTATTGGTATATGCATAGATTAATGAGAGAGAGTTATAGAGTATCTTGGTATTTGCAACTTGGCCCTTAGGATTAATAATCCCAAACAAAGGTAGTATGGGTTAGCTGTCCTAAAGAGTAGTTTATCGGACATAAAAGATGTTTTACATTATCCATTAGAGTTGCTCTGAGATTACTAGCCTTTGTTTTTCTAATAAATCTTCTTATAATTTTTTTTCAGGTAAAATCTTCTTATAATTAGGCCGATGAACCCTCTAACTTTTTTTTAGACAAACTCTTAAACGATGCAAATTATTAATAAATTCCGCAGCAAATTTCCTAAATTCATATCACCTCAGCCCATTTCATCTGCACTAGTGGTGGGTAGAGAAAAAGTATAATGCGTAGATAAAAGAGCAAAAAGTTTTGGTACTAATGTCTAGCACCATGTGTGCACTTCACCATGCGATAGACCGATTGCCTCAGCTACCGTCGTTAATCAACCCGCCCCACAATACCGGGGGTCGACCTCGGGTATTTATATTGCTGAAAGACAAGTTTCCACCAAGCACTTCTACTCAGCCGGTCCTCTCCGTGAAGGCACAGCAACAAGGCAGGCTCGGAGCTATTTAAACTGGTCGGATCCGCTCTAAACTAGCGGTATGGGACAAAAAATACCGAGTATGTACGTACGTTACGGGGCGGCCCGAGTAAAATTAGGCTACTGGGCCCACCCACCTCGTCTGCTTCACCCGCCGCCGCCGCACGCCCGCCCTTCCTTCTACGCAGACCGCAGGTCCGCAGTTAGCCACTGCTTAGTTCGTCAGGCAGCCGCTCCTCTGCCGTCGACGTCGAGCACCAGCAGGGTCACCGCCGAGTATACCGGCGTCGGCGTCGGCGTCGGCGTCGGCCGGAACGGCTTCGTCGTGTGCGACGCCTCCATCCATGATTTCTCCGTCAGCTCAGTTTCCCGGCTAGGTAGATCAACTCTTCTGGTTTTTTCTCTCAGAAAAACTCTTTTGGTTTCCATTATATGCAAATAGTATAAAGAGTAACGAGGTAGCACGTGTCAGCATCCCAAGTTCGTCAAGGACGAAGCGTGCCGACAGCCACATGTACAAGACCTCCTAGACTACACAATGACTCCCTTGTAGCCTACACAACTGCGATCAACTTTGCGTTCATCTAGCCAGGGGAGCAAAACCTGCCAAGGCTCAACCCAGCCATGGCCAAGTTGGAAATATTAGAAAAAGAAACAAAGAAAAAACAATGTTACGACTAACAAGTGGGTGCAAAGCAACAAAAGATCTTCAGAGGGTGGCGGCAAATGGCGAAGAGCCAAGCTACACAGCAAGACGAGAAGAGACGACATGACACCCCGTCGGGCAAGGTGCAGGCTCAGCCCTGCCAGATAGACTAAGGGCAAGTTGAAAAAGATAATAAGATAAAGAAAGAAAGAAAAAAGTTATCCACTGACAGGTGGACCCACTAGTACACTGTCGATTCCATCACTAGCGCCACATGGCAGTGCGCCATCCATGGTTCAAGACTATACTGCACAATATATGAACAGAACAGGCACTCCCCAGCCCATAATTTTATTCCTAATTCCATTAGTCTTGATTCGTACTGTTCAAAAAGAGGCATGCGGTAAAACGCACCCACAAGGCAGCAAAATAAATTGACTGCAAAACGGCGGGGCAATGATGGGAGGTGCTCAGACTAAATATGCTACAGGGATTAAGAGCTGTAGGCAGCGACAGCTACTCCACCTGCTGCTTATTTTGATCTTCCTCGGAGGGTGGCAGGAGCTGCTGATACCTTGGTCTGTTCTTCTTCAGGAGAAGGTAGGTCAGCGAGTACCAGAATAACAGGATCCTGCCCTGTGCAGCGATTGTGTCGGCGATGCGAATTCCTCCCAGCGAAAATCTCTCTAGGGCCTGCCACAGGGTCAAAACAGGGATATTTACTATGAGTAGAAAAAAACATGAGAATGAGCTATGAGCCTGACATATAGAAGCAATCATGCTGTGCTTAAAAGTGTTAAAGATGAGCCTTTGGATACATCATTATTCAAATGTCAACCATGATGAAACAATATTTCCCGACACTTTAGGAAGTTCTATATTTGGTGGCAGTAAAGCTGCTTTTGACATGAATGGGCCATACCTGTTCACCGGTTTGAATGTCGTAAGAATGCTGTTGCTCAAACTGCAGACCCTTGAACTCGTTAATGCTAAGTCCTTGAAAGGCCCTGAAGATCAAAGTGAAAAAGACAGCCAGATGTTAACCAACATGCTACATGCTAGAAGCCGATTGAAGTGTCATAAGAAAGAGTGCTACCATCTGATCAGAGATGCTTTTGGGATCCAGCGAAATATGACGGGGGTATTATCAGCGTTAACATAGTATCCCCCGAAAACGATGAATACTGTCATAAGGGACGGTCCAAGAGCCATCGCAGCTTCAGCTGTAGGAGCGATTGCTCCGACAGTAAGACCCATGGCTGATGCGGCAAATGATTCAACAGTCACAATGCCACAGAACTTGGCAAACCTGAATGTGTAGCATGAGGTATTTGTTTGGATCGCGAATAAGCGAAACGGTAGTGTCAAATTCTACAATTCAAAATGTAAATATGGTGCCACAAGGTATTAACAATTTGATTTGAGGATAATACTGACCTAGAAAATGTAGGATGAAGTTTAGCCATCGGATAGAGGATGGATCCATATATCAACGGAAATGCTGCTCCAATAGGAATCTCGGCTAACAACTTAGATGAGAGATATGGTCCTAGTGCATACGAACCTTTAGCTCGTTCTCTGTCAACTATAGCTCGCTCTTTAGGGAAAACCCCCACTGTTTTTGACAGTGCAGCCATTGCTGTGTTTATGGCAGCCACCTAACTCAGAAAATAATGATTAAACATAACACTATTAGAAAATGCTCAGACATTATTTCAAGTTCTTGGAGATAGAATGGAAACAATTGTAAGGAAAATCGGATTCGGAAGAGAATGATCATCTATCAATAGATCCAGAATCAGAAATGTGGATTTAACTGAAGTCATCATGGATGGAAATATGGCCGAGTGGCGAACGTCCTGTACAGGGCGCCAGTGATCTGAGCACCGTCTGCATCACCATGGGGATGCGTACTATTTTCTTTTTTCCTACCCACCATATTCAAAATACACGAGGAAAATACAGGCATCAGGGGTGCACGTGAGGCCATGGTGGTTCCTCTTGTCCCCAGACACCAGTCGACTTCACATCCTCTTGCTTTATCCTATAAGAAAAGGCATCATGCGTGACCATCGAGCCTTGTTTTACTTGATTATTAGTGTCCTCCCTAATTTATTTGGGCCAAGCTAAGTTGTCATCTTGGCCAAGTGCGCGATAACGACGTGAGGTGCTGGAGTTCTGCGGCGTTTCCACTTGTCTTGTGTGATGAATAATACAACACATTTTCCCTAGTGGTATTCAATATTTTCTTAGTCTGTAGCCGACTTGTATGCATGCATGTGTTGTGTGTGTCCACATTTTGCTCCAAGAAGAAAATAAAAGAAAAAACTCAAGGGGCCATCAAGAACCAAGATACTCTACCTGAAGAAGTCCCATCCGGTCTTGTATAGAAGTTTGGGTTTTTCCCATTCGCCAGAACACTGATCCAAATATAATCGCTGAAGCAACAGACATTCTTGCTCTCACCTTGTTTGTTGGTCCGTCACGAAAAGCCTGGAACCAACAAATGACAGTGTGACAGTTAATATTCAGGTAAACATCACTTCTAATTTAGGCAGCTAAACTCAGATATCTCACAGCTGCCCAAGCTAAGAATTGTACATTGACAAATAAGCAATCTAGCAGTCTTCAAATCTTTTTGTTAGCATCAAGAGCTTCTGTTTGTTTACTTTACATGTTTCAAGTAGTAGTTAGATCTTGAACCTGCTTGAGCCACAGAGTTGGTGAAAGCTCAATCATGCCACTAGTCTACTTGCAGTAAATATTACACAAAGACAGATCTCCTGAAGTTGGTACAGTATAGATCTGATTTATTTTAGGTTAAAACATATGTTGTCTAAGTAACCTCTGAAAGGTGCCGCCATAAGTCGAATTACAATGGAAATTTCGCACCGCAGATAATGTAAACTTAGTTATCAGCGGAGTCAAAGCACAAGTAGGAAAAGATATCAAAAAAGTCAAGCATATTTAGTGAAAAACCTGCATCCAAGCTCTCTTAAACAGCAAACGAAATTGTCTCCACCAACCACGTCTTTGCTTCCTTGTGGACTTCGGAGCAAGCTTGGTTGACAATTCAGAGCCCTCTGATTGTGCTACAGGACTGTTGAATTCGGTAATCAGGACCTTATTAGCAAATTCATCAACTAGGTTCTCGATCCTTTTCTGTGATGACTGTACACTTTCAGCTGAACTATAATCAGTGGAAATTAGATCGGCCAAGAACTCAGCAGGGTTCTCATGATCTGGGCATTGGTACCTGATGGAGTAATCAAACCCAAAATATTAATCAGTAATAGTACAGGTACAGAATAAGCAGAACAAGATATGAGTAAGAACTTAAGTAGTTAAAATAGGCCTGAAGCGTGCTTCATGGTGTAAACAGCTAAAGAAACATGAGTCATTATGTCGACAATTCCAGCACAGTGAATATTCAGGGATATCCTAGCAATGATGCATACATTCAAATGATCAAAGTAGTTAAGCTTCAAGCAAGTGCAAAAAAATAAATGTACACCCAGAAGCTGAAACCATAAAGGACTATCCTATGTCTAGACCTGGAGTACCCTGCTCTATCCCAACTTGTGCAAGAATTGATTCAATACAGTGTGACTACATGATACTGTTAGTCATATGTTACCATGTTAGATTCGAGATGTTTGAAGCAGAGTGAGTGAGATGTTTTACCATAATGCAAGCTATGCCTGGGTGTAATTTAGCCCGCTAATTAATAAAAACAAGTGCAGTACATACATTCAAAATATGCAGAGATCATGGAAAAGACCATATTTCAGGAAACACCGAATGCCAGGAAGGAATGTAAGTGGTGGCAGAATAACAACCCCAATGATGCGAAGTATGTTAGTGGTTCTTCTTTTGCAGCCCCCATATATACAACTTCTCCTTCTGACAGTAGTACAATGTCATCAAATTTGCTGTAGACTGAACCTCTCGGCTGGTGTATAGAGCATATCACAGTGTGCCCGTCTTCTGCAAGCTGTCTAAGAGTCTCCATCACCTTCTCTGCCTGGAATGCATCAAGGCCTAGAACAAAGTCATAAACATAGACAAAGTTCATGTGTTATCAGTTCAAATTTTAGAGCAGTCATACCAAATGCTACAGAAAAAATCTTTGAGCATAGTGTTCAGGAAATGGAAAGTTGCAGGAACAGCCTATCTCATTTTCCTTTGTGGGACCATAGGTGATTCTTAGGTGGACTCTCTTGCCTAAGACAATACTTTGGTTGATCACACTACAACCAGGATTTTTACAGTTTTCATGTATATCTATAGTATTATCATGATGTATTTTTGTGGGAATAACCAGGACAACAACCCCCTTGCTCATTGGGAGCGCAACAACATACTCAAGGTGCCACATAATCCCAGTTAACCATCCATTCGCCTCAAGTTGGTTTTTGTGTTACACTGCTACTACTTTTCTTTTTCTTTTGTGCACTATTAGTACTTACTTACATACATTTGATGCACAGAAGAAGTGACCCAAACATTTTTGGCCATGCAGGTAAAAATCTAAACTAATTATAAACTATACAGAAGTAACATAGAAGGATAAATTCAAACCAGGGAACAAAAATAGAAGATGTTCAATCAGGTAAAACACCTGTTGTTGGTTCATCCGCAAAGATGACTGAAGGACTTGCAATCAGTTCACATGCAAGCGAGAGGCGCTTCTTTTCACCACCACTAATTCCACGTACTTTTGCATCACCAACGATAGAATCAGCAGAGTTGACCTTTCATTGAAAAGAAACAATACAGGATGATAATACTGTACAAAGGGAAATCACAATTAACTGAGACTGACGTATATCGATCATTCAACAATCATGTAAGTTCCCCATAGATTGAAAAACAAAACAACTAGACCATGTTGTTACTGATCAATCATTAATCACTTACCAATCCAAGACGAAACAAAAGATCAGTAACATACTTCTCCTTCCGCTCAGGAGACATCGTGTCAGGAAGCTGGAGTTCAGCAGCAAGCGAGAGCGTTTCCCGCACCGTGAGCTGTGAAAAGAAAATGTCTTCTTGCCTCACATAAGCAATCCTACAGAAAAACACGCACATCAGTTCTCTTCCGCAAACCTTTTCAAATAACGAGACCGCAACTGCAGATGTCATATAGCTTACTTATAACCGCCCTCTGACATAGGCTGGCCATTGACATAGAGATACCCCGAGAGGTGCAACGAAGGCGATTCCGAGAGCTGCCCTGCTAGCACATTGAGCAGAGTTGTCTTGCCAGACCCGGATGGGCCCATGAGTGCCAGCAGCCTCCCTGGTTTCGCCTCCCCGGACAAATTCGACAGCAAAAACCTTGCCTGCCACAGTTTACACAGCACATCACGAACAATGTAAGGTGTGCATACTATGAATGATTCAGAGTTTCAGACAAAGCTTTAGCCCACGCAACATTATGCAACTCGTTCGACAGTTAACAGTACGGTTGGTCTCACTGTCAAGTACCACTGCCACATTGCGGGGTAAACCAGTCAACGGCCCTAGCAGGGGCCCATTGTCAGTCGCTCAGACTAGACGAACGGCCCCCTTACTGAAATGCGCCTCCCAGCCGAATGCATTCAGACCAACGCGTGCCCGGAGAGAATGGAGTGACTCACCATGTCCCCGCGCTTGTTCTTGAGGGCGCAGGTCACGCGGGCCCACCGGATGGTGACCGGAGGCACGCCGCCCCCCTCGGCGACCTCCTCATCGTACTCGTCCTCCGTATCCTCCGCGGGCGGGAGGAGGGCGGGACCGGGCCCCGCGACGGCGCGCACGAAGAGCGCCGCGGCTAGCGCCGCCAGGAGCTGCCCCAGCCCCTTGATCTCCATCCCGCCGGAGCCGATCGTTCCAGAAGGTCCTGGATGGTTCGAGAGGGAGGAGGGGGTTTAGCCTTAAAGCCTCCGTCTTCCAGCTCGAGCTGTGTGGTGGTGGTTAGTTTGTTGCGGCACGACATGAGATGGGGAGGGAGCGTTGCCGATGAACTGGGCTACTGGGCCGTTTGTGTAGTGGGCCTGTCAGTAATGTGCGTTCTGTTCCCATGGGCCTGGGACCGGATGGGTCTGTGACATGGACGACAGATCAGACCAACGTCACAGTCCACGTGGTTGGGTGACCAGTGATGAATGTACGTCATGACAGCGGTGCCCGTTCTGGATTGCGCGAGCGACTCACGCAAAAGAACAATCCGTGATTCTGTGACGTCGATTTGGAGAACAAAACGGGTAGATACTTTAATTGCAGTTGTCTCTTCTATAGGATCATTGACCTGTTTGTTTTTGTATGAGTGAAAAGGAAGACTATGGGATTGATAGTGCAAAGAAAGTCCTGAATGGTTGGTACAAGTTGTTTGAGGTAATCCGATGTCAGAGTAACTCTAGCAGCTACCGTATATTGTCCGGAACCGTAAAATAACTGTTATTTGCGGTTTTCCATAGAAATCGTGCACCGATCAGCTACCGTAAATCGACTTGGCACGCAAAATACTTTATGGGGCGGTAGATTTCGGCCACCGGCCTGTACATCTGCGGGTCGACAGGGGAAACCGAACACGGCCTCTACTCGTGCGAGCAAGATGGCGCGCTAAAGTTTCACAATTCCCCCGCCCCCCGCTTTCTTCCTCCTCGCTTATCTCTCTCTCCTGCTGAGCCGCCGCCACCACCTCCCGCCATTGATTCCTGCCTCACAGCCGTCGTGACCCACCGCAGACAAGTGCCTCGCACCTCGTCGCGTCGGTGAAAGGCCGCAACTCGCGGGGGGTTCACAGAAAGCTTTCGTTCTCGATTTGTCTGGTCGATGCGTTGTTGACCATGGAGCTTCTCCTCGGGATTTTGTAGATGTCGCTCTCGCTGACCATGGATTTCCTCCTAGACGACTCCAAACTCTTTGTCCTCCGACTCGGAACTGCACGAGTTGCTCAACGACGACGACACGGAGAAACTCGCCATGATACTGGCAGCGAAGGAGCTCCAAGAACGGGAGAATTTCTCCATGACCACGCCAACCTCATGCAAGACTATTTTGTCGAGGTACCAACATACCCGCCGCACCTCTTTCGTAGAAGATGTCGGATGCGCCGTAGCTTGTTTGTCGACATAGTCAAAACTTGTGAAGCGAATTGTCGCTATTTCACTCGCCGAAGAAATGTCGTCAGCATCATAGGATTTAGCGCCTACCAAAAAATCTCGGCTGCAATGTAGGTGATTGCATATGGCATCCCCGCAGACTATACGGATGAGTACCTTCGCATTGGCAAAGATACCACCACTCAACATGTCCGTATGTTTGCCAAGGTGGTGATCCAGGTGTTTGGCCCAAGTATCTCCGTTCCCCAAATGATGAAGATGTGCAAAAATTGCTAGCGATAAATGAGAAAAGAGGTTGGTTGGGGATGCTAGGTAGTGTCGATTGCATGCACTGGAGGTGGAAGAATTGCCTTAAGGCATGGCACGGGCAATATTGTGATAAGAGTCATGATCCCACCATTGTGCTTGAAGCGGTGGCATCGAAAGATTTGTGGATTTGACATTGTTTTTTTTTTGGATTGCTAGGATCTCTCAATGAAATCAATGTCTTGCATAGATCTACTTTGTTTGCCAAATTAGTGGCCGGAGAAGTTTTGGCTTGCAACTACAAGGTCAATGGGCATGACTACACTATGGGCTACTACCTTGCTTATGGTATCTACCCGGCTTGGGCAACATTTGTGAAAACCATCCAGGAAGGAAGTAAATTTTGCTAAAGCCCAAGAAGCATGTCGAAAGGACACTGAAAGAGCCTTCGGGGGTTTTGCAAGCACGGTTTGCCATTGTTCGGGATCCATCTCGTTTTGTGGACAAGAAAACCCTCGGCAACATCATGATATGTTGTGGAGAATGTCAGTACCCGTCTGCAACCACAGCAAAGCCACGCAAGTTCAGCTCAACAATGATTTCATCGAGCACCATTGAATGCTAAATGGCAAGCAGTGATGGGCCTTTGTCTTTCATTCATCTGTTAATTTGATTTGAATAATTATTTGTGTGAGTTGATCGATGTATACTGTATAAATTATTTAATTTGAATAATTGTTGTAATTTTATTTACAAAATATTTTAATAATTTGAATATTATGTACTATGATGTTTAAAACATTGATCAAAATTTCATGTGTTTTCTTTCCATTTATGGGTTCGAATATTCAGTTTTGCGGTTCGCGTTTGCGGAGACTGCACGGCGCGGGCTAAAAAAAACCAGGATTCGTGTTTACCGTGCCCTTTACTCGTGCGTTTGCGGTTCGAGATGTACGGTAGCTGCTAAAGTTGCTCTCAGTCTTCTGTTTGCACCAAGCGATAGAGACCTTTTAGAAAAGAACAGGAGAATTAAGTTAATATACTCACGATCATGGGGTGAACTTTGACTACTCCATGTTGAAGATGGCTTTTAACTAAACACATCGTTGACTTGAGGGTCCACTCTCTCCCCATCGCTCTAGGTGTCGAGGACCAAAGATAACATCTCTACCGGGTCGACTCAAAGAGGCGACTCAAAACGTCCGTTTCTGTCGATTTGGGTCAGGCGCGGGGGGATTTGGGTCATGGTCCGGCCAATCGCACCGAGCGGCGCGATCCATCTGTCCGCGCTTGGCCAACAGGACGATGTCAAAAAAATTTAAATGTAAACAGAGACAGTAACATGCTAAAACTGGCAAAGTTCATACATATTCATATTAATTTACATTCAAAATATAAAGACAAAATTTAAACTAGCCCTAGCTGCTGATCTTTGCCGCCGGTGACATCGCTCCATCTAGGGGTCGAGGTTGATGTACTCCGGCAGCGTACAGAGGTTGGCCGGTGATAGGGCCGAAGAAGGCGCGGGTGTAGACGGGTCGATCACCTGCCCAGGCCATGCTGTCGGTGGCGCCCTATGGAGATGGAGGTGTGCCAGCTCCATCCCCGCCTCCGGCACGATCGGTGGCGCCCACCCCAACAGCGGCGGTACTCCCATCTACTCGTTGCCTCTGGCGTCTCCATATACTCTCATACATCAATACAATCACATCAGGAGTAGGTCTTTACCTCCCAAATAAGGGGCCAAACCTAGGTAAAACTTCGTGTACTCATCTCGTTCCGAGAATGCCCAAGCTTCCTTACTCACCCCCTATGAAAGCTACCCCCTCGTAGCATCTGCCAGATCTATGCACTAATAGTTGGCACCCACAGTGGGGCGTGGGACTTCGGGGGTGATATTCCCGGCGAGACCGACTTCGTCACTCTCTGGCCAGATCGCGACTGGCCGGCTCATCACGGTCGACCCCATGATGTATGTCGTCAGTGACAGCTATCACCCGGCGCCTGCATCGGTCATGATCTCCTGCATGGTGCCATTCAGCTGCATCAATGTCTTAGGCTACAACATAGCCATCGAAACCATGGAAGCGATGGAAAGCGTTAGTAGCCCCAGCAATACCGACCCCGCAACCTCCAAGGGTGACTCCACCAACCACCCACTCGCCAACGTCCCAGATCCCGATCTCGTTGGCGACGACCAGTACGACGAGGAAACAGACTCGATCACCTAGGCATCTGACATCAGGTCAATCATGCCAGTCTCCAACACAGACAACTTTGAGCATGACTCCATATTCCCCATCCTCGACTCCGGATGGTGACTCTGTGGGAGTTGCATTCGCTAGGACGGTCACCCTGCAGGTGTGTACATGGACACAGGCGGTGACAACAACAACGTCATCGCCAACCCCACTGATGCCAACACCGAATTTAATGCAAAGGCCATCATATCCCCAACCCCTCCAATGTTGGCGTCAACGCGAACAACATCCCCTAATGCCAACTAAATCGTCAACGCCACCGACCACAATGCCAACACCAATGTAAACAACAACCCCAATGATGGGAACATCGGAGTCACTAGAAACAGCGACAATGGTGGAACATCGGAGTCGCCAGAAACAACGGCAATGGTGGCACATCGGAGTCACCAGAAATGGTAGCAATACTGGCAACACTAGTGTCGCTAGAAACAATGGAAACGATGACAATGCCAGAAACGCCTACAACACCCGCATCACTACCAATCTGGTCTTTGACCCACTCTTTACGCCGATCATGGCAACAACCCTAGTAGTAGACCTGGAGCGGATCCGTCTCAGCATCATCGCTGAGCAGAAGAGGCAACTTGGACAGAGGTAGCGACTAGATCGAACAGAACCTGCACAATGGAGTCTTTGACTACCGCATTCGCCAGCGAGCAGACCAAACTATTATGGCAGCAATCTCTCAGCAGCCTGCGATCAGCAGGATCCAGTTTGCACGATAGAAAGGGGTACTGCCACAACTCAACGGCCGGAGGCAGCATGCGTGTTGGGTTCGCAGCATAGAAAACAAAAAATTCCTATGATGGGAACTACTAAGCACCAAGATCTATCTACCTAGATACAAGCAACGGGTGGATATACATCCATAGATAATATACCCTTGAAGACCGACAAAGTGTAACGAGATTTTACTCGTGGATGATATAGTTAATCGCTTGCCGATCTCAAGATCGAGAGGAAGTCCTAGCGCCGCAAATCAGCAGCGCATTCGTGCTCGCACGCACGTCTGGTCCACCGACAACCGCTGCCTCCTTGCTCCAGCGATGCAGCGGAAGCAGTAACTCCTTCTAGATGAAAAGCCACCGGGAACATGTATCTCGCTAATCCTATACCATGGGGGAATAAATCTAGAGGGGAGAGAGATCCTTCACGAGGAGGTGTGCTTTGTGAGGAGGGGACGGGGCCTTTTATAGGAAGAGGGGGCAGCCCCTCTCCATGGCTGGCGGCCAAGGGGAGGTGCCCCCACCTCTTCCTCATTCATGTAGTGGATGCTCCACTCACATAAATTTGACTCCACCCAAAATTCCACTCACATGCATTAATTTTTCACCAAAATTAATGCAACTCACATTTAATAAAAATCTTTTATTTATTTTATTCAGAATTTTGTTAGTTACTTTAATTAACAACCATTCACATAAAAACCCCTATAACATTTTAGTATCACATGCAGAACCAATTTTAGCAAATTCACCCGAAACAATTTCGATGTCCATTGAAATAATTATAGCGCTTTGTAATTCTTTTGTCTGGAACACATTTGCTCCAAATGGTGTCGGTACCCTTTAACTGTGTCACCCTACGGTTCACAAATAATGCAGACATGATCGAGACCCTTCTCCGATCAATAATCAGTAGCGGGACCTGGATATCCATACTGACTCCCACACATTCAACGATGACTTCTGTGATCGTGAGAATCTTTAACGCTAGTAACCAAATCCCTTTGTCTCGCGATATATTACATGTCCGAGATTCGATCATCGGCATCTCAATACCTAGTTTGATCTTGTTACCTATATGCACTCTTTTCTCGTTCCCGTGATATAGCATTCTAGTGATCACATCACTTGATAGCAAGCTATCTCAATGTGATATCACCGAGAGGGCCCAGAGTATATCTATCCGTCATCAGGATGGACAAATCCCACTCTTGATCCATGAGCCTCTACATAACACCTTCGGAGTATTTGAACCCACCTTTATAGTCACCCTATTATGGTGTGACGTTTGATGTTATCAAGTTACTCTTCTAGTGTTAGTGATTGACATGATCTCATGGTCTAAGGACTAGAATTACTTAGTATGATGTTATAGCAATTTAAACACAATGACTTTGATCATAATGATATACTTCGGATGAATGTTCATCGCATCATTCCACCAATGTTGTGACCTTGTTATTAACAACATCCAATGTCCATGATCAGGAAACCTTGATCATCTTGTTAATCAACGAGCTAGTTTATAAGAGAGGCATAACTAGGAACCCTTTATTTATTTATTAAACACACATGTATTAACGTTTCCAATCAATACAACTATATCATGTAAAATAAACATCTATTATATAGTTGGAATATGATAATGACAACTTTATTATTGCCTCTCAGGGCGTTGGCTATGGCTCCATTGTTGTCACAATAGATCACCACTGGGTCCAACGCACTAGGAACCACACCTAGTTCAGTTATGAACTCATTCATCCAAACCGCTTCCCGCACCGCTTCTGAAGCAGCAACATATTCCGCCTTCATTGTTGATCCAGCCACCACAGGTTGTTTGGAGCTTCTGCAACTAACTACTGCTCCGTTCATGAGAAATATGTATCTGGATTGAGACTTAGAGTCATCCGGATCGGTGTCAAAGCTAGCATCGACATAACATTTAGCGACCAACTCTTCTTCACCTCCGTATACAAGAAATATTTCCTTAGTTCTTCTTAAGTACTTAAGGATATTCTTGACCGCTATCTAGTGTTCTAAACCTGGATTAGATTGGTACCTACTAGTCAAACTAATAGCATGTGCCACATCCGGTCTTGTACATAGCATAGGCGTACATTATAAAGCCTATGGCTAAAGCATAGGGGATCTTATCCATTATATCTTTCTTCCGCCGTAGCCGGACTTTGAGTCTTACTCAATGTCTTGCCTTGCAACATAGGTAAGAACCCCTTCTTACTTCCGTCCATTTTAAACTTCTTTAAAATCTTATCAAGGTATGTACTTTGTGATAGCCCAATTAGGCGTCTTGATCTATCTCTATAGATCTTAATGCCTAATATATATGATGCTTCACCAAGGTCCTTGATACATTGCAAATGTATCTATAATTTTTGATGTTCCATGCTTGGTTTTATCCACTTTCTTGTGTTTTGTCCACACTTTGGAGTACTTTTCATATGATTTCTTGGACTAACCTATTAACAAGAGCCATAGTGCCAGCTGCCTGTTTTCTGTTGTTTTTGGTTCCAGGAAAGTCAAAAAATGAATATTCTCGGAATTGGACGGGACAAAAGCCAAAGTGCCTATTTTTCCGAAAGTCATCAGATGCCAGAGTACGAGACGGAGAAGGGCTGGGGGCCGGCCACACCACCTGGCTGCACGACTAGGCCTAGCCCGTGCCAGGGGATGGTCTGGCCGACCCCAGCACCCCCTCGGCCTCTCCTTCCGCCTATAAGATGCCCTCGGGACGAAAACCCTAAGTACCCGATAAAAAATCCACGAAAGAGTCTGTAGCCGCCGTCATCTCCATCCCTAGATCAGGAGGGATCTGAAGCTGTTCCCGGCACCCTGCCAGAGAGGGGAATTCACCCTTGAGGCCTTCTTCATCACAATGCAAGCCTCTGGTGTGATGCGTGAGTAGTTCATCCTTGGACTACGGATCCATGTAGTAGCTAGATGGCTGGTTCTCCTCCTTTATGATTTCATGTTTAGATCTTGTGAGCTCCGTTCATGATCAAGATCATCTATTTGTAATCATACATGTTGTGTTTGCGGGGATCCGATGGATATTGAGATGCTATTTCAGATTGATTATTGATTCTATCATGTCTTTGTTATTTGTGATCTTGCATGCTTTCCGTTGTTAGTAGCTATCTTGGCCAAGTAGATGCTAGCAACTCCAAGAGTTAGTATTTATGCTCGATAGTGGATTCATGTCTCTGGTAATCTGGGGAAGTGACAGAAATATCTAAGGTACTAGGTGTGCTGTTGCTACTAGGGAGAAAACAATAATCCTTTGTTCATAGAACAATTATATTGTTTACTTTACACGCAATTCGTAAAGCAATAATATGTTGCTTGCAACTTAATACTAGAGGGGGTTTGGATGATAACCTGAAGGTGGATTATTAGTCATAGATGCGGTTGGATGGCGGTCTATGTATAATGTTGTAATGCCCAATCAAGTTTCAAAGGAGTCAAGATGATTAGTATATGCTTGTATGCTTTCTCGATGTTTGTCAATTGCCCCGATGTAATTTGTTCACCCAGCATGTTATCTATCTTAAGGAGAGCCACCTCTAGTGAACTATGGATCCCAGTCCTTTTCTTTATATACAATCTACAAATTGTTTACTTCTTTGTGTTTACTTTCTACAAGCTATTATTTTTTCCATTCGATACGTTTAATCCTTTGTTTTCAGCAAAATACGGTGAGATTGACAACCTCATCGCAAGTTGGGGACAGAGTTCTGTGGTTGTGTTGTGAAGGTCTCCACGTTGCTACTAGCACCGGTAGTGCGCCCCGCCAAGGATCAGCTAGCAACACCTTTGGGGTGTTTCCTTGCTACTACTGGTTCGATTAAACCTTGGTTTCATAACTGAGGGAAACTTGTTGTTGTGCTCATCATACCTTCCTCTTGGGGTTCCCAACGAGCTCTACATCAACACTGAGCCATCAAGCATTTTTCTGGTGACGTTGTCGGGGAGTCAAGGACATCTTCACAAGGGGATTCCCTTATAACCAATCTCTTTACTTCGTTATTTTTGTTTTTCTTAGTTTCTTTTTGCTTTGTTTGCTTGTTTTGTTATCAAAAACATAAAAAAATTAGTCTTGCAAGTTTGCTTTCTTTATCAGAAACACAAAAAAATAGTTCCTACTATAGTTGGTATTTTCGTTGGTCTGTTATTGTCTTGCTTTATCATGCTTTTTTTCAATAGTTGGTTTCTTTGAAACTGAATCTTATTGGCAAGGTGGGTTCACGGAAGAACAAAAATATTATTATAGGGAACACCGCTTGTCACAAAAAGGGAAACACTTATAGGAACAAATTGATAAATTGTACACCATTGCTATAAATGTGTGCTTTACTTATAATGTTACTTATTGCTTTGATAAATCTTGTTGCTGTAGGAGGTATAAACACCTCCCTTTTCAATGTGAGTATAATGATAATGTTACCATATCTTCTTATGTTAAAGGAAATTATGACTTTTATGATGTGGAACAAATTCAAGAATTTATTACTTGGAAGGGTGCATTTGAACTTGCGAGTTTGCTTGAAAATACTGATGATGCACCTTATAAATATGAGGTTTATGATATACTTCAATTTTGCTTTGATAATTACAAGGAAGAAAATGGCTATATTCTTGAATATCTTAATAGATGATCTCCACCAGTGGAAGAGACTAATGCCTTGCAGGAGCCTATGGAAGAAGAAATTGCTGAAACTGGGAGCTCATTGGATGATCAAGAGGAGGAAGACCCATCCCTACCTTCTGATGAGAGTAACTCTTTACTCCTTACATTATTTGATTGTCCCCCATGCTTACTGATGGCTCAATGCACGACGCCCAGAAAAATGCTTGATGGCGGTGTTGATGTAGAGCTTGTTGGGAACCCCAAGAGGAAGGTATGATGAGCACAGCAACAAGTTTCCCTCAGTTATGAAACCAAGGTTTAATCGAACCAATAGGAGCAAGGAAACACCCCAAAGGTGTTACTAGCTGAGCTTTGGCAGGGCGCACTACCGGTGCTAGTAGCAACGTGGAGACCTGCACAACACAACCACAGAACTTTGTCCCCAACTTGCGATGAGGTTGTCAATCTCACCGTGTTTTGCGGAAAACAAAGGATTAAACGTATCGAATGGAAAGAAGTAAAAGTTTGCAGAAACTAAACACAAAGCAGTAAAAGATTGTAGATTGTATGTAAAGAAAGAGGATCGGGATCCATAGTTCACTAGAGGTGGCTCTCCTTAGATATATAACATGCTGGGTGAACAAATTACAGCAGGGCAATTGACAAACACCGAGAAAGCAATACATGCATATACTAATCATCTTGACTCCTTTGAGACTTGATTGGGCAATAAAACATAATGCATAGACCGCCATCCAACTACATCTATGACTAATAATCCACCTTCATGTTATCATCCGAACCCCCTCCAGTATTAAGTTGCAAGCAACAGATTATTGCTTTACGAACTACGTGTAAGGTAAACAATACAATTGTTCTATGAACAAAGTATCGTTGTTTTCTCCCTAGTAGCAACAACACATCTAGTACCTTAGAGATTTCTGTCACTTCCCCAGATTACCAGAGGCATGAACCCACTATCGAGCATAAATACTTACTCTTGGAGTTGCTAGCATCTACTTGGCCAAGATAGCTACTAACAACGGAAAGCATGCAAGATCTCAAATAACAAAGACATGATAGAATCAATAATCAATCTGAAATAGCATCTCAATATCCATCGGATCCCCGCAAACACAACATGTATGAATTACAAATAGATGAACTTGATCATGAACAGAGCTCACAAGATCTAAACATGAAAGCACAAAGGAGGAGAAACCAGCCATCTAGCTACTACATGGATCCGTAGTCCAAGGATGAACTACTCACGCATCACACTGAAGGCTTGCATGGTGATGAAGAAGGCCTCCAGGGTGAATTCCCCTCTCCGGCAGGGTGCCGGGAAGAGCTTCAGATCCCTCCCGATCTAGGGATGGAGATGACGGCGGCTATAGACTCTTTCGTGGATTTTTGATCGGGTACCTAGGGTTTTCGTCCCGAGGGCAACTTATAGGCAGAAGGAGAGGCCGAGGGGGTGCTGGGGTCGGCCAGACTACCCCCTGGCGCGGGCCAGGCCTGGCCGCGCGGCCAGGTGGTGTGGCCGGCCCCTGGCCCCTCTCCGTCTCGTATTCTGGCACTTGATCCCTTCTGGAAAAATAGGCACTTTGGCTTTTGTCCCGTCCAATTCCGAGAATATTCATTTTCTGACTTTCCTGGAACCAAAAACAGCAGAAAATAGGCAGCTGGCACTCTGGCTCTTGTTAATAGGTTAGTCCAAGAAATCATATGAAAAGTACTCCAAAGTTGGAACAAAACACAAGAAAGTGGATAAAACCAAGCATGGAACATCAAAAATTATAGATACATTTGCAATGTATCAACATCCCCAAGCTTAACTCCTGCTCGTCCTCGAGTAGGTAAGTGATAAAAAGAAATAATTTTTGAGGTGACATGCACCATCAAAGACTTGATCAAAGTATTTGCAAAACACTCAAAGCTGGGATCATAGTACTTCAATCATAACATGAAAGACGGAGTTCTAGCAATAAGACAAAGAAACTATGATGCAACATGAAAAGGCACAAACAAAAGATTCATGAATAACAATGCTTTGCAAGACGTTTGTTTGTATTCAGCTTGTCCCTCAATAGAGTAGCAAATATAAATGCATAGGACACCTTCAAAGTTCATAACAGTGACTAGATACAACAGTTTAAAACAAGCAATAACAAGTTATGCATCAATCAACTAGTATTGGGACAATGCACATAGAACTAAGAATGGCCACTATGCTCTCAAAGTAAGTGCATAAAGATAGAAGGTGGAGACTCAATATAATGGTGGAAGAAAGGCCTTTTGTAAAAGGAAGTAGGGATTCAAGTCTCATAAAGAGCGTCCAAACATTATGGTACTTATAGCTTTCAGCTCTCATTGCCCCTATCATAAGCATCCTGAAGGTGGTTAAGGTTAAAGTGACACAACTAAGAAGATATGCTTGACAAGTTATAAACCGAAATCTCATGCCCCTTACTTACGAAGACCGATCCTCATGCTACTCAACTTTAGTCACGAGTAAGCTCTTGTCATTGTAAGTATATGTGTATCATTAAGAACCGCCAACGGGTACCCCTTGCACATGATACGGGAGCTTTCCCATAATCAAAATGACAAGGCAAGCAGACAATGAGCATCTCAGCGATCTTTTTATTTGCTATTTGCATAGGTTTTTATTGAGGATGCTTCATAGAGTGCTCATTATGGTGATGCTGCAAGTTTCCACCATGATTAGGCATGGCTTAGGCTAGCGGCCCAGGCGTTTCTCTAACACACATACAAACTCCATGATCTTACAAGTTCCACTTTTATTTCACACCGCCGGGATCCGTAAGCAAAAGAACATGATATCAACGGGGTACAAAGTACAAGTGTAATGTTGAAAGCGTTCCCCATGAAACATGGTTCTGCTAACTTCAACTTATAAAGCGCAAGCATATACACAACAAATAAGGACCCAATGGTTCAAGTTTATTAGAGGCAATAAAGTAAAGTGTGCCATCAAGTTCGTGAGAGCTTTAATCACTAGTTTTCTCATAACAAGTGGAAGGTAAACAAAAGCATGAATATACTTGGAATAGCATAAGCTAGTAGGTAGGTATGGTGGACTCTTTGGAATAACTTGGTTTAGGGAGTTGGATGCATGAGTGGAACTCATACTTGGTTGTGGAGGCTAGCAAAAGACTGGGAGCGACAAACTAAGAGAGCAGTAATGGCCATAATCATGCAGAGCGACAAAACATCATTGATCAAAGCATAAAGTGATACTACAAGTTGAAAACTAGAGGATCATAAAGGCTATGGTGACTTGTGACAGTCATAACATGGTGTGAGCATGCGCCAAGTTAACCCAAATAAAGCATCAAAGGAGAATACCACTATACTATGCCTTAATATGCTAAAACAACGCATGATTCATCCAAGGCACATTAAGCAATCTCAATTGTTTATAACAAGTCCTGCTACAACAAAGAATACTAAGCATAAAGCCAGAACAATATCAAGCATGGCATGACAAAGCATAGGCCACAGTAAAAAACGAGCTCTTTTTACTGCATAAATATGAACTTTCCTACTCTTTTCCAAACCAAACCAAACTATTTGCAAACCAATGTATGAAAGAGGGGGTCCAACCAACTTATTCAGAAAACTAATCAAACCAAGCAAACTAAAAATCAAAACGAAAACAAAAAGGAAGACGCTCCAAGAACAACACAACTGTGCATGAAACAATAAAAATGAAGCGTTTGGAAGAAACCTGAAATTTTTATTGATGAAGAAGGGGGATGCCTTGGGCATCCCCAAGCTTTGACGCTTGTACTTCTTGGATATTTCTTGGGGTGACACGCGTGGCATCCCCAAGTTTGAGCTTTAGTCCATCCTTCATCTCATTACTCATTCCTTCCATACACCTGAAAATTTTCCTTCATACAAAACTTCACACAATCTCATTAGTAACATTAGTGCACTTAAGATAAATAGGTCTCAAGGTTCAGTTCTAACACCAATTAAACTTCCATTAGAAAACTTGATACTGTAGCACTTCCCTCAAAAAGCTCAATTCCCCAAAAGAACTCAAAAAGGAATCCACAAGAAGCAAATGCAGAAAATGGCAGAAATCTGTCAAAACAGACCAGCAGGTAAAGACGAATTTTTTCGAAGACCTTCTGTTGCTCAAATCAAAAATTGTTGAACTAAAGAAAGTTAGATAACAACCTGGGGCAGCAGCACAAACAATTACAGCTCAATCCGACATACAGAGCTCTCTCAGGAATTTTTACGGTGAAGCACAGAAATCTGTTTCGGGACAGCAACTTTCCCAATCATTACTTCACTCTCATTAGAGGTTACTCTTGGCACAAAAAGCAAATAAAAATGATAAGGAGAGGTTATTACAGAGGTAATAACTTCCAAGACTCATCTAAAACTCTTGGATTATCTCCCAACAAGTACTTTTCTTTAACGCCTTTAAGTTAGGCATAAGAAGCAAAGAAAGAATCAAGTGTTCTCAAATGAAGAAGCATTAAGACCAAATTTTGTTTTCATAGGAGAAGCAAAAGAAATATTTTCTCTCTTTTTAGGGAAGTGTTCTATACCTTTCTTGAGTGGGAGTTGATATTTAATGGTGCCTTCTTTCATATCAATGATGGGACCAACATTTCTAAGAAAAGGTCTTCCCAAAGTAATAGGACAAGAAGCATTGTATTCAACATCCAAAACAAAGAAATCAACGGGGATATAGGAATCATTAACCATAATAAGAACATCATTAAGACTCCCCATGAGTTTCTTTTTAGCATTATCATCAAGTGGGACATTCAAATAACAATCTTCAAGAGGAGGCAAATCAAGCATATCATAAATCCTTCTAGGCATAATAGAAACACTACTATCAAGATCACACAAAGCTTTGAAATCAAAGTCATTCACTTTCATATTAATGATGGGTTCCCAACCATCCTCTTGTTTTATAGGAATAGAAGCTTTATGTTTCATCTTTTCTTCCTTAATCTTTATGAGAGCATCGGTAATGTGTTTTGTAAAGGCCATGTTCATAGCACTAGCATTAGGACTTTTAGCAAGCTTTTGTAGAAACTTAATAACTTTAGAGATATTGCAACCATCAAGATCAAAATCAACTTTATCATCTAAAGTAGTAAAACTATTACTAGCTTCAACACTAGTGGTGGTGATAGTAGAAACACTAATGTTTCTAGCAATTTCATCTTCTCTTTCCCACTTAGCATGTAATTCAGCTAATAGTCTAACATTTTCATCAATTCTTACTTGTATGGCATTAGTAGCTGCAAAGGGATTCTCATTAGTTTCAGGTTTAGCAGCCATTTTATTCAAAGTAGATTGAGCTTCAGCCAAAGATGATATATTTCTTTCAGCATTAGAGAGTTTTTCCTCAATAGTTTTATTGAAAGCGGTTTGTTTACCAATAAACTCTTTAAGCATAACTTCAAGTTCAGAGGGAGCACTCTTATTATTGTTGTAAGAATTTCCATAAACATTACCATTGTTGGGAGGATATGGCTTATAATTGTTGTTACCACAATTGTTCCTATAAGCATTATTACCATAAGCATTGTTGCCAGAGTTGTTATTTCTTATGAAGCTCACATCAACTTGCTCTTCTTGAGCAACCAAAGAGGCTAAAGGAACATTATTTGGATTAATATGGGTTTTCCCATTAACAAGCATGGACATAATAATTACAATCTTATCACTCAAGGAGGAGGTTTCTTCAACAGAATTTACCTTCTTACCTTGTGGAGCTCTCTCAGTATGCCATTCAGAATAATTAACCATCATATTATCCAATAGTTTTGTTGCAGAACCCAAAGTGATGGTCATAAAGGTACCTCCAGCAGCTGAATCCAATAGGTTGCTCGAAGAATAGTTCAATCTTGCATAAAAAGTTTGGATGATCATCCAAGCAGTCAGTCCATGAGTGGGACAATTCTTTACCAAAGATTTCATTCTTTCCCAAGCTTGAGCAACATGCTCATTATCAAGTTGTTTAAACTTCATGATTTCACTTCTCATGGATATAATCTTAGCAGGAGGATAGTATTTTCCAATAAAAGCATCTTTGCATTTAGTCCAAGAATCAATACTGTTCCTAGTTAAGAAATTCAACCATTCTTTAGCTTTTCCTCTCAAAGAGAAAGGAAACAATTTCAGCTTAATAATATCACCATCTATATCCCTATGCTTTTGCATCTCACAAAGTTCAACAAAGTTATTTAGATGGGAAGCGGCATCTTCATTACCAATACCAGAAAATTGTTCTCTCATAACAAGGTTGAGCAAAGCAGGTTTTATCTCAAAGAAAGTATTTTCAGCCACAGGTGGAGCAATGGGAGTGCTCATAAAATCATTGTTGTTGGTGCTAGTGAAGTCACACAACTTAGTGTTTTCAAGAGTAGTCATTTTTTTGGGGTTTCAAATAAGAAAGCAAACTAGTAAAACTAATTTTTTTTGTGTTTTTGAAGAACAAAACAAGCAACCAAAGCAAAAAGAAACTAAGCAAAACAAAAACAACAAAGTAAAGAGATTGGTTATGAGGGACTCCCCTTGTGAAGATGTCCTTGACTCCCCGACAACGGCGCCAGAAAATCGCTTGATGGCTCAATGCACGCGCCCAGAAAAATGCTTGATGGCGGTGTTGATGTAGAGATCGTTGGGAACCCCAAGAGGAAGGTATGATGAGCACAACAGCAAGTTTCCCTCAGTTATGAAACCAAGGTTTAATCGAACCAGTAGGAACAAGGAAACACCCCAAAGGTGTTACTAGCTGAGCTTTGGCAGGGCGCACTACCGGTGCTAGTAGCAACATGGAGACCTGCACAACACAACCACAGAACTTTGTCCCCAACTTGCGATGAGGTTGTCAATCTCACCGTGTTTTACAGAAAACAAAGGATTAAACGTATCGAATGGAAAGAAGTAAAAGTTTGCAAAAACTAAACACAAAGCAGTAAAAGATTGTAGATTGTATGTAAAGAAAGAGGACCGGGATCCATAGTTCACTAGAGGTGGCTCTCCTTAGATAGATAACATGCTGGGTGAACAAATTACATCAGGGCAATTGACAAACACCGAGAAAGCAATACATGCATATACTAATCATCTTGACTCCTTTGAGACTTGATTGGGCAATACAACATAATACATAGACCGCCATCCAATTGCATCTATGACTAATAATCCACCTTCAGGTTATCATCCGAACCCCCTCCAGTATTAAGTTGCAAGCAACAGATTATTGCTTTACGAACTGCGTGTAAGGTAAACAATACAATTGTTCTATGAATAAAGGATCGTTATTTTCTCCCTAGTAGCAACAACACATCTAGTACCTTAGAGATTTCTGTCACTTCCCTAGATTACCAGAGGCATGAACCCACTATCGAGCATAAATACTAACTCTTGGAGTTGCTAGCATCTACTTGGCCAAGATAGCTACTAACGACGGAAAGCATGCAAGATCTCAAATAACAAAGACATGATAGAATCAATAATCAATCTGAAATAGCATCTCAATATCCATCGGATCCCTGCAAACACAACATGTATGAATTACAAATAGATGATCTTGATCATGAACGGAGCTCACACGATCTAAACATGAAAGCACAAAGGAGGAGAAACCAGCCATCTAGCTACTATATGGATCCATAGTCCAAGGATGAACTACTCACGCATCACACCGGAGGCTTGCATGGTGATGAAGAAGGCCTCCAGGGTGAATTCCCCTCTCCGGCAGGGTGCTGGGAAGAGCTTCAGATCCCTCCCGATCTAGGGATGGAGATGATGACGGCAACAAACTCTTTCGTGGATTTTTGATCGGGTACCTAGGGTTTTCGTCCCGAGGGCAACTTATAGGCAGAAGGAGAGGCCGAGGGGGTGCTGGGGTCGGCCAGACCACCCCCTGGCGCGCGCCAGGCTTGGCCGCGCGGCCAGGTGGTGTGGCTGGCCCCTGGCCCCTCTCCGTCTCGTATTCTGGCACTTGATCCCTTCCGTAAAAATATGTACTTTGGCTTTTGTCCCGTCCAATTCTGAGAATATTCATTTTCTGACTTTCCTGGAACCAAAAACAACAGAAAACAGGCAGCTGGCACTGTGGCTCTTGTTAATAGGTTAGTCCAAGAAATCATATGAAAAATACTCCAAAGTTGGAACAAAATACAAGAAAGTGGATAAAATCAAGCATGGAACATCAAAAATTATAGATACATTTGCAATGTATCACTTACCAAAGGAGGACGAATGTCATGTTCCTATGGATTCTTTTGAAAATGTTCATAATAAAGCTCTAGTGTTTGTAGATCATGAAAAGCATGCTTTATGTGATAGTTATATTGTTGAGTTTATTCATGAGTCTACTAAAAATTATTATGAGAGAGGAAAATATGGTTGTAGAAGTTTTCATGGTACTGAAACACCTCTCTATGTGCTGAAAGTTTTGAAGTCACTCTTGTTTTATCTTCCTATGCCTGTCACTTTGTTCTTTGTGAATTTATTTGCATACAAGATTCCTATGCATAGGAAGTGGGTTAGACTTAAATTTGTTTTGAATTTTCTTCTTGATGATCTCTTTTATTTTAATTCATATTTCTTATGTGAGCATCTTCTCAAATTATCATGCCTAACTTAAAGGCGTTAAAGAAAAGTACTTATTGGGAGATAACCCAAAAGTTTTAGATGAGTCTTAGAAGTTATTACTTCAGTAATAACTTCAGTAATAACCGCTCCTTATCCTTTTTATTTGCTTTTTGTGCCAAGAGTAACCTCTAATGAGAGAGAAGTAATGATTGGGAAAGTTGTTGTCCCGAAACAGATTTCTATGCTTCACCGTAAAAATTGGTGTAAAATCTCTGAACGTATTTTTGAGGCGTGAATTTTTGTGTTTCTGCCCCAGGTTGTTATCTAACTTTCGTTAGTTCAACACTTTTTGATTTGAGAAACAGAAGGTCTTCGAAAAAATACGTCTTTACCTGCTGGTCTGTTTTGACAGATTTCTGTCATTTTCTGCATTTGCTTCTTGTTGGTTCCTTTTTGAGTTTTTTTGGGGAATTGAGCTTTTAGAGGGAAGCGCTACAGTAGCTAGTGTTCTAATGTAGGTTTATTTGGTGTTAAAACTGAACCTTAAGACCTATTATCTTGAGTTCAATAATGTTGCTAATAAAGATTGTGTGAAGTTTTGTATGAAGGAAAAATTTTAGGTGTATGGAAGGAATGAGTAATGAGATGAAGGATGGACTAAAGCTCAAGCTTGGGGATGCCACGCGTGTCACCCCAAGAAACATCCAAGAAGTACAAGCGTCAAATCTTGGGGATGCCCAAGGCATCCCCTTCTTCATCAATAAAAATCCTAGGTTTCTTCCAAACGCTTCATTTTTATTGTTTCATGCACAGTTATGTTGTTCTTGGAGTGTCTTCTTTTTCGTTTTTGTTTTGGTTTTTCGTTTGCTTTGTTTGCTTAGTTTTCTGAATAAATTGGTTGGACCCCCTCTTTCATACATTGGTTTTCAAATAGTTTGGTTTGGTTTGGAAAAAAGTAGGAAAGTTCATGCTTATGTGGTAAAAAGAGCTTGTTTTTGACTATGGCATATGCTTTGTCATGCCATGCTTGATATTGTTTTGGCTTTATGCTTAGTATTCTTTGTGGTAGCATGATTTGTTATAAACAATTGAGATTGCTTAATGTGCCTTGGATGAATCATGCGTTGTAGTGGTATTCTCCTTTGATGCTTTATTTGGGTTGACTTGGCGCATGCTCACACCATATTATGACTATCCAAAGTCACCATAGCCTTTATGATACTTTAGTTTTCAACTTGTAGTATCACTTTATGCTTTGATCAATGATTTTTTGTCGCTATGCATGATTATGGCCATTATTCCTCTCTTAGTTTGTCGCTCCCAGTCTTTTGCTAGCCTCCACAACCAAATATGAGTTCCACTCATGCATCTAACTCCCTAAACCAAGTTATTCCAAAGAGTCCACCATACCTACCTACTAGCCTATGTTATTCCAAGTATATTCATGTTTTTGTTTACCTTCCAAATTAAACTTGTTATGAGAAAACTAGTGATTAAAGCTCTCATGAACTTGATGGTACACTTTACTTTTCTTGCCCTTAATAAACTTGAACGATTGTGTCATCTATGTTGTATATGTTTGCACTTATTTGTTGGGAATTAGCAGAACCATGCTTTCATGGGGAACACTTTCAACATTGCACTTGGTACTTGTGCCTAGTTGATATCATGCTCTTTTGTATATGGATGTCATCGGTGTGAAATGAAAGGGGAGCTTGTAAGTCCATAGAGTTATGTATATGTGTTAGAGAAATGCCTGGGCCGCTGGTCTAATCCATGCTGACATGGTGGAAACCTGCAGCGTAACCATAATGAGCTGTCTATGAAGCATTCTTCTTATAAAAAAGAGTCCTATATTGAGAAAAAAAAGAGAAAAAAAGAGATTATGAAAAGAGGAAAGAGAGAAAAAAGCACCATATTCCATGGTAAATAAGAAGATTGCTGAGATGCTCGTTGTCTACTTGCCTTGTCATTTTGATATGGGGATTCTTCCGTATCATCGGGCAAGGGGTACCCCGTTGGCGGTTCTCTATGGTACACATGTACTTACGATGACAAGAACTTACCGGTGACTAAACTTGAGTAGCATGAGGAGCGACCCTCGTATACAAGGGACATGAGATTTCTAACTTATACTTCGTCAAGCATGTACACCATAGTTTGTTCACTTTAACCTTAATCACTTCAAGATGCTTATGATAGGGGCAATGAGAGCTGAAAGCTATAAGTACCATAATTTTTGGAAGCTCTTTATGAAACTTGAATCTCTACTTCCTTTTATGAAGGCCTTTCTTCCACCATTATATTGAGTCTCCACCTTCTATCTTTATGCACCTACTTTGATAGCATAGTGGCCATTCTTAGTTCTATGTGCATTGTCCCAAGACTAGTTGATTGATGCATAACTTGATATTTCTTGTTTTAAACTATCTGTATCTAGTCACTCTTATGAACTTTGAAGGTGTCCTATGCATTTATATTTGCTACTCTATGAGGGACAAGCTGAATGCTATTATGCTATGTTTTCTTTATGTGAAACAAACAAATGTCTTGCAAAGCATTGTTATTCATGAATCTTTTGTTTGTGCCTTTTCATGTTGCATCATAGTTTCTTTGTCTTATTGCTAGAACTTTGTCTTTCATGTTATAATTGAAGTACTATGATCCCAACTTTGAATGTTTTGCAAATACTTTGATCAAGTCTTTGATGGTGCATGTCACCTAAAAAATTATTTATTTTTATCACTTACCTACTCGAGGACGAGCAAGAGTTAAGCTTGGGGATGTTGATACATTGCAAATGTATCTATAATTTTTGATGTTCCATGCTTGGTTTTATCCACTTTCTTGTGTTTTGTCCACACTTTGGAGTACTTTTCATATGATTTCTTGGACTAACCTATTAACAAGAGACACAGTGCCAGCTGCCTGTTTTCTGCTATTTTTGGTTCCAGAAAAGTCAGAAAATGAATATTCTCGGAATTGGACGGGACAAAAGCCAAAGTGCCTATTTTTCCGGAAGTCATGAGATGCCAGAATATGAGACGGAGAAGGGTTGGGGGCCGGCCACACCACCTGGCCGCGCGGCCAGGCCTGGCCCGCACCAGGGGGTGGTCTGGCCGACCCTAGCACCCCCTCGGCTTCTCCTTCCGCCTATAAGATGCCCTCGGGACGAAAACCCTAAGGACCCGATCAAAAATCCACGAAAGAGTCTGTAGTCGCCGTCATCTCCATCCCTAGATCGGGAGGGATCTGAAGCTCTTCCTGGCACCTTGCCGGAGAGGGGAATTCACCCTGGAGGCCTTCTTCATCAGTCCAAGTTAATATCCGCTTTGATGAGGTGATCAAAGAGTTTTATGTCACTTCCCCAGATTACCAGAGGCATGAACCCACTATCGAGCATAAATACTAACTCTTGGAGTTGCTAGCATCTACTTGGCTAAGATAGCTACTAACAACTGAAAGCATGCAAGATCACAAATAACAAAGACATGATAGAATCAATAATCAATCTGAAATAACATCTCAATATCCATCGGATCCCCACAAACACAACATGCAGAATTACAAATAGATGATCTTGATCATGAATGGAGCTCACAAGATCTAGACATGAAAGCACAAAGGAGGAGAACCAGCCATCTAGCTACTACATGGATCCGTAGTCCAAGGATGAACTACTCACGCATCACACCAGAGGATTGCATGATGATGAAGAAGGCCTCCAGGGTGAATTTCCCTCTCTAGCAGGGTGCCGGGAAGAGCTTCAGATCCCTCCCGATCTAGGGATGGAGATGATGGCGGCTATAGACTCTTTCGTGGATTTTTGATCGGGTCCTTAGGGTTTTCGTCCCGAGGGCATCTTATAGGCGGAAGGAGAGGCCAAGGGGGTGCTGGGGTCGGCCAGATCACCCCCTGGCACGGGCCAGGCCTGGCCGCGCGGCCAGGTGGTGTGGCCGGCCCCTAGCCCTTCTCCGTCTCGTATTCTGGCATCTGATGACTTCCGGAAAAATAGACACTTTGGCTTTTGTCCCATCCAATTCCGAGAATATTCATTTTCTGACTTTCCTGGAACCAAAAACAGCAGAAAACAGGCAGCTGGCACTGTGGCTCTTGTTAATAGGTTAGTGCAAGAAATCATATGAAAAGTACTCGAAAGTGTGGACAAAACACAAGAAAGTGGATAAAACCAAGCATGTAACATCAAAAATTATAGATACATTTGCAATGTGTCACCTTCCGTTTCGTTGTTGGTGGGTGCGCCATTGGCGGGACCACCGTTCATGACTAGGATACCACCGCCGGTACCGGCGTTGTCTCGAGTGCCGTTGTTTTCGCCCGGGTTGACGACGGTGCACATGTAGTGCTTGGGGAAGCTGTTGCTTCTGCAGATTTCAGATCCGGAGCCGTAGGCTCCATCCTCTATGGCCAGATCGCCTAGATCGGATCCGTGACTGCCGTCGCTGATCGTATTCCCGGCTGCTGTCGAGGCGTTGAGTTCGCTCAGGGTGCTGATCAGCGGTGGAAACCATGATGCTGGAGCAATCGCGGGAACCTTCGGCTGGTCAGGGAGGCGAAGTGTGCCCAGCTGACCAACTTGGAAGCGTAAGCTCCCGATCGCCAGGCCGATCCCGTCGCCCACGAACTCAAAATCTGGGCGAGTCGCCGGCGTGTGCACGGTGAAGTCGAAGGCACCGAAGAGGAGGCGAATCTCTACTGTTGCAGAGTTGTAGATCACAGTTGATGGGGCCGAGGAAGCCGCAACATCAGCACTCCTAGTTCCCACAGACGGCGCCAATTGACGAGGGTTAAACTCATCAATGCCCATTGTTATGGACTTGGGTTTTGGAGAAGGAGGGAGCGCTGGAGGCATCAATCGGCTAGAAAACAAGCACACAGGGATGCAAGGTTTACCCAGGTTCATGCCTCGTAGAGGACCCTACTCCTGCTTGTCTGCTCTTGGAATTATCGAGGGAGTCGAAAGTTACAGGGTGCGCAGATGCAACCTGGCGATGTTGTGGAAACTAGGGTTGTGATTGTCCTCCTCGCCGCCTCCTCCTAGCCTTTATATAGATAGGCTAGGTCTCAGGTAGCAGGTCGAGTCGGTTACAAGTTAGGGTTTGTCCCTTTAAACTTTCTATCTTTGAGCTTGTTGTGTGCCGCAAGCAGTCGGAGTCTCCTTCGGTCACACGAATCTTTGATTGGGCCCTGGTTGCCATGGGCTTCTGCCAGATTGGACCGTATATGCCAAGCTCGAGTACCTGTAAGGTATGCTCATGTCAGTTCCAGACAAAAAAGGGTTGAGGTAAGGGGATCCATTATCGCCTATACTGTTTAACATAGTGGATGATATGTTGGCCATCCTTATTGAGAGAGCCAAGTGTGATGGCCAAATTGAAGAAAGTCTTGAAGAAAGTGGGTTATTTCCGATCAAACGGAAGTCTTGTACTCATAAATTTAGTACTCACCAACATGGTACTGTATATGATCTCGTTTTTCTAGCTACCAAAAGGTGTCTTGAAGAAAGTGGGTTATTTCTGATCAAGGTTCTGTTGGCAAGGGGATAGTGAAAAAAAGAAATATCGACTAGCCAGATGGAATGTGGTTTGCCGACCGAAAAAATACGGTGGACTGGGCATACATGATTTGCAACTAAAAAACACCGCGCTTCTGGGTAAATGGATTTCAAACTACTTACAGAAGATGGTGTCTAGCAAACCATTCTATGGAGGAAGTATGTTAGATCCAAAGCTGTGTCTCAAGTGGTTTGGAAACCCGATGATTCACACTTTTGGGCTGGATCCAAAAAACATTTCTTCCCTTTTGGTGTTTTCAATATTAAGGATGGATCGCAAATTAGGTCCCGGGAAGATAAATGGTTTGGCTAAACTTCTCTTCGTGAACAATATCCAGCTCTATATTCGATTGTTAGACACAAAGGGATACACTTTCCATACTAATGAAACCTAATCCTCCTAACATGGCTTCTAGAAAAAGTCTCATAGGTAATAGACCGGTATCTTGGAATAATCTTTTATTGTGATTATCCATGATACATCTGTGGGAGGGTGTGGACGAATTCAAATAGAAATTATTAGAGAGTGTTAAATTTTCTGTTGACTCAATGTATAGACCTTTGATCCAACCTGATATTCCAGTCAATGATAATAGTAAAATTTGAAAGATAAAAATACCCCTTGAAACGAAGATATTCACTTGGTATCTCCGTAAGGGGATCATAATTATAAAAGATAATCTTGTTAAGAGGAATTAGCATGGAAGTACACAATATGTTTTTGTCACCATAATGACACAATCCAATATTTATTCTAAATTTGCTCGTGCTATATGGTCAATCATCCAAGTAGCCTCTGGTTTATCTCCTCCAAGTTCGGTAGCCAATGTATTTGATAACTGGTTGCATGGAGTAGAGGATAAATCTAGGACTTTGTTTAGAGTGGGAGAGCTTGCCATTATTTGGTTGCTTTGGCTATGTAGAAATGACAAGATTTTTAATAACATTATATCTTCTTCCCTGCAGGTTATCTATCGAGCCACGACTATCCTCCAATCATAAACTACTCTCCAACGTATGAAGTTTCATGACTTATTTGTGAAGGGGTGTACATGATTGGAGGACATGGCGAGGGATTTTTTTCTTCCGGCATGGATGACAGTGTGATCTGTGGATAGATCTGCCATAGCTCGAGGATGTTTATTTATTTTTATAGCATGTTTTGTAATACTGGTACCTTTGCTTTGGTTACTGGTTGTGTGGTTGATCGGCTGTGTGCATCCTAGCTATACAGAGACCGGATGTAAACATTACTATTAAGTAATAAAGCGTCAATTTTCAAAAAAAAATCACAAAATATAATTCTTTTAAGAACACAATATTCTTTAGAAGTTGGCATCTTTTTGAACTAGATAGCAACTATAGAAGCAAACCTAAAAAATCAAATAGTCAGCTGGACAATTAGACCGCAAGGTAGAGAAACATGCTCATAAAAACAATTGGACCAAAAGTACATATGCTAGCATGATAACTGATTATAATTTTTAAGGAGTAGTATGGAACATCATATGGGGTATTGTAGTGTATGTTTTTAATCATACTACGAACAACTTGAACATCATATGGAGGGAGTACTAACGAAATCAATGTCCCGAGAGAAAGAAACTCCCTAGATATTTTTAATCATACAACATAATATTATAGTGCATGCTTTTAATTATACAAGATAATGGTTAAACAATACTCTTACAGACACGCCACCGGTTTGCCAACTATCATTGGGGTGTTTCAGAAATACCACCAGTATTAAATACCAGTGGTGTAACACCGATGGCGTGTCGGATACACGTCACTAAGTAGGATCATTTTGACGTGTCAGTAATAGCATATTCTGTAGCAGTAAGACCCTCAGTGAACACCATTGTACACTCTTTGGAAGTCGCCGCCATCATCTCCCACGAACCGATCTTCACGACAGAGATCAAGGCATTAATCATGCGAGACATGCCATCGACGTCACCACAATGCCATACGCCACCACCACATGCACTCGTTCAGCATCACGTGTCTGCCCCGGCTGCAAATATGTCCATGCAGAACTTCAAGTTTTAGATGCACGCAAATTTGTTTCACGAAAAATAAACATTTTGGATGGCTTGTATAAAAAAGACAAAATTTGGTACTATAGTAACGTGCTCCACGACGTAAAAAATTTATCTTTTCTACACAAAATATATCGATTTTCGGTGGAATGACTTCGTGTGCACCTTAAACATGAAGCTACATATAATTTTTTTCTTCAAATTTTTTAACATTTAAAAAAATGTTTTTTTAATAACGAGTGCATATGGATCGGGCGTAGAAAGGGGTTCCCGACTTTTAGTCCCATATATGTCTGCTTTAAGTAGTTCAGCCGTGCTCCTTTTGAGCGAGACCTCGTCTGATCTACCCGCGTGAGTCAATGTCAACTGCCACGCCCAGGCAGACAGGTGAACTTTTTTTAAAACAAGACAGGTTAACTGGACCAAGGGAATACTTGTACTAGAAATCTGTGTTTGTCAAATATTTTCTACGTTTTGGATAGACCAGTCGACACGGCAGCCGGCATGGCCCCGCACAAGCTGATTAGACAAACTCAAGTGGACCACTTAAATAAAGTAGATATAAGACTAAAAGTGTATGCATTTCAATAAAATTACGAGTAGTTAATCACAACATAAAAGAAATAGGACCTATAGGGGATTTTTTTTTTTGTTCGAGATAAATGTATAAAACATGGAATTGACTTGATAGTGGCATAGGGCAAACCGGCAAATAAAGTTAGGAATGGTTTGGTACGAGTCGTTTCAGCTAATCTGATGTCAGGCTGCTACTCGCAGCAAGTGATGGAGACCTAATAATAATAATGAAAAGGAACGGAACGGAAGAAAGAGATATCAGCTGACTGTAGCAGGTAGTAGCAGCCATATAGACCATAATAAATAGTAGGGCTGACGAGAAACGAAGGCGTCTTAGTTACTTTGGTGAGAGAGATATCACCAAAGTCAAAAAACAAATGTCGAATTATTCCTTTGGTGACTGACACCCCGGCCCCGTCAAAAAACAAATGTCGAATTATTCCTTTGGTGACTGACACCCCGGCCCCGCCAGGATCATCCACGGACGCCTGGCGCCCACCTACCTACCTACCCGTGATTCTTACCGCGCGTTGGCGGTAGCAGCTGCCAGCCTAAGCCCACACGTCAGCCGCGAGGGAGGGCGAAGCGGGAGAGCGAAGCAAAGCGCCGTTTGTTTGCCCCATCCGACAACCCTCCGCCCCCCCTCTGAGCGCCTGGACCCACCCGTCTCCCCTCACGGGCCACACGAGTACACGACCCCATCCTCCCCACACCCAGCTATTACGTTACGCTGACAGCGCGGCCCACCTCCTGCGGGACCACGCGTCAGCGGGATCAGGACAGCTGCCATGGTGTCCCTCTCGTTCCCGCTGCTACAAAGCGACAGGCGCCTCACGCTCTCTCCCTCCTTCTCCCCTCTCCCTCTCTCTCTCCTCCCTGAGACGAGACAGAGAAACGTACACGACGAGATCGAGCTGCTACACCCCTTCCCCGATCTCGCCATTCCCTCCCCGATGCGATCTCGCCGCCAAACCCTACCAATCCAACCAACCAGCACGCCGCCGCGGCCGTCGCCCGAGTCCCACCGCCGGACGCGCCGGCGTTGACGCCCCTGGTCGTGTGCGTGGCAGAGTAGCTCCATCCTCCTCCTGCTCCTGCTCCTGCTCTGCAGCTGCTGCACAGCGCGCGCAAGCTACCTCCTGCGCGGCGCGGCGCGGCTGCTCGCTCGATCCTTCCCTGCGTGCGCGCGAGCGAGCGATGGGGGCCGCCGACAAGTGGCTGCTGCCGCTGGTCACCGTCTCCTTCGTCTCGCTCATGCTCTTCCTCTCCGCGCTCTCGGGCTACTCGGCCTCCTCCGCGCTCTTTGCGCGCCTCCCGCCGCCCTCCTACGTGCGCCGCGGGGCCGCCGCGCCGCCCTCCTTCGCGTACCTCCTCTCGGGCGGCCGAGGCGACAGCAGGCGGCTCCTGCGCCTGCTCCTCGCCGTATACCACCCCAGGAACCAGTACCTGCTCCACCTCTCCGCCGACGCCAAGGACTCCGAGCGCGCGGACCTCGCCGCGGCCGTCGCGCGCGCCGCCCCCGCCGCGGCCGCCTTCGGGAACGTCGACGTCGTCGGCCGCCCCGCCGCGGGCACCCCCATGGGCTCCTCCGGCCTCGCCGCCACCCTCCGCGCCGCCGCCGCCCTGCTCCGGCTCGACGCCGAGTGGGACTGGTTCGTCACGCTCCACGCCGCCGATTACCCCCTCGTCACCCAGGACGGTAAGATTCACAGCCTTCCTCCTCCTCATTCAACCACAATTCGTTCGCGAAAGATGATGCACTGTCCCTTCCGGATCTCGCGCAAGTCCCATGCCGTATTTGGCTGGCCCTCCCGGGAACCGTTTCTTTCTCCAATTGTCAAGTCGCAGACGGACATTTCCGGCGGCTCGGTTGAGCTGTTGCTGTAGCCCCCCCCCCCCCCCCCCCCCCCCCTCCTGAGAATTAAAATTTCTCTTCTTATGTCTGTTTGTCTTTAAGTGCTGTTTAATGGCTGCTGTCACATTGTACAATTAGATGCATAGTTGTTGTTTACAGTGTTTTTAAGGTTTAGTTGACTTGGGCGATAGTTGTTTACAATGTTTTTTTAGGCACTGGTACGAAAGCTGCTCTTGACAGAATTTTAGTACCACGATATAGTACTATAATTCAATGGTATCTTGGTTTCTTCAATTGCTCTGTTCCTTCCTCCTCCTGTCAAGCTCAAACCCACTGAAATATTACCTATTTCGGTTCTTCTCTTCATGTCGAAGCTCCTCAATCTCGTCAGCCACGTCCTATGCAGCAACTCTAGCTGTAGCTTGGTTTCCAATATGTAGTTATCGCCACATTTTAGACCAAGCATATGACCAAATGCTAATTGACAACATCTAGCTGCATGTTTCGTGTATGCTAACTGTCCGAAAAGTTGTTTGTTGCAAATAAGGGGAACTTTTGGTGAACATAGTTTAGCTAGTAGCCTCTTGTGCAGATTTATCATGACTAGTTCTTCTCATGTCCTGCCAGCTTGCATTCTCAGCTCTGTTTCCTGGGTTCTGTTCGTGTATGGCCTCTACTTTTTTTTTGGTCAAGGTCATATGCAGAATTCCAGATAACTGACTTGTACAAAGTTGATGAGCTTTCTCAAGAAGCTGCTTGCTGAAATAGTTGAGTACCCTGTTGTTACCTAAGTAAGCCCAAAAGAAAAACCTGGCACGCTTTTGATATCTACTTCATCAGAAATTAAAAAATCGTAGGAAAAAATATCAACCTCTAGTTGAGAAATGAATCCTGTGTGTTCCCTTGAACCCAGAAACCCATGAGTTTTGCATGAGGAAACCTTAAATTTTAAGCAAACATGTGTGATGGGTCAGACAAAAGACAACAACTGAATTGAGTCTTCTCGTGTTCTTTCTTCAATTGTCAAGTTGCAGTCCGGGACATTTTCGGCACTTCGATTGAGCTGTTGCTTTAGCCCCCAGAATTGAATTTCTGTTCTGGTGTTGGTTTGTCTGAAGTGCTGGTTAATGTCTGCTGTCACAATGTACAATTAGATGCATAGTGAGACCTGGGACCTGCCTGCTGGTGCTGCTGCTGTTAGGTTTAGTTGACTTGTGAGAACATATTTGCAGTTGTTTACAGTATTTTTTAGGCACTGGCACGGGATCTTCCCTTGACAGAAATACAGTACAAAACTATACAATAGTTCGGGGGTATCTTGTTTTCTTCAATTGCTCTGTTCCTACCTCCTGTTGTCAAGCTCAAACCCACTGAATTGCCCACTGAATTACCTGTTTCGGTTCTTCTCTTCATATCGATGTTCCTCAATCTTGTCAGCCTATGAGCTATGCAACTCTAGCTGTAGATTTGTTTCCAACATGTAGCAATCACCAACTTTTAGAAGGAACATATGACCAAATGCTAATTGACAACATCTAGCTGCATTGATGCTAATGTCTAGCGAAGTTGTTTCTTGCAAATAAGGCGATCTTTTGTTGGGAATTGTTTAGCTAGTAGCCTCATATGTACATTTATCAAAGTATGCTGGGCTGCGCTACCTGTTTGGCTAGTAGCCTTACGCCCTGCTGGCTTGCGCTATCAGTTTTACTTCCTGGATGATGTTCTGTGCATGTATGGCCTCCTTTTTTGAGTCAAGGTCACGTGCAGAAATGCAGATAATTTTCTTGCACCAAGATGAGGAGCTTTTAAAGGAGCTGCTTGCTTGGATTAATTGTGTACTCTTTGTTACCTAAGCCCTGAGGAAAAACCGGACACCGTTTAGATCACTATGCACTTTAGCTTGTCAATCAAATAAATGAACAGAAATTACAAAAATGGAGGAAGAAAAATCAACATCCAGTTGAGAAATGAATCTTGTGTGTTTCCCTATCTGGAAATTCATGAGTTCTGCATGAGGGAACCTTAAATTTTTAAGCAAGCATAACTGATGTACCGGACAAAAGAGACAGCCACTTGATTGAGTCTTCTCACGTTCCTTCCTTTTAAAGTGGCTATGCCTTCATCTCCTGATTCTGTGCTCTGAAACCCTTTCCTAAAACGTTGCAGAAATGCATCATAGTGGCTTGAAAAAGAAAATTATCTCTCATAGATTCACCGCACACAGAATTTCTGTGCTGCTGTTGCTTTCTACTCATATGCTTGTTCCTTAGCCTATCCATAATACTTAGTAGTTTTCTTGGGTGAGTTTACTTGCTTTTTTCTAGCATACAAGCCTGGTATTTATGACCTATTTACCCTTTTATCTTAGCCTAATACTGTAGTAGAATGTCTACAGTCACCCTTTCCTGGAGCTCATTTTTTTAAACATATCATAGACCTCATATATTTTTCCTGCTGAAAATGTGTGTAACATTATAGTCCAAACATCTGTATGTAATTCCCACGCTTTGCTCCGCTTCTCTTATTCTCTCCCTCCCAAGTCCTAAGGAACCCACACTATTGATCTTTATTTGGTTTCATTATTATTGCTGAAATGGTTTTATGGAGCTATTTAAGTTAGAAATATACTCTTTACCTTCACATGTGTGAATATTTCTCAACAGATGAAGCTTTATAAGCTTGAGGGTTTTAAACTTCTGTGGTATTTATGGTCTTTCATTTTGTCCCTTGCTACAGACTTGATTCATGTCTTCTCCTCTGTGCCAAGGCACCTCAACTTCATTGATCATACCAGTGACATTGGATGGAAAGAGTATGTACTATCTGAACTTATTAAGAATTTAGCTGCATTGGTATTAGTTTCACCAATATAGTGTTGCAGGTCTCAGAGAGTGCAACCGGTCATAGTAGATGCTGGGATATACCTGGCTGGGAGGAATCAGTTCTTCCAAGCCACAGAGAAACGGGCAACTCCTGATGGTTTCAAATTCTTCACGGGTATTTTATCTTTCGACTTACTTAGTTGGCCTTCTTTTTCTATCAAATAGTTTCCCGCCTTATACGTATTTCATTTCTGATAGGTTCACCGTGGGTCATTCTAAACCGGCGCTTCATAGAGTATTGCATTTTTGGATGGGACAACCTCCCCCGAACTCTTCTCATGTACTTCACAAACATGATGCTGCCTCTGGAAGGGTATTTCCACTCAGTCGTATGCAACTCCGACTTCCGCAATTCCACGGTGAACAATGACTTGCGGTACATGGTGTGGGACGATCCACCTCAGATGGAACCGCGTTTCCTAGACAGTACACATTATGACGAGATAGTGGAGAGCGGGGTGCCCTTTGCTAGGAAGTTTCAAGAGAAAGAGTATCTGTTGGACAGGATCGACGAGAAAATACTCCGGCGGCAGCGTCACGGGCCTGTTCCTGGCGCGTGGTGCACGGGCAGAAATAGGTGGTTCAGCGATCCGTGTTCCCAGTGGAGCAACGTGAACATCGTAAGACCAGGCCCCCAAGCCGAGAAGCTCCGCAGATACATGGATGGGATCTTAGAAGAATCAAAGTCAAGCAACAGCTCATGCGCGCAATAGCAGCACTGAACGGCGAGGCTGCACTTTCCTGCAGCCGAGCTCTTCTCATTTTGCAGAGTGGCTCTCCATGTCCCCTGTCCGAACTCCAGCATTTCCGACAAACGAGCGAAGCATATTCGCTGCTTCTGCTGGCGCTACGGGCACGGGGCCAAGGTGAGAAGACGGGCCTATTCTTTGGGGATATTTTTGGTAGCTGTCATGTGGCTTCAAGGGCTCACTGCTGCATTGTTGGAAGCCAGGGAGCTTTCGGTGGGGGGATACCTGAGCTAGTAGGCAGTGTAATTAGTAGCGATCAGTTTGGATGACCTGTGCGAATGTTTATAGAACCTGGTGGAAATTTCATGGTGCTTCGATACAGAAGGGGGGAATTGAATGGGTGGGGAATTTTGTTGGCCTTATGGATTGTTTGCTGCTGTGGTGAATACAATGCTTACAGATTCTTTTACTGCTCCTGAACTGTAGATCTTGACCACATGTGGCATTTGCTTTTCTTTCTTTTTCTAGTTAAATATTTCTACGGCTACAAACAAAATCTAGGATTAATGAATAGGATAGGATTGAAGTAAGTTGGTCATCTGATGCGAGCAGGAGTTGTTACTGTTGGCTCTGTGTAGAATCTGTTTGGAGGGGATGAGTAGATTCCATTTCTTCCGGACAACCTGGGGCAGTAACAATTGGATCAAGTCCCAGTGGACTGTGTGTTGTGGCAAGTAGCAGGGAGGGCACCTACCTGTTTGCCGGAGTTGAGCGGGAGCTGCGTCGGACTCCAGCTGCAGGTCGCCGCCGATATGGTCCAGGCTGGACGGCGGCGCAACTTGCCATAGTAATCATTAGTAACATGTGTATTTTGCTAAAAGGAAAGTTAAGGAAGCCCATCTGAACCCAGATAGCTTAAGGTCCAGCCCATCTGAGCGCTGTACAGCGAGAGTCGAGAAGACAGGTTGGCCCAATAGCCTGTTCGGTTACCAGTTGGTCTATCACTTCATTAACTCTGGCTCTTGATTCTTATATATACACTCTCTCAGAAAAAAAGATTCTTGTATACTATACAAAATGGCTCTCTTTGTCACGTGTCATCCTCTTTTCCTGCAGCGCATAGCAAATGGACGCGTGACATTCCCCAATAAGAGAAAAAAAGACATGTGCATAATTCTAGTGAGAATGTGAGGTCCTTGAGGCGATGTTCGTTCTGATGATGGATTATTCTTTCACTACTTGAGTTGTCTTAGCCTCAAAGTACAAACGCCATTCATATTTCAAACAACCTAACAACATCTTGTAGTACCTCATTGTTTCATTTACATAATCATCACACCGGTTGGTTTCACTTTTTCCAACCCCTAATTCCTCTTGAAAGACGTACTTAAGAAGCCTATGAATATGCGGATCAATGGACATGAAGGCAAACGATACCCGGCCTTTTATGTTGATAATATGCGGATCAATAGTACCCATTAAGAGTATAGAGCACAACCGGCTTGTTTGTTGGATAACCCTTCTGATAATCTAATGAACAGAGTTCCATAACAACAATTCACCGAATGAACATAAACGCTTGATGGAGGACGAGATGTGTTGTGGTAGCCGGAACATGGATAAGAAGACTATGACCAATCGACGAGTGGAATAACGGGGTGACACAACATGAGAAGAGGGTTATTGTTGTAGTAAGAGAATTTTAGGGTATTGTTGTGCAAAAAATTTGGGTTGTGGAGGACGAGATGAGTTGTGGTAGCTGGAACATGGATAAAAAGACTATGACCAACCGACAAGTGAAATAGCGGGGTGACACAACACGAGAAGAGGGTTATTGTTGTAGTAAGTGTTCTACCTTGTGTAGGTCCCTTTTTTCAACCGTAGGTTTCAATGACGAACGGTTTTGGTTGTCCTGTTTCAACTCCAATGTTTAGAGTTACTTTAACTGATATTTGACACATAAACCAATCATGGATTTGTTCATATCAATGGATCCTTTTCCATGACTCGACACAATCCTTGATAAGCCGATGGTTATGTTCTTTTCCCCCTCTATATATAAGATTAGAAGCCTTATTTTTTGAAGGGATATAAGATCAAGGGCGGACCTAGCGTTCCTCTAGCCCGGACGGCCACCTAGGCTAGACGATGACTCAACTTTTGTAATTTTTGACTTTCTATAGCGATTTTAGCTAAAATTGGCATCCGAAGACTCTTCGCCCAGGCTTCCGGAAGTTTCTGGATCCAACAGTATAGGACTAGAGGCCTAATACGTGGCACTCGGACTTAAGACGACTTTCTATACTTTAGATCTATATAAAAGTCGTATTACTAAACTTAATGTAAAAAATCCTCTAGCTAATCTGGCCTATTAATTATAAATAGCCAATCAAGGCTAATTGGGCTGTCTTCATATGAGTGCAAGATTGTGTTATGGAATAAGAAGATTTCGTAGACTTTCAAATTTTGCCCTTTTTCTTTTAGGCTTTATTTTGTAATCGTTAGAAATAGTCTATTCTCTACTATAAATATATCGTGGTAATAATTATAAAAAATGCTAAACATGACTGCACAAAAAATATTTAATAATACTGCCAAAATATCACAAAATATTTAATAAGACTGCCAAAATATCTTTTTATAATAAATAAAGAGCATAAAATGCTTTTTTTTAGGGCAGCATAAAATGCTTTAGGTGACGGCCTATGGACACAGACCATTCTGCATCGAAAACTGCGCTACGGAAAACCGCAGACAGCTCGAGGGGAACTGGATTCGGAAGAGGAAGAACCGAGCGGGAGATCGATCGACCATCCCGTCGATCGGTTAATCATGATCAAGGTGAATACTTCGTCCCATTTCTGTGATCCCCGCCCAGTTTTTCCTCAACTGCGTGCAGAGTAGAATGGGGTTCGTTTCGTGGGTGTCAGGACTTCAGATCTGGCACTAGTTTATTCCGCGGAGTATTTTAGGACCGGTCGTGCATGGCGGATGTGCGGCTTGCTTTCGTGCCGACGGCGGCGGCTTTGTCACGGTGGTTTGCCACGTAGTAGGATGGGGGGCGGTGGCTTGATGGCGATGCGGAACAGGGGGAGATGGCGCCGGCACCGGCACCGCCGCCCGCGGTTGGTGTAGGCGCCGGCGACGGAGGAGTGCGGCGCTCGTCGCTGGGCGTGGAGGGAGAAGGGCGGCGGGCCGGGGGTTTAGGGTTTGGGGGAAATCGAGTTAAGCCCTCGTGTTCGCGTAACATGGCCCCAGTTCGAAGCGATTATGCAAATGGTGTACGGCATGACGGATTTCCATGGTTTGATGGAAGATTGCCTTCGATTGCTAATTGGACATCTTGGTATCCTGTATCAAAGTTTCTCATCTGAACATCTAGAGAGCCTTGAAATCTCTGAAATATGGATCTGTATTTTTCTGTCTCATCGCCATAGTCATCTCTTGTGTTGGTCAATAACTTTGCATTTTGCTGGGAACTGTCTTTACAGAAGCCTCGTACGGAAAGGGGCCCAGCGGCAGGGAGCAGCTCCGCAAAGAAGGCCAAGGCTGCATCTGAGGCCGAGTCTGCGGGGGTGTCGAAGATCACTGTCACCTTAGACCCCAAGTTGCTGAATTGCTCTGTTTGTTGCAGCGCATTGACTCCACCCATTTTCCAGGTACAGAAAACTAGTATACCCTGTGTTGAAGTTTACTTCATTTAAACCCTGCAGTTCAGTTCCATGTTGTTGATGTTTTATAATGTCGATGTTGCTGTTTTGTTTCTGATAGTGCACTTGTAGCAAATCTTACATCAATTATGATGTTTTGGTCGTTATGCTGTTCCTGCACTTCTGATTTCAGTGGAACTGGTTGAGTATTTCTGGGAAGTTGAATAAAATTGAAGTTGTAAACAAATTGATCACAAGTCATTTTCATTATGTGCTCGATGTTCTCTATTCCGTTTAGGTGTACATATTTTCTCATGTGGCCTATGCAGTATCAACTCTCTGGACTACTCAGTGGACCCAGATTCAACAGATTGTTACTAGCATGAAAGTCGTATATATGCGTAGTTTGAGCCAAAGTTTAGGAAGTCCATCATCAAGTGGTAGATGTACTTTACATGCAGGAAGTTGCTGTGATTTGCATCAACATCACTGTCGTATGGTTCAAATCTGGCAGCGGTGGTAATCCAGTGTTGTTCTGTGCTCGTGCACTTGTGCTGTTTCAGTAACATGCGTATGATTTTGTTTTTCTCCTTTTATTTGCAGTGCTCCAATGGCCACACCACATGCTCAGATTGCTGCGAAGATCTGGAGTACGACTGCAGCTTGTGCGGCAAGCCGAACGACACCCGCTGCCGCGCCGTGGAGCAAATCATCTGTGGCATGACCCTGCCATGCTCATTCAGGGAACACGGCTGCACCGACATGATCCCGTTCACGGAGAAGCTGTTCCATGAAGAGTCCTGCCCCCACGCCCCATGCTACTGCCCCATCGCCGGCTGCCGCCCCTACGCCCGCCGGTCCCTGCACGACCACATCAGCCTGCAGCACCCTACTGTCCAGCACACCAATGTCACGGGCGGCAGCTTGTGCCCCCTGCGCATGCGCGACGAGGAGCAGGCCCGCTTCGTGTCCCTCGGCAGCAGGGCGACGTTCCTGCTGGTGGTCGACCGGAGCGTACCGTCGGGGCGTGGGCTGTCGGTGATCCACCTCGCGAACCAGCAGTTCAGGGAGGACGATTTCAAGTACAAGATCCAGGTGTACACGCTGACAGGCATCCTCTGTCTGTCCGGTGAGACACAGAGCGTTGAGCGGCTGACCAAGGCGTACCAGCCGGGCGCGTCGCTGTTCGTCTCCGACGCCATGTGGTCTCCCCAGGATTCTCCGGTGTACATCGAGCTGAGGAAATGAGTCTAATCAGCATGCCGTCCAGCTGTCAAAACTCCCATCTGGTAGGATGAACTCTGAGACTGCATTCTATCTCCTGAGCTCTTTTCAGCAGTGTCCATCTGGTTATTTCTGCACTTTTGTCGAAGTTGCACAATATATATGGTCATAATGTATGGATTGCTGCACCGCCAACAGTTATAATGTCTTATGAATGCGTGCGTTTGAATTCAAGCGAGGTACATCCGCTGCCAGGATGATGTTATCTAAGCCGAGAACAATTGTATGCATAAACAGGTGAAACAATGCCAGGACATGAAGGTACTACATGATACTACTACTATCATAGGATAGCAAAAGCTAAGTCTTTGAGATTACAGGGTTTTGAGTTCGGCACGGAGCACTTCTTTTAATCCAAGACAAGATGTATGTTTGATGTTTTCCACCGTACTTCTTTTAATCCAAGACAAGATATACTTTTGAGCTAGTTAAAGCAAGAATATTGGTTGTCATTTTTCATGGCGGCAAGAAAAAAGTTTCTGTAAGTGGAATGCCCTGTTTGTTTTTGTTAAGCGCAACTAGATGGATGTAGCTGAGAGTTTAGTTTGGCTTTTGAACCTGAACGCCCCCATTTAGCTGGAAGCCTGATTTTCTTTGGAAAGATTTACTTGAATTTAGTTGAAAATTCAAAAGAATTTGTTTAAACTTATCTAAACTTTTGTTGGAAGTTTGAAAACTCTGTTTTCATGATATTCGGTACAGTAGTTTTTCATGATATTGAGTAAAGCTAAAAGTTTATTCTGAGCTTTTTAAATGTTGACGAAGACGGCTGATGGGCCAGAAGCGCGTGAGCCCAGTCAACTCCGCCAGGGCGCGCAGAGGCAAACCGACCTTAATCTGGTTCCACCTCCACCGCCGCCGCGAATCCGATACCGACCAGGATACCTTGTCCTGCCCCTGCCCGTCGATATATACCGCGGCCTCGCCCGGTTCTCAGCAGCGCTTCTTCCTGGACGGCTTCGCCCGCCATCGCCGTCTCAAGCAGAGAGGCAACCGAAACCCTAACTCCCTGCCCCCAAAGCCGAGGTCTATTGCTTTGACTGATTTGACCCACGGATCGATTGGTCAGTAGCTGGATTTGGGATAATCGTTGAATCATCTAATGTAATTAACCTAAATCTCACCCTCAGGAGAGGCAGATCCCTTGGATCTTCATCCCCTCCCGTTTCTTGATCTGACCCGCAAGATCTTGTACCTGGAATCTGGGCTAATCGTGCCAGGAATTGCTCCCCCTTTCTTTCAGATGGATCTGAACGAGAGGCTCAGCAGGTTCAAGCTGCAGCAGGAGAGGTGCCAGGGCAGCCTCTCCACCATCGCCGCCGCCAGAACCCCACCTGCCGCCCGCCGCACCGAAGCACCAGCCGTATGCTGCTGCTCCAAGGCCGGCTGCCGCGAGACCGCCCGCGCCCCTGCCCGCGGTCAGGTTCTCTGATGACACGGCGAGGCTGCAGAAGATGCACGCCGTCAGGACCTCCGCCGTCGGCTCGCAGATCAAGGACGTCATCGAGCTGCTCTACAGGGTAATTAATTAATTAATTAATCAATCAATTCGCCAGATTTTCCTCGCCTGTCCTGTCGGCAGTAAAACTGACGGATGAACTGTCTGTCTGACGTGTTTCCTGAACTTGCAGACGAGAAGAGCTCTGACGGCGAGGGAGATCAACGACGCGACCTACGTCGACATCGAGCGCAACGGCGCCGTGTTCGACAGCCTGAGGAAGAACCCCAAGGTGTGCTTCGACGGGAGGTGCTTCTCCTACAAGGTATGGCTGGCTGGTTGGTTGGTTGGTCGGAGTACACACGCGTTTGCTTGCCTAGGCTAGCCATGCCGACCGATCGATGAACCAATGTGTGTGCTCCCGACTGTGCATGCAGCCCACGCACAGTGTGACGGGGAAAGATGGGTTGCTCGCCTTGATCGCCGACTTCCGCGACGGCATTCCGGTCAAGGAGGTCGAGGACGCGTATCCATCCGTGCTGGAAGACTTGCAGGTGGCCAAGCTGTGCATGGTTCTGAACTGTTGGAAGATCAGTTCTTGGTTCTGAACTAGTATATAAAAGGCTAAATTTTTCATGTGTTTTCTTCTTTCAGGCTCTGAAATCCTCAGGTGACATCTATTGGCTGTCGGGCGAGCAAGACAATGTGTACCCGAACGACCCGAGGTCGAGGCTGGAGCTGGACACCGAGCTGAAGAAGCTGTTCAAGGAGATCAAGCTGCCCAGGGACATGCTGGACATCGAGAAGGAACTCCGGAGGAACGGCGAGAAACCGGTGACCGACATGGTCAAGCGGCGGGCTGCGGAGCAGATGCTCGGCAAGAAATCGAAACCGCTCAAGTCTAGGAAGAAGCCGCGCGGCCTCACCAGCAGGTCCAAGATCACCAACGTGCATATGCCTGAGCTCTTCGTCCTGCCCATGGACACCAAAGATTTTATCTGATGGATGGATGTCGATGCACTTGCCAAGACAATGTCAAGTGTGTAGGACTAATATTGGCTGACAGATGTATGCACGTGGAAATTGGGACCTAATTTTTGCTCAGGCAATATGAAGCTTACAAAGCTACAAGTCATATTTTGTTTCTGAAGTTATGGAGTTGTTATTTACAAAAAGATGATAACTAACCAAATGAGCCAAATTGAATATACACAAAGTGCTCAAAGATTACAACCAAGTTTCAATAGTCAAGATTGGTCATATACACGCAACTAAATAAGGGAAGTTCTTGGGTTCCTTTCAGATTTTTTAAAATGGTATTTTCTTCCAGTAAATATTAGTCAAATTGAATATACAAGTGCTCAAAAATTACAACTTCAATAGTCAAGATTGGTTAGAGAGATGGAATGGATACTGTGAACCTTTTCAACTTTCTGTTGGATTGTATACTAATGTCATTCATGCACCTTCCCAGTTGATATAAGCCAATGTCGTTGACTGATCATTCGGTATACGATCTGATTCCATGGCCGGCACGTCGCTTCACGCTAATGACGGTGAGCCAGACATAGGGTTGTGCGATGACCAATTGAGAAAAGGGTGGATTCACTTGAAAATACATCTAGAATTTCTAAAGGGGTTCTGGATGATTCATTACAATGAAATTAGGGAACTAACTAGAACTTGCCAATGGTAACTGATGAAAAGTTAAAAAATGTATAGGCTACCATGAAATTTAATCTTCAATTTCTTGAGTAATAAGTATATCATACTGTTGAAGAGAACTTGGCAAACCTGATGGAAAATACCTTTTGCAAATTTTCACAAAGTTTTCCTCTAAAATCCACTTCAAAGTCTCTAATCTCAAGTTTTCTACACATCCAGTGCTTCCGGACACTTTGCCCTGGTTCCTCCAAACATGAGCTTGAGAAACTAGCAGAGATTTTGTTTTGACATGTGTTTGTTTCCTTCGACTACCGAGTTTGTTATGTTGTTGGAACTGCCTACCCCTCATAAAGCACATGACTGAAGTATAGTTTATAGGATTAGTACTTTCGAGTGAAATCTGTCTGGTACCTCTAAGCAGGGATTTCGTAGTTTCCTGTCCAACTAATTTTGAGAGTTTTATGTCCAATCGGAACCATCGACCTTTTCCGAGCATGCACAATTCTAAGATGAAAACTAGCCATTATGATGATTGAAATCTCCAAGCTGTTATTTCCTTAGATATGAGTCATTTCTTCCTTTTGAGATTCTCTGGTCCGATCTGAACCTCTGAGCTTTTGACATGTTACCTTTGAGAATTCAAGTTTCCTCCTTCGAGTGTTCAAATTTTCAAATAGCCCCGAACCTCCTTAGATTTTGTTAAATATTTGATCGAAGTTAGTAGAATTTGAATTTTAATTAATCTTAGATGACGGGGAAAGTATAATATAAAATAAACACAAAAAATAAAAATAAAAAATAAAAAATAAAAATTAACAAATATGGAAAAAATTAAATATAGCAAACAAATAAAAATAAAATAAACATAATAATAATAATAATAATAAAAGGAAACAAAAATAGTGCGATATGGGCCCGCCCACACGGGGGAGAGCTGCGGACGAGCTAGTGCACTGACTCTCTTTAATGATGCATAGGGGATCCTGCAACTTTCGTCCTCGGATAAGCATCCAATTGGGTCGGTGTAGCCGAAAGTTGGAAACCCAGCCCAAGCTACACATCCTTTTATAGAGTACCCGCAACTTTGAACTAGAACCACGCCAAGGATTACGAAAGCGGATGAAATAATAAATAATATTTTAAAACCTAAAAATCAAATAAAATTATACATGCACATGCAAAATCCCGTTGATAAATCATTCAAACTGTGGTCGTGGCATGCAGATTAACCAAACTAAGTCTCGACTAGTACTGTCTAGCTAGCCAAACTGCCTAGCCTAACCATGTCGTCGTCCTCTCCGGCGTCCGCCGTCTCGGGCTCGGCGCCGCGTCATGTGGTCGAGGACTGCATGGGCATCGTGCAGCTCCTCAGCGACGGGACCCAAACTAAGCGAAGCAATTAGATCGTATCATTGTGTTCATCTTTGCGAAGCTTTTCCTATGTCAAATATTGTATTCCTTAGACCATGAGATAATGCAACTCCCTGGTATCGGAAGAAAGCTTTGAGGTTATCAAACGTCATCCTATGAGAGGGTGATCATAAAGGTGTCTCTCAGGTGATCGGAAAGTATCTGTTGGGTTGTATGTATCGAGATGGGATTTGTCCCTCCCAAGTCGGAGAGATATACTTCGGGCCCACTCGGTAATCGATATCAACACCGCTTGCAAGCATGTGGTTAAGGAGTTAATCACAAAGTGATATCGGATTACGGAACGAGTAAAGTACTTGCTGTGAACGAGATTGAACTAGGTATGACGATACCGACGATCGAATCTCGGGCAAGTAAAATATCGCGAGACGAAGGGAATATATATATGGGATTGATTGAATCCTGGCATCGTGGTTCATCCGATATGATCATCGATGAATGTGTGGGAGTCAATATGGGTGCCCAGACCCCGCTGTTGATTATTGATAGAAGATCATGTCTGCATATTCTCGAACCCGCAGGGTCACACACTTAACGTGTCTCGACGCTAGGATAGATTGGATACTTGGTTTATGAATTTTTGTTCGGAGTCTCGGATGGGATCCGGGACATCACGAGAGGTTCCGGAGTGGTCCGGAGAATAAGATTCATATAAGGCAGTGCAGTTTTTGGAGTTCGGAATTGTTCCGGATTAATCGGTATTGTACCGGAAGCTTCTAGAACCTTCCGGAAGGGGGCCAACGTGGTCCCACCTTCCGGGAGGGGGCATGGGCCTATGAGGTAGTGTCCTGGCCGCATTGGGCCAGGGTCACAAGGCCCCATAGAGCCCAGCCGATCCTAGATAAGTTTAAACTCGTTTAAACTAGAGATAGGGTTTCTAGATAAGGGATAAGTTTAAATCGTTTAAACTAGAGATAGGCTTGGAGGATGGGCAAGGGCTGGCCGCACCCCCCCTCTATATATAGAGGGCTGGTGCGCCCCCTCCCCCCAACCTACACACCTTCCTCCAAACCCTAGTAGCCCTACTGCCCTCCTCTCTCCCTCCCGACTGTTTGTAGGCGAAGCCCTGCGGCAGAAATTCTCCACCATATACACCACGCCGTCGTGTTGTAGATCCAATCTATCTCTCCACCCTACTTGCTGGTCCGAGGAAGGAGGAGACGTCGAGGTGCTGCACGTGTGCATCTCACGGAGGCACTGCCACTTATGGTGCTAGATCGGATCGGATCGCGAGGAGGAGAAGCGAGTACGACTACATCACCCACGTTCCGACGAACGTTCCGCTGTGCGAATCTTCAAGGGTATGAAGATCTAATCCAATCACTCTCGTTGTTTGCATCTCCTAGATTAGATCTTGGCTTTCCCTCTGTTCGCTTCCGTAGAAAATTTTGATTTACTATGCTGCGAAACCCTTCACAGGCCGCGCCAGGGAATGGTGTGGGCCCCACTGGCCGGCCACCGACCTTGCCTCCTTCGCCTATATATTCCTCCCGATGCGAAAACCCTAGAGAATCAAGCCTCCAGCCATGAAAAGTTCCGCAGCGCCGCCGCCACCGAAGGGAAGATTCGGGGGACAGAAAGTCTCTATTCCGGCACTCTGCCGGGACAGGGAAGTGCCCCCGGAGCCATCTCCATCGATCTCCACCACCATATCCATCATCATTGCTGATTCCCATGATGAGGAGGGAGTAGTTCTCTCTCGAGGCTAAGAGTTCTACCGGTAACTATGTGTTCATCTCTCTCTATGCATGATCTTATTGAGATCATGAGCTTGTAATCTATAGATCTACCTTGCTACTCAAGTGCTTTAATAGATCTCTGCTCTCCCCATGTGTGTGAAAGTGACAACATGCACACCATGGTGGCACTTAGGCTAGAGATTACAAATACTTGTTATGAGTTATATTTGGAGTTAGATGTCTTTATGAAATTGTAGTGTTTATTGGACTCATCTAGTACTCAAAGTGACAGTGTGGGGTTTTCTAGATGGGAAAGATGAACTTTGAGGAGTGCTGTTATAGCCCTACCATCGATTAGAGTGTTCAACCGGAGAGTAGTTAAGAGTAGTATCATGAAGAGAAGATATTTATATGAGAGTGTTCACTAGTGAAAGTATGATCCCTAGGCCTTGTTTCTAAGCATTGAAACTTCGTTTGCTACTAGACCTGTTACATGTTTGCTTGCTTCCTTCTTTATTTCAGTTTGTCTTTAGTCTTTTCTCACGTCAACCACACGCCAGCAAGCTATTTTCTATCACCGTTACCACTTATAATTATCTATACCACTTGTATTTCACTATCTCTTCGCCGAACTAGTGCACCTATACACCTGACAAGTGTATTGGGTGTGTTGGGGACACAAGAGACTTCTTGTATCTTAATTGCAGGGTTGCTTGAGAGGGGATACCTTTGACCACTTCCTCTCTGAGTTCGATAAACCTTGGGTGATCCACTTAAGGAAAAACTTACTGCTGTTCTACAAACCTCTGCACTTGGAGGCCCAACAACTGTTTACAAGAATAGAAGTGTGTAGACATCATGCACTCGGTCCGGATCAATCTTCTTTCGTTGCTTTGTTGGACCAGAGCCCATGAGACGTCTCTACACCGGATGCGTGTAAATCTACGAGGCACCGCCACATGTGGTGCTATTCGCTTGAAGTTTGAAGTTTGGACGTCTACATGACCTTGATGTCGGTTGCGTCGTACAAGGACCATGATGACTTGCGAGGAGATTTGCGACCTTCAGGTCGGGCGAGTACGACTACATCAACAACGTTTCTCTTGAAATGTTAATCACTTTCATTCTTCAAGGGTATGAACACCGAATCCCTCTCTTTACCTTACATATTCATACTTAGATCTTGGTTTGAGTGTTCTCGTTGCTAGGATTTTTTTTTGTTTTCTATCACGGAACCCCTTCAGGATTGTGGGTGGTATATGGTTGATGTTGGTGGCGTTAAGCGACATACACTGCTGCTCTCATTGATCATACATCAATGGGGGATAACAAAGATTTAAGAACTTACATCAATGATACATCAATGCTCCCACTGATCATACAACATGTGCACTTGCATGCATAAAATTATTTTATGGCACTGTTTCCCGGAGCTAATCGTTGATCTTTATTCTTAGTTATTCATTTATCGTTGTGCTAAATTGTTTGCAAATTATTCATTTATTATTGCATAAAGATCTATAAAGATAGATAAGAATGCAAAAATCACTTAGCTAGAAAGATAGTGCTTTAAAAGGATTTGCAAGAATCGGATTTAAACTGGTCAAATTGATGAGCAAATAAAAATATTTGTGTTATATGTTTTGATATAATATCGTGGTTCTAAAATTGCAAAACTATTATCAAAATACACCATTGAACTCCATGATATGATTATAAATGTAGTTAGTAAAAATTCTTGATGAATTAAAGCAAATATTTCTAAGTTATGATATAAGATTGTAATTGTAAAGTGATACATTGACTTTATTATTGTTCTGGATGGAAATTTTAAATTGGAACTATGTAAAATTTGCTTCAGTGGTGCATTAAGATAGAAATAGTTTTATGCAGTGCCCTAGAGTGATCTCTAAACATTGGCATAGTTTATTATGTTTCTAAAATAAATGAAAATTACGGATAACAGGTTAGTTATGAAGAACTAGCTAGGTATTTTTATTGCCTTAAATCCTGAATTTAATCATATTGCTTACGTGCTCGATGATTGCTAAACCACTTGAACAAGTTAAACACAATTTCACTGTTCCAAGACTCTAATAAGACTAGGACATGTGGAATTATACAGGTTCATATGGACCCAAAGGATTCAAGTATGAGGACGAAGTCTATACCACAAGCGGAACAAGATGGCACCGTAGCTAAACATCATTTCACTTTTCAAAGACTCTAATAAGATGAGGACACCTTGAATTTCACTTTTCATGGCACCTTAGCTAAACGTCATATGGAAGGACGACACCAACATTGAGCAACACCCCCAACCTTCCTTCGCTGCTTTGCGCGTGTCACGATTATGCCGGCCTACGGAGATCTCGTCACCATTTGTAGTCGAACGTGAAGCAGACTCCTGGCTCGCCTACCTTGCCAGCGAGCTGGCGTAGTCTCTGTTCTTTCTCTTCGCTCTCCTCACACCCATCCATAGGAGCCGGAGCACTGGAGCATGGCTCAATCTTCTGAAAATGTGCTTTTATTTTACTAGGGTATATGTTAAGACTACTCGAAAGTAAAGATGGATAAAGCTGATCCATGGGAAAACAAATGGATTCTAGAACTGAGAAACATGAGTAGAGATAAAAGGGGCATGGAACCTACAAGGAAGAAATGTAAGAAGAAAAATATGACAAGAGATAAGGCTAGCTATAGTGCTACTACACAATCATGCATGACACCTTGGCAAAAAGCTGATGTAACAACATAGTTAATAAAAAGAGAGGTGTGTGGTTTAATATGATACTGTCTCCGTATCATAGCACGTGAAACTAAATAATATAATAATAAATACACCTCATGCACACAATTGTATTGAGATTTTATAATAATTTAATATGATAATATAATGACAACTAGATGATACTAATCACCATAGTGTTAGTAGTATCATATAGTACTGATATCATATTCATGATACCATTGTACGATACTTTGCACGGTAACAGCCTAATCTATATACTAATAAAAGCAGAAGGTTTAGTCCGTTTTGGACAATTTTACCCCTAAAAGTTTGGTGTTATTACCCATCGCTGCCATCCATAAGTCACATAGCTAGAAAGATAATGCTTTAAAAAGAATTTGCAAGAATCAGATTTAAACTGGTCAAATTGATGAGCAAATAAAAATAGGTGTGTTATATGTTTTGATATAATATCATGGTTCTAAAATTGCTAAACTATTAGCAAAATACACCATTGCACTCCATGATTGGATTATGAATGTAGTTAATAAAAACTCTTCATGAATTAAAGCAAATATTTCTAAGTTCAGATATAAGATTGCAATTGTAAAGTGATACATTGACTTTATTGTTGTTCTGGATGAGTGAAAATTTTAAATCGAAATTATATAAAATTTGCTTCAGTGGTGCATTAAGATAGAGGACACCTGGAATTATACAAGTTCATTTCACTGTTCAAAGACTGATAAGATGAGGACACCTGGAATTATACAAGTTCATTTGGAAGGACGACAACGACATTGAGCAACACCCCCAACCTTCCTTCGCTACTTTCCGCGTGTCGCGATTATGCCGGCCTACGAAGACCTCGTCACCATTTGTAGTTGAACTTGAAGCAGACTCCTGGCTCGTCTACCTTGCCAGCGAGCTGGCGTAGTCTCTTCTTTCTCTTCGCTCTCCTCACACCCATCCATAGGAGCCGGAGCACTGGAGCATGGCGCATTTCTTCTGAAAATGTGCTTTTATTTTACTAGGGTATATATGTTAAGACCACTCGAAAGTAAAAATGGATAAAGTTGATCCATGGAAAAACAAATGGACTCTAGAACCGAGAAACATGAGTAGAGATAAAAGAGGCATGGAACCTGCAAGAAAGAAATCGTGAGAAGAAAAATATGGCAAGAGATAAGGCTAGCTATAGTGCTACTACACTATCATGCATGCCAACTCGGCAAAAAGCTGATGTAACAACATACTCCCTCCTTAATATAAGATGTATAGTTTTTTATGAAAAATTCCATAATATAAAGAGTATAGCGAATTTTAGGATCTGTTCCTCTTATTTAGAAGGCAATTAATCGGATCAGGAGAGAGAGGATACCCAGATTTCGTATGTTCTTTCTATATCACGTCAATCACCTGGGTTATTCACGTCCTAAAGCAATGAATTTTTTTCTCCCAGCTTGTGCGCTAATATTCGTGCAAGAAAACTATACACCTTATATTAAAGAAGAGAGGGAGTAATTAATTAATGAAAAGATAGTTGTGTGGTTTAATATGATAATTTAATAATAAATACTCCATCCGTTCTAAAATTTAAGCCTTTTCACTAGAAAGGTTTACATTTAGGAACAGATGTACACTTCTGCTTCAATACTCCTCCCTAAACTTCATCAACGCTGAGATTAGACCGTACCCTTTCGTAACAATGGATATGATTGTATTTAATTAGTATGTAACCACGTTCTCCAAGCGCGCCTCCAAGAAGAGGCGCACCGGCCTCTATGTCGACCGCGTCCGTCATCGGTAACCCTTGGAACGACGACTCATACACCGATAGGAACACAATGGCGCCCTTGGGTACCACTCCATCAGCTGGAACGACTTGCACACGATGTGTGGCACCAGCGTCGCCAGGGGACGGTACCGGACAACCTCGCGTGCCACCGCGTAGGTGTACTTCATCGCCTGGATCTTCTCGGCGGTCATAAGCTTACCGGATTCAGGCTTCCAGCGTGCCCGATGAGGTGGAAGTCGTCGGGGCGAACGTTGGTGAACACGCGGTGGTGCAACTCAGAGTCACGGATAAAGATGATGAACCAGCGCTGAGCCCAGCGCCGGACTCCCTCGCACGAGACTTGTGCGCGTCCCAGGACCCGTGGGGTGGCAAACCATGTCCACAATGCACGAGACTTGTGCGCGTCCCAGGACCCGTGAGGAAGTAAGATAGCTGCTCGACTAGGACATAGAGCCCTACCGCCGTCGCCGATTTTAATCTAGATAAACCAATTAAGATGAAAATACCATGTTGTCCTTATAAATTTTCGGAAGGGGAGCACCGAAGTAGGCCTTCACAGGTAGTACATCACATGCACACAATTGTATTGAGATTTTATAAGTAATTTTGTTAGAGTACTGTACGTACATGGTTATTGTGATAGTTTAGGATAGTTAAGATTCTAGCCTAATTTGTCTTGTACTCCAAGTTGATCCTGTACGTCTATATATACTCGCCCATTAGGTTCAATAATACATCCATTATATTCCGCCAATCTCTCTCTCTCTACCGTTCTACATGGTATCAGAGCGGCAAGATCCTTGACTTAGTCACGTCACTGGGTTCTTTCTCGCCTACTTCGAGCACCGTCGCCGCGCTTCACAAGGTAACCTGCAGGGCGCCCTCGCGCCGTCGCAGGTCCCGCCGACTACCCCATCACCACTCCAGCCATCCAGCATGACTACCCTAGGTCGCCGATGTTTTCGCCGTCTTCTACGTCTTCGTCCACTACAACTTCACCGCCAGCGTCATCGTCTCATCCCCGACTACGCCACGTGCTACTCTACTCCGACAACCGCGGACAGCGCCGACATCTCTCCCTTAGTTGCTTTGTGCGTCGCAACCGCTCTAGAGGCTTCCTCTGCTAGTCTTTCTGACATAGCGACAAGTTCATGATGGTCCTTGCCCCCGCATGCCTGGTACTGGCAACACCGGGAGTGCCTTCGTCCCTGACACGTTCCCGAGTCTACCAAGCTCGGATCGGCGCCTCGTCTTCATCGGCTTCGATAACGTCTTCTTTGGCATCGACCCCTCTACGACTGCCTCAACCGCGTCACCGACGAGTTCTTTTTTGCATACTCGGTTCTGGGAAAACCGGAGTGTGCGTTCGTCCCTGACGTGCGCCTAGTTCTGGCAAAACTATGGCCGCATCTCGTCCTCGACGGCTCGGACTGCATCGGCTTCGGCATCGACACCCTCGACGACTGCCTCGACGCGTCTCTATCATCCTCCTCGTGCACTATGCGCATGCGGCTTCATGTGTGGCTACCTCGACACCGGCATCCCCGGCCACGACATCGACCATGGCGATCCCTTGCATGGCTACCTCGACCATGACACCACCTCATGCTCTCGGCTTCCTCGACATCGGCACAAGGGCTACCACCTTGGTTGAGCATCACCAGCTTCCTCTGAAGTCCAAGCTGCCGCGACGCGACACCGCCCAAGACGTTCCCGCTACGACTGCGGGGGGATGTCAGCTTACTGGATGCTACTTCGGTTTATCTCTAGTCTGACCGTCCACGACGTTTCAGTTGTTCATGACGCTACCGCTACGACTGCGGGGAGATGTTAGAGTATTGTACGTACACGGTTATTGTGGTAGTTTAGGATAGTTAGGATTCTAGCCTAACTTGTCTTGTACTCCAAGTTGATCCCTATACGCCTATATATACTCGGTCATGAGACTCAATAATATATCCATTATATTTCGCCAATCTCTCTCCCTCTATATCGTTCTACAAATTTAATATGATAATATTATGACACAACTAGATGATACTAACCACTGTAGAGATAGTATTGTATGTATTGGTATCATATTCGTTGACAGGAGTGTACGATATTCTCTCCGTTTGAAAATATAAGACTTTTAGCTTTATAAATCGAAGGTATCCAAACTTTTTTAATGTATAGGTTTATAGAGGTTCGAAGTGAACCTATAAAAGTGTCTAGATACGTTAATTTCATAAAACTAAAATATTTTATATTTCTAAACGGAGAAAGTACTTTGCACTAGCCTGATAAACAAAAAGCACGACTCATCACTACTCCGATGGATCACCAGCTATCGCGAATCGATGGATCACCAGCTATCGAGAAACGATCGACAGCTGCCATTTCGTATAGGGGAAGTGGACAAATCCGTCTTAGCGAAAGTCCATCCCATGTAGTACAATTTGTCCGTGTTTGCACGATTGCGCCAACCGATGAGGCAAACGAGTCGTGTGGGATTTGCCTAGCCACCAAAGCGCTAGATTACCTTCAGCCGATATCTTTGAAATTTTCGCCGACCAAGTGTGACCGTTCGGCGTGATTTAACAGGGGCGAGGCCGGTACAGTACTAGTATGCTTTGCTGGCACGAATAGAGGACGCCCATCTATTATATACTAAAAGCAATATAAGGTTGTTTTTCGAGGCACCAGGTTGATCCACATCATCAAAATTATTTTAGCCATTAGATCTACAATTAATGGTGAAGATATAGTCTGAGATAGTGTTACGTAAAAATAAACGTGTAAAAACAAGAGTCGCATGTCACGTTAGAAGTCTGTCACTTTTGCTTTGGATGGAGTTCGAACCTGAAACGGACGCGCCTCCGTAGCGACTACAGCGAACACATGGTTGTTGGATAGAGTCCATCTCAAATTTTCTTCCGGTATCCAAAAAGAAAATGTTAACTGCAGGAACGTGACCATTGAAGATATATACCTACCAGGCATAAGTGCATTAGGACCTAGCATAGAAAAAACTCTTGGCTCGGTCAGTTGATAAAGATAGCTAGCTTTGTGCAGTCAACGAGTGTATGAACCAAATCGATCAAGCTAGCGTACTAAAAGCAATATACAGGATTTTTCAAAGGCACCGGAGTAACCCATGTCATCTTAATTATTTAGGTATTTAGATTTTTAGACGACAACAAGGTTTTAACAAAATATTACCTCATGTTCCGTTTGACACGAAAAGGTCTTAGCACCATGTGGTTCAAGTTTCATGGAAACAGAGTGCATCTCTCCCACCGATAGCATTTTCTTTGAAGATCATGTCGTTCAAATTGTAGGTGTATCAGGTGTATAACTTCCGATACTTCATGTTGATCTTGCTAGAATCCTTGCAGCTACCGAGCCCATGTATGATGGATACAACCACGACAACTATAGAGCCGAGAGATCGCTTTAGTCCGGTCCGCCAACGTCTATAAGGGAGGAGAGCGGAAACAACACTCATGAGATCGAGGATAGCTAGGCACACCAGGTGCGCGTTAAAACTTCGGTGGGGAGAGTCACTGTGGTAATTTATTGGGTAAAGAAAATTGTGCAACTTATTTGCTAAATAAGGGTTAGTACTTCATATCAAGCGATGGAAATGTATGTCAATCAGGGAGAGTAACGTAAACCTATGTTGTTCATTTAATATAAGCGTGCAATTTGTGTAATCAATCCATGAGAGTTTTTGAGTTGGACCTTGGGCATGCTTATCCACTTGACAGGCAAATTATTTCTCAATATGCTGTGTACTAATTATTAATACTCCCGTCCGATCCATAATAAGTGTGGCTGGTTTAGTATAACTTTGTACTAAATTAGCAACACTTATTATGTATCGGAGGGAGTATATTATTTTGTTACTTCTACTAAAGGACTGAGTAGAGATCAACATTAGCTTTTCAAAGGAGTCCAAGTAGAACAATGTCTATCGGTAGAGGTAAAAATTGAAGAAAATAAGGGAACGATGGAGATATAATATGATATAAATTTATATTGTCACATCTGTTACTTTGTTCAAACTCATGGAACTAAAGAAAAAAATAGCAATCGAACCATCCTTTTATAAGACTATATTCGTGGAATGGCAGGAGGTCAATTGGTACAAACTACAAACCAGTAGATCTTCCATAGGTATTTCTCCAAGAATTCTTAAAATTTGCTATCTTGATTTAAAAGAGAAGTTACAATGCAACTTCAGATATCATGCCAAAATATATTCCAGTCATCCATTTAAGAAAAGAAGATCATAAGCATCATATGTGAGTGTAGTAGAGATATTTAGCGAAAGAAAACGAGGTTTAGAGAGAAGAGGACAAATGGTTTCTAATGTGTCCTACTCGACAGTAGGATACCCAATTAGATCAGGTCCCACATGACCTACTTTCTATATATTTTTTGTTTTATAACATAGATGTTACCATGAGTGAAACTTCTAAATTCAGGATACGCTATTTTCCAACCTATAGACTTTGTAATATTTTGCATATTTTTTATATGGCTATCTCTTCAATCTAATTTTCTAATATTTGTAGATTCCGTGGCCAATGTTTTACCAGGTTAGGATGAAAGAATGATATAATGCATAAATCTGGCTATCAACTTAAAGACGTCCTTTTATTGTATATGCAATTATTAATACAAGATCAAAATAACATATGTATAGTTAAAAAATAGGCATGTTGCTTACAAGTACACCCTCCATTTCAAAATCTTAAGTCTACTTTTCTGCTCAATAATTAGTCAAATAAAAGTATGAGGTTTATGATACACAAAATAACATGTTGCATTTGTATTGAAAAGCAAACAATTTATAATTGTATTATGTAACTATAAATATAATATTTGTAATAGTTATGACCCAATATCAACATTGGAAGAACATAATAAACTTGGGAGTATTTTAAACATATGGATTAGAAAAAAATATTGGATGTCACTAAAAACTCAATTCAAAATAACTAGGTCACTCCAAACATGTTGCACACACATATTTGTGTGCAAATTTTCTACAAATTAGGGAGGACACCATCATGTTAAATTCCCTTTTATATTGTAGTGAAGGAAGTAGATGTCGAAATATTCGATATTTTGCATCATTATTTTGAATTTCTAATAGTGATACCTTAGAGAATAAGGTAAAATTTGATAAAATAGTGTGGTCATGTAAGTAGAGATCATTTATTCTAATCACTCAAAATTTTAAGATAGTTTTAACATCGTTTTAAGAGGATAAATATAAATTATTCTAATATGAAGATCACTCATGGATAGGGATTTGAGAAGATATGATGGTTGAATCACTTTTAGACTAAACAGTAGTGATTTCCATTTCGAATCTGGCCAGGGTATCTAATGTGAGCAATTACTCTCTTCCAGTCAGTGAGATGCATCGTTTATAAGGATCAAAATACTAGAACTATATTTTTAAATTTTTAATTATATAGTTCCATGTGCAAATAATCATAAGTAAATCGTGGAATTTTTAATTTTCTAGATGACATAACAATCACTGAATCACAAATTAAATATGTATACATGCTTACAAAATTCTGAAATCGAACTATTAACTTTGAGTATCATGACATGAATATCTATGAAACTAAAATTTAAGTTTTGAACACTTTCAAGTAAAGAAAGGTGGTGCCCTCGCATTTGCGAGGGCCACTGTACTAGTTTATCATAAAGGTGGAGATGTGTATCAGGAATTTGCAAGAAAACAGGAAATTATCGGTAATTCAATGTACCTAACGCTAGTCAATTGTGATTGTTGTATTTATGTAGAATACTGTATACTACTAGTTGACTTATCTTTGCACTTGGTGCCGTAGCGTGGATAGGATACATATAGTGTTGGAGTTGGACGCTTATAACCTAGGCCTCCTAAATAATGCATGTGTGGCACACAATGTAATGCATGCCGACTTGATAGTGGCACACAGGGGAGCCGACGGCATGTGTCGGCACCACAGTGGTCAGATGTTGCAGTTTCAAATGGGAGGAGCACTTGTAGTCATGCATTGGATCTGATGATGGCGGCGTCTTCGTCGTCACCCCCGTGGCAGCACCATCTTTCGAGACATTCAGTGGTTGGACATGCATGTGGGCAGCTTCTTGGCTGGGCGTCGGTCTCCGTTGTTTCTCGCGTGGGGACCAAGGTGGAGCGGCTTTGTCTTGCACGGAGCTTCAGCGGCGAAGTCAAGTCATGCCTGACCGATAGGTGCTACACTGAGTTATGCATGTTCGGCAGGTGCAACGCACGACATATCCTCCGGAGACTTCAAGCTGTGTTGGTTGGTGGTACTTGACGGCATGGGTGCTGCGGGTACCGGTGGCGACCGCGACGTGCTTTGGAGATAGTGTGCATGATGGCGGTGTTACTTAGCACCACCATGGTGTCGGTGGCTGGTGTGGCGAGAGTCGCCGTATTGATCTACATGCTGAAGATGGTTTTGTGAAAGATATTGGAGGCAACGATATCCAGAGCGAGTGTGTGGGCACTGTTTCGTGGATACGCTAGTTGAGTGTTTGCTAGGTCTCATCGGGGAGCTGACGATACGGTTATCGTTATGCTTGGTGTTTTGTTTTGGCGATCTTCGTTGTATGATGTTTGTAATGACTTTTGCCAGATTTTGTTGCTCAAATAATGAACAAAGATTGTGTGCATCGCTTGATGCAAAGGCTGGGGCTCCGCTTCCCATTTCTAAAAAATAGTTTCGATCAAAAACGTGGTCACCCCTTAAACAATTTATGAGGGACGAGAATCTATCGGTGAGAACCTCACATGTGCTGATTGGGAGGCCGTTTTGCTGGCCCCTGTAAACGGGTCAAACCTTGTCGGAAAAGATTTTGGCCATCAAAACCGGTTTGGGTATTCAAAGATAATTTTTACTTTTCAAGCATACCACAAATCTAGATACATATTTTTTTTGCATACATCCGACATGTAGGACCAGTCTGTCATTGAGACATTTGTGTGAAAGATCGAGCGAGCTCGTCCATGGCAACGACGATGTGAATAAGAGCGAAAAATCGTGCACGGTGATTGCTCGGATAATCATGTGCCGTTGTGGCGGCTAGTTGCACGTGTGTGCCGCTATCTACTCGCCTCCCCCGCGGCCCGTCGTGCATGCCACCACAGATTGAGAGAAGGGGAACCATGGGTGGGGGAGGTCGTCGGAGCCATCCATGACTGGCGGCGATATACGATGTCTTCCTTTTCTTTACGTTGGGAACAATTTTCTTTGGTATTGGGAACAATTTTCTTTACGTTGTTGGAGATATACTATGTCTTCCTTTTGTGTCAAACTATGTCGCTCTTATCTTTGAGATTTTGTTGGGTTTTTTCCTTAGCAAACCCCTGGGTGTGAACTCCATATGGTTATATCGATTTGATTGAGGTTTGAGTAAAAAGATTATCAAAAGGATTACTACTGGACCTCTACATACAGAAATCAGAAATCATTCATGGTCAATTATTATAGATCAGCTCTACTCACCTCCGCCGTGGCCCCGCTGCCCGTGCATGCCACCACAGATCGAGACAAGGGGATACATGGGTGGGGGAGGTCACCAGAGCCATCCATGACCGGCGGCGGTGGCCGGAATTAGCAAAGGTGCACAGCGGCGGAAGCAACAGCTCGGGACGGAAAATTTCCACTCGGTCGCTGGTTCGTTCCGTCTTTGTTGCGACAATTGGGTATTTTTCATATGAGTGCCAAATTGAGTTTTGGTCCGAACCTACATATGCCAATGCAATTGGAGCTTGTTTTTTGTTTGTCAATACTGGAATAACATTTCTTTGGTATTGGGAGCAACTTTTTTTACGTTGTTGGAGATGCTCTTACGATGTATTCCTTTGGTGTTAAACTATGTTGCTTCACTTTTGCTTCGGTGTCCCCCACCCTCCACCCCCGTAAAAGGTTGGAAGTGGTGTTGGGACGAATGGCCATGATACGATTGAGATATGTGCGAGTTGAAGGGTCATTATTGGCTTCCCCTGGAAAACCCATGCACGTACACATGCATGAATGTATAATACGCAGTGACGTCATCGAACGAAGTGGCATCATCGGAACTTGTACTTGTGATTACAGAATGTGGGACCAGTATGTGTAGAATACCGACTCAGCCTCGTATCGAATATTGGAGGGGATACAAATGTTGTTAACGGGACTCGGGCAGGGCCGAAACACATCAGCAAACCCGGGCGGAATTTTTAACCCTTCAACTTTTCAGTAGGAGTGGGCTAGGGGGAGGACAGTCGAGCAAGCCTGTGCCTTTGAGATTTTGTTGGATTTTTTCATTGGGTTTTACGCATGTCGTTAGGCAAACCCCTGGGTGAACTCCTTATGGTTATATCGCTTTGATTGAGGTTTGGGGGATTATCAAAATCAATACAAGTCGACTCTACATACAGAAAGCAGAAATCATTCACGGACAAATATTAGAGATCGATCAGCTCTACTCAACATTCTCTTATAAAGCGCAATATATTAATATCAAGAAGATATCAAAAGTACATCCGATCTCTACAACAACTCAATATTAGGAGCAAAGCGATACATTCGATGGTGCACACAGCCAAATATTAAAAATAGGAAATAGGAAAGGAAAAAAGATGACGTAGTAGCAATGACATCAACCACCGCCCTAGACAACACATGAGTTTCGAGAGAGAAAAAAAGAGTTGCGAGAAGGGCTCTCCAAAAGCGACAGCCTTTAGGAAGAAACATTGTCATCTTTGTCGTCGCCGGTCACTCATAGATGATTAGATCCTGGGTTTTTATCCGAAACAACAGCTTTGAGAAAACTCCATGCAATGTCTTGGAGGTTTTTCTATTTCATCCCGGAGCTCAAAACATGGATACTCAGAGAGCACCACCGAATCCTAGCTACCTTGTGATGCCGCCTGCACTTGCCAGCTCTACTCAACTGTCTTATCTTTGCACGGAGGAAATTAAGTAGTACTCCTTCCGTTCGGAAATATCAGACGTTTTAGCTCCGTGAATCGAATGTATCTAGACATCTTTTAGTGTATAGGTTTATAGAGTTTCGGAGTGAACTTATACACTAAAAGGTGTCTAGATACATTCGATTCACAAAGCTAGAATGTCTTATATTTCCGAACGGAAGGAGTATATATGTCCTGGAGAAAACAGCAGTACAATCAAATCTGGTACAAGCGCTAGCTCACGGGCGATGACAGTTCAGTGATCGCAAGACTATTCGCCTGACCCCTGGCATCTCTAAGAGCAAGTCTAACAGACAGCCAATCGGTGGACTGTTCAGTGATGGGAATCGCTGGACTCTTGGCATCTGTAACGGATAACTCTGTATTCTATTGCCTAGCGCGATACTACCTCTGTTCGAGATTATTAGTTCTAAGGACCAAGTTGCTAATACCAAGATATTTTATAACTCTCTTTTATTATTTTTTGCATGCACTAATAGTCTTACATGCATGAGAGAAGTGAGAGGAAAATAAAAACATACATTGGACGAGAGAGACTAATAAATGAAATAACCCTTATAATATCAAACAAGATAAAAAAGCTCTACAGCCTATAATCCCGAACAGAGGTAGTAGGACGCAACCACACGCAACGGCATGTGTGCACTCGCGTGATTCGTGATTTCGTGGCACCGCACCTGTACGTACCCCATTGCCGAGCTCCATCCTCCATGCTGTATATATACGGGTCCCTCCCACTTTCAATGGACAGTGTGCTAGCTAGCTAGTAGCTACACTACGAACAGAAAAACACGTTAGCCAAGGCGGTAGGAGAGGAGGTGCATGCGCTTTGTCTCCCACCCAAAGGAAGAAGGCCATGCCGCTTCATGGGTTCGCCTTGCCTCTGAAGGCCGTGCTGGGAGCTGCAACGCCTACTCGGGTGGGTTGTTGCTACGAGCAGCAGAGACGGCCAATCGCTCGCTCTGTGTCGCCTTCGTCTCCACTCCAAATCGCCGGCATGCCCAAAGCAATTCCCTCCCCTTGCAACCGTGTGGCGGCAGCCGGGAGCACGGTACATCAGCCCGAGACAGTACCCTTGGATCGAGTTTTCTGGTTTTTATTTCTGTTTTGTTTATATAAAACATATAACATATTAATATCCAAACGATATCCAATGATTATGTGTAACCCATCACCAAACATCACAAGCTTAGATACACCTAGCTTGACAAAGACGTTTAACTTGTTCAAACTCTATGATTGTATCCGGTTCTGATAAACACCCCATCCAGGAAAAGGTGGCGATAGGAGATGAACTAAAGCTACTAGGGACATGGAGGGCCCATTCGCTCTGCGAGTAAGACTCGCGCTCAACTTCAAGGGCCTGAGCTACGAGTACCTCGAGGAGGACCTCGCCAACAAGAGCGACCTCCTCCTCAGCTCCAACCCGGTGAACAAGAAGGTGCCTGTACTCATCCACAATGGCGTTCCGATTTGTGAGTCCCTCGCAATCTTGGAGTACATCGACGAGGTTTACACCACCACTGGCCCCTCCCTCCTCCCCGCCGACCCCTACCAACGTGCCACCGCTCGGTTCTGGGCCAGATACATTGACCAAAAGGTAACCGTAAGCTGAAACTATCCCCTCGTGTCATGTTTACATCAATATCCATTTTACAATCGTCTACATCCCATATGTTAATATTGTGTGTGTGCGTGCCCATGCTTGCAGCTAGTCGAACCATGGTGGAAGATGTTTGCGGGCAAGACGAAAAATGAAAAAGAGGCGGGGACGAAGCAGACACTTGCGGCGGTGGAAGTATTGGAGGGGGCCTTGCGAGAATGCTCCAGGGAAGCCCTTCTTCGGCGGTGACAACATCGGATACGTCGATGTCGTGTTGGGTGGTATGGTCCCCTGGATGCGAGGAACTAAGTTACTCTGTGGAGTGGATCTCATCGATGCCACCAAGACCCCACTTCTAATGGCATGGATGGAACGCTTCGGCGGGCTAGACCCAGCCAAGGTGGTTCTGCCGGACGTTGGCAGGCTTGTTGAGTTTGCTAGGATGAAGCGAGCACAGAAAGCTCTAATATAGCTGGCATCAAAATTTGTTGTTCCTACGGTCCTACCTGGTCGAATAAGTATGGATTGAGTTTTTCATGCGTAGCACAAATTGTTAAAACACGTATGTATAGATATCATTATTATCTTTGGTTAACTTTCTCAACCGTATATTGCAATGTCCTTACGTACCTCTTAGGTGGTAAGAGCATTAAATCCTAGCCATCCATAGATCAAAATGTATTGTTTGGGAGCTTTCTATTGTAATCATGCCGAGACGGTTAAAATGTCGAAAAGTTTTCAGAAAGTTTCCAGAATATATATTGGTTCGATGACATTTGATGAATCGTTTTTTATTTGAAAGAAACCGGAGAGAGAGAAACTTTTCATATATAGATGTTTTAATTAAAGGAGTTAATTTATGCATTACAGAAAGTATGGAATCAATTAGATTTGATGGAGGAAATTATGGGAAAGAGATGGGGCCACCCAGGGCTGGCCACATGGGCCAGGAAGGGCCAGATGCCGGGTCTAAAGGCCCCCCCTTGGCTGGCGGCCAAACCCTAGGGCATGGTGTGCCTAGGGATAGGGGTGGCGGCCAATGGTTTCACCCTTGGGTCGGCGGCTGTAACACCCCGTCCACTCCTGGGCCCGGGGGGTGTCACTCCTGGCAGCTTAATAGGATATCTAGACTGACCCCACAGACCAAAACTAGTCTTTTCTGCACACTTTGTCCTCACTCGTGCGCACCCGGTTACCCACTTCCCGGTCGGTCACCCATCCTAGAATTCTCTAGGCCAAGCACGCTTAACCTTAGAGTTCTTTTCAAATGAGCTTTCGGAAAAGAAGTTGCAACTTGTTGATATGGGTATTCTATCAATCCTATTAAGCCATGTGCCTGGTCTCACAGCGGCTGCTCCCATCTACTCCTCCTCCAAGGCACCTCCCCTCCCGTCCGCCTACATATACCCCTTGAGGGCATCTCATAGAGCATCCAACCTCCTCTCTCCATTTGCCGAAAGCTCCCTATCTCTCATACACGTACGCGAGAGGTTGCAAGACTAGCACCGTCATCGTCGAACTCTATACGTCGAAACATTGACGGATCATTGGACCGGATGTGTGCAACATGTGGAGGGATCATTCTTTCGATCATTGCATCGAGTGGATCTATCTCCTCGTGTCTGGGAGAGATACACTTAGTTGTGGGGATCAACTTGTTCTTCAGCAACATCAACTCCGATGTTTTCTTCAACACCAGTGTTTGTGAGTGATCTAGATCTTATCCCGTTCGCATATCGATGGATAGATCTTGATTGTTGGCGTGTAGGGCAACTTTTGATTTTGTATGTACGAACCCCAACAATCTCCCCAAATAAATCAATGGTCGTTGGCTCCCTTCTATGGTACGAGCTCCATGTGGTGAAGCTTTGTAACACCCCGCCCTCTTCGGACCAGCGGCTATCACCCCTGGCAGCTTACTAGGATCTCTAGGCTAGTCCCCACAGAGCAACCATAGTCTTTTCTACGCACTTTGTCCTCACTCGTGTGCACTTGGGAACAACTTCTCGATCGGTCACCCATCCTCAAATTGCTCCAGACCAAACACGCTTAATCTCAGAGTTCTTTTTAGATGAGCTTCCAAAAAAGAAGTTGCAACTTGTTGGTATAGGTATCCTATCAATCCTATTAAGTTATGCACTAGGATCTCACATACACCCACTCTTAGAAGATCGACGCCCTCGTCGATCAACCACAAACCAGGAGTGTCCCCTCTTGGCACACCACTGTGTGTTCAGTGTCGGCACATGTGCCATGCCATGTCCACTCTAGGCCACATGCGTCATGCTCCACATGTCCGGACCACTGAACCGCACACGCCCGTGTAACCGCGAGGATCGGCTCTGATACCACTTGTAACACTCCGACCTCTCCAGACCAGTGACTGTCTTACCGTAACTTGCCTCCAAGATCCACCTTCCATCTCTCATCCAATGAACCATATTGACTTTCATTTAAAAAAACTAAAACTGCTCAGAAAAATTTGAAAAAATTCTAGTAAATCACACATGTTTATATTTATGTTTTGGTGAAGTTTCATTCCATTTGAATTAACGATTTGTGATTAAATGGGGTTTTAGTTTAAACTAGTACTAAAAACATAAAATGTTGTTTAATCACAAACTAGTGATCCAAATTTAGTGATCCAAATGAGATAAAACTTTCTCGGGATTCAAACCTAGGCATTTATGATTTACTGGATTTTATTTATTTATTTTCGAATAGTTTTACTTTGTAGTTTAAAATATAAGCTAATGTGATATGTTAGATTTAAAATGGACGGTGGATCTTGGGTCAAGTCATGGTAAGACTTGGCTTCACCAAGTCACCGAAGCTGCGTCCCTCCCAAGTCACCACTCCCTCCAACTAGTTGGAAACCTCCTCCAATCCGCGAAACCCCCAAGTACGTCAACAACATGTCCGGGTGGTGGCCATCATTGTCTCCACGATTTATTTTCAAAAACACAAGAATATTGCGTTCCTTCCATGTTAAGATAGAGAGGAAGTTGTTACAGCAGTTTCAGGAGCAAGATCACATGCAACCTCGCTCCAACTCCACGCAACTGAGAGACTATGTAATCTCTCCAGAAGGTCCACACAAACCCGTTATTTTCCACAACTCGAACTCTAGCAGAATCCTCCTACACAATTCTCACGGCATAGTTACACACTTATCAAAAACCCTTAAGCTCTAACCTGAGAGATCTGGCCACTAGAATGATCATGGCATTAAGGTCCTTCCTGTCCTTCTTTGGCACTACCTTACTGATGACAGGACACCAAGTAGTCAGCATGGCGTCCACGTCAGGGGTGAAGAGATGGAGCCTTCGTGGTAGCAAGATCTCATACCACACCTATCGCGAGAAAGAACACTGGAGCATTAGATGATATGCAATTTCCTCTTCCTGGCAGCAGAGGGGACAACGCAGAGGATGTTGCAGGCATGTCTCTGAGGGCGAACCAGGTATGCATCTTGTGCTTCAAAGGTGCGCTGGCCTTCCACAACTCCTTGGCGGCAGGGGCAAACTCTCTACCCAAGAAGAAAGCATTGTACGCTGTCTTGGTTGAGTAAGAGCCGTCTGCGGACAATTCCAAAAGTTGGCATCCTACTTGTCCGCGAGCATTGCACGCTCTCAATTGGGCCTAGAGCTCGACGAATTCCATGATCGCTAGGACGAAAGGGTAGCCCCTAATGGTCGTCATCCAGTGCTTGTCTCAGAGGGCGTCTTCGATGCTCATACTTCTATCTCTTGGCCTGCCGAATTCCATCAAGTTTGGAGTGATATCACTGATGTTGTGCCCTTCCACCCATCTATCTTTCCAAAAACTGAGCTTTCTCGTCATCAAGATCACAATGGGCGCGAGCAAGGATCATCGCCTCCGCTTCTAGAGGGATTTGTACCTGTAACCCATGCCAGGGCTTCTCCTCGTTGACCAAATCTAGCCAACGCCAATGCATGTGCAAGGCAAGGTTCATAAGATGTGAATTATTGATCCCCAGCTCCCCCAACTGTTTTGGACAACAAATGGTCTACCAAGCCACCACACACTTGCCTCTCCCTTCTTATTTCTTTGCCACCTAGAAAAAAACCCGCTGAAGCTTTTCCACACAACTTATGAACCACAACGGCAGATCCAGGGACAACATGGGGTAAATGGAAGTGGATACCAGGGTAGAATCTACCAAGATCAATGTGCCACTCTTCTCAAGCATGGAAGCTTTGCAAGTGGACACATGGTTGCGCCATGATACATTGCAAATGTATCTACAATTTTTGATGTTCCATGCTTGGTTTTATCCACTTTCTTGTGTTTTGTTTACACTTTGGAGTACTTTTCATATGATTTCTTGGACTAACCTATTAACAAGAGCCGTTGTGCCAGCTGCCCATTTTCTGCTGTTTTTGGTTCCAGGAAAGTCAGAAAATGAATATTCTCGGATTGGATGAGACAAAAGCCAAAGTGCCTATTTTTCCGGAAGTCATCAGATGCCAGAATACGAGACGGAGAAGGGTTGGGGGGCGGCCACACCACCTGGCCACGCGGCCAGGCCTGGCCCGCGCCAGGGGGTGGTCTGGCCGACCCCAGATCAAAAATCCACGAAAGAGTCTGTAGCCACCGTCGTCTCCATCCCTAGATCGGGAGGGATCTGAAGCTCTTCCCGACACTCTGCCGGAGAGGGGAATTCACCCTGGATGCCTTCTTCATCATCATGCAAGCCTCCGGTGTGATGCGTGAGTAGTTCATCTTTGGACTACGGGTCCATGTAGTAGCTAGATGGCTGGTGATGGCTCTGTGTATGGCGTCCAGAAAAGTGCTGGTGTGTGGTTGATGTAGAGCTCGTTGGGAACCCGTTACTAACCTCTAGTGAACCTTGGTTTCCCTTTAGTACCAGCCGAACCAACCCATGCCAACCCTTCACGAACCACACTTACCATCCACAGCACCTGGTCACCCCAAGGCCATTGAGCTGGACCACCGCCGCTCAGATGCACCGTGAGCATCGCACCGCTCCGTGTGAGGAGGCCACCGTGGGGAGAAGCAGGATCCACCGGCGCTAGCGCCAACGCCAATCGGGCCTAGCCCGGCAACGCACGCCGGCGAAAGGGGAAGGGAGGGGAGGAGCGTTGGGGTGGAAAGCTGGAAGCATGGCCCGGCCACCCGTGCAGGGGGCGACCAGGTCGCGAGAGGGGAGGAGCGTGGGGAGGGGAGGGGTTGTGCTTGCCCATGCGGTAAAGAAATGTGGGTCATAAGGATGACATGAATACCATAAGATGCATTTCTTAAAGTATTGCCGTTCATAAGATGCATTTCTTATAGTCTAATAGTCTATATAATAATAAGCTAGATTAAAACACACAAATTCCTCATGAGGGATGATACGAAGCTAGGATAATGAGGTACGAAGCTAGATAATGAGGTATACATAATACGAAGGTAGTATAGAATACGAAGCTAAATAACGAGGGATGATTAAAACACACAAATTCCTCATCGACCATTCTGGCAGTATGTGAAATACTAGCTGTCCCAAAGTACTACTTGGAGCTGAACTGATGGATCAAAATCTTGTCAATACGAATGTCGAGAGTCACCTCCTTTGGACGCCCCTGACCCAACCTGATACGTTGGCGGCACCGTCAAGTAAGACGGCAACTCCTCCACCACGACCTCGCCAGGCCTGGTGCTGCTCGTCACCGCCTCCAACTCCCACTTGATTCTGCCCGCCGCTCTGCTCGGCGGTGGCGGACCATTCGCCCAAAGCTTGACCGTATACCTCGGCTGCGATGACACAGCTGCCCTGATGCACACTACCGATACGACGGTGGCATTGCCGAGCGCGCCAACGGCAAGGAGGAACACGCTGTCGTCCCCTATACCCTGGAGCAGGCATTGTTTCTCTGGCACCCGGAGCCGGTACGCTTCCCCATAGTGGATCTTATGCACTGGCACCGAGTGCAGGGCAGCGAGGTGGCCGAGGAGCGCCAGTGGTGGGCCGACGAAGGGGCATCCAGGCTCCGTGTGTAAACAGAGAGAGAGATTGGGCGATGCACCTTGGGTGCTCGGCTCTGTATTCCTCATATATATATAGGGTCTCAGGTTACAACTGTACTGTATAGGTACGTGCACGAGATCGTGCGAGTGCGCGTCGTGGACGAGGTGGACTACGTGCGGCACTATGTGAGATCGTTGACAGGAGAAGATGATCCCTGACACCCCGCCGCAGCTGCTGCGTCCGGTGGCCGGATGCACAAGCTGGATCGGAATTCCTCAAACGCCGCCGTAGGGAGCCCCTTGGTCATGATGTCCGCGAACTGCTGTGTCGTCGGAACATGGAGAACGCGGAGCTGCCCGAGCGCGACCTTCTCGCGAACAAAATGGAGGCCGAGCTCGATGTGCTTCATTCGACGGTGGTGAACAGGGTTGGCAGCCATGTACACCGACGAAATGTTGTCGCAGTAGACAACCGTGGCCTTGGGCATGGGAGCATGCAGTTCACCGAGAAGCTGCTGCAGCCAGCAACATTCGGCAACCACGTTGGCGACGGCGCGGTACTCCGCTTCGGCACTGGATCGCGACACCGTGGGCTGCCTCTTGGATGACCAGGAGATCAGCGCGTCGCCGAGGAAGACGGCGTAGCCTGACATGGAGCGCCGCGTGTCGGGGCAGCCCGCCCAGTCCGCATCGGAGTAGGCGACCAGGTCAAGGTGGGCAGCGCGGTGAAGATGGAGCCCGAGTGTGGTCGAGCCCTGGAGATACCGCAACACGCGTTTGACGACCGCCAGGTGTTGCTCTCGCGGATCATGCATGTATAGACATGCCTGCTGCACGACATATGCAAGGTCGGGCCTTGTCATCGTGATGTACTGCAGGGCGCCGACGATGCTTCTGTACTCCGATGGATCGGCAACGGGCGCGCCACCGTCAGCGGACAACTTGGACCGTGTGTCAACCGGCGTGGACACGGACTTGCAGTCCATCATGTGGGCGCGGTCAAGAAGCTTAGTGGCATACTTGTGCTGGGACAGGAAGAACCCCGACGAGGAGCGCGTGACGCTGATTCCTAGGAAGTAGTGCAGCGGCCCAAGATCTTTCATGGAGAACTCGGAGAAGAGGCGCTGCTGGAGTTGCCGGAGGAGGGCGGGCGATGAGGCAGTGAGCACTATGTCATCCACGTACAAGAGCAGGTACGCAGTGTCGGCGTCGTGTCGCAGGACGAAGAGCGATGGGTCGGAGCGCGCCGCGATGAAGCCGATGCTGCGGATGAACGCGGCGAACCGGTCAAACCAGGCCCGCGGCGCTTGCTTGAGCCCGTAGAGGGATTTGTCGAGGAGGCAAACGTGGTTGGGATGGTGCTCGTCGACAAAGCCGGCGGGCTGCTGGCAGTACACGCGCTCGGTGAGGTGCCCGTGCAGAAAGGCGTTGTTGACGTCCATCTGATGCACGGGCCAGTCCCGCGACGCCGTGATGGTGAGGACGGCACGGACGGTGGCGGATTTCACCACTGGACTGAATGTTTCGTCGAAGTCCACGCCCGGGCGTTGCGAGAAGCCGCGCACGACCCAACGCGCTTTGTAGCGCTCCAGTGTGCCATCGGCCTTGAGCTTGTGCCTAAATATCCATTTTCCGGTGACCACGTTCGCGCCGGGCGGCCGGGGCACGAGAGTCCAGGTCCTGTTCGCCATTAGAGCCCCATACTCCTCCTGCATAGCTGTTAGCCAACATGGATCACGACACGCCACACGCACAGATTTTGGGATCGGTGAGATGGTGGAAGTGGTGGTGACGTTGGCGTACTTGGGATTGGGTCGGAAGGTGCCAACCTGGGCACGGGTGATCATATGGTGTGTGGGTGCGAGAGGTGCCCGACATGGTGTGGCCGGGCGTGGAGTGCGTATGCAAGGGGCTGGAGCTGGGCTGGGCGGAGAATGGGACGGTGGAGGCGAGCGTGGCGTGGCAGGAGGGGACGGGGGAGGCGTCGCGGTGGTGTTGTGGGGCTCGGCAGGGCGAACTGCAGCAGAGGAGTGTGTCACGGAGGGTGTTCTGGCGTGTGCATAGGTAGAGCCGCGCATGCAAAATTGCTGATCGTCGTCAGCAGAGGGATCGGCGGCGGCCGCTGAATTTCTGAACGGGAAGACGGTCTCGTCGAAGGAAACATGGCGCGAGGTGATGACACGGCCAGTGGCACGGTTGTAGCACCGATAGCCTTTGTGATCCGAGGAATAGCCGATGAAGGTGCAGGCAACGGAGCGAGGGGCTAATTTGTGGACCACCGTAGCAGATGTGTTTGGATAAGCTAAGCAGCCGAAAACACGAAGGGGAGCATAATCTGGGTGGACACCGTGTAGCATGTAAAACGGGGTCTGGTTGTGGCGAGGCCGGCACGGCCGGCGATTGAGGAGGAAGGTTGCAATGCTGAGCGCCTCAGCCCAGAAAGGGAATGGCATGCCAGCATGGATGAGGAGGGCTCGAACAATATCGTTCAAGGTACCGAGGATGCGCTTAACTCGGTCGTTCTGCGGTGATGTGTAGGGGCACGACATGCGGAGTGCGATGCCATGAGAGAATAGGAAGTTGCGAGCTGTGGTATTATCAAACTCCTTTCCATTGTCAGATTGGAGAGCTAGGAGGGGAAGGTTATACAGACGGAGGCAAAAAGCCTGAAACTGCTGAATGTGTGCGAGGGCATCGGACTTAAAACGGAGGGGAATTGTCCAAGTAAAATGGGAATAGTCATCAAGTAGTACTAGATAATATTTACACCCTGACAAGCTAGGTACAGGGACGTCTAGAGGTCACAATGAACAAGTTGGAAAGGAAAATACGAAATATGACTAGAATCGTCGAAAGGTAAACGAGTGCTTTTTCCTAATTTACAGGCGTGGCAGGTGGTGGCGAGCGAGTCTGGCGCTGACGATGCGTCGGGAGCCTGATGGGTGGCCGAGGCGTAGGTGCCACATATCCTTGGTGACGGCGGACAGACTCTGGTGAGGGCGTGGTGGCGTGACAGGGTACAGGTTGCCGTCGCAATCACATCGCAGGATCACCATCCTTGTGCGCCGGTCCTTGACAGAGAAGCCAAGATGATCAAATTCAACATTAACTGGGTTGTCGCGGCAGAGGGTTTTAACAGAGAGTAAATTTTTTATTAGGGAGGGAGAGACAAGAATATTGCGGAGGTGGAGAGGTTGAGCTGAGGTGGGGATTGTGTGGTGGCCTGTGTGCGTGACGGGCAGCGTCTAGCCATTGCCAACAACAATGCAAGAAGTAGTGGGGCTGAGAGAGGCGAGAGTACCTGGGGAGGAGGACATGTGAGCCGATGCGCCGGTGTCGAGGTACCAGTTGGGGCCGACGGAGGCGCCGGGCTGGGGCTGCTGGACAGACAGATTGTTCAGTGCCTGGATGAGCCCGGCCTGATCCCAGGAGGGCTGTGGTGGAGCGCTCGACGAGGACCCAGCTTCGTAGGGGCTCTGCTGGGGCACCATGCCGTAGTGAGGGGCGGACGGAGCGCCGTAGTAGCTGGCCATACCGGCGAACGGGGAGGGCGTGCCGGGGCGGGCGCCGAGGATGCCGGCGCCAGGGGCATGAGGGCGCCAGGGCATGGCCCAGGCATGCACCATGCCGGTCCAGGGCGCCGAGGATGGCACAGGTGCTGCAGGGGGGCGGGGATTGTTGAGGACGACCCCGCCGCTTGTGGAGGGTGTGGTGGCGGGCGCTTTGCCTCGAGGGCGTCCGCCGTTGCGGCTGCCGCTGTTGTTGTGGCCGCCACCGCCGTGGTGGTTCTGACTGCCGCCCCCGCCGTTGTTGTAGCCGCCTCCGCCGTGGTGGTGCTGTCCACCGCCCCCGCCGCCGCCTCCTCCGCCAGCGTTGTACTGCGGAGCGCGAGCCGCGACGAGTGCTGTCTCCGTGGTGGAGTCCGTGAGAGCGGCCGAGCGGCTTTCCTCGAGGAGCAAGAACGCGCGGTAGCGGAGGAACGACGGGAAGGGACTCTGCATGGTGAGAATCGGGAGCGCATAATGCAGACGAGGATGGAGGCCTCGAAACATATTCAGAACCTGATCACGATCGGAGACCGGCTCGCCGAGGTCGGCAAGGCGATCAGCACAGTCCTTCAGGCGAGCAAAGTAGGTGATGATGGAGGAGGAGCCCCGCTCGATGCGATGGAACTCGGTGGCGAGGTAGACCGGCTAGTGCTCGCGGTTCTCCAGGAACAGCGTGCTGATGGAGTCCCACAGCTGAGCGGCGGTGGCGTGACGCTGATGGATCAGCCCGAAAATCTCAGGACTGACGCGGTTGTAGAGCCAGGAGACGACGTACACGTCGTCCTGGAGCCAGTAGGGCGCCGCCGCGGACGGAGGGTTGCTGATGTGGTCGTCGACGCCGGTCTTGGTGAAGGTGACCTCGAACAGCGTGCGCCACTGCGTGTAGTTGGGGGGATTGAGCGTCAGCACGAGCGGGACATGTTGGTTGATGAAGACCCCCGCAAGTGGAGAGGAGAGGGGGGCCGCCGCCATAGGTGCAGTTCCGGCGGCGGGCGTGGTGACTATGGCGCTGCCGGGGGCAGCTGCAGCAGCGGCGCTGCTTGAGGCAGAGGCAGCGATGGCAGAGGGGGTGAGTAGAGGGCTGGAGGTGACAGAGGGAAGGGCGCCGGCAAGACCAGGGCCGCCCCGTGGAGGTGGAGGAGGTGGTGGGGAAGACATGTCCGGCGATTGCCGGAGGGAGGCAGCGGAAACGAGTGGAGTTACAGGCTCGAGGAGACGTTGGTGTCAGATACCATGTAAACAGAGAGAGAGAGATTGGGCAATGCACCTTGGGTGCTCGGCTCTGTATTCCTCATGTATATATAGGGTCTCAGGTTACAACTGTACTGTATAGGTACGTGCACGAGATCGTGCGAGTGCGCGTCGTGGACGAGGTGGACTACGTGCGGCACTATGTGAGATCGTTGACAGGAGAAGATGATCCCTGACACCGTGCAGTAGCAGTGGACACATGGCCATGGGCACTCGCTCTCATGGTCGGCGAGGTCGTGGTATGGGATGAAGATCCGGCAGCCATGGTGTGAGCACTCTATCCTTGCCGATGAGGCGACGGCGTCCATCGCCGGGCAGCGGACAAAACCGCCACCATGCTAGCACGTCTGGCACTGTTTGCCAGGGAGCTCGGTGAGGCACCTGCCACAAGCTAAATGCCCGCCATTGCACCGCACAAAATTAAGCTCAAACAAAACATTTGTATCAATCACTGTCTTCATCAGACTTCAGGTGAATGGGATGGGACATGGAATTGTTCGAATGATGGAGAAAGAAACCTGGAAGACAGGAGGCTTGAAGGGGCGGAAGCAGAGGGGACAGTTGAGCAAACTCATGTCCACTACTGCGCCTCCCCTGGCTCGCTTAGCTTGGCCACTGACAGTAACTCCATCCTCGCCTTCTTGGCGCTCCGAATGCCGTCCTCCATTGGCGGCGCAGAATCCCTCTTGTTTCCCATGGAGACGCCCGGACGGAGCAACTTGCATCCCCTCCATAATCTGCAAACTCATAATAGATGTAGAGACACTTCAGATGGATATTTATTCAGAACAATTCTTAGAATGTAGGGATGAGGAGTGTTCACAAACTTGTCCAGAATACGGTTCAGAAGGCCAAGAGGACTGCTATTGCTCGCCACTTCTTGAAAAATCATTTGTTCTGTGAAGGAACCAGGCGCTGCAATTGTACAAGTGTTAGTTAGGATTTTATCTAAGATACACAAAAATCAATGTTAAAAGACTGTTTTCACTATATTGCCATGTACACTACATCCATTAGCTGAGCTTTCTGAAAGTAGAGAATTGTACAAGGATAACAAAACAAAAAAAAGCATAGTACAAAGTCAGGACAATGCAAAGTTTGTAGCATATTACATACATCTCGAACAGGACAAGTCATGTTAATTTTAAAGGGTGAAAATGCTAAATTAAAAACTGTAACAACCTGGCTATAGAGAATGTTATCAGGAGTAAGTGTATGGCTTGTACCTGATGATCGAGCTGAGGAATCTAATTCTACATGCTTAACGGCCAAGCTTGTAGTGTTTGGATGGCTATGCTCTGCTGAAACGGGAAGCTTCTTGTTGTTCTGATCAGTAGCAATTGAAGGAGGCCCAGAAGACTGCAATTTCTCTCCAGTACTTGGAAAAATTATGTGTTCTGCGAATGAACCAGGCGTGCGATTGTAAAAGCATTACACAAATTAGGATTTGATCTAAGAGACACAAAATGACTGAAATGAACTGTCTTCATTACACTGCCATGTACAATGTATCCATTACGTGAGCTTCTGAATATAGAAAATTGTACAAGTATAAGAAAATAAAAAGCATATACAAAGTAAGGACAATGCAGAGTTTGTAGCATGTTGTTACATACTTCTCGATCAGGAAAAGTCATTTAATTTTGATAGGTGAAATGCTAAATTAAAAACTGTTATAACCTTGCTATATACAATGTTACCAGGAGCAACTCATACCTGCTGATCGACCTGAGGTATCTGATTCAACATGATTAACAACGGCAAAGCTTAACGTGTTAGGATGGCTAAGCTCTGCTGAAACAGAATGTTTGTTATTCTGATCAATAGCAATTGAAGAAGGCCTAGAAGACTGCAATTGCTCGCCAGTACTTGGAAAAATTATGTGTTCTGCAAAGGAACCGGGCTCTGCAATTGTGGAAGTGTTACAATACACTGTAGAATTTTATCCAAGATATACAAACATACAAAAGCAACGTACAAAATAAAGTATTTTTTTCATTTCTTTGCCATATATAATTGAGCATCTGAATGTATAGAGTTGGACTGGAATAACAAAATAAAGCATACACAAACTCACAAGAATTACAGATTTATTGCATGTTACGTGCATCTCGATGGGGACATCTCATGCTAATTAAAGGATGGAAATGCTTGTGCAAAATCCGTTATAACCTGTCTATAGATAATGTTAAAAGCAGTGTTGTCTGGTCCGCACCTGCTGATCGAGCGCCTAACTCTACATGTTCAACAATTTCCAAGCTTGTTGTATTGGGACTTGTTATGGCACTGCCAAGCTCTGCTGAAACGGGATGCTTGTAAGTATTCGGATCGGTATCGGTACCAGATCTTCAGTATTTGTTTCAGAATCTACACAGTTTCCATCTTCGACAATGTTATCTGTTGGCATGTTATCGAGCACAGCAGCATAGATTGACTCTTCTGGACGACGTACCTATTTATTCACAAGACACACAATGTTAATTGTAGCAACACTGTATGCAACTTAAGGAAATAGGTATATTTCTGAAATTTGCCGCTCAACTGTAATTTCATAAATGTAATAAACTTGACTGGGCACTAGTTTGGCAAATAAATACTATATCATCAAGAAGGAGAAGTCATTGGATTATTCAATGGATGAACGAGTGTTACAAGACTGTAAATGCATGTAGAACGCACCATTATAATAAAACAAGGCATATGCTAATATAAATATGGATATAGCAATCATGTTCATATTAGCGAGTTAGGATCTAGGGTTTGTAATCACGTTCTCAAAGAAATAGTATATTCCAAATTGCTTAAAGAATTTAGTGCATGAGTCATTACCATCAAGCTAGTGAAGGGATGCGAAACAACCCATCTGATATGTTTTGTAGTGACAACACCCAAGCGTGGAAAACCAATTGGTACTTCAAATGCAGCATATTTCACAAAATCGATGAATATAAGCTGCATTGTCGGGACAAGAATAGAAATAAATTTATGAATAAACAAGCTAAGTGAGGACATTCTGAAAAAAAAATTGTTGGACTGAATAATAATCAATTTCCATAAGTGTGGCCAGAATGATTCTTACGCTCAGTATGTGGACACAGCCCTTTACATAACATGTCTCAGAATCTTTGAATTCCTTGATTCCTTTGAAGAGGTAGGTAGCAACGAAATTGCACCGATCCATGTCTTTGAGTTTATCAACCTGTCTAACAGCTCCCAGTAAGGCCCTGTTGACATCGATGGAAGTATTTGGGGCTAGATAAATTCCGAGTATGGCCATCATGAATGCTACACAGAAGGGTTCCTTGTCAGTTATGCTGCACATTTCATCCGCAACCTCCTTGGCATTCTTCGCTCTGCCGTTGCCGTTGCGACTATACTGAGCGAAGAGAGCTTTGTCAGCAACCGGACCCTCTACGACTTGGATATGGCCTGAAGGGATTCCAAGCACACTCTTCACAAGTGGCCTTACCGGAATCGAAATGCCCCCTTCAAACTCGAGAGCCTCCGTGTCACAGTTGAACTTATCTACTAACCATAGGGTAAGAGCTTTGTTCATCTCAAAATTTGCCATGGACAAGAAGCTCCCAAACCCGATTTCTCCGACATAACGTTTCTGATCGTCATTGCCAATGATGCGCTTTAGGATTGCCGGAAGGGGCTTAGCTGAACATCGGTATCTGTGATGGATGTTTTGTTTCTACAAGGTATATGAGGTGGATTAAAACGGGCTGAGATTTAAATACAGCGTGAGCTGAATAAATTGTCCTGAGATGATGGTGGGGATTCTAGCAGTGTACCTCCATGGACTGGTCTGATCTATTTGGGTGATTATCAGTGTCGTCCCTGACATTCTTGTTCCGGCTGCTATTACCACACGGTGCTGGCTTCGGAGGCATGCCCGTCGAACTGTTACTCTGGAAAGATAGACAGGACAGAAAAGCGTTTAAGTATGAAATTATCGATATAATGAGCAGGTTAAACTGTTAATGGTAACTAGATCATGAAATCTTGCTTGCTTACAAATGGAAGAAGGCGGCCGATTGAGGAGACGACAATGGAAGCTAGGGTTTCCACTTTCCAGTTTATGTTTGTGCGAGTATGACCATAGAGAGGGCCGGGGGGAGAAACCGAAAGGTAATATATAAAGCGCAGGGCAAGCCGAAGCGACGCGCCATGGGTTGGGAAAAGTGTTCATGACCTTGCGCTCGCTTGGAGATCGTCGCCTCGTCTCACGCGCCCATCAATTAACCGTGCACACAGCTCCAAGACGCATGCATGAGTACTACTACTAATGAACTTCCTCGGTTTAATACTAATGAACTTCCTCGGTACTAATGAACTTCTTCGGTTTAATACTAATGAACTTCCTCGGTTTAAGTTCGTCTGATCTCGGTTCACAATTTTTTTTGTCTACTTTTCATTTTATGATTTACACTTATACTTAAGGTTTAAGATATCCAAGCAATGCCTACATCGACGACGCTCGTGTCAACTCTTACGTGGTCCTCCTGCATCACCGTATGCAATCTGCTCCTATCTATTTCAATCTTTGTTACTTCCTCTGGGTCGGTTTACTGGACGAGCATGAGGATTCTCTGGGACCAATGCAATCCGTGGTTGGTTGAGATTTTGAAAGGTTTGGATGGAAAAGTAGCAAGGCAAATTAACACACTGCGCCTCATTATAGGCAATTAAATGCATTACGTCTCACGTCCAGTAAACGAGCCGAAGAGAAAGAGTCTGGTTCTCCTCCGTTTGACATGCATGCAGAGTTTCCATTTGCATGCAACTCATCTGTGTTCACACAACGCAAAGGAAGAAAGAAAGAGACAAGAATGCGGGCCAAAACTGCTCAATGAAATCGGCATTTAATTCTCTTGCGCCTAAACATCCGCTGTCAGTGAAACTGCATGAAAATCAAATGGTGCCTTTGTAAACTGACCCGGAGGGAGTATTGTTTCTTCTACCAACTTTCGGAATAGATGTGATCTGTTTATCTTTGTTAGATGTGATATGTTCGATTCTGCTAGTATGCATGATTAGGTTAATTCTTACGATTATTGTTTAAACATTATGACAATTTGCTTATTTTCTCAACAGTTTCACATCTTAGAATTTAGGGTTTCATCAAAATGGGTGGAGGGGTTGTTCAACTGAATGTGCAGCTACAGTAACTGAATGTGCAGCGCAGAGTTTCAGAGTTTCAGTGTGCAGGGGTTAACTCCAACAAAGAGGAATGCCAGACCATGAAAGTCCTGCTCGACTAGCGCCCGATAGGCCGGTACAGACGATCGGTCAGAAGGGGAGATGAAACCTACGAGTACGACCAAAGATAAACGTCGTCTTGGGAATTCAGCGGCGGAGGGCGGGTCGAGTGCGGGCAGTTATCGTCGTGCTCCGCCCAGCGGTGGTAGGGCGTCATGGCGGCGCAGCCACGCGAGGCGATGGAGCATGGAACCCGGACCGCTTCCAGCATGCGCTCCACCGTGTAGCAGCGGGTGTAGCCGTCGTCTGGTCCGCTGCTGCTGCTCCACCCGAAGGACGAATCATCACGCTTATCGTAGCAGGAAGAACATTCGAGCTTCCCGGCTACTAAGTCCTGCATGTTTAGTGAAACGAAACGAAGAAGATCGTCAGACATTTGCGGCCAGAAAGAGGTGAGATCGATGTTGGATCGGAGGAAGAGCTAGGCATGCGTACCTGGTAAACTGGAGGTTTGAGGGGAAGCGAGCATCTGGGGCAGTCGAAGGCTACCAGATCCACCGTGGCTTTGCTGGCCTCTTGGTTCCCGGGCGCCCGTCTGCTCATCTTCGGAACTCTTTCGGTCTCGCTCGCCGTCTACCTCTGCTATGCCAAATCTGAGAACGTACGTCTTGGTTTCTCGGCCGTTTGGCAGTTCCCGGTGTATGTATATATAGCGTGATGGATGTGTACAAGTGGAAGCCAAGTAGACTTTTGTTTTCGTCTTCCGATCCAGTTCCGGCCCCATGCGTTAATTCATTCAAGCGTGATGACAGTTTCCATCCGGTTTCCAAGAAACAGGGTCTAATTCATTCAAGTAGTGGATGTCACCATCCATGCTCTTTGACCCGTTCCGCCATGCATGCACGCAGCGGGCACACACCAAAGCTTTCTTGTGTCACTCCAAGTTCGGTTAGCAAAGATTATACCCCTCCCCAGGTTATTTCTTTTGTGGCAATAGGCAAATCCTTGTACTCTCTTCAGTGCTAAATCTAGAGAGAATGTAGCTTTTCTTTTGGCGGAATTAATTCGTACACCATGATATACAAGATTTGGTGCAAGGAATACAACAAAACCACCGGCTGACTTCCTATCATAAGACACTCAGCCCAATCTTTTTTTTTTTTGCGGAAAGCCCAATCGATATTAGAAAAGGCAGTAACCAAAGAAGAATATCTCTGTGCCTTTTTTTAGGCGGGTCAAAAACTCCAAATGAGCCTGCCTTTTGAATTAACGAAGCCACAAAAGCATGGTTAAAAGGTTGCTGAGAACGATTAACATAGCTCAAAAAAAAAAAAAACTTGCATGTCTCGTGTCGCCACCTCTCCCAGCAGGCGACCGAGAAGCGACCCAGCACCCAGCCCTCGCACCTCTCCTTCCTCCCCTCTCCCCCCATTGTCGTCGTCGTGCGCCACCGGGCAAAGTCCGCGTGGTGCCAGCGGCGGCTAGTCTTTTCGCAGGGGTGTCCATGCGGGGCGGATGCGGCTTGCGACAATGCGGATCGGGTGATGCAGCCCCTTCTATGGCGGGGCGTACCCTGGGGCGGAGTGGACGAAGTCCGGGATAAAGTGGGTGGCGGCGTTGCACACTGCATCCGGTTCCGCGAGATCCTCGTCGGGCAGCGCAACGAAGGGCCCAATCAGAGATGCAGCTGGCCAAGCGAGCCTGCAGTGGACTGGTGCGGACATGGCAGACGCGACAGCCTCTGGAGATGCTACCGGAGTTGTGGTAGTCGTACGGTGTGGCAGCTGTGAGTAGCCATGGGTGTGCAGGCTAGATCTAGGTCAGGGGCGTGGATACTAGGGGTCGTTGTTGCTGTTCTCCTCAGACCGGCGACGGTCCGACAAGCGCGGGTGAGCACGGTGGCGGGGATGTGTGGTGGTGAATCATCTCTAGTGGAGGGAGGAGTAGGGACTAGTGTTGTGGTTACCGATGATGGTGGCTGATACATTGCAAATGTATCTATAATTTTTGATGTTCCATGCTTGGTTTTATCTACTTTCTTATGTTTTGTCCATATTTTGGAGTACTTTTCATATGATTTCTTGGACTAACCTATTAACAAGAGCCACAATGGCAGTTGCCTATTTTCTGCTGTTTTTGGTTCCAGGAAGTCAGAAAATGAATATTCTCGGAATAGGATGGGACAAAAGCCAAAGTTACTATTTTTCCGGAAGACTTATGGAGCCAGAAGGAGAGTCGGAGAGGGGCCACAGGGTGGCCACACCCCCCCTTGGCGCGGGCCAGCCCAGGCCGCGCCAGGGCATGGTGTGGGCCCCCTAGCCATACACCGAGCTTGCCTCCTTCGCCTATAAGAGCCTCCCGATACCAAAACCCTAGATCGTCAATCAGAAATCCACGAAAAGTTCCGCAGCACCGCCGCCACCGAAGGGGAGATTCGGGGGACAGAAAGTCTCTGTTCCGGCACCCTGCCGGGACGGGGAAGTGCCCCCGGAGCCATCTCCATCGATCTCCACCACCATCTCCATCACCATTGCTGATTCCGATGATGAGAAGGGAGTAGTTCTCTCTCGAGGCTAAGGCTTATACCGGTAGCTATGTGTTCATCTCTCTCTCTATGCATGATCTGAGATCATGATCTTGTAATCTATAGATCTACCTTGCTACTTAAGTGCTTTAATAGATCTCTGCTCTCCCCATGTGTGTGAAGTTGACAGGGTGCACACCATGGTGGCACTTAGGCTAGAGATTACAAATACTTGTTATGAGTTATATTTGGAGTTGGATGTCTCTATGAAATTGTGGTGTTTGTTGGACTCATCTAGTGCTCAAGGTGACAGTGTGGGGTTTTCTAGATGGAAAAGGCTTACTTTGAGGTGTGCTGTTATAGCCATGCCCTCGATTAGAGTGTTCAACCGGAGAGTAGTTAAGAGTAGTATCATAAAGAAAAGATATTTATATGAGAGTGTTCACTAGTGAAAGTATGATCCCTAAGCCTTGTTTCTAAGCACTGAAACACAGTTTGCTTTTAGATATGTTACATGTTTGCTTGCTTCCTTCTTTATTTCAGTTTGCCTTTAGTCTTTTCCACGCCATCAAGTTATTTTCTATCACCATTACCACTTATAATTATCCATGTCACTTGTATTTCACTATCTCTTCGCCGAACTAGTGCACCTATACACCTGACAAGTGTATTGGGTGTGTTGGGGACACAAGAGACTTCTTGTATCTTGATTGCAGGGTTGCTTGAGAGGGGATACCTTTGACCACTTCCTCCCCGAGTTCGATAAACCTTGGATAATCCACTTAAGGGAAAACTTGCTGCTGTTCTACAAACCTCTGCACTTGGAGGCCCAACAACTGTCTACAAGAATAGAAGTGCGTAGACATCAAGCTATTTTCTGGCGCTGTTGCCGGGGAGGTAAGGTAAAAGGTACTCACATCCTCCGGTGTGAGTGCTTGAAGTTATTTCCTTTAGATTCTGCAATTTTGTCTTTTTGTTTCTTGTTTTCACTAGATAGGCTTAATGGAAAACAACAAAAAATTAGAGAGCTTTTTAGTATTTTTCCTAATATAGAACATGAATTCTTTGAAAAGAAAATTTAAAAACCCTTGGAACCTTCTTTGCATGCTAATAGCAATGTTATTAGTATGAATCTTTTGAACACCTTTGTTACTAATGCTATGGAAACGTCTAAGCTTGGGGAAGCTAGTTTTTATGAAAATGATATTTTTTAGTTCCCCAGCTTTATCGAAGAAAATTTGCTCTGATGATACTTTATCTCCCATATGTGGTAATTCTAATGATACTTGTGATATTTTAAATCCACATACTAAAAGCATCCCTTTTAAAATACCTATAAAAATTGTTGAACGTGTTATGAACAACTGTTATTTGGGAGATGGAACTGCCCATCCTGGTGATCATTTACTCTTTATACATGAATTATGCGAGTTGTTCAAGTGTGCAGGTATTTCAATGAACCAAGTTAAGAGGAAGCTATTCCCTAATTCACTTAAGGGCAAAGCAAGGGAGTGGTATGAGCTACTAGATGATCCTCATCATTTGGAATGGAAGGAACTTGAATCTCTCTTTTACTCTAAATTTTATCCTCCTCATGAAATTCATAAAGATAGGAATTACATTTATAATTTTCATCCACATGATGGAGAAAGTATTGCCCAAGCATGGGGGAGATTGAAGTCACTAATGCTCAAATGTCCCATTCATGAGCTCCTCAGGAATATTGTTATTAATAATTTCTATGCAAGGCTTTTAGGACAATACAAGGACTATCTAGATACTTGTTTAGAGGGATCCTTCACGAGTAAGGAGGTGAGAGCTAAGTGGGATCTTCTTGAAACAATTCAAAGCAATACCGAAGATTGGGATAACAACAAAGTTAAAGAACCAGATATAAACTATGAGTATGATTGCATTAAGTCTTCCGCTGAAACTGCTAATTTTCAAGAGCTTAGTGCTAAATATGGTCTTGATCCTCAAATTCTTATTGATTGTTTTAAAACCATTGCTTCTCATATTAATGCTCCTAAAGAAAAGTGGGACATGTATCATGAGCCTTCTAAAGACACTTGCATGGAAAATGAAATTGTTGTTAATGATAGCAATAAACATGCTCAAACCTCTGAAAGTACTATTTCTTATAAGCATGTTAATTTTTGTGGAATACATAGACCTTGTGAGAATAATCAAATTGATGAAGAATATTGTATCACCCACAGGAATGAAAAAACTAGAATGTGGTATAGGGCTTTAAATGATTTTGGTAAAAAAGTTTGTGCCCTTTATCCTTTTATTTGTGAACTTTGCTTTGAAGTGGGTCATTTCAATTTTCAATGCTCAGGCCATAATAATAGCCCTTCTAATCCAATGAGTACTGCAAGTTTGTATTGTGATGACATGATGAAATGGATCGTATGGGCACCTAGAGGGGGGGTGAATAGGTGCTACACCAATTTTTAATTCTTTTTCAAGTTTAGGCTTAGCACAAAGGTAAATTCTCTAGATAAACTAATTTGTGGAATTTTCCTATATGCAAACCTATCTACTAGCGAGTAAGGAGCGAGTGGAAGAGGAACGAGTGAACCGAAGTGAAGCACGCAGAGACACAGGATTTGTTTGACCGCAGTTCCTTCCTTGTTAAGGGAAGTACGTCTGCGTTGGAGGGGTGGGCAGTACTAAGACCACCACGCCACAAAAGGCCTCACCCTGTTCTCCGATGGATCTCGCCATAACAAGCCTGATCCACCTTCCACTATAGGTACCCTTCGAGGCGGGCACCGGCGCCTTTACACAACTAGCGGGGCAACAACTCCACAACAACTTGGAGGCTCTCGAAATGACAACAAGCTGCCATAAGAACAAAGTTGTCAAATACAATAACACGATCTAGGTATTAACAAGAATACTAGATCAGGGATTTCTCCAAGTGAATGGAGAGGAGTTGAAGCGCTTGATTCTTGATGTTGATGATGAACTTCTCCTCCTTCAATTCCACCAAAGATCAAGACCTTAGGGTGGTTGAAGTGGGAGATCGAGATTTAGAGCTCTTGCACAGGGTCTGGTCGAATTCAAAATGAATCAAGAAGACTGGACGATGGGGAAGAAGGGGTACTTATACCCCCTTCCAAAAACCAGCCGTTGCACACTTCGGGGGCCAGATTATCCGGCCCAAGTGAGGGCCAGATTATCTGGTGTGGGGAAACTCCGCCCCAGACTCGGAATATCCGGTAGAAAATCCGCCCCCTCTCTGAGCGTCGCGCCGAGCTTGCCCTTGATCAACTTCTGGGGGCCGGATTATCTGGCCCTATGCGAAGACCGGATTATCCGGCCTGGGGAGAAAAACCGCCCCAGTTCGGATTTTCCGGTAGAAAATTCGACCAGATACTCAGCGATGCGCCTTGGCTCCTTTTGCTCGAAAACTGGGGGCCGGATTATCCGGCCCTTGCGAAACCCGGATTATCCGGCCTGGGAAGGAAAAACCGCCCCACTTCGGATTTTCCGGGAGAAAATCCGACTGGACACTGAGCGACGCGCCTTGGCTTCCTTGAGAGATGAGGTAGGCCGGATTATCCGGCCCTTGGAGGGGCGGATTATCCGGCCCCCCTCAAAATCTCCTGCACACTTAGCACACATGAAAAGTCTCCATAGTATTGTTATCTAACACGCAAAACATAGGAAAACATGAAATGTTCTTTCAATCTCCCCCTTTTTGGTGTTAGATGACAATACCAGGATTTGCAGGAGAAAGACACAAGACAAACAGAGATAACTATGGAAGGGACTCCCCCTCAATGTGTGCATAATAGAGTTTTGCATTGGAATACAAATGCACACAAATAGTTGAATCTATTCCATAGACAAAAGGGCAAAAACACATACCACCAAAGTAGAGAATAGGCATCCTTGACATAAATCACAATTATTATTGGATAACCATTATGAGCGCGCGCCTTCCGAGATAAACCACCGGCAATAGGATATGAATAGATATAACCATGAGCATAACCCATGATATGAAGTCCATAGGTATCATCCAGACAACCACATAAAGTCTCAACCATAAATTACAAACCACGAATATAAAAGTTCAACGCTAAATGGGCATAAGCAAGAAATAATGAATAAAAAGTGCAAGTGCTTATGCCCGACCCATGCAAATCCACGGACAACCTAATAGAACTACTTCTCCCCCTTTGGCATCGAGACACCAAAAAGGGAGAAGAGCGATGCTAGCGCCCCATGGGATCACTCATCATAGTCTGCGTCCTCGTCCTCGTCCTCATGCTCTTCCTCAGCCTCATCTTCAAGCTCCTCAGTGTCACCTTCCTCATCATCAGCATCAGCAGTAGGCGCAGAGGGGAACAAGTGACGCTCCAGCTCACCATAGTTCAGCCTGGAGGAAGAGTTCCACCGAGCATATGGAGTGGGAGGTGTAGGAGCCGGAGGAGCACCCAAAGCGCCAGACACGTGGTGGAGAATGAGCTGCTGGGAGTGAGCCAACTCATGGCGCTGCCTGTAGGCCTCATACTGACCCTTGCATGTGTCCACGCCCATGCAGAGTATGTGACGCTAGAACCATTTCAGCTGCTTGATCTCACGGGCCACGGGAGGCACTGGGGGCCGACGAGCATCCCTCATGAGGCCCTCAGGAGCAGAGGAGGGGTGAGCAGTCTTCCGAACCTTGTTGTAAATCTTCTTGGCCTTGTGCACCAAGTCAATGTGGAACTCCTCAGCAGGAAGCAGGTGGCAGATGAGCAACATAATGTAGGGTGCATAGGGAATGGACAGACGATTGAACATAGCATCACACAGCTCATGGTAAATGAAGTCCATGACATCCAGCCTGTACTGCACTGACTCGTCCTCGCAGGAGGCAACCTCATGAGAAAATTGAAGTAACTGAACAAGGTGACCACGGATGCTGTCATTGTTGCCCCCACTCGGTGTAATAGAGTCACGGAAGAGACCCACCAATGCAGCATAGATGGGAGCAAGACCAGCCACAGTACCGACAATTCCATTGTCCACAGTGCACGGAGAGAGAGCAACATCCTTGTTGGGATTCAACTGAGTGATGATGCGGTGGCCACTGGCTCTATCTCTGCTACGGAAGGAGTACCCCAAAACCTCAGCAAACACGTGAAAATCAGCAGTCATGGGCCTGTCATGAGTCATCCACTTCATAGTGCGACGCTCATCACCACAAATCACCAGAGTGGAGAAGAATTGCTTCACCACCTCAGAGTCAAAGGAGCACTGGAGGGACATGAGATGGTGCAGCCCCATCCTCTCAGCCACATACATCGCATCCACAAGATGCGCCTTCTCCAAAGCATCAGCAAGTACCAGAGGGTGCATAGGCCTAATGTTCAGCCTGGCATAGATGTCTTCATAAATCCCTTTCTGTTCTGCACACCAAAACCGGGTATCCCCTAGCTCATCATCACGAGGCAGCTCAGCAAACAAGTCACGGTGACGAATGGCAGAGAAGGAGACCGCATCCAGAGCCCTCTAGTTGATCTTGGGCTCCTTGCCCTTACGCTTGGACACACCCTTCCTAGTCCTCTTGGATTGTTCAGCCATGCGCCTCTCTTCGTTCTTCCTTCTCCGCAATTCAACTTCGTCCACTGGGTTACCTTGACCGTCGTCCTGAAAGTACTTGGCGCGAGGACGACGCTTGTAGGTCTTGGGAACACCGGAACCACCTGTGAGGAGAATAAGGCCGATAGCAAGGGGATAAGCATACACACAAGTCCAGGAGAGAGCATGGAACAAGTAGGCAAAAAGTTCATAGGTCAAAACTACTCAATACATACACCATAGTGAAACTGAAGCAGACTTGAATCTGTCAGGCCGGATTATCCGGCCTGGCCAGGGGCGGATAATCCGGCCCTGGCAGAAATTTTCGATTTCACCAAGAATGCATGCAAAAAAAGTAGATCGGGCCTAGAAACTGTAAGACTACGAGTTCTATGCGAAAACACATCCTTCTAGACAACGTTCCATCCAACAAGATACACATCTAGCCAAAGATGGGGAGAGAGGGAGTTACCCTCACTCATTGGAGGAAGAACACGGAGGAGAAGGTACCCGGAGGCGCGGAGAAGAAGATCCGGGAAGGCCTGGAAAATCCGGTGGCCGGAGAGGCTCCGGGGAGGGTGAGGGGCGGCAGGCGGCGGCTGGGGAGAAGGAGAGGGCTGGGGGAGAAGTGTTGCTCGTTATGAGCCCTTCTCCCCAAGCCCCGCCCTTTAAGATCGAATCCGCCAGGGCCGGATTATCCGGCCAATACTTGGGCCGGATTATCCGGCCTAAAATCTGGGATTCTGTTATACATAGAACCAGGCCCGCGCGTCCCCAAACAACACCCCCACAAGGTGTACAAGGGACTTGTGTGCAAGAATAGATGTCTTAGGGGTAGGGAAGGCTTAGGATGGAGAATGCCAAACTAAGATGGTACTAGACACTCAAAATTGCAAGATCCAAATCAAATAAAATCCAAGATTGAGTGTGATTCCCATAAGAACATGAGAGAGCAAACAACATCCAAAAAGATCCAATTCTCCACAAAGGAGAGGGCGGTGGCCGAAGCCACCTTGTTGGAGTGTATGGTGTGACACCGCGAAGATATATCTTGGGTTCATGACCAATACTCATCAATAAGCTCACATATCACAACATGATATTAAGAGAAATGATATAACTTGCTATTGGCATTATGGGGGGAGGGTTAGCCCAATATGTTAGGACCACACTCCCCCTATATACATGCCCACACCTAGACCAAACAAGGATTGAGATGTACGAGTGGGTGCATGGGTAATCAAGACAAGCTCCGGGAATCAATGATATTTAGCTCATTCCTCAAATAGCAAAATCTTGCTTCATCAAGTGGCTTTGTAAAAATATCCGCCAGTTGATTCTTCGTGCTCACAAAAGATAGATCAATATCACCTCGAGCAACATGGTCACGAATAAAATGATTCTGAATCTCAATATGCTTCGTCCTTGTGTGCTGAACTGGATTGTACGCAATTTTGATAGCACTTTCATTATCACATAAAAGAGGCACTTTATCACAATTGACACCGTATTCCTTTAAAGTTTGTCTCATCCACAACAATTGAGTACAAGCGCTGGCAGCAGCAACATATTCAGCTTCGGCGGTGGAGAGAGATATACAATTCTGCTTTTTGGAGGACCAACATACAAGATATCTTCCCAAGAATTGACAAGCTCCAGAAGTTGACTTCCGATCATCCTTATCACCAGCCCAATCTGAGTCAGTATAACCACATAAATAGAAATTGGAGCCTTTGGGATACCAGAGACCAAAGTTGGGGGAATGAACTAAATATCGAAAGATCCTCTTGACCGCCACTAAGTGGCTTTCTTTAGGAGCTACTTGATACCTTGCACACACTCCCACACTCAACACAATATCGGGTCTAGATGCGCAGAGGTAAAGAAGAGAGCCGATCATGGACCGGTATACCTTTTGGTCCACATCTTTACCATGAGGGTTGAGTTCAAGATGACACTTTGTTTGCATCGGAGTAGCGACACCATTTAGATCCGTCATCTTGAATCTCTTGAGCATGTCTTGGATGTACTTTGCTTGATTAATAAAGGTTCCTTCACTTAGTTGCTTGATCTCGAATCCAAGAAAGAACCGTAATTCCCCCATCATAGACATCTCAAACCTGTTAGTCATAAGCTTTGAAAATTCATCGTTAAAAGCTTTGTTAGTAAAACCAAAAATGATATCGTCTACATATAGTTGGCATACAAAGAGCTCCCCCTTAACCTTCTTAGTAAAAAGAGTGGGGTCGATTTGCCCAACTTCGAAGCCACGATCTAACAAAAGCTCTTTAAGGTGCTCATACCACGCACGTGGGGCTTGTTTAAGGCCATAGAGTGCCTTATCGAGTTTGTAGACATGGTTCGGGAAGTTAGGATCCTCAAACCCTAGAGGTTTCTTTACGTATACCAACTCATGTAGAGGACCGTTAAGGAAGGCACTCCTGACGTCCATTTGCTGCAACTTAAAATTGTTATGAGCAGCATAAGCAAGTAGGATACGGATGGACTCAAGACGAGCCACAGGAGCATAGGTCTCGCTGAAGTCGATGCCCTCAACTTGGGAGTAACCTTGTGCCACAAGTCTTGCCTTGTTCCTCACAACAATGCCATTCTCATCTTGCTTGTTCTTGAAAATCCACTTGGTGCCGATAACATTGCGACACTCTTTGGGTTTCTCCACTAGTTTCCAGACTTTGTTGCGCTCGAAATTGTTCAATTCTTCATGCATAGCAACAACCCATTCTGGGTCTTCAAGAGATTCAAAGACCTTCTTAGGTTCCACCATGGAGATATGAGCTTGATGCGCACCAAAACTGGCCAATTCTCTTCTAGTAGACACTCTTCGTCGAAGATCACCAACAACCTTGTCGAGAGTGTGACCCCTCAACTCAAGGTTATGATTAGCCCGAGCCTTGCGACGAAGTTCAATAAGTTTGTTGTCTCTTGGTGGAGGAGATTCATCACTTGAGTCTTCATTGAAGGCATTTTCTCCGCCTTGATCAGTAGCTAGAACATCAGTAGCAGGTGGTGGAGATGCATGCCCTTGAGGTGAGTCCGTAGCCATAACAGGAGGCTACAGAACTGGAGAGTCAGGGCCGGATAATCCGGCCGATGAAGTGGCCGGATAATCCGGCCTGGGAGGACTTGCAGCAGCATCATCAGGAAGCCTGGGACTTGCTTGACCTGGCGAGGAGCCGGATAATCCGGGATCAGCCAGAAAATCTGGCCTAGAGCTTGTGTTGATATCTTCACCACCAGGAGCTGCTGGAGCGGGGTGGCCGGATAATCCGGTATCCACCGGAAAATCCGGCCTGGAGCTTTCTGGAGCATCTTGACCTTCAACAGTTGATGGAGATGGTGTAGAAGTTGCCCCTGTGGTTGGAGCGTGTTGCGTATGTGTAGATGAGGGCTCTATATGAGTAGAGCATTGTCCTTCCCGGTCCGCCACAAGGGGTTCCTCAATGGGGAGGAAGAATCCCACGCCCATTCTTCTTATGGCATCTTGGGGTATTTCAACATCTGCATCACAAACACCAACTTGCTCCGCATGGGAACCGTCATTTTCCTCGAACACCACACTACAAGATTCTACAACAGTTCCGGAGAGCTTATTGTAGACTCTATAAGTGTGGGATTCGGCACCATAACCAACAAAAATACCTTCTAGAGCCTTAGATTCAAACTTAGATAAACGAACTCCTTTAATAAGAAAGAAACACTTACACCCGAATACCCGAAAGTATGAGATGTTTGGCTTGTTACCGATAAGTATTTCATACGGAGTCTTGTCCAAAATCTTGCGGAGGTATAAACGATTGGATGAATGACAAGAAGTAGAGATTGCTTCAGCCCATAAGTTATATGGAGATTTAAATTTAGCCAACATTGATCTTGCCATGTCCATTAGAGTTCGGTTCTTCCTCTCGGCTACACCATTTTGTTGAGGGGTGTACGCAGCGGAATATTGATGTCTTATCCCCTCTTCACTTAGGAACTCATTTAAGGTGTAGTTCTTGAACTCCGAGCCGTTATCACTCCTTATAGCCAGAATGGGGACATTGTGTTGACGTTGAACCTCGTTGGCGAAGTCGATGATAGTTTGTTGAGTTTCACTCTTCAACTTGAAGAAATAAACCCAAGTGTATCTTGAGTAATCATCAACAATCACTAGACAATACTTTTTCCCACCGAGGCTTGCATGAGATGGAGGTCCGAAAAGATCCACATGAAGAAGCTCCAAGATCCTTTTTGAAGAGATAATAGTTTTCCTTCGATGAGGAGAATCATGCATTTTCCCTTCAACACACGCCCTGCAGACATGATCTTTGGCAAAAGAGACATTTTCTTTTGGTCCAAGAATGTGGCCACCCTTGTGGAGACTTTGCAAAGTTCTCATATTGACGTGGGCTAGTCGGCGGTGCCATAGCCAACCCGCGTCAGCCTTTCCGAAAAGACACATCGAACCTGTAGTGGTTTTCCCCGAAAAGTCTACCACGTACAGGTCGTTTTCGACATATCCCACGAAAGCGACTTTTAGAGACTTGCTCCACAAGAGTACCACCAAATCAGCATCAATGTAAACTGCAAAGCCCATCTTACCAAGGGCACGAACTGAAAGTAAGTTATACCCGAGGGTCTCAACAAGCATGACGTCCACGAGGGAGATATTGTGAGCCACCACAACTTTGCCGAGACCCAATACCTCAGATTTTGACTTGTCACCATAGGAGACGGTAATGTGTTCAAGGTTTGGCCGCATCTCCGTGATGATCTCCTTGCTTCCGGTCATATGACTCTTACAACCGCTATTGAGTACCCATTTAGAACCACCGGAAGCATTGCCCTGCAAGAAAATTACTTCTTGGTTTTAGGTACCCATTTTTCAATGGGTCCTCTCATGTTAGTAACAAGGGTCTTGGGAACCCAAATAGACCAAGGAATGTAACAATCATAAGGCCCTACATAACTAGCATAAACATCACCATAAGCATCACAACATAGTTCGAAGTTAGGATTGTTGATCCCTGCAAAACCATCATAATTAGTCTTGTCATTGGTAATGTTGCTAGTCTTCGATTGAGCAGTCTTGTTCTTCTTCTTCTTGTTTTTCTTGCTCTTTATCTTGGGTATGTAACCAAGACCTTCTTTACTGTTGTTTGTCCTTTGCCTGCTCAGTATCTCATCGATAACCCCTTTACCTTTGTATTGAGAACTCCTTGCAAGATCTTCTTTTCCAAAGGATGGAGATGAGGTACTTGGTATATTATACCGTTTCAATTGAGTTTGGAGCTGGTCATGAGACTCATTTAGAGTAGAATGATCACTCTTCAATGCCTTGTGAGCACTTTCAAGATCATCAAACTTCTCCAAAAGTCTAGCATGAACAGCCCCAAAATCAATCTTTTCTTTCTTTAGTTTCTTTACCTTGGCAAGGGCATGGTCACGTTCTTTAATGAGCTGAGCTACAGCTTCTTCTTGTGACTCCTCTAGGGATTCGAGTCTTTCTTCCAAAGAAACTCGAGTTTCCTCTTCCTCTTCCAAGGAATTCTTCAAAGAGGCTATCTCCAAGGCATCTTCTCTTTCAATTCTGCCCTTTTCTTCAAGGAGATCTTCGGCTCGAGCAAGTTGACTCATAAGAGTATCAAAATGGAGTTTGTGCTCACCTTGTAGGTTAGTGAAAAAGATATCCAAGGCAATAACTTCTTCTTTCATTTCAAGACTTTCATGATCATCCATATCCAAAATTATGTTAGTCTTAGAAAATGAGGAGTTAGAAGTCGATACCTCGGATCCTCTTGCCATTAGGCAAGTGGCGTTGTTGTTGATGGCGTTCTCGTTCGGCAAGTCGAAGAGAGAGGAGGGAGTCGATGTGGTGGCTCTAGCAGCCACTTCGTGGGAACTATCATCATCCTCTTCATCTTCACTTGCGGAGGAGTATTCCTCTTGAGCTACAAGGACCATCTTGTGTTGCTTCTTGAAAGGGCCATTCTTCTTAGCAAATGGCTTCTTCTTAGGAACTTTGGATTTCTCTTTGAGAATGAGCCTGCCACCATTGTCTTCTCTATTTTCATAAGGACACTCGGCTACAAAGTGCAGTCTATCTCCACAGTTGAAGCAAGTTCTCAATCTTGGGCCACTTTCTCTTCTTCCATTTGACCCGTTCTTGCGCTCAAGTTCAGACTTGGCTTTGGCAGGGTCCTTCCGAAAGTTCCTTGCATAGAATGCCATGTACTCACCATGAGCACGTTTGACCTCATCGGGGAAGTCCATGGATCCCCTCTCAAATGCTCCTTCATCATCCTCTTGCTCAACAACATTGGCTTTGAGATCCATATTGACACCCTTTTGCATTCCAATGGCCCGAGCACGGGCATCTTCAGCATTCTTTGCCGCCACTTTGATTGACGCCATTTCTTGCATGACTTCATTGGATGTCATTTGATGATAGTTGTGTCTACCTTGCAAGATCTTCAAATCCGTCGGTTCGAAAGGCATTAAGGCACTCACATACTTTCTTTTTATCCATGCATCATCAATGTGAGTGGCCCCATGCTTCCGAAATGTTGTTGCGATGCCCTTGAGTCTTCTATACATGTCCTCATGGTTTTCACCATCCAACATGTAGAATCCCTCAGCTTCGTTACTAAGGGCATCATACCGGTTTCTTCTCATGCTTTCATTTCCAACAAAAAGGTCCGTAAGAGCATCCCACGCCTCTTTAGCCATGTTGAGATGTTCAATGTGTGGCATGTCCTTGGGACCCACACCCAGCTGTATCATGTGGAGAGCAGTGGCATTCAACTGGCTATCCACAACTTCCCTTCTTGTTAGATTGGTTTGATCTCCAACATGAAGACCTTCTTCGATGATCCTCCACAATTCAATAGAGGAGCTGCAAACATGAGATTTCATTAGAAATTGCCATTGGTTAAAAGAAGATGAAGCGAGCTTGGATGGATCACCCCTATTGTTTATATGAGGATGAGGGATAGGTGGGTCAGGGGAATATACGTGGCGAACCTCACTATATTCCTCCTTGCCACTTCCCTTTTTGGAGGTGGATCCATTTAGTTTTTCACCTTCCACATCATCATCCTTAGATCCGGTGTTACCCTTTTCCTTAGATGATGGTGAGGGAGCCTCAGAGGAGGATGGAGATGGGGCTATGGATGATGTAAGGCAAGCAATCATTTGATTCATCTCCTCCATCTTGGCCTCAAAGGATTTCAACAAGGTTGTTTCCAACGACTTGAGATCATCCATTGTGACCTTATCCACAGCCTCATTTCCATCATCCCTAGTACCCATACTACTCTTAGGCGGTTAAGCCCGAATTAAGAGTTGGGGCTCTGATACCAATTGAAATGGATCGTATGGGCACCTAGAGGGGGGGTGAATAGGTGCTACACCATTTTTTTAATTCTTTTTCAAGTTTAGGCTTAGCACAAAGGTAAATTCTCTAGATAAACTAATGTGTGGAATTTCCCTATATGCAAACCTATCTACTAGCGAGTAAGGAGCGAGTGGAAGAGGAACAAGTGAACCGAAGTGAAGCACGCAGAGACACAGGATTTGTTTAACCGTAGTTCCTTCCTTGTTAAGGGAAGTACGTCTGCGTTGGAGGGGTGGGCGGTACTAAGACCACCACGCCACAAAAGGCCTCACCCTGTTCTCCGATGGATCTCGCCACAACAGGTCTGATCCACCTTCCGCTATAGGTACCCTTCGAGGCGGGCACCGATGCCTTTACACAACTAGCGGGGCAACAACTCCACAACAACTTGGAGGCTCCCGAAATGACAACAAGCTGCCACAAGAACAAAGTTGTCAAATACAATAACACGATCTAGGTATTAACTAGAATACTAGATCAGGGATTTCTCCAAGTGAATGGAGAGGAGTTGAAGTGCTTGATTCTTGATGTTGATGATGAACTTCTCCTCCTTCAATTCCACCAAAGATCAAGACCTTAGGGTGGTTGAAGTGGGAGATCGAGATTTAGAGCTCTTGCAGAGGGTCTGGTCGAATTCAAAATGAATCAAGAAGACTAGACGATGGGGAAGAAGGGGTACTTATACCCCCTTCCAAAAACCAGCCGTTGCACATTTTGGGGGCCGGATTATCCGGCCCAAGTGAGGGCCGGATTATCCGGTCTAGGGAAAGTCCGCCCCAGACTCAGAATATCCGGCAGAAAATCCGCCCCCTCTCTGAGCGTCGCGCCGAGCTTGCCCTTGATCAACTTCTGGGGGCCGGATTATCCAGCCCTACAGGCCGGATTATCCGGCCTGGGGAGAAAAACTGCCCCAGTTCGGATTTTCCGGTAGAAAATCCGACCGGATACTGAGCGACGCGCCTTGGCTCCTTTTGCTCGAAAACTGGGGGCCGGATTATCCGGCCCTTGCAAAACCCGGATTATCCGTCCTGGGGAGGAAAAACCGCCCCAGTTCGGATTTTCCGGGAGAAAATCCGACTAGACACTGAGCGACGCTCCTTGGCTTCCTTGAGAGATGAGGTAGGCCGGATTATCCGGCCCTTGGAGGGGCGGATTATCCGCCCCCCTCAAAACTTCCTGCACACTTAGCACACATGAAAAGTCTCCATAGTATTGTTATCTAACACGCAAAACATAGGAAAACATGAAATGTTCTTTCACATGATCACTCCTAATCAGCATGATGAACTTACATTATTTTTGGGATGTGAAGAGTTATCAAGAAAAACCTCTTTGGTAGATATGGGTGCTTTTGATATGAATAGTGTCATGCATGGTTGTCATCTTTATTGTGTTGATAATTGCCACACAAATACTTACATACAAAATATTATAAAAGATGAGATCTTACCAGAATATGACATGACTAATATGTGTTTTGGTCTTATTAATGAAAAGGAGGAATCCTCCAAAGTTTCTTCTATTGTCTCTAACAATGAACCAGGGTTTATGGAGAAGCTTCCTTTCAAGCCTCTCCCTCCTAAAGATAAGAAGAAAAATAAGAAAAGGAGGAGTAAAAGGAGAGAGGAAACGGTATTTTCCCCTAAGCATGTTGCTCTTATTATAGTTTTTTATGAGTCTAAACTCGATGATGTTCCTATGCCTGTTACCTATAGTAGTGATCATGATTGGGAAAAGCACACTACTTTTGATATTGAAAATCTCTTCGGTACCAATTCTGAAAATGATGATATTAATAATTGCTATACTATTAGTGCTATCCATGATCCTTCCAATGATGATATGTTTACAAATGAACACACTTGGGAAGATAACTATTCTATTGCTTATGATGATGCTATACCTCCAATATATGATGGTTGCAATGATGAATATGATATTTTCAGTCCACCTACTATTGAGGAGGAAATTAATTATGATTACAATATGCCTCCTATATTTGATGATTATGGTGATGAAAATAATAATGATAGCTATTTTGTTGAATTTTCTCCCACTACAGTCAATAAGAATGACTATGTTTATGTGGGGAGTATTAATTCTTTTATGCATGTGGCTCATGATAAGAATGTTTCTTGTGATAGTTATATTGTTAATTTTATTCATGATGCTACTGAAAGTTATGATGAGAGAAACGTGGTTTTATGTATCTCAACAACATTAAGTTTCCCCTCTTTATGTTGAAAATTTTGAAGTTGCACTTGTTTTGCTTTCCTATGCTTGTTGCTTTTTGCTTTCATGACTTGTTTCTTTACAAGATTCCTATGCATAGTAAGTGGGTTAGACTTAAATGTGTTTTGAATTTGCTTCTTGATGCTCTCTTTTACTTCAATTCATATTTCTTATGTGAGCATCTTCTCAAACTATCATGCCTAACTTAAAGGCGTTAAAGAAAAGTACATATTGGGAGATAACCCAAAAGTTTTAGTTGAGTCTTGGAAGTTATTACCGCTCCTTATCCTTTTATATGCATTTTGTGCCAAGAGTAACCTCCAATGAGAGAGAAGTAATGATTGGGAAAGTTGCTGTCCCGAAACAGATTTTTGTGCTTCACTGTAAAAATTCGTGTAAAATCTCTGTACGTCATTTTGAGGCCTGAATTTTTGAGCTTCTGCCCCAGGTTGGTATATAACTTTCGTTAGTTCAACACTTTTCTATTTTAGCAACAAAAGGTCTTCAAAAAAATCGTCTTTACCTGCTGGTCTGTTTTGACAGATTTCTGCCATTATTTGCATTTGCTTCTTGTTGGTTCCTTTTTGAGTTCTTTTGAGGAATTGAGCTTTTTGAGGGAAGTGCTACAGTAGCTTTTTTTTAATGGAAGTTTTATTGGTGTTGAAACTAAACCCAAAGACTTATTATCTTGAGTGCACTAATGTTGCTAATAAAGATTGTGTGAAGTTTTGTATGAAGGAAAATTCCAGGTGTATGGAAGGAATGAGTAATGAGATGAAGAATGGACTAAAGCTCAAGCTTGGAGATGCCACGCATGTCACTCCAAGAAATATCCAATCAGTACAAGCATCAAAGCTTGGGGATGCCCAAGGCATCCCCTTCTTTATCAATAAAAATCCCAGGTTTCTTCCAAACGCTTCATTTTTATTGTTTCATGCGTAGTTGTGTTGTTCTTGGAGCGTCTTCTTTTTTGTTTTGGTTTTGGTTTTTCGTTTGCTTGGTTTTCTTAGTTTGCTGAATAAATTGGTTGGACCCCCTCTTTCATACATTGTTTTTCAAATAGTTTGGTTTGGATTGGAAAAGAGTAGGAAAAGTTCATGCTTAAGTGGTAAAGAGAGCTTGTTTTTGACTGTGGCCTATGCTTTGTCATGCCATGCTTGATATTGTTTTGGCTTTATGCTTAGTAATTTTTGTTGTAGCATGACTTGTTACAAACAATTGAGATTGCTTAATGTGCCTTGGATGAATCATGCGTTGTTTTAGCATATTAAAGTATAGTATAGTGGTATTCTCATTTGATGCTTTATTTGGGTTGACTTGGCGCATGCTCACACCATGTTATGACTATCCAAAGTCACCATAAGCCTTTATGATCCTTTAGTTTTTAACTTGTAGTATCACTTTATGCTTGGATCAATGATGTTTTGTCGCTCTTCATGATTATGGCCATTGTTGCTCTCTTAGTTGGTCGCTCCTAGTCTTTTGCTAGCCTCCACAACCAAGTATGAGTTCCACTCATGCATCCAACTCCTAAAACCAAGTTATTCCAAAGATTCCACCATACCTACCTATTAGCATTTGTTATTCCAAGTATATTCATGTTTTTATCTACCTTCCGAATTAAACTTGTTATGAGAAAACTAGTGATTAAAGCTCTCACGAACTTGATGTCACACTTTACTTTTCTTGCCCTTAATAAACTTGAACCATTGTGTCGTCTATGTTGTATATGCTTGCACTTATTTGTTGGGAATTAGCAGAACCATGATGTCATGGGAACGCTTTCAACATTGCACTTGGTACTTTGTACCTAGTTGATATCATGCTCTTTTGTATATGGATGTCGTCGGTGTGAAATAAAAGGGGAGCTTGTAAGTCCATGGAGTTATGTATATGTGTTAGAGAAACGCCTAGGCCGCTGGTCTAATCCATGCTAACATGGTGGAAACCTGCAGCGTAACCATAATGAGTTGTCTATGAAGCATTCTTCTTATAAAAAAAGAGTCCTATATTGAGAAAAAAGAGAAAAAGAAAAAAAGAGATTATGAAAAGAGGAAAGAGAGAAAAAAAAGCACCATATTCCCATGGTAAATAAGAAGATTGCTGAGATGCTCGTTGTCTGCTTGCCTTGTCATTTTGATATAGGGATTCTTCCATATCATCGGGCAAGGGGTACCCCGTTGGCGGTTCTCTATGATACACATGTACTTACAGTGACAAGAACTTACCGGTGACTAAACTTGAGTAGCATGAGGAGCGGCCCTCGTATTCAAGGGACATGAGATTTCTAACTTATACTTCGTCAAGCATGTACACCATAGTTTGTTCACTTTAACCTTAATCACTTCAAGATGCTTATGATAGGGGCAATGAGAGCTGAAAGCTATAAGTACCATAATTTTTGGAAGCTCTTTATGAAACTTGAATCTCTGCTTCCTTCTATGAAGGCCTTTCTTCCACCATTATATTGAGTCTCCACCTTCTACCTTTATGCACCTACTTTGAGAGCATAGTGGCCATTCTTAGTTCTATATGCATTGTCCCAAGACTAGTTGATTGATGCATACCTTGATATTTCTTGTTTTAAACTATTTGTATCTAGTCACTGTTATAAACTTTGAAGGTGTCCTATACATTTATGTTTGCTACTCTATGAGGGACAAGCTGAATGCTACTATGCTATGTTTTCTTTATGTGAAACAAACAAACGTCTTACAAAGCATTGTTATTTATGAATCTTTTGTTTGTGCCTTTTCATGTTGCATCATAGTTTCTTTATCTTATTGCTAGAACTTTGTCTTTCATGTTATGATTGAAGTACTATGATCCTAGCTTTGAATGTTTTACAAATACTTTGATCAATTCTTTGATGGTGCATGTCACCTAAAAAATTATTCTTTCTTTTTATCACTTACCTACTCGAGGACGAGCAGGAGTTAAGCTTGGGGATGTTGATACATTGCAAATGTATCTATAATTTTTGATGTTCCATGCTTGGTTTTATCTACTTTCTTATGTTTTGTCCACACTTTGGAGTACTTTTCATATGATTTCTTGGACTAACCTATTAACAAGAGCCACAGTGCCATTTGCCTGTTTTCTGCTGTTTTTGGTTCCAGGAAGTCAGAAAATGAATATTCTCGGAATTGGACGGGAGAAAAGCCAAAGTTACTATTTTCCCGAAAGACTCATGGAGCCAGAAGGAGAGTCGGAGAGGGGCCACAGGGTGGCCACACCCCCCTTGGCGCGGGCCATCCCAGGCCACGCCAGGGCATGGTGTGGGCCCCCTGGCCAGCCACCGACCTTGCCTCCTTCGCCTATAAGAGCCTCCCGATACGAAAACCCTAGATCAGAAATCCACGAAAAGTTTCGTAGCGCCGCCACCACCGAAGGGGAGATTCGGGGGACAGAAAGTCTCTATTCTGGCACCCTGCCGGGACGGGGAAGTGCCCCCGGAGCCATCTCCATCAATCTCCACCACCATCTCCATCACCATTGCTGATTCCCATGATGAGGAGGGAGTAGTTCTATCTCGAGGCTAAGGGTTCTACCGGTAGCTATGTGTTAATATCTCTCTCTATGCATGATCTTATTGAGATCATGAGCTTGTAATCTATAGATCTACCTTGCTACTCAAGTGCTTTAATAGATCTCTGCTCTCCCTAGGTTTGTGAAGTTGACAGTGTGCACACCATGGTGGCACTTAGGATAGAGATTACAAATACTTGTTATGAGTTATATTTGGAGTTAGATGTCTCTATGAAATTGTGGTGTTTGTTGGACTCATCTAGTGCTCAAGGTGACAGTGTGGGGTTTTCTAGATGGGAAAGGCTTACTTTGAGGTGTGCTGTTATAGCCATGCCCTCGATTAGAGTGTTCAACCGGAGAGTAGTTAAGATTAGTATCATAAAGAAAAGATATTTATATGAGAGTGTTCACTAGTGAAAGTATGATCCCTAGGCCTTGTTTCTAAGCACTGAAACACCGTTTGCTTTTATATCTGTTACATGTTTGCTTGCTTCCTTCTTTATTTCAGTTTGCCTTTAGTCTTTTCCACGCCATCAAGTTATTTTCTATCACCATTACCACTTATAATTATCCATACCACTTGTATTTCACTATCTCTTTGCCGAACTAGTGCACCTATACACCTGACAAGTGTATTGGGTGTGTTGGGGACACAAGAGACTTCTTGTATCTTGATTGCAGGGTTGCTTGAGAGGGGATACCTTTGACCACTTCCTCCCTGAGTTCGATAAACCTTGGGTAATCCAGTTAAGGGAAAACTTGCTGCTGTTCTACAAACCTTTGCACTTGGAGGCCCAAAACTGTCTACAAGAATAGAAGTGCGTAGACATCAGTGGCACCCTTGCTGTAGTGCAGAGATGGGGCTTCATGGCATTCAGGCTCGGTCGGGCTAGGGAGGGCCTGGTTTGTCCATGTGCTGCATCCGATCGGCTACCGCTGAAAGGTGATGGAGGTAGTTTCTTCTCGCATGTTGTTGAACCGCCAACCCTCACCGAAGTTTCTTCTTTTCAGTATTACCGGTCTTGAAACATGGGTCAAGGTGAGATGATGGTGGTGACTACAAAATTGTTATGGCGTGTGCTGGTAGGAAGCGAGCTTGGTGGAGCATTGCGAAGAATCCGGGAGTTGGGTTTTTTGAGGGTTGGGAGAAATCCTTCTCGTCTTGACACTTACGCGGTGATGCCTGCAGGTGTCGCCGTCGTTTTTGAAGGGCGTCGGGTGTATCTCTTTCCCACCTCTCAAAGCGTATCTGGGGAAATCCTAGGACTAATCCGAGCAGCAGTGTCATCATTGTTGCTTCCCTTCTTGGAGGTGATGCTTGGTACGCGGCGCTTCAGAGTGTTAGGCGTGTGGTGGTATTCTTGGTAAGAATGAAGAGGAGCAACTTGATCAACCACTTGAATCTCCTACTTCTGAAAATAACTTTCCATACACAAATAGTATGCATGCAAACGATATCTCATTATATAGTAATGATTTCTATAAGTCCTAAACTTATGATGATTATTCTAAGGAGGATTCGTGCCTAGACAATGATTTTGGGGACTTTGGTGAGGAACTAGAAAATAAATCTTTCTATGAATGTTGTGGTGCTATTAACATGGGACAAGAATCCTCATTGGAAGAGGAGGATGAGTATTTTAAAAAACAAATGAGCAATATGACGGTAAGAGAAATGTATTCCCAAATAGTGGAATATGCTAAAAAGTTAATTTCTTCGGATACGATATATGGTCCAATAATATGTCTTCAATGTATGAAACTTGGGCACTACTTTCGTTTTCAATGCTCTGATACCTTTAATCAATCTCTAGTGTCTTATAATAATGGTGATACCACTAGTGAAGTATTAGAGTATGTTATCTTTGAAGGTGCCCATGAGCTGATAATACATGGTATATCACGTATTAATAGTGAAGATAGTGTTCTCGTAAAAATGGCTTATAAAATCCTGCAACATATTTCTTGGTATTGTCAAAAACATTTTAATGAGAATGCACTTATTATGAAGGCATGACATAGAACTGTAGTGCCCTATGTTAATCGTTTGCAGGAAATCCTATTGGAGAAGGATGAAGTTCCTTCCCAAGAAGAGGATGAACACGAAAAAGAACTGCTAATCCTTGAGGATATGCAACTATTGGACATGTGAAAGCAGGTGGATTACTGTTCTGGTAATTTGTTAAATTTATTCGAAAGGATGAGGCAATACAATGGTAAGCCTAACAAGCTTTATGATTACGAATGCATTCCTCTATTTAAAGAATTTTTGTCAACCAATACTCACATAAATGGTAATAATGTAAAACTCTTTGAATACATAGTTTATGAAGGGTCTCACGAGCTGCTTAGGAAAATTGGTATTATTATGAAAAGTAGCGATAATGAGGATTTAGCAAGGTATCATAATATTATGGATTATATTGTCAAGAACATTTTAGTGGGAATGCACTTGTGATAAAGAGCAAGGAGCTATGTAAAACAATAGTTTCCGAAACTAACATTTTGCAGGAACCACTGGATAACGAGGAGGAACACCAAAAAGGTGAGGTTGAAGACAAACATCATTCTACTAATAATAAGTTTGTTTATGATGCCTCAGTCTCTAGTAATGATTCTTATTGTGTTGAAACTAAAGATAATTTATCTGCAGAGGCTTTATGCCTAGATACTCATTTGGAGAACACCAATAATTATGAACTGGAGATAAATCCTAGTAGTATTAATGAGTAGGTTTCAGGAGAGCATATCTTTGTTGAAATATTTGTTGATGACGCTTCATTTTGTGAATGGATTGATAACTCTAGAACTGATGAACTTGATAGCAAGGGTGATGAACTAGAGAATAGAGACACTTTTGAATTTTTCCCTGCTGCTAAAGATGAGTATTATGAAGTATTCCCTCATGATAGTGTAGCCCAAAAAGAGTATTATGAATTGTATCCTGATGATGCTATTAAAGGTAAAAGGTTTGAATTTATATGTAAATATATAATACTTTTGTTAAAGCTATCTAGGGAGGTATGCTCACCACACATGGCGCATCAATCATCATTTGTGAGCAATAACACATTTATCTACACGACTCCGATGCACCATAAGCAGGTGAGACTTCGACCAGGCTATAATAGTAAGTGCTCCAAACCTCTTTTGGAGGTAAGAATAAATAATTCGCTGGCTCCTATCTATTGAAATAATAAGGAGAAAAGCTTGGCTACTTGGTTATCAGAAAGCGCTTCCCGGGAGGCAACCCGGAAGTCATTAGGTGTCTTTCTTAGTTTTGTGTCTTGAGTCTTGATGCATTCATGTTGCATTGCCATTTTTATTCTTTACATGATTTTCTATTAGAGTTATCTTGTTGTAGTTTTCAAAAGGTAGAATTTATTGTTACTATGTGTTGCATAACTCGGTTGTACTTAAATCCTGTTTTATACATGTTGTTGTTGGTCGAAAAATAAACTTGTTATTTTACTATCAAAACATGGTGTTTCGCTAAGGTTCAAGTTAAGAAAGAATTTTCGAAGAAATAGATTTTTTGTATGTCTACAGAAGGTTTAACGACCAACTATACAGCAGGAATAAAAAATTCCAGCCGTATAGTTTGGCCGTATAGATATCTTTGCCATCGACGAATTTTCTTTCGTAGGTACTGAAGTCTTAACAACCAACTATATGGCGGGAATAAAAATTCTGGCCATATAGTTATCGATGCCTTTGTAAAATTTATTTTCCAAGGTATAGTAAGTTTGACGACGTCTGGCCGTATAGTTGCGCCCGTACATTTGGGAAAACCCCTCAAACGCCAATTGGAAGATAACTATTGCTCAAAATTTTATTCTTTCTTCTTCTAAAAACCTCGAAACACCACCTAGGAGTTTCTCCCATGATCTAGATAAGCCGAGCATATGTAAGCAATAAAATTCTACCTCAAAAACCTCCTAGACAGTAATTCTCTATAAAAGTTAATGTTTTCTTTTTTACTTTATTTTTTGTCGGTTGGGTGAACGAACTTCGTTTGTACACCAAAACGATGTCTTTTATTTTTTGTGTTATTTTCACAGGGATTTGAATCTTGTGTGACAACGTGTACGGTAGTGCCGACCGTGCAAACACTCACATGAGCCACTTGGTTGCTTCCAATCAACATGCTTACATATTAATGGCTGGTAAAACCTTCTAAACTCAAACATTTCCCAACTAAGCACATAGGGGCTGCACACTCGTGTTTCATATTTTGTCTCACTTGCACTTCATCAAAATCTGGGAGTATGTACAACTCTTGGACCTAGTTTGTTGACTTAAGTGTGGTTCTTAGGTTGATGAACCGACTCAGTGGGACTTGTATTTTTATCACTTTGAGCTAATCCCCGTGCCTTCAAAAACACAAAGTATTTTATTTTCTTCTTAGTTTCCAAGCAGGTTCTGAAGGAAGGCAGCCACCAGGCTATATCAAGAAATATACGTTAAAGCAAAGGTTCTTTATCCATCAAAAGAAAGGTTACTTGTACCTCAACGGTAAAGTGGGTTACCCTTGTTTTCAACTAAGCTTGGGGAGGTAACCACTTATCACACTCTTTTTTGGAAACTGTATTTTCTCTTTTCTTTTGGTGATATACTCAAGTTTGGTTCTTGCAAAGTTCTAAGCTTGGGGAGGTTACTTCTGCATGTGTAGAGTCTTGTGCAATGTTCGTATTCGATGAAGGTTTAATGCAATCATGTATCCCGTTGTTTTTGAATGCTTGTTTAAGTGAGTCTAGTTTTGTATTCATATGGGGATACACTTGCTCATGATAGGCACCATAAGAGTTGACTTAGAGCTTGTATGCATCTTGCCAAATTGTTTATCAAGCTTGTGACACTATTTATGATCCTCTAGAAAACATTGCCACAATCTCTATACTTGGAAAGGATGAATACTTGATCAAGATCTTTTGAAATTTGTTGGTTGTCATTAAATAGCTTTGTCTTAAATGAATAGGTTATGCTCGACCCCATAATATCAAAAAATAGACTTGATAGTTTGCTTACGGAAGGAGTTGTCAATTGGAAATGATATTTCAAAGTTTTGAGTTCTATGCTAAATAAGGTGTTGTTTTATTGTCTTAAGAGTTTAGCCTTAAAGATACTCAACACCATAGATGTGATGATCGACTTGATAGTACTCTTTGAAAGGATTTGTTTGAAGAAACTAATATTTAGCGGTAATTGAGATGCATGCCAAATCTTGACATGTTGCTTAAAGTATGATATTGCTTTATGCGTGTCTGCACCACTGTCACACAACATGGGATGCTAACAACTCCGCTAGCCTTTAAACAGTCCAAAAAAAGGAAAATCTTGGAGTTTGTGAGTTGCCCAACATATGTAGCAGAAATGCTATATTTGGGTATGTATTGGTATTCTCATTGGCCTGCGTTCAAAGCAAAAGAGGGAATATTCCTATGACCATTATGAGGAATTATTATACCGAAAAGGGAAACCTTGATAATAGTCACGAGTATCCATTCTTAGCCTGCATAGTCTGATTAAACACACTAAGTTTTGTCATGATCTTATGAACTTAAGTTTTAGAAAGACAAAAAATAAAAAATGAGTGTTTGATAGCCATGATTCATTGATGTGGATGACCAAATGAGACACTCTAATGCTATGCTTCTTTTGACATGTTCTCGCATTTCCTTTTGGCATAAATCTCGTTACTAAGAATTAAACTTTCTAAAAGCTCAATAACTGATGTTTGCACTTTAGAGTCTTAACTTGGTATTGTAAACAAACTCTGATGTAATCCCTTCGAGGTAGTTTGTCAAACCTCCATATAGAAACACAACATGTGCTCCTAACGGAGTAATACACTTTAACCCAATACATTATAGTCTTTATAGCCATAAGCCGAAGGTTTTGCTTGCCTTTGCCGTAGCCATCGGCATAGCACCTGTTCCATGTGGTGACTGGTGTCTTGTCTTTTCCGAGCTCACCACAACCTTCACATTGCATCTTCACAAATTCACCTCCTGAACCAGAAGCAACTCGAGAGTTCCTGCTTCTTTTCAAGTTTTAAATTCTTCTTATTTTCAAATAATTTCTAGATGTAAACAGTACGGTTACTTTTCTCATTTTTTAGTTTAAGTATTTTGAAATAATTTGTAGGTGTAAACTATCAGATGAATTTAGATGCTGAAAAATCAGTCCAATAATATATCCATTCGTATGCCATGAAAAGAAAAATATAAGTACGTTTACATAGTCTGTTTTAGGCACTCTATTGACTACTCTTTGTTTTCTTTTTTCTCACACAACGCAACGCACTACATCCAACAAATATGTATCCAGTGAAGATATCAGAATTCTTTTGGACATACAGTACACAGGTGTGTTTAGCAACCGGACAAACATGTACTGATGTGCGCAAAATCCACTCAGCTGTTCTGGTTTCAGTTTACTGCAACTTATCAGCGTATCGCCTCCAAGTCAAGTACTTTTTCTAGAGTCCAAGTCCAGTATTGCCAGCTTTAGGAGGTCTTTTCGCCGCAGAGTCGTACTCTTTGTTTGCAGAACTGGAGCTTACTTCAGTTACAGAGCTAAAAGTGGAATAGCTCTGGCTTGATTTGCTGATCTTACTTTTGTCCCAATATTCACTAGTCTCACCAGCGGCACGAGTAACGCCATGACCTCGTCCCTGTAGATGAAAGGAAGTTTCAGAATCCAGTGGTATTTGAGTAAAATTGTTTGCAGAACAACTTACTTCACTTACAGAGCTCAAATCAGAATAGCTCTGGGTGGATTTACTGGTCTTACTTTTGTCCGAATACTCAATAGTCTCACCAGCGACACGAGTAACGCCATGACCTCGTCCCTGTAGATGAAAGGAAGTTTCAGACTCCGGTGGTATTTGAATAAAATTGTTTCCATAACTGGAACTTACTTCTGTTACAGAGCTCAAATCAGAATAGCTTTGGTTGGATTTTCTGGGCTCAATTTTGTCCAGAGAATTCTCACCAGTGACGTCTTCTCCCTGTAGATGAAAGGCAGTTTCAGACTCCGGTTGTGTTTCCTGAGGCAAAAGCTTTGCCTATTTCATTGATTAAGAAGAGTTTAGAGTACAAAACAAGCCAAACAAGCCCGAGGGCTGAGAGGCCGAAATACAAAGACTACTCTCATGGCATGATAGCACTCAAATATTTCGCACCCACGACACTACAAAGTTAAGCTTTATGCACGGTGGGCATTGAGGCCAAGTTTGTAAACACTCGCATTTCTCTCATTCCATATTTCCCAAGCGGCGAGTAGTACCAATGAGGAGAGACCCTTGCACATCCGACCATTTGCCCCGGTAAGGCGCACCACCAAGCTTCAACCGTACCAAAATTACTCCAATGGTGTATATCTAGGTCCACCAAGCCGATCCACTCCTTTAAGCCTTGCCAAATGCAACAGGAGTACCTACATTTGAACATTGATTGTGCCGCAGTCTCCGGTTTCCTTTTGAAAAGTTGGCAAAGATCACAATTTGGCCACCCACGACACGACTAGGCGGTCCGCCGCCCACACTCTATTTTGCAGGTGGGTGTCATCTCAAATTGCGCCAAGTATGCCGAGTTCATCGAGTATTTCAAGAGATGGCATCTAAGACACCCTCGGTAAGGTGCACTTATTGAAGCTTACACCAAAGGTTGTAGAACTCACTAATATGGTTTCTCCGCCAAAGTTTATGGTGCCAATCCAATAATTTGGGCCCAAAGCATTATGCACTGAAATTTTGTTGTGCTAGGGGATGTTAAATATGGATGTGCAATATCTTTCGGTTTTGTCCCGTCAAGACAAAGGGCATGCCAACATTTGGCAGTCTTCCCAACTCCGGTTGTATTATTAATAAAACTTGAGTGGATCCAAAGAAAGTAGCTTCTAGGTATGTGCTGCGTTTACTCATAATTCAGATGAATTATACCTTCCCATGTTCATGCTGAGTAATAAGCTGATCATTTTGTTTACAAACTCGTGAATGAAACTGAGTTGGATTTTATCTAACCACTACCTATAATGATGTGTAAATGATCATGCTATATTGTCATAGTATTTGCCAAAAAATTCTTAAAATATGTGAAACAGTGTTTACTGAAATAATACTTTTTTGGATGACTCTTCATGTTTTGGCACGTGATGACCACTTCAATTGCTACAGGAACTGATCATAACAATTAGCATTTTTTTTATTGCATGGATATATCACGGAGTAAGTCAAATCATCTCAGTATTAATGTGAAGGGTAGATTATTTTTTAAAAATGACACCAGATATATTAATAGTAAGGATATGATGCCAATATATACTTATAGAGATGTGTTACATACCTTAGATTTATCTAAATAATGTACCAGCACAATGTGTTCGTATGCACTGCAAAAACATGGAAAATATGTATTACAATAATAAATGTTACAAAGGACTTCTTTGCATAGACAAAGTTTGTCAAATTCACTTGATAAAAAAAAGCAATTGGTGATCAGTATTGTAGCATAATTGCAACATAATGATCACACTATAAATAGACATGGCATACTAACATCCAGTATCTTACTAAATATGGCCTTCTACGTAGGTGGATATGCAATGCTAAATGTATGATTTGCAATAATGATGAATCAATAGGTCATTTGTTATTCCACTGTGCAGTGACAAAATATATTTGGAATGTGGTAAACTGTGCTTTTAACCTTACTAATTGTTGTTATAGAACAATGGTCGAGTAGGGGTATATCTTTTTCAACAATCACCAAACAATATAATCAATGGCATATACAAATTCCTTATGGAGAAGGTATTCGTATACTATCAAGATTGATAGGTCCGGCCACCAATTTGAAGCGCGATTTAATACTATGTTAAGAAGACGTTAAGGGAGGATTGGGTCGGACTCGACTCGTTGAGTACAACACCAAACTACTGATGAGGCTTAAGTGAAGTCTTGAGTAGGACTAGGATCATCGAACTAACACTAAGTAAGGTTTCCTCAATATTGATCCAAGTCAGACTAGGATCCTTTTAATTGAACCTAAAGCTTCTCAGATAAAGACTTGAAGCTCTATTTCTCTACCCTTGAAACCATTCAAGTGAGGGTGAGTGTGTTGCATGCCCATGGATGGCGCTTTTATAGGCCAGGGGTCCTTCACAAAATACCAATGAGATGTGAGGGGCACTATATTCATGGTTGGTCCACTAGGTCCATGCTGGACTAAAAGAGAGAGGGAATTCATAGTCCATGTTGGATCAAAACCTCTCTTTCCTCCACCATGATTGAATTATTTCATCTTGGGCCTTCAGTTGACTTTCCCTTTAATTTATTTCTTCTTATTTGACTTGTTCACCTTGAAACGTGGCATGGACTTTGTTTGACCTAGCTTGAATTTGTCAATTCGCTATGTACGATGGTATGAGAACCTCAGTAAGAAAAATATTCCTACAACAAGAGTCAACTTGAGTGGCATTCACAAAAAGTATTCATGTGGCTACTATGCAAAACTTTTGAGTTCTTTCTCCTTCTCGATCTCTCTAGATAGTCTTGAGGTGGCTTCGTAGGAGTCAATAGAAGGATAAAAACATGGTCAAGAGAGTGGAAATAGGCCCTAGCGGGTGGCCTTGTCCTTTCAAGAGTCTAGATATTTTCATCTATATTGCCAAATCTTTATGCTACTTTATGAAAAAATTCTATATATCTCATACTTATGATATTTTTCTGCAATTTCTCGGGATTTTATGATAATTTCTGAAGGAATCTATTACAACTATTTTTAGCAAGAGCAGGGACATCTTGGCAATTTTTCCCGTAGGAATTAGGGGCTTCTTCAGTATTTTTTGAAGGAATAATAGGGACTTCATGGAACTTATCTAGAGGAATCAAGGGCTCTCTATGGTCCTTTTTTTGAGAAAACGGGTGTTAGTTTCCATGCACCAAAGAGTAGAACCAAAAATCCGAACTTATAGAGAGAAGATAGGAAATCCACATATACTTTAGCACACCCTCTCATGTGTGACTGGGGTGAGACCTGCACGTGAATAGGAAGAGGACGAGAACAATTTTTTTTAACTGTGAAAGCCGAGACTCAAACGTAAGACATATCCTCTAATACCATGTTAAGATTCATGCACCAACAAGTAGAAGAAAAATTTTACACTCATGGAGAGGAGGTGGGCAATCCATATGTATTTTAGAAACAAGGAACTCTTGAAAATGTTTTATAGAAATCAAGGGCCTCTTCATACTTTTCAATTGTAGGGATTATGTTTTATAATGATTCGCAGTATTTTCTCTCTTTTTATGATCACTGATAAAGGTCATGACTGAAGGAGTTTCTTTATGGACAAACAACACTATATTGTATCAACTACATATGAATGAACCAGAAGCTAAGTGCTCCTTTCTCACATAGTGTAACTTTCTAGGAAAAAAAACCCTAGTTCTTATGTGAGAAATCCCCAAAACCTCATTTACAAAGTACAATGCAAATAAACTCCTATTCTCTCATCTCTTCGTCACTTACCTTATCAAATAAAGCTGACTTGTGAAATTAACTTGCTAGTCACACTCTCGAGATTCTTTTGGCAAGGACATCCAGGAAAAACGATATATAGACTGACAAAATGGAATGTAGTTTGTCGGGGCTTGGGTCCATGATTATGAAATCAAAAATACAACTTTACTGGGGAAATAGTTGTTCAAGCTGTTAACAGAGGAAGCCGTATGGCAAACCCCTATTGAGAAGGAAATACATAATTTCAAAAGCTCTATCTCAAATTTACTGGAAACCAGGGGATTCACACTTTTGGACGGGTCTATACATACAAAGATCTCATTCTTTCGCTTTGGATCTTTTCTTATTAAGGATGGCTCGGAAATTAGACTTTGTGAGGACTCCTGGTTACAGGATATACTTCTCATGGAACAATATCTGGATTTATACAACATACACCATAGCACGTAACAAAGAGCGATACAATCACCGAGGTGTTGAACGCTTCAACTCCTAACGTAGATTTTAGAGGAGATCTCACTGGTGCTCATCTCGCCTCATGGAATGCTCTATAGGAGCGGTTAGCAGATATACAGCAAACATACAAGAATGACGAGAATGGTAAGTTTTCAGTTGATTCTATGTACAAGCACTAGTAGTAAATAAAAACAAACACATCTGTAAATAAAGATACCACCAAAGATTAATTTTTTGTTTGGTTTCTTGGTCAAGGTGTGATTTTAACCAAAGATAATCTAGTTAACTTCAACTGGTAAGGAAGTACAAAATATTGTTTCTATCACCATGCCGAGACTTATCAAACATTTATTCTTCCAGTGTCAGTTTGCGCGTTCTATATAGTCATCCATCCAAGTGCACTCAAGATTGTATCCACCAAGCTTAGTAACCAATATTTATTGTAACTGGTTGCATGGTATTAATAACAGGGATATGATGCATATACAGGTGGTAGCAATTGCATTACTATGGTCGCTATGGCTATGTAGAACTAATGTGGTTTTGATTCTAAATTGGCTTCCCCATGCAGGTTATCTTTCATTGTGGACACTTACTCCGAGAGTGGTGTACTCTTCAAAAACCAGAACACCGCTCCCTCTATACAGAGGTGTGTTCGTGATTGGAGCAAGTGGCAAAAGAAGTTTTTTCCCATCATGGGTGGCAACATAGATTGCAGATGGAACCCCCTCCATCATTGGTTTTCTTATAGTTTCATGTATTCTATGATATGGATATGAGAATACAAAAAGGACATACGGGGGGTGCTCGGGATATCCGATTACTGGACATACCGACCGGTAACCAAATCCTTGGTTGCAATCGATGCTAAAAAAGGCCATAGGTAGACCAACACGTGGTTCTACAGAAAGGCGGTGCCATTTATTTCCGATCAAACTAGTACTTTTTTTGTCTTGAAAAGGATGTCTCAAATTTACCTAAATTTAAATATGTCTAGACACTATATTTAGTACATAGATATATTCAAATTTAGACAAATTCACAACATCCTATTTAGGACCAAGGGAGTATGACATATGCTAAACCCAGTATGTGGCGTATCTAACTTTAAATGGAAAACAACCACCAATTCACATCTGTTTATAGGCGCAAAGATAACATATATAATTGAGGTAAAGGCTAAGAGCTGAAAATAAATGTTCTGCTGCGGCTGTGTGAAAAAGTCTAAGAATCGTGGTATTGTGTTACCTCCGCCAAAATTTGGGATTCTATATATAGTAGTTTGCTTGTAGTTTAAGGTCAATTTTGGCTAGCTAAACAATAAAGTCAAACTTACGGTTCTAGCATCCAGTAACAGCGCCTCTGGAAACCTGGATTTTGGTGCCCATGGACGTAATAGCAATTCAGAACCGGAACATTTCCAACCTGTGATTATAAGAAAACTGTCGCATATAAGACACAGTTGTAACATACTTAAACATACGAGTAAAAAATCACTAGTTCTCTAATCAAACAATCAGTAATATAAGAAACACATGTATTGAGATAATAATAAGAATAATGTGCGATGTTTCAGTTCACTAGTTCTATAGTGGAACAACCAATAATATGCAATCATAAAAAAAGACGCATGTATTCAGGCAATACCTAAAAAAACAAAAACAGTGTGGAAGGTTTTCGGAAAAGTCATTAGAGACTATTCACAAGAAATTATTAGAACATTCCATAGGAACCAGTAGGCTTGACCGTGCTAATTTAAACAAGAAATAACTGGAATAACTTGACCACAAGATTTCTTAAACATGCCTTTTTTCGTTCGTGAGCCTCCGCAACGGTTTTTCCGTTTTTCTTCATCCGCCATTCATGGCCATCTTTCCGGAAAAGCGGATTCACGCGGCGATTAAGAAGGAATATTGAACCACCTAGAGAAACAACACTCTCATATCAATGAAAAGATAGCTACCAAAACCAATTTCTGAAATTGAAGGAGATGTGCCATACTGGGTGGCCTGTTTTGTGCCCCAGGGGCGAGCCGAAAGTAATGATGATTCATCAAAATGCTGATTATTTCAGGAGGCTCTAACCATCGGCTCCTTGCTTGTTTGAGAACCGATTCAATATCGTCTACATCAAGAGAAGGAACTAGTAAGATAAAGTAGTCCTGGCTTTAATCAGATGTCAAGGTATTAACATGGAGAGAAACCAAGTAATAAAGCTTTCATTGTCTAAAAAGTGCTTCCTCTGTTTCAAATTATAAGATGGTTAGCTTTTTTTTTTCAAAAACACATGTATCTAGACACTATTTAGTGTGTAGGTTAAGAGCAAAATAAGTGAACCTACACAGTAAAAGATATCTAGATACATATGTTTCAGGAAAACTAAAACATCTTATTTTAAAACTGAGGAGGTACTAGTTTGAGACATCGCTGTGAAGGGAAGATATCTCTAGTGATATGGATCACAAGATGTGGTTGTGGAGTTCACCTTCGAGATCAGGGCCAAAATGAAAGTCATGGCAATACGGGTTTGAATACGAGAATTAAGTGGTGTGCAAGTGTCTGCAAATGCGTAACCCTTAGAGTACCCTCTATCTTCTTTAGTACAAAGAAATGAACTACGTTTTCACATATCATTATTTTTTGAGAAAACTAGTTTATTTGTTTGAACTAGATTAAAATAGAGGATACCTAAAGATTTCAAACTTACATCTTTATCTGGAATTAGCCCAACAGACCGACACACATACATGGGCCAATTTCTATCGATTAAACCACACGAAAGGCATCTAGACTTTGGGTATAACTATCTGAAGACTGACCTTATCGTTTAAAAAAAAGCTGAAGACCGACCTTTCATCATCAGGCATTGCATAAAAATACAAAAGTGCCCAAAGTGTAAAATACAAGTATACCCACATATAACAAAGTACGAGAGAGAGTACACTGAGAACGGACTACTAAGTACACCAAAGTACATCCATGGAGATATCTCACACCTCTATGCTCCTCTCACCTGGCCGAGCACATCCATGGAGATGGATGTTTGTGGCGAGGAGGAAAGGAACTAGATCCCTCTAGTTTAAGTTGTCTTGTGAATCTCATTCACTGTTCACAACATTCTAGCAATTAATCTTGGTTATCCGTAGAAAAGAAGCGTCGAGAGGACTGGCTTGAAGGCGACCTGCTAGGTCGGATTCGGCGAGAGAATGGAAACCATGGCAACGAGTATGCAAGGTGCAGGTACCCCCGAAGCTCTAGGTTTTCTTGTGGTGCCTCGCACACCAATCTCTACCTACAAGTGGATGTTCATCATCACAAGCACATGCTGGAGTCGAATTGCTACTCAAGTTGATGGGAGATTGATTCGAGACATTCTCCAGCTAATGAGGAGGTCACCGAGCATATTCGTAGTTTGAAAGATCATTCAACAAAAGAGTAGTTGTTATTGATGATGGAGTCTTTGTCTAGAGACGAGTTCACAAAGATGGCGGTATCCTTGTGAGCTATTTGGTGTGCCAGAAGGAAAAATATCTATGATGGTGAGTTCCAAAGCCTTCCGTTGACACACTTATTCATTGACATTTATCCGCGGGTTATATAAATCGCAAATACCAGGAAGTCCGTGGAGAAGGCGAGGAGCAATCAACACCATACAAAGTGGATTCTTCAGCCTCTTGGGTGTGTGAAACTTAACGTAGATGTAACAGTTTCCAAGAGGATCTCTCGTTGTGGTTTGCAGGAGTGAAGATGGCTCATTTTTGGGAGCGTCAGTTCTAGCCATCTAGGGCATCGCTGGCCCTGCGGCACTAGAGGGGATGGTGTGCAGAGAGGCCCTTTCCTTGTTAAGGACCTACACCTGCAGAATGTCGTGGCGGTGTCCGGTCATCTCTCGGTCATCAACAACGATGTGGAACACCCTTTGCTGGGAGTTACAGACGGTCCTCTAGGAGATCAAGTAAATGTCAATCTTGTTTAGTACTCTGTCCGATCCATAATAAGCGTCGCAGTTTTGAACTACGATTAGTTCAAAACTATGACACTTATTATAGATCGGAGGTAGTAGCATTTTTTAAACATGAAAGTAGAATTTATAATTCAGAAGCCCATAGGGTGGCATGTAGTGTAGTTTCTAGCCATCTTGGACTGTCAGGTTTGGCTTCTTCAGCCTCCTGATTGTTTTTGTATTCCCACAAACATTATTGAGCAATAATGTTCCACTGAATTCTAAAAAAAAAAAATCATCCCTCTGAGTCTAAAACAACTCTCTCTACTTTAGTTTTTGTTAAACATTAGTTTTTTCAATTTATTTTGCATGAACGATCGAAATAGAATATAGACAGTGAGGAACACTTGATTGTTCTAAAAATAGGAAAATGAGGAAGGCTGAAAGGACAATAAATGCAAAAGAAAACCTAAAGAATCATATTTTCGGAGAGAAATGATGTAATTCTTTGTGCATAAGACTACCAAAGAAAATTATGGTATAAGTTGGGTCGAACAAAAAGGGCTATTGGAGGGAGTAACTACAAAATGAAATATGGTGTGTACCTTCGTTATGCAAACCTGAAGAGAAGTCCGCCAAAATCCTGATCAACCATTTATGATTATTATAATTTTGGCCACAAAACACGAGCACAGAAGAAGATATGTAAATGATTGAAGGTGGAAGTAAACAGGAGGCAATATACGTTACTAGAAGGAACATTCGTACCCGCTATCAGCTTGTTGCTTCTCATCTTTTACCATGTCGTAATTTTCATTCATGTATGTTTTCTCTTTCGTCCCTGTACTTGTGTGGCCATGAAAGTTATAGACCTTCAATTGTAAGTTGATTTGTGGATTGCTTGGATAATTCCTAATAGTGTTCACCAAGCCAGACTCCAAATCAATGCCTGCTCCCCCAATTTCTGCAGATGTATCTTTAAGGCCTGACAAGTGGTCAATGGTGATTAACACAGTTGACATGGTTATACCCTACGGGTACCCGATGTTAGCCTACTTGGTTCAGCCCGACGGAAGGCCCACTCGACGACCTGCCAGGGTCCAGGACGTCCAAAACGTTTCGGCTGCACGAAGCACATGTGGACACGGACTCCAAAGCGCACAAGACAAGGATACCTCAAGACTAGAGTTTGAATACAACTTGTAACCTACTCGTATTGGCACCCGAGACCTAGCCTCCCCATATATAAAGGCTAGGAGGGTCCAACGAGGAGGGCACGACTACACGCACGTACACAATAGATCTACAGATCTAGAACCTCGACTCATACTTTGCACACGCATCCACGCCAGATCGAATCTGCGCACCCTGTAACCTTCGGTTCCGCCGTAATCAAAGAGCAGACAAGCAGGAGTAGGGTTTTCCCTCCGGGGGCCTGAACCTGGGTAAATCTCGTGTCTCCTGGTTGCTTGTCTGTTAACCGTGCCACGATCTCCAGCATCCCCATCTTCTCCAAAACCCAAGTCCATAACAATGGGCATTGACGAGATTAAACCTCGCCAATTGGCGCCGTCTGTGGGACCTTCCACAATCTTCGGATGCGGTGACCTGCTGCGGTCTTCGACCGCAGTGACCCGATACGATCCTCGACTCCAGCGACTCGGGGGCTCCATCCGCTCTGGTGACCCATTATGGCCTTCGGCTGCGGTGACCTGCTGCATCTTTCGGATGCGTCGACCCGACGCGATCTTTGATTGCCGCAACTGGCCGCATCGGCTTCAGCGACCACGACTCGGGGGCTCCCTCGACATCGGCGACCCAATGCGGTTTTCGGCTGCGATGACCCGATACATCCTTCGGATGTGGCGACCCCGTGCGGTCTTCGACCGCGACAATCTTCGGATGCGGAATTCGCTGCCGCCATCGACCCCAGGAACCCGTCACTGCTATAACCATGGTCCGCCGCGTCGACTACGTCCGCCGTGTGACCCGCTACCGCGTCGACTCCGTCCACGACAACTACCAATAAAGCTAAGTTTCCCTCTACTCAGAGTTGATTTCCTTTTTTAACTCGCACTCGAAACACTCGGGGGCTGCGCCCTCTTCGAGTAACCTAATGTGCCATCGGCTCCACGCACTCGAGGACCTCGAACGCGACAACCCGAGTAGCTGATTCTGCCTGATCGTTGAATCCTTGAACTCCGAGTGCCTCGGCAAGGTACTGAGACTAAGGGTAATCAGGCTAACGAAAAGGCCTAGCATACAGTGCAAAAGTGTCGACTCGATCGGCACCAAAATCTTACTATACAAGCCGACAGGAAAATATTCTTTACAAGATACAAGTACTTCACAATTCTTTATGTTTTCTGCAGCTTACAAGGACATCGACCGCGTCGAGCTATTCTATTAGGTCCTCCAACAGGAGTCGACAAAAGAGCTGGCTACGCCATACAATCAAGACCCGAGTCGAGTCCCTTCTTGGATGGTTGCATCGCTTGATGCTATGAAGACACGACATTGGTCGTTCACCCGACAGAAGCAACGGTGTTGACTTCATCCGCAACGTCGAGTCCTTCCGGCTAAACGCCGCACGACTCCGCCACGTCAACTCCGACTGCAACATCGATTCTTGGCTCCTTATACATGAGACGCTGACTCGATGCACTTCCGGGTCAGTGATTTGTCCTCGCATGAGTCTCCACTCGAGTCTGCGACTCGACTAGACACTCGGGGGCTACTCCTATCAGAAGCGCTGGTCGCGCACCCGATGTACTTCCGGGTCAGCGGTACGCCCGCAAGATTGTCCACTGCGTCTACAAGATACAAGACTCGAGTCTCTGCCCGAGTCTACGACTCCGCCAGACACTCGGAGACTACTCCAAACTAGAGCGATGGTCGCGCACACACAAGATCTTCGAGTCCTACGCCGAGTCTACGACTCCACTACGGACTCGGGGGCTACTCCCATAGGGAGGATTGATTCAAGCATCTGAAAAAAATTGTGTCCTACGGACCTGAAGCAAACAATGGCTGAATTAAAGTCTCTGCTCGAGTCTACGACTCGAACAGACACTCAGGGGCTACTCCCATAGGGAGCGCTGGTCGCGCACCCTATAGTCCATTGTGTTGGCTACGTCCATGATGTCGATTCCTTTACAACAGCCGAACAAATTCAGCTGACCCGATGAACTTTCGGGTGAAGTGCTTCGCACTCGACACAACTTCCGACTCCGACATCCAAATACAAGGTTCAAGACAACTAAGTATCCACCCGAATCTACGTTTCGGATGGACACTCGGGGGCTACTGACATGGTTATACCCTACGGGTACCCGATGTTAGCCTACTTGGTCCAGCCCGACGGAAGGCCCACTCGACGACCTGCCAGGGTCCAGGACGCCCAAAACGTTTCGGCTGCACGAAGCACATGTGGACACGGACTCCAAAGCGCACAAGACAAGGATACCTCAAGACTAGAGTTTGAATACAACTTGTAAACTACTCGTATTGGCACCCGAGACCTAGCCTCCCCATATATAAAGGCTAGGAGGGTCCAACGAGGAGGGCACGACTACACGCACGTACACAATAGATCTACAGATCTAGAACCTCGACTCATACTTTGCACACGCATCCACGCCAGATCGAATCTGCGCACCCTGTAACCTTCGGTTCCGCCGTAATCAAAGAGCAGACAAGCAGGAGTAGGGTTTTCCCTCCGGGGGCCTGAACCTGGGTAAATCTCGTGTCCCCTGGTTGCTTGTCTGTTAACCGTGCCACGATCTCCAGCATCCCCATCTTCTCCAAAACCCAAGTCCATAACAATGGGCATTGACGAGATTAAACCTCGTCAACAGTAAAAAACACGAAAGGATCATATTTTAGGCGAAAAAGGACGCAAGTGTTCCACACAAAGAAAAGGATGCAAGTGTTCCGCAAAAAAAAAGGATGCAACTGTTTGTGCATATAACTGCCAAAATAATTACGGTGCGAGTCAGTTGGAACAAAGAAGGGTTATTAGAGGGAGTAACTGCGAAATGAAATGTGGTGTACCTAACATAGGAAGTCCCGAAGAGGGCTCTGTAACAATCCTGAACAGCAACCATTTAGCATCATTATAATTTGGGCCACAAAACAGGAGTACAGAAGAAGACATGTAAATGAATGAACAATCATACCCTCTATCAGCTTGTTTCTGCTCATCTTTCTCAAAAAAGTTTAATAAAATGGGTTCTAGAAAATCTTCTCCACTGTCCTCATTTTTATTCATGCATTCTTTCTCTTCTGTCCCTGTACTTGTGCTAGCATAAAAGGTACAATCCTTCAATCGTATGTTGATTCGAGGATTGCTTGGATGATTCCTAATGGTGCTCACCAAGACAGATTCTGAATCGATTCCCTGACCCGCACCCCCAATTTCTGCAGATATATCTTTAAGGCCTGACAAATGCTCAATGGTGATAGCTGCAGTATCATGTTGGTCCGCTCCGGGGCCATTAAATCCTAGCTTGAGCGTCTGAAGATTAGGCAGCGCACCGGCCTCAAATTTTAGCAAAGGCACACTACACTGAATCTTCAAGTACTTGATAACTGAGAATCCGGCCTGGTTGAAGACGATCTGTGCTGCAAACTTTGTGCCGACATACAACGACAGAACAGTCAAGGCAGGCAAGCCCCTGAGAACATCAACATCACTGCCCGCCAATTCACTAACCCCAATCTTCAAAATGCTGAGATTGCAGAGATGTCGGATCCACTTTGGGAGATTGGAGAAGAAGCAAACACGCGGTGATAACTTGAGCCTCCGGAGACGAGCCTGTGGAGAGAATACATTGCTCAAGCCATCAGCAGAAATGCTCATTCTTTCACCACCAGCAACATACTGAGAATTTACACAAGAGGATCCTACAGGTACCAAAGTTAAAGACTTAAGGTTCCTAAGTTTGCGGAGAATCATGCCCAGGCATAGAATGTTATTCTTCAGATTTTCAGGCCGTACGGCATAGGAGGTTAGCTGAAGATCTCGCAGGTTGGTCAGCTCACCAAGCCTCTCCATGTTCTCTGTGGAGTTAGTGCCTATATCAAACTGTCCTAATGTGCGAAGGGATGTCAAGTGGCCAATTCCATTGGGCAGGTTTGTGTCAGCAGGAAGGGTGAGGTGCAGCAAGTGCGGCAAATGAATGATGTCCGGTGGAACTCTACTTGCTCTTGCATCTATTTTCAGTGTCTCCAGATATTTTAGACCCTGCAGATTGATTGATTGCACTTCTAATTTGCAATTACATGTGACCTGCAGATATCTCAGCCGAAAAAGCTCCAAGGCTCTGATGAGATCCAAACTGATGGTCTCGTCATCACCCCAGAATTGCAGGATTAGAACCTGAAGAAGACGAAACTCTACCACGGAAGGAAGACAACTGAAGACCCCAAAAAAGGCTAGTGTTCGAACTTGGGATAGCCTCATATTTGTTGGTAGAGTTGCGTCCTCTGCATTACCATATTGAAGAGAAAGTCTACGAACTTTGTCGGAGATTATTGCACTTGTCTCAGAATGATGGATTGCCGTAACAAAATTCTCTTCAATGGACTTGTGCTTAATAAAATCAACTACCATGTAGTGCACTGTGCAGGATAAAATCTCATCTGTGTCATCTGTACGTATAGGTTGGATAATTCTGCTACTGATAAGCTCATCGAAATAGCTGCCCGAGATTTCCTCCTCGTCATTTCCTTCAATTGCACGGATAAAACCTTCAGCTATCCATTGCTTTACCAAAACATCTTTCCATATTATTTGGCCCTCTTGATATATAACGAGATACAGCACACATGCCTTCAGATGGGCAGGAAGATTTTTATAGCTGAGATTAAGTACTTGTTTCATCCCTTCTAATGTAGGATTTGCACTAAAACCATAACTGAACAATTTATCCACATGATCCCACTGCTCTGGTTTGCTCACCCGACTTGCTAAAAGACTAGCCATAGTAACAGTTGCTAGTGGGGAACCACCACATTTTCGTATAATACTGTTTGAAACTTCACTTGATCCTGGAGGGGCAATAACTGTATTAAAGAATAATTTTCTTGCGTCATCCTCACAAAGAGGCTTCATCTTGAAAAATTACCTAGGATCATAACCACAAATTTTTTGGGCTACATCCTCAATTTCTGTCGTTATTAATATTCTGCTATAACAGTTACCATCCGGCAACGCATTGTTGACAATATCCCATGTTGAGGCAGCCCATACATCATCAACTACGATCAAGTACCTGAGAAGTAATTTTCAACAGTTATCAGCAAACATCAAACCAGACAGCAAAAACTGTTGCAAACTTCAAAAACTTAAGATACTTTTGAAGACAATACATCAGATTCAGTGAATTATTTAATTTTAAAAAACTTCACCTTTCTAATCTGTGGTCCTGTGCAGTTTGTGGTAGAAATAGGCTAGACAATGAAAAATATATACTTATCAAGATTCACATGTATCTATATAGTAAAACATACTTTCTAGATACATGCGAATTTGGAAAAATCTCTGACATCCTTTTTAGGACAGAGGGAGTACACTAAAAGGGGTAAAATGCGTTAAAAGAAATCTAAAATGTGATACTTTGTGTCATTTCTGGGGTACAAAATAGAATTTACCCCACTTTAAGTGAACCACCACTATATTTAGCTCATTATAAATCAGAAAGAACTCTACATTAAATAATTAATATATGGTTCACTTCAAGGATAATTAATCTATGTAACCAAATGTGGCCTGAAAAATATTTATTACCTCTTATCTTGGAGATGCGTCCTTATATGTGAAATTAGGCTATGCACCTTCCAATTGTTGGGGGGCTGGTTTGGTCGAACTTGTGAGAGCATGGTGATGAGAAGCCTCCTGATATCGGGCTTTCGAGATGATCGCACAAAAGCCCGGCACTCGAACTGTCCACCTATTCTGCAATACAGCTGGTTGGCAAGTGTGGTCTTACCAACTCCTCCAGATCCAACAATGGAGACGAACTTGAGCTTCTGCTCTACATCGTCTTTGGCCAGCCACGCTTCGAGCTTGTTCAGAGAGGCATCGATACCAACAAGCTGGTCGGCGTGCTCTCCACACACATGAAAAGAGCCGAAAGACGCATCATATCTGAATCTGCAAGCAGCAACACCTACACCTACACCGGTACCATTAGGGTAAAACGTGATGTATCGCTGAAGCGCCTCCTGTGAGCGCACACTGAATTCTCTGATCTTGTTAGCCATCCATAGGCGTCGCTTCAGCCTCTCGGGAAGCCTGCCGGTCTTGCTGCCACGGCGAGCGCTCTTGCGACGAGGGACTCGGGAGGCGGACATGCTCCTTGAACCGGCGGCAGCGGCCTGCTCGTACTGGTCGATGCAGTCATCAATGTCATAGGAGAGCTCTCGCGTCTCCTTCATTAAGCACCCAATCATCATAGCACGGTCCTCCGCTATTGGGTTGTCGTGGTCCTGGAGGATGGCCATGATCTTCTCGAGATCTTCCTTGATGAGAGGTATCTCGTCCTCCGCTCCCCTCGGCAGCATTTGGCCATGGCGCAGTAGCCTATCCAGCTTTGCCGGAAGTCTGGACATGGCATCCACCAAACCACAGATCGGAGCCTCCATAGATCTCTCTGAAGCCAAAGCCAAATTAGGCGCAAAATATACCACTGATGCAGCACTTTCAGATCAATAACAGGAAAATATCTAGCGACATAAAGAAAGAGATCGAGGTAGAACACGTATAGTTTACCTAGGCGTTGACCTCCTCGGACACAGCTGAACTCTCTCTACCCCTAGCTTCTTTCAGTGCACATCTGGCTGCAAGACAAGAGGGGAAAGTCGTAGCCGCAGCAGCAACCACAACAACAAAAACGAGAGAGAAGAAGGGGACAAAATGTAATGGACATCTATATTCAATCTCCAACAACCGATGTATAATATAAGGAAAGCACCTAGGGCCGGCTGCCGGGGCTGGAAAACTAAGAGCAAGGGCGGTTGTTGGTTATAAACCATGTCAATAGCTATTATTTACACAAAAGCTAAAAATCTTATATTTTCAAACGGAGAGAGTACTTTATTAATGTTTTTCGATAAATGACGCTTTTTACTAGACTTCAATGTTTACATCAAGACGATACAATCAAAGAAAGCCACACCTGGCCTCTGCATAGTTAAGATACACACAGCCGAAGAGTAAAAGAAAGAGAGGCAGAAGTGAACAATCTCATAGGCAAATCTTAGAATACATAAAACTACAAGAGACGCCTATGGTGGTGGTGGTGGTGTGTGTGGGAGGGGGAGGGGGGGGGGGGGGGTCAATCCGCAAACTATGCTGCCACTCATGTTGGGTAAAAACCTCTTTCGCCACTTGCTCCAACCTCGTACACACCTCCGTATAAAGGGTGCGGTGTTCCGGTTTCTGTATAGTAGACCACTCCCGGAGTAAGTGTGCACAGTGATAAATTACCTGCATGGGGGAGACATTTTAGCATCAAAAACCTTATTATTTCTACATAGCCATAGCGACCATAGTAATGCAATCACTTCCACGCGTATATGTATCCCATCCTGTTATCTATACCATGCAACCAGTTTCCAAAAATATTAGCTACTGAGTGTGGTTGATGCAAGGTTGAGGCAATTTGGATGGCTAACCATATAGATCTCGCAAACTGGCACTCAAAGAACAAATGTTTGATAGTTTCATCTTTATGACAAAAACAACATTTTGTACTCCCTTACCAGTTGCGCCGAACCAGATTATCTTTTGTCAAAATCACACCACGGCGTAGATACTAAGCGAAAATTTTAATCTTCAATGGTGTCTTCATCTTCCAGATGTGTTTGTTTTTAAGTACTGGTACTTCGAAATGTATTAATGTTTTATACATGGAATCAACTGAAAAAACTCCTTTCTCAGTCAAATTTCAACGAAATTCATCGTGTTCATCTATTGGTTGTACATCCACTAACCGCTCGTGTAGAGCCTGCCAAGAGGCAAGACGTGCACCAATAAGATCTCGTCTGAAAGTCACGTTAGGAGGATAAGTGCTTAACACCTCGGCGATCGTATCACTCTTGTTACGTGCTATGTTGTATAAAGTTGGATATTGTTCCTTGAGAGATAAGTTCCCTAACCAGGAGTCCTCCCAAAATCTAATCTTCGAGCCATCCTTAATAAGGAAAGATCCACAACGGAAGAAGGAATTCTTCACATGCATCAGACCAGCCCAAAAGTGTCAATTCCCTGGTTTCCAGCAAACTTGGGATAGCACTTTTGAACCTATATATTTCCTTCTCAAGAGGGATTGCCATACTCCATCCTCGGTTAATAACTTGAACATCCATTTTCCAAGTAATGAAGTATTTTTGGCCTCAAGATCATGAATCCCAAGCCCCCCTTGGTCCTTTGGACGACAGACTATATTCCATTTTACCAGTCTATATTTCTTCTTCTCCGATTCTCCTTGCCAAAAGAATCTCGAGCGGTAGTAGTCTAACCGCTGCAGAACTCCCTTTGGCACTTGGAAGAAGGATAACATATACAAGACCATGTTGGATAGGGCGGAGTTAACCAGACTAATCTTCCACCAACTGATAGGAGTTTTTCTTTCCAGCTGCTTAGACGTTTTTGTAACTGTTCCTCAATCACTTTCCATTCTGCATTAGTGAGTCTCCGATAATGAATCAGAATTTCTAAATACGTCATTGGAAATTGTCCTTGTTCGCATCCAAATAATTCGGTGTAATGTCCCATTGCTTCTTTTGCTTCTCCAAAGCAGAACAATTCACTCTTATGAAAATTTAGTTTTAGACCCGAAAGTTGCTCAAACACTGATAGAATTAACTTCAGGTTCTTTGCCTTTTCGATATCATGTTCCATAAAAAAAATTATGTCGTCAGCGTATTGTAGAATCGATATGCCACCATCAACTAGATGTGAGGTACGATCCCAGCAATTTGGCCATCACATTTGGCTCGCTTAAGATGGCCAACATATCAACCACGATATTAAATAGCATCGGGGATAGTGGATCACCTTGACGTAGTCCTTTCTTTGTTTGGAAGTAGTGGCCAATGTCATCATTGACTTTTATGGCAACACTACCTCCTTGTACAAAGTTTCAGATTAAAGCATACCACTCTGGGGAGAAGCCTTTCATTTTAAGAACTTGAAAAAGAAAAGGCCACTTGACTTTATCATAGGCCTTCTCAAAGTCAATCTTAAAAATCACGTCGTTCATGTTTTTTCGGTGCATCTCATGTACTGTTTCATGAAGGGTTACTACACCATTGAGTATGTAGCGTCCTTGCATAAAATCATTATGTGTTGGATGAACCACATTGTCTGCCACCGAATTTAGACGGATAGTCGTCACCTTGGTGAAAATTTTGAAGCTAACGTTAAGAAGATAGATATCGATCTCATAGGAAGCCCAAAGGTAAGTGTTTATGAGTGAAGTCTCTGTCACACTCAAAGTTGTCACGGGTCTTCGAGTGAATTGACTGTAAGTGTGGAAATAAAAATAAAATTTGGATTAAACTGGATGTATTTAAATAAAACTAAAATATAAACTTCAGAAATAAAAAACATAAAAGTAAAAAACGATTCGATTGTTTGTGATTTTCTGCAGATGACAAAGAAGGCGTGGGAAGATACGATTCATGGTGATAGTGACTGTGTCAGGTGGACGAATGATAAGTGTAACAATTATAATCTTATAAATATATGTATATAAGAGCAACCCATAATTAGCTGGAACTCCTCTTGATAGATTTCTTCCCAACTTCAACAATCCTACTAGCATGTTACTAAAACCATGGTCAGTCACTAGATGATTAAGATCCTTCAGGTTGCTTAGCAATTAAGCTCCTTGGATCAGACTAATGCAATAAGCACAGTGGTTCCTCGTTATCCTCGAGTTAAACTAGTTTCCCATTGATATCCCCGTGTCACTCGGGGGTCGCCAGTCTGCTAACGAACAGGATCCTATCTATGTAGAACAAAGTATCATGTTGTCTGGGCCCTTAATTGGACAACAAGCATTAGGCATCTCACAGATAGTCAAGCACATATAATACAGTAATTAAAATGAATCACAAACTAATGGAAAATATATGGAGGCACATCACATCTCACCAATTCCTTACATCTCCCACGCCCAAGGAACTTACTCACACATGAGAGAAGAAAGCATCATCGATATAATTAAATAAAGGGAGTTCTTCCCGATATTACCGTGGAGATCCACAATAAAAATAGAAAAGTAATCTAACACAATTCAAGATAGGAAGAAATAATCTCAAACCCTAATCTTGCAAGGTGAACATCTCTTTCTCAAGTATAAATAATGGCTATGAGGGTGTGATGGCTAGGAGGTCGAAGATCGTGGAGCGAGATGAAGAACGTCTTCCCCTTCTTCTCCGGAACTCTTCTTTCTCCTCTCTAGATGGGATGGCGGTTGTTGTGTTATGATTTCGCGTCTGGCCTCTTCACGAAAGTTGTCCCTTTTGACAAGACGGAGGCGGCAGCAGCTATACGGCGGGAACTATACGGCCAGAAAAATATTCCCGCCGTATAGTTGCTCGTTAAAGCTTTTGTATGCCTCCCTCGATTGCTTCCAAAAAGAGACTTGATTGTTTTCGCCTGAATATTGTGTTTCTGTTGTTAAAACCTTCTGTTAACATTCAGAACCTAAACACACATTAAAAATCAAGGTTTCTTTGCTATCGAAGTATTAGCATTAGGTAAAGCTAGGAAACAATCAAATCCAGAAGAAAACTATCAATAAAAACCATAAAAAATATATCGAATCTCACAGCTATCACTCCTCCCTGGATCCATTGTTCATGTGTTGTGTGAGATCGTTTCTTGCATCGTTTCGTGGCTCGGAGCCTGAAAAGTGCGCTTGATGTGGTAATCGTGATTGTCGGGTGTGCCCCACCTGTCGAGGGCTACTACGACGGCGTGGAGATCTATCGGGTTGATTCCTTGCTCTGCTTGCATGAGTGATGCGGCCACCACCTAGATTCGTGAGAGCGGAGCGGTGTAGAGCTGCACGAGGATCGTCGGGTGCGGGTTGAGTCATGATCAGGTATGTTTGTGCAGCTACAATTGCGGCTTGAGCTGTTTTTGCCTTGATGTACCATGTTGCATCTACTAACATGAACGATAGATCGAGGTCTCGGGTTAGCTCGTTTCTTTCAGCTTCAGGGATATTTTGCAGTCGAGAGGCTCCTCTCCTTAGTGGTGCTCCTCCCGTTACGCTTCCTGATCCTTGGGTGGAGCTTAGCTGCGCCCGACGAAGATTGGATTCATCGACTGGCCTTTTTCTTTCATCGAGTTGCCTTTGCATCCTTAGTATATCCCTCTTCTTGTGATGAAGTAAGTATTGGTAGGCCATTAGGTCCTCGCGTGTTGCCTCTGCTATCATCGGGACCGCACCCGATATTGCACCCCTTGATTTTTGCGATGCTTCAAATGATAGCCGGAGAGTTTGCCTCTCGCCTCTGCGTGGTTCTCCTCCTCCCGGGATTATGCGGTTGTTCATCATGACTCCTTCGTTCCCTTGATCTCCTCTGTTTCCATAATTTCCTGCATTGTCATCTGATAAAATATCATTGGGGTCAACGAGGGGGTTACCATTGGAGTTGCGATGGGTTGAGGTTTCCCCGATGATCACGCACACTTGGTAGTGAGTTATGTACGAGTTGGTGACATCTTCGTCAGATCCGAGGTAAGCATTGTCTTGGGGGGCATTGAGGTCCCATGTTTTTTGCTCTGGGTATATTTCTACCATCCTGATTCCAAAGTCGATGCTTTCGCCGCTTTCTTTGGGTTCAATGTTTGTTGGGCTCGATCCACGTGGTGGACTTAGCTGAGAATCTAATCCGAGGGAGAGATCGCCGTAAAGGCCATCAAGGTCTCCTAGATCTGCCATGTTTTCAGAATTTTCCTCATATGTCTTCGATTGGAGCATCGATTATGTGGATGATCCGATCGAAGATGCGGGTGTCACCGTAAGCGTAGTTTCTTCGATCGACGGTTCTGATGATATCAGAGCCGAGAGGCGCGGTTCTTCAGGTTCCTCCACCCGAAAGTGGAAAGCTTCCGATGATCAGATCTGATCTGTCGTTGAAACCGGCGGGGACTGAGACAGGGGTGGGCGGGCATGGTTCCACTTCTGTCGAATTGTTGCTTGATGAAAAGGGATCCGCCAAATCCATGACTCCAGCATTCAGATTTCCCACAGACGGCGTCAATTAACAAGGGGTAACCTTGACAATGTCCATGATTATGGACTTAGGGTTTTACGGAAAAGAGAAACGCTAGAATATCGTCGGATGTTAAACTGAAACGGTACAACCCACAAGGATTGCACCTCTATGTATCACGCCAATCCCTGGATCGGTTCATTGACATACATAGTATCGATAGACATCAAAGAATTAACAGTGCATCATTATTACAGCGGTATGATCCAGAATATTTCATTTATTACAAGGTTTGCAAAGCATAACGCTCGCACAAATAAGCAAGTAGCAAATAGATAGCATAAATAAAGTAGCTCCAGTCTCCATTAGACGCCACTGACGAACAAAATGTTGAGTGGAGGGTCGCAACCAACACTACTACTCAGAGTAACCGGAAGAGTAACCTGCAACATGAAACATAACAGCCCCGAAGGTTCAGCACTTGGAATGCACTGGTAAGTGGAACAATGAGAGAAACAACAAAGCTAAAAGCTATATGCATATCTGGCTTGTGGGGTTCAAGCTTAGTTGTAGCAGCAAAATACTTTATCCTAACCTTTAAAAATCATTTGTAAAACATTTAATCTTCTTCAAACAACCCAATTAAGTTTCAACCACAAGTTTTAGTAATTACAAGTTAGAATGAAGGAGAACATGTCATAGCACCCATAATTCAGCAACTCAATCGTCCATTACCGGGGACATGGCTAAGCACTTAGTTTTACACCCTGCAGGGGTTGCACACTTTCCCCATATGACTTGGTCGACTCGCTCGTACCACGACACACATTTTGAGTCGTGATAGGGAGAAGTCCAAGAAGAGACAATTTGGGAAGTAGCTCCCCAAGCCCATCCACGCACCGTACCATCCTATCACATTCACTACATCTCTGGATACAAAGAGCTCGGGTCGCCACAACCTACTAAGTCCATCCAGCTACCCATAACTCACTGGCATATGGTTGCACACGGAAGCTACCAAATCAAGACACTAATCATTTCTCAGAAACCTGGGTGGCCATCCACAAGTGAACTACTCGGGTAAACCATAGACATGGGCCCGACATTCATGAACCAAGCAATTACCAATCCACCCAGATAGTTCAATAATTAAGTTGTTTTCACTTTCTAAACATGTTTTTTTCAAAACAAGCTTTGCCATGGTGTATCCCACCCTCGTCTACATAAGCACAGCTACTTACGACGGCTCGCCTAACAAGATAGACTACGGCATAATAGGATAGCATAGCAATAGATAATACTTGTAAAACAAAACAAGCTACAATGCATATAAAAAGTAAGTAGGACATTTATGAAGCTCCACTTGCCTTGGTAGTTGCCGGAGTCAAAAGCACAGTCCGGACAGTCACACGGGTTACAATCCTCACAATCTACACGAAAGCAATTCAAACAATAAACATACCACACATAGAGATCAACAGATGCAACACAACGCATGCATGGTACTTTAACCAAGCTTCAGTAGCTTGCTCAAGTTCTCTGATCAATTCTACTACTGGATGATGCACGAGAAAACATTTAATGCAAAGAAAACAATTTATGCATAAAAGAGGTCTAGTTAATAGGTCTTTAGCCAAAACATTGCACCAAAGATGTAAACAGTGCAGTACAAGTTTGACAAAAATACTACTGGATGAATAACTCCAATTAGAGCCTAGACCAAAAGGAATTACGCCAAAAAGGTTTACAGAACTTTTTCTGTGAATTAAATACTACTTTAATCCTTTCTATAATCTCAGGAAAATACATACTGTAAACCTGGGATATTATTGCAGAATAAAATTCTACGCAATTTTGCGAATCCAACGGTACCTTACTTGCAATTTTTGGCCAAGCAGATCTTTTCCTATAAATTTTTGAAGTTAGACAAAAATTTTGGAAAATAAATAAACTCTGAAAAATCGACGGGGAATATTCCGGGGAATATTCCCGCTGACGCGTGGGACCGGCTGACGTGGCGCTGACTGGGCTTTGACCAGTCAGCAGCTGACCGGCAGTCAGCGGCTGGGAACACGCGGCGGCGTGCTCACCTGAGCGGGCGGCGTCGGCGGGCTGCGGCGACGGGGCGGCGGCGCTCCGGCGGGTGCGTCAGGAGGCGGCAGGTGCAGGGGCGGGGTTGGCGTGGCCGGCGGCGAGCTCGGGCGGCGGCGATTCGCCGACAGAGTGGCGGCGACCGGCGGACTCCGGCGAGTAATCCGGCGAGTTCGGCGGCGCTTCGTAGGGTTTCGAGAGGGGAAAAAACACGGGGCGGCGGCGGCTTTAAGGAGGGGTCGGTCGTGCGGTCGTTGCACTCGATTTCGAACGGAATCGCTGAAATCACGCGAGGCGAGCTCCGGTCAGTGTCCTGGTCGAGGACGAACTCGTCCAGGCGCTGACAGGTGGGGCCCACGGTCAGGGAAAAGAAAAAATAAAAAGGAAAAGAAAAAGGGAAAGGGGAAAGGGGAGAAAGGGGGCGCGGGCCGCTGCTGGGCCGGCTGGCTCGGCTGCGCGCCGCGCACCACGTGCTGGGCCCCGGGTGGCCGCTGGCGGTCCGCCGGCTGGGCTGCCCGCTTTAAACTTTTTTTTATTTTCTTTTATTCTTTTCCGAGCTGCTGTCTTTTCTGAAGGTGTCTGCTTTTCTGAATTTTCTGAAACTGAAAAATAGTCCACACTAAAACTAGTCTAACTTTTATTCTACAGCTCCGAATCGAGCGAAACAAGTTTCTACAGGTTCGTAATTGAAAACTCTATACAGCTAAACATTTGGAATGACTATATAATGTCAAACAAGCAGATGCTAGGTAAAAACTTTAATAGGCTTGCAAAAGGGATAAACTAGCAAAAAGGAGGTGTTTATCAAAACCTTTAAAACTGAAGCTTTTTGCAAATATGCTCATGATGCAATGATATGTATGTATGCAGTGCCAAATCTAAAATTTGGGATGTGACAAGACTAACCCCCTTAAGATGAATCTCGTCCTCGAGATTCGACGTGGCTAGCAAATAGGTGCGGGTGGTCCTCTCGGAGGTCATCCTCTCGCTCCCAGGTGGCTTCCTCCTCGGTGTGGTGGCTCCATTGCACCTTGCAAAACCTGATCGTCTTGCTGCGTGTAGACCTCTTCGCTGTTTCCAAGATCTTGACCGGTTTCTCCTCATAGGTCAGGTCACTCTCTAGCTGAACCTCATCTAATGGCACAGTATCCCTCAACAGTGTATCTACCATCTCCGGGTGACATTTCTTCAGTTGAGACACATGGAACACGTCATGAATAGTGGATAGAACCTCTGGCATCTCCAGCTGGTACGCCACCTCTCCTTTGCATGCCAGGATCTTGTAGGGCCCTAAAAACCGAGGTGCCAGCTTGCCCTTAATTCCAAACCTCTTAATTTCACGCAGTGGCGAAACTCTGAGATATGCTCGACCTCCAATCTCATACGTCACTTCCTTGCGCTTAGAATCAGCATAGCTCTTCTGTCTCGATTGTGCTACCTTCAACCTATCCCGAACCAAACTAATCTTCTCTTCAGCATCCTTGATCAAGTCCGGCCCAAATAGTTGGCGTTCACCTACTCCATCCCATAACAAGGGTGTCCTGCACCTTTTACCATAAAGTACATCAAATGGTGACGTCTTGATGCTGGATTGGTAGCTGTTGTTGTAGGAGAACTCAGCATAAGATAAATTTTCATCCCAACTAGCGCCATGAGCCAAGGCACAAGCTCTCAACATATCCTCCAAAATCTGATTCACCCTCTCGGTCTGACCATCCGTCTGGGGGTGGAAAGCTGTGTTGAACTCCAACCTCGTTCCCAACGACTCATGGAGTTGGCGCCAAAAGTGAGAAGTAAATTGGGTGCCTCTATCTGACACAATGCTCTTAGGAACTCCATGCAGGCACACAATTCTGTTCATGTAGATCTTGGCTAACTTAGCACTGGTATAAGTGGTCTTCACGGGTATAAAGTGAGCTACCTTGGTCAAATGATCTACCACTACCCAAATAGAATCATATCCTGACTTGGTCCTGGGTAATCCTGTGATGAAGTCCATTCCAACTCTATCCCATTTCCATTCAGGTACTGGTAATGGCTGTAGTAACCCTGCTGGCTTCTGGTGCTCGACCTTCACTCTACTACAGACATCACATAGGGCAATATATTCTGCTATCTCTCGCTTCATGTTAACCCACCAAAACCTTTCCTTCAAATCCATGTACATCTTCGTGTTACCTAGATGTATAGAGTATGGCGAATTATGAGCTTCCTGAAATATCAGCTTCCTAATCTCCGGATCGTTGGGCACACACAAGCGGTCCTTGTACCATAGCGTCCCTTGATCATCCTCGCGAAATCCTTCAGCCTTGCCTTTAGGTATGTTTTCTCTTATCTCCTCCAGGTCACTATCCTTCTTCTGAGCTTCTCTAATCTCATCCAGAAGCGTTGGCTTAACTTCCATTGTTGCCAAGTATCCCTTGGAGACTACCTCCAACCTGAGCTCCTTGAGTTGTTCACACAAATCCTCGGTTAACTCCCCCACTGTTAAGCCATTAGCATAAACCTTGCGACTCAGTGCATCCGCTACAACATTGGCCTTCCCTGGGTGATATTGCAAACTCATGTCGTAGTCCTTTATGAGCTCCAGCCATCTCCTCTGTCTCATATTCAGCTCCTTCTGAGTGAATATGTATTTCAGACTCTTGTGATCCGTAAACACATCACAATGCTTACCCATCAGGTAGTGCCTCCACACCTTGAAAGTGTGCACAACCGACGCTAATTCCAAATCATGCGTGGGGTAATTCCTCTCGTGATGTTTGAGTTGGCGCGAGGCATAGGATACTATTCTTCCATCCTGCATCAATACACTACCCAGTCCTTGACGAGAGGCATCACCATACACTTGGAAATCCTTCTGAATATCTGGCAAACATAGGATAGGTGCAGTCACTAGGCGTTGCTTCAGTTCCTGGAAACTAGCCTCGCACTCCTTGGTCCAATCAAACTTCTTCTCCTTCTTCAGTAGTTCAGTCATTGGCTTTGCAATCTTGGAGAAGTTCTCTATAAACCTCCTGTAATATCCAGCAAGTCCTAAGAAGCTCCTGATATCTCCCACATTCTTGGGTGACTCCCATTCTGTAACCGACACCACCTTGCTTGGATCAACTGCGACTCCTTCACTTGACACCACGTGTCCAAGAAATCCAACAGTGTTCAACCAGAACTCACACTTGCTAAACTTGGCATACAATTTGTGCTCCCTCAGCTTATCCATAATTAGTCGCAGGTGTTTCTCATGTTCAGCATCATCCTTGGAGTATATCAATATGTCATCAATAAATACCACCACGAACTTATCCAAGTACTCCATGAATACCTTGTTCATCATGGTCATAAAATATGCCGGGGCGTTTGTTAGTCCAAAAGACATAACTGTATACTCATATAACCCATACCTAGTGGTGAAGGCGGTCTTTGGTACGTCTTCCTCACGGATCTTCAATTGGAAATATCCCGACCTTAAGTCAATCTTGGAAAACACCTTTGCTCCTTCCAACTGATCAAACAAATCATTTATATTGGGCAATGGGTATTTATTCTTGATAGTCACTTCATTAAGTGAGCGGTAGTCAACCACCAATCTCTTACTACTGTCCTTCTTCTCCACGAATAGAATAGGCGCGCCCCAAGATGATGAACTGGGCTGAATAAATCCCTTGTCCAATTGCTCCCTAAGTTGCTTTTTTTAACTCCTTCAGTTCCTCAACATCCATCTTATACGGCCTCTTGGCTATCAGTCTTGTTCCCGGCATCAAGTCAATAAGAAACTCCACGTCCCTGTCAGGTGGCATCCCTGGCAGCTCATCCGGAAACACATCGGGGTACTCCTTTACTACGGCCACATCCTCTAGGCTAACCCCCTTAAGAGAATTCAACTTGGCCACTCCAGTCCCAAAAGGCAACTTATATCTGATCCTTACTCCCTTTGGTGTGGTGAGTGATATTGCTCGTTGAGCACAATCTATCTGACCCTGATGCTCCGACATCCAGTCCATGCCCAATATGACATCTAGACCCTGGGATTCTAGTATAACCGGGTGTGCAGGAAATGCATAAGCACCAATTTCTAGTATCAGTCCTCGACATGTTGCACTAGCTATCATCTCTCCCCCTGGGGAGCTTACTCTAATAGATCCTCTAAGAGCCTTGGTAGGTAGCTTATACTTATCCACAAATGCCCTTGATATGAATGTATGCGATGCACCAATATCGAAAAGAACAAATGCGATGTGGGTATTGATTGGGAACTTACCAACCACTAGCTCTGGTTCATTTTGAATCTCCTCGACGTTCACATGGTTGACCGTCGCCTTCTGGTTTGCATTGGGCTTTCTTCCTGCTTCAATCCTCTTCTTTGGGCAGTTATCAGCATAGTGCCCCATCTTCTTGCGCTTGAAGCATTCCACTTCACTGAGATCCCTCCTGCCAGAGCCGTTGTGTCCATTGTTCCTTCCAGAGTTGTTGCTGTAGCTCTTGTGGCCATTGTGGTGGTGGCCATTATGGTGGTGACCATTTCCTCCACGGTGGCGATTGTCACTCCTGTGACCCTCGTGGCGATGTCCACTACTTCCACGGTGGTTACGGTCATCTCCGCCATGCTTAGAGTATCCAGAGTGTCCATCATAGGAGGTACGAGCACGGTGGTGTGATCCTGAGGAGTGATGGCTGCTCTTCCTCTTACGCCTTTCCACCTGCTGCTGTTTCTCCTCCAGAATTCTAGCCTTGTCCATCAGTTCCTGAAATGTCGGACAGTAAACCACAGATAGCTAAAGTGAGAGCTCATCACTGAGACCATCCAGGAACCTCTCCCTCCTCTTGGCGTCAGTGTCCACATCCTCAGGGGCATAGCGAGAGAGATTGTTGAATTCCTCTATGTAATCCGCCACAGTGCGGTTGGTCTGGAGCAGGTTGCGGAACTCCTTCCTCTTCAGGCTCATGGTCCCGGCAGATACGTGGTTTGTCCTGAATCCTTCCTCAAACATAGCCCAGGTAACTGTCTCCAGCGGGTGGGTAATCTGGAAAGCATCCCACCATGAGGCAGCTGATCCCTCCAGCAGGTGAGCAGCAAACCTCACCTTCTCAGCATCAGTGCAGCCAACGGTCACCAGGTCCTTGTTCACAGAACGAAGCCAGTCGAGAGCAATCATGGGCTCAGGTGCAGAGGAGAACTTAGCTGGCCTCAGCCTCAAGAACCTAGTGAGAGCATCCCCCTGCGGCGGATTGTTCCCGTTGTTGTTGTTGTTGTTCTGAGTTGCCATGAATTGTGTCATCACTTGGGTCAGCTGTGCTTGAGCGGCCATGAGCTGACCCATCTCATCTGGTCGGCGGCGTGACATCTGCGGTTTAGCACAGGTAAGATTAGAGAGAAACAACTACAGATAAGCGATAACCCTCTACCCATGCAACAAGCTCAAGCCACAACAATCATAAGCAATCACCACATGATCAAGCACACTCACAAGCATCGTTCCAGGTTTTCACTAACAGTATATAGCTACAAAAATAGTTTAGAAACGCTGGCAACAGCGTTTGGTAAAGCAAAACAGCAAAATAAGCAAAACCAGAAAATCTGGCAGAACAGTTCTGTCCTGTTCACGAATTTTCTGGGCACCTTAAACTCATCAGGAATTTTAGCCAATTTTTGTGAAGATGCTACCGGTAATTACGCTCCAGGTCCTAAAATATGAGCGCAATACGAGTTACCAGTAAGGAATTAAAAATCGCGCAGTAAAACTGGTCAGGCAGAAAACTGCAGCAGTAAACTCACGAAAATTACTCAAACTTGTTCACAAATCATTTAATAAATCTCACGAAAAATCCTAGAACTTCAAGGTACTTAACTGAGCAATCTAAACACAATAAGCTAATAGTGCAGAAGTTTATATTGATCGATGCCTAAGACTAACGAATATCCCTAACGAAGACTAGTTTTGGAAGGACCATCTCTAGTTATTTGATGAATAGGTTGCAGAAGGTTCTGGAGTCCATGCACCGACGCTTCGCTCCTGGTGAATGCCACGGTGGTGGTGTGTACACCTCTCCCGAGTCCTCTTCACTTGAGTCCTCGAATTCCACCTCTTCGGGGTCGTCCTCATCACTTCCTTCAGCAAAAGCGCCCGCTGCATCTCCTCCATCATCGTCATCGCTTCCTCCACCATCACTGCCTCCACCATCATCATTGTTACCTCCTCCACCATTGTTACCTCCATCTCCATTATCCGCATCATCATCATCGTTGTTCCCATTATCATTGTTGCCATTGTTTGGTGGAGGGTTCTGTTGTGCTTGAAGGGCAGCAATCTGGGCAACCATGTCCACAATGGTTTGATCACGTTCAGCCACAACTTGATTCCTCTGCTCAATGGTTTGGTTCAGCGCTACAATCGTGGCATCCCTTCTAATGAGGGCTTGCTCCATTATATTCACAGCAGTGTGCAAGGTTTCCATCTCATATCCTTGCAAGTGCACCGTGCCCTGAAAATAGTCCAGCTGCTCCTTTTGCTGCATCAACTTCTCTTCCCTCTCCCAAGCTTTGATCTCCATGTCTTCTAACTGCTTCACTTGGAGCGGCATGTTGTTCCGATCACCTGTGGTAATCATCACAAGCCCTTGCTCATTCCGACCTCCAAATGCAAGAAAGGGTGAACCTGCGGGTAGTCGGTGTCAGTGGAGATAACATAGGCGCGACAGGGTCTCGTGCATGGCCGACTCCACTCCTTGCTCCCAGGTAAGGTACTTCTTGGTGAGGTTCAGGTTCTCAATGCCAGGCACGGTGGTGTCTGCAAGAACAATCGCGGTGATCTCCCACACGCGATCTCCAGGCACATAGGTGTTCATCCTTCTCCTTTTGAACATCGGCATCAGCATGCCCAGTGTCTTGCAAAGCTCCGCCAGCTGTCTCGCGAAGGGCCTTGGTGATTGGAGCTCAACATACTCGACTCTGGTAGCATCTCCCATCTATCAATTGTAAAGAGGAAAGAGTGAGAATAGCAAAGGAAAAGAATTTACTAGAATGGAAGGCATAAGAGTAAAGACAAAATTTAAAATAGGCTTAAGTAAACATAAGGCTCCTATTCCAATCCTAGGTCATGATCCTACACTCAACACACTGCTCTGATACCATCTGAAACGGTACAACCCATAAGGATTGCACCTCTATGTATCACGCTAATCCCTGGATCGGTTCATTGACATACATAGTATCGATAGACATCAAAGAATTAACAGTGCATCATTATTACAGCGGTATGATCCAGAATATTTCATTTATTACAAGGTTTGCAAAGCATAACGCTCGCACAAATAAGCAAGTAGCAAATAGATAGCATAAATAAAGTAGCTCCAGTCTCCATTAGACGCCACAGGCGAACAAAATATTGAGTGGAGGGTCGCAACCAACACTATTACTCAGAGTAACCGGAAGAGTAACCTGCAACATGAAACGTAACATCCCCAAAGGGTCAGCACTTGGAATGCACTGGCAAGTGGAACAATGAGAGAAACAACAAAGCTAAAAGCTATATGCATATCTGGCTTGTGGGGTTCAAGCTTAGTTGTAGCAGCAAAATATTTTATCCTAACCTTTAAAAATCATTTGTAAAACATTTAATCTTCAACAAACAACCCAATTAAGTTTCAACCACAAGTTTTAGTAATTACAAGTTAGAATGAAGGAGAACATGTCATAGCACCCATAATTCAGCAACTCAATCGTCCATTACCGGGGACACGGCTAAGCACTTAGTTTTACACCCTGCAGGGGTTGCACACTTTCCCCATATGACTTGGTCGACTCGCTCGTACCACGACACGCATTTTGAGTCGTGATAGGGAGAAGTCCAAGAAGAGACAATTCGGGAAGTAGCTCCCCAAGCCCATCCACGCACCGTACCATCCTATCACATTCACTACATCTCTGGATACGAAGAGCTCGGGTCGCCACAACCTACTAAGTCCATCCAGCTACCCATAACTCACTGGCATATGGTTGCACACAGAAGCTACCAAATCAAGACACTAATCATTTCTCAGAAACCTGGGTGGCAATCCACAAGTGAACTACTCGGGTAAACCATAGACATGGGCCCGGCATTCATGAATCAAGCAATTACCAATCCACCCAGATAGTTCATTAATTAAGTTGTTTTCACTTTCTAAACACATTTTTTTCAAAACAAGCTTTGCCATGGTGTATCCCACCCTCGTCTACATAAGCACAGCTACTTACGACGGCTCGCCTAACAAGATAGACTACGGCATAATAGGATAGCATAGCAATAGATAATACTTGTAAAACAAAACAAGCTACAATGCATATAGAAAGTAAGTAGGACATTTATGAAGCTCTACTTGCCTTGGTAGTTGCCGGAGTCAAAAGCACAGTCCGGACAGTCACACGGGTTACAATCCTCACAATCTACACGAAAGCAATTCAAACAATAAACATACCACACATAGAGATCAACAGATGCAACACAACACATGCATGGTACTTTAACCAAGCTTCAGTAGCTTGCTCAAGTTCTCTGATCAATTCTACTACTGGATGATGCATGAGAAAACATTTAATGCAAAGAAAACAATTTATGCATAAAAGAGGCTAGTTAATAGGTCTTTAGCCAAAACATTGCACCAAAGATGTAAACAGTGCAGTACAAGTTTGACAAAAATACTACTGGATGAATAACTCCAATTAGAGCCTAGACAAAAAGGAATTACGCCAAAAAGGTTTACAGAACTTTTTCTGTGAATTAAATACTACTTTAATCCTTTCTATAATCTCAGGAAAATACATACAGTAAACCTGGGATATTATTGCAGAATAAAATTCTACACAATTTTGCGAATCCAACGGTACCTTACTTGCAATTTTTGGCCAAGCAGATCTTTTCCTTTGAATTTTTGAAATTAGACAAATTTTCTGAAAAATAAATAAACTCTGAAAAATCGACGGGGAATATTCCCGCTGACGCGTGGGACCGGCTGACGCGGCGCTGACTGGGCTTTGACCAGTCAGCAGCTGATCGGCCAGTCAACGGCCGATCCAGGCCGTCCGCGCGCGATCGAGCGGCTGGGAACACGCGGCGGCGTGCTCACCTGAGCGGGCGGCGTCGGCGGTCGGCGGCGATGGGGCGGCGGCGCTCCGGCGGGTTCGGCGGCGGCGGAGTGGCGGACGGGGTGCGGCAGGAGGCGGCGGGTGCAGGGGCGGGGTTGGCGCGGCCGGCGACAAGCTCGGGCGGCGGCGATTCGCCGACGGAGTGGCGGCGATCGGCGAACTCCGGCGAGCAATCCGGCGAGTTCGGCGACGCTTCGTAGGGTTTCGAGAAGGGGAAAAACACGGGGCGGCGGCGGCTTTAAGGAGGGGTCGGTCGTGCGGTCGTTGCACTCGATTCCGAACGGAATCGCTGAAATCACGCGAGGCGAGTTCCGGTCGGTGTCCTGGTCGAGGACGAACTCGTCCAGGCGCTGACAGGTGGGGCCCACGGTCAGGGAAAAGAAAATATAAAAAGGAAAAGAAAAAGGAAAAGGGGAAAGGGGAGAAAGGGGGCGTGGACCGCTGCTGGGCCGGCTGGCTCGGCTGCGCGCCGCGCACCGCGTGCTGGGCCCCGGGTGGCCGCTGGCGGTCCGCCGGCTGGGCTGCCCGCTTTAAACTTTTTTTTCTTTTCTTTTATTTTTTTTCGAGCTGCTGTCTTTTCTGAAGGTGTCTGCTTTTCTGAATTTTCTGAAACTAAAAAACAGTCCATACTAAAACTAGTCTAACTTTTATTCTACAGCTCCGAATCGAGCGAAACAAGTTTCTACAGGTTCGTAATTGAAAACTCTATACAGCTAAACATATGGAATGACTATATAATGTCAAACAAGCAGATGCTAGGTAAAACCCTAATAGGCTTGCAAAAGGGATAAACTAGCAAAAAGGAGGTGTTTTGGCAAAACCTTTAAAATTGAAGCTTTTTGCAAAGATGCTCATGATGCAATGACATGTATGTATGCAGTGCCAAATCTAAAATTTGGGATGTGACATAAACAAACAAGGGAGTCAAAGTCGTCTGATTATTGATGGACAATGCTATTACAGATTGCTCAGGGTTTTTTCGGTACCTCTCCGCATGCTCCTCCCAGCCTATATATAATAGGCTAGGTCTCGGGACTGCATACGACTGCATACATATAGGTTACATATTCATGATTACAACACCAACACAATGTCGGTTTCTATTTTCTTATTTAATTAAACTAAGACTTCCGTCGAATGCTTCCCGAGCCTTTTCCCTAGATCTTTATGGGCCATGAGACTTTACGCAGCTAGGATAACCAAATATAAGTACCTGAGTAATTATACCTATGTTAGTAACCAAGCAAGATTTCATTATCCAGTTTCCATATCTGCCTCCGTCCCAAAAGTAAAGTCAAAGTTTGATCAAAATATAAAACGTCTAAGGATTAGTCAGAAGTCAGCGTTTTCTAAGTTTAACTAAGTTTATACACGAAAAATATAAATATTTATAATACTAAATCTATATCAATACATTCAAGATAAAATATATATTACTAACGTATCTATTTAGATGTGGATTTTTTTAAATTATTTAATCAAATTAATAAAGTTTGACTTTTGACTAATATTGTTTTTGAGGGGATTGACTAATATTTAGGTGCCTCCAGGGGCGGAGCTGGGCCCCAAACAAGCAGGGTCATGGCCCGGGTCCAGAAAAATATTCTCACACCTACCTATAACTTTGAGATTCCGGGGTGGCAGCCCACTACTAGCCCACACGACTGGCCCATGAACGACGAGGCGAGGAATCGAACGAGCGAACCCTTCCCGGCTACCGCTTTCCCGAGTCCCCCACTGCCTGTGTGCTGCTCGTGGCGGCAGGACGAGCGCACCGCCACGCCGCCACTCCATTCGTCGCCGGCTTGCCGCCCCCTGGCCCCGCTCCCCCACTGCGCCGTCCTTCTCCGCCGCGCCACAATACGCTGTTTATGCTGCCGCCGGGCAGCGTCGGCCCGCCCCGCCTCCTCCGTGCACGGCTCCACCTGCGCACGACCGAGGACGGCTCGGCCCGCTAGGCTGTTTTCTTGCGCACCTGCGCCTCCTCCGTCCGCGCGACCGCGAGCTTCTGTTCCCAGGTTCGCTGCGGCTCAGCCTCACACACACTCTATTCTGCCCCAGCAGCCAGGAAAGCTCCAAGGGCTAGGTAATATCTATTCCCCTCAAGCCGACTGTCCAATTTAATTTATTCATTGATTTAACGAATTTTCTATCGATTTTTGTAAGAAGAAGGTGAAGGGATTTTATCGTTAATCTCAATGCCCAATCAGCAATTCCCAAACTGAGGAAACTCTGGAAACTGAACCTTTTTGTACTGTTGATGTGGTCATAGGAGACTCAGATCAACCCAAACCATTGATTTATTACTATTTTTTGAATCGTGGTGCAACCATTTATATTTTTTTGTCATCTCTTATGCACTTGGTTGGATCATTAACAATTGCGTTGAAATGATATGTTCATCTTTGCAATAGAACCAAATATCTTATGCTTTTACATGAGATATTTTCGGAGTAGTTTATAAGCTCTAATTTTTGGCTCGAGGCTTGCTCCAATCCTAGCTCGGCCACTGATTGTGTCTATCTTTCAAGATTAACAGTTCAACGGTCATGCCTCCGAAACCTTCTCCGAGTGCTAATCGCAGTGGGAGCAAGAAATGGGACAATGCCATGGATAGCGGTAATCGATCTGCCAAGTTCAGGAGGGTATAATGTTGGAAATCCCACCATCAATAGTATACTTTTATTTAGTTCACGCTGTATTTCAATCAAACTCATTTTAATCCACCTCATACCCTGTAGGTCGATTGCAAATGTTCACCTCACTTCCTTTCGGCAATCATGAAGCTTATCGTTAAAAATGATGAGCTGAAAGGTTATGTCAGAGAAATTGGGTTTGGGAGCTTCTTGTCCATGGGAGAATTCGAGATGAATAAGGCTCTTACCCTATGGTTAGTTGATAAGTTTAATTGTGACAGTGAGGCTCTTGAGTTTGAAGGTGGTATATCGATACCGGTAAGGCCACTTGTGAAGAGTGTCCTTGGAATCCCTTCAGGCCCTATCCAGGTTGTCGAGGGTCTTGATGTTGACGACGATCTCTACTCTCAGTATACTTGTAATGGCAGAGCAAAGAATGCGAAGGAGGTGGCCAATGAAATGTGCTGCATAACTGACAAGGAACCGTTCTGTATAGCATTCATGATGGCAATACATGGAGTTTATCTAGCACCAAATGCATCTGGGACCGTCAACAGGGCCTTACTGGGAGCTGTTAAGCAGGTTGATAAACTCAAAGAGATGGACTGGTGCAGTTTCGTTGCTACCTACCTCTTCAAAGAAATCAAGGAATTCAAAGAATCCAACACAACTTGTGTTACTATAAAGGGTTGTGTCCACATACTGAGCGTAAGAACCATTCTGACCACACTTCTGGAATTTAATTATTATTTGGTCTAGCAAGTTGTTGGAATGTGCTGATTTAGCTTGTTTATCCATAAATTTGTTTCACTTCTTGTCATCGCAATGCAGGTCATATTCATCGATTTTGTGAAAAATGCTGCATTTGAAGTACCAGTTGGTTTTCCACGCTTGGGTGTTGTCACTACAGAACATATCAAATGGGTCGTTCAACATCCCTTCTCTAGCTTGATGGTAATGACTCGTGCACTAAATTTTTAAAGCAATTTGTAATATCTATTGTTTTGCAAATATGATTGCAAACCCTATTCATTATTATGTGAACATATGCCTTGATTTAAAATAATCATGCGCTCTACAGGCATTAACAGTCTTGTAAGTTGTAACACACATGTATCCATTCAACAATGCAATGACTTGTCCACCTTGCTGGTCTAACATTTATTTGCCAAACTAACCTCTGGTCAAGTTTATTACTTCTATGAAATTACATTTGAGCGGAATATTTCAGAAGTATTCTTATTTTCCTTAAGTTCCATATAATGTTGCTACAATTAACTTGATGTGTGTTGTGGTTCAAATAGGTGCGTCGTCCAGAAGAGTCAATCTATGCTGCCGTGCTTGATAACTTGCCAAAAGATAACATTGTCGAAGATGGAAAATATGTTGATTCTGAAACAAATACTGATGTTCTGTCCGATAAGTTCGGTACCACCGACTCCAATCAGAATAACAACAGAGATCCCACTTCGGCAGAGCTTGGCACTGTCATCACAAGTACCAATACAACAAGCTGGGCCATTGTTGAAAGTGAGTTAGGGACATCACCTATATCAGCAGGTACGAACCGGACACTCACTGCTTATAACATTATCTATAGTCAGGTTATAACAGATTTTGCACAAGAGTTTTCGTCCTTCAGTTAACATTAACTTGTCCTGATCCATATGTACGTAACATGCTATAAACTGAGTATTCTTATGTCTTTGTATATGCTTTATTTTGTTATTCTTGTACAACTCTACATTCACAAGCTCAATTAATGGATGTAAAGTACATGGAGAAGAAATGAAAAAAAAAACTTTTATGTTGTATGTTGCTTTTGTATTTTTGTGTATCTCAGAGAAAATTCTACTGTGTATTCGTCTAACACTTCACAATTGCAGTGCCCAGTTCCTTCGGAGAACACGTAATTTTTCCAAGAAGTGGGGATCTACTGCAGTTTTCTAGGCCTTCTTCTGAACCGTGTTCTGCACAAGTTTGTCCATGCTTCTCATTCATTGCCACATTTTATGAATTTTGCTGAAGAAATATCTGCTGTGTTGCTAATTTCATTATAACTTCGCAGATGCAAGCTTCTCCAGACGACCCCAAGGGGATGAACAGTGGTTCGACACAGCCGGTGGAGAATGCCGGCAGTCGGAGCGCCAAGAAGGCAAGGGTGGATTGTCCCAGCAGTGGCAAAGCTAAACGAATTAGAGGAGTTGCGGCTGTGGACTTAAGTGTGCTCAATTGCACCCTCTGCTCCCACCCTTTAAAGCGTCCCGTTTTCCAGGTTTCTTTTACCAACACATTCCATTCACCCGAAGTCCTGAAGTCTGAGCTAGGAAGGCAGTTATTGATGCATATCTTGAGCTTATTTTTTTTGTGACAGTGCATTGACAGGCATTTAGCTTGCGGCAGATGCCTCGCCGAGCGCCCAGATGAGCAGTGCCAGATATGCGAGCACGGCAGTGGCTTCAGCCCTTGCCCCATTATGGACCACATCGTCTCGTTGGCCATGGTAGAATGTTCCCACGACAGCTGCAAGAGCTCTGTCCCCTACCACGAGCTCGACGACCACGAGAGCACATGCCCCCATGCGCCCTGCTATTGCACGGAGCCTGGCTGTGGCTTCGTTGGCCCACCGCAGGTGCTCCTCAGCCACCTCGCCGTCCTGCACTCTGTGCCGGTGCACACGGTCAACTATGGCAAAGTGCACCGGCTCCAGGTGTCGGAGCCACGATTCCTGCTCCACGGGGAAGGGGACGACAGCACGTTCCTCCTCGCCGTGGCCTCGCTGGGTGCAGCCATCGTCGTGTCGGTGTTGTGCATCAGGGCAGGTGCATCGCTGGAGCCACGCTACGCGGTCAAGCTCTGGGCGAACGGTCCACCACTGCCGAGCAGCGCGGCGGGCAAAATCAAGTGGGAGTTGGAGGCGCTGATGAGCAGCACCAAGCCTGGCGAGGTCGTAGTGGAGGAGCTGCCGTCTTTCTTCATGGTGCCGCCTTCGTATCTGGTTGGATCAGGGGCATCCAAGTCGGTGACCCTCGACATTCGCATTGACAAGATCTGATTGATCAGTTCGGTTCGAAGTACTAGTACTTTGGTGCAGCTAGTACTTCACATACTGCCAGAATGGTCGATGGTGAATTTTTGTGTGTTTTGATCATCCTAATTGTCATGTCTAGCTGCTTACCCAACACTTTTGCATTGTCGTGTTAAGACACGCATCTGATGTTCATGTCATTATTATGACCAACGTTCCGTTACTGCATTTCATTGTATTTGTTACATTAGTGCCTGTTTGACATGGGTGTCCCATTCACGAACAGGGCCTAGCATTGAGTAGATTACTAAACATTACGTACTTGCATATATCCATTTAAACCTGAATATAAATTCCACTGATAGCCATCCCAACCTCTTCGTGCCGGGTCCTGTGCTCCAAACTTTGTAGCAAAGGCGCATACAAGATTAGGACAACTTATACCCAAAATAAGTTTGCAGGGAAGTCTCGGAAGCACAGAAGGTGACCCAACACGGTCCTCACGTCGCCTTATCTGGACGACAGGAGGTCTGAAACCCTAGCACCCCTCCTCGCCAGCCCACTCCCTTCCATCGCAGCCCCTAGAAGTTGTTGCCGGACAAGTCCGGGCGGCGTGGGTGAAGGGGCGGCGGGATTTGGCGTCTCTTAGCCTATGCGTGGCAATATTATAGGCGCGTCAGCGACCATCACGCCAGTGGTAACAGCATTCCGCCGACGCACAACCTTGGTACGCTAGCAGTAGATAGACTACCACCGGCGCACACCACATTGGTGCGCCGACGATATTCCCTGAATTAAGAATTTAAAATTTAAAATGTATAAATTATATTTTTTTTCCAAAATTTTAAAATATTTGAATCGTTTAACCCTTTAATCGCATCATGAATGTCTTTAACTCCAAGCACTCTTAATCTCAAGTCAAATTGCTCACTCATGATCAAACTTCTCGATCACACTTAACTTCCGAGTTCCTTCGAAACGAGCTTCCGCTAAAAAAGTTATACCTTGTTAATATTAGTATCCTATCAATCTTATTAACCCTTGGGTCATGATGTTACACGTCTTTATTGTTTGAATTCCAAACAATTATTTAAATAAATAACAATGATTAAGTAATAATAATCTTAAATTCAAATAACAATAAAATAATTACTTTTTTTGCCTTTTTCCATTTAATATGAAACTTTAAAACCATAAATCAGAATTCGACAAATAATATGTCTAGATCAATCAGAAAAATGAGAAGAAACCAAATATGATATCCATGTCATCTTTTGCATCATCGATCATGTATTTTTAATAGTGTACTGCAAGGTTTTCCATATAAAATTCATTTAATAGTGGCAAAGTCTTTAAAAAATCCATTTTGAATTTGAGGATTCTAAACAATCGGTGAATGGTTGAAGGATTTTGAAAACAAAACGCATACGATGATAAGCATACATACCGAAAGGGCAAGTGAAAGTTGTTTTGAGTTGACCATCAGTATGAACTGTTGGGTTCGTTGCATAGAAAACAAAAAATTTCCTACAGAATAGAAGAGAGAACCGTGCAAGATCTAATCTACTAGATGTATATAATAAGTAGTAGATCTAATCTACTTACCCTTGAAGAACACGAGTGTTAATGATCTAGAGATCGTGGTGATGTAGACGATCGCTTGTTAAGGTTCAAAACATGGTAGTTTGACCTTCGAGATCCGTGTACTGAGATGACACCTCTGTGGTATCCACATGTTCCGCTCCGATGTCATCTCCTCCTTATTGATCCCGCAAGAGATGGTGGGAATCTCTACGAGAATCGGGCAACGCAACAGCAACACTACTATGGTGGTGGAGAATTTCAGCAGGGCTTCGCCGTACTTTTCTGCGAGGTGTTGGAGATATGCCCAAGAGGCAATAATAAAGTGGTTATCATTATATCTTTGTGTTTATGATGAATGTTTACATCCCATGCTATAATTGTATTAATAGGAAACACTAATACTTATGTGTTTTGTAACCATGAAAGAGTCCCTAGTAAGCCTCTTGTTGAACTAGCTTGTTGATTAATGGATGATCATGATTTCCTAATCATGGATATTGGATGTTATTAATAACAAGATCATATCATTAGGAGAATAATGTGATGGACACATACCCATAGTAAGCATAGCATAAGATCAAGTCATTAAGTTCATTTTGCTACAAGCTTTAAAATACATAGTAACCTAATCCTTCGACCATAAGATTATGTTAATCACCATCACCGAATGAGTGTTTTGATGACATCAAACGCCACTTTGTAATTGGGTGGTTATAAAGGTGGCATTGGGTATTCTGAAAATATGTGTTGAAGCGCATGGACCAAGAATGGGATTTGTCCATCTATATGACGAATAGATATGCTCTGGGCCCTCTCGGTGGAATGTCACCCAATTAGCTTGCAAGCATGTGACTAGGTCTGAAGGGATGTCATATCACGATATGAGTAAAAAGTACTTATCGGTAATAAGGTAGAACTAGGTATGGAGATACCGATGATCGAACCTCGGATAAGTAGAGGATCGGGTGACAAAGGGAATCGGTGTCGTATGTAAATGGTTCTATCGATCACGAAGTCATCGTTGAATATGTGGGAGCCATTATGGATCTCCAGGTATCACTGTTGGTTATTGATCAGAGAGGTGTCCTGATCATGTCTACATAGTTCACGAACCGTAGGGTGACACACTTAAGGTTCGATGTTATTTAGTAGATATGGAATATGATGGATACCGAATGTTGTTCGGAGTCTTGGATTGGATCCAGGACATCACGAGGAGATCCAGAATTGTCCGGAGAATAAGATTCATATAATGGAGATCACTTTCTAGGTTTCGGAAAAGTGCTGGAGTATCCGTATGGAGCTTCTAGAAGGTTTTGGAAGGTTCTAAGGAGATTACTTGAAAACCAAGAAAGAAAGGGGCAAGACTTGGGGGGGGAGAAAAATCCCCCCTCCCCTCATGTGCGTCGGCTCTAGGGAGTGGGGCCAAGGGGGAACCCTAGGCCGCCCCTCTATATAATGAGGAGAGGCGCCACCCCTCCCCTTTGCCCCTTCCACACCAAACCCTAGCTGCCACTCTCCTCCTCCTTCCTCCTGCTCCGGCTTAGGCGAAGCCCTGCAGGATTTCTCCTTCACCACCACCACCACCACGCCATCGTGATGCTGGGATTGAGGAGATCTACTACCTCCTCTGCCCGCTAGAACAAGGAGAGGAACCTCTACATCGACTCTGTACGTGTGACCGAGTACGGGAGCGCTGCCGGAACCCTAGACCGTGTGACTCGTCTACATGATCTTGAGATCGGCAAGTGATTGTCTACATCAACCACGAGATCTGATATCGCTCAAGGCTTTGGATCTACAAGGGTTTGTATAGATCTATCTCATTGCACTTATCTCGTAGATTAGATCTTGGCTTTTCCATAGATTGGATCTTGGTTTTGTTTGTTCTTGCGGTAGAATTTTTTTGTTTTCCATGCAACGAACCCTACACGGGGAAGGGAACGTATCTAGGAGGAAGAGAGAGGCAATGTGCAGAGAATCAAGTGGTTGTGCCCCATGCCCCTTCCCTCTCTTATATACACATAGGGGGAAGGGTTTTTTCCCTGCCTCCAAGGGAGGGGATAGGATAACCATCCTGACGAATGATAGTTTTCACGATCCCTCCGCAGTCTCACTTCCGATGAATGAAAGAGAGTTATTTGTTTGGCAATCGGCTCAGGTCACCAGGTTTGGATCTACAAAGGCAAAGACAAAAGTATATGTGTATAACGGGGAGGATTCCCTCATAATTTATTCATAAGGTGATCGAGAGATCGTACAAAGTGTCTACACGATGATCTTGGTGGGTTTATAATGACACCCGATGAGATAGATGAATCTAGGGTTTATTAATAAGGCTAATGGTAAAGACTCGAGCGATTATGGCATGTCCTCTTCAGGTGAATGTCCTCGAGTACTTATAGGCGTGGATGGTGGCAGAGTCTTCCTTTGTCACGTTTAGGTATTCATCTTGTATTATATGTAATCTTGATCCTCGATCTCCCTTGGATGTGCGTTGTAACGCCCCCGAATCGGGTCTATGCAGATCTCATCATTTACTGCCAAAATTCGCATACAGGCAATTCAAAGACGTCCATTGATGGCTATGAAATATAGCTATCTACGTCTACATTTAAACTAGATATTATTCATATTTTTGATGAAATATCTCTCTAAACCCTACCACTGATGCCTAATGATCAAAGAAGTATGCAATCCTTTCTTTCTAATTTTCCCTGCACAGATAATGACGTTTGATGATGGGAATCACAACATTAAAGTCAAAGATACGAGATTTCCAACAACCCAAAGAAACCAGGAATCATGAAGTGGAGACAGACGATTTAACGACCAACTATACGGCGGGAATAAAATTCCGGCCATATAGTTCTAGTCGTATAGTTGCCATCGACACCGCTAGATCAAACAGAACAACTTTCGTGAAGGGATCCCTAAATAAAGAGGCCTCATGCGATGATAAACGAGAGCTCTTTTCGATTGACAGCCGCCCCCAGAACTCTATCCACAACACCGAAGATTCGCTGGAGGAATGGACTTAGATCTAATCTCCAAACCCTTCTCCACCACCATAGCCATATTCCACCACTTGTAATAGTATATCTCATCTTCGATTGGCGACATTGTAAGACTATTTGTTATCAATCTCATGATTTCCATTGCAATGTTTATGATCGTTGATTTCATCTCTATGCGTGAGTATTTCTCTTTGGGCTAAGGGCTTCGGCCTAGCCATGTAGCTTTTGTGCATGTTATTTATCATAGATGGGATCATGTATTAGTTTGTATGATATGATGATTATTGTGTCCTCTCTTTCCTCAATCTAAGGACTTGTCAGGTACCCAAGACCCCGAGGATTGAGCCAGGTATAGGGAGTATGAGTAATGACTAATCTGCAGGTTGGGAACCCTAGTGACAGAAGGGGTAGTACGGCTGTATGTGAGGGATTTACTTGGGATTAACGGTGACATCACTATGCATATCATTAGTTCTCTTTATTCTATGGATGAGACTAGTAGGTTATTGCTATAAGCAGTTTTGGAGGCAATAGCAATTATGGATGCACTGCCCACATATAATTATCTAACAACTACATGCATACTTTATTATTATATTTTATTTCCATCCGATGTTTTGCACAACTTCAGGTGAAACCCAAAGCCCTAGGCCCTCTCTCTCCATCATCGACAACAACAGAAGACAACAAACTCTTGGTCCAGTAAAACACAAAAAGAATTCTAAAACTTCCGAAGGCCCGTTAAACTAACTTCACTACGCTTTCTGCTTCTCGAGGATTCGATAACCTAGGTCTACTAGGAAAAATAGCTATACTACATCCGTTATCCAGATCGAAGGTATCATCCACCAGACATTTGGTGTGGGTGAATCTATTTACAAGTAGTTACATCACAATAGTTAACAATAGAAGCCACATAGAAACATATATATATATATATACAACAACGAATTGATGAGTCGGGAATAAAAAGATACAGTACAAAGATACAAATCATGTAGAAAGCAAAATTAGTATCCGAGTACAAATAAGAACCAAATGGGACTAAGAGTCCAATGGAATAACCAAGCGGTGTCCGTAACCCTGCCAAAACCAAGCCGGAAGGGTAACCTTGCTAACGCCCGTCTATCACATACTTGTCAAACTAAAGGGGTGCCGACAAAGGAAAATAGAAAGAGAGCGGTCAGTATTGAGGTCAGTACACGGTGAGTCTTAGAATTTGGCAGCTCTCGCCTACATAGATATGGTGGGCTCAGTGGTAACAAATCTTGCACTATCTAATTTATAGAGACACACTACTACTTGGGCTATTAGAGCAAGATAAGAAAGAGATATTCGCTAACATGAATATAACTCTAAGCATAACCCATCCAAAGATTCCCCCTCGAAGACCAGTCGAGAAAGTCCTCTTGCAGAACACACACGGTGGAAATTTTAGTTAAGTGGGTGTTTAGTTGATAAGGCTAATTACTAATCAAATTATTAGAGGAAAATCATTAGTAATGTTGTCTATGATCATGACACTGTACTCCTAAGGCGTCCATAAACATGGACACATGGCTTATCGAAAAGATTTACTCTGTAGGGATGCACTATTGTACTCAAATGCATGTTCAACCCTTCAGGCAACATATTTTGCGTGTCTTCCAAATCTCACAACAAAAACTGTCCCATAACTGCGTGCGTATCCAGACATATCACCTACTGTACTGACCCAACCAGGAGGCACGACGATTCTCAAGGAAGGTACAATGTTTGCGCCTACGGCTAAGGGAGACAGAGTCCATAGGTATATCCCCTTCGCCATACCGCGTTTATGTATGCAATGCAACTGCTGCCCACCAAAATATCATATCATCACCATATCTGAAGACATATTATAGTCACCATGTCCGAGGACATATTATGCGTATGCACCAAATGAAAAACCAATTTGTGACCCTCTAGATAAATGAATAGTGACGGTAGTTGAGGGAGGATCCAGAGGCCCCACGTTTGGTTAGCGCGATCAACGCAGAACTAGTATCGTAGAATGAACGGTTCCTAGGTTAGCTCAAGCAGTCTCCAAAGGTGGTCGCTGTTAGGGCCTTATCATTAGGTGAAGCCATAACAATAACTATAACCAACATCACCAATTTAATTATCATGGTATCAACCATATCCAGATATCACAATTCACCTGTATGAGAGCGGTACTAAGCATGCCTACGAATTGCAAGGATAACTAGCTATCAAACAAGGCAATGGGATATCCAAGGAAATACAGTGGAGCATGTAGATAAAGGAATGGTACTAAAGCATCGATAATAAGGATATCAATAGACAAAGGAAGGAAGTAAAGACTATAAAAGCAAAATAGGTAGAAGGGAGAGAATGCTCGCTTGAGGAACAATGGCAGATAACCGGAAGACTTGTCGTATGTCACATTGACTCATCGTCCTATCCGGTGAATAAGCAAGGTACTAGAAGAGGCAACAGATGCAATATTTAATGACATAGCAATAGATCAGGCATGGTCATGATATAATGCGGGCATGATCATGATATAATGCATGGCATGGCAATATACAGTCTAATTTAGCAATATTAAGAGAAATCGAGATCCCAACAATTAATTAGAGGGTTCAAGTTATTTAGCTACCCACAGATTAATTATTGTTAACATGGCAAGAGCATGGAATAGATGAGCTACATGATTTAAATGGAGTCGAGATAAGACAAAATATCCTGCATATACACTCCATACTTAGTTTAGGTGAATTCCTATTTGACCCAAACCACATGACGATATGTATGCAAGCATGTACAATTTAGTATGCAACAAGTTGTAGGTCATTTTAGAAAATATAGGAGCCTCAATAGAGGTCTCACATATAGGGTTGAAGATATTGGGTTTAGGGGGGGTCCAGGTTCGGTCTTCGGGTCCGTGAAGGAGGCCTTGAGGTTCCAACTTAGTTGATGATGACGATCCTGGATCAGGCACCAGTGACTCATCAGGTTCGGTACGACCTTCGTGTGATACCATGTTCCTCCTTCCGGGGTACCGGGTCGATGAGGAGATCTTGTTGTATATTGTCACCTCACGAGTATGCACCCTCGATGTAGATCTTCTTGAGGGGACAACGGTGAACAACAATGCACGCGGTGGCCATCTAGCTTCATACAAACATATCAAATACATGCTAGAGGTTTACAAAATTAGCGAGCACACCACACAACGATATATCCATCTTGCAGGAGCACGAGCAACAACAAAACAAGCATACAGGGATGCGCGGACCCTCGGTGTGCAGTAGCACATGGCAAAGGAGGCGCCTTGCGGTGATCCAGCATACCACTGCATGTGTAGTATACTATAGTCGTTGACATGACATCCACAGAACACCGTTCTGTAAATATCACATCACTCAGAGTGGTACAATAGAAACATTGTGGGTCCACATTACAAACATACACACTTCATTATTATTACAAACCAAGAGTTCCAAACTTCAAGCGTTACAAAATTACAAACCAAACTTAATGCTCTATCTACTACCTCAGACTATAAGTCCTAGGCAATATGTGGTTTTCATAAACATTTCTTCAAAGATTGATTTTATTATCCAAAACTATGCCCACCAGCCTTCACATGTTGACCAGAACTTCATGGAGTTCCTTTCCTGTCGCGTTCGTAGCTCCTTCCCGGAATAGGGAGTAACATGTCACAATTCTTACACTCTGCAGAGGTGCGTTACTTTACCCATGAGAGATCAACTTCTTGTTGCACGCCTCGACGTACTTTCCCATCCACAATTTCGTGATGTGGGGCCCAGTAGGTGATCCAAGCCAATCACTGCCCTCTCCGCGACCCCATATGTCTGCACGATCCTCTGGGGCTGACTACACCTCCGTTAAGCCCCCTTTTGGGCAAGCTACAACCCTGGTGAGTTCCTGAAGACTCTACGAGCCGGTTATGCCCCTAACAAGCTCCATAAAGGTCCGACTGTACCTCCAGTAGCCGCTCATAGATAATCTAGATACCAAAAACGTGGGGCCTAAGGGTGCCCACCCATATGCTGGATCCGCACAAGGAATTCATAGCGTCACGTTAAGGTCATCTTGCCTCCATATGAAAGGAAGAAGATACAACTGACTTTTTCGTCCCATTCCAAATCTCATGGTTAACGCTTAATATACAGTCCTAGAATCACTGATGTCATGGGTCGTTAAACCTAAGGTGGCTGGTGCAATTGGAACCCTAAGTTCCATTGCTAATCTTTATCATCACTTAGGATGATAACTACATCTTACTTATTAGAGAAGATAATATTTTCTTTCTCCAGATCATAGATGATAACACACAATTTGCAATATCTTTGATAAAGACTCTTCAAAGTGTTGGAGATATGCCCAAGAGGCAATAATAAAGTGGTTATTATCATATCTTCACACTTATGATAAATGTTTACATACCATGCTGTAATTGTATTAACCGGAAACATTAATACTTGTGTGATTTGTAAACTAAAATAAGAGTCCCTAGTAAAGCCTCTTGTTAAACTAGCTTGTTGGTTAATATATGATCATGGTTTCCTGATCATGAACATAGAGATGTTATTAACAACAGGATCATATCATTAGGAGAATGATGTGATGGACATACTCCTATAGATAAGCGTAGCATAAAGATCAAGTCATTTCAATAGTTCAATTGCTATATGCTTTCTGATACATAGTAACCTAATTCCTTCGACCATGAGATCATGCATATTGCCTTTACTGGATGGATGCTTTGATGTCATCAAACACCACACCGTAACAGGGTGGCTATAAAAGTGGCATTGGGTGTTCAGAAAGTATTGGTTGAAACACATGGATCAAGAGTGGGATTTGTCCATCCACATGACGGATAGATATTCTCTGGGCCCTCTCGGTGAAATGTCATCCAATTAGCTTGCAAGCATGTGACTTGGTCACAAGGGATCACATATCACGGGAACGAGAAAAGAGTACTTATCAGTAACGAGGTTGAACTAGGTATGCAGAGATACCGACGATCATAACCTCGGATAAGTAACATATCGTGAGACAAAGGGAAATTGGTATCATATGTAAGTGGTTCATTCGATCGCAAAGTAATCGTAGAAATATGTGGGAGCCATATGAATTTCCAGATTCCTCTATTGGTTATTGTTCGGAGAAGTGTCTCGATCATGTCCGCATAATTCACGAACCGTAGGGAGACACACTTAAGGATTCGACGTTGTTTGAGTAGTTATGGTATTATGAGAAAGAGACCGAATGTTGTTCGGAGTCTCGGATGGGATCCGGGATATCACGAGGTGATCCGGAATGGTCCGGAGAATAAGATTCATATAAGGAAAGTCCCGTTTCGGAGTTCGGGAATGATTCCGGTGTTTCCATCGGGAACATTCTAGAAGGTCCCGGATTGTCCGGCACTCCGGGGGGGAAGGGGTACATGAATGTGTCATTACATGTTGGAATGATTGCATCATGTACTAAGTGTTCTTGCTGTCCCAAATAAAGGATTAAATTGAATCCTAAATTGAAAAAGTCAAACGGCTAGTTTGAAAGTCAAACGGCAGTTTTTGGGAAGTGGGAGGAGAGGAGGAAACCGAATTGGGGGAGGAGTCCTCCTCCCCAAGCCGGCGGCCAGCCCTAGGCCGAGTTGGGGAGGGACTCCCTCCCTCCCCTAGCGCGCCAGCCCTCCCACCTATAAAGGGAGGGGCAGGGCTCCCCTCCCAACACAACACAAGACACACAAGTTTCCTATCCTCTAAACTAAACCCTAGATCTAGACCCCGGTTTAGAGCTATTCGGTTTAGAGCCTTCTAATTGGTTTAGAGCCCTCTAATTGGTGTGTCTAATTACTAGACCACTAATAGCCTCTCTCATAAGCTCCACCATACTCGCACCGGCTTAAGGCGAAGCCCTGCGGGATTTCCCCTCTACCTCCGGTACCACGCCGTTGTGCTGCCGGAATCGCGAGGAGAGTGCTACAACCTCCGCTGCCTGCTGGAACAAGGGAGAGGAAGGTCTTCGTCGAGTACCGAACGTGTGACCGACTGCGGGGGCGCTGCTGGAACGTGGCGCTGGAAGGATCGTCTACGCGATCTTGAGATCGGAAAGAGTACGACTACATCACCCACGAGAATCTGCTCTCGTTAACCGCTTTGGAATCTTCGAGGGTGAGTTCCTCTATCGACTCGTTGCTACAATCTAGTAGATAGATCTTGGCTTGTTTGTTTGTATGCGATAGAAAAATTTTGTTTTCCATGCTACGAACCCCTACAGTGGTATCAGAGCCAGGTTTATATGTAGATCTGTTGCACGAGTAGAACACAATGGTCATTGTGGGCGTTGATGCTTTTATTGTAGATTGCTTTGCGTGTACTTTGCATCTTGCGGTATGTTGGGATGAAGCGGCCCGGGCTAACCTTACATGACATCGTTCATGAGACTTGCTCCACGCTTGACATGCAACTTGTATTGCATAAGTGGCTTTGCGGGTGCCTGTTTCTCCTAGCATAGTTAAGATCCAATTTACAACGGGTAGTCAACAATGCTAGTATCAATGTTGTGGTTCTTGTTCGTAAGTTAGAACGACACTTATTGAAAGCCCCAAACCACGTAAAATATGCAAAGAAAGTAGAGGCGTCTAACTTTGTTTTGCAGGGGTGTGCAGTGATGTGATATGGCCATGATTGTGATTATATTTGATGTATGCAATGTTCCTTATTGTAAGTTGGCAACCGGCAGGAGCCATATGGTTGTCTTTAATTTCTGTTAAGACCTGCGTGTCTATTCAAAATAGTTGTAATAGTTGAAGCTGGTGGACGACAACCATGAAGAAGCGTCATTGACCTTGATGCTATGCCGGTAATGATGGAGATCATGTTCGTGCTTGAAGATGGAGATCGGAAGCACAAAGACGAAAGGCCATATCATATCACATATTATGAATTGCATGTGATGTTAATCCTTTATGCATCTTGTATTGCTTAGTAGACGACGGTAGCATTATAAGATGATCCCTCATGCACATAAATTTCAAGTTCTAAAAGTGTTCACCCTTAGTATGCACCGTTGCCAAAACTTGCTGCTTCGAAGCACCACGTGATGATCGGGTGTCTTTGATTCCGCGGGTGACTACAACGTAAGCAAGCCAGATTTGCTTATGCGGAAGCTAAGGTTTGATCTTGACGAGCCTAGCATGTACAGACATGGCCTTAGGAACACGGATCGCCGAAAGGTAAAGCATGAGTCATATAGTAGATATGATGAACATGTTGATTGTTCGCCATTGAAGCTACATCAACTCTCGTGATGATCGGTTTTGATGTGGTGGATTTGGTTCGTGTGATCACTAAAACAATGTGAGGGATATTGTTTTGAGTGGGAGTTCACCTAGATTAATTCAATTATTAATTAGAACTCAATTTATCATAAACTAAATCAAAGTGAATTTGCATAGTTGTTGTAGTCATTGGCATCCGTTTACCACCTTGCGATTAGTTATAATTGAGATGATAGAACTATAGAATTCTGGTTAGTTACTTTACGAACTGGTATCGTATTGTTTTGAAGTGTTAATCTAAAGTTTAAAAGTCCTATTGCAAACTTTCAGTAAGTTCCGGTTACTCCATGAAGTTTAATAATTAGTATTAAATCAAGAGTAACAATTCCAAGTGTTAGTATATAAGTATCATGTTTGTATCCATGATTCTTGATATTCAAAGGATTCCCTTAATATCAAGGTTATCTAGGATCTGAAAGAGTTGTTTCAGAAACCATGATGTGTGGAAGATATTGTGATATCTGAAACGAAGTTTTGGTTGCAACATGATAGAGTATAATATGGCAAAAGTCATGTTCTCATATTTGATGAGAATTTGCAAAAAGGTTGGAGACACTTGTTGTCCTAATCCTCCAAAAGGTTTTGGATAGCAACATTATACTCATAATTCATCGTTATAAGCTAAAAGTAGCTTGATCATGGACGATTCCATGATAAGGGTGAATATTTGATGTAGGTAAAATGTTTACTACACCAAGAGATTACTAATGAAAGGAATTTGAAAGAACACCAAACATTTGATGATGGTGATCTACTTCAAAGTGCAAGTCCAAAGACATTGGTATTTAATTATACACGCTTTGGACTACATGTCATATGTATGACTCCACTATTGATGTTAATAGATTCTTTCAAACTGAAAAGGAAATACTGAAAGGGAATCTCATAAATATATGGCAGAAAAGAAAAAACTAGAATTGTTCAGTTTAAGTATATAGATGATGTACATGTTGTGGCTATATTCTTTGCTTATTAAAATGTGGTTCTTAAGTATTTGATACTGAATTTGTTGGTATGAATCGTCATACGAAACAACAGAATTCATGAACTACAATGGCCTAAGTAACTAGCAAAAGAATATGTGATGATGTTCATCGAGAACAAATAAAGGGTTATTATGTTGCTCGTTAAAACATCAAAGCTTGCCTTCAAGATTTGTTTTATCAGGTATTATGAGAACAAAAGGGTTGTTCAAATAATTGCCGTAATCCATAAAAGATGGATGATTCGCAAATCTCGTTAGAGAAATCACATCCATAAAACTAGTGCTAAAATGTCAAAAGACAAATTGATTGAAAGATCACTTAGGAAGTGACATTGCTGTTTGAATTATATTGGAAAGAAAACATGAAGAAACTCCATGTTGATGGAATTTTGGAGTCTTCTGATTTTTGATCATATGACGCTTGTGAAACTTTCCTAGAGATAATTAAAACTTCGTTCATAGGCCAAAAGGGAACGAATGACTAGCTTATTGGAACTTGTACATATTGTTGTACGAAGTCCGTTATGTGTAGTCAAGAGCGATGGATTTCAACTTCATATGCTTTCTCCAAAAATTTGAGTGAATATATGAATATTTACTTAATAAGGATGAAGTATGAAACATTTGAAAAGTTCAAAGACTTTCAAGATGAAGTGCAAAATCATTGTAACAAGAATATAAACAGTTTATGATAAAGATCATAAAGGAAGATATTTGAGTTACAAGTTTAGCATAATACCTAAGATTTAAAGAATCGTTCCGTGGATTTGCATTTCCCGAAACACCATAAGAGTATGGAGCGTTCGAGATATGTAATTAAACCTTGTTTGACATGGTAAGATCGAAAGGTGTAATTCATAAAACTGCCATTGCATTTTAAAGATTAAAAGCTTTAGAGATTACCGTTTTTCCACTGAAAAGAGCTCCATCATAATCCGTTGAAATGACACCATATAAGGTTATGGTTTGGGATAAAACCCAAGTTGTCATTTCTTAAACATTGGTATACTATGCATAAGAAAGATGTTTGCAACCAAAGTCGGATGAACCTGTCTTTGTATGTTATTTCGAATAACTGTTAAATACTCCTCCATAACATCGGAGACAAAAGTGTTTGTCACTTAAAACGTCAAGTTTCTTTGAGAAGGAATTTTTCGTGAAAAGTTAAGTGGGAGGACAATAGAAACTTTGATAAGGTTAAAAGAACCTTAGCTATATGTGCAGAGTTGCGCAGCGCCGAAAAGTGTTTCGGAGGCAGCAACAATGCTCATGGTTCACGTACCTCAAAGGTTGTGGTCACGGAGATCCAAGTTCCTGTTGAAACAAGTAGGTCGGATGAACAATCAAATACCAAGATTTGAGGGTTGAATCATTATTTGAGAATAATGAACCGACTACATGCAGAGAAGCGATGATGGGCCCTGACTCCGTAAAATGGCTTGAAGCCATAAAATCCGTGATAGTTCCATACACGAGAAATCAAGTTTTGAACTTGAAGGACCCTCGAGAAAGGTGTAAGACCTTATAGTTGTGTCTGGATCTATAAAGAAATAGACATGGATGTTTCACATCTAGTCGACATGTTGGGAAAGAGTTCACAACAATGTTCAAAGGTTGACTATGACAAGATTTGATCTTTCATAGTGATATTTAGTCTAGACGGATTAATGTAGCGACCACTACATATAATTTGTTATATGGTAGTTGAATAAACAAAACAAGTTCTTCTAATAGAATCGTTACCTAGGACATGTGCATAACACGGTCCATAGGGTTTTGTTAATTCAAAGGATGCTAAAAGCGTATGCAAACTTCAATGGTTAGAGTGAGCATAGCGGAGTTGGAATCTTCACTATGATGAAACTGTTAAGAGAGTTTAATTTCATCAGAGACAATGAAGATGCTTGCGTTTGCAAGAAATTAAGTGGGAGCGCTAAGACATGTTTCTAATACATTATGTGGAAGACATATTGTTGATTGGAAATAATGTATCTTTTATTAACACATATTAAGAATTTCATCCCGATGAAAGACTTAGGCAAAACCCAAATATTTGGCATCAATAGACGCTAATATGGTTGTGCCAGAAGTACATAGATAAGATATTGAATGAGTTCAATATAGAAACTACAAGAGAAGGTTCTTGTCGCACAGAAAGGATTGAATGAGTTCAATGTTGATGATATATTCAAGTGTATTGACATTTGGTAAAGTGAAACAAATAATCAAGTATAGATTGATACTTGATGTATGAAATCACAAAGAGTATTTATATCAATCATACTGTGATATGTACAAATCCAGATATGTCCTATGCTCTAAATGTTGAGAGCATATACCAGAATGATTCATAAGATGATCATTGGACAATAGTAAGGATATTCTTATGATCTTCTGAAAGAACTAAGAGTATAATATTTGTAGAAGTGACAAATAGATGGTTAGTTCATTGTAAAAGTACTACATTGATACTAGCTTTGTCACAAAGTACAAATTAAGTTTATCTCAATCTAAACTAAGGGTGGCACAATATAATGGAAAGTGAGTTCCATAATGGATTTGGATGATTTCCAAAGTTAAGACATTGTGACAGATACTACAACAAAAGGCTAAGTATATGACTGCTATTATAGCAGCAAAAGAGGGCATTTGTGTCAAGAAGTTTGTTATCAAACTAGGTGTAGTTCTCAGTGGGATAATACTATGAAGATATATTGTGCGACAATATTATCAACATGTTTTAACCCTAAAGAGCTAAAGGTCACACCGAAATACCAAATTTATACAAAGCCATCTCATTAGAGAATGAGTGATGCATAGAGACGCAAAGACATGCAATTACACACGGACCTGGAAGTGTCAGATCCGGAGATCAGTTGACCACTAGCAATCGTGTACATACAACACTGGAAAGCCATAGGTGTTATATACACAAAGGTTCGAAACTGGATTATTGACTCTAGTGCAAGTGGGAGACTGTTGGAGATATGCCCAAGAGGCAATAATAAAGTGGTTATTATCATATCTTCACACTTATGATAAATGTTTACATACCATGCTGTAATTGTATTAACCGGAAACATTAATACTTGTGTGATTTGTAAACTAAAATAAGAGTCCCTAGTAAAGCCTCTTGTTAAACTAGCTTGTTGGTTAATATATGATCATGGTTTCCTGATCATGAACATAGAGATGTTATTAACAACAGGATCATATCATTAGGAGAATGATGTGATGGACATACTCCTATAGATAAGCGTAGCATAAAGATCAAGTCATTTCAATAGTTCAATTGCTATATGCTTTCTGATACATAGTAACCTAATTCCTTCGACCATGAGATCATGCATATTGCCTTTACTGGATGGATGCTTTGATGTCATCAAACACCACACCGTAACAGGGTGGCTATAAAAGTGGCATTGGGTGTTCAGAAAGTATTGGTTGAAACACATGGATCAAGAGTGGGATTTGTCCATCCACATGACGGATAGATATTCTCTGGGCCCTCTCGGTGAAATGTCATCCAATTAGCTTGCAAGCATGTGACTTGGTCACAAGGGATCACATATCACGGGAACGAGAAAAGAGTACTTATCAGTAACGAGGTTGAACTAGGTATGCAGAGATACCGACGATCATAACCTCGGATAAGTAACATATCGTGAGACAAAGGGAAATTGGTATCATATGTAAGTGGTTCATTCGATCGCAAAGTAATCGTAGAAATATGTGGGAGCCATATGAATTTCCAGATTCCTCTATTGGTTATTGTTCGGAGAAGTGTCTCGATCATGTCCGCATAATTCACGAACCGTAGGGAGACACACTTAAGGATTCGACGTTGTTTGAGTAGTTATGGTATTATGAGAAAGAGACCGAATGTTGTTCGGAGTCTCGGATGGGATCCGGGATATCACGAGGTGATCCGGAATGGTCCGGAGAATAAGATTCATATAAGGAAAGTCCCGTTTCGGAGTTCGGGAATGATTCCGGTGTTTCCATCGGGAACATTCTAGAAGGTCCCGGATTGTCCGGCACTCCGGGGGGGAAGGGGTACATGAATGTGTCATTACATGTTGGAATGATTGCATCATGTACTAAGTGTTCTTGCTGTCCCAAATAAAGGATTAAATTGAATCCTAAATTGAAAAAGTCAAACGGCTAGTTTGAAAGTCAAACGGCAGTTTTTGGGAAGTGGGAGGAGAGGAGGAAACCGAATTGGGGGAGGAGTCCTCCTCCCCAAGCCGGCGGCCAGCCCTAGGCCGAGTTGGGGAGGGACTCCCTCCCTCCCCTAGCGCGCCAGCCCTCCCACCTATAAAGGGAGGGGCAGGGCTCCCCTCCCAACACAACACAAGACACACAAGTTTCCTATCCTCTAAACTAAACCCTAGATCTAGACCCCGGTTTAGAGCTATTCGGTTTAGAGCCTTCTAATTGGTTTAGAGCCCTCTAATTGGTGTGTCTAATTACTAGACCACTAATAGCCTCTCTCATAAGCTCCACCATACTCGCACCGGCTTAAGGCGAAGCCCTGCGGGATTTCCCCTCTACCTCCGGTACCACGCCGTTGTGCTGCCGGAATCGCGAGGAGAGTGCTACAACCTCCGCTGCCTGCTGGAACAAGGGAGAGGAAGGTCTTCGTCGAGTACCGAACGTGTGACCGACTGCGGGGGCGCTGCTGGAACGTGGCGCTGGAAGGATCGTCTACGCGATCTTGAGATCGGAAAGAGTACGACTACATCACCCACGAGAATCTGCTCTCGTTAACCGCTTTGGAATCTTCGAGGGTGAGTTCCTCTATCGACTCGTTGCTACAATCTAGTAGATAGATCTTGGCTTGTTTGTTTGTATGCGATAGAAAAATTTTGTTTTCCATGCTACGAACCCCTACACAAAGGACATGAGCAAGTGATGAACTTGCCTTGTAACTACAAGGTAGTGAAGTCGGATGCTTCCACTTGACCTTGAGCTCCCGTTACTATAGAGAACCATTATTGCCCGGTAAGGACAATATTTAAAGAAGCAATATGCAATGCATAATAATGTCATGCAAGGTTTAGTATTTGTTTATTTGCCTGTTTTACCCTCTTAGTAAAAGTTTGCTATTTTCTTAAATTAAAAGAAAACTTTTATTACTTTACATCTTTGAAATTTTCATAAATATTATTTAGTATTTTTATAATGACTAATACTATTTAAAGAGTTTAAAATTGAATTTATTTAATTTTTAACTTCTTTAAATATTTAACTAAAATTCTTTTAAGGAAATAAGACTTTATTATTATCATATTTAATTCACCTTTCAAAAAATACAATTAGTATTTTTCTAGAATAGCATTTTTGTTTAGAATTGTAAAAATGAATTTTATTCAATTTTATGTGTTTGTAAAATTTTATAAAATTCCAAAAGGAATATATATCTTAGTGATAATAATTTTAATTTTAATTACCTAAAATTTCATTTGTTATTTTTTAAGTAGAGGACATTGTTATGGATCCATTAATATTTTGTTTATATTTTTAGGATTTTTTATTTTATTTCCTAGAACCATTTGAGTCCTAGGGGTATTTTGGTAATTTGTAAATTTTAATTAGATTTCCCCCTTTTTAAAACTGGACCTAGCCCATTGGGCTGGCCCAGCCCTGACCCGGCCCATTTGGGCTAGTCAAACCCTTTGCCGTAAGGGGTACTGGACCACACCAGCCCAATACACATCCCACACTTCTCTCGCCTTCCTCGTGTTCTTCCTCGACCTGTTGTGGCGTAGTGTCGCCGACACCGTCACCGCTCAATTGCCGCCGCCCTGGGCCTCCCCGGCCGCTGCCGTCGTGTATGACGAGGTTACGGACCCCGCTCCTCTGCCTGATCCATTTCGATTTGGCTCTGGAGCTCTCTTTCGGCAAGGCTGGCTCCATTCTGAACCCTAGGGTTTGGGGTGCTGCCAGTGCTGCCTTCGCCACCGCTCTAGTGGTGCTGTGAGGTGCTCCTGTGTTGTTGTGGTGTTGTTGTTTGTCCTCAAGCGATGTTGTGGCCACCGCCTCGGCTCGGTGCGGGTTGCAGCACCCTTCGGGTGCTCCCCGTGTCGTCGTGCGCTCGTCGGCCCCTCTGCTTCCTCTTCTAGTCTACAGCGAGGACCACCGGTGAGTTTCATCTTGCTGTGCCTTCTGTCCTCTGCCTCTCTTGGGCTCCTCTGTATGCTTCTAGTGGCTATCCCTAATTAGGGTCAATCCCTCTGTGTTGGGTTTTGATGATGCTAGTGGTTTTGTTAGTCTACTTCCAATTGATTATTGGGCATTGACGAATTGATGGTACTACTGTGAGAGTATTACTTGTGAATTCTTGTAATCAAGAAGTTCTCTACTGTCATGATCTTGTTATTGACAGTGGTTCTGTCAGTGATTTATTCACTGCATTTATAAATGTTGGATTGGATAGTCACATATAGATTGAGTGTTAACATGTTATTACAATGATGCTCTGATGATGAATAAATAACTTGATGATGATTTCTGGTATTTGATTCCAGGAAAATGATAGTTAATGACCTGCCAATTTATTTATGGAAGCTTAGTAATTGTCCTACTTGGGTTTTAGAACTGGTTCTTGTGACACCATCATCAAAATGGCACACAAATGTTGGTTCTACTACTGGGCTTTATTTTTTTAGTGCTTAAGATTGGATAAATGCCAAAGATAAGTTGAAAGCTTCTTTTAAGCATCTCTGCCTATGATGTTGGTCTGAGGCATAGGAACTAGTTTCCTATCTTGATGTCCCTCATGGATATGTACTAGTATTGATACCAGTTACTTATTCTGTAAAAAAGGTTGGTGTGCTTACATGGATCCATAAGATCTATGGATTATGAGGTGCTACTCTTTTGAGAGATGTGCCCAGAATTCATAACTTTGGCTATGTTTATTTTGGAGTATGGAATATAACTGTATATCCAAGATCAATGATGTTGGGCTGAGATCCTAGTTTAGCTAGAATAGTCTACTGATGGCTTTTGTATTAAAAATTCCTCTATGATGGATTCACCCCACTTGGGTGATTTCTGAGAGATCAAGTATAAGACAACACATGACTTCTTATCTAGATGAGACAGTTAGATCATGTGAGGGTTTTATACTACTCACCACCACAATTGATTTGTTGGTGTTGCTGCTGGTTGATCTGGTTGCTTGATCTTGCCAGCTTGCTTTGCTGGCTTGATCTTGTCCTTCACCTCCTGGTGCTGCTCCTACTACTTCTGGATCCTGGAAGCTTGTCCTTGATCTTTCTGTCCACCTGCTCCACCCCCTCCTTATGTCACCATCTGTTGAGTGTTTGGATGATCAGATGTATGGTTTGGTTGGTGGTTTACTTGCCGTTAGCAGGCTCAATGTGTTTCTAGTTTGGTGTTGGAGAAGAAGTGTAAGCTGATGGGTTGTGCTGCGGTTGTGCACTTCTCCTTTTGCTTGTGTGGCTGTTGTTGCTATGTTGACAGCACACCCCATGCAATTTGGTGACTGAGCTGTGTGTCTGTGTGAGATGGTCATGTGGATCAGCTCAAGTGAAAATATCTCCACCAGTGATTTCCTTTTTGACTAATTACTGCCTAGTGAAACTTGCCTCTCTGTTATTACTCAATGATGTAATTTGAACAGTGCAATTCACTGTTCACCACTGAGAGTAAAACTAACTAATTTAACCATTGTTTTGTTTTTAGTTATTTTATCTTATTTGCAGGAACAAGACCTGTAGACACAAGATTTCGTCTAGGAATAGCTAAGTAGTATAGATCTTAATTGTAATCTCCCTTTCTTTATTCTTTTAGTAAAGAACCTAGTAAAGATTTATTATAAGATAATAAAGTTGTATTTCCATTCTCTGTAATGTTCTACTTTTGCTGTATTTATTACAATTTGTAATGTTGGGATATACTCAGGAAATAAGAATTCATTTCTTATCTCATTTTCATTGTCTTAGATCCTTATTGTTGTTTACTATATCTATGATTTAATCAAATAATGTTAATAAGGTAATTTTGGAAAACAATTCAATATTATTATATTCTAGTTTTCAAACACTTTCAAATTGATTTAAATTTCAAACTTGAATTCAAAATAACTTCCCCAAAAACTTAATAATTCCCAAAAGTCATGCCAAAATTCATAGCAATCACTAAGAAGAGCTATTCCTACCTCCAGTTAGTGAAAGAAACTTTGATCCCTTTAGGTTTTTATTTGGCTAAAAATTTATCCTAATTTTACAGATGCACGTATGCACAAACTTAGATTCCTATTTCTACCCTTCGTTGGATCCTAATGCTGGGATGTTACACGCCTACACGGATGGTGGTGTCTTGGATGTCTGCTACGAAGTAGAGGACACAAATAGCATGGCTACCGGTGGCGACTGGGACAGAGACGAGGAAGACTAGAGGCCAGGGAGTGGCTATGCAGGTGGTGGACGTCCGGTTTGAGGCTAGAGAGGAGACGGGCGGCGTCAAGTGAGCATAAGGTCATGGTTGGAGCTAAAGGAGGAGATGATGAGGGCGGCAGGCATGGAGACTGGCGGCCGGAGAGGAGAGGGGGCACACTACACGAGCAAAAGAGCAAGAGGGCCATCGTCGGACACGAGGACCAAGGGAGGCCCGGGGATGGCCCGTGGCTCGGCTCATGGAAGGAAGGCGAGCAAAGGAGGCGAAGATATGGTGGAGATGTGGATCGGGACGCGATAGGTAGTGAGCGACTGTGTGGCGTGCGTGAGGCATGCATGCTGGTGTTGTGTCCACCTGTCCAGGTCCAGTCATGTTGGGTGCGCCGGTGTGTGTCTGTGTGTGTGTTGTGCACTGCGTGCGGTGTTGTGTTGGGTACGACGGTGGCTAGATGTGGTGCTGTGAGGAGTGTGTCCGGGTAGGGTTAGGGTTTGGTCAAGGATTTGGGGTGGTAGGTGGCTGCTGGCTGGGCTTTTGGGCCTGGACTGTGACTGCCTCCCCTAAACATTTTTATTTTTAAGTTTTATTTTTAAAACAATTTTTCAAATAGTTTTTAGACAAGTAAAATATCCATATAGACCAGGATTTTAATTTTAAATAAAAAAGGGGAATAATTAGAAAATAAAATAGGCTATTAATAAAACATTTTGAGAGGCAAAAAATATGATGATGTAAAAAAATAAATTAATAAGAAATTTTTATTTTGGAATATTTTCTGGGTATTACAACTCGACACCACTAGTAAGGGATCTCGTCCCGAGATCCAAGCAAGGACATCAGGGGGAGAGAGATGGGATTAACATATCTTCTTGCGTCGGGTTGATGGTCGCAACACCACTAACAAGAATTCTTGCCCCGTCTTGAAATTGTCGACACCACCAACAATGATTCTTGCTCACGTTCTTCGAGAGAACACTCAGAGAGGCAAAGGCGGAAGTAAAGGTCTTAGAGGTAAGGCCACCTCTAACTTTCATGGGAAGAGTAAATGTATACATCGACCCAGTTCAGTGTACAAGAGCGAATAGAAAGAGTAGTCGGTATGGGGCTAATCCATAACACACCCAAACTATTACTCCATATATAAATAGGGAAATGGGCAACTGAACTCTCTAGATTTAGATTGAAGATCATGACAAGCGTCATTCTGAGAGCTTCGGAGAAATAATCTAGAGACGAGGAGGTCGTCATCTTAGAAGTCGCAAAGCACCAGAAACATATGATGAAAGATCAGGCAAAGTGAAAACCAGATGTAGAACCATCATTGCAAAAGAAAGAAAGCAAAATCCTAAAGGTATGACGAAGACCGAACCAAGAGAAATCCTGGACTTGAAAAAGGTAAGAGATCAGATTTAAACATGCAAGAATAAGAGGATAAAGAATAGGGGTAAGGAGTAAAATCAGAGCTAATCAGATCTATCTAACGCATTCGTAGCAAAATAGTTTTAACACTAGACAACGTCTGTTGGCAAGGTTAACCTATAGGCTGGACTAGTGGGGTACCGTAAACCTTTGCTCTGATACCACCTGTAACGTCCCCGAATCAGATCTATGCAGATCTTATTATTTTCCGCCAAATATGGATAGAAACGATTCAAAGACGTCCACGAGACACTTTCGTGTGGATGGATTTATTTACAAGTAGTTACATCACAATAGTTTACAACAAAACCCACATAGAAACATATATATATATATACAACAACTCGACGAATCAGGAATATAAAAGATACAATACAAAGTTACAAATCATATAGAAATCAAACTAGTATACGAGTAAGGATGAGAACCAAATGGGACTAAGAGTCCGGTAGAATAGCCAAGCGGTGTCTATAACCCTGTCCAGACCAAGCCGTAAGGATAACCTTGCTAACACCGTCAATCACATACATGTTAGACCAAAGGGGTGCCGACAAAGGACAAAGGAAAATAGAAAGAGAGCGGTCAGTACTGAGCCCAGTACACGACAAGTCTTAGAATTCGGCGGCTCTCGCCTACATAGGTATGGTGGGCTCAGCGACAACAAAGCTTGCACTATCTAACTTATAGAGACATGCTACTACTTTGCTATTAGAGTGAGATAAGAGAGCGCTATCCGGTAACATGAATATAACTCCAAGCATAATCCATCCGAATATTCCCCCCTTAAAGACCAGTCGAGGAAGTCCTCTTGCGGAACACACACGGTGACAATTTTAGTTAAGCAGGTGTTTAGTTGATCGGGCTAATTGCTAATCATATTATTAGAGGCAAAGCATTAGCGTTGTCTATGATCATGACAATGTACTCCTAAGGTGTCCATAACCGTAGACACACGGCTTCTCAAAAAGATTTATCTTTCAGGGATGCACTACTGTACCCAAACACATATTAAACCTTTCAGGCAACATATTACGCGTGTCTTTCGAATCTCACAACAAGAACTGTCCCATAACTCATTACAAGAAATATTTCCTTTCGCAACGACTTGGTCCGACGATCGTTATAGAAGGTGCGTCTTTCACGACAAAATTCTCGGCTTAACCGTGATCGATGAAAATCTTTTTTTTCCGGTCTCGCGGCCCTCGACTACGACGAAACCGCTAAAAAAACTCGGCTGGCGCAGACACGAAGAGAGCATTATTCGATCCTATGATCCGTTTACACCCCTACCTAGAAAACCAATAGAACCAACAAATGGGTCGAGCCCATGAAACCTGGAAGAGTGCGCGCAGACATATTTGCCCGGTGGGAGCCCATTACTAGCCGGTATGACTGGCCCATGAATCGAACGAGCGAACCCTTCCTGGCACCGCTCTCTCGATTCCCCACTGCCTGTGTCGCTGCTCGTTGCGGCAGGACGTGCGCGCCGCCACACCATCGTCGCCGGCGTGCCGGCGTGCCGGCCCCTGGTCCCCCACGTCGCGCCGTACTTTGCCGCCGCGCTCCGTTACGCTGTTTTGCGTACGCGGTGCTGCGGCGGCCCGCCTCTCGAAACAGGAGGCGGCGCGCCGTCCTTCTCTGCCGCGCTCCGCTAAGCTCTGAGCTGCTGCCGTGCTGCGTCGGCCCGCCCCGCCTCCTCCGTGAACTGCTCCACCTCCGCGCCACCGAGGCCTGCTCGCCCTGCTACGCTGCTTTCTTGCGCGCCTGCGCCTCCTCCGTCCGCCCGACCGCGAGCTTCTGTTCCCCGATTCGGCTGCAGCTCCGCCTCCCCCTCTATACTGCCCCGGCAGCCAGGAAAGCCCCAAGGGCTAGGTAATTTCTATTCCTCTCAAGCCGACTGTCCAATTGAATTGATTCATTGATTTAACGAATTTATCATCGATTTCATGTTAGGCACTGATTTGTTGCTATCTTTTGTATCCCTATGCTACCATTTCTATTTTATTTTATTTTATTTTGGCATCTCTTATGCACTTTGTTGGATCATTAACAGTGGAGTTGAAATTAGGAACCAATTTCTTTATGCTTTGCCATGATTTTTTTCCAGAGTAGTTTATAAGCTCTAATTTTTTGGCTGGCTTGCTGCAATTCTGGCTCTGCCACTGATTGTGTCTATCTTGCAAGATTAACAGTTCGACGGTCATGCCTCCGAAGCTTGCTCCGGGTGCTAATCGAAGTGGGAGCAAGAAGCGAGACAATGCTGTGGATAGTGGTAATGGACCAATTAGATCTGCCAAGTCCAGGAGGGTATAATGCTGGAATCCCCACCATCAATATGATAATTTATTCAGTTCATGTTGTATTCAATCAAACTCATTTTAATCCACCTCATACCCTGTAGATCGATTGTAGATGTTCACCTCACCTCCTTTCGCAAATCATGACACTCATCGTTGAAAATGATGAGCAGAAAGGTTATGTCGGAGAAATTGGGTTTGGGAGCTTCTTGTCCATGGGAGAATGTGAGATGGACAAAGCTCTTACCCTTTGGTTGGTTGATAAGTTTAATTGTGACAGTGAGTCTCTTGAGTTTGAAGGTGGCATATCCATACCGGTAAGGCCACTTGTGAAGAGTGTCCTTGGAATCCCTTCAGGCCCTATCGAAGTTGAAGAAGATCTAGATGTTGACGACACTCTCTACTATCAGTATACCTGTAATAGGAGAGCAAAGAATGTGATGGAGGTGGCAAATGAAATGTGCATTATAACTGACAAGGAACCATTCTGTATAGCTTTCATGATGGCGATACTCGGAATTTATCTAGCACCAAATACATCTGGGGCCGTCAACAGGGCTTTACTGGGAGCTATTAAGCAGGTTGATAAACTCAAAGAGATGGACTGGTGCAATTTCGTTGCTACCTACCTCTTCGAAGGAATCAAGGAATTCAAAGAATCCAGCACAACTTGTCTTACTATAACGGGTTGTGTCCACATACTGAGCGTAAGAATCATTCTGACCACTTCTGGAATTTAATTGTTTTTTGGTCTAACAAATTGTTGGAATTTGCTGATTTAGCTTGTTTATCCATAATTTATTTTAATTCTTGTCATCGCAATGCAGGTCATATTCATCGATTTTGTGAAAAATGCTGCATTTGATGTACCAGTTGGTTTTCCACGCTTGGGTGTTGTCACTACAAAACATATCGAGTGGGTCGTTCAACATCCCTTCACTAGCTTGATGGTAATGACTTGTGCACTAATTTTGTTAAGCAATTTGTAATATACTACTGCTTTGAAAGTACGACTGCAAATCCTATTCATTATTATGTGAACATATGCCTTGTTTTAAAATAATGGCGTGCTCTACAGTCATTAACAGTCTTGTAAGTTGTAACACACATGTATCCATTTAACAATGCAATGACTTCTCCACCTTGCTGGTCTAACATTTATTTGCCAAACTAATGTCCGGTCAAGTTTATTACTTCTATGAAATTGCATTTGAGCGGAATATTTCAGAAGTATTCTTTTTTCATTCAGTATTCTTATTTTCCTTAGTTGCATTGCATATAATGTTGCTACAATTAACTTGATGTGTGTTGTGATTCAAATAGGTACGTCGTCCAGAAGAGTCAATCTATGCTGCCGGGCTTGATAACTTGCCAAAAGATAACATTGTCGAAGATGGAACATATGTTGATTCTGAAACAAATACTGACGCTCTGTCTGATAAGTTTGGTACCACTGACTCCAATCAGAATAACAGGCATCCCACTTCGGCAGAGCCTGACACTGCCATCACTAGTCCCAATACAACAAGCTGTGCCGTTGCTGAACATGTAGAGTTAGGCACATCACTTCTATCAGCAGGTACGAAACAGACACCTACTGATTGTAACTTTATCTGTAGTCAGGTTATATAACATATTTTGCACAAGAGTTCGTCCTTCAATTAGCATTACTTGTCCTGATCGACATGTACGTAACATGCTATAAACTGAGTATTCTTGTGTCTTTGTATATGCTTTATTTTGTTATTCTTGTACAATACTACACTACATTCAGAAGCTCAATTAATGGATGCAAAGTACATGGCAAAGAAATGAAAAAATCGTTTATGTTGTATGTTGCTTTTGTATTTTTGTGTATATGTCAGATAAAATCTACTTTGCATTCGTGTAACACTTCCACAATTGCAGCAACAAGTGGCGAGCAACTGCAGTCTTCTAGGCCTTCTTCGGAACCGTGTTCTGCACAAGTTTGTTGATGCTTCACATTTGTTGCCACATTCTATGAATTTTGCTGAAGAAATATCTGCTGTGTTGCTAATTCCATTATAACATCGCAGATGCATGCTGCTCCATACGACCCCAAGGGGATGAACAGGGGTTCCACGTCGCCGATGGAGAATGCGGGTGATCGGAGCGCCAAGAAGGCGAGGGTGGATCGGCCCAGCAGTGGCAAAGCTAAGCGAGGCAGAGGAGTTGCAGCTGTGGACTTGAGTGCGCTCAATTGCACCCTCTGCTCCCGCCCTTTAAAGCGTCCTGTTTTCCAGGTTTCCTTTTCCAACATGTTCCATTCACCTGAACTCCTGAAGTCTGAGGAAGGCAGTTATTGTTACACATGTGTTGCTTTGGGCTTAATTTTTCTCTGACAGTGCATTGACAGGCATTTAGCTTGCGGCAGATGCCTGACCGAGCGCCCTGGCAAGCAGTGCCAGATGTGTGAGCACGGCGGTGGCTTCAGCCCGTGCCCCATTATGGACAACATCGTCTCGTTGGCGATGGTAGAATGTTCCCATGACGGCTGCAAGAGCTCCCTCCCCTACCACGAGCTTGACGACCACGAGAGCACGTGCCCCCACGCGCCCTGCTATTGCACGGAGCCCGGCTGTGGTTTCGTTGGCCTACCGCAGGTGCTCCTCAGCCACCTTGCCGCCTTGCACTCGGTGCCGGTGCACAAGGTCAACTATGGCAAAGTGCACCGGCTCCGGGTGTTGGAGCCGCGATTCCTGCTCCATGGGGAAGGGGACGACAGTGTGTTCCTCCTGGCTGTGGGCTCGCTGGGCGGAGCCATCGTCGTGTCGGTGGTGTGCATCAGGGCAGGTGTGTCGTCGCAGCCGCGGTATGCTGTCAAGCTTTGGGCTAACGGTCCGCCACTGCCGAGCAGTGCGGCAGGCAAAATCGAGTGGGAGTTGGAGGCGGTGACGAGCAGCACCAGGCCCGGCGAGGTCGTGGTGGAGGAGCTGCCGTCTTTCATGATGGTGCCGCCCGCATATCTGGTTGGGTCAGGGGCGTCCAAGGCGGTGACTCTCGACATTCGCATTGACAAGATGTGATCGATCAGTTCAGTTCCAAGTACAGTAGTACTGTGGTGTAGCTAGTATTTCACAGACTGACCGTAGATTTTTTGCATGGTAGTTGCCAAGACATGCATATGATGTTCATGCCATTATTATGACCAACATTCCCACTACTGTAATGTCCCAAGCATTTCATTTGTATTTGTTGCATTAGTGCCTATTTTAGATGGGTTGTCCCAACCACCAACGTTACATATATGCATTTAAACTACTCTCTCCGTCTCAAAATAGGTGTCCGCACATATATCTAAATTTAGATAAATTCCTAACATTTATTTTGAGACGGAGCGAGTAGTACACGACATAAAATCCGTTGTGAGCCATCTCAACCTATTCGTGCCATGTCCTTCCTCCGATGAAATACATATATCAAGACATGCATATCCAAAATACATGATCATCATCGTCCACATATAAACATATGTGTACTATCCGTGCAAAGCACCTACGCATAGATCAGGCTCTGATACCACTGTTGGGTTCGCAGCATAGAAAACAAAAAAAAATCCTACGATGTGAACTATACGCCAAGATCTATCTACTAGATACAAGCAACGGGTGGATATACATCCATGAAAAACTTGTCCTCGAAGACAACAAAGCTTTGTTAACGAGTTGGAACTCGTGGATGATGTAGTCGAATGCTTGCCGATCTTAAAATCACGTGAAAGTCCTAGCGCCGCAAATCAGCAGCGCATCCGTTCTCGCACACACGTTCAGGCCACCAAACAACCTCCATCTCCTCGCTCCAGTGAATCAGCGGAAGCAACAACTCCTTCCAGACGAAAAACCACCGGGAACATGTATCTCGCTAATCCGAGATCATGGGGAATATATCTAGAGGGGGGAGAGATCCTTCACGAGGAGATGTACTTTGTGAGGGAGGAGAGGGGGCCTTTTATAGGAGAGGGGGGCTTCTCCCCTCCCCATGGCCGGCGCCCAAGGGGAGGTGTCCCCACCTCTTCCTCATTCATGTGGTGGAAGCTCTACTCACATAAACATGCCTCCACTCACACATCCACTCACATGCATTAAATTTCCACCAAATTTAATGCAACTCTCATTTAATAAAACTCTTTTATTTATTTTATTCAGAATTTTGTTAATTACTTTAATTAACAAACATTCACATAAAACCCCTTGCAACTTTTCAATATCACATGCAGAACCAGTTTCTGCAATTTCACCCGAAACAATTTCGGTTTCCATCGAAATAATTTCAGCGCTTTGCAATTCTTTCGTCTGAAACATATATGCTCCAAATGGTGTTTGGCAACCCTTAAATGTGTCACCCTACAGTTCGCGAATAATGCAGACATGATTGAGACTCCTCTCAGATCAATAATCAGAAGCAGGACCTGGAGATCCATTCTGACTCCTGCACATTCAACGATGACTTCTGTGATCGTGACACCTTTAACGTTAGTAACTTAATCCCTTTGTCTCAAGATATACTACATGTCCGAGATTCGATCATCGGTATCCAAATACCTAGTTTGATCTCGTTACTGACATGCACTCTTTTCTCGTTCCCGTGATATAACATTCTAGTGATCACATCACTTGCTTACAAGCTATTCTCAATGTGATATCACCAAGAGGGCCCAGAGTATATCTATCCGTCATCAGGATGGACAAATCCCACTCTTGATCCATGAGCCTCTACATAACACCTTCGTAGCACCGAACCCATCTTTATAGTCACCCTTTTAAAGTGTGACGTTTGATGTTAGTGATTAACATGATCTCATGGTCTAAGGACTATGATTACTTCGTATGATGTCATAGAAATATAAACTCAATGACTTTGATTGTGATGCTATACTTCGGATGAATGTTCTATTGGGTTCCATAGCAGAAAACAAAAAAATTCTATCTACTCGAACACTAATACCAGGATCTATACTATATAGACATAAGTAACAGAGAAGGGGTACGGTATTCATACCTTTGAAGACCGAGGCACGCCTTACGCAGGAAGGCGTATATTTATGAAGACGAGCAACACCCCAAGTGTGGTGCCTCCGAAGTTTGTCACACGTCCGGTGTAGGAGACGTCAACCGGACTCCGATCCAGCTAAGCAGCGGAAGAAGTAGATGCCGGATCGCAGATCACACGATGGTGGTGTGAAGGTGGAGAACTCACCCACGAGGTCCTCCCCAATATTACGGAGAAGTCCTCAATGGATGAGATAGAGAATGAGAGGGAATGGGGTGTGATCCCAAAGGGGGGGGAGACCCCTATATATAGTAGGAGGGGGACGCACCACCCTAGGGCTAGGCGGTGTGGGACTAATCCCCACACCCGCCGGCCACCTAGGGGCAGCCGCCGGCCCTAGGTGGGCCCCATTGGGGCGGCCCACTGAGCCTAGGCCGGCTGGCCCCCTCTCCCTAGGCGCCATGCCCTATTGTGCCTCCCTTCGGGTAAGGCCCATTAGCATTATGATGCCTTTAATAATAAAATAAAATATATATTTAATATTAATTCTCCAATTAATATTCAAATACACATATTGTATTATTCCTTCACTCCGGAACATCTTCCGGACCCCTTCCGATCTCCATCGGATGTTACCCAGAACTATTCTGGTTTCTCTTTCTCTATTTCTCCTACGATACCTCATCTACCCTAAGCGTCTCTGCTCTTAAGCGTGACATCCTTCGGTTTGGAAATACTCCGGACATGATCGAGACTACTCTCACATCAATGATCAACAGAGGGACCTGGATGGCCATGTGACTCCCGTGCGTTTCACGAATATAATCGCTCGAACCGCGAGATAGTCGTTCCCCGTTCCCTTTGTCATATGATACCTAATTCATTCGAGACTTGATCTTCAGTATCCCCATACCTTAGTTCGGTCTCGTTACCAATGAACTTGTTTACTCGTTCTTGTGTCGTTGCATTCCGTGATCAAGTCACATGCTTGCAAGCTTCATTAATGCAACGTCACCGAGATGGCCACATGTATATGTCCGTTACATGGACTAGAAAAATCATGGTCTTGATATGTACTCCTCTACGCATCCCTTCGGAAAACCTGAGTGGCACCTTTTTGATCACCCTGTTACGAGATGATTCTTGATAACCATCTAAGCTTCTTCCGGAATGGTGATTTGCATTACCTCACATTCAAAGGATCAGGTTGCGAGGTTCTCTGTGTTTTATCATCAATGGTGAACTTTGTAACTAGATCTCATTTAAGATATAACGGTCGGATGTTTGTCTATCATGTTATTCAACCAATAACATGACCTCATTGTCAACCCGCATAAATGCCCATGATCTTGAAACCCAGACCATCCTCATGACCAATGAACTAGTTCGCTAGAGGTAACTAGAGACACGGTTTGTTTACATACCACACGTGTATTAACATTTCGCATTAACACAGTTATAGCACATCATGAAACATATTATGAACATATAGGAGATATATCAAATAATACACTTTATTATTTGCCTCTAGGGCATAACTCCTTTAGTATCCCACTTGCACTAGAGTATAAAAAAACTAGTTTACAATTGGCACGAACCTAACACCAACGGAATCTCGGTGTTGTTCGTGCTTTCCCTGATGGAGAGCTTTAGTCAAAGGATCTGCCATATTCAGTTCCGTATCTACTTTGCAAATCTTGACTTTACCTTTGTCAATGTTCTGTGGGATGACGTGAAATCTAAGCTTGATGTGTTTGGTTGTGGAAAGAGTTCTTGGTTCCCCTTGCATTTGCAATAGCACCCGTGTTATCACAATAGATCGTCACAAGGTCTTGCGCATTTGGAAAACTCTCTGTTCGATGACGAAATTCCTTAGCTAAACAACTTCGTATGCTGCATCGGCCGCATCAATGTATTCAGACTCCATCGAAGATTGCGCCACCACCGGCTGCTTCTTACTCTTCCAGCTTACCGCCCCACCATTCACTAGGAACACAAATCCTGTTTGAGACTTCGAGTCATCATGATCTGAGTTCCAGCTCGCATCCACGTAACCCGTTACGTTTAGAGCTTCATCATTTCCTCCATACATTAGGAACATATCATTTGTTCTTCTCGGATACTTTAAGATATTGTTTACAGCTGTTCAGTGATCCGGTCCTGGATTACTTTGGTATCGGCTCATCAAAATAAGAGCCAATGCCACATCAGGTCATGTACTTAACATTGCATACATGATAGATCCTATGGCCGAGGCATAGGGGATGTAAGACATCTTTTCTCTATCATCATCCGTTATAGGACATTGAGTCATACTCATTTTGCAATTCTTCATCATGGGTGTAAAACCCCTTTTGGTGTTTTCCATTTTGAACCTTTTCAAAATCTTATCGATGTAAGTACTCTGACTTAATGCAATTAGGTTCCTCGATCTATCTCTATAGATCTTGATTCCCAATATGTATGCGGCTTCACCTAGATCCTTCATGGAAAATTGGTTGCTCAAATATGCTTTCACGCTTTTCATAAGATCCACATCGTTTCCCATGAGTAATATGTCATCCACATATACTACTAAGAAAACAACTGAGCTCCCACTCGCTTTCTTGTAAACATGAAACTCTTGTTGATTTTGGACAAATTCAAAACTCTTGATCACTTGATCAAAACGTTGGTTCCAGCTCCAAGATGCTTGCTTCAATCCATAAATGGACCATTGAAGCTTGCAAACCTTTCCAGCATCCTTTGGATCAACAAAACCTTCCGGTTGCATCATATACAACTCTTCATCAATGTGACCATTGAGGAATGCGGTCTTGACATCCATCTGCCAAATTTCATAGTCGAAATGTGCAGCAATTGCTATTAAAATCCGGACAGCCTTAAGCATCACTACGGGAGAATATGTCTCGTTGTAGTCAACTCCTTGAATTTGTCGAAAACCCTTTGCGACAAGTCGTGCTTTGTGAACGGTCACATTACCATTCACATCTGTCTTTTTCTTAAAGATCCATTTATTTTCCACGGTCTTGCGGCCTTCTAGAAGATCTACCAAGGTCCAAACTTGGTTCTCATGCATGTATCCTATTTCGGATTTCATGGCTTCCAGCCATTTCTCGGAGTCAGCACTATCCATAGCCTCTTTGTAGTTTGCAGGTTCTTCTTGTTCATCCAGGATGATAGCCATTACAAGGCTACTGTACCAATCAGGAGTGGCACGAACTCTTGTAGACCTACGAACCTCAGGAGTCTCGACGTCGTTGTTTTGATCATCATCAATGGGCTCTTCCTCCATGTTGGAGAGCGGTTTCGGAACAGCTTCCGTTGTGCTACTCGGAATTTGGAGAGAAGGGTCAACAATTTCATCTAACTCAATTTTCCTTCCACTCACTCCTTTTGCAAGAAACTCTTTCTCGAGAAAGGTGACGGTTTTTGTGACAAGCGTCTTGCCTTCGGCTTGATTTTAGAATGTGTACCCAATGGTTTCCCTTGGATATCCTACAAAGATACATTTTTCCGATTTGGGTTCGAGTTTGTCAAGATGCAGTTTCTTAACGTATGCCTCATAACCCCAAACTTCCAGAAATGACAACTTCGGCTTCTGCCCATACCATATCTCATATGGGGTTGTCTCCACGGATTTGGATGGTGCTCGGTTCAAAATAAAAGCGGCAGTTTCTAACACGTATCCCTAAAAAGACACAAACAAATCAGTTAAAGACATCATGGACCGCATGCTATCTAATAGGGTTCAGTTATGATGTTCCGACACACCATTACGTTGTGGTGTTCCGGCTGGCGTAAGTTGTGGGATGATCCCACAGTCCTTCAAGTGCATGTTAAACTCATAACTCAAATACTCGCCTCCTCGATCCGATCGAAGATGCTTGATTCTCTTGTTAAGTTGATTCTCTACTTCTTTCTGAAATTCCTTAAACTTTTCAAAGGTTTCAGACTTGTGCTTCATTAAGTAGATATATCCGTATCTGCTCAAGTCGTCAATAAAGGTAACAAAGTAACGATAACCATTGCGTGTTAGGACGCTCATTGGTCCACATACATCCGTATGTATGATTCCCGGTAGGTCTACAACTCTCTCCACTATCCCGGAGAATGGTGTCCTAGTCATCTTTCCCATGAGGCACGGCTCACATGTATCAAGGGATTCGAAATCCAATGATCCAAGAAGCCCTTCTGAATGAAGCTTCTTCATGCGCTTTACGCCAATGTGACCAAGACGGCAATGCCACATGAACATGGAATTATCATCACTATGCTTACAACGTTTAGCATCAACACTATGGATGTGTGTACTACAATCAAGATCAAGTAAGAATAAACCATCACACACAGGAGCATGAACATAGAAAACATCATTCATATAAATTGAATAACCATTTGTTCTTGATTTAAATGAATAATGGTCTTGCAACAAGCAAGACCCACTCACAATATTCATACTCAATGCGGGTACATAATAACATTTATTCAAAACCAATAATAATACCGACGGTAAACAGAGATGCAGGGTGCCGACGGCCATCACTTCGACTCTCGAACCGTTGCCGACGCGCATCGTCACCTCGTCCTTTCTCAGGCACCTCCTACTCTGCAGATCCTGCTGAGAGTTACAAATGTGAGCAATAGATCCGGTATCAAATACCCAGGTGTTACTACTGGCGCTTGTAAGGAATACATCAATAACATGTATATCATATATACCTTTGTCCTTGGCGACTATCTTGCCGGCTCGCTTGTCTTCAAGGTACTTGGAGCAGTTGCGTTTCCAGTGCCCATCCCCTTTGCAGTAGTAGCACGTTGTGTCGGGCTTAGGGCCAGGCTTGGCAGTCTTTGAGGTGTTGGCAACTATCTTGCCATCCTTCTTGGACTTCTTGCCCTTGCCTTTTCCCTTCTGCCCGGCCTTTTAAAGTTGGTGGTCTTGTTGACCATCAACACCGTGTGCTCCTTCTTGATTTCAACCTTAGTAGTTTTGAGCATGGCGAACACCTCAGCAAGGGTCTTGGTCATCCCTTGCATGTTGTAGTTCATCACAAAGCTCTTATAGCTAGGGGCAGCGAGTGCAGCACCCTATCAATTGCGACCCCCTCTGGGATTTTGCAATCTAGGGTGTTCAAGCGCTTAACGTAGCTAGACATTTTGACCACGTGCTCGCTAATACTGTTGTGCTCTTCCATTTTAGCAGAGAAGAAGAGCTCGGAGGCATCATATCTCTCTACACGGGTCTGTGGAGTAAAGACGGCCTTGAGAACCTCAATGATCTCAAAAGCATTCATCTTCTCAAAACGCTTTTGAAGCTCCGGCTCCATGGCATAGAGCATTCCACTCTGGATGAGAGAGAAATCGTCCGCCTTGGACTGCCAGACATTCTTTTCGTCCTGGGAGGCCGAATCTACAGGCTTAGCCGAAGCTCAGCCTCGATGACATAGGTCAACTTGTAGGGGACTAGGAGGATCCTAAGATTGTGGAACCACGCGGTGAAGTTGGTTCCATCAGTTTTCAGCTTGTCCTTCTCGAGAAAAGTGCTAAGGTTGAAGGTGGGTGGGCGAGACATCTACAATGGATTTGCAAAGTGTTTAGACCATGTTCATAATAAGGAGTTCAAGTTTTAATCATGTATTTGGACTTAAAACAAAAGAACTCCCACTGAAATGAACATCCCTCTACTCGTTTAGTGATCACATGACCCCTATCCCCTGCACCTCCCCCGATCATCATGGCCATCAGTGTAGTATCAAAGGTGGACATTCCCTAATGTCGATCACATTAACTATGTGATTCATGCTCGACCTTTTGGTCTCTTGTATTCCGAGGCCATGTCTATACATGCTAGGCTCTCCAGTTTTAACTCGTGTGTATTCACAGTGCAACATGGCTTGCACCCACTGTATGCGATCATAGATATGTCCGACCCCCGATCATCACGGCCGGCTTCATACCGAAGAACTTTCTTGGTGGTGCACACATAAGGGGAATACGATAACTGGAATACTGTGAGGGATTATCTTATTATGCTACCTTCGAATATAAGTATACCAGCATAATAAGTAATACTTCAAAAGTAAAGTGTTATGACATGGTTATAGCATTATGATCATCATCAATAGCTTCAATGAGAGTTTCATAAACTTGTCATTGCCATATTATAATACTTGCCCCTATGCAATAATAAAGATCGACGCTTCTATAATATCTATTGCATGTTTTATGTGGCTTTAGGGCTTTTGCAGTAGAACCCCTTCCCACCTACGAACGTCGAGCCATAACACAGATTCAATTATTGTCGTTCTTCTTACCTTTTCAGGACCCTCCAATGTTAATGCCATATCAACTATTGTAGAGAGACAGACACCCCCCTAAGCCACTTTGATTCGTGGACCAGTCTCGTGAATCACCACGTGAGGTCGGTTGGGGGACGCTTCATCAAACAGTGCCGCGATATGAACAATAACATTAAGGAGGGTAGCAACTAGAGAATCAATGCCCGCATATCGCTATGTGTTCTATCCGTACGACATGTCTACCCATAGACCTGCTCTGATACCACTGTTGGGTTCCGTAGCAGAAAACAAAAAAATTCTATCTACTCGAACACTAATACCAGGATCTATACTATGTAGACATAAGTAACGGATAAGGGATACGGTATTCATACCTTTGAAGACCGAGGCATGACTTACGCAGGAAGGCGTATATTGATGAAGACGAGCAGCACCCCAAGTGTGGTGCCTCCGAAGTTCGTCACACGTCCGGTGTAGGAGACGTCAACCGAACTCTGATCCAGCCGAGCAACGGAAGAAGTATATGCTGGATCGCAGATCACACGACGGTGGTGTGAAGGTGGAGAACTCACCCACGAGGTCCTCCCCAATATTACGGAGAAGTCCTCAATGGATGAGAGAGAGAGAGAATGAGAGGGAATGGGGTGTGATCCCAAAGAGGGAGGGGATACCCCTGTATATAGTGGGAGGGGGCGCACCACCCTAGGGCCAGGCAGTGTGGGACTAATCCCCACACCCGCCAGCCACCTAGGGGCAGCCGCCGGCCGGGCCCCATTGGGGCGGTCCACTAAGCCTAGGTCGGCTGGCTCCCTCTCCCTAGGCGCCATGCCTTATTGGGCCTCCCTTCAGGTGAGGCCCATTAGCATTATGATGCCTTTAATAATAAAATAATATATATATTTAATATTAATTCTCCAATTAATATTCAAATACACATATTGTATTATTCCTTCACTCCAGAACATCTTCTGGACCCCTTCCGATCTCCATCGAATGTTACCCGGAGCTATTCCGGTTTCTCTTTCTCTATTTCTCCTACGATACCTCATCTACCCTAAGCGTCCATACCCTTAAGCGTGACATCCTTCGGTTCGGAAACACTCCGGACATGATCGAGACTACTCTCACATCAATGATCAACAGAGGGACATAGATGGCCATGTGACCCCCATGCATTTCACGAATACAATCGCTCGAACCTGAGATAGTCGTTCCCCGTTCCCTTTGTCATATGATACCTAATTCATTCAAGACTTGATCTTCGGTACCTTAGTTCGGTCTCGTTACCAATGAACTTGTTTACTCGTTCTTGTGTTGTTGCATTCCGTGATCAAGTCACATGCTTGCAAGCTTCATTAATGCAACGTCACCGAGATGGCCACATGTATCTATCCATTACATGGACTAGACACCTGGTCTTGATATGTACTCCTCTACGCATCCCTTCGGAAAACCTGAGTGGCACCTTTTTGATCACCCTGTTACGAGATGATTCTTGATAACCATCTAAGCTTCTTCCGGAATGGTGATTTGCATTACCTCACAGTCAAAGGATCAGGTTGCAAGGTTCTCTGTGTTTTATCATCAATGGTGAACTTTGTAACTAGATCTCATTTAAGATATAACGGTCGGATGTTTGTCTATCATGTTATTCAACCAATAACATGACCTCATTGTCAATTGGTATAAATGCCCATGATCTTGAAACCCAGACCATCCTCATGACCAATGAACTAGTTTGCTAGAGGTAACTAGAGACACGGTTTGTTTACATACATCACGTGTATTAACGTTTTGCATTAACACAGTTATAGCACAACATGAAACTTATTATGAAGATATAGGAGATATATCAAATAATACACTTTATTATTTGCCTCTAGGGCATAACTCCTTCATGTTCATCACATTATTTCCCCAATGTTGTGACCTCGTTATTAATGACATCCAATGTCCATGATCAGGAAACTTTGATCATCTTGTTAATCAATGAGCTAGTTTAAAGAGAGGCATGACTAGGAACTCTCCATTTGTTTATTAAACACACATGTATTAACGTTTTCGTATTAATACAATTATAGCATGTAAAATAAAAATCTATCATATACTTGGAATATACATAATAACAACTTTATTATTGCCTCTCAATGCATATTCCCTTAACTAGCAATGTTTATGTCTGCATATGGTTGTTATGGTGATCATCTAGCTCGTAGTGTGTTGTGTGTGCATATGACTATTCTTGTGATCATGTTTCGTGTGTTGGGTGGTAAGATCACCAAATTTGAAACGGGTGATCATAACCCATGTGATCAGACGCAAAGCACCACACCAAACACTTGTGAAATGCATCAGCAGGGAAAAACGACAAGAATCTGGGCAACCAAACAACTAGGCCTATTTGTAGGAAACAAAAATGCAGGAAGCCAAACAACTTTCCCAAGTTAGCCCAAGCCCAATCTCCCCCATGCAACATGCACACTAGTAGAAAAAGGGCCTTTGGTTTGGGCCACTAGTCCCGGCCGTGGCTGAGGCCGGGACTAATGGTCCGAACCGGATGGCCCGAGGTCGTCAAATTCTATGTCCCGATCCGTAAGAGGCCACTAGTCCCGGTTTGAGACACAAACCGGGACTAGTGGGTATGGGCACGCCCGCGTGGTCCTGGCAGAACCATTAGTCCCGGTTTGTGTCTCAAACCGGGACTAATGGTCTGGCCCTATATATATGCACCCAGCCCTCCATTATCTCCTGTTTTTTCCTATGTGAGGTGGGTATAACTTTGTGCTAACTTTTTTTCTTCATATGCACTAGAGGTGTTCGGTGAAATGCCTGTTAGAGCGATGCCACTTGAGTTCACACAAGACAAAACATGATATGAGGTGCCAGAGCGACACTTAAGGTTTCTCCTCTTTGTTTTGAAGTGTCCTAAAAGGTTAGCAACTATTTTCTTGCAAATACCGCGCGGTACTAATTTAAGCATCGTGATTGCGTTTGATATATATGCATGGTTGTATGATGCAGATGAGCCACCCATGGATGTACGGTGACCGACGCTCTGACGCTTAAAGAGAAGGTGTGCGTTCTTTTTGCCTTGTGGCCGAGGCGAACAAGCGGCGGGATGGTTTTATGTGTTGTCCATGTGTTGAGTGTCGGAATGAGCAGGCTCACACTTCCTCAAGAGTCATTCAGAGCCACCTGCTTCGGTCCGGTTTCATGTCTGGCTATAATGTTTGGACCAAGCACGGAGAAAGAGGGGTTATGATGGAAGACGGCGATGAAGAAGAGAACGATGATGACAACTACCGATCTATGTTCCCTGAATAAGATGATACCGTAGTTGAAGATAATGAATAAGAAGGGGGTGAAGAACGGGAACCAGATGAGCCTGTTTATGATTTTGGTCGGGTCATTAGTGATGCAAGGCGAGACTGCGACACATAAAAGGAGAGGTTGCAGTTCAAGCAGATGTTACAGAACCACAACAAATTTCTGTACCCAACTTGTGAAGATGGCCAGAAGAAGCTGGGTAGCACACTGGAATTGTTGAAGTGGAAGGCAGAGACTGGTATGACAGACTCGGGATTTGAGAAGTTGCTGGTAATAATGAAGAAGCTGCTTCCAAGAAATAACCAATTGCCCTCTAGTACGTACGAAGCAAAGAAACTTGTCTACCCTCTAGGATTAGACGTGCAGAAGATACATGCATGCCCTAATGACTGCATCCTCTACCGCGGTGAGAAGTACGAGAATATGGATAAATGCCCGATATGCACTGCATTGCGCTATAAGATCAGAAAAGATGACCCTGGTGATGTTGAGGGCGAGCCACCCAGGAAGAGGGTTCCTGCCAAGGTGGTGTGATGTGCTCCTATAATACCACGGTTGAAACGTTTGTTCAGAAATAAAGAGCATGCCAAGTTGTTGCGATGGCACATGGAAGACCGTAAGAAAGACGGGATGTTGAGGCACCCTGCTGATGGTCGGCAGTGGAGAAAAATCGAGAGAGACTTCCCGGACTTTGCTGGTAACGCAAGGAACTTATGGTTTGGTTGAAGTACCGATGGCATGAATCCTTTTGGGGAGCAGAACTACAGTCACAGCACCTGGCCCGTGACTCTATGTATCTACAACCTTCCTCCTTGGTTGTGCATGAAGCGGAAGTTCATTATGATGCCCGAAGCAACCCGGCAACGACATTGATGTGTACCTAAGGCCATTAGTTGATGAACTTCTACAGTTGTGGGCCAAACCAGGTGTACGTGTGTGGGATGAGCACAAACAACAGGAATTTGACCTACAAGCATTGCTGTTCGTAACCATCAATGATTGGCCTGCTCTTAGTAACATTTCAGGACAGACGAACAAAGGATACAAAGCATGCACACACTGTTTAGATGAGAATGAAAGTATATATCTGGATAAATGTAGAAAGAATGTGTACCCGTACAATCGTCGTTTTCTTCCACCCAGTCGTCCCTTAAAGAAGAAAGGCAAGCATTTCAATGGCAAGGCAGAAATCCGGACGAAGCCTCTCCCCCGTAGTGGTGCTGATGTATTTGGTATGGTCAAGGATTTGGATGTAATCTTTGGACAGGGTCCTGGAGGACAACCTGTTCCGAAAGACGCCGACGGACACGCACCCATGTGGAAGAAGAAATCTATATTTTGGGAGCTACCCTATTGGAAAGTGCATGAGGTCCGCTCTGCAATCGACGTGATGCACCTGACGAAGAATCTTTGCGTGAATATTCTAGGCTTCCTGGGCTTGTATGGGAAGTCAAAAGATACCCCGGCAGCACGGGAGGACCAGCAACATCATAAAGGATGAGACGGCAAGCATCCAGGGCAGTTTCAAGGGCTTGCCAGCTACGCTCTTACCAAAGAAGAGAAGGAAATCTTTTTTGAAGTCCTTTTCAGTATCAAGGCCCCGTCTGGCTTCTCATCGAATACAAAGGGAATAGGAAATATGAAAGAGAAAAAATTTCAAAACCTAAAGTCTCATGACTGCCACGTGCTTATGACGCAGTTGCTTCCGGTTGCATTTAGGGGAATTCTACTAGAAAATGTTCGACTAGCCATTGTGAAGGTATGTGCATTCCTCAATGCAATTTCTCAGAAGGTAATCGATCGAGAAAGTCTATCAGGGTTAAAGATTGAGGTGGTCCAATGTCTGGTCAGCTTCGAGTTGTTATTCCCGCCATCCTTCTTCAATATTATGACGCACCTCCTAGTTCACCTAGTCGAAGAGATTAGAATTCTCGGTCCTGTGTTTCTACACAATATGTTCCCCTTCGAGAGGTTCATGGGAGTCTTAAAGAAATATGTTCATAACCGTGCTAGGCCAGAAGGAAGCATCTCCAAGGGCTATGGAACAGAGGAGGTCATTGAGTTTTGTGTTGACTTTCTTCCTGACCTTAAGCCGATTGGTGTTCCTGAATCTCGGTATGAGGGGAGGATGACTGGAAAAGGCACACTAGGAAGGAAATCAATGGTATGTAGGGACGGGCATTCTTTCACTCAAGCACACTACACAGTTCTACACAATTCCACCGTGGTGGCTCCGTATATCGAGAAACACAAGAATATTCTACACTCCGAAAACCCGGGGAAGCCTGAAACCTTGATTAAAGGGGAACACGAGAAGAATTTTGGCAGTTGGTTGCAGACACATCTCATGAATAACACCACTGTTGGAGATGAGTTGTACTCGTTGTCCAGGTTACCATCTTTGACTATATGTACTTTCCAAGGGTACGAGATAAATGGGAATACATTTTACACGATCGCCCAAGATAAAAAGAGCACCGACCAAAACAGTGGTGTCCGCTTTGATGCAACAGATGACAATGGACAGAAGGACACATATTATGGGTACATAGAGGAGATATGGGAACTTGACTATGGACCTACTTTTAAGGTCCCTTTGTTTCGGTGCAAATGGGTCAAGCTGACAGGAGGCGGGGTACATGTAGACCAAAAGTACGACATGACAACAGTGGATCTCAACAATCTTGCGTACATGGATGAACCATTCGTCCTAGCCAACGATGTGGCTCAGGTTTTCTATGTGAAGGACATGTCTACCAAACCGAGAAAAAGGAAATATAAGCAAAAGAATACAAAATACGATGAGCCAAAGCGCCACATAGTTCTTTCAGGGAAAAGAAACATCATGGGAGTGGATGACAAGACAGACATGTCAGAAGATTACAATAAGTTTCATGAAATTACGCCCTTCAAAGTGAAAACTGACCCAAGCATCCTGTTAAATGATGAAGATTCTCCATGGCTACGGTGCAGAAGAAAACCACAACACTAGATGTTGGTGATGTGTAATAATGTATTAAACCTTTTATTTGAGACATAAATCTATGTAATGTATTAAACCTTTTATTTGAGACATAAAGGTCCCCTTTCATGTAATACATCTTGCTCAATCAAACTAGACGTTGACGACCGGGTTTTGAGCTGCGGGAGGTGATCACCCAAAGAGAAGGAACCATCACAAGAGAAGGAACCCATAAACACTAAGGATACATAGCACAACTGAAAATTAAGATACATAGCACAACTGAAAATTAAGAAACATGCCTAATGTTGGAGTGATTCAGTCATGCTCCTGCCTAGCCCTGTAATACGCGCCACTGTAGTCATCGTAGTCGCCGGCGCCGTTGTCGTTGTCGTCGTCGGGGTCGCCGTAGTCGAACCTTGAAGGTTGGGCACGCGTGGGCTGGATTTGAGGGTACCGCAGACGGGGGTTATTGCCGGTCGTGTTGTAGGCCATGACACTCTGGAGAGTCCGGCCGCACCACCACAGCCGATGGCCGGCCTCGTTGAAGTTCGAAGGAGGTGGGCCGTCCTCCTCGTGCCTGGTGAGCGCCCTCTCATGCCGATTGATCAAGAAGGCTTCCCAAGTCAGGAAATAGTCGGGATGCCAGTTGGGATCCCTCCGCTGCTCTGGCGTGAGCTCGAGGTAGTAGTGGTTCGTGATGGCCATCTGGCGCTCCACACCTAGAGGGACAAGAGGGACTGGCATGCCTCCGGCGCTCAGCATCCAGCCGGTGGGGACGCGGTAGCCCGGTGGGCAGGGGTAGTTCGAGGCGCAAAGCGCCTCCGCCTCCCTGGGGGTTAGAGGTATGGTGGAAGCCATGGGAGAGAGTGGAGAGAGGCGGCAGATATGAGTCTAGATGTGCTATGGCAACGACCAAGCCTACATATATATAGTGAGAAATGGAGGGAAGTCAGAGGAGGGAAGCGGTGGAAAAGGCGGGAAGAAAACAGGCGGGAAAAAATAAGGCAGGAAGAAATAAGGTGGGAAGAAACAGACCTTTAGTACCGGTTTCACACGAATTTTTTATCAACCGGGACTAAAGGGGCTTATTTTTTGTAATAAAATAATAAAAGAATGCGACCGAAACCCGAAACCGGGACTAAAGGGGAACAAATATGACATTGATTTCGATGTTGAGATACATATGTGCGCCGAAACCCGAAACCCTAACGGTCGCCGTAGGATATTCTTATAGTAAACTTGCAATTTTAATTCATAAACAGGTTCTAATCTTTCTTGTGATTCCGTAGTCATATTATTTGCAATTTTCTGATTAGTAATTATTTTCTTATGAATTTATTACTCCAAAAAGGGTATTAATCCTATTTAAATAATCACGACAAATACTTATAGTAATATTCCAAAAAGGGTATTAATTCATAAACTTGGCGCGCGTGGCCGAAAACCCTTTGGTCCCGGCCCGTGGCACGCACCTGGACTAAAGGGGTGTCGTTTGGCGTGTGTGGCCGAAAACCCTTTGGTCCCGGCCCGTGGCACGCACCGGGACTAAAGGGGTGTCGTTTGGCGCGTGTGGCCGAAAACCCTTTGGTCCCGGCCCGTGGCACGCACCGGGACTAAAGACCCCCCTTTAGTCCCGGTTGCAGCCACCAACCGGGACTAAAGGGTCGGGGGTATATAACCGCCCCCTTCTTCCCCGGTCGAATCCATCGACCGGGAGCAATCACGAGGAGCACACCAGAGCGCCAGCAGGCTGCCGAAATTTTCCGTCGACGTCCGCGCCTCTGGCCGCCGCCGCACCTCGTCCTCCCTCTCCGGGCGCCGCACCTCCAGCCGCCGCTGCTGCCACCACCTCCATCCGCGTCGGCCCGTTCCAGCCGCCACCGTGCCACCACCTCGTCCTCCCTCTCCGGCCGCCCCACCTCCAGCCGCCACCGCCCCGCCACCGCGTCGCCGCCCCGCCGCCCCGCCACCGCGCCGCCGCGCCGCCGCCCCGCGCAGGTAATCCATCTAGTATTTTTCTAGTGTTTTTTAGTATTTTTCTAGTATTTTTTCTAGTACTTAGTGTATTTATAGTCTGAGTGTATTTTTGATAGTCTTAGTGTACTTAGTGTATTTTTTGTTTTTTTTATAGTCTTAGTGTACTTTGTGTATTTATAGTTTTAGTGTATAGTACTTTGTGTATTTTTTTATAGTCTTAGTGTACTTAGTGTATTTATAGTCCTAATGTATTTTTTTATAGTCTTAGTGTACTTAGTGTATTTTTTTCTAGTACTTAGTATGTAGTAGTATCATAGTCTTAGTGTATTTTTTCTAGTACTTAGTAGTATCATAGAGGCTATGGTGATGGTGAGAGGCCAACGGCACTATCGGTTGTCGACGATGCGTCGATGACTCAGTGGTGCTTGCGGGCCGCCCGAAGATAGGGTTAGGGTGGTGGTGCTCGTGGGCCCCCGGACTTAGGGTTAGGGTGGTGGTGCTCACGGGCCGCCCGGAGATAGGGTTAGGGTGGTGGTGCTCGCGGGCCCCCGGACTTAGGGTTAGAGTGGTGGTGCTCGCGGGCCCCCGAAGATAGGGTTAGGGTGGTGGTGCTCGCGGGCCCCCGGTCTTAGGGTTAGAGTGGTGGTGCTCGTGGGCCCCCGGAGATAGGGTTAGGGTGGTGGTGCTTGCGGGCCGCCCGGACTTAGGGTTAGGGTTAGGGTTAGGGCATCACTAGAATTTTGCTATTGTTTATTATTATTGTAGCAAATTGCGTGTTCATATTATTGTTTAGTATTATTTTATGCAGCAATATTGAATGAAAAATGTTATTTTGTGCATTTTGTAGAAAACTATGGATCTAATCCAGAGAGACCTAGCACGGGAAGAAATTCTCGAGGATATGATCAACGACACCCCCCATGTTGATCCACCCGAATCTCTGTCGATTTATCTGAACCCCTCCGGTGAGGGAGAGGAGGTCGACCGAAATGATCAAGGAGAGGCCGATGGCTCCGGTGGTGGAGAAGCCGACGGCTTCGGTGGACCCTTAACAAAGTCCGGCGAGGTATACATATGAAGTCTGGTGATCAGTAGATGCATTAACTGAGTTGTATATATATAAATTGACGAATGTTTCTTCTCTTAGGCCTCCACATCGAGCAAAAAATATTCCAAACAAGGCCCGGCCAAAAAGTTGGACGCATCTACGCGTTATACAATTACGCTGGTATCAGCACAGGGTGAATCGTTGGAACCTGAAAAGGCTAAAAGTGTATTTGTACAACAATGCGGAGTTATGGTTAGGGATCGCATCCTGATCACCGTTCAAGAGTGGAATAAGACCAAAGGGGCGAAAGAGGGTGAGTATGTCGCCGACAGGTACAAAGAGGGTCTTTGGAATGACCTTATGGCACATTTCACCCTGCCAGAATGTGAGGATGAAGCCGACACAGGTGCATTGAGGAAGAAAGTCAAGCAGTGGACTCTTACGAAGATGGTCGAACTATTCAAGAACTGGAAGAAAGCATTATGGCAAAAGTACCAGAAGACGAAGACTCCTCCTAAATTTTAATGCTATCTAATGAAGCAGCAGGCTAACTGGGATGCATTTGTGAAGTACAAGGAGTCAGAACCTGCTATGAAAAAGTCGGAAAAAAACAAGAAAAATGTCGCGATGAAGAAATATCACCATCACCTAGGGCCAGGGGCTACGCGGCTGCCATGCCAAAGTGGGATGCTAAAGAGAATGAGATGCTTGCTAAAGGGATCACTCCAGAACCAATACGCGAAGAATGGGATCTGAGGGCAAGGAATTGGTTCCTTGGGCATGGGAGTGAGTATGACGAAAGTACAGGGGACCTTATTTGCAGTGACGGGATTAGGATACCCCGGGATACATGGCAGAAAGTGGTGAAGGAGATTAAAGCGGGGACAACAAAGTTCTGTCCCGATAGAGAGAAAGACTTGCTGACAAAGGTCCTCGGGAATGACGAATGCGGAGGACGTGTACGAGGCCTTGGCCCTAGTTATACGTGGGAGATGGGGTTTCCCAAAGACAGAGATACTTATAGCAGCCGAGAGAGAGCAAAGAGGCGATAGCAGGAGGAGGAGGGAGACAGGTTCACCGAGTTGCTAGGAACACTTCGAATGCATCAGCAACAGATTGACGAACTTCGAGGAGCAGCGCGCCTGCAAGACACTGTACTCGATATTACCGCCGTCCCATCTCAGCGGAGAAGCAGCGTGGCTGAATCGGAGGTCCCTTCTGATGATGCACGTATGGTAGATGGCGGTCCCGGCTACCCTGTGGATGGAACCAAGGAGCAGGCATCTTGTGAGCTCCATCAGAAGGTGAAGAACCTATCCATCAAGGTGGCGGTCGGATGTGCTTTACCTTGTCCACCTGGCGCACGCTGGCATGGCCGTGAGATTCCAGCTGGCTATGCTAAAGTTGCTGTGGATGAAATCACAATGGGGTGGGACTCAATGGAGCTTGACATCCCTGGACATGAAGGTGAGAGGACACTCGGAGAAGTACTGGGTGGTATCATTCTATGGGACAAGAACAACATCAAGCTTCCAGGCTGGACGCCAAAGCCAACACCGCCTTCGAGTCGTCGCATGTCACCTTCACCTCCATCACCTCCAAGAAGCCCACCCCATGACTACGACCACCACAGCCCGAGTCCATCTCGATCTCCGCCGCAGCCTCCGATTAGTACTAAATGACGCAGCAGCCCAAAACGACAAATGTCACCCCTCCCAAGAGTACCTCATAAGAATCTTCCCATCAGACCTTACGATTGTACTGACGAGGAAAATGCAGCAATCACAAAGGCCCATTGTGATGCGCATTTTCAAAAGAAGAAACCCGAGCCCGCCCCGGTATACACCGAGAAGCAAAAAGCGTATGCACATTCTTTTCTGAACACCAAATCGCAGTATGAGTTGCACCATAAGCCAGATGACTATGTACGCACACTTTGGAAGGAAGCAAAGAAGAGCAAATCAAGTAGAAGTGCAAGCGGGAGCAAATAATCAGGTCAAAGTGCAACCAGGAAAAGAATGGACGTCCCCCAGCTCGGGAAACAGGCCAAAAAATCGATCCCACCCCTCCAGGTGTTATCCTATGACACTCCCTAGCAGGATATGGAAGAAGCTAAGAAGCTTGCGGCCGCTATGAATGTGACTGTTGAGGAATTGCTAGGTGCCCAGGACGACAAGTTACCCAAGGCTCAGGTAGTCCCTACATATGTCCCAGGGAAGCCTCTGGTCAGCTTTGAGCAGTTCCAACAACTGCCAACACAAATGCGGAGTTTACATAACTAGTACTTGAAAGCCGTAAAGCAGGAGAGAATAATGATCGTGGCGAAAGTCCCACATGACTACTACTACCGAGAAGAAGAGGTCCATGTGGAGTTTCCAGAACTCTTCCAGTTATACAGTTTCGACGCCCTCGACAAAAGTCTCATGAGTTGCTATTGTCTGTAAGTTATTGAATTCATTGTCTATATATAAGTTGTTCATTTTTTCAGTTGTTCAGTTCATTGCATATAATTATCCTCATTATATCATTTTGTACTCTGTTATTATGCAGAATGAAGATCATGGAATGTAAAAGAAGGTCACTCTTTAGTGTTGGGTTCATTGACCCAGATAAAATACATTGTAAGACGCTAAAGGATAAACCCGAGGAGACGCAGGAAAACCTTCTAAGGTTTCTAACATAGCAACATTTCTGTGACCACATACTGTTTCCTTACAATTTCCGGTGAGGGTCTTACTATGTTGTACACATTTACGTTTTCTTACTCGATGTTAAATGTAATTGATGAGTTACTGATGTATATATAAACGTGTGCAGTTTCCACTGGATTCTCATGGACATTCAACTTGATAAGGGAAGAGTTAAAGTCATGGACCCATTGAAGAGACCCCTGGAATAGTTTAGGGACATGCAGGACATGCTCCAGAGGTAATTTCCGTGCTACATCGGTCTCTTTATTTGATTTCCTGAGATATCACGTAATAAATAACTCATTCATTCATTTTCTTTGCCGGGCAGGGTTTGGAGCATGTTCAAGAGTAGGGTTAAGGGTTCCTTTAGTAAGGAGCTGACGTTTACTCCGGTCTCGGTAAGTAATACGTGATATGTTCGCGCATCTCTTTACTTCTAGTTTCAAGACAATTATGATGCTAGATTATAATTTTGATTGAATTCTATTCTCGTAAAGTGCGAGAGGCAGCCACAGGGGACCAATCTATGTGGATACTATGTTTGCGAGTTCATTTGCACATTTACCACTGAGCATAATGATAATAGAGTCGACGTAAGCAATACATTCACAACATTATTTTATTACCGTCACTTTTTGTTATCATGATTGATATTCATATTGATCTCCTTTTCTTATATAGTTCGAGAGAATGCGGGATCAGCTCCTACCAGAGCAACGCGTACTAGGAATTGCTGAAGAACTGACAGGATTCTTGATGACCGAGATGATAGATGATAGATGCCGGGGAATTTAGCGTGAATAGGCGCTACCGATGATCCCCGACTGTGTAATTAAATCGTCGAATTGTGATCTCCATGTAACTATCATGATCATGTATATATTTGTATGCTCGATCTTAAGAGAAGTTATCTTATGTATGCACGAATCACATACCATAGAAAACTATTTTTGAAATGAAAAAGAGAAAAAAGTTACAAATTGAATTCTCTGTCGCGGCAGAGAAAGTGCCTAAACTTCTGCCGCGGCAGAGAACCATTTGTCCCGGTTCGTAATACGAACCGGGACTAATGGGGGGCACCCAACGCCCGCAAGGACGGCCACGTGGATACCCATTGGTTCTGGATGGTAAGCGGTCCGGGACTAGTGGGGGGCCTTTAGTCCCGCCCCTCCAGTCCCGGTTACCAGGACCGGGACTAAAGCCCCTTACGGGCCGGGACTGGAGGCTCTTTTTCCACTAGTGGCAGCAGGCCCAGTGACAAAAATGGGAAATCTTGGGCCGAGCAACCAAACACGCCCTAGTTGCCCAAAGATCTAGCATCCAATCTGAAAACGAGTTTCTACACAAAACGTCTCAGGGCGACTTCTTTTGGGTTTCTAACATGGCTTATAGGCACCCCACCACATAAGCACAAAAGAAGTGTCCAGATTCTCTCTACCAAGAAACTCCCCAACAGCCAACTTAAATACAGTGGGGAGAATCTGGTCGCTACCGGTTCCCGAGCTTCTCCGTTCCGCATGCGAAATGTTCCCGAGAACTGGATATTTCTTTGTCGGTTATTACAACCAAATTTCCACCGCCCACAATAGCTGACAAAACAAATAAAAAAGGAAAACGATCGATCCCATCCACACCTGACGGCCCGACCTGTCTCGCCCCTCCCCTCAAGTCGCAACGCTCGCGACCAGACTCCAGAGCGCTGCCACTCCTGCCCTGTATCTCCACTCCCTACCTGTATGTCACCGCCGCCACCTCCAGATCCTAGCGGAGGACGGACGGATCCTACCCGCCCCGACAAGTTTTGGCTCGGAACTGCTCCTCCCGATCCCGCCAGCTCCAATCCCCGGTGGATTTTTGTCCCCCTCTCCCGCTGGTCTCCCTCCACCGGCGATTTTCGCATCATGGAAGGAATAATAGCTTGAGATGTTATTTTTATTGTAATTTCAAAACTGTATTACATCTTCTATTATTTTGGCATGTCAGGAATTATACTACAACACCATTTTTTTATTTCTAGCTCTATTTCTACTTATAACTACCATATGTATACTAGGGAAATAGTCGCCTGCCCATGGTGGTCACGGTGCATAGGGTGGCTGCCGTTGGATTAGATTTAGGGAGCAAACGGTGTTAGATGTTAAACGACAACTCTCCATATTGCGTCTAACGGATTTCGTCCTAGAGAACACGGCGGCATCGACCGTGACCGCAAATTACACCCGTATTACACGGGGGACATGCATTGAACGGTGCACTTTCCAATCAGTCATCAAGTCGGCGACAATACACATCCATAAAATATGATCGCGGAGAGCACACATGCGTGTTTCACGAGTTAGTTTCACGAAGTAATATCATCCATGCAAAGAGACACATGCGTGCGGCATGGATTAATGCTCTCACCATGGGCGGCAATACACATCCATAAAATATGGTCGCGGAGAGCACACATGCGTATTTCACGGGTTAGTTTCATGAAGTAAATCATCCATGCAAAGAGACACATGCGTGCGGCATGGATTAATGCTCTCACCATGGGCGGCAATACACGTCCATGAAAAAAAGGTGAATACACGGTGGCGGCAAAACACACCCACGTTGCACGGTAGCACAGAACCGGCGGAACACATGCATGTAGCAAGGATGGCTGGTCGACGGCAAATCACACATGTAAAGTGCAAAGCATAGCGATTGCCTCACATGCGTGTTTTACCGGTTATGGTCGACGGAGAGAACACATGCGTGTTTCACCGGTCGGCGGCAAATCACACATGTAAAGTGTAGAGCATAGCGATTTCCTGTTGAAGCTTCGATCGAACCGCACCGTCGACCGTTCATGGATGTAGAAGAGCAATATATTTGGTGTTAACGCACGGAAGCGGGCACAGATTGGAGTATGGGACTATGCGGTTTGCGGTGACACGATATACTACCACTTGATACGATCTAGCTGTGGCATATAGAGCATGTGTGTATCACGACGGCTGATACCACACTAATTACGGAAGATTTTGTCGTCTTGTGCAAAGAGCATGTACATATATCCTTGATGCTTCTCGACATACCGGTCTCTTGGGTTCGCTACCTCCATGGCCTAAGACCTTTGATGTACAGCCGGAAGAAATGGTACGAAGGAAGGAGGAGGACGACAGTGGAGAGCCAGTGAGGGAAGATGCACGCTCAAACAATTAATATATGGCAGTGCAAGTAGCATGGACACTAGCATTCAAACCATACGTGGTAATACGCATCCATTAAAGTAGGTCTACGGCAAGCACACATACGTGTTTCATGGAGTATCTTCACGAGGTAAAAAATCCATGTATACCGTACTCAAGACATGCATGCGATAATGATCAATGCGTGATTCATCGGGTATGGTCGACGGACAGAAAATATCCATGTATCCCGTACTCAAGACATGCATGCGATAATGATCATGGGAAGAACACATACGTGTTTCATGGACTAGCTTCCTTTGGTAATACACATGCATAAAATATGGACGACATAGAGAACACATGCGTGATTTACCGGTTATGGTCGACGGTTATGCATGCACCGTGCCCCTGAGCAACCTGTGAAAGTACCAACGGGTGTATGTTTCCCATGGTAAACGGTTAGCGGCGCATGCTAAATACGTGGATGACGGACGAACAAACTCTGTTAAATAACCATCACAACCGTTACCCCCTTACATCCATCAAGGAGCATATGCTCCACAAATCGAACGGTGAGCAAGGTATGCACCGCAGCCACCATGGGCAGGAAATCCATGTTGATGTATACTATATAGTATCGTTTTATTAAGTGACCAGATCAAGTCCAGGGTATAACAGACATCTCACAACTCATCGCAGCAAATAAGTCAAAATAACACAAGCCCTCCGGAGAGTTTCTACGAGCTTCTTTCTTCCCACCGGAATCTATAAGCAGGCTTATAGCAGAAGTCCAAAAGAAATCACCCTTACACTAGTGGAAACTAGTACTACTAGTACCTCATCTACTCTTGATGTATTAGTACTACTAACACCATGTCATGAATTATAATATAACACCATGTCTTTTATTTTATTTCTAGCTCTATTTCTACTTATAACGAGCATATGTATACATACTATATAAAAGAAATTGTGGGCTACTCATGGTGGCCACGGTGCATAACCTGACCACCATCCGATCTGATAAAGGGAGCACACGGTGTTAGAGAGAGAAAACGGCAACATTTCACAAAGTAGCTAACACGTTTTTTCGAGAGCATAAATGGCCGAAAAAGACATGCATGCGGCCACGGAGGGACAATAGCTGGAAAACACACCCATGTTTCACGGTGCACGGTCCAGCGGTGCATGCCATGCATGCATCATGGATACCCAGGCAAAACACATACATATCTTACGGTATCGCAATGGCGGCAAACACACTCATGTTGCACGGTAGCACCACTGTTGCAAACGTATTCAAGCCGTTGTCCATCAGCAAACATGTGTGTAAGCATAGTTTTATTGATTTAGCACCGCAGCAATAGGTGTGGATGGGTTGTATTGGATGTACGTGAATAAACGGGGCACCTATATCCTAGCAACCAGATTGATCTTGTTAATTCTTCTACCATAGAAATAAAATCGGGTGAGAAAATAGTTCTTGGTTGTCCTCATACCTCTCACCTGTACCAGCTTCCGCCACGTCATAGTTACTTATTTTTTGAGGCTACAGTGTGTAATACAAGCACTTTGATTTGCTGCGTTCGTGTGCGAAGCAGTTATTATAGTGCAGCTATGAATGATTGCATGCACCGTATCCATGTGAGAAGATCGTTTTTGCATGCTGCTAGTGTTCACGAGAGGAACGTTATTGAGTGGTGTACGGCTGGCTTACCATTGAATGAACCGTAGCCGTATGCGAACATCGTTTTTGCATGATGTTCATGTTCACGCGTGGTGCACCGTCATTGCATGCAATAGCATAAATTCTTAGAGATGATAGTTGCGAATGGTGTACGACTGGCTTAGCAGGCTATTCAACTCCGTTAGCTATACTGTGCAGCCGTTGCCAGCGTCCTTGAGAAAGGGAGCACATACACCATGATCAAACGGTGACCAGCGTATGCGATGCAGCCCCCATAGCCATGAAATCCACGTTGGCATGTCCATGGTGGCCACGGTGCATAGGATATCTACCATCGGATTAGATTAAGGGTACACACTGTGTGTAGCTGGCAAAAGGCAAGTATTCACAAAGTAGCTAACGATTTTCATCCGAGAGCCATACGGCGGCAGGGCATGCATTATGGATAGTTGGTGGCCGCAAAATACACCCGTGTCACTATGGTTGAAGAAGGCCGGCAAGCACACATGTATTCCTCACGGTGTAGTTAATAATAATTATCAACATACAAGCTATTGGCCATACATGCATGAAGTAAGGAGCAAAGAACCATGGACAGCAAAATACATACATGAAATAAGGAGGCCAGCAAACACACATCCATGCCTCACGGTGGGATTTCCTAATAAGTATTGCCATGCAAGCCATTGCCCACACATGCATGAAGCAAGGAGCAAGGAACCGTGGGCGACAAAACACATACATGAAATAAGGAGGCCGGCAAACACACATGCATGCCTCACGGTGGGATTTTCTAAACAATGCATGCATTCAATCCATGCTCCATTGGCATCTGCAAAAACCATCGGACATGCATGCTTGCATGCGGCCGTGACCATGAGTAGGCTGTGAACAAACCAGTCATTGAATGTGGCTAGTGGTAGGCCGTTAGCAACGCATGCTGATCAGCATGGTTGACTACCGTTTGATTAGATAAAGAGAGCAGACAGTGAGATAACATTTTCTTTCGAGAGCACATCCATGCGGCCTTGGGGTCGAACACACCCATGTTTCACGATGCATGGCCCGACAGTGTATGGCATGCATCCATCATGGGTAGCCGTGCAAAACACATACGTCCAACATCGGCTGAAGTTTGGGGGCGAACACACATGGACACGGCAGAAGAGAATCAATGAGCGGCAAAACACATATGTCCAACATCAGCTGAAGTTTGGGGGCGAACACACACGGCTGCGGCTGCATGCATGTGATATATTTAAAGCGGCAACATACATGCATGATACCGTTAGCAACCATGTTTTAGGCATGCATGTTGCATGATACCGTTAGCAACCATGTTTTAGGCATGCATGTGATGAGTGCTTACGACAGCGGATTGGATTTTTTTTTGTGCATAGACACATGCACAATAATTAGCCGCCGTCCAACAGTGTTTATAACTTCTATCTGTTATATCATATCTCTCACTATAACATGCATGCATATTAGCCGTTGTTCATAAGTGTTTGTTACTTCCATCCATTATAGCAGTTCTCCCATGAGGGCGGGTATTAGATGCTACATGCATTCAATCCGTGCTCCATGCGCATATGCAAAATTCATCGGACATGCATGCTTGCCCACGGGTACAGTTATTTCATGTACGAAACTGCTTCACACATGACATTTCCCGTCCGATTTCCATACGACACTCCTCCACCTTGTGCTAGTTACTTTTTTGAAACGGGCCTTGGACAATTGTGCTACTTACGTGCTAATAAATCCCCTTGCCCGTGAGTACACCCAAAACCAAGCCCGTAATACAACTGGACCTTAAAATCTGTCCATGAGTCACATCATCTCCACTAGTTTCCCACTGAGACCACTTTTTGGCGACCACTCGTGATTTGGATCCCTCAGCCCGCTCACCCTGGTCGCGCGTCCCCTGTTCGGTCCCCGTCCCCCATGTTTGAGCTCCGCCATTCCTATCGCCGACGAATCAAGCGATTGATGACACGTCGCTCGCCTTTCGCCTATGGCGATCTGGATCCCTTGGCGTCGCTCATGCTGGTCATGTGTTCCCCTGTTTTGATCTCCACCGGGCCAGCTTGTTGATCCGTTGATGTACGGCTAATTCCGAAGTCTGGTAGAACTTTTTTGCTCCTTGGGAGGGTCAACGCAGGGCTCAATTTTGAAGTGCTAGATCATATTTAAAAGCTTTTTAAACAATTCTAAACTTTTTTAATGATATATCCTACTAGAGTGTAAAATCGTCAATGCGAAATTCTTTTTATTATAGGCTACACGACAGAAACAAAATATGATATTTTTTAGAGATTTGAAAACTGATACCCAGACCCACAATTTCCTTGTTTAGTGTAGCGTAAAACATACATTTATTTTCAATTAATAGTTTCTATGTATGTGCTGAAGGCATCTTGATTTGTTTTTGAAATTTTCTAGAACCCAGTATTATAATTTTGATTTTTTATTAAGAGGTGGGGCCTACCAACATGAGAGCAGGGCCGATCCTTTTACCACCCAAAGTCCCAAACCAAGCCCAACCGGTTGTTGCCCCGCCGTGCCAAGGCAAGATCGCTACCAGATCGCACATGAATCGTACAAAATTTATCGTACCTATAGCAGCGCCGATTTCATGTAACATGTTCATGAGTAGGCTGTGAAGAAACCATTCATTGCATGTAGCCAACGGTAGACCGTTAGCAACACATGCTGATAGCGTGATTGAGGGATGGTACGGCTCCGTTAAATGGACCAGCGCATGCGTATAAGATGATCATGCTCCCATTATGTAACGGTGGATAGAGGGTTAACTCATCGCAGCAAATAAATCAAAACAGCATAAACCCAAAAGAACCCGAAGTCTCCCGAGAGTTTCTACAAACTCGTGTCCACCCTAATTCTTCCCCACGGAATCTATATGTACGCTTATGCATGAGCAGAAGCTCAAAGGAAATCACCCTTACACTAGTAGAAACTACTACTAGTAGTACCTCATCTACTCTTGATGTACTAGTAGTAACTACTAGTACTAGTACTATGTCGCATACTGCAACCAAAATTATCACCTCCCGAACCAAACTGCGCCTTCATTACCCTAGCATTAGCAGTTTAGCACACCATCATCACAGAACAATTCAACGAGGCGATTAGTAATGCTAAAGAACAGCGGAACACCCAACCAAGAGATCGATCAGGAGGTAGCCCTCCCGATGCGAACGTTGATAGACAGCAGCTTGCTGCATGGCCCGTCGCCGACCAAGTACTGCGGCGGCACCACCAAATACGACTTGAGATCCTCCCAGACAAGGGCCCCCGGCGTGGTGCTGCTCCTCGCCTCGAGGTCTGTCTGCATGGTGTCCGTCCTGCGGTTCGCTTCCGCCGGAGGCGGCCCGTTGACCCACATCTTGACAGTGTACCGCGGCCAAGGGCATGCCGCCGCCCGGATGCAGACCGCGGTGATGACGGTGGCCGGACCAAACGCGGCCAGGGTGAGGAGGAACGCGTCGGCTGCTTCCTCCCCGTCGCCGCCGACGAGCAGAATGCGCGCCGGCTCCGGCACCGACACCTGGATCTGCTCGACCTTGCCGTACGGGATCCTGTGCACCGGCATGGCGTGGGCGGCGACGAGGTGCGCGGCAAGCTCGGGCGGCGGGCCCGCGAAGGCGCAGCCGGGCTCCGTGCACGAACACGGCGCGTGCGGGCACGCGTCCCGGTGGTCGCTGACCTCGAAGTAGGCGACGTAGCTGCCGCACCCGTCGTGGAAGCACTCCATCCTGGCCGCCAAGACGACGTCGTCCATGGCCGTGTTTGCGACGTCGAAGGCGGCGCCGTTCCCGCACTTGCCGCATCCACCGGTGCGGCAGCCAGGGCAGGCCAAGTGCCCGCCCTTACACTGCGCGCACGAAAGAAAGAAATTCAAGCCCGCGCAGTAACAAAGGGCGTCGGAGCAAAAAAAACAAGAAAGAAAAAGGAACCTGGAACACGGGAGGCCTCAGAGGGTGGAGGCAGATGGGGCAGTGGAGGACCGCGACGTCCATCTTCAGGCCGAGCTCCGTCCTCGGGACGCGTTCCACCGCCACGATGGCGCCGGCTCCTTGGTGCACGACGATCTCCTGCTTCACGGCCGGGAAGCTAGGAGGCGGCGGCTCCACCCTCGGCTTCTTGGCGCTCTGGTCCCTGCTGCCCTTGTCCATCACTGGCCGCGAGCCCCTGTTCCTCTCCTCGGAACCGCCTTTCTGCATCCTCCTCGACTTCTCTGAACTAGCTGCGAGGTGGAAGAAGACTAGTGTAGTAGTACTAGAAGAAGAAAGGGCGTGGGAGGCGGGCACAGGGCAGCCGTGGCGTGGATGAATTAATATTCGTCTCGCCGCATCGTCGATTGATTTGGTTGATTTGACAGTGGTCATTACTCATTGGTCAAGGGGAGGAGTAAAAACGGGGCGTGGCGTGCGCCGCTAGCCCTGCCACTGGCGGACGCAGCAGAACGACGGTTCCCAACCCAACGCACGTTCAGGGCTAGGTCGACGGGACTGGACAACGCCATAGCTAGCTAGGGGAGGATGCATGGGCGACTTTGACGCTTGGAAGACACCAGTACTGTGTGTGGCCAATGAAGATGTACTAAGAGAAACAATGACCACAAACAAACAAGAGAAACAAACAAAATCTGTGTGTGGCCAATGAAGATGTACTACCTAAAAATGTACTCCTCTCCTAAACTAGCAGCTTCCTAAAAATGGAATCGGCTAGAATATCACAAATGTTTGAGGCAAGCAAGCATCCTAACCGGCAAACAGTGATGCTGCCGGTTCATTTGAGTAGAGACAAGGGCATCTCCACCTGCCGACCCAAAAGACGCCGAATCTGTCCGTTTGGATCGGCCTGCGGTCGTTATAAGATCGCAGTTCGGCCTGTCCGGCGAGCCGTGTCCAGCGAATGCGACCTGTTTGTCCGTGCTGGCCAGTGATGTTGCTTGCTAGAATTTTTTTTATTTAAACACAATGTACATTGACAAATGTATAGTTTGAAAAGGAAATAAACTACATTAGATAATCTAATTAAAATGGTGCTTACATACTAATAGTTCACACTCACATGATTTAATAAAAATTAACCAAACGTCAGCCGAATTACAGAAAACAAATAAAGGATTAACCGTTAAAGCGCATATATGCTCAACCAAATCTAGTTGAAGTCGGTCATGGGTGTGCTCGTGACGCAACCAACTGACCCTGAATATCCCAGCCTTGCTCCAAGATGCCGTCGTCACGCTTCTCCTCGACGATCATGTTGTGCATGATCACACATGCAGTCACCACATCCCACATCCTCTCTATGCTCCAGGTTCTAGCAGGGTATCGAATAATGACCCACCTTGACTGAAGCACACCAAATGCTCGCTCCACATCCTTCCTAGCGGCCTCTTGCTCTTTCGCAAATCTCTTGCATTTCTCATCTCCAGGGTTGCGGATTGTCTTCACGGAGGTGGCCTAGGATGGATAGATACCGTTAGCTAGATAGAACCCCATATCATATGCATTTCCATTGATCTCATAGAAAAATTGTGGGGCATTGCCTTCTGCCAGCCTAGCAAACACCGAAGACCTCTGCAGCACATTGATGTCATTGCTTGATCCGGCCAGCCATGCCAAAAAAGAGTGCCAAATCCAGAGATCATGCGATGCAACTGCCTCAAATATGACGGCACAACCCTCCGCATAGTTGGGTTCGCAACATAGAAAATAAAAAATTTCCTACGATAAAAAACTACTAAGCACCAAGATCTATCTACCTAGATACAAGCAACGGGTGGATATACATCCATAGAGAAGATACCCTTGAAGACCGACAAAGTGTAACAAGATTAGACTCGTGGATGATATAGTCGATCGCTTGTTGATCTCAAGATCGAGAGGAAGTCCTATCGCCGCAAATCTGCAGCGCATCCGTGCTCGCACACATGTCCAGTCCATCGAACAACCTCCACCTCCTCGCTCCAGCGATGCAGCGAAAGCAGCAACTCCTTCCAGACGAAAAGCCATTGGGAACATGTATCTCGCTAATCCGAGACCATGGAGGAATAATTCTAGAGGGGGAGACAGATCCTTCACGAGGAGATGTGTTTTGTGCGGAGGAGAGGGGGGCCTTTTATAGGGAGGGGGAAAACCCCTCCCATGGCCGACGGCCAAAGAAGGTGCCCCCACCTCTTCCTTCATTTGTGTGGTGGATTCTCCACTCACATAAATTTGACTCCACTCACACTTCCACTCACATGCATTAAATTTCCACCAAATTTAATGCAACTCTCATTTAATAAAACTCTTTTATTTATTTTATTTGAAATTTTGTTAATTACTTTAATTAACAAACATTCACATAAAACCCCATGCATTATTTCAATATCACATGCAGAACCAATTTCAGCAATTTCATCCAAAACAATTCCGGTGTCCATTGAAATAATTCCAGTGCTTTGTAAGTCTTTTCTCTGGAACACATTTACTTCAAATAGTATCAGTATCCCTTAAGTGTGTCACCATATGGTTCGTGAATAATGCAGACATGATCAAGACCCTTCTCCGATCAATAATTAGTAGCGGGACCTGGAGATCCATACTGACTCCCACACATTCAACGATGATTTCTGTGATCGTGAGAACCTTTAACGCTAGTAACTAAATATCTTTGTCTCGCGATATAATACATGTCCTCAGATTTAGGTCCCAGTTGGTAAAGTTGCTATCATTCGTCGCAAGTTTCTCTATCTCCATTAACACATTGAAATTAAAAGCAGGTGGTGCCATCTACAACAGAATTTATAAACTTTATTTAGACTAAGTTTATCGATAGATCGAGTTCAACTAATCCAAATTACGAATGAACTCCCACTCAAAAACAACATCCCTCGTTTCTTTTTAGTGATTACATGAACCAAATCCACTACACCAAGTCCGATCATCACGTGAGTTGGTGTAGCTTCAAAGGCGAGCATCTATATGGGCATCATATCAACTATATGACTCATGCTTAACCTTTTGGTCCATGTTCCGAGGCTATGTCTATAAATGCTAGGCTCGCCAAGTAAGAACCTTAATACTTGCATGTGTAAAACTATCTTACACCCGTTGTATGAAAGCGTAGAGTCAAAAACACCCGATCATCACATGATTTCTTGAAACGACAGACTTCCTTAAAGGTGCATACTTAAGGAAGAACACATTTTATCTTAAAATCTAAATGACGGATCATCTTATAATGCTACAAAAATGCCAAACAAGCAATATAAGATGCAAACATCATATGCATAAAGTGAAATGATATGGTTCTTGCACTTGATCGCTATCATGTGCATCATGGTATGATCTTTATCATTCCTTTCCGTGTAAGTCCAAGGTCTATGGAAATTAAATGTTAGGTATGCTATAATTTCCAAGAGTATCAGCTATACTTCAAATTATAACATTACCATATCATAACACTAGCCTAGCAACAATCTATGTTTCTAATTTATGAATTACAAGTTTTACATGGCTTAGGACTTTCGAAGATAGAACCGGTCTTACCTACGAACATGGAACCACAATAATGATAAACAAATTATTAGCAACTCGTTGCAAATCAGATATTGACTATAGTAGGAGACATAGACACCCGCGAGCCACTTATGCAAAACTAGTTGCATGTCAAACGTGAAACATGTCTCATGTGCGAGGACATGTAAAGTTAGTCCGGGCCGCTTCATCCCACTATGCCACCAATATCCAAAATATATATAAGATGCAATAACATGATCATCATCGCCCACATACTCTTATGTGTACTTCTAGTGCAAAGCATCTACGCATAGATCAGGCTCTGATACCACTGTTGGGTTCGCAACATAGAAAACAAAAAATTCCTACGATGGGAACTACTAAGCACCAAGATCTATCTACCTACAAACAACGGGTGGATATACATCCATGGAGAACATACCCTTGAAGACCGACAAAGTGTGGCGAGATTAGACTCGTGGATGATGTAGTCGATCGCTTGCCGATCTCAAGATCGAGAGGAAGTCCTAGCGCCGCAAATCAGCAGTGCATCCGTGCTCGCACACACGTCCGGTCCACCGAACAACCTCTACATCCTCGCTCCAGCGATGCAGCGGAAGCAGCAAGTCCTTCCAGACAAAAATCCACCGGGAACATGTATCTCGCTAATCCGAGACCATGGGGGAATAATTCTAGAGGGGGAGGGAGATCCTTCACGAGGTGGTGTGTTTTGTGAGGAGGAGAGGGGGGCCTTTTATAGGGAGAGGGGGCAGCCCCCTCCCATGGCCGGCGGCCAAATGAGGTGCCGCCACCTCTTCCTTCATTCATGTGGTGGATGCTCCATGATACATTGCAAATGTATCTATAATTTTTGATGCTCCATGCTTAGTTTTATCCACTTTCTTGTGTTTTGTCCATACTTTGGAGTACTTTTCATATGATTTCTTGGATTCACCTATTAACAAGAGCCACAGTGCCAGCTGCATGTTTTCTACTGTTTTTGGTTCCAGGAAAGTTAGAAAATGAATATTCTCGGAATTGGACGGGACAAAAGCCAAAGTGCCTATTTTTCTAGAAGACTCCAGGAGCCAGAATACGAGACGGAGGAGGGCCAGGGGCTGGCCACACCCCTCCCAGGCGCGGGCTGGGCCTGGCCGCGCTAGGGCATGGTGTGGTGGCCCCAGGCACCCCCTTGGTCTCCCTCTTCGCCTATAAGAAGCCTTCTGACCTAAAAACTCCGAGGGGTTCGACGTTTTTCCAGAAAAAGTTCCGCAGCGCCGCCACCACCGAAGGGGAGATTCGGGGGACAAAAAGTCTTTGTTCCAGCACCCTGCCGGGACGGGGAAGTTTCCCCGGAGCCACCTCCATCGATCTCCACCATCATCTCCATCAACCATCCATGTTTCCCCCATCTATGAGTGAGTAATCCCCCGCTGTAGGCTATGGGGATGGTAGGATTGGATGAGATCGTTCGTGTAATGGCATCAGATTGTTAGGGCATGGTGCCTAGTATCTTCTATTAGTGTTTTATGACTTTGTTGCGACTTGTTATGCTTAATGCTTGTCACTAGGGCCCGAGTGCCATGATTTCAGATCTGAACATGTTATTGATTCATTATGATAGTATTGTTTATGGTCTTATCTGCAAGTTGTATACACATGTTGTTGTCCAGAACCAATGGCCCCGAAGTGATAGAAATCGGGATAACCGGAGGGAATGGCTTTGATGTGAGGATCACATGTGTTCATGGAGTGTTAATGCTTTGCTCCGGTGCTCTATTAAAAGGAGCACCTTAATTTCCAGTAGTTCCCTTGAGGCCCCACTGCAAACAGGCTGGCAGGACAAAAGATGTTGTGCAAGTTCTCATTGCGAGCACGTATGACTATATATGGAACACATGCCTAGGATTATCTAGTACTTGGATGCTTCATCTTATTTATCTACAATTGCCCTATGTTCTGATTGCTATGTGAATTTTCTTGTCCATGCAACGCCCGTCCATCCATCCCTATGCCTACCGCACTCGAATCCCACTGTTACTGTTGTCTTTACTTTACTACTACTGCTACTTTACTATTCCTACTACAAAACTGTTGCTACTGATAAATTGCTGTGAGCAAGATTTTTCCAGGTGCAGCTGAATTGACAACTCGGTTGTTAAGGCTTATAAATATTCTTTGGCTCCCCTTGTGTCGAATCAATAAATTGGGTTTCACTTCCCTCGAAAATACTACGATACACCCCCTATACTTGTGGGTCATCAAGACTATTTTCTGCCGCCGTTGCCGGGGAGCATAGCTTTATTTATCAAGTCCACTTGGAATCACTATTGTTCAAGCTTAGTTTATTTCCGCCTTGTTTGCTTGTTTCTTTATCAAAAATACAAAAAATTAGTTCCTACTCTAGTTGTTATTTTCGTTGTCTGTTATTGTCTTGTTGTATCATGCTTGTGGTCAATGGTTGGTTTCTTTAAAACTGAATCTTATTGGCAAGGTGGGTTCACGGAGGATCAAAAATATTATTATAAGGAACACCACTTGTCACAAAAAGGGAAACACTTATGGGAACAAATTGATAAATTGTATACCATTGCTAAAAACGTGTGCTCTACTTATAATGTTACTTATTGCCTTGATAAATCTTGTTGCTATAGGAGGTACAAACACCTCCCTTTTCAATGTGAGTATAATGATAATGTTACCATATCTTCTTATGTTAAAGGGAATTATGACTTTTATGATGTGGAACAAATTGAGGAATTTATTGCTTGGAAGGGTGCATTTGAACTTGCTAGTTTGCTTGAAAATATTGATGATTCACCTTATAAACATGAGGTTTATGGTATACTTAAATTTTGCTTTGATAATTACAAGGAAGAAAATGGCTATATTCTTGAATATATTAATAGATGATTTCCACAAATGGAAGAGACTAATGCCTTGCAGGATCCTATGGAAGAAGAAATTGATGAACCTGAAATCTCATTAGATGAAAAAGAGGAGGAGAGTGATGAACAAAAGGAGGAAGAATAGATTAGCTACCCATGCCTACCTTCTAATGAGAATAACTCTTTATCCCTTACATTATTTGATTGTCCCCCATGCTTACTAAAGGAGGATGAATGTTATGTTCCTAAGGATTCTTTTGAAAATGTTTATAATAAAGCTCTAGTGCTTGTAGATCATGAAAAGCATGCTTTATGTGATAGTTATATTGTTGAGTTTATTCATGAGGCTACAGAAAATTATTATGAGAGAGGAAAATATGGTTGTAGAAGTTTTCATGGTATTGAAACACCTCTCTATGTGCTGAAAGTTTTGAAGTTACTCTTTTTTTATCTTCCTATGCCTGTCACTTTGTTCTTTGTGAATTTATTTGCATACACGATTCCTATGCATAGGAAGTGGGTTAGACTTAAATGTGTTTTGAATTTGCTTCTTGATGCTCTCTTTTACTTCAACTCATATTTCTTATTGAGCATCCTCTCAAACTATTATGCCTGAGATAATAATATGTCTATTATTCTTGGGAGTCCTTTTCTTAAATACTGTAGGAGCTGTTATTAATTGTAATCAAGGGAAGGTGACCTTCAATGTTAATTACAAGGAACATACTGTCTATTTACCCAAGAAGATTGATAGGACTTATGGTTTTGAATTCAATTGAACATGATGAGGGCATTCAAGTTGGAGAAATATATTGTCCCATACCAAGAGAAAAATTTGAAACTATTATGATTGGGACCATTGCTATCAAGGTTGAGGTAACATAATCATTAGTGGAATACAAAGTTTTGTCTCATATGAAATTGTTTTGGTAACAATACCTGATCAACCTTGTTAACAAAAGGATTTCATTGAACAAAACAATGTTTTCACCATGATTATCTCCGCTTACTTCTATTCTATCCATTTTAGTTTTTGCTTATGCCTAACTTAAAGGCGTTAAAGAAAAGTATTTATTGGGAGATAACCCAAAAGTTTTAGATGAGTCTTGGAAGTCATTACTTTAGTAATAACCGCTCCTTATCCTTTTTATTTGCTTTTTGTGCCAAGAGTAACCTCTAATGAGAGAGAAGTAATGGTTGGGAAAGTTGTTGTTCCGAAACAGATTTCTGTGCTTCACCGTAAAAATTCGTGTAAAATCTCTGTACGTCCTTTTGTGGCGTGAATTTTTGTGCTTCTGCCCCAGGTTGTTATCTATCTTTCTTTTGTTAAACACTTTTTGATTTGAGCAACAGAAGGTCTTCGAAAAAATTCGTCTTTACCTACTGGTCTGTTTTGACAGATTTCTGCCATTTTCTGCATTTGCCTTTTGTTGGTTCCTTTTTGAGTTCTTTTGGGGAATTGAGCTTTTTGAGGGAAGTGCTACGGTATCTAGTGTTCTAATGGAAGTTTATTTGGTGTTATAACTGAACCTTAAGACCTATTATCTTGAGTGCACTAATGTTGCTAATAAAGATTGTGTGAAGTTTTGTATGAAGGAAAAAATTCAGGTGTATGGAAGGAATGAGTAATGAGATGAAGGATGGACTAAAGCTCAATCTTGGGGATGCCACGCGTGTCGCCCCAAGAAATATCCAAGAAGTACAAGCGTCAAAGCTTGGGGATGCCCAAGGCATCCCCCACTTCATCAATAAAAATCCCAGGTTTCTTCCAAACACTTCATTTTTATTGTTTCATGCACAGTTGTGTTGTTCTTGGAGCGTCTTATTTTTTTGTTTTCGTTTTTGATATTTAGGTTGCGTGGTTTGCTTAGTTTGCTGAATAAATTGGTTGGACCTCCTCTTTCATGCATCGGTGTTCAAATAGTTTGGTTTGGTTTGGTTTGGAAAAGAGTAGGAAAGCTCATACTTAAGTGGTAAAGAGAGCTTGTTTTTGACTGTGGCCTATGCTTTGTCATGCCATGCTTGATATTGTTTTGGCTTTATGCTTAGTATTATTTGTTGTAGCATGACTTGTTATAAACAATTGAGATTGCTTAATGTGCCTTGGATGAATCATGCGTTGTTTTAGCATATTAAAGCATAGTATAGTGGTATTCTCCTTTGATGCTTTATTTGGCTTGACTTGGCACATGTTCACAATGTTATGACTATCCCAATCCCCATAAGCCTTTATGATCCTTTAGTTTTCAACTTGTAGTATCACTTTATGTTTTAATTAATGATGTTTTGTCGCTCTGCATGATTATGGCCATTATTGCTCTCTCGTTTGTCGCTCCCTTACTATTGCTAGTCTTCACTTACACTGAGTATGTTTTACTCAAGTTTCCAACTCCCTAAACCAAATATTTCCAAAGTGTCCACCATACCCTACCTATTAGCATCATTTGCTACTTCCGTGCATATTCAATATGCCTTGTTTTCTTCCGAATAAAATGTTTGCTTGTTATGAGAAAATTAGTTAGTAAAGCTCTCATGAACTGGATGGCACACTTTATTTCCTACACTTAATAAACCTGAACCATTGTGAACTCTCCATGAAAGTTATATGCTTGCTAATTATAGGCTAGGGATTAGCAGAACCGTGCTATCACGGGGAATGCTTTCAACACTTGTAAATATATACCCAGTTGATACCTTGCTCTTTTGTTTGCGGATGTCGTCGGTGTGAAATAAAAGGGGAGCTTGTAAGTCCATGGAGTTATGTATGTGTGTTAGAGAAACGCCTGGGCCGCTGGTCTAATCCATGCTGACATGGTGGAAACCTGCAGCGTAATCATAATGATATCTATGAAGCATTCTTCTTATAAAAAAAGAGAGATAGGTATTGAGAAAAAGAAAAAAAGGAGATTTATGAAAAGAGGAAAGAGAGAAAAAAGCACCATTTTCCCATGGTAAATAAGAAGATTGTTGAGATACTCATTGTCTGCTTGCCTTGTCATTTTGATATGGGGATTCTTCCGTACCATTGGGCAAGGGGTACCCCGTTGGCGGTTCTCAATGATACGCACATACTTAAGATGACAAGAACTTACCGGTAACTAAAGTTGAGTAGCAAGAGGAGCGGCCCTCGTACTCAAGGGACTTGGGATTTTCAGTTTATAGTTGTCAAGCATATAACTCAGATTGGACCTCACTTTCACCTTAACCACATTAAAGATGCTTATGATAGGGGCAATGAGAGCTCAAAGCTAATGATTACCATACTTTCAGCATTTGGAAGCCTTTCTGACTATTCAAAACCTTTTCATTTCCTTGTTAAGTCTCCACACATTCTATGAGCACTTTCTTGAGAGCATAGTGGCCATTCTTAGTTCTATGTGCATTGTCCCAAGACTTGTTGATTGATGCATACCTTGATATTGCTTGTTTTAAAGTATTTGTATCTAGTCACTCTTGTGAACTTTGAAGGTGTCCTATGCATTTATGTTTGCTACTCTTTGAGGGACAAGCTGAATGCCACTATGCTATGTTTTCGTTATGTGAAACAAACAAACGTCTTGCAAGGCATTGTTATTTATGAATCTTTTGTTTGTGCCTTTTCATGTTGCATCACAGTTTCTTTGTCTTATTGCTAGAACTTTGTCTTTCATGTTATGATTGAAGTACTATGATCCTAGCTTTGAATGTTTTACAAATACTTTGATCAAGTCTTTGATGGTGCATGTCACCTCAAAAATTATTCTTTCTTTTTATCACTTACCTACTCGAGGACGAGCAGGAGTTAAGCTTGGGGATGTTGATACATTGCAAATGTATCTATAATTTTTGATGCTCCATGCTTGGTTTTATCCACTTTCTTGTGTTTTGTCCACACTTTGGAGTACTTTTCATATGATTTCTTGGATTAACCTATTAACACGAGCCACAGTGCCAGCTGCCTGTTTTCTGCTGTTTTTGGTTTCGGGAAAGTCAGAAAATGAATATTCTCGGAATTGGACGGGACAAAAGCCAAAGTGCCTATTTTTCAGAAGACTCCAGGAGCCAGAATACGAGACGGAGGAGGGCCAGCGGCTGGCCACACACCCCTAGGCGCGGGCTAGGCATTGCCACGCCAGGGCATGGTGTGGTGGCCCCAGGCACCCCCTCGGTCTCCCTCTTCGCCTATAAGAAGCCTTCTGACCTAAAAACTCCGGGGGGTTCGACGTTTTTCTAGAAAAAGTTCCGCAGCACCGCCACCACCGAAGGGGAGATTCGGGGGACAGAAAGTCTCTGTTTCGGCACCCTGCCGGGACGGGGAAGTGCCCTCAGAGCCATCTCCATCGATCTCCACCATCATCTCCATCAACCATCCATGTTTCCCCCATCTATGAGTGAGTAATTCCCCGCTGTAGGCTATGGGGATGGTAGGGATTGGATGAGATCGTTCATGTAATGGCATCAGATTGTTAAGGCATGGTGCCTAGTATCTTTTATTAGTGCTTTATGACTTTGTTGTGACTTGTTGAGCTTAATGCTTGTTACTAGGGCCCGAGTGCCATGATTTTAGATCTAAACATGTTATTGATTCATTATGATAGTATTGTTTTTGGTCTTATCTGCAAGTTGTATACACACGTTGTTGTCCGGAACCTATGGCCCCGAAGTGACAGAAATCGGGATAAACGGAGGGAATGGCTATGATGTGAGGATCACATGTGTTCACGGAGTGTTAATTCTTTGCTCCGATGCTCTATTAAAAGGAGCACCTTAATTGCCAGTAGTTCCCTAGAGGCCCCGCTGCAAACGGGCTGGCAGGACAAAAGATATTGTGCAAGTTCTCATTGCAAGCACGTATGACTATATATGGAACACATGCCTAGGATTGTCTAGTACTTGGATGCTTTATCTTATTTATCTGCAATTGCCCTATGTTCTGATTGCTATGTGAATTGTCTTGTCCATGCAACGCCCGTCCATCCATCCCTATGACTACCACACTCAAATCCCACTGTTTACTGCTTTTGTTACTACTGCTGTTACTTTGCTATTCCTACTACAAAACTGTTGCTACTGATAAACTGATGTGAGCAAGATTGTTTTCAGGTACAGCTGAATTGACAACTCAGTTGTTAAGGCTTATAAATATTCTTTGGCTTCCCTTGTGTCGAATAAATAAATTGGGTTTCACTTCCCTCGAAAATACTGCGATACACCCCCTATACTTGTGGGTCATCACTCCACTCACATAAATTTGACTCCACTCACACTTCCACTCGCATGCATTAAATTTCCACCAAATTTAGTGCAACTCTCATTTAATAAAACTCTTTTTTTTCAGAATTTTGTTAATTACTTTAATTAACAAACATTCACATAAAACCCCCTGCATTATTTCAATATCACATGCAGAACTAATTTCAGCAATTTCACCCGAAACAATTCCATTGTCCACTGAAATAATTCCAGCGCTTTGTAAATCTTTTCTCTGGAACACATTTGGTTCAAATGGTGTCGGTATCTGATACATTGCAAATGTATCTATAATTTTTGATGTTCCATGCTTGGTTTTATCTACTTTCTTATGTTTTGTTCCAACTTTGGAGTACTTTTCATATGATTTCTTGGACTAACCTATTAACAAGATGCCACAGTGCCAGTTGCCTGTTTTCTGCTGTTTTTGGTTCTAGGAAAGTCAGAAAATGAATATTCTCAGAATTGGACGGGACAAAATCCAAAGTTCCTATTTTTCCGGAAGACTCATAGAGCCAGAATACGAGACGGAGAGGGGCCACAGGGTGGCCACACCACCCCTAGGCGCGGGCAACCCTAGGCCGCGCCAGGGCATGGTGTGGGCCCCCTGGCCGGCCACCGACCTTGCCTCCTTCGCCTATAAGAGCCTCCCGATACCAAAACCCTAAATAGTCAATCAGAAATCGACGAAAAGTTCCGCAGCACCACCGCCACCGAAGGGGAGATTCGGGGGACAGAAATTCTCTGTTCCGGCACCCTACCGGGATGGAGAAGTGCCCCCGGAGCCATCTCCATCGATCTCCACCACCATCTCCATCACCATTGCTGATTCCCATGATGAGGAGGGGGTAGATCTCTCTCGAGGCTAATGGTTCTACCGGTAGCTATGTGTTCATCTCTCTCTCTATGCATGATCATATTGTGATCATGAGCTTGTAATCTATAGATCTACCTTGCTACTCAAGTGCTTTAATAGATCTCTGCTCTCCCCATGTGTGTGAAGTTGACAGTGTGCACACCATGGTGGCTGATGTCTATGCACTTCTATTCTTGTAGACAGTTGTTGGGCCTCCAAGTGCAGAGGCTTGTAGAACAACAACAAGTTTTCCCTTAAGTGGATCACCCAAGGTTTATCGAACTCAGGGAGGAAGTGGTCAAAGGTATCCCCTCTCAAGCAACCCTGCAATCAAGATACAAGAAGTCTCTTGTGTCCCCAATACACTTGTCAGGTGTATAGGTGCACTAGTTCGACGAAGAGATAGTGAAATACAAGTGGTATGGATAATTATAAGTGGCAACGATGGTGGAAAATAGCTTAGTGGCATGGAAAAGACTAAAGGCAAACTGAAATAATGAAGGAAGCAAGCAAACATGTAACAGATCTAATAGCAAACGGTGTAGCAATGCTTAGAAACAAGGCCTAGGGATCATACTTTCACTAGTGAACACTCTCATATAAACATATTCTCTTCATGATACTACTCTTAACTGCTCTCCAGTTGAACACTCTAATCGATGGTAGGGCTATAACAGCACACCTCAAAGTTCATCTTTCCCATCGAGAAACCCCACACTGTCACCTTGAGTACTAGATGAGTCCAACAAACACCACAATTTCATAAAGACATCCAATTCCAAATATAACTCATAACAAGTATTTGTAATATCTAGCCTAAGTGCCACCATGGTGTGCACGCTGTCACTTTCACACACATGGGGAGAGCAGAGATCTATTAAAGCACTTGAGTAGCAAGGTAGATCTATAGATTACAAGCTCATGACCACAACAAGATCATGCATACATAGAGAGATGAACACATAGCTACCGGTAGAACCCTTAGCCTCGAGAGAGAACTACTCCCTCATCATCATGGGAATCAGCAACGGTGATGGAGATGGTGGTGGAGATCGATGGAGATGGATCCGGGGGCACTTCCCCGTCCCGGTAGGGTGCCGGAACAGAGACTTTCTGTCCCCCGAATCTCCCCTTCGATGGCGGCGGCGCTGTGGAACTTTTCGTGGATTTCGGATTGACGATCTAGGGTTTTGGTATCGGGAAGCTCTTATAGGCGAAGGAGACAAGGTCGGTGGCCGTCCAGGGGGCCCACACCATGCCCTGGCGCGGCCTAGGGTTGCCCGCGCCTAGGGGTGGTGTGGCCACCCTATGGCCCCTCTCTGACTCTCCTTCTGGCTCCGTGAGTCTTCCGAGAAAATAGTAACTTTGGCTTTTGTCCCATCCAATTCCGAGAATATTCATTTTCTGACTTCCTAGAACCAAAAACAGCAGAAAACAGGCAACTGGCACTGTGGCATCTTGTTAATAGGTTAGTCCAAAAAATCATATGAAAAGTACTCCAAAGTGTGGACAAAACATAAGAAAGTAGATAAAACCAAGCATGGAACATCAAAAATTATAGATACATTTGCAATGTATCAGTGGCACTTAGGCTAGAGATTACAAATACTTGTTATGAGTTATATTTGGAGTTGGATGTTTTTATGAAATTGTGGTGTTTGTTGGAACCATCTAGAGCTCAAGGTGATAGTGTGGGGTTATCTAGATGGGAAAGGCTTACTTTGAGGTGTGCTGTTATAGCCCTACTATCGATTGGAGTGTTCAACCGGAGAGTAGTTAAGAGTAGTATCATAAAGAGAAGATATTTATATGAGAGTGTTCACTAGTGAAAGTATGATCCCTAGGCCTTGTTTCTAAGCATTGATACACAGTTTGCAATTAGATCCGTTACATGTTTGCTTGCTTCCTTCTTTATTTCCGTTTTACTCTAGTCTTTTCCATGCCTTCAAGCTATTTTCTATCACCGTTATTACCACTTAATTATAATTATCCATACCACTTGTATTTCACTATCTCTTCACCGAACTAGTGCACCTATATACCTGACAAGTGTATTGGGTGTGTTGGGGACACAAGAGACTTCTTGTATCTTGATTGCAGGGTTGTTTGAGAGGGGATACCTTTGAACACTTCCTCCCTGCGTTCGATAAACCTTGGATGATCCACTTAAGGGAAAACTTGCTACTGTTCTACAAACCTCTGCACTTGGAGGCCCAACAACTGTCTACAAGAACGGAAGTGCGTAGACATCAAGCTATTTTCTGGCGCCGTTGCCGGGGAGGTAAGGTAAAAGGTATTCACACCGGAGGATTAAAGAAGAAGAACCTCCCACGGCAAATGCCTATTTTCTGGCGCCGTTGCCGGGGAGGTAAGGTAAAAGGTACTCACATCCTTCGGTGTGAGTGCTCGAAGTTATTTCCTTTAGATTCTGCAATTTTGTCTTTTTGTTTCTTGTTTTCACTAGTTAGGCTTAATGGAAAACAACAACAAAATTAGAGAGCTTTTTAGTATTTTTCCTAAGTTAGAACATGAATTGTCCGAAAAGAAAATTAAAAAACCCATGGAACTTTCTTTGCATGTTAATAGCAATGTTATTAGTATGAATCTTTTGAACACCTTTGTTACTAATGCTATGGAAACGTCTAAGCTTGGGGAAGTTGGTTTTTATAAAAATGATCTTTTTAGTTCCCCAGCTTTAAAGAAGAAAATTTGCTCTGATGATACTTTATCTCCCATATGTGGTAATTCTAATGATACTTGTGATATTTTAAATCCACCTACTAAAAGCATCTCTTTTAAAATACCTATAAAAATTGTTGGACGTGTTATGAATAACTCTTATTTTGGAGATGGAACTGTCCATCCTGGTGATCATTTACTCTTTACACATGAATTATGCGGGTTGTTCAAGTGTGTAGGTATTTCAATGAACCAAGTTAAGAGGAAGCTATTCTATTTATCACTTAAGGGCAAAGCAAGGGAGTGGTATGAGCTACTAGATGATCCTCATCATTTGGAGTGGAAGGAAGTTGAATCTCTCTTTTACTCTAAATTTTATCCTCCTCATGAAATTCATAAAGATAGGAATTATATTTATATTTTTCATCCTCATGATGGAGAAAGTATTGCCCAAGCATGGGGGAGATTGAAGTCACTAATGCTCAAATGTCCCATTCATGAGCTCCCCAGGAATATTGTTATTAATAATTTCTATGCAAGGCTTTCAGGACATTACAAGGACTATCTAGATACTAGAGGGATCCTTCACGAGTAAGGATGTCAAAGCTAAGTGGGATCTTCTTGAAACAATTCAAAGCAATACCGAAGATTGGGATAACAACAAAGGTAAAGAACTAGGTATAAACTATGAGTACGATTGCATTAAGTCTTTTGCTGAAATTGCTGATTTTCAAGAGCTTAGTGCTAAATATGGTCTTGATCCTCAAATTCTTGTTGATTGTTTTAGAGCCTTTGCTTCTCATATTAATGCTCCTAAAAAAAATGGGACATGTATCATGAGCCTTTTAAAGACACTTGCATGGAAAATGAAATTGTTATTAATGATAGCAATAAACATGCTCAAACCTCTGAAAGTACTATTTCTTATAAGCATGTTAATTTTTGTAGAATACATAGACCTTGTGAGAATAATCAAATTGAAGAAGAATATTGTATCACCCACAGGAATGAAAAAACTAGAACGTGGTATAGAGCTCTAAATGATCTTGGTAAAAAAGTTTGTGCCCTCTATCCTTTTATTTGTGAACTTTGCTTTGAAGTGGGTCACTTCAATTTTCAATGCTCAGGCCATAATAATAGCCCTTCTAATCCAATGAGCACTGTAAGTTTGTATTGTGATGACATGATCACTCCCAATCAGCATGATGAAATTACATTATTTTTGGGATGTGAAGAGTTATCAAGAAAAACCTCTTTGGTAGATATGGGTGCTTTTGATATGAATAGTGTCATGCATGGTTGTCATCTTTATTGTGTTGATAATTGCCACACAAATACTTACATACAAAATATTATAAAAGATGAGATCTTACCAAAATATGGCATGACTAATATGTGTTTTGGTCTTATTAATGAAAAGGAGGAATCCTCCAAAGTTTCTTCTATTGTCTCTAACAATGAACCAGGGTATATGGAGAAGCTTCCTTTCAAGCCCCTCCCTCCTAAAGAGAAGAAGAAAAAGAAGAAAAGGAGGAGCAAAAGGAGAGAGGAAACGGTATTTTCCCCTAAGCATGTTGCTCCTATTATAGTTTTTGATGAGTCTGAACTCGATGATGTTCCTATGCCTGTTACCTATAGTAGTGATCATGATTGGGAAAAGCACACTACTTTTGATATTGAAAATCTCTTCGGTACCAATTCTGAAAATGATGATATTAATAATTGCTATACTATAAGTGCTATCCATGATCCTTCTAATGATGATATGTTTACAAATGAACACACTTGGGAAGATAACTATTCTATTGCTTATGATGATTCTATACCTCCAATTTATGATGATTGCAATGATGATTATGATATTTTCAGTCCACCTACTAATGAGGAGGAAATTAATTATGATTATAATATGCCTCCTATATTTGATGATTATGGTGATGAAAATAATAATGATAGCTATTTTGTTGAATTTGCTCCCACTACAATCAATAAGAATGACTATGTTTATGTGGGGAGTATTAATTCTTTTATGCATGTGGCTCATGATAAGAATGTTTCTTGTGATAGTTATATTGTCAATTTTATTCATGTTGCTATTGAAAGTTATTATGAGAGAGGGAAACATGGGCTTATGTATCTCAACATTATTAAGTTTCCCCTCTTTATGTTGAAAGTCTTGAAGTTGTACTTGTTTTGCTTTACTATGCTTGTTGCTTTGTGCTTTCATGACTTGTTTCTTTACAAGATTCCTATGCATAGGAAGTGGGTTAGACTTAAATGTGCGTTGAATTTGCTTCTTGATGCTCTCTTTTACTTCAATTCATATTTCTTATGTGAGATTCTTCTCAAACTATCATGCCTAACTTAAAGGCGTTAAAGAAAAGTACTTATTGGGAGATAACCTAAAAGTTTTAGATGAGTCTTGGAAGTTATTACCTCTGTAATAACCGCTCCTTATCCCTTTTATTTGTTTTTTGTGCCAAGAGTAACCTCTAATGAGAGAGAAGTAATGCTTGGGAAAGTTGCTGTCCCGAAACAGAATTTTGTGCTTCACCGTAAAAATTCGTGTAAAATCTCTGTACATCCTTTTGAGGCGTGAATTTTTGTGCATCTGCCCCAGGTTGTTATCTAACTTTAGTTAGTTCAACACTTTTTGATTTGAGCAACAGAAGGTCTTCGAAAAAATCGTCTTTACCTCCTAGTCTGTTTTGACAGATTTCTGCCATTTTCTGCATTTGCTTCTTGTTGGTTCCTCTTTCAGTTCTTTTGGGGAATTGAGCTTTTTGAGGGAAGTGCTTCAGTAGCTAGTGTTCTAATGGAAGTTTATTTGGTGTTATAACTGAACCTTAAGACTTATTACCTTGAGTGCACTAATGTTGCTAATAAAGATTGTGTGAAGTTTTGTATGAAGGAAAATTTTCAGGTGTATGGAAGGAATGAGTAATGAGATGAAGGATGGACTAAAGCTCAAGCTTGGGGATGCCATGCGTGTCACCCCAAGAAATATCTAAGAAGTACAAGCGTCAAAGCTTGGGGATGCCCAAGGCATCCCCCTCTTCATTAATAAAAATCCCAGGTTTCTTCCAAACGCTTCATTTTTATTGTTTCATGCACAGTTGTGTTGTTCTTGGAGCGTCTTCTTTTTTGTTTTTGTTTTGGTTTTCGTTTGCTTTTGTTTGCTTATTTTTATGAATAAATTGGTTGGACCCCCTCTTTCATACATTGGTTTTCAAATGGTTTGGTTTGGATTGGAAAAGAGTAGGAAATTTCATACTTAAGTGGTAAAGAGAGCTTGTTTTTGACTGTGGCCTATGCTTTGTCATGCCATGCTTGATATTGTTTTGGCTTTATGCTTAGTATTCTTTGTTGTAGCATGACTTGTTATAAACAATTGAGATTGCTTAATGTGCCTTGGAAGAATCATGCGTTGTTTTAGCATATTAAAGCATAGTATTGTGGTATTCTCCTTTGATGCTTTATTTGGGTTGACTTGGTACATGCTCACACCATGTTATGACTATCCAAAGTCACCATAGCCTTTATGATCCTTTAGTTTTCAACTTGTAGTATCACTTTATGCTTTGATCAATGATGTTTTGTCGCTCTGCATGATTATGGCCATTATTGCTCTCTTAGTTTGTCGCTCCCAGTCTTTTGCTAGCCTCTGCAACCAAGTATGAGTTCCACTCATGCATCCAACTCCTAAAACCAAGTTATTCCAAAGAGTCCACCATACCTACCTATTAGCATTTGCTATTCCAAGTATATTCACGTTTTTATCTACCTTCTGAATTAAACTTGTTATGAGAAAACTAGTGATTAAAGCTCTCACGAACTTGATGGCACATTTTACTTTTCTTTCCCTTAATAAACTTGAACCATTGTGTCGTCTATGTTATATATGCTTACACTTATTTGTTGGGGATTAGCAGAACCATGCTATCATGGGGAACGCTTTCAACATTGCACGGGTACTTTGTACCTAGTTGATATCATGCTCTTTTGTCTATGGATGTCATCGGTGTGAAATGAAAGGAGAGCTTGTAAGTCCATCGAGTTATGTATATGTGTTAGAGAAACGCCTGGGTCGCTGGTCTAATCCATGCTGACATGGTGGAAACCTGCAGCATAACCATAATGAGTTGTCTATGAAGCATTGTTCTTATAAAAAAAGAGTCAGATATTGAGAAAAAAGAGAAAAAGAAAAAAAATGATTATGAAAAGAGGAAAGAGAGAAAATAGCACCATATTCCCATGGTAAATAAGAAGATTGCTGAGATGCTCGTTGTCTGCTTACATTGTCATTTTGAAATGGGGATTCTTCCGTATCATCGGGCAAGGGGTACCCCGTTGGCGGTTCTCTATGATACACATGTACTTACGATGACAAGAACTTACCGGTGACTAAACTTGAGTAGCACGAGGAGCGGCCCTTGTATTCAAGGGACATGAGATTTCCAACTTATACTTTGTCAAGCATATGCTCCATAGTTTGTTCACTTTAACCTTAATCACTTCAATATGCTTATGATAGGGGCAATGAGAGCTAAAAACTATTAAGTACCATAATTTTTGTAAGCTCTTTATGAAACTTGAATCCCTGCTTCCTTCTACGAAGGCCTTTCTTTTACTTTTTTTTGAGTCTCCACCTTCTATCTTTATGCACCTACTTTGAGAGCATAGTGGCCATTCTTAGTTCTATGTGCATTGCCCCCAAGACTTGTTGATTGATGCATAACTTTGATATTGCTTGTTTTAAACTATTTGTATCTAGTCACTCTTATGAACTTTGAAGGTGTCCTATGCATTTATATTTGCTACTCTATGAGGGACAAGCTGAATACTATTATGCTATGTTTTCTTTATGTGAAACAAACAAACGTCTTGCAAAGCATTGTTATTCATGAATCTTTTGTTTGTGACTTTTCATGTTGCATCATAGTTTCTTTGTCCTATTGCTAGAACTTTATCTTTCATGTTATGATTGAAGGACTATGATCCCAGCTATCAATGTTTTACAAATACTTTGATCAAGTTTATGATGGTGCATGCCACCTCAAAAATTATTCTTTCTTTTTATCACTTACCTACTCGAGGACGAGCAGGAGTTAAGCTTGGGGATGTTGATACATTGCAAATGTATCTATAATTTTTGATGTTCCGTGCTTGGTTTTATCTACTTTCTTACGTTTTGTTCCAACTTTGGAGTACTTTTCATATGATTTCTTGGACTAACCTATTAACAAGATGCCACAGTGCCAGTTGCCTGTTTTCTGCTGTTTTTGGTTCCAGGAAAGTCAGAAAATGAATATTCTCAGAATTGGACGGGACAAAAACCAAAGTTCCTATTTTTCCGGAAGACTCACGGAGCCAGAATACGAGACGGAGAGGGGCCACAAGGTGGCCACACCACCCCTAGGCACGGGCAACCCTAGGCCGCGCCAGGGCATGGTGTGGGCCCCCTGGCCGGCCACCGACCTTGCCTCCTTCGCCTATAAGAGCCTCCCGATACCAAAACCCTAAATAGTCAATCAGAAATCTACAAAACGTTCCGCAGCACCGCTGTCACCAAAGGGGAGATTCGGGGGACAGAAAGTCTCTATTCCGACACCCTGCCGGGACGGGGAAGTGCCCCCGGAGCCATCTCCATCGATCTCCACCACCATCTCCATCACCATTGCTGATTCCCATGATGAGGAGGGAGTAGATCTCTCTCGAGGCTAAGGGTTCTACCGGTAGCTATGTGTTCATCTCTCTCTATGCATGATCATATTGTGATCATGAGCTTGTAATCTATAGATCTACCTTGCTACTCAAGTGCTTTAATAGATCTCTGCTCTCCCCATGTGTGTGAAGTTAACAGTGTGCACACCATGGTGGCACTTAGGCTAGAGATTACAAATACTTGTTATGAGTTATATTTGGAGTTGGATGTCTTTATAAAATTGTGGTGTTTGTTGGAACCATCTAGAGCTCAAGGTGACAGTGTGGGGTTATCTAGATGGGAAAGGCTTACTTTGAGGTGTGCTGTTATAGCCCTACCATCGATTAGAGTGTTCAACCGGAGAGTAGTTAAGAGTAGTATCATAAAGAGAAGATATTTATATGAGAGTGTTCACTAGTGAAAGTATGATCCCTAGGCCTTGTTTCTAAGCATTGATACACAGTTTGCAATTAGATCTGTTACATGTTTGCTTGCTTCCTTCTTTATTTCAGTTTTACTCTAGTCTTTTCCATGCCTTCAAGCTATTTTCTATCACCGTTATTACCACTTATAATTATCCATACCACTTGTATTTCACTATCTCTTCGCCGAACTAGTGCACCTATACACCTGACAAGTGTATTGGGTGTGTTGGGGACACAAGAGACTTTTTGTATCTTGATTGCAGGGTTGTTTGAGAGGGGATACCTTTGACCACTTCCTCCCTGAGTTCGATAAACCTTGGGTGATCCACTTAAGAGAAAACTTGCTGCTGTTCTACAAACCTCTGCACTTGGAGGTCCAACAACTGTCTACAAGAATAGAAGTGCGTAGACATCAGTATCCCTTAAGTCTGTCACCCTACGGTTCGCGGATAATGCAGACATGATCGAGACCCTTCTCCGATCAATAATTAGTAGCGGGACCTGGAGATCCATACTGACTCCCACACATTCAACGATGACTTATGTGATCGTGAGAACCTTTAACGCTAGTAAGTAAATCTCTTTGTCTCGCGATATATTACATGTCCGAGATTCGATCATCGGTATCTCCATACCTAGTTTGATCTCATTACCGACATGCACAATTTTCTCGTTCCCATGATATAACATTCTAATGATCACATCAGTTGCTTGCAAGCTATCTCAATGTGATATCACCGAGAGGGTCTAGAGTATATCTATCCGTCATCGGGATGAAAAAATCTCACTCTTGATCCATGAGCCTCTACATAACACCTTCGGAGTATCTGAACCCACCTTTATAGTCACCCTGTTACGGTGTGACGTTTGATATTATCAAGTTACTCTTCTAGTGTTAGTGATTGACATGATCTCATGGTCTAAGGACTAGGATTACTTCGTATGATGTTATAGCAATTTAAACACAATGAATTTGATCGTAATGCTATACTTCAGATGAATGTTCATCACATCATTTCACCAATATTATGACCTCGTTATTAACAACATCCAATATCTATGATCAGAAAACCTTGATCATCTTGTTAATCAACGAGCTAGTTTATAAGAGAGGCATAACTACAAACCTTTTATTTGTTTATTAAACACACATGTATTAACGTTTCCAATCAATATGATTATAGCATGCAAAATAAATATTTATCATATACTTGGAATACGGTAATAGCAACTTTATTATTGACATATTCCCTTCACGCATGCCCTTTGAACTGCCCTTGCCAACCAAAAGGATAGTTCTTCCACTACCAATGCATGCAGTCGATGCTGCCAAGCATCCCAAGAAATCCCCTACTCTCGTTGATGGACAGAAGGCGGACAATGTCTTTGGTGTTTGGCTCTCTCAGATATACTTTGCCAAACACCGCTACAACTGCGCTGTAGAATCTATACATGGCCTCATGGCATGTGTTTCGCTCATGCGCATGTAGTCATCGAGGAGATCATCGGGCACTCCATATGCAAGATGACCCTCATATTTGGTAAGAGAAGAAGCCAATCTTACCGGTACAATTGTACTTGGCCTCGAAGTAGTTGCCGTACTCCCTCACCCCATTGAGTATGTCCAAGAACAGGTTCCTAGACACCCGATAGCAGCGACGGATGGGCCGCACCATTGGGCCGCCACGCAGCGGTCCACCCGTCCGCTCGGACTAGTTCATACGCGCTCGGGCGGGTTGGGTCACCCTGGTGGACATGCCCCAATAGGCAAAGGTTCACTATCAAGCTTGCTACACACTGCGTTTCTTATCACACCACTTCACTTGAATTTTCCTCTCCTCCACGTGTTCCTCACACAGCGACAACAAATGCCAGAACGCAGCAAAAGAGTTAAATCCATCATAGTCATTATATTTGTCAGACGTGTCGAAGTGTCAATCACATTCACCGCTCGCGGCACAGCGATGGCTACCTCCATTTCAAAGATTAAAGCTTGCATTTCTTTTGAAAAGTTAGGTTATGAACTATCGAGAATTATGATATTATATAGATACCATGTAAAAATATGTTTTATGATGTATCAAGGGGTATGATTTTATATTGTAAATATTAAAAGTTATAATACACCGGGCCACGTTGACGTGACGCTGAGTGGGACTAACTGGCAGGCCACGTTTTTTTTTGCAAAAAGGCCCCTTAAGTAAAACACAGTAGCAACCCAATCTCCATCTGCCTCCCCTGCTCCCTTCTACTAGGTCTCTGCTGTATCCCAGCCTCGACATGTCCTCGCCACTAAAATATCTGGTGCCATCGCCGATGGAGCATGCCGATGCACACAACCCACCAACCCTTGCTAGTGGAAGCCCCCTCCTCCATGTCCATATGCTCGATCCCCGCCCAGACTTATCCTCGACCCCGACAAAAATCCATCGCCAAGCCTATGGAGCTTCCGTGCCTCTCCCACGCGGAAGTGAGCATCCCCAGACTCCCCACTGCGACGACGCTCAAAAGGGGCACCAGGGAAGCGAGAGACGCCCACCCCATGGTTTTAACCAGCAAGGACCGTCTGGACTCCTTGATGTACGTGGCCCACGGTGCAACGAAAACTACTCAACGGCATGGTCTACGCGGTGGAGACCACCTCCTTTAGATGTGCCATGGCCGAAGCCCGACCCTGCCCCTTCCCCGACCTCCTGTGCGCCACGATATGGTCATGGATGCTCGGCGTGCAACTTCAGGAAACGGCTCTAGCTTGAGAGTGGCAAGTGGAGGCGCATCCGGCAACACAAAAACGACGACAGATCTCGCGTGTGGGGACAACCTTAACATCATCTCCACCACCACATCTCCAAACCGCAGATGCCCAACCACACATCTTCCCAGAATTTCACCTCAACCTCGTTGCCAAACTTCCATGTGTACCCCTTTTTCACAGCATTAGCGTCCCAAATGACTCCTTTCCAAGGAGAGCACTGAGAAAGGACAATACAATTTCGTTAACACCGCATCTATTTTTCCATATCAGATACCTACTCCCTCTATTTCAAAATATAAGATGTTTTAGCTTGGTGAAAAAAAATTATCTAGCCTCCTTTTAATGTGTAGGTTCGGAGTGAACTTCTATGAACCTACATAGTAAAAATAGTATAGATACATTTGCTTCATAAAGCTAAAACATCTTATATTATAAAACGGAGAGAGTACATGCATGTTATCTTGTTCATGATTGCTCCGGAACTAAGACATCATATGTTGATCGTGACTGCTGAACAAGGATTCCACCCAATCCCCGCTGGATAAGCACGTGATCAACGGGATCTAAGAGCAGCTCTAATGGAGACCGTAAAAAAGGCTAAACTCTTTAAAGTCCGATAACTTTACGGTTTGTCGTGATTTTATCAAGCTAGCGGAGACCGTAAAAGATCCCGACCCGTGTATCTTTCTACAGTGACCTGAAAACGCCTGCGGCTTGTACATATAGCGTTCCGAGAAGCGGTTACAGGTCGAACTCTTACTTTCTTCACCGCTCACGTTCGCCGACCGTCTTGCGTATATTATCCCTCCAGCCGTAAAATACTTACTGCTTAGGCAAAATTGGCTGTACGTGTCAGGCTCCGGCACCGCAGCTACATCGCGATCAGACCATGCATGCGAGCTAGTTAGCAGAAGCGGCGCGTGCAGGCGAGCAGCAGCGCAGCGGACAAGGTAGCCAGCAGCCACACGCGCGAGCGAGTAGTAGGCACATAGTACGAGCAGCTAGCTAGCTTTCACGGGATTGATTAATCGATCAATTCCAATCCATCCGATCGATTCCATAGCTAGCTTTCATCGGTTAGCTAGGTAGGTAGCTGGGGACACAGGCGGCGGTGGCCGGGAGGCCTTGCGGCGGCGCGAGCATCCAGGTGGGTCCCGTGTGATACAGTTCGGGTTTACAGTATCTGTTTCGCGCGTCTTTTTTGAACTGTAGATAACTTTTGCCATGCCTTGTAAACACAATTTACGGGATCCATTAGAGCTGCTCTAACTTGATCACGTTGTTGCTTGAATTTGTTCGTTCTGTTAGCTAGAAGGAAACTATTGCTCCACCCAAGTGTCCGTTTGTTGGCACTTCAAAATTTCCTGTGAAACAAAATTAGAGTCGAGTTTAGTATCGCCAAATGTCGGACTTGCCACTAATATATTGCCTGATATCATTTTCCCCTTTTTGTACCAGTCTCCTCAAATCGGGATTTCGCCCCACTTTATAAATAAAGCACATATGTGAGATCGCTGTTGGGCCAGACAACACAACGTCCAAAGTACAAGGCGGAACAACCACGAGACCACTGGGTCAGAAACAGCTCAATCCAGCCCAAAAGAAAAACAAGAGAAAGAAAAGAGAAAATAATGCTGACGGCACCGGATCGACAAAAGCAAAGTTGACCCGAGACCGTTGCGCCCTCCTTCTAAGTCCCGCCATGCTTCTAAGCCTCTGAATCGCCGTGTACCAAGCAACACCTTCAAGAAGGAATGCGACGACGATGATGCTGCTACTCGGACTGGTTCTAGGATTTCTCTCGGCACACAGAGGGGCTGTGGAAGAGGAGCAACCGACACCCTTCAAAAAGGAAGGGTGGCACCCGCAGGCGTCACCGCGTCGGTGCAGGCAACGCCGACAGAGATTTCTCCCGGCCCCAGGACCGCCACCCCGGACAAATCGGAGCTCTCCACCAAGCTTGCCGCCCACCAATATGCGCCACCACGATCTTGCAGTCACCATTGTCGTCTCACCATAGCCATGCTGCGAGGCTGACCGGACCGAAAGAAAGAGTCATAAACGATGACGGTAGTATCGCATCCACGCGGAAGGGAACGACCTTCACCGCCTACGGCGGTAACCGACCGGACGCTGCGGCAAGCACACACCAAGGCAAACATTGGAGCCGGAGGGCGGATACAACATGGCCACCTGGAGGACGTCCTCCACCGCACGTGGCAGGTGCCAACCGGATGCGACAGCAGGGACACACCAGACCGAGTAGGCCCGACCGGACCCAAGATGGGTCCGTGAAGTCCCTGCCACCACGCTGCAGCACGTAGGTTACCACCGTTGCTACCCTCAAGTTCGGCTCCCAAGGCCCGGCCGGGTCCAGATCGGACCCGTGAAGCTCCGCCGCTGCGCTACAGAAGACGCGGCGCCGACACGAACACCCTCATCACAACCTACTCCTCAATCCAACCAGAGGTGGCGCGTCCGAGCCTGACCGGCCCGCCCTAACCTAGATCGGGCCAAAAGGGCCTAGATCTGGGCACAAAGATCCGTCCGCCAGAGCCAGGAGCACCGCCACCTGCACCACCAAAACGGCAACACCCGAACACCCCGTCACCACCCGACCCTGCGCTGGAGCACCGTCCGCCCACCTGCACCACCATCGGCGCCGAAGACAACCGTCGGAAGGGGTCTCAAAAGGAGCCATCGCTCAAGGAGGAGGAGGCGCCTCTGAGCCCCGCCGCCTCCACCGCGAGGGGCCGCCTCAGCCGCGGTCGCCGGCCCACCGCGCGAGGAGAAGAGGCGTTGCTGAGGACGTCCGCCACAGAAGAAGGGTCGCCCCATGCAGCCTTCTCGAGGGCGGAGACCAGGAGATCCGCCGCCGCCGGCACCGCCCGGGCTTCGCCTGGCAGCGCCCGCCGGCGGTGGTGGCGGGGAGGGGAGGGGGAGGGAGTGGTTGGGCGCGGCGGAGGTGAGGTCCCCTGGTCGCCCGCGGGGGACGGCCTAGGGGAAGCGTTTTTTTCCCTGGGTGAGATTTATCGAACTTGCTCTGGATCTTTGTACCGGCCTCTGTAATCCAGAATTTATACATTAGCGATACTGTTTTCCTCAACAACAAAAAGCAATCAAGCGCATGTTTTCCTTGTTTCTCGATCAGGATTCGACCGAGAAGAGTTGGTGCTTTTTGTAATACGAATACTGCTAATTAACAAGCACGGCTTCAAACAATATAATTTTAGGGTTAACGTGCACAATTTTAGATGATCACACAAAATTATTACAGGTCAATTATAGAACAAAATATTGATGAAGAAAAGAAACATACTAAGTTGTGCTGTCTTCACAACGATTGGCAACGAGGCGGTCAAACTAGAGAAATCACAATTCCAGACGTTAGGTGAAGACTCACCCAAAAAGTAGCAGGACCCCAAACCATATGAGATGCTGATTCAACACAACACCACCTTCAAATCTTCCATCTAGACGTTAGGGGCATGTTTGGTTGGTCGGGCCTAAATTTTCCGTTTTTCTTAATTTGGCTCGGCGGGTGCTGCACTGGGGGGAGAGGGGGAGGAGGGATTGGGCTTGGGCCAGTTTAGCACTTCTCGTTTGGTTGCCCATATCTAGTTTTCTTTCAATTTGGCAAGTTGTTTGGTTGTCAGTATATCTGATTTTCTCTCGTTTGATGCAAAAACTTGCATGTTTGGTTACTCATGCCAAAGTGATGCCCTCACCCCTTCTCACAGCGGGTGATGTTACCACAAATTACCAAATAGGCAGAAAACTAAAATAGTAGTTTCAAACAAGCGGCAAATTAAACTAGCAATACCAAATTACGACCCTACCTACTACCAAATGACAGTTCACCATAATATTACCTAGCTACTAGCAAATGACAGGTTAACACCAACATCAGGGGTTGTTCATGGAACATAAGGACAACACTTCATCAACAAACCATCATCATCTTCTTCATATCTTGTAGTTGCCTCTCGTCGCCCACATGTCGAGCGTCCACTGTTGTCTCCTGCTCTTCCAAGCCGCACAATCGTTATGTGCAACACCATGGCCACCGTCAGTGTCGTTGTCGTAAGGAACTACGTCTTCCTCAGCCAGGAAGTACTCGTTGGCACCGAATTGCAAGATCCAGTTGTGCAAAATGCAACATACAAGGACAAGCTTAACTTGGGTGGGGAAAGAGTGGAAAGGCTTCTGATCAAGGATCTTAAACCTGTTCTTCAGAGCAACGAAAACCCTCTCAACCGTGACTCTAAGGCTAGAGTGTCTAAGGTTGACAAGTTCTTCCGGAGTCCTTGGGTAGTTCCTAGCAGAGAACTCATTGAGATGGTACCTCGTTGACCTGAAGGGTGGCAGAATTCCAGGCCGACAGGCATACCCGGCATTTGCAAGGTAGAATTTGTGTCTCTCAGAGAATTGTAGGCACACCCGACATCTGCAAGGTAGAATTTGTGTCTCCTGGAGAATTCCAGGCCGGCATGCATACCTGGCATACCCGGCTTGCCCCATGACGGTGTCTCCCGGATGGAGAGGACTGTTTGCATGATCAGCTTCACTTCCTCGCTCCTGGCCAGCTCAGGCTCGTCAGGCGACCGACCGGGTGGGAGTCCGGAGCCGGCAGTCCTCGGGATGGAGGCGGTAGTCCCCAGTGCGGCGTGGCAGTCCCCGGGTGCGGCATGGCAATCCCCGAGATGAAGGCGGCAGTCCCCGGGATGTAGGCGGCAGTCCCCGGGTGCGGCGTGGCAGTCCTCGAGATGGAGCCAACAGTCCTCGGGTCTGCGTCCAGGATGATGGAGTCGGATTCTGGTGATGGCGTGATGGAGGGCTTGCGTAGATGCTCGAGGGCTACTCTAGGCGGTATTGCTGCTCTTGTGGAGCCTACGCGGGCGAGTACGTCCGCAGCTTCGTTGTTTGCTCGAGGCACGTGGTGAAACTCGCATCCTTCAAAGCAGGCGCATAGCTGATGTACGAACAAGCGGTATAGTGCCATATTCGCGTCCTTGGCGTCCCAATCGCCTGATACTTGCTGCACCACCAAGTCAGAGTCGCCGAAGCAGAGGATGCGCCTAATGCCGATCTCTTTTGCCATCTTGAGGCCATGAACGAGTGCTTCGTACTCGGCGACATTGTTGGACGCGCAGAAATGGATCTGCAGCACGTACTCTAGCTGGTCTCCCTTTAGGGAAGTGATGACGACCCCGGCTCCGAGCCCACCGTACATTTTGGAGCCGTCGAAGTGCAGCTTCCAGTGCGTGGAGTCAGGACATGGAGGCAGGTACCGCGTCTCTGCCCAATCGACGAGGAAATCTGCTAGGGCCTGAGACTTGATTGTCGTTCTTAGTTCGTACCGGATGCAGTGCGTGGCGAGCTCTATCGCCCATTTCTCCACCTGGCCCATGGCATCTTTGTTGCCGATGATCTCCGCTAAGGGGGCTAATGGCCCAAAATATATCGAGCTCGTTGAGGAACCCCAAGAGGAAGGTATGATGAGCACAGCAATAAGTTTTCCCTCATTTATGAAACCAAGGTTATCGAACCAGTAGGAGCAAGGAAACACTTCCAAGATGTTGCTAGCTGGACTTTGGCAGGGCGCACTACCGGCGCCAGCAGCAATGTGGAAACCTGCACAACACAACCACAGAACTTTGCCCTAACTTATAATGAGGTTGTCAATCTCACCGGTTTTGCTGAAAACAAAGGATTAAACGTATTGTGTGGAAGAAAGTAATAGCTTGCAGAAAGTAAACAGAAAGCAGTAAACAGTTATAGATTGATGATAAAAGAAAGGACCAGGGTCCATAGTTTACTAGTGGTGGCTCTCCTTAAGATAGATGACATGCTGGGTAAAAAAATTACAGCGGGGCAATTGACAAACATCGAGAAAGCATACATGCATATACTACCCATCTTGACTCCTTTGGGATTTGATTGGGCATTACAACATTATACATAGACCGTAATCCAACTGCATCTATGACTAATAATCCACCTTCAGGTTATCATCCGAACCCCCTTCAGTATTAAGTTGCAAGCAACAGATAATTGCATTACGCATTGCGTGTAAAGGAAACAATACGATTGTTCTATGAATAAAGGATTGCTGTTTTCTCCCTAGTAGGAACAACACATCTAGTACCTTAGAGATTTCTGTCACTTCCCTAGATTACTAGAGGGATGAATCCACTATCAAGCATAAATACTAACTCTTGGAGTTGCTAACATCTACTTGGCCAAGATAGCTACTAACAACGGAAAGCATGCAAGATCACAAATAACAAAGACATGATAGAATCAATAATCAATCTGAAATAGCATCTCAATATCCATCGGATCCCCGCAAACACAACATGTAAGATTACAAATAAATCATCTTGATCATGAACGGAGCTCACAAGATCTAGACATGGTAGCACAAAGGAGAAAAACCAACCATCTAGCTACTAGATGGACCCGTAGTCCAAGGATGAACTACTCACGCATCACATCGGAGGCTTGCATGGTGATGAAGAAGGCCCCCAGGGTGAATTCTCTCCTCCGATAGGGTGTCGGGAAGAGCTTCAGATCTCTCCCAATCTAGGGATAGAGATGACAGCGGTTACAGACTCTTTCATGAAATTAAGATACATCGGGACACTACAACTGAAATGAAGTTACATCAACACAATACAACCGAAACTAAGATACATCGGTACTGAGACATACGTCTACCTGCCCTGAGTCCAGCACGGGTACTTCCCGATCTTGTGCCCATGTTCCTCTGCAGCCCGCGCCTCGGCAGCCCTTTCCCTTCGGCATGTCTGAGGGTGTCCACGCGAACATGTTAGCATTTGGCCGCAGGAAGACGACGAGCACGCTTTCCTATTTGGGTCCGTCGATGGTGATGGTAGCCCCCGAGCCACTAGCGTCCAGCGGCACCTTCTTGTTCGTGCCCGCTCCTGGGAGAACAACTGCTTATTCTTCATGGGGCCGGCGATGTTCTCGAAGAAATCCTCGTCAGCAGGGTACACAACAACAGCAGCCTTATAGACATGCTCGATGGAACACATGGTGTCCTTCTTGTCGCCGCAGACGGTGATTGTCTTGCTAGAGCCCGGAAGCTTGACGATGTTGTAGACGTGGTACGTGACCGCCATAAACTTTACCAGCGCGGGGTAGCTCTTTTTTCCTTTATACCTTGCTTCCAAGTAAATGCTAAATGAATATGTAGCACATCTTACGAACTACAGGCCGAGAGCAGAACACTCCCACACCGTGCTCGACTTGGATAAGTATACATATTTTGAAACTGAAACTACTCATGCATGCATCAGGAGCAGCTAGCACTATGCAAGACACCATGCTTATTCATGCAGGTAATTCCACTTACCTAACCGGTTAGCTAGTTTTCTTAAATTCTTAAGCATTCTTCTATTCTATAAGCAATTTAAGGCACTGTATGTATATATCATGTATAGTGTAACGAAAGTGTATTGTTTTGATGGGCACCGACGTTATATAATCTGATTTCCTTTGACAAATTTTAGAAGGTTCTCCCAAGAACTAGTGTACTAAGAAACCATGTCCACTATGTTAACCACTGCATTCTGTGAAAACATGTTCACTTCCACAATGACTGGGATACATTACTCCTATAAAGGCTTGTTTGGATGTACTGGGATTTTTATCCCGAGGAATCAAATCCTAATTAGAAATCAATAAAAATAGTTCAAATCATCGGGTTTTTATTCCCCACCTCCCTACTAGTATATTTATTTTCCTGGGAAAAGGCTGGGATTCCCTCCTACCAAACAAGCCCTAATTGGGGGTAGCCTACCCGGCCACACAGCCATCCCCCGATGCGCACGAACCTGGGATGTTCCATCAGCTAACTGCAATACCGTTTTATCTCCGCATGCACTGGCTGCCGTTGGATCGGGAAAAACTTTTCTTACTTCCCTGTCTGGATGAATTACTCCATGACAGCTAGAACCATGTGCGTGTGGGTCCGTGAAATAGATAACATGAATTGCTGCTGGTGATTCATGTATTGTGCTCATTGGTCTGATAAGAATTGTAGAAAGATTTGGAAATAATCATAGAGAAAAACACTAATTTGGTACATCAACTTGCCTGAAATGAGAGCATTGATCACGAAGTTGCAAAACACGAACTACGGGTCGGGAAGTTGCCCCACATGAGCGTTTTGGTCACTCCGTCACGGTGAACGTTAGCTTACTGACGTGGCAGGCTACTTTTTTACGAATTAGCCCTTGAAAATTATGTTTCTTGTCTTTTTTTTATCCCTTTAGTAAAATACGTCCGCGTCTTTTTATGAATTAACCCTTTAAAATACGTTTGATCTAGTCTCAACATCATGGCGCCCGATGTTGACACTGCGGGGATATTAGATAAACATGTATTGGAGTCGGTTAGGACACTTAAGTCGGTTTGACCTGGCCGGTTGGCTCACGTAATATATAAACCATGTACCCTTGATCAAATTAATATAAGTTACAATTTTATTCAATTTTACAGTTTTGATCGCTGCTGGCGGGGCAAAGAGGAGGTTCCACGTGAAAGAAAACGAGTCATACGTATGAGAAGTAAGCCCAATGTAACGGCAGCCAGCGTCAGGTCTGTCCAGGGGCAGGAACATAACGAATCGGTTGGTGTCATTTATCTAATTGACCAATTCGTAGTGGCACAGTCTCATTTTCTGGGTTAACTGAAAACACAGTTGTAATAAACCTTTAAAAAAATAGTGATTCAAACCTTCAGCTTTACAGCTGGTAGCACTACACGTCTAAACCACAAACAGCATGCTTTGTCGTAATGAGAACAAAGTAATATTTGCCTTTATACCTTACTTGCAATCCGATGCTAGCTAACTCTTTGGCCTTTATACCTTGCTTCCGAGTAAATGCGGAATGAATATGTATACAGTATACATATTCTGAAACTAAACTACTGGCCGTGGTCTTACAAACCGAAGGCCGAGAGCAAAACACTCCCACCGTGATCGACTTCGATAAGTATATAGGTAGTACATATTCTGAAACTGAAACTACTCATGCATGCACCCGGAGCAGCTAGCAGTATGCGAGACACCATGCTTATTCATGCAGGTAAGTCCACTTACCTAACTGGTTAGCTAGTTTTCTTAAATTCATGAGCATTCTTCCATTTTTTAAGCAATTTAAGGCACTGTATGCATATGTCCTGTATAGATCTTTGCAGCGAATGTAACGAAAGAGGATCGTTCCGATGGGAACGGGTATTATATAATCTGATTTTCTTTGACAAATTTTAGAAGGTTTTCCGAAGAATCAATGTACTCAGAAACCATCTCCACTATGTGAACCACTGCATTCTGTGAAAACATTTCCACTTCCACAATGACTGGGATACAAAACATGAATTGATGTTGGTGATTCATGTAATGTGCTCATTGGTCTGACAAGAGTTGTAGAAAGATTTGGAAATAATCATATATCAACTTAGTACAAACAATAAAAAGATGTGTGTTGCAGCTCTTAGTTTTGCGATTAATTTCTACTATGCCATCTTAACCAATTTCAACAGTGCCTTGAGGGATCTCTGGAGAAAAATGGTTTTCTCGGCCTCCTAACTAATTTCTAGTAGCCGCTGGATTCTTCTCATCGGTTAACCCCCAGATAGCCTTCCGCTAGTTAATCCTAGATTAGAAAGGTTAAAGGTGTCCACCATGTTAACATAACCTTTCCTAATCCATTGGTTCACTAGATTAACTTAACCATTCCTGGCTGATTGGTGTTTAACGGGTTAAATCCTTAGTCCGCATATTAATCCTGAACTAAAAGGGATTCAAGATTTTTAGGTATTCCAACTATTAGCTAGGTAAATATATTGGGCATCGAACCAAGTAGTGCCTCGTTTTCTTTTTTCACTGTCTTACTGACCACAACAAATAATTGGAACATTTGGTATGACCTGCGATGAAGTAGCCTAATATGCATCATTTATGCCAACAGATGGTCTATGGAATTCACATTGGTTGGAACATATAACAACCACAAGCTTGATGCAATTCTGGAATGATTGGGAAATCCAGCTGTTGGTGCTACTCAGCTTCACGCTACAAATCTTCCTCTTTTTCACCGGCGTTTTCCGGCGTTGCAGCACAAGCATGTTCCTCAGGCTTCCGATTTGGCTGGCTTATCTTGGAGCTGACATAGTTGCAGTCTATGCTCTTGGATTCATGTCTCGGCGTGAGGACACAGTTGTAATAAACCCTAAAAAATGTGATTCCAACCTTCAACTTTACGGCTGGTAGCACTATACGTCTAAACCACAAACAACATGCTTTGTCGTAATGAGAACAATGTAATATTTTATACCTTGCTTGCGATCCGATGCTAGCTAGCTCTTTGGCCTTTATACCTTGCTTCCGAGTAAATGCGGAATGAATATGTATATCCTAATACATATCCTGAAACTGAAACTACTCACCGTGGTCTTACAAACAGAAGGCCGAGAGCAAAAGACTCCCAGCGTGGTCGACTTCGATAAGTATATACATATTCTGAAACTGAAACTACTCATGCATGCAACCGGAGCAGCTAGCAGTATGCGAGACACCATGCAGGTAAGTTCACTTACCTAACTGGTTAGCTAGATTTCTTAAATTCATGATCATTCTTCCATTTTTTAAAGCTATTTAAGGCACCGTATGCATATGTCCTGTATAGATCTTTGCAGCGAATGTAACGAAAGAGGATCGTTCTGATGGGCACGTGCATTATATAATCTGAATTGCTTTGACAAATTTTAGAAGGTCTTCCGAAGAATCAATGTACTCAGAAACCATCTCCACTATGCGAACCACTGCATTCTGTGAAAACATTTCCACTTCCACAATGACTGGGATACAAAACTTGAATTGCTGTTGGTGATTCATGTAATGTGCTCATTGGTCTGACAAGAGTTGTAGAAAGATTTGGGAATAATCATATATCAACTTAGTGCAAACAATAAAAAGACGTGTGTTGCAGCTCTTAGTTTTGCAATTAATTTCTAGAGTTAAACACCTGAGAATAGTGTCGAAAAATTACCTAGTAATTAGAGGAAATAACATTGTAAGGGGGCATTTAAAAAAACATGTAGCCACGTCAGTGACTTAACAGCAAACATGACGGAATGACTAATAGGACACATCCACACAACTTCGTGACTGATAGTTTGCATTTTCCCAGTAGGTGACCAATGTGCTCATGCGTGGCAACTTGATAGACCACACAGGTGTTTAACTCTAATTTCTACTATGCCGTCCTAACTAATTTCAACAGTGCCTGAGGGATCTCTTGAGAAAAATGGTTTTCTCGGCCTCCTAAGGCCCCGTTCATTTAATCCCTTGATGGCTTGGATTGGTCTGGATTATAGCCCGATCTCAGTTTTCCAACCCAGCGATGTAAATTTTCCAGACCATCTAATTTCGGTCTTCGGTTGATCCCAAGCCATCCAGGCCATGGATTTCAGCCCAAGCCATCCAGGCCATCTTCCTATGAATCGATCTGGAAAAAAATAATCTCCACTTGACCCGTGGAAAAATTCCAGGACGAGCGGTACGCATCGAGCAGGCGTCAGGTGAGCTCGGCGGCAGATGGTGACTAAATCCAACAAGGCATAAACGAACAACCTTTAGAATGCCAGGAAATCAATCCATACTTGGAATTATTCAGGTCTGGATTGGGTGGAGCATGGGTTTTCACCAAATCCAATCTAGGTTCAGATCCATATCGGGATTTAATTCCTAGCAAACGAACGAGGCCTAACTAATTTCTAGTAGCCGCTGGATTCTTCTCAATGGTTAACCCCCAGATAGCCTTCCGCTAGTTAATCCTAGATTAGAGAGGTTAAAGGTGTTCACCATGTTAACATAACCGGTCCTAATACATTGGTTCACTAGGTTAACTTAGCCCGCACATTAACCCTAAACCAAAAGGGATCCAAGTTTTTCAGGTATTCCAACTATTAGCTAGGTAAATATATTTGGGTATCGAACCAAGTAGCCCCACGCTTTCTTTTTTCACTGCCTTACTGAACACAACACATAATTAGAACATTTGGTATGACCTGCGATGAAGTAGCCTAATATGCATCATTTATGCCAACAGATGGTCTATGGAATTCACATTGGTTGGAACATATAACAACCACAAGCTTGATGCAATTCTGGAATGATTGGGAAATCCAGTTGTTGGTGCTTCTCAGCTTCACGTTACAAATCTTCCTCTTCTTCACGGGTGTTTTTCGGCGTTGCAGCACAAGCATGTTGCTCAGGCTTCCGATTTGGCTGGCTTATCTTGGAGCTGACATAGTTGCAGTCTATGCTCTGGGATTCATGTCTCGGCGTGAGGACACCGCATCGCGATGCCATGGGAGGGATGCAACTGAGGCGGCTTCCCACCCACTTGTGTTCTTCTGGGCACCGTTCCTCCTGATTCATCTTGGTGGGCAAGACACCATCACTGCATTTGCTATGGAGGACAACAATTTGTGGCTGAGGCACTTGTTAAATTTGGTAGTCCAAGTTGGCCTTGCATTGTATGTGTTCTGGAGTTCATCTCTTAGACACGACCTGCAGCTTCTAGCTGCAGCAATATTTGTGTCTCTTGCTGGAATTATAAAGTACTGGGAGAGGATATGGGCGCTCAAAAGTGCAAGCCAGGGAGGCCTCAGGAGTTCCACCTTGAGTGAACAGAAGCAGCAATTGCCACAAGTTAATCTTGAAGATGTTACCTACTCTGGAATTGTCCGCTTTGCTCTTCATACAACGGTAGTTGTGCGGGGTTTCTTTGCCGGATTTACACTCACCGAGCTAGAGGATGACCACTCTGGGAATTTCTTAACAGATTTTGACATCTACTATACAGATCAAGCACAAAAGGTGGTAGAGATGGAGCTTGGGATTATGTACGATGACCTCTACTCCAAGGCTATAGTGCTACGAACATGGAGCGGTGTCATGCTTCGGTTCGTGTCTCAGCTATCCACAGTTGTTGCTTTTGGTATATTCATTGCAAGCAGTAAACAGCGACACGGTGGAGTTGATGTTGGCATTACCTATGTGCTATTCATTGGAGTATTTTTCCTAGAGATATGCTCAATGATAATGATGATGATGTCACCATGGACCTGGGAATTCTTAGAAGCTCGAAAGTGCCATATGCCTGCCCGCATGTCTTGGTATGTTCTCTCCACTGTCTTCCCAAGCACAAGAGCGTTATGGTCAAACTCCATCGGACAATATAACTTGTTGAGCTCCTATATCCGTGACCAGTCAGGATTCTTCAAGCTACTCGCAAAGGTGATGGTTGTAGTCGGACTCGACAAGATGTGGAGCGACTTTCGACATAGCAGTCGAATCAAGGCCAACACCAAGGAGATCTTGGCATGTGTTCAACACCAGGTTAAACCATTCTTCTACTCAAGACGGGTCATAAAGACAGGGCCGCAAACAAATAGGCCAGATCTTGGTCCAACTCTGAAGATCCTACTTGGTCTGCCCCTTGAGTATGCCATTCTCACCCTCCACCTCTTCACGGATTTGCTCCTGAGTGACTGTGTCCCTGGGAATGCAGATTATGATCCCACGCAATCACACCATCTTAAGGACATGAGTGAGAAGCTGTCAAATTACATGATTTACCTGTTAGTTGTGAACCCCTCCATGTTACCGGTTACCGGCACGGCGAGAGAGGCACTCGCACAAGTTTCCAAGGCGATCAGGGATTGCCGTTTCAACAACAAGAAAGATATCCGAGACGAAGTGGTCAAGGGGGAAACTGGGAAATTTGCAGGAATTCAACAACTTGAGGTGGTGAAGAGTATCCTTGATCACGTAGGACCACTGCCCCTCCATGATACTCTATTGGCGACTAGGGATACATGGGTAGGGCTGCTCCTCTACGTAGCCGGCAAGTCCCGTGCAGCAGCTCGGCAAAGGTGGGGAGCTTCTCACTTTCGTTTGGTTACTCATGGCGCATCGAGGACTTGGTGATATCGCTTTTAAGATGGACCTTGCTACACCATCAACAACTCGTGATACTTTGGCTGCCTTTGATTTCTCATAAAGGACACTTGTATACAGGCTCTTGGCATGTTTTTTGTGCGGTATGCGTGTGTTTGTGTGCGTGCTATTACAGGCTCTTGGATGTATGACGATTTGATGGATGGATGTGAACACCGGGGCTCTATGGCACGTGATGCAATGAAGATGTATCAGATTCAGACAAGCATAATTGTGCCGAAAGTCACTCCACTGGTCCACAAAACGCAAATCATCCAAGTTCTATTTTTAGATAAAAGCACATAGAATAGAGCATCAGAAGCCAGCTAAAGAGAGAAGGGGTTTGCATACCCCAAACCCAAATAGACCGAACAAACTGCACGCAATCAAGCATCAGCTCTAGGTGGAGTATACTACTAAATCATCCAAGTTCACTAACTAGAATAGAGAAGGTCAACCAGTAACCATAAGCTAGATCAAACCACTAACCCAAGCTAGATCAACATTCTGAAACGGCACTAGTAGAAAACTAACTTGAGGCCGTGCTCAATCCTCCTCCCTTCATCTTCGTATACAAGGCCGGTAAAACGCAGTAGCCGCACGGTAGACTCCCTGTGTCGATGAAGTCGCCAGAAGGCCCGAAGATGTCATGGGTGCAGGCGAGGGGGCCGCCGCACCGGCCGCACTTCTTGTTGCCCCCGCCAGCGTTGAGAGCACAGGCCTTGACATGCTTACCACTCTTGCACTGCAGTTCACAGGTTATCACCAGTCAGTTGAATCGTTCTTAAATTTCACAAATGTTCCTGTTAGTCCCAAAAGAGACTCGAGGTGAAGCCATAGCAGGTGTGACACCGCGAAGAGGAGAGCCCACCAGAAGCGACTCAAGAATCTCCTTGCCCCATGGCGTAGCGGGAAAGGGATTAAAAGGAGTGACCGCGATCAGACGGGAAGAATCATGTGCCAACAGCTGCGCCCTCACACAAACAATATAATTTTACGGTTAGCAATGCACAATTTTAGATGATCACACAAAAGCATTACAAGCCAAGATTTGCCATGACTAAATAACAGAACAAATATTGATGAAGAAACATAACATATTGATGAAGAAAAGAAACATACTCCTACTAAGTTGTGTTGTCTTCACAACGATTGGCAACGAGGCGGTCAGACTAGAGAAAGCACAATTCTAGACGTTAGGTGAAGACTCACTGGGGCAATATGAGATGTTGATCCAGCACAACACCACCTTCAAATTATCCATCCAGAACCAACAACACCACCAAAACTTGGTGCCCAACTAGTACTGCTCGTTGTTGTTTGTCCCTCTTCTGCAAGTTGGCTCACAATCATGAGTATCCTCATCTCTGCAATCGTAGGGACCTCGTCGGCAGGACAGCGTCGTTCGTGATCACAAAGTACTTCCAGCAGCAGCCTGGCATCGACAAGATTCTCCAGAGGCTAGAGAGAGTTGTCCTGAGAATCCACACCGTCGTCGAGGAGGCAGAGGGGCTGCACATCACAAACCAGGGGATGCTCCAGCAGCTCAACATGTTGAGGCAAAGAATGTACAGAGGCCGCTACATCCTCGATGCCTTGAGATGCAAAGGCGCCCTTGATGAGGTGGAGGAGATAAGCCACACATCATCTGCACTGTCTGAATCCAGTGCAGCCAAACAGATCTGTTGCTCTCGCAACCGCAGTGGTAGCAGCAACAGAGAAGCACCGCTGTTTGGTATAAACAGCAACATGCCACAAGATCTGCAATGGCTGGTATGAAGGAATTTGTCTTCTTCTTGGAGTCATATCCTCGGATACTCCACCAACCTTACGGTGCATATTTGCTCTTGGACAATTGCATCTTTGGTCGCCAATTGGAATGGCAAAGGGTCCTGAATTTCTTGCTGCATCCCAGTGCTACTCCAGATTTGGCTGTACTTACGATCATTGGTCCAACACGAGTAGGGAAGAGTACTCTTGTTGAGTATGTCTGTAGGGATGAGAGTGTGCGTGATCGCTTCTCGATGATGAGTACTGGATTATCTGCCTCAAGAGGCCTATTGGTATTTTTTTCAAGTCGCTTGTATTTGGAAGCACAAACCCAAATACAAGCATAAACCCAGAAGACGAGCCAAAACTGGCAATGATGGCCATGGAGATAGCTCTGGAACAGAGACAATGTTTCACGAACACACATATCATTGCTGGGATACCAAGAGATAACTTCAATTCTCGATTTTGGCACAATATTCTTGAATGTATGAGAGCAAATAAACAGGCACGTCTCGTTATGTCAGAAAAGCACCCAAGCCATTATTTGTGGGAAGATGAACCAGTGTATTATTGGAGACTGGCGAGGAGTAGCAAATACTTCTTGGTTTGTAACTATCTTCAGTCAAATTCCGGTGGGGAAGTCCCCAATGTCAGTGTGCCGGACATTCTCTTAGGATGTGGTGGTACATTACCCCCATGGGAAATTTAAGGCTTTCGAATGGAGGTCTCGCATACCACTATACTACAACTACACAATATGCTGTAGGGTGCAATCACCAGAACCAATGGTGGAAAGGAAGAAGCGTGTGTCTCGGGATAAAGGGCGTTTCATTTGAGCAACACATAATCTGTGAGTATGTAACTAGCATCATGTATATTGCTACTCCCTCTGGTCCATATTATTGTTCTCAACTTTGTCTAGATACGAATGCATCTAGACTAAATACTTAACTAGATACGGACGAATCTAGACAAAGTTGAGAACAAAAATATGGACCGGAGGGAGTACTATATTCTCTCGCGACTGGAGAAATATTATCGCACTGTCTTTTTTTTTTTTTTGAAACAAAAAGAATATTATCGCACTGTCTTAATTTAGGAGTCTTCACAAGTTACTTAGCATACATGTCTGTCAACGAGTAGGTATATGTCGAGTACACAGCGCTTGTGTGTGGTTAAGTAATTTGAGAGTCAAGGCAATGTTTGAGTTGCTGGTATAATCAGAGTCCAGTACAGCTGTATAACTTGTATTTAGAAAGTTGAGTCTCCTATTGATCTGGATACTATGGGTATTAAAAAATATACAACCAAGCCTTGTAATGTATCTTGAACATGAATAGTGAGTAGACATAATTGCCCCAAAATTTATATGTTTCTCGTGTATGTATAGCTTGACCCTGAGGCAAAAGCCTGGTTTCAATTCATCTGGCACACGTGTGTTGGTGTGTCACCTGGGCTCAAGTCAGGCTTGTAAATACGCACACTCTTTTCTATCAATAAATCAAAACGCAAATTTTTTTTTAAGAAAATAAAAACATACCTCCTTAGGAATATGCTTTTGTCATAGTAACACAGAGCGTTATCCCTCCTGGATCATAGCCATGATCTTGTGTGCCGTGGAGTAGGAGTAAGTGAGTAACCAGGTATAGCACCCCATTGCTCCCAAACAGACTATTCAAGTATGGACCTGAAAAAGTAGGAAGACAACTGTTGTTAGGAACTACAACAAAGCGCCTTCTGCATTCTCATGTAGCCATAGTCAGGAAGGGAACAAGATGGCCATAATCCAGGTTTGACCTCAAACGAGTTATTGGTTGAAGGCATCATTCAATATGCAGTCACATGAAACATGGCAAAAATACTATGCTAGCTGGCGACAATATTACAAGTGTCAGAAAGCGCAGACTGAACTGACAGAAGGCAAGTAGCACTAGAAGGTCTGTACGCAAGGTCCGAATTGGAGCCTGCGGTGACGAGGATTGAGGAGAATTTGAATTGAGAAGCCGCAGTTCTTTCTGTATGTGTGCAGTTTAGGTTGTTCAGCATTTATGTACTCCAAATCAGCATTTTATTCGACTTTCATCTCAGTCCATGGGTTTGGCTTGAAGAAACCAAATCAAAGATTGCCAAGGGGAAAGGTGCCAAACAACATAGATTACAACATTTTAGCATCAAAATGTACGTGTGATGAACTAAGAGAATTATTCAGGTAGACAAAAATCGAAACAATTATACAAGTTGATCCAACTTTCCAGACAAGATTGAAGAAAGATGATAACTGTGAGCTAGATGATGCCGCAATGCGCTGTATGTGAATTTCTCGACAGTTTCAGTAAAGAAAAAATTCAGTTGTCGAAGTAATAGATGGGGCTAAAGCTAGCTAGCTAGGAGATGCAGACCCAGACTCCAAGGACGATGAGCGCGGTGCCGAGCGCGGCGGGCACGGCGCGCGTGGCCTCCCCGAGGAGCGCGGCGGCGACAGCCGTGGCGGCGAAGGTGGTGGCGTTGGTGACGGGCACGGCGACGGAGATGGGGGCGTCGCCGAGGAGGCGGAAGAAGGCGGCGGAGGCGGAGAGGTTAACGAGGAACGGCGCCGAGTACTGCCACGTCAGGAGGAGGTCCGCCCACCGCCGGACTGCGCCGGAGCCGGCTGGAAGGGAGCGGGAGCGGCGGTCCCAGACGAGCGCGCCCCGGCGCATCAGTGCGTTGGTGGCGCCCCACACCAGGCCCACCGCCACCATGCTCGCCGCGTCCCCGCCCACCGCCGCCGTGGCCATGTTCGCTCGGTTGCGACGGATCTGGTTGCCTTGTAACCGGATCTTGCAGACTCGCAGGAGAGCAGCTTCCGATTGGTTTGCACCAACTTTTTTGCTTCTGAATGTTCGAGTTTGGGTAAATTTAGAATTTTTTGACTCATACAGTAAGACGATAATTTTTGGGGGTGTTTGAAAGACACCTTTGTCGATTCCTTGTACTATCTCAATAAAATTCTTCATGTTTCGTTTTCCTTATATTTCTGTGTGTTTACCGTGCACAATTCCATAAATATTTGAAATCCATGATTTTGAATTTGTTTATTTTAATTTGAATAAAAATTGCAAAAAAATATGCACGAAATGATCCAAATTAAACATGAGGATACATGATTAAACATCAAATGGACACTTGCCAGCCATTTAACCTCCTTCTGACGTGTAGAGACAATGTATCATTAACAGAAAGAGGTCTAGGACATAGTGTGCAATCCTTCATGCCAACTTGTGTAAGTAAGTCCATGACCATATTTTTCTTGATTCAAGACTAAACCATTTTGCTATTTATGAACCTAGAGACCCAAGAAAAAAATGAAGATCTCCAAGATCTTTAAGTGAAAACTGATTACCCAAATTGTGAAGGAGAGCAGAGATGGAAGTGTCTGAAGAGCTCATCACAATGATATCATAAACATAAATGAGTATAAACATGGTGATATCTGACTTCTCAAAAAGAAACAATGATGTATCGGCCTTGAAAGGAACAAAACCAAGGGTATGAAGCTTGGAGCTGAGTCGAGAGTACCATGCTCGAGTTGTCTGTTTCAATTCATCCAAGGCTTTATCAAGTTTGTAAATATAGTTTGGAGTAGTGGAAGACTCAAAACCAGGTGCTTGTTTCATGTACACTTTCTCTTTCAAAACACCATATAAAAACGTATTCTTTATATCTAGCTGCCGTAAAATCCATCCATTTGAGACTGAGATAGACAAAACTAGTCTAATAGTAGCAATTTTGACAACTAGACTGAAAGTATCTTCATAATCAATCTCATATCTTTGTTTAAAACCTTTTGCAACAATACGAGTTTTATATCTCTTAATAATGTCATCAGCATTTTTCTTGATGTGGTAAACCCACTTGCAATCAATAATTTTTTGTGACGACTTGGGGATAAAAGGTGCCTGGTCTTGTTTGCAAGAAAGGCATCATACTCATATTGCATTGCAAGTTTCTAGTTTATATCAGCGAGAGCTCATGTAAGTTTGTTGGTTCACCTGTGGATATCGAAAGAGCATATCTAATTGTACCATCAGTATAAATTTTAGGCGGTCATATATTTTTGCAACCGAGTTCTCGGTTCAGCAGGAGGCTGTTGTGGCAGTGCAACATGTAGATGAGCATAGGATCATGCACAGACAATCTAGGAGACGAATCCATCTCGGGTTCATCAAGAGCAGGAGCAACAGGACCCACATCGTTGTCCTAGGGAGAATCCTCGAGTGGAAAGCCCACGTGGGTCGGAGAAAGCGAGATGCACGTGTCCATGTCAGGGGCGGGAGCAGGTGTCGTGGAAGGGTACGTCCCGGTTGGCAACGAGGCGCACATTGCCTAGCGCGCGGACAGGAGAGTGGATGGGTCCAGTGCGGATGGCGGTGTGGCGCGTGTTAGTTCGCTCCCATGCGCAGGCACCTCGAGAACCCGCGGCGGCACAGAGGAAACAACACCAAGGGCGTTAATGCGCGACCCGGGGCAGATTTCTGCCATGAATCATCCTCAAGATCTGAGCTATCTGTTGTTATCGCGTTCTCATCTGCTGGATCGTTATTTGATGTACTATTTTGAGCATTTTCTTTAGCATTTTCTTCAGGATTTGAATTCATATCAATACTAGAATTTGTATGATGCTCGTGAAGGACATATGCCTTAGAGGCTAATAAATAACGTGTTTTATTGTTATATCTCTATGTGCTCATAATAGTTTTATATCATGCTATAACTGTATTTAGCGGGAACATAAATATAGGTGTGGCATATAAACAACCACGTCCCTATTATCCTCTAGTAATAGTTCATTGGGCAGATGATGATCAAGGTTTCTCGATCACGAACTTGACATAAAACAGTCACCTGACAATGATATCACTTAATGAAGTGATGGACACACGAAACCGTAGAATTGCAATGTGATCTAGTCACAAAGTTCAACATTGCGATATATAGCAAAGTGTAGTAACTTAATCCTTTGACTGCGAGATCATGTTTACTAACTCCCGCGACTACTTTAATCACATCAACCGTCATGACCCTAACTTGGTGGCCATAAAGGTGTATTTCAGGTATTCTAGAGGAATGGTTGAGGTGTGTGATCGAGATCGGGATTTGCTTATCCGAGTGACGAGTAGATACTCGGGACCCACTCGGTGAGACCACATCAATGAGCTCGCATGCATGTGACTAGGTCACAAGGATGTGTTATCATGAGAACGAGTTAAAGCATTTCTCAATAACAAGATCGAATTGTATAAGATACATGAGATCAGGTCTTGGACAAAACAGGTATCGTTGTGTAAAAGGAATAAGTCTCGATGTTTAGAAGGTTCAAGCGAATAACACTATGTCGTGGAATGAGCAGGGATCATCATGTATTTTCAGATACCGCTAATGATCAATGATCGTGGAGTGATCCCCTTCATACCTGAACATCCCTGAACCATAAGGGTGTCACGCCAAAGGTTAATAGACACGACGAGATGATCTAATACTAATAGATAAATAGGAAGAGAGAATTGGAATGGTTCCGGAGAGAATACCGAAGTGTTCGAAGTCCATTCAAAAGGAGTTTTCAACAAGGAGAAATTAAGTAATGTATTTAATATTTAATTATAAATTAATAATAAATATGGAAATTATTTAAATAAAAGAAGAAAAAAGGAAAAAACCCCATATGGGCCTTCCCTAGGAGGGAAGAGGGCCCAAGAGGGGAGGGCCATGCGGCCTCCCACCCCACTAGCCACCCTAGGTGGGCCAAGGCGGGTGGGTGGGGCCCATCCCCACCGTCGGTGCCTCCTCCTCCCACCTCTCCTCTTGTTTAGTCCCACCTCGTGAGTTGGAGGGTGGAAGTAGCCCACTTTTTCCTATATATATGGGAGGCATTCACCCCAATTTCTCCAACTCAATCTCACAATTGGCATTTGCCATTATCTCTCTCTCCCTCCCTCTCTTCCTATCAAGCGTGTTCTAAAGTTAGGAACGTGCTACATGAGGTAGAGGTGTCTCAACCCAGCGCACGTCGTCGTGCCGCTGGAATCTGTCCGGATCTTCTTCTTCGCTGTTTTGCTAGACCAAGGCTCAGGAGACGTCCTTTACACCGGAGGCCTGTAAAGGTCGACAACGCACCACCATTAGTGTGGCTTGACGCTTGAAGCCTTCTAGACCTTGACGTCTGGGACGCTCGACTTCATCAACAACGTTTGTGCGGGAACGTATTCCCATTTTATCGATCTTCAAAGGTATGATCACTATATCCCGCTCTTTACTGTAATTCTCCATAGATAGATCTTGGGTTGGTGCTTTCTCGTAGTAGGAATTTTTTGTTTTCTACCACGGAACCCCTTCAGCTTGTCGGCTGGAACCTATGAAGGTGTAACAATAGGCAAAACTGACAGCTAATGATCATTTGTATGCACACCCCTATCACTAGCGCCCGAAGAGGAATTATCACGAGGAAGAAGAAGGATTTCTTCATGAAGACGACAACCAACATTTGGATGAGGAGAAGCAAAAGGATTTTTTTATCAAACATTACATCACGGGAGATATAGACACGTCCATTAGTCACATCTAGATATTTGACACTTTTATCTAGTTGACTACATCCAAGAAAAAAACACTATTTCGATCGAAAAGAAAGTTTTTGTTTATTGTAGGTGAAAATATTTGGCCAACAAGCACAACCAAAAACACGAAGGGGTTCATAATTGGGTGTAACTTGTAAGAGTTTATGTGTAGGAGTTTCAAAATTGAGAACTTTTGTGGGAAGAAGATTGATGATAAAAGTGGTTGTGAGAAAAGCATCATCCCAAAACCTCAAAGGCATAGATGCATTAGTAAGCAAATCATGGTCAACTTTAACAATATGACGATGTTTAGTTTAGCAGAACCATTTTTTAATGAGCATGTGGGCATGAGACATGATGAGTAATGCCCACTTTTTAAAAGAAATCATTAAGTTTTTCATATTCACCACCCCAATCAGTTTACATGGTAATGATGTTTCTACCAAATTTGCGCTCAACAAATTGTTGAGATTTAAGAAACACTTGATACACCTAGGAATGTTTCTTAACTAAGTAGATCCAAGTAAACTTACTAAAATCATCAATAAAGCTTACATAGTATGCATGTTTGCCAACAGAAAGAGAAGCAGGACTCCATACATCGGATTTTTTTTGCTCCAAGGGAACTGTAGACACACTAGTGGATACATCATAGGGTAGTTGATGACTCTTAGCTTATTGGCAGGGATTACATATGTGAGCGTTTGTGTCTAGAGAATATGACAGCTTATTCTTCCTAAGTATTTGCTAAACAATAAAGGCAGATGGATGCCCGATACGACGATGCCATGTGGAGGAGGAGGGCTTCATGGTCGCCAGAGCGTGCTTGGATAAAGGCGTGGAGACTGTGGAACAAGGGAGGCCACCATGGCATGGACCTCTAAAGATGACGTGCTTCGTTGCCTGGTCTTTGATCAAGAAATAGAATGGTTAAATTTCAATAAAAAACATTGTTGTCTAGAGTAAGTATATGGGCAGAAAGTAAATTCATGGAAGCATTGGGAACATGTAAAATATTTTTAAGATGGAGAGAACTAGTAGGGGTGTGCAAAACTGAATGACCAATGTGTGCATTGTCCATACCTTATCCACTACCATTGTGAACTTGATCACGCCCCTGATAGGTGTCATGAATATTGAGCTTGTTTAGCTGTCCAGCAACATGGTTTGAAGTGCCTGAGTCCATGTGCCAGTTTGTATCAACACCATAGTCACCTTTATGACCAGTTGGCGTGTTGTCATCATCATCATCGCCATGACGCCACCAACATTCATTTGCAGGATATCGTTCTTTTTGCATATCTGACAGAAGACTCCCTCCTGCCATGGAGAGGCAACATGACCACGGTCCCCTTTCTTGCCACACCCCCTTTAGGGTGAGGAGACCGGTCGGGTGAGGTGGACCGTGTTGTGGTGGCGGGGGTGGAGGTCATTGTTGTTACATAAGAGGCATGCATGGCATCATGTAGGGCTGTGGGGAAACTGTTGCGTGTACTGCGGTGGTGGCATATAGGGCATCGACTGCTGATACTGCCGAGGCACCGACGAGTATGCGGGTACTGGGAAGGTATCAGCGGGTATGATGGTATGTCGATAGAGGGGGCATGTATGGCGCGATGATGGGGGTCTCGGCTATCCGCCCCCATAGGCAGGGGTCTAGACACCGTGGAGCAGCATTGACAGAGGAGGTGAATGATCCTGGAGTCTGGCCGGAGGCAACATGCATATTATCCCGGTTCTCATAAGACAGCAGTTGCGAGCAAGCATCATTGAGGGATGTGGTGGGGATGGCATTGATGGCAGCGACAAGTCAGTTGTATGTACCGTCGAGACCGTTGAGGATGTAATCCTTGAGTTCATTATCATCAACAGGTTTTCTGGCAGCAGTAAGCTTAGAGGCGAAACCTTTCATTTTGAAAATAAATTGCTGAGTAGTCATGTCAAGTATCTTTGTGTTGGTGAGGCCGCCGCGGAGAGTAGATACCAGCGACTTGGACTGGGAGGAGTAGAGCTCATGAAGAGCACGCCAAACAGCACTGGCATGGGTAAGACCGAAGACGTGAGGAAGAGCATCCTCAGAGAGGGAGTTCACAAAGTAGCTGACAACCTGCTGATCCCGCATAATCCAAACATCATAGGCAGGGTTGAGCACCGTGATGGGCTTCTTGTCGTCGTCCATAGCGACCAAGGTTTCTAGCGGGGCGGGATCAGTTCCTTCAAGAAGACGCATGGCCCGGGCACCACGAAGAGTCAGCAGCATTTGGGCTTGCCAATACAGGAAATTTTCTCGAGTAAGTTTCGTTGCAGGAGGTGCACCAATGGTGGTCGCCGCAGGCATAGTCGAAGAGGACATCGACATTGTCATAGATGTAGGGATCTAGGTTTTGTGGAAATTGAAAAGGGGTTGTTGGAAAGCTTGATAAGGGGAATTGGTGGGGGATCAAGCGTTCTATGTCCTGGTTGTGTCAATCTCGAAGATCAGAGGTCCTTGCGGCGGCGGTGAGGTGGATCACCGGCGGCAGCTGCTAGAGGGAAGAGGAAGGGCGTCTGATACCATGTTGAATTAGGTAAAACGATCTTATCCCGAAGGGGGGGTCGGGTCCATGATAGGGAAAAGCCCTGTACGTGGCATTAGACAGTACGTATACATATTGCAACTCTAACACATCGGCTAGATTTTCAAAATACGAGTACCACGAGGAAGGCAGGCCATATGCCCATCCTTGGCAAACTGCAAACCAAAATATGTTGTCAGTTCTATGAACAATAAAGCTCCATCAGCAGACGATCATCATCATCATCGGATTATTACGAGGAGGAGGAGATCTTGTCAATGCGGATGCTGAGTGGCACCGCCGTGGACGACGCAGCAGCCCCTGGAACAAGATACCTAGGCGGCACCATCAGGAACGACGCCAGCTCGTCCACGGCGACCACCGCGCCGGGCGACGTGCTGCTCTCCACCTTCATCTCCACCAGCGCCACGTCCGCCTTGCCGCCGTTCGTCGCCGCCGCGGGCAAGTTCGCCCACATCTTGCAGGTGTAACGTGGCCACGGCGCCCCGCTTGCTCGGACGCACACCACCGACATGGCGACAGGGGCACCGAGAGCACATGCAGTCAGGACGAACGCGCCGCCATCGTCCCCGGTGCCGACGAGCACCCGCCGCGACGGCACCGGCACGCGGAGGCGGTACACCTTGCCGTACTGGACCGTCAGCCTGGGCCACGCGTGCTCGGAGGCGAGGTGCGCGGCGAGCGCCGGCGAAGCCGCATCCGGGCTCTGTGCAGAGGCAGGGCGCGTGTGGGCACGCGCCGCGGTGGCCGTCCAGCTCGTGGTAGGCGACGTGCGTCGCGCAGCCGCCGTGCGGGCACTCGACCTTGGCCGCCGAGACGACGGCGTCCATGGCCGTATTGCGGACGTCGAAGGCTTGTCTCGGGTCGCACTTCCGGCACTCCTCGCCGCCGGCGATGCAGCCGCCGCAGGCCAAGTGCCCGCCCTGGCACTGCACGAATCGGACCGGACCGTGGAGATTTGCATGCAGCGCGCACGGGCGGCTTCAGGGGGCGGAAGCAGAGTGGGCAGTGAAGCAGCGTCATGTCCATCTTAATGGCGCCCTCCACCCTCGGGCCCCTTTCCGCCGGCACGGCGGGGACCGCGCCGCCTCCGGTTCCTTCATGTGCTGCGACTTCCTGCTTGACTCGGGTGTTCTGCGGCAGCTGAAGCCTCGCTTTCTTGGTGCTCTGGTCGCCCTGCTCCATCGCCGCCGGCGCGCGAGCACCTGTTCAAATACTTTCCAACACGAAATCGATTTGGGTGATGACTCCTACCGTATTTTCACATAAACTGCAGAGGAACAGGAATCACCTTGAGAGCAAGAACAGGAACCTCTCTGTCGGGGGAAGAATAGCAACAGTCTGGCGAGAATATAGCACGGAGAAATGAGCGTTTTTTTTTCTGAACTGGAAATGAGGCTAAATTAATGCTCGGTTGATTTACCTAAAAAAAAAAATGCTCGGTTGATTGATTGACGGGGGTAAAAATGTGGCATGCGTCTTGGGCAGAAAAAAGAAAGAAAGAAAGAAAATGTGTGCCGTTTGTCCATTGCGCTGCCCGAGGCTGATCAGAGGTAATAGCGCGATGGGACAAGGCACGCAGGAATAGTTGTAGGCATGGGGGAGTAGGGATGCAGAGTCAAGTCGACCGGGGATGCAGAGCCGGCTATTTTTGCTCTTGCAATCTTGGAACTAGTAAATTGGATAAAACTCTCATAACCGATTTTGATAATTTTTACGAGTTAGTATAAATTCGGAGTCATAACGTTGCGAACCACACAAATTCACTACTAATAGCATTTTGGCAACAAATTCACTGCTAAGAGTATTCTGGCAAAGGTGCTGGTAGTTGTGGCCCACTTGTAAGAGTTGACTAGTAAACAATCAGCCAAAGATATAGATATGTTAGAGTATCTCCACTCGTTTCCCATTATGGGGTCCGGCACGGTCCGATTTTGGACCGTATGGGGTGGCTCATAATTTGGGTGGCGCTGGCTCCCAGCCGTGCCTCCCATACAAAAAAAATTAATATTTTTTTATCAAATCAACAACTAATTTAAACATGTTCAATGTAATAAATAAATAATTAAACATTCAGATTTATTACAAATTCATGAAATTAAATAAACAATTCAAAATTATTATAGCAAGCAAAGGCAAGAAAATAAACAAACTAGCTGGCTCCTTTGAGTCCACAGATGCTCCACCAGATCATTTTGCAGTTGGCTATGAGTATTTATGTCTCGAACTTCCTGCCGCCTAGCAAGAAAAGTAGCAAATGCAGTCTGATCTAGGCATTTTGCAATCTGCTTCCTTGGCGGGAAGCAAACTGTCTTGGCGATGCATCTGGAGCTCATGCCCCTTCAAGGAGGAGCGCCGCCACGACCCATTGGTCACGCGGTCCCCGCACCCTTCTTCTTGGTGGCGACGGCGGTGCCGAATCCAGTGGCGGTGGTGCCCTTCTTCTTCGCCACGGCGGCGACAGCGGCAGATCTAGCGGCAGCCCTCCCTTCTTTTCCCCATCTTCCGACGATGGAGGGATCTGAGGAAATAGCTTGGAAAAGCTTTGAGAATGTGCAGTGCAGCGCGGTCGGTGGACGCGATGAAGCAGAAGAGAATGGAAATGGCAGAGATGCGCAAAGGAGGAAGAAGATCGGTGCGAAAATTACCGCACACAAAACCCTACTTAAGCACCAGGAAATGCCATCCAACGGCTCGCCGAGCTTCACTTCTACGCGTCGCGCACATCAATGAAGACGTGTGGGAGTGGAAATAGCCAACCGTTGCTGCACGTTTCCCACTGCACACGAGAATCAAGAAGGCACAGTTAAAACCAAATATTACGCGTGACTGGTCAAATCCCAGTCAGACTTCAGGACCCACCTCTATATCGTCTCATCAGTATTGCTTATGCGGGAAATTAACCTCATCAGGTCGTCAGCACAGACGTTATCAAGTAACCCACTCCAGCAGGAGTCCTCTTCGACTGATCTAGTCTTTGGTCGAGTCTGCGACTCGATCAAACACTCGGGGGCTACTCCTAATAGGAGCGCTGGTCGCGCACCCGAATATTTTAAAAGGACTTAGAACTATCGGGACAAACATACAAGACATTTACATCTCAACCCCCTCTTTCGAATTAACGAGTCGATTTCGGACTCGGGGGCTTCTCCCATAGGGAGCGCTGAAAGCACAATCAACAAAAGATAAAAATGACGACAGGAGTCGATGAATTATTCAAAAGTCCACACTCGAGTCTACAACTCGAATAGGCACTCGGGGCTACTCCTATAGGAAGCGCTGGTCACGCACCCTATGAAATGAAAAGATATTTTGTACATGGTAAAAAGTGTAGGGGATCCGCGTATGAAAACAATAATTTTTACCCTACGCACCTGAACCCCTAATATTGCCATGACCTATCTATTAGTAATACAGTAACGGGAGGGGATTTTCGTGAACTTACCCTTGAAGACCGAAAAGCGTTATCAACGCTCACGAGAGCGTGGTTGATGTAGACGAGCCGAAACCGACCTCAAGGTCGTGATGAAGTCCTTGCGCTCCTGTGGCTCCAACGACTTGAGTGCCTCATGTGTGACACCTCGCGGGGAGTTACACAGTCCGGTGCCTGATGGTGACTCCTGCTTCCCTGATCCAGCAGCAGTTGTGGAAGTAGAGCTCCTGGATCCGATTCCCGCAACGCGACGGCGCTTCGCGGTGAAGATGTCTCTCGTTCGCGCAATCCGAACTTGGGACCATGGTCATGAGAGAGAGAGAAATAGAATATCAATTGGAGGTCTCCCCAAAAGAGAGGAAACCTTTATTGAATATTGTGTGTATTTACCTGGTCAAATACCCCACTATATATAGGGGGAGGGGAGGTACTACCTCCCTCAAAGTCCCGGGGTGGGACTAAAGGAGGACGAGGTAGGGGGAGGTGCCGCCGGCCAGCCCCCACCATGGGCCCCATGTGGGGAAGGTCCATTAGGGCCGCCGACCACTCCCCTTGGCCCCTTCTAGGGGTTTGACCCCTCTTAGGCCCTTTCCCCTCCGGGAATTGGCCCATTAAGCCCTTTGACCATTTAATTGATTTTCTCTTTTATTAAATAATTATGAATAAATGATTAAATCAATATTTAACATTCATTCACATATTATTCAATCTTTGTGGCTATGGAACACCTTCCACCTCCACTCCGAACATCCTCCGGACTTACCGAAACCCTTCCGGTTTTCTCTCTATTGTTCTTCGGCGATTCTACCGATCCTATAAACACTCTCTAAGCATCATCAAACCCTTAAGCGTGATACCCTACAGTTCGAGAACACTCCAAACATGGTCGGGACACTCTCGGACCAATGATCAACAGAGGGACCTGGATGGCCATGTGACCCATGTGCGTTCCACGAAGATCTTTCGTCGTTTGAACCGGGACAGTTGTGTCTTATTTCCTTTGTCTCTCGATACTTGCATTGCCCGAGATCTGATCAATGACATCACCATGTCATGTTCAATCTTGTTACCGAACAATACTACTTGACTCGTTCCGACAAGTGATATCCCTGTGATCAAATCACACGCTGCGTAGCTATTGGATATAACTTCTCCGGGTGGGCCCTTAAGTATCTTTCCGTCACGTGGACGGACAAATCCCACTCTTGATATATATTGCCTCTAGGGTTTCCTCCGAGTACCTGAACACACCTTTATAACCATTGTATTACCAAGTGGCGCTTGATGCTATCTAAGCACTCTCGGGAGATAGTGATTGATATAGCCTCACGGTCTAAGGAATAGTCTATGAGGATCCATTTCTAATCATCATAACTTGAACTTCGTGACATGATTGGGTCATGATGTTTAGGTTGGGTATTGGTTCATCATCTCATTCTCAGAATGAGTTGTCTCCATTTCCAACTGGCATAAATGACACATGATCAAGAAACTTGATCATCTGTTGACCAATGAACCATTGACTAGAGTTTCCTGGGAACCCCTGGTTGTTTATGTATCACACGTGTATTGATGTTTCCACTCAATACAGTTATAGCAAGATATAAAACTTAATCATAAACTTTATGAAATATGATAATAGTCCTTATTACTATTTGTCTCTAGGGCATATTTCCAACAGTCTCCCACTTGCACTAGAGTACAAATAAACTAGCTGCATTTGTTCTTAATCGTTGGCATCATATATCTGGTACCCTAAACATGCTTTCTCATGGAAGAGGTTGAGTCTTGGGTCTGTACTTTACATTCCCAAATCCTTTGCAACTTACTAATATCACCTTGATTGACATTAATACTTTATCATCACATGATAACATCTGTGTGTATGCATCGTTGCTATGGGAGCAGAACGAGGCCTGATTCCAGGAGCCTATAGTGACTTTAGATCAACCTCGAGGGCTTTCTCATGGGCACTGTGCCCTTGGACACATCATTCTATGTTAAAAGCGAACTAGCCCCGCCATAATGTTATACAACACTTTAGATGGTACCCTTATCTATTATTATAAATGTATTCATCGAAACACGAGTGCACCTTGTGCAAGTTTCGATGTGTTTATTCACCTCGCTTCCTACTTGACTCTAATCGGTATTATGGGAGTTTCCAACATATTCCCTTATAACATAACCCTTTATGTTTTAAGATATGTCATCTTTATGGATTTGTAAAACATGCCTACAGTTCTCTATTAGACACTGCGGACAAACCTAGCTCAGCATTTCATGATTCAAACTTAATCACCTTTTAAACGTTCCTTATTGAATCATATATTATGTTAAGTTATCATCATGGTTTTCTAAGATAGAACCTATGTCTCAACATAGTGGATGATAATCATCATTTTCTTTCTTTCAACCATTGATGTTAAACTTAATACTATTCCTAACTTGTGTTATTAAGGACTAGTTCCTTAATTAACTTCTATTCTGAAACCCTTTTTAGAATCCCTTAAGGAATACTACATAATATCATAATACACTTATTATCAACTTCTACACCTTATAAATCATTATTTATCGGTACTTGCGCTTTTATTCTTAACACACTTAAGAATCACTCCTATAAGCTCCCACTCAAAATATGTTCCCAACATATTTGGGTATGAGTCACTACTCTTACTCAAACTATGTTCCTACATATTTGAATTTGAGACTTATATTGCTCCCACTCAAAAAATATGTCATTCACATATTGTTTTAGGAAGACTTTCATAGCTCCCACTCAATTTTATGCAAATTGCATATCCACTAACTATTTTGAACAACTTCAAAATCCTTTGATCAAATATTTTGGAGATTTACTACTAGTACTTTTACTAGTTTTAAATCCACTAGACATTTAGCACATTTGAATCAAATTCATTTGAATTCATCCAATACTTGACAAATTGTGCTTTTGTCATTCACCCCCTTTTCCACTATGGCTTTGCAGTCATTTGGGAAAATTCAAGTAACCCCTTTTACTTGTGAGATTTAGCAACAGATTGCTTTCTAATCTCAAGGGAATTTTGCTATGGGATTTCTCATAACTTTAGCTTACCATAATTTCCTTAGTAGTTCGTAGGTATGTCATATTCCAAGAATCATGGCAAATGATTCACAAATGTCTCCATACAGGATATGGGTTACATTTTGAATCCTACTTCATGTAGTGAAAACACCAGTGGGGAAAACACAATGATCATTATCATTGATTCTTTCCTTCATGAAGAGAATCGTTCAGGAACGTTGTCCGTTGCGCTTCTCAACACTTTGATGCAGGGATTTGAATCCTCATCATGTTTTTCACTATCTTCCATTTGCTTCATAATTGAGAAATATCACTTAATGCAAACTTTCTAAAAAATGTACCAAAATCCAAGCAATACAAGTTTTGCTTCTCTTTTAGTTTTAGCTATGGATTTTGTATTCAAAGTTTCCAATGAATACTCTACAAGGACTTATTCGCTATTGTTTTTGTTATATCGAATAACTCCAAAACCTTCACGACGATCCATACCAGATATGGAGCCGCTTTCACGAATTCAAATGGTTCACTATATATTCTAATTGAGTGTTAACTATTTTTAACTAATGGTTTATACATCTATACTACAACGATTTATTTGGTGCCATCTATTCACCCATTTTGATATCTAATATCACATTGTGATGCTTTGCATTTTGACATTTCAAATGCATTGCATTCCACAATTTCTTTTATGCCAATCTTATAAAGTTGAATTTCATTACTATTGATCAAATCGTAGTAATTAGATTCTCTTTTATCTTTAATACCCTTTGTTGATGAAACACTTTGATCATATCAAATAGTTTCATCCTCATGTTTCCTTTGGTAAACCTCTTTACACATTTAAACAATCATATAATGATAATTACCATTTTGTTAAAACATAATACATTGAATATGTATTTACTTTTAACAATTCATTAAACACTTTGTATTCAAGTAATACACGGTGTTCAAGTTATTTTGCCAAACTTAGGCATGATTCATATGTGATAAGAAATCAAATGACTTTCACATATTATCAACATAACTTTTGAATTCAAACAATGGTTTCATTCATTAATGAACATATCATTAAGTTGGGTATTTTAAGGCATTTCAATATTTTACAAATGTTCATGTATTATCAATTAGTTTCAAACAACCAGGATAATTCACATATAATCAAACAAGATATGAACGCGAATAGAGATCATTCATAAAAGTGGAACAACTGTTTGTTACAAGCTCATATGAATAACCGTCTCACAAAGTGTGAGACACACTAAAGAAGTTCACAATGTTTTGATTACAATAATCATCCTAAAACATAAACTAAATGATAAATGTTAAGGGAGAGTGTCGTTGGCCATCATCATCATGCTCGCCATCAACGCGCAACATCACCTCCTCTCCAGTAAGCACCTCTCATGCAGAATGACCTGTTTTCAGTAAAACAGAAAAAGTATCAAATACACTTAATACTGCAAATGTGTTTGCCAGATTATAACATTTATAAAATTGTATATCAAATATATACCTTTGCCATCGATGACCTCACCGGTGATTGGTTCAACCTTTACGTTCCTGAAATGTAATATGAACTCTTGGAAATCCAATGTTTCCGTATCACCACTCATGATGCTACTCCGGACATGTCCTTCGTAGCTAGGAGGCAACGATCGAAGCAGTACGCCTATCACAAACATATCATCCATCCAATAGTCCACGAAGTGAACCAGTCTCATGTGTGCATCAAGCATGCGCTCCAAGTGACCCTTCAGACATGTGTGCTCCTCCATCTGTATGGAAAGGAACTCTCTAAGCAGCTCGTGCTTCCACATGCGCACATGGCTTATGAACTCTGCTCTCCTTCTAACCAATCGTCAACAGGAAAAGTAGCATCAGGGAGAACCATTTTCTACATTTATAATTGCAAAAGGAATTTAGACTAAGTTTATAATTAAATGAGTTAATAATAACTCCACTCAGAAACACCTATCCCATGAAGGGTTCCTAGTGATAACACGACCCCTTTTCCCCACATCTCCCCCGATCATCACGGCCATCAATGTGGGTTCAAGGGTGGACGCTAAACGTCGGTCACATCATTCATGCGACTTGTGCTCGATCTTTCGATCATCCGTGTTCTGAGGCCATGTCTGCTACATGCTAGGCTCGCTAATTCAACCTTAGTGTATTCGTTGTGCAACATGGCTTACACCCACTGTATGCGAACATAGATATGTCTGACACCCGATCATCACGGCCTGCCTCATACCGAAGAACTTTCTTGGTGGTGCACACTAAGGGAGAACACAAGCATTAGTAATTTTTAATAGGGATCATCTTATTAGTCTACTGTCGAGTATCTAATACTATCACACAATAAGATATACAAACAATAACATTGAATGTAAATGCGATGTGATATGGTTCTTCACGTCATGAGCTCCATCCGTCATCACCGGATTACGGTGCCATAGACACCAGGGTACCGGTGTCTTTCCGGCGTGGTAGTCTGTCACCTCCGTGACTATCTACTACTACGTAACATAAGGTAATCACTTTACCTTTGCCACAACCATATCACTAAGAAACACTGATACGTCCATTTTGCATCACTATTCTATGTTATTCATTGATATATTTCATATTAAGAGATGATACTTATGTTATTTCATCTGTTTTTGCATGGTTGATGACTTTTGGAGCATGGACCGCTGCATTCAGGATTCTAATGGAAAAGGTGCTGTTTGGAGGCAAAATTCGCGAAGATCAGAAAATCCGGGAAAATATACGGAAAATCCTATTTTTCCAGAAGACAAAGGAAGCCAGAAGGAGGAGTGGAGATGGGCCACAGGAGGCCCACACCACCCCCTGGCGTGGGCAAGCCTAGGCCGCGCCACCAGGTGGTGTGGCCACCCTGGCCCACCTCTGGCTCTCCCCTCTGGCGTATATAATCCTCCCGAAACCCTAATACTCGGGGAGCGACCACCGAAAGATTCCACCGCCTCTGCGGGGCGGAAAACACCGAGAGAGAAAGATCTCTCCGGCAGACAGATTTCTGCCAGGGGAATTCCTTCCCGGAGAGGGGAGATCGTCGCCATCAACACCACCATCAAGCTGGACTTCATCGGGATCATCATCATCATCACCATCATCACCATCAGCACCCTCATCACCATCTCCATATTGCTGTAACAATTGGGTTGAATCTTGCATAGTTCTTAGGGGAAACTTTCCCGGTGTTGATTACTCTTTGTAGTTGATGCTATTGAGTGGAACCGTTGAATTATTGTTTATGTTCAGATTGTTATACATCATTATTCCATCTCTGATCATGATCCATATGATGTCTTGTGAGTAGTTTGTTTTGTTCTTGAGGACATGGGAGAAGTCATGTTGTGTTGAGAAAGATTCAATAGTTTGATATTTAAGTTGTGGTGTACTTATTCTAGTGGTGTCATGTGAACGTCGACTACATGACAGTTCACCTATATGGGCCTAGGGGAATGCATTGTGTATTTGGCTACTAATCGTAGGGGTTGCCGGAGTGACAGAAACCCGAACCCCCGTTAGGAAACCATTGCACAAGGGACGTCAGGGTCTTAGAGTTTAAAGCTATGGTTAGGTTTCTACCTTAATTACTTTCTTGTACTTACGAATGTTTGCAAGGGGTATAATCATAAGTATGTATTAGTCCTAGGAAGGTCGGTACATTAGCACAAGTTTACCCACACAACACTTAGCAAGCTAAAGAAGATTAATCAACTATATGAAGCGAAAGCACTTGACAGTCTTCCCATGTGTCCTTGAGAACATTTGGTCATCTTAAGTAATACAACCGGCTTGTCCTTTGCTTAATAAAGGATTGGGCCACTTGCTGCATATGTTCTTATTGTCTTTTATTTACTCGTACTTTATTTTACTTGCATTATTAAAAAACCCTAAAAATCCGTTTGCTAAGTATTTGCAGAGAATTCCTGATCCATACCACTAGCCAACACCTTCTGCTCCTCATTGGGTTCAACACTCTTACTTATAGAAAATACTGTGATACACCCCCTATACTTGTGGGTCATCAAGACTATTTTCTAGCGCCGTTGCCGGGGAGTGAAGCGCTATTGGAGAGTGGAACTGGTAAATGAAACTTCTACTGTGAGTATTGTTTATTTCTGTTAGTTGCTTTATTTTTGTTATAGATAATTCACTGAGTTTCTTATTTGGTAATGCTACTACCACTGCTAAGGTAGTAGATGAACCACCACCTGCTAAGAATGATACTTTTAAAATACCTACAAGAATTATTGATCGTGTTATGGATAACTACTATGTTGGGGATGGAACTGTCCATCCCGGTGATCATTTACTCTTTATACATGAATTATGCAGGTTGTTCAAGTGTGCAGGTATTACTACAGATCAAGTTAAGAAGAAGTTATTCTCATTGTCACTGAAAGGAAGAGCTGAGGAATGGTATAAGCTGCTGAAGAATGGTCAAGCTCTTGAATGGGAGGAAATAGTACCTCTCTTTTATTCAAAGTTTTATCCTCCTAGTGAGATTCATAAAGATCGGAATCAAATATACAACTTTTGGCCTCTTGATGGAGAGAGTATAGCTCAAGCTTGGGGGAGATTGAAGTTACTAATGCTCAAATGTCCCATTCATGAGCTCCCCAACAATATTATTATCAATAACTTTTATGCAAGGCTTTCTCTTCATGATAAGGATTTATTGGATGCTTCTTGTGCTGGATCATTCACTCGCATGGAAGAAGAAGCTAAATGGGATCTTCTGGACCGTATTCAAGACAATGCTGAAGCTTGGGAGAATGACAAAGGTAGAAAGTCAGGTATAAACTATGATTATGAATGCATTGAATCTTTTATGGGAACTGATGACTTTCAAAATATTAAAAATGCTTATGGTCTATACTCTCAAGCTATTGCTTCTTATTTTAAGGCTTTTGGTTCTTATATTGAAGTTCCTAAAAAGAAGTGGAATAAGTATCATGAACCTTATAAAGATGTTGCTAAGAGTGTTCCTGCAAGAAATACTGAAGTTTATACTGCTAATCATGTTTTACCTGAACCTTATATTGAGAAAATGCCTTTTCTAGTTAAGATAAAAGAACATTCTATGATAGCTAGTATGTTTAATGAAAGTACAAATAAAGTTGTTGAACCTGATAAACAAATGGTTGATGAACCTATAATAGCAAATGTGAAAGACTTTGACACTAAATATGAAGAAGAGGGACACACTATCCTTTGTAAGGATACCTCTAATATTGTTTCACAAAGTAGTGTTATAAGAACTAGTATTCCTATGTTTTCTGTTAGAATGAGTGATCATTGTTACGATGGTCCTTGTGATAGTTATATTGTTCAGTTTATGCATGACACTGAAACTTAATATGAGAGAGGGAAAAGTGTTCTTATGTATCTCAATAATATCAAGTTTCCTCGTTTTATGCTGAAAGTTTTTATGTTGCACTTCTTTTGCCTTCCTATGCTAGTTGCCTCTGGTTTCAACAACTTGTTTGTTTACAAAATTTCCTTGCATATGAAGTGGGTTAGACTTAAATGTGTGTATTTTTGCTTCTTAATGCTCTCTTTCACCTCAATTCATATTCTTATGTGAGCATCTTTGAAATTATCATGCCCATCTTAATGGCTATAAAGAAAGAGCTTTTTGGGAGACAACCCAATTTATTTTTGCTTTCAGTTTGTTTTTGTTTCTTTGAGTCTTGGAAGTTATTACTTCGGTAATAACATCCCTTATCCTTTTGTTTGTTTTTTTGTGTCAAGATCAACCTCTAATGAGAGAGAAGTAAGATTTGGGGAAGTTGCTGTCCTGAAACAGATTTTTGTGCTTCACCGTAAAAATTCGTGAGAGATCTCTGTCTGTCGGATTGAGCTGTAACTTTTTGTGCCTCTGCCCGAGGTTGTTATTCAACTTTCTAGTTTTGCACTTTTTTATTTGAGCAACAAAAGATTTTCGAAAAAATTGATCTTTACCAGCTGGTCTGTTTTGACAGATTTTGCCACTCTTGCATTTGCTTCTTTATTTGATTTCCTTTTTGAATTATTTTTGGGTCTTCGGAAGGAGTTGCTACAGTAGCTTATCTTTTGATGGTTTTCAGTTGAAATTGGACTCAAAAGGTTTTATCACTTCACTTATACTAATGTTGCTAATGAGAACTGTGTGAAGTTTTATGTGAAAGAAATTTCCAGGTAGTGGAGATAATGGTGTAATAAGGAAGTGAAAGGTTTTATGACTCAAGTAATAAGTGTATGAAGATGAATATGTTGATGCTTTTCAAGTTATAACTCCGGAAAAAATTATCAAGGACCAAATTTAGAGACATGTAGAGTCCGTTTTCAAATAGGTAACAGTTCTGGTAAGAAAAGTTTCGTGAAAGATTTGTCCAGTTATATTTTTGCAATTTTTAGTCAATAAGGAAAGCTACGAAGCGAAAGAGGGACGGAAACGGAGCTAGGGTGGCTCACACCACCCTGTGGCGCGGGCCCACCCTTGGCCGCGCCACCAGGTGGTGTGGCCACTCCGGACTCCGTCTCCGACCCGTTTTCTCCCAGTACCTTCCTTTTGATGTGAAACTTCGTAATATATAATCCTCCGGATCTCCCGAGGTTCGTATATCACGTTCTTGTCGTGCTTTTGTTTTGATCTGTTTTTGCCAAGAACTATCTTTGAAAGCTTTGAAGCACAATGGTGTCTGCCAAGGATAAAGGAAAGGAGCCTATGGAGGAAGATCTCCAGGACCCCGGGCAGGAGAAGGAGATCAAGAGTGAAGATGAAGAGGAGGAAAAGCACACGGGCACTACCATTGCGAGCATTGGAGTGGTGGCAAACCCTGCCAGGACTATGTCAATTGGAGGGAAGCCTCCTCATCACCGTTCAGATCCCTGGTCACTTCCTCCATGCACCAAGAATCCTTTCCATACTCTTATCCATGAGCATCAATACCAGAATATGCCCAGAGGGAAATTACCCTCCAATTGGATTTGCCTCGTTCTAGCCATGCAAGAAAAGACTTCAAGGAGGTAGAGTAGGGAAAGAATCGCAGGAGCTGGGATTCTCAACCCGACATGATCATGAGTCGCATTGAGCAAAACTCATAGCTTATTCGTAATCTCACCTTCGAGATTGAGGACTTGGGGAAATTGATCAAAGAGCTCATCAAGAGGATAACACCACCACCGAAGGAGTAATTCATCATCAGGTTTGGCATCCCCTTGGTTTGTTCCAAGCTTGGGGGAGTGCCGCGTGAAATGGATCGTATGGGCACCTAGAGGGGGGTGAATAGGTGCTACTTCAAATTTTAATGCCTTTTCAATTTTAGGCTTAGCACAAAGGTAAATTCTCTAGATAAACTATTAGGTGGAATTTCCCTATATGCAAACCTATCTACTAGCGAGTAAAGAGCGAGTGGAAGAGGAACGGGGAAACCGTAGTGAAGCACGCGGAGACACAGGATTTGTTTGACCACAGTTCCTTCCTTGTTAAGGGAAGTACGTCTGCGTTGGAGGGGTGGGCGGTACTAATACCACCACGCCACAATAGGCCTCACCCTGTTCTCCGATGGATCCCGCCACCACAGGCCTGATCCACCTTTCCACTATAGGGAACCTTCGAGGCGGGTACCGGTGCCTTTACACAACTAGTAGGGCACAAATCCACAATCAACTTGGAGGCTCCCGTAATGACAACAAGCTACCACAAGAACAAGTTATCAATAACAAAGAACGAGATCTAGATATTGACAAGAATACTAGATCAGGGATTTCTCCAAATGAATGGAGAAGAGTTGATGCGCTTGATTCGTGATGACGATGACGATTCTCTCCTCCTTCAATTCCCCCAAAGATCGAAGCCTTCAGATGGTTGAAGTGGGAGATCTAGAATGGGAGCTCTTGCAAAGTGTCTGAATAATTTCGAGTGAGTCAAGAGTTTTGAATGTTGGGGAAGGAGGGATATTTATACCCCCTTTCAAAACCAAGCCGTTGGAGCCTTTGGGGCCCGGATTATCTGGCCCAAGTGAGGGCCGGATTATCCGGTCTGGGGAAAACTCCGCCCCAGACTCGGAATATCCGGCAGATAATCCGCCCCCTCTCTAAGTGTCGCGCCGAGCTTGCCCTTGATCGTCTTCTGGGGCCCGGATTATCCGGCCCCATGTGAAGGCCGGATTATCCGGCCTGGGGAGGAAAAACCGCCCAGTTCGGATTTTCTGGGAGAAAATCCAACCGGACTACGAGCGACGCGCCTTGGCAGGCTTTGATCAAATTCTGGGGGCCGGATTATCCGGCCCATGCGACAGCCGGATTATCCGGCCTAGGGAAGAAAAACCTCCCCAGTTTGGATTTTTTGGGCGATAATCCGCCCCCTCTCTAGGTGACGCGCCTTGGCAGCCTTTGATCAAATGAGGTAGGCTGGATTATCCGGCCCTTGGTGGGGCGGATAATCTGGCCCCCCAAACCTCCTGCACACTTAGCGCACATGAGAAAACTCCACAGTATTGTTATCTAACACACAAAACACAGGAAAACATGAAATGTTCTTTCAATCTCCCCCTTTTTGATGTTAGATGACAATACTAGGATTTGCAGAAAAAGATCACAAAACTACCAGCAATAAACATGGAAGAGACTCCCCCTCAATGTGTGCATATTAGAATTTTGCATTTGAATACAAATGCACAGAAATAGGTGAATCTATTCCATTGACATATGAACAACATAATCATACCACCGAGATAGGGAGAGAGGCATCCTTGAAATAGCCACAATTATCAACACAATAACCAATATAAGCGCCTTCCTCGATAAAGATTCCCAGCATAATACGATATGAATAGATGAATCCATAAGCATAATCCATGAGATAAATCCAGACAACCATCATCACAGAGTCTCAAACAAACCACAAATCACAAATTTAAAGTTCAACGCTAAATGGGCACAAGCGAGAAAACGACGAATAGGAAAAAAATACAAGTGCTTATGCCCGACCCATGCAAATCCTCGAAGACCTAATAGAACTACTTATCCCCCTTTGGCATCGAGATGCCAAAAAGGAAGAAGAGCGATGCTAGCGCCCCAAGGGATCACTCGTAGTCCTCATCCTCGTCCTCGTCCTCATCCTCGTTCCCATCCTCGTCCTCATCTTCAAGCTCCTCGGTATCATCATCCTCATCATCAGCAGTGGCCGCAGAGGGGAACAAGTGACGCTCCAGCTCTCCATAGTTCAGCCTGAAAGAAGAGTTCCACCGGGCATATGGTGTGGGAGGGGGTAGGAGCCAGGGGATCACCAGAAGCACCAGACACATGGTGAAGGATGAGTTGCTAAGAGTGAGACAACTCATGGCGCTGCTTGTACGCCGCATATTGGCCCTTGCGTGTGTCCACGCCCATGCAAAGGATGTGCCGCTGGAACCAGTTCAACTGCTTGATCTCACGAGCAACTGGGGGCATTGGAGGCCTGCGAGCATCCCTCATGAGACCCTCAGGAGCAGAAGAGGGGTGAGAGGTCTTCCGAACCTTGGTGTAGATCTTCTTTGCCTTATGCACAACATCAATGTTGAAATCTTCAGAAGGAAGCAGGTGTCTGATGAGCATTATAATGTAGGGAGCATAGGGAATGGACAGCCGGTTGAAGATTGCATCAATCAATTCATGGTAGATGAAGTCCATCACATCTAGCTTGTATTGCACGGACTCATCCTCGCACGAGGCAACCTCATGGGAGAAGGCAAGGAGCTGAACAAAGTGACCACGGATGCTATCATTGTTGCCTCCACTTGGAGTGATGGAATCACGGAAGAGACCAACCAACGCAGCATAGATAGGAGCAAGACCAGCAAAAGTGCCGACAATGCCATTGTCCATTGTGCAAGGAGAGAGAGCTGCATCTTTGTTGGGCTTCAACTGAGTGATGATGCGGTGGCTACTGGCCCTATCCCTGCTGCAGAAATTGTATCCAAGAACCTCAGCAAACACACGGAAATCAGCAGTCATAGGCCTGTCAGGAGTCATCCACTTCATAGTGCGATGCTCATCACCACAAATAACCAAAGTGGAAAAGAACTGCTTCACCACCTCAGAGTCATATGAGCACTGTAGAGACATGAGATGGTGCAGACCCATCCGCTCAGCCACATACATGGCATCCACAAGGTGGGCCTTCTCCAAAGCCTCAGCAAGAACCAGCGGGTGCATAGGCCTAATGTTCAGCCTGGCATACACATCTTCAAAGATACCTTTCTATTCAGCACACCAAAAGCGAGCATCTCCCAGCTCATAATCACGAGGCAACTCCACAAACAAATCACGGTGCGGGATAGACGAATAAGTAACTGGATCCAAAGCCTTGTAGTTGATCTTGGGCTCCTTGCCCTTCCTTTTGGACACCCCCTTTATAGTCCTCTTTGCTTGTTCAGCCATGTGCTTATCTTCGTTCTTTCTTCTCCTCAACTCAACCTCGTCCACTAAGTTACCCTGTCCGTCGTCCCGAAAGTATTTACCGTGAGGGCAGCGCTTGTAGGTCTTGGGAACACTAGAATCACCTATGAGGAGAACAAGGGTGATAGCATGGGGATAAGTATACACACAAGTCCAGGAGAGAGCATGGAAAAAGTAGTCAAAAAGTTCATAAGTCAAATCTACTCAATGCACACACCATGGTGAAACTGAACCAGAGTTGAATCTGTCAGGCTGGATTATCCGGCCTGGCCAGGGGCGGATAATCCGGCCCTGGCAGAAATTTTCGACTTCACCTAGATTGAATGCAAAAAAGTAGATCGGGCCTAGAAACTGCAAGACTACGATTTCTATGCGAAAAAACATCCTTCTAGACAACCTTCCACCCAACAAATAACACATCTAGCCAAAGATGGGGAGAGAGGGAGTTACCCTCACTCATTGGAGGAAGAACGCAGAGGAGAAGGTACCCGGAGGTGCGGAGAAGAAGATCCGGGGAGGCCCGGAAAATCCGGTGGCCAGAGAGGCTCCGGGGAGGGTGGGGGACGGCAGGCGGCGGCTGAGGAGGAGGAGAGGGTTGGGGGAGAAGTGCTGCTCGTTATGAGCCCTTCCCCCCAATCCCTGCCCTTTAAGATGAAATCCGCCAGTGCCGGATTATCCGGCCTACACTTGGGCCGGATTATCCGGCCTCAAATCTGAATTTCTGTTGTACACAGATTCAGGCCCACGCGTCCCCAAACAACACCCCCACAAGGTGTACAAGGGACTTGTGTGCAAGAATATATGGCTTAGGGGTGGAGAAAGGCTTAGGATTAAGAAAGACAAACTGAGATGGTACTATACACTCAAAATTGCAAGAACCAAATCAAATAAAAGCCAAAACTGAGTGTGATTCCCATAAGAACATGAGATGAGCAAAAACAACCAAAAAGATCCATAAAAATCCAATTCTCCTCAAGGGAGAGGGCGATGGCCGAAGCCACCTTGTTGGAGTGTATGGTGTGACACCACGAAGATATATCTTGGGTTCACGACCAATACTCATCAATAAGCTCACATATCACAAAATGATATTAAGAGAAATGATTTATCTTGCTTTTGGCATTATGGGGGGAGGGTTAGCCCAATTAATTAGGACCACACTCCCCCTATATCCATGCCCACATCTAGACCAAAAGACTGAGATGTATGAGTGAGTGCATGGGTAATCAAGACAAACTCCTGGAATCAATGATATTTAGCTCATTCCTCAAGTAGCAGAATCTTGCTTCATCAAGAGGCTTCGTAAAAATATTAGCAAGTTGGTTCTTCATGCTCACAAAAGATAGATCAATATCACCTCGAGCAACATGGTCTCGAATAAAATGATTCCGAATCTCAATATGCTTTGTCCTTGTGTGCTGTACCGGATTGTACGCAATTTTGATTGCACTTTCATTATCACATAAAAGAGGCACTTTGTCACAATTGACACCGTATTGCTTTAAAGTTTGCCTCATCCACAATAACTGAGTGCAAGCACTAGCAGCAGCAACATATTCATCTTCGGCGGTGGAGAGAGAGATACAATTCTGCTTTTTAGATGACCAACACACTAGAGATCTTCCCAAGAATTGACAAGATCCAAAAGTGGATTTCCGATCATCCTTATCACCAGCCCAATCTGAATCAGTATAAACACATAGAGAGAAATTGGAGCCCTTGGGATACCATAGACCAAAGTTAGGGGAATGAACCAAATATCAAAAGATCCTCTTGACCGCCACTAAGTGGCTTTCTTTAGGAGCTGCTTGATACCTTGCACACACCCCCACACTCAACACAATATCAGGTCTAGATGCACAGAGGTAAAGAAGAGAGCCGATCATGGACCGGTATACCTTTTGGTCCACATCTTTATCATGTGGGTTAAGTTCAAGGTGACATTTTGTTTGCATCGGAGTGGCGACACCATTAAGATCCGTCATCTTGAATCTCTTGAGCATGTCTTGGATGTACTTTGCTTGATTGATGAAGGTTCCTTCTCTAAGTTGCTTGATCTCGAATCCAAGAAAGAACCGTAATTCCCCCATCATAGACATCTCAAACCTGTCAATCATAAGCTTTGAAAATTCATCATTAAAAGCTTTGTTAGTAGAACCAAAGATGATATCGTCTACATATAGTTGGCATACGAAGAGCTCCCCCTTAACCTTCTTAGTAAAAAGAGTGGGATCGATTTGCCCAACTTCAAAGCCACGGTCTAGCAAAAGCTCTTTAAGGTGCTCATACCACGCACGTGGGGCTTGGTTAAGGCCATAGAGTGCCTTATCGAGTTTATAGACATGGTTCGGGAAGTTAGGATCATCAAATCCCGGGGGTTTCTTTACATATACCAACTCATGTAGAGGACCATTAAGGAAAGCACTTTTGACGTCCATTTCACTACTAGAAAACAGCTAATCCGTGGCGCACCTGTTTTGATCATCCGTGGCGCACTAGGGGTGCGCCACGAGGCGCGCGCTACGGGTAAAAGTTAGCCGTGGCGCACTAGGTGGTGCGCCACCAGTGTGAAAAGTTAGCTGTGGCACACTAGATGGTGCGCCACGCGTATGAAAAGTTAGCCGTGGCGAACTAGGTGTTGTGCGTCATGGGTACGATTTCAAATTTCAAAAAAAAGTGGGATTTGATCTAGATCTAGATCGAGCAGACGCCTGCCGACGTCATCGGTGTTGTAGCCTCATTCGATGCAGGAGGGTGCAGTCGGAGGAGGGCATGGTTTGATTATGGTGGAGGAGGTTGTGTCTGGAGGTGCACGGGGCCGGGCGCCATCGGAGGATGGTCGGGGAGGGTGTAGCCGGAGGTGGTCGGAGGCGGGAGCCATCAAAGGATGGTCAGGGAGGGTGTAGCCGGAGGTGGTCGGAGGAGGGCGTTGTTGAAGGTGGGTGCAGCCGGAGAGAGGAGAAGGAGAAGTGAGGAGAAGAAGAAGGTAGGAGAGGTGGAGGAGAAGGAGAAGGAGAAGGTGGAGAAGGAAGGAGAAGTGGAAGTGGAGGAGATAAGGGGTGGGTGGGGAAGATATATATGGAGGGTTAGGTGGTCGGGTGGTGATTCGAATTTCGAATCCCGCCCAACTTACTCGTGGCGCACTAGGGGTGGTGCGCTACAAGTAAGTGGCCTCCATTTTTTTTCTGCAGGAAAAAACGATCTTTTGATCATAACATTTTACTCTTTTCGAATTTTGAAAATCTAAAAAATCGCCAAACGACCAGAGGTGGTTGCGAGCGAATGCAAAATCTCGTTCTCGGTATTTTGGTATATTAAACGTTTTTTTTTCGAATTTGTATGCAAAAGTTACGCCTATTTTACCGTGACATGATCTTTTTTTGCAGAAAAAGTCGAAATTCATGTTTGTTAATTTTCCTACACACTAAACCACATTACCTACATACATGTGAAAGGATTTTATTTTTTGAATTGTTTATCATTTTCTTTTATTTTTTGCAAGGCTAAAAAGGCGATCCATGGGGGGGGGGGGGGTTGGTGCATGAAACTTACCTGTGGCGCACTAGGCTAGGGTTCCCTACGGGTAAGTTTGCCCAGCCGCGCAGCAGGCCGCAACCCACATACCCGTAGCGCACTATGTCAGAGTGCGCTATGACTAAGTTTCACACCCGTAGCGCGCCGCGCACAAGTGCGCTACGACTAGGTTGTCTGCGGCCACCTGTGTCCTGGCCCACAAGTAGCCGTGACGCACCACCCTCATGTGCGCCACGCTTACGGCAGTTAGCCGTAGGGCACCTGTGGGCAGTGCGCCACGCCTATTTTACCCGTGGGGCACCACTAGCACGTGCACCACGGATGTGTGGATTACCTATAGCCGTTTTCCTAGTAGTGTTTGCTGCAATTTAAAATTGTTATGGACAGCATAAGCAAGAAGGATACAGATGGACTCAAGTCGAGCCACTGGAGCATAGGTCTCGCCGAAGTCAATTCCCTCAACTTGAGAGTAAGCTTGTGCCACAAGTCTCGCCTTGTTCCTCACAACAATGCCATTCTCATCTTGCTTGTTTTTAAATATCCATTTGGTGCTGATAACATTGCGGCAATCTTTGGGTTTCTCCACGAGTTTCTAGACCTTGTTGGGCTCGAAATTATTCAATTCTTCATGCATAGCAACAACCTAGTCCGGATTTTTAAGAGCTTCAAAAACTTTCTTGGGTTCCACCATTGAGATGTGAGCTTGATACTCACCAAAACTTGCCAATTCCCTTCTTGTAGAAACCCTTCGTCGAAGGTCACCTACAACCTTGTCGAGGGTGTGACCCCTTAACTCAAGGTTCCGATCAGCACGAGCCTTGTGACAAAGTTCAATAAGCTTGTTGTCTCTTGGTGGAATAGTTTCATCACTTGAATCTTCATCGGAATCATTTTCTCGACCTTGATTAGAATCTGGGATAACAGTAGTAGGCAGTGATGAAGTGTGCCCTTGAGGTGGATCAGCAGCCGTAACAGGAGACTGCTGAAAAACAGGTGATTCAGGGCCAGATAATCCGGTCTGGGAGAACTGGTCGCAGCTTCATCAGGTTGTCTGGGACTTGCTTGTACTGGCGACAGCTTCCGGAGAGCTTATTGTAGACTCTATAAGTGTGGGATTCGGCACCATAACCAACAAAAATACCTTCTAGAGCCTTAGATTCAAACTTATATAAACAAACTCCTTTGATGAGAAAGAAACACTTACACCCGAATACCCGAAAGTATGAGATGTTTGGCTTGTTACCGGTAAGTATTTCATATGGAGTCTTGTCCAAGATTTTACGGAGGTATAAACGGTTGGATGAGTGGCAAGCGGTAGAGATTGCTTCAGCCCAGAAATTATAAGGAGACTTGAATTTGGCTAGCATTAACCTTGCCATATCCATTAGAGTCCGATTTTTCCTCTCGGCTACACCATTTTGTTGAGGGGTGTACGCAGCGGAATATTGATGTCTTATCCCGTCTTCACTTAGAAACTCATTTAAGGTGTAGTTCTTGAACTTAGAGCCGTTATCACTTCTTATAGCCAGAATAGGGACGTTGTGTTGACGTTGAACCTTGTTGGCGAATTCGATGACCATTTGTTGAGTTTCACTCTTCAACTTGAAGAAATAAACCCAAGTGTATCTTGAGTAATCATCAACGATCACAAGACATTACTTCTTCCCACCGAGGCTTGCATGAGATGGAGGTCCGAAGAGGTCCACATGTAGGAGCTCTAAGATCCTTTTTGACGAGATAATAGTCTTCCTACGATGAAGAGATTCATGCATTTTCCCTTCAACACAAGCCCTACAAACACGATCTTTGGCAAAGGAGACATTTTCTTTTAGTCCAAGGATGTGGCCACCCTTGTGGAGACTTTGCAAAGTTCTCATATTGACGTGAGCTAGTCGGCGATGCCATAACCAACCCACGTTAGCCTTTCCGAAAAGACACATCGGGCCTGTAGTGGTTTTCCCCGAAAAGTCCACCATGTACAGGTCATTTTCGACATATCCCACGAAAGCGACTTTTAGAGACTTGCTCCACAAGAGTACCACCAAATCAGCATCAATATAAACCGCAAAGCCCATCTTACCAAGGGCGCGAACTAAAAGTAAGTTGTACCCGAGGGTCTCAACAAGCATGACGTCCACGAGAGAGATATCGTGAGCCACCACAACTTTACCGAGACCCAATACCTCAGATTTTGACTTGTCACCATAGGAGACGATTATATGATCATGATTTGGCCACATCTCCATGATGATCTCCTTGCTTCCGGTCATATGACTGTGCATCCGCTATCGAGTACCCATTTAGACCCACCGGAAGCATAGCCCTCGGACACTCTTGCCATAAGGCAAGTGGCGTTGTTGTTGATGACGTTCTCGTTTGGCGAGTCAAAGAGAGATGATGGAGTCGATGTGGTGGCTATAGCAGCCACCTCGCGAGAACTATCTTCATCCTCTTCATCTTCACTTGCAGAGGAGTATTCTTCTTGTTCCACTAAGACGATCTTGGGTTGCTTCTTGTAGGGGCCATTCTTTTTAATAAATGGCTTCTTCTTAGGTGCTTTGGATTTTTCTTTAAGAATGAGCCTGCCACCATTGTCTTCTCTATTTTGATAAGGACACTCGGCTACAAAGTGCAGCCTATCTCCACAGTTGTAGCATGTTCTTACTTTTGGGTCGCTTTCTCTTCTTCCACTCGACCCATTCTTGCGCTCGAGTTCCGACTTGGCCTTGGCAGGATCCTTCCAAAAGTTCCTTGCGTAAAACGCCATGTACTCACCATGAGCACGTTTGACTTCATCGGGGCAGTCCATGGAGGCCCCCTCAAAAGCTCTTTCATCCTCATCTTGCTCAACAACATTGGGCTTTAGAGCAACATTGACTCCCTTTTGCATTCCAATGGCACGAGCCCGGGCATCTTCAGCATTCTTCGCGGCAACTTTGAATGATGCCATTTCTTGCATGACTTCATTGGATGTCATTTGATGGTAGTTGTGTCTACCTTGCAAGCTCTTCAAATTAGTTGGATCGAAAGGCATTAAGGCACTCACATATTTTCTTTTTATCCATGCATCATCAATGTGGGTGGCTCCATGCTTTCTAAATGTTGTTGCAATGCCCTTGAGTCTTCTATACATGTCTTCATGGTTTTCACCATCCAACATGTAGAACCCTTCAGCTTCATTACTCAGGGCATCATACCTATTCCTTCTCATGCTTTCATTCCCAATAAAGAGATCGGTGAGGGCATCCCAAGCTTCTTTAGCTATGTTGAGATGTTCAATGTGGGGCATGTCCTTGGGACCCACACCGAGATGTATCATATGGAGAGCCGTAGCATTCAATTGGCTGTCCACAACTTCTCTTCTTGTCAGATTGGAATGATCTCCAATATGAAGACCCTCTTCAATAATCCTCTAAAGTTCAATTGAGGAGCTGCAAACATGAGACTTCATTAAGAATTGTCATTGATTAAAAGAGGATGCAGTAAGCTTGGGTGGATCACCCCTATTGTTTATATGAGGATGAGGGATAGGTGGATCAGGGGAATATACGTGACGAACCTCACTATATTCCTCCTTACCACTTCCCTTCTTGGAGGTGGAACCATTATGTTTTTCACCTACCACTTCATCATCCTTGGATCCGGTGTTAGCCTTATCCTTGGATGATGGTGTGGCAGCCTCAGAGGAGGATGGAGATGGGGCTATGGATGATGTGAGACGAGCAATCATTTGATTCATCTCCTCCATCTTGGCCTCAAAGGATTTCAACAAGGTTGTTTCCAACGTCTTAAGGTCATCCACTGTGACCTTATCCACAGCCTCATCCCCATATCCCTTGGTACCCATACTTCTCTTAGGCGGTTAAGCCCGAATAAAGAGCCGGGGCTCTGATACCAATTGAAATGGATCATATGGGCACCTAGAGGGGGGGGGGTGAATAGGTGCTACTTCAAATTTTAATGCTTTTTCAATTTTAGGCTTAGCACAAAGGTAAATTCTCTAGATAAACCATTAGGTGGAATTTCCCTATATGCAAACCTATCTACTAGCGAGTAAAGAGCGAGTGGAAGAGGAACAGGTAAACCGTAGTGAAGCACGCGGAGATACATGATTTGTTTGACCACAGTTCCTTCCTTGTTAAGGGAAGTACGTCTGCGTTGGAGGGGTGGGCGGTACTAAGACCACCACGCCACAATAGGCCTCACCCTGTTCTCCGATGGATCCCGCCACCACAGGCCTGATCCACCTTTCCACTATAGGGACCCTTCGAGGCGGGTACCGGTGCCTTTACACAACTAGCGGGGCACAACTCCACAATCATTTTGGAGGCTCCAGTAATGACAACAAGCTGCCACAAGAACAAGTTATCAATAACAAAGAACGATATCTAGATATTGACAAGAATACTAGATCAGAGATTTCTCCAAATGAATGGAGATGAGTTGATGCGCTTGATTCGTGATGACGATGACGATTCTCTCCTCCTTCAATTCCCCCAAAGATCGAAGCCTTCAGGTGGTTGAAGTGGGAGATCTAGAATGGGATCTCTTGCAAAGTGTCTGAATAATTTCGAGTGAATCAAGAGTTTTGAACGTTGGGGAAGGAGGGATATTTATACCCCCTTTCAAAACCAAGTCGTTGGAGCCTTTGGGGGCCGGATTATCCGGTCTGGGGAAAACTCCGCCCCAGACTCCGAATATCTGGCAGATAATCCGCCCCCTCTCTAAGTGTCGCGCCGAGCTTGCCCTTGATCGTCTTCTAATCCGGCCCCATGTGAAGCCCAGATTATCCGTCCTGGGGAGGAAAAACCACCCCAATTCAGATTTTCTGGGAGAAAATCCGACCGGACTCCGAGCGACGCGCCTTGGCAGGCTTTGATCAAATTCTGTGGGCCGGATTATCCGGCCCATGCGATAGCCGGATTATCCTGCCTGGGGAAGAAAAACCGCCCCAGTTCGGATTTTCCAGGTGATAATCCGACCCCTCTTTGGGTGACGCGCCTTGGCAGCCTTTGATCAAATGAGGTAGGCCGGATTAACCGGCCCTTGGTGGGGCGGATAATCCGCCCCCAACCTCCTGCACACTTAGCGCACATGAGAAAACTCCACAGTATTGTTATCTAACAGACAAAACAGAGGAAAACATGAAATGTTCTTTCACCGCGGTATCACATCACTATCTTCTATCTTTTTACCTTTTTAGTAGTCAAATCATGAATAAAGAAGTTATCATGTAGGATGGTTTGCATTATGGAAGTGTCCCCTCTCTCGTTATATATGTATCCCTTGTTGTGAGTTGCCGTTATGGAATATTAATGAGAAGTTCTATCATTTACTCTTTGGCATATCTTATGTTAGTTTTCAATTCGTGGTTATATGATTGATCTTGTTGTTAGTATTGGTATCACTTTGGGATCATTGAATTAATTTAGTTGGTTTTGGCAAACCTGGCTTGGTCAGTAGCAACACTATTTTTGAGAGTTGAATGAAATGATAAAAGTACTCTAAAGAAAAATAATTTCACCATCTTTCTTTCTTGATTTGCTCATAAGTCTAGTATTATCTAGTTAAGATCTTTTGTTCTTCCAAGGAAGATTGCATGTTTGACTTTATCACTTGTATATTTGTTTGTTTCCTTCAACTCTTATACTTGTTATGCAGCCTTGCTAGCCAAAAACCTGTACTGAGAGGGAATTCTTCTCGTGCATCCAATCCTTAAACCAAAACCTCTGCCATTTGTGTCCACCGTACCTACCTATTAGCACTATTGCTATTCCAAGTAAATTCTTGTTTTTGTCTACCTCCCAAATTAAACTTGTTATGTGAAAATTAGTGATTAAAGCTCTCACGAACTTGATGGCACACTTTACTTTCTTGCGTCTAATAAACTTGAACCATTGTTCCCATCTATGTTGCGTATATGCTTGCGCTTTGTAAGTTGTGAATTAGCAGAACCATGCTATCATGGGGAACGCTTTCAACATTGCACTAGTACTTTGTACCTAGTTGATATCATGTTCTTTTGTCTATGGATGTCGTCGGTGTGAAATGAAAGGGGAGCTTGTAAGTCCATGGAGTTATGCATGTGTGTTAGAGAAACGCCCAGGCCGCTGGTCTAATCCATCCTGTCATGGTGGAAACCTACAGCATAACCATAACGAGCATCTATGAAGCATTCTTCTTATAAAAAAAAGATATAGAGATTGAGAAAAAGAAAAAAAGAAAAAAAAGAGATATTATGAAAAGAGGAAAAGAGAGAAAAAAGCACCATATTCCCATGGTAAATAAGAAGACTGCTGAGATGCTTGTTGTCTGCTTGCCTTGTCATTTTGATATGGGGATTCTTCTGTATCATCGGGCAAGGGGTACCCCGTTGGTGGTTCTCCATGATACACATGTGCTTACTATGACAAGAACTTACCGGTGAATAAACTTGAGTAGCATGAGGAGTGGCCCTCGTATTCAAGGTACATGAGATTTTCAATTTACAACTTGTCAAGCATATCCTCATATTTGATCACTTTAACCTTAATCACCTAAAGATGCCTATGGTAGAGGCAATGAGAGCTGAAAGCTAATAAGTATCATAATTTTTGGGAGGTCTTTATGAAACTTGAAATCCCTGCTTCCCTCTGCGAAGGGCCTTTCTTTTACTTTTTAGTTGAGTCAGTAAACCTATTCCCTTCTATGTCAGCAAGTATTTTGAGTTGTTGTGTTTCATTCATTCATATGATGATTTATTCAATCATGTTTCTTATGTTCCTTGTTTTGCACATTGCTCTTATCTTGGTGATTACTACTTTGAAAGGTATCATCGAAAACCAGTTATTCGTGAACTCCAGCAAATGATCAACTATTCTTCGACCAAGAGCTAAGTTTTCCATTACCAATTATGATTTACTTTATGTATCTTTATTGTGTTTCCTTTACTTTTTGCAAGTTAAGTTATATAATAGTGAGTTGTCTTCTATTATGATCTATGTATTGATGAATGTGATGCTTCTTGTCCGTATTCTTTTATTGACTCTTCACTCCATAAACCTGAGGCCATGTTTATTGAGCTTAGTTTCGCTTGGGGACAAGCGAAGTCTAAGCTTGGGGGAGTTGATACGTCCATTTTGCATCACTATTCTATATCATAATTTACTGTTATTCATTGATATATTTAATATTAAGAGATGATACTTATGTTATTTCATCTATTTTTGCATGGTTGATGACTTTTGGAGCATGGATCGCTTCAGTCAGGATTTTGATGGAAAAAGTACTGTTTGAGGCAAAATTCACGAAGATCAGAAAATCCGGGAAAATATACGAAAAATCCTATTTTTCCAGAAGACAAAGGTGAAGGAAATATGCCCTGAGAGGCAATAATAAAGTTTTTATTATATATTCCTTATACATGATAGATGTTTATTTTACATGCTAGAAATGTATTGATTCGGAAACATCAATACATGTGTGTTTAATAAACAAAAAGGGTTCCTAGTCATGCCTCTCTTATAGACTAGCTTGTTGATTAATAGGATGATCAAGGTTTCCTGATCATGGACATTGGATGTTGTTAATAACAAGGTCACACCATTGGTGGAATGATATGATGAACATTCATCCGAAGTATAGCATTACGATCAAGTCATTATGTTTATATTGCTATAACATCATACGAAGTAATCTTTATCCTTAGACCATGAGATCATGTTAATTGCTGACACCGAAAGAGTATCTTGATAACATCAAACGTCACACCGTAACAGGGTGACTATAAAGATGGGTTCAGTACTACGAAGGTGTTATGTTGAGGCTCATGGATCAAGAGTGGAATTTGTCAATCCAGATAACGGATAGATATACTCTGGGCCCTCTCGGTGATATCACATTAGGATAGCTTGCAAGCAAGTGATGTGATCACTAGAATGTTATATCACGGGAACGAGAAAAGAGTGCATGTCGGTAACGAGATCAAACTAGGTATGGAGATACCGATGATCGAATCTCGGACATGTAATATATCGAGAGACAAAGGGATTTAGTTACAAGCGTTAAAGGTTCTCACGATCACAGGAGACATCGTTGAATGTGTAGGAGTCAGTACGGATCTCTAGGTCCCGCCGCTGATTATTGATCGGAGAAGGGTCTCGATCATGTCTGCATTATTCGCGAACCGTAGGGTGGCACAATTAAGAGTTACCGGACACCATTTTGGAGCACATATGTTTCAGACGAAAGAATTGCAAAGCGCAGGAATTGTTTCAATAGAAACCGGAAATTCTTTCGGGTGAAATTGCAGAAGGTGGTTCTGCATGTGATATTGAAATATTGCAAGGGGCTATATATGAATGTTTGTTAATTGAAGTAATTAACAAAATTCTGAATAAATTTAATAAAAAGAGTTTTATTAAATGAGAGAGTATTAAATTTGGAGAAATTTAATGCATTTAAAGTGGAGACTTTAAAAGGGAATGTGAAGAGGCATTTTAATGTGGGGGGTTACCACCACATGAATGGGGGAGGTGAGGGGTCACCCCCCATGCGCCGGCCATGGAGAGAGGGGCACCCCCTCCTCCTATAAAAGGCCACCCATTCCCTCCTTCATCCTCACACCTCCTTGTGAAGGATCTCTCTCCCCCTCTAGAATTATTCCCCCATGGTCTCGGATTAGCGAGATACATGTTCCCGGTGGCATTTCGTCTGGAAGGAGTTGCTGCTTCCGCTGGATCACTGGAGCGAGGAGGTGGAGGTTATCCGGTGGCTTGAACGTGTGTGCGAGTGCGGATGCGCTGCTGAGTTGCGGCGCTCGGACTTCCTCACGATCTTGAGATCGGCAAGTGTACGACTACATCAACCACGAGTTCCTACTCGTTAACAAAGCTCGTTGTCTACGAGGGTAAGTTCTCGTTGGATGTATGTCCACCTGTTGCTTTGTACCTAGTAGATAGATCTTGGTGTGTAGTTCACACCGTAGGAATTTTTTTGTTTTCTATGCTGCGGACCCAACAGTCGTATCAGAGCCTGATCTATGCGTAGGTGCTTAGCACGGGTAGTACACATATGGTTGATATGTGGGCGATGATGATCATGTTATTGCATCTTCTATGTATTTTGGATATTGGTGGCATAGTGGGATGAAGCGTCCCGGACCAACCTTACATGTCATCGTACATGAGACCGGTTCCATGACTGACATGCAACTTGTTTTGCATAAGTGGCTGGTGGGTGTCTGTCTCTCCTACTATAGTCAATATCTGATTTACAACGAGTTGCTAATAACTTAGTTATCCTTGTTGTGGTTCATGTTCGTAGGTGAGAACGGTTCTATCTCCGAAAGCCCTAAGCCACGTAAAACTTGCAATTGATAAATTAGAGGCGTCTAGTTTAGATCGTTGCTGGGCTAGTGTATTGATATGGTATTGTTGTAAGTAGATGTATGGTAGATACTATTACAACACAGTCAACGTGTAAGTTCCATAGACCTTGGCCTTACACACAAAGGAATGATAGAGATCATACCATGATGCAAGTGATAGAGATCAAATGCATGGACCATATCATCTCACTTTACACATTAGATGTTAGCATCTTATACTGCTAGTTTGGCGCGTTTGGTAGCATTATAAGATGATCCCTCATTTAGATATCAAGATAAAAATGTGTTCTTCCTTGAGTATGCACCGTTCTATGGATCGTGTTTCGAGACATCACGTGATGATCGGGTGTACTCGAATCTACGCTTTCATAGGAACGGGTGTAAGGCAGTTTTACACACGCGAATACTAAGGTTCTTACTTGGCGAGCCTAGCATGTACAGACATGGCCTCGGAACACGGACCGAAAGGTTAAGCATGAGTCATATGGTTGATATGATGCCCATATAGATGCTCGCCTTTGAAGCTATATCAACTCACGTGATGATCGGACTTGATATAGTGGATTTGGTTCATGTAATCACCAAAAGGACACGAGGGATGTCGTTTTTGAGTGGGAGTTCATTAGTAATTTGGATTAGTTGAACTCAATCTATCATAAACTTAGTCTAAATAAACTTTACAAATTCTGTTGTAGATGGCACCACCTGCTTTTAATTTCAATGTGTTCATGGAGAAAGAGAAACTTGCTGTGAATGGTAGCAACTTCACCAACTGGGCTATGAATTTGAGGATTCTCCTCACTGCTGCACAAAAGCAATATGTGCTAGATGCGCCGCTAGGCCCACCAGCTCCTGATGCCCCTGACGAGGAAAAGAATGTCTATGTGACTCGTCAGGAGGACCACAACTTAGTTCATTGCGGCATACTGTATGGGCTAGAGCCAAAACTTCGAAAGCGTTTCAAAAATGGTAATTCCTTTGATACCATGGGAGAATTGAAAATGATTTTCGATACCCATGCTGCCGTAGAGAGTTATAATGCTACAGAAAAGTTCTTTAGCTGCATGATGGAGGAAAACAACTCCGTTAGTGAGCACGTACTCAAAATGTCTGGGTACGCCGATAAGCTTGTGTCCTTGGGAATAACGATTCCCATTGACTTAGGCATACATCGTGTTCTCCAATCTCTGCCACCTAGCTACAAGATCTTCGTGATGAACTATAATATGCAGGGCATGAAGAAGTCTCTTCCCGAGCTTCTGTCAATGCTTAAGACTGCGGAAGTGGAGATTAGGAAAGAACATCAAGTGTTGATGATCAATAGGACCACCGGTTTCAAGAAGGATAAGAAAGGCAAGCACAAGGGAAAGAAGGGTGGCAAGTCTGTTGCCACGCCTGAAAAGAAACCCCGGGCTGGCCCTAAGTCTGACACCGAGTGCTACTATTGCAAGGGGACTGGCCATTGGAAGCGCAACTGCCCCAAGTATTTGGCGAACAAGAAGTCCAGCAAGGCAAACAAAGGTATATGTGATATAAATGTTATTGATGTGTACTTGACTAGTACTCGCAGTAGCACCTGGGTATTTGATACCGGATCGGTTGCTAATATATGTAACTCGGTTCAGGGGCTACGGAACAAGCGACAACTAGCAAGGGATGAGGTCAGGATGCGGGTCGGCAATGGATCAAGAGTTGATGTGATCGCCGTCGGGACGCTACCTCTCCATTTGCCATCGGGATTAGTTATAAACCTAAATAATTGTTATTTGGTGCCTGCACTGAGCATGAACATTGTATCTGGATCGTGTTTGATGCAAAGTGGTCATTCCTTTAAATCTGAAAACAATGGTTGTTCGATTTATAAGAATGGTATCTTTTATGGTCATGCACCTATGTTGAATGGTTTATTTCTATTGGATCTCGATAGTAATATTACGCACATTCATAATGTTAATGCTAAAAAGATTAAACTTGATGATGATATGTCTACATATATGTGGCACTGCCGTCTAGGTCATATTAGCGTTAAACGCATGAAGAAACTCCATTCTGATGGACTTTTGGAATCACTTGATTTTGAATCATTTGATACATGTGAGCCATGCCTTATGGGCAAGATGACTAGAACGCCGTTTTCCGGTTCAATGGAACGGGCGACAGATCTATTGAAAATCATACATACTGATGTGTGTGGACCAATGAGTGTGTCGGCGCGAGGTGGATATCGTTATTTTGTTACTTTCACGGATGATTTGAGTAGATATTGGTATATCTATTTGATGAAACACAAGTCTGAAACTTTTGAAAAGTTCAAGGAATTTCAGAATGAAGTGGAAAATCATCGTAATAGAAAGATCAAATTTCTACGGTCTGACCGTGGAGGAGAGTATCTAAGTTACGAGTTTAGCACACACATGAAAGAGTGTGGAATAGTTTCACAACTCATGCATGCCGGAACACCACAACGTAATGGTGTGTCGGAGCGTTGTAATCGTACCTTATTGGATATGGTTCGATCTATGATGTCTCTGACTGACTTACTCTGTCATTTTGGGGTTATGCACTGGAAACAACTGCATTCACTTTAAATCGGGCACCATCTAAATCCGTTGAAATGACACCGTATGAATTATGGTTTGGAAACAAACCTAAGCTGTCATTTCTTAAGGTTTGGGGATGCGATGTTTATGTGAAGAAACTTCAACCAGATAAACTCGAACCCAAAGCGGCAAAATGCGTCTTCATAGGATACCCTAAGGAAACAATTGGGTATACCTTCTATCACAGATCCGAGGGCAAGGTTTTTGTTGCCAAGAATGGATCCTTTCTTGAGAAGGAGTTTCTCGCGAAAGGTGTGAGTAGTCGGAAGGTAGAACTCGAAGAGGTTATTGAACCTTCTCTTCATGGAATGGCGAGTGGCGCAGCACCAGAAGTTGTTTCGGAGTTGACTTCACCTGATGAAGAGAGAGCTAATGATAATGATCATGAAACTCCGAAAGAGGACACTACCGAACCTCGCAGGTCAAGCAGGACACGTGCAGCTCCTGAACTGTACGACAATCCTGTTGTGAATTTCATGGTTGATGAAATGGATGACCCTGCGATGTACGAAGAAGCGATGATGAGCCCGGATTCCAACAAATGGCTAGAAGCCATGAAATCCGAGATGGAATCCATGTACGAGAACCAAGTTTGGAACTTGGTGGACTTACCTCACGACCGAAAGGCCGTGGAGAATAAATGGATTTTCAAAAGGAAAACTGATGCTGATGGTAATGTGACCATCTATAAGGCTCGACTTGTCGCAAAGGGGTTTCGACAAATTCAAGGAGTTGACTACGATGAGACATTCTCTCCCGTAGCGATGCTTAAGTCAGTTAGGATTATGTTAGCAATTGCTGCATATTTCGATTATGAAATATGGCAGATGGATGTCAAAACTGCGTTCCTCAATGGTAAGATTGAAGAAGAGTTGTATATGATACAACCTAAGGGTTTTGTCGATCCTAAGGATGCTAATAAGGTGTGCAAACTTCAGCGATCCATCTATGGACTGAAGCAAGCATCACGAAGTTGGAATCTCCGCTTTGATGAGGTGATCAAAGAGTTTGGTTTTGTCCAAACTTATGGAGAGGCTTGTATTTACAAGAAAATGAGTGGGAGCAATGTGGCATTTCTGATATTATATGTGGATGACATATTATTGATTGGAAATGATATAGATCTTTTAAACAGTGTTAAAAGTTATCTAAATAGCAAATTTTCGATGAAAGACCTTGGTGAAGCATCATATATATTAAGCATTAAAATCTATAGAGATATATCAATGCGCCTAATTGGGCTATCGCAGAGTACATACCTTGATAAGATATTAAAGAAGTTTAATATGGACGAAAGTAAGAAGGGGTTCTTACCTATGTTGCAAGGCAAGACATTGAGTAAGACTCAAAGTCCGGCTACGGCGGAAGAAAGAGAGATGATGGATAAGATCCCCTATGCCTCGGCCATAGGCTCTATTATGTATGACATGCTATGTACAAGACCAGATGTGGCACATGCTATTAGTTTGACTAGTAGGTACCAATCTGATCCAGGTTCGGAACACTGGATAGCGGTAAAGAACATCCTCAAGTACTTAAGAAGAACTAAGGATATGTTTCTTATATACGGAGGTGAAGAAGAGCTAGTCGCTAAATGTTATGTCGATGCTAGCTTTGATACTGATCCGGATGACTCTAAGTCTCAATCCGGATACGTATTTCTCTTGAACGGAGCAGCAGTTAGTTGGAGGAGTTCCAAACAACCTGTGGTGTCTGGATCAACAACGGATGCGGAATATGTTGCTGCTTCAGAAGCGGCGCAGGAAGCAGTTTGGATGAAAGAGTTCATTACGGAACTGGGTGTGGTTCCCAGTGCGTTGGACCCGATGGTGATCTATTGTGACAACAATGGAGCCATAGCCAACACAAAGGAACCAAGGTCTCACAAGAATTCCAAGCATATTAAGCGTCGGTTTCACTCCATCCGCGAGCATGTCAAGGATGGAGATATAAAGATTTGTAAAGTACACACGAACCTAAATGTAGCAGATCCGTTGACTAAAGTTCTCCCTAGGGCAAAACATGATCAACACCAGAACTCCATGGGTGTTAGATTTATCACTATGTGAACTAGATTATTGTCTCTAGTGCAAGTGAGAGACTAAAGGAAATATGCCCTGAGAGGCAATGATAAAGTTGTTATTATATATTCCTTATACACGATAGATGTTTATTTTACATGCTAGAAATGTATTGATTCGGAAACATCAATACATGTGTGTTTAATAAACAAAAAGGGTTCCTAGTCATGCCTCTCTTATAGACTAGCTTGTTGATTAACAAGATGATCAAGGTTTCCTGATCATGGACATTAGATGTTGTTAATAACAAGGTCACACCATTGGTGGAATGATGTGATGAACATTCATCTGAAGTATAGCATTATGATCAAGTCATTATGTTTATATTGCTATAACATCATACGAAGTAATCTTTATCCTTAGACCATGAGATCATGTTAATTGCTGACACCGGAAGAGTATCTTGATAACATCAAACGTCACGCCGTAACAGGGTGACTATAAAGATGGGTTCAGTACTACGAAGGTGTTATGTTGAGGCTCATGGATCAAGAGTGGAATTTGTCAATCCAGATGATGGATAGATATACTCTGGGCCCTCTCGGTGATATCACATTAGGATAGCTTGCAAGCAAGTGATGTGATCACTAGAATGTTATACCACGGGAACGAGAAAAGAGTGCATGTCGGTAACGAGATCAAACTAGGTATGGAGATACCGATGATCGAATCTCGGACATGTAATATATCGAGAG